>OU426934.1:15676282-17005501 GCA_911387795.2 Apamea monoglypha
TACGTTGTTGAGCAGACAAATTTTTTGAACATATGAAGTAATGGATTAGCAATATCCTTCAAAATGATTCAGATAGTGATTGATAGTGTATTACGCAATTGGGTGCAGGTGGTTGTAAGTGTGACTGATGAGCGTGGGGTCCAGATTTTGATCAGGCAAAATTTTAATAGGGATGTTGCAGTAATAGCACAATGACTGAATTAGAGATAGATATTGAAGTATATTTTTCTTCATTTATTTTTCTTTACTTTGTTCTCCTAGCATAGGCTAAAATAATGTATTAATGGCGCCGATTCCCTTCTTCATAAACTAAACTACAATTAAGTTCAATGCATCTTTTTCTTTCTATTTCATTAAGAAAAGGAAAAAAGTTATATATTAGTTTAGTCCTGTCAAATTAGTCAGCGCCTGACGTAAATTGACGTATTTTAGTAGCCATGTTTTTAATCACATCTAATTTCTCTATGGAGTATCTTTAATTGACAGGACTAAACTAATATTTATCTTCTGTCCTTTTCTTAATGAAATAGAAAGAAAAGGATGCACTGAACTTAAATTTATTTTAGTTTGTGAACAAGGGAATTGGCGCCAATATAATCTTTAAGGTTGAATACTCAAACACTGTTTTTTGCTAGTAATCTGTGTGACAGGTTTTCCTAGTGCAGATACCAGTCTCCCAAAAAGGATTTATCAGATGAAATGTTGTTGTCTTCATATTTTTAAGGCGCCTTTGTGGAAGAGAAATAGATGTATAACTGTTATATTATAATAAGTGACCGATTTATGGCGAATAGGCTAGCCTGGGGACTTGAAACATAACTGGCGAAAAATCAGTGTCGTCATCATCCACAGTCCGACTTCCTCCAGTGCTGGGAATAGAACCCTCTTTTATTGTGCCAATCCCCACGTTCCTGTACCATCCTCATCCAGGTATTAACAGCGAAGGCAACAATGTCGTCCGCCCATATCGCCGCCAGACAACCAACGTCTCAGCTTACAGTCCTTGGACGCCACTCTGTCATTGCCACACACTGCAAAAATCGGTCTACTAACTACTAACACTTCTTCTTATCGTCGAAGTCGGTGTCGTTGGGTTCGCATTTTCGTTGTTTGCCACCGACTTCCGAAATTAAAGTTATTTTTCACTTTGTAGTGTCTTTTTTGGAAGTCGGTTTTTTTTTTTTTTTTGCAAAAAAGTTTTTATTTTTCACTTTTAAGTTGTAAGTTTCACCAGTAATTTTGGTTTATAAAAACGATGTGTGGGCCCATAAAATTTGAGGGTTGCCCTTGATTTCTCCAGGATCCAATCATCAGATCCTGTCTTGGTGACTAAGGGACCACTTCAGAAGTATCTCCTTTCGAACAAAAAAAGAATTTTGAAAATCGGTCCACAATTGGCGGAGTAATCACGTAACAAACACACAAAAAAAAAAAAACACCGTCGCATTGAGAACCTCCTCCTTTTTTGAAGATTAAAGATGTACAGCCGTGATGTTACATAAACAGAAGAAAATAAACCTAATTCCTAAGCACATAATGCATCTTATAAACTACTTAACCACTTAGCAGTTAGTCCATTACTTATGAATGCACATAAACTTTTCCCTGGCCATGACAGCTAAACTCGACTAGAATTTATTGCTGAATATTGCGTTACTTTTACGAAATAACTTTCCTTTTTTTCCTTATGGCTTGTATATGGCCACATATCCTTTACGTGTGGGTACTTGGAGGGTTACTATATGATATAACTGACCGTTATTTTTACTCGTTCTCATTGTAATTTTAGGAGGTATATAAAAGGGTAATTACATGCCGAAGACCGCAGTTTAGCTCGCTGTCTCGATGTCACCGCCACATAAAACAAATCCACGCTAATAGATATCTACGTACATGCCAGGCATCAAGGTAAACCCTCAAGCAGCCCGCGATGTATCGCAGTGAGGTATCCTTCGGCATGCACGTGCGTGTCTATTGGCAAGCATTTGTTGAAATGGAGGTGCCATCGAGGTAGCGAGCTAAACCACGATCACGACGCTTCTTCGGCATGTTCTTACCCTAACTGTACCTAAACGCACTTTACTACAATTGTTATTGGATGACAAAAAGGTTATAACTACCGCCTAGGAGGATCTCCAATACCATGACATCACATATGCTTGCTTTTCCAGAGGCAAATCTGAAAATACAATTTGGATACGACAATCCTACTATCCTAATTCCTACTCTTACTAATAATATAAACGCTAAAGTAAGTGAGGATGGATAGATGGATTTTTGTTACTCTTTCATGTCAAAACTACTGCACGGTTTTGGATGAAATTCGGCACATAGATAGTTTATAACCAGGATTAACATATAGGTTACTCTTTATCTCGTTATTACCATGGGATCAAAACGTATGCGGGTGAAACAGTGGGGCGCTGCTAGTACGAAAATAAACGAAAACACTGACAATCCTAATGCAGAGGAAATCGAAATTAAAAAGACAGTTTTTCAAACAAATTATATAGTGGGGCTGACTATGGGTTTTACCAATGAGCCGCCAAGCCAGCATAATCCTATAATGTTCCCACTGCTGGGACACAGGCCTCCCCTCTATGAGAGGGAGTGGGCCATCCACCACGCGGGCCCATTGCGGGTTGGTGGATGTCACATGTCTTCGATTCTGTGAATCTAGGACATGCCGGTTTCCTCACGATGTTTTCCTTCTGGCCACCACTGCTCAACACCACTGAGAAGCTATAGTGGCTAAACGAGAACGTCTAGGTCACATCATCATCATCATTTCAGCCGAAAGACGTCCACTGCTGAACAGGCCTATATTCAGCTGTGGACGTCTTTCGGCTTTCCCCCGAGCACCTTCACTTCGACCGGTTCTGTGCTTCTCGCATCCAACGGGTTCCTGCGACCTTCACAAGGTCGTCGGTCCACCTTGTAAAGGCCTTCCAACGCTACGGCTTCCGCTACGCGGTCCCTACTCCAGAACCTTTCGGCCCAATCGGCCATCTGTTCTGGTCAGGGCACATTGTTCATTAGGTATACGAGATTTATTTTATTGTCGTATGTTCGAATCCTCCTTATATATTTCTCACGTAACTACACCGGGACCTGTTACCCTTCAAAACCGGAACACTGCAACGCAGTTTGGTGGCAGAAATTAGTACGGGGTGGTAAAATAAAAATGTCGATAAAATCTTATTTGGGAACCGTGTTTCCGCCTGGTTCTAAAGTGAAATGGCTCAATGGAAGAGCTCATGCCTGAAAGCGACCGCGGCAAGCGTAGCTTAACCTGATCGATCTATCCGTGCGGCTGTTATTACTTAGCCACAAGCCCCTCTTTTCTACTAATTATTATCGATATTAATTTGACGATGTACGAGCTGAATCAAAAGGTTAAAATTGAAATTTCCATAACATAAATAGAGTCCAGTTCAGTAGTTCTCATTCAAAAAGTTTCTTATTTTACAAGGGCTCTCTAAATTCTATACAAAAGCCCGACCAGCATCCGCCATCATGTAACCGAGATCTATCAGATCCGTCAGTAACTCCAAGTATTCCAATAGAACGGAACATAAACCAATTCGTCGGTTCCGAATACAAATTTGAATTTGGAACGAACGCTTTGTAGCGTTAGAAAGTTTTTCGTTCAAAAATATTGATGGCCGCGCTCTAAATTCAAATATGTACGTTACATTCATACCTACATTGTATTTTATTTTTCTCTTATAAAGTTTGTTTATCCGTATGTTGGTAGTTTTATAGTGTTTGACAGCAAACTCTGAACATTCAAGACAACAATGAGCCCAACTAGGTGCTCTGTACGACTTTGTTTCTCAAACAAACTTCGACGCCATTACAGCAGCTTAGAAGTTCAGTTATGAATTTTTTTTTTTCTTAACACGCATAATAACATGTAGTACTTCAAGGCTACATATTTTGGCACCTGTCAAGATGTTTACATGAAATGGTCACTTTTTAGTTTAGTATGTACAAGGTCTATTCTTATTTAAACAGCCCTGTGAATATATTTATACAAATAAATAAACAAATATTTATTGGCATAAAAAAATTTGTACCTACAAACAAAGTGAAGCCCTGACTCCTGTTATTTTTTTACACAGCTGTTGTTGCCTAGCTAACAACACCTGTGTAAAAAAATGGAAGGACCTATCTGTTTGTAATGTCAAAACCAGTGCGATTTTGACGGGAATATCACTAGCAGATAGATTGATGTTATAAGGAGTAACTAGGCTACTTTTATTTTAGAAAAAGAATTGCGAACCGCGCAAAAAAAATCATGAAATACAAAGTTGTTTTCCGACGTGCACGCGAACGAAGTCGTGGGCACAACTAGTCTGTAATATGAAAACAAAGCCTTTTACCTTACGCTCAATGTTGCCGTTCATGTTAACTAGGGAAATCAAAAACTCTATTATTATTATAATAAACTGAATCAATAATAGATTTACAACCGAAAAGGCAATCTAAAAAGGAAAGAAGCCATTTTGAAATCCACAAAAGCTAATCCGCGCGCAAAAATATCGCATTCAATAAACGGTAAATTTCAAATTTTAAATTTCGAAGTTCGAATTTTAGAATTCGGATTTAGAATGGGAAGCGTTTAACTCATTGGTTCTACGTTTCCGAACGGTTTCGTTTATGACCTAGGAGGTTTATCTTTATGGTCTTTTCCTTTTAAAGGGTCAGCAGACTTTCTGCCCATATCAAATTGATGTCTGAAATACTATGGATGTCCAGAAACCGTAAATGTTATGAGCGGCATATTTTTTGCTGAATCTCCCATCCAAATGACTGTATTATCCTACTAATATTATAAACGCGAAAGTTTGTATGGATGGATGGATGTTTGTTACTCTTTCACGCCAAAACTACTGAACGGATTTAGATGAAATTTGGCGCACAGATAGTTTATAACCAGGATTAACACATAGGATACTTTTTATCCCGATATTCTCACGGGATCAAAATTTATGCGGGTGAAACCGCGGGGCGTAGCTAGTACTACATAATAATAAACGTTCTCCTTATGGATTTTCATTTCATCTACAAAGAACTATGAAAATTTTCCTGAAAAATACGTAGCTCAATTCCAAATATCATGTGTATCTCCTATCTGAAGTTTAATTCGCCGATTTTCGATTTCAAGTCTTCCTTTGACAGTCAAAAGTACCGAACCAATGATCGACCGGAAAAAAGTCTGTGGCGTTTTTGAACTTGGAACCCGGAGCCGATCGGTTCCGAATAGAGGGATTTTTTAATCGAAATCTGATTGGTGTACGAGTACCTACCGACGAATTTGCTGATAGTTTCCAAGAATGACTCGTTTCAGGATTAATAGATTCTTGTGTTTTGAGCTGAAAACGTTCAGGATTTTTAATTTGCGGGTGAAATGTGGGATGGTTTATGGGTACTTATTTGATTTTCTGTAGATTTACGAATGTTTTTCGAATAAACATGGATCTGCTGTGCGATTCTGTAACCAACTCACCGTGAAAACTTAGGTGAAGTGCGCGTGGAGTGAGCTGTCATTCCAAATAATGCTAGGGATTGACACTATTGACAACTCACATCAAGCTCACTTCACTTGAGTTTCCACGGTGAGATTTTTACGGAATCGACCGGCTGCACTATGTTAAGCACACCATTGGAAACTGTAGCTCCATGCTTAAAAAATTATGTAACTTTACCGATACCTACATAAATCAGCCTATAATGTTCCTACTGCTGGGACACAGCCTCATTTTTTTTTTGAGAGGGAATAGGCTGTAATCCACCACGCGGGCCCATGTGCAGGTTGGTCACATTTCTTAACATTTTTGGTTCTAGCACACTAACAACAGTTCTGGGTTTGAACCCACGACGTACAAATACTGCTCCATGATACCGATACAGTTTTATTATTGTTTTCTATTCATTCATTGTAAATATGTACTGCTGTTGGTGCACTAAATAAATAAATAAATATTACATATTAGCCACAATAAAAACAAACGTGTTGGCGTAAGTATATCAAATTTTCCAACACTATTAAAATACTTTGTTCTTCGGTTCTACCCAGTAACAATGTTGCAGCTGTTTGTCAAAAAGTTTCGTCATATTTCTATCGAGGAGCCGTCACTCGATGCAATGACGTCGGTTCGGAAAAATATTGTGGTGCTTGTTAAAAACTGTACGCTGTGACAAAGTTGCTGCTGTAAACTAGTGTAAACAATATAAAAACTAGTTTTATTTTACAACAAGTCATGCGCCCGAACACACACACACAAGTCAAGTTAAGGTATAAGGGTAAAAGATAAATGATTTATTTCTGTAAGTAGGTTTGTACAAACGCTTTACTTTCACACGTCAATCATATTTTTTTTAAACTAGATGAGGTCGGCGTTTCCTATCTGACTTCTCTGAGAAGAAAGGCCGCAACAAACTCTGAGGTCACAGTCTCTTGTAAAGTCAAGACATCATTTTCGTCAGAGCATGTGAAGACCATGTAGATTGGTGTCTGAAATGGTATTTTGAGGAAAGACTGGACAGGTTCATACAGATTCAGTGAACCTGTCCAGTCAGTGCACGTATTTCTCAAGCACTTGGTAGCGCCAGGGTAGTAGGGTAGGTAATGACTATTTCATGAAAAATCAATCAATGAACTTAGAGGGTTGATGACGTTAATGATTATAATTCAGTAAATACATACTTGTTACTGTTGTGAATCATATTTTGTTCAACATACAACATGATACTGCAAATTACAAAAAACTTAAGAAAGGGAATTGCTCAGTTTGTTAGGGCAATTTGGCTTAACGTGAACATTAAGTATAATATTTAATGACTAGGGTTTTTAATAGTTTATGCCTCAAAGAAATGAATTATAGTAATAAGGTTGCAGGAGAGTGTAAAAATGGTTCATATTTAGCATGTATAATGCTAAAACTTTTCACTGAAAAAGTTACAATTATGAGCATTTATGTTCCAAAATAAATCATTTGCTTTTATAATAATGATATTCCCTTACTTTGAATGCAGTAAGTAGTAACATATCCTGAGGTCATTTAAATGGAAAAAATAAAACTTTTTTTTGTTTTCAACATTCACAATACACGGAGGCAAAGCGAATGTTTTCGTTGTCTAGATTTGTCATTATGACGGTTAGTGTTGCCAGGTAATAAAAAAAAATCGATTTGACAACAACCGAACTAATATTATAATCGGATGTAAAATGATTTGATGGCCTAAAACGATGAGTGTTTTGTTTGTTTTTAATGTAATTAAAGGAAAATAAATATAAACCTTTTGAAAAATCACTTAATTACAGATTTTCAAGAAACTACATACTTTTTACTCAGATTTAGAAATCGATTATTTTCTTTAATAAAAGATTGAAATCACAATTAATATTAATGTGGCAACACAGAATCAGCCTCCAACCATAAAATGGCGACGCTTTTTGAACTCAATCGGCTTAAATACTTTTTAAACGACTTGTTTTTACATTTACTTTCCTGCAACGAGAATCAAAAAAATATTAATTTTAGTTTTAATTATATTTTTTCGTAAAATTACTTTTTGCAGAACAACTTGTCCACGATAAGCCAATAATGAACAATTCCCTTTGTATTTTGCGGGTTACGATTCCACCTTAAATATTTATTTATTACTGTAACTGCCCTTGACATCACAGCGGGCCCTATCAGAATACCAGCGCGGCGAAATTTATTTTTTAAATGTCGAAGCATTATGCTGAGGTAGGCCTTTTGACCTCGTATAGGAATTTCTGTTTCATTTTTCTTTTTGTTACTTTTTTTATATGGTTTGATTTTTTTGATTTTTGACTGTGTTTAGTTTAGTTTATGATACTTCTGTACGAGTCGCAATAAATACTTTTTCTTTCTTTAAATATATTTACTGTCAAAAAAGACACAAGGCCATGAGAAAAATTCTTAAAAAACATTATATTATTAATATAAAGTTCGTCACAGACGTCCCAATAGCAGTTATTAAACAATTTAGTTTTTTGGAAGATTATTATTTGTGATTAAATATTCAGCTATTTATTTTAATTATTTGTTGTCATAGCGGAGCAGTGGTGGCCCAGTGGTAATGGACCCGACTTACGAGTTGTAGGTCGCGAGTTCGAACCCAGGCAGGCACTTTACTTTGTGTAAATTATTTCATCACCACTGCTCTCAAAACGGTGAAGGAAAACATTGTGAGGAAACCGGCATGTCCTAGAACCACAAATTCGAAGACATGTGCCATCCACCAACCCGCACTGGGCCCGCGTGGTGGATTATGGCCCACTCCCTCTCACAGAGAGGAGGCCTGTGTCCCAGCAGTGGGAACATTATAGGCTGATTATGTGTATAACGGCAATAGAAATACGCATTATGTGAAATTTCAACTGTCTACCTATTACAGTTCAAGAGATACAGCCCGCTGACTGACAGACGAACGGACACCGGACGTTTAGTAGAACATCGGGTCGAGGCCTGTCGGGGGAGCGGTGATTACTTTTGCGAATCCCGCACCCGCGGCCGTAGGTAGAGGTAGAACACCGCGGTGGTTTTAGCCGGTAAAAGTCCGGCATGCTCCTCTGTCACCCTCTGTCCGGAAGTCGGAGGAAGTCCAAGATGATATCCACCGCGCACCAAAAATAAAAATAAAAAGGGCTTAGTAACAGGGGTCCGTTGGCACCCATTGGGTACGGAATCCTAAAAACGGACTTTTTACGACTGATGGCAACATACTAACAACTGTTCTAAATAATGTTTTTCAAGTATAATTGATAGTAGTCCTGAAGCTCCTAAAAATAATCTGCAATAGACGTCAGAGGGGCAATTCTCGTAACTTTAAGAAAGTTCACAGTCTGATCTCAGTCTCAATCTGTCAAAAATACCTCTAATTTCCCTACATTTTGACAAGTTTTGTTTGTCGCCGAGATGACACTGCGACTAGATTTTGGACGTTTTTAATTACGAGAATTGGCCTTCTGTTTGTGTTGATGTTATTCAGCTATGTATGAAATCCGTCCATATCGAGACAATCCGTGACGATGCATACACACTATAACCAGACTAGTCGACAGAACTGAGCGACATCAGTATACAGGCTGTGGCAGTTATAGAGGGTAGGCCTTTAACGACTAATAGGTTGGATTACTTATCACTTTCATCTGAAATTGGAAAGGGCTGTGGGATTAGGTACCTCTACCAAAGAATAATTATCGTAATCGGGTCCCTGTCGACAGTCGTGATAAATACTGATTCTAGTAGCGTCGTGTATAGTCGTCCTCGTAAATGCTTTACCATCCTAAGGGTAAATGTTATTTTTTTTTTTTTTTTTTTATTAGCCATCAATGTCCCACTGCTGGGCAAAGGCCTCCCTATTCTCTAAATATTACTTGCAAGTCATTAAACGACAAGATCTATTTTTTCTTTGAGATCACTGCGTCAATTAAATAAAAATTAAAAAATTCCATTTATTTCCTCTGACTCTTCTTCATACATAAGTTACAACGAATAACATTTAATATTATTAGCAATTATCAGCTACTAAGTCAAGCTGTCTTGTGACAAAGGACTCCTCTATTTCCCTCCACTTATTCATGTCCAAAGCTGTTCTTCACTTACCTTTTGGTAGATCATCTTCCCGCCATTTCACCTGTCTTTCTTTACATCTTTTTCTATTCCTCGGGTATCATTATGTGGCTATGTCAGTTAGATAGTTTCATCTTTAGTGAAGTTTCAATTTACATAGTCAGCCTAAATAAAATTCCCACTGCTGGGACACAGGCCCCCACTCTGTGAGGGAGCGGGCCGTAATCCACCACACGGGCCCAGTGCGGGTTGGTAGATGTCACATGTCCTTAGATTTTTAGTTCTAGGACATGCCGGTTTTCTCTAGATGTTTTCCTTCACCGTTTTGAGAGCAGTGGTGAAGAAATAATTTACACAAAGTAAAGCACCTGACAACTCGTAAGTCGCGGCCGTTACCACTTGACCACCACTGCTCTCAAGCAGCGGTGGCTCAGAGAGAGTTTCAATTTACTAGAAGTTTTTATCAAAAATGGTAAAGCTAATACGAGGTCAGCTATACCTATTTAAAACCATACAATTACAAACACTGAGGTTAAATAAACTTAACAGAATTAATGACAATTACTAACATAAAACTTCAGGCCGAATAGCATTAAGTTTTCCATTTTATATCGTGCAAGCTTTTCAATATTAATTTTCATATCCACCATTTACATTTTAAATCTATCAATTCCATCATGCATGCGTCAGGCTATCAAAACTATCGGGCGTTCAATTTGACACCACTGTTTACTTCAACCTGTATACACCGCATATATGTACCATGACCTACTTCCCCTAAGTTCGGTCATGTAACTATACTTAACGCTAAAGAGGATTAGGCTTGTATACTTTATGTTATCTAATGGCATATCGGTGGGACTCAATATCGGTTATATTAAAAGCAGTGCAGGGGTGAAAGCTTCCACCCATAAGCCAGTAAATGTCCATTTCTCCGTCTTTGTATGGATATGAGCTATATCTACAGTATACAGGTTGACTTTGAATTCATTGGGTTTCTTATAGGAGGTAAAATACTGAAATGAAATGAAATGTTTATGAAATGTAATGTTTATGAAATGAAAATGTTTATGAAACGAAATGTTTATGAAACGAAATGTTTATGAAATTAAATGTTTGTTTGTAAGGAGATCTTTATGTCACTTTTATACGTCAATATTTTGTTGCTGAATATTTTACTGGCGCCGGCATTTCCTAGCTGACTGATCCCTGAGAAGAGATGCTGAAACAAACTCAGATGTTATGATGGTGTTATAGAGGTGGAGGGTGTATAGTCCACTCATCCTCCATAGAAAAGGAAGGAACCTCCGACACGTTGCATCTGGCGGGCAACTGCCCAATGACTGATGTTGGGAAGTTGTATATATGCTAATTGCGCAGTAAACTCTGCTTGCGAGATGCAGGATTTGCGTGACGTCAGTATGACGCGTTGTTCGCATTTGGCGTTGTAGATACCGCTACAGTGTCTTTTAAAGTAGTATGACTTCGTATGAAGATTTTATGTGAGTCTAACAAAGCAGGGCCATGCGTCTTTTGAAGAAAGAGTCATTCCAACATTGAGTTACAGTGCATCGATATTCCTGCCAACCTGGAATTTTCTTACTGGCCTATGCGCACTAAAAATATTTTCGAGTGTTTCTTAGTTTTTTAAAAGACGTAGATTATTATTACTAATGGACTTTGTAATAGCGCCCGAAACTTTAACAACCATCTTACCAAGAGGTATCGTACTACCCAGTCACTGGGTTGTGGAGGTCAGATAGGCAATTGCTCCATATAAAATACTGGTAGGCCTGTGCCTACCAGTATTTTACATGCAGTTTAGGATGCAGCTGTCTGCATCCGGTTAGACTGGAAGTCGACCCCAACATAGTTGGGAAAAAGCTAGGCAGATGATGGACTTTGTAATAGCGAAAAATTATTATTGGGTAATATGTAATTATTAATTTTTTGTATGAAACTTTTATAACAACGAGCGCTGGAGGAGTGTGGCTTACTTTTCCTTTAATATAAATTCTCAATGAGCTACAAAATTCATAATTAACTACACCAAGACCTACATTTTCAATATTCTATTAGTTACTATCAAATCCTAGAATATAATGTAGTATCCATTATTTGTACATGAACATAATTTTCATTTACCGCTCCGTCGTCGTTAATCCTATGTTGGCTGAAATGAGTGGCGCGGTTTGGGTATTATAATAACCTTGATGTGCCTCAGGCTTCGCTGCGTGTCGAATGTTTAATTACTTGGTTTATTTATTAAAACTTAATACATTACAGAAAATGTTCGTCGGTTATCAAAAAAATAAAATGCAGTTTCATAAAATGTCACCTACGAGGTCAAAAAGTACTCATCACATGCCATAAGTTCCCTGTTCAACTAAATGGTCCTTGCAAGGTATTAGCTAGTTAGCAGGGTAGTGGCAGGGCTAACTGTCCATGATGCGTAGATGTTGATGGATATGTAATCATAATAAACCATGCATGATAGCGCGCTACATCATCATCTGCCTAGCCTTTTCCCAACTATGTTGGGGTCGGCTTCCAGTCTAACCGGATGCAGCTGAATACCAGTATTTTACATGGAGCGACTGCCTATCTGACCTCCACAACCTAATTACTGGGTAATACGATACCCTTTGGTAAGACTGGTTGTCAGATTTAGGGCTACTGTCGACCCGTAACGACTGTCAAAGATCCAAGGTCAAAAAGTACTGAACAGCAAAATTTATTTTTTTAATAACAGTCGAAAAATTTCAACGCACGGTGGTTCAGAATTCATGGTTACAGTTTGCGTGTCGATACCGCCCTGTATAAAGATTTGTTTTTTTTTTACGTTTGTTTTTTAAATGACTAAACGGATTTGGCTAGAAAGAAAGAAAGAAAGAAAGAAAGAAAGAAAGAAAGAAAGAAAGAAAGAAAGAAAGAAAATACGTTTATTTGCGGTAAACATGACGCAGAAAAAGAGCACAAACACAAAAAAAATAACAAGTCAAGGGAAAATATGCGTCACATCCACGCAAAACGGCCATCGCTCAGCATAATGCTAAGACCCTATGCGAGACAGAGCCCCAGCGCTGGTTTTCAGCGATCTGGATCTGGGTGAAATTTGGCTCATGCTTAGAGCATGACCTGGATTAGGATACGTTTTATCCTGATATTCTCACGAAATCGAGACTTATGGGTATAACCGCGGGGCGCAGCTATATTATACTATAGTAAATATAAAGGCTAAACTAGAGCATATTATTAATATTGATGTTGGTGACACTGTATATGGTAATGTTTGTATTACAATGTTTACGTTATGTCTGCTGTGTGGTTATTAAAGCCGTGTATGTGACGGTATCAGACCGAAACTGTTGATTATAGCGGCTTTTTGTTGAAATAGACGATTTTGGTGTTATGATACTAAATGTTCCTTGATAAAGTAGGTTTATTGTAATAAGGACTGATTTTTCCAACGCCAGATAATTTTGTCTGAGGAATAATTTTGAATTTTTGACAGTTCTCCCATACAAAAACTATCAGACGTCAATTTAATTCCACGAATAAAAATTATCTGTCGATTGAAAAATCAGCCACTAAGTTTACATGTTAATTCACTACTAAAGTCTATATTTTAAATTAAAATGAAATGTACAACTTATACCTAATAAAATGAAAATAAAATATATTAACAAACTATATGTAAATATGAAGTCGGAAAATTTATATTACTGCATATTTTAAAGCAAAGTCACCGCGTCTGTCTATCTGTTTGTTTGAACGTGAAAAACTCAAATACTGCAGAACGGATTTTCATACGTTTTTCAAGAATGGACGGAGTGATTTATGAGGAAGGTTTACGTGTATAATTCATTTAGGTTTTGTGTAAATTATCTGAAATATTACGATGATTGTTGAAGATATCGGAAAAAATTATGTCGACTGGGAGCTTTATTGGCGTGCGCCGTGTAAACCAATAGTTATATGAAAACAATAGGGTTCTTTTCCGACATCTACGTGGACGAAGCCACAGACAAAAGCTAGTTTATTTCATCTAGGTTATGTCATTGTACCTACATAAGCTCAAAATTGTACAATAGAATTAACAAAACGATCTACATCTATTCTTTTACCAAAAATAAACGCAAGAAAAGGCTCGATACTTGGCTAAAATCGCTTACATGTGATGCAACTGAAAAATTTGGGGATGTGTAACAAATTCACACTCACACACGCTCACACACCCTCAGACACACACACACATACACCAGGTCACACTTACACTACACTTATCCCGTAGTTATATTGCCTTTGTTGTTTTTTCTTTTTTTCCTTTTTATTTTTAACTACGTATATAGTTTAAATTTTTTTCTTATCTGGAACGAACTACCCTCTCACTAGGAGCCGGGCATTCTCAGCACCGCCGCGTCCTCGTGGCGGCGATCGGCGGCGGCGATCTCTCGCGTCCGGCCCTGGTCCAGGCCATGGTAGGGAGCGAGAGTGCATGGGAAGCCGTCACCTCCTTCTGCGAAGCAGTAATGCTCGCAAAGGAGGAGGCGGAGCGCGTGAGGGAGAGGCAATCTCTGCGCCCTCACGCCCCTAGTCGCCGCAGGAGACGCCCTGGACGTCGGGAGTCACCAGCCGACTCCCGGCCACCGTAGGCGAGCTGCCCATTGCTCGCCGCCCGGCAAGGACCAGGCCCGAGTCGACGACGGCGCGTTGTGTTCCACGCGCGCCTCAAAGATATGTCAGCACAAACTGACGGGGTCCGCTAGGGCCGATGCCTGCCAGGGCCGCGGGTTGTTCGAAAGAGATACCGTGGTCCCTAGCATAGGCAACTGAAGGAACACGGGTGGGTTTTAGTCAGTAAAAGTCTGACACGCCCTCCTGCTCCGCCCAGAGCGGGAGAAGTCATATGACGATTTCTCACCCAGAAAAAAAATAAAAAAAAAGGAGCCGGGCGTTGATAAGTGCGCCACAGTTATTAACTTTTCCAGTTATTATCGTTTAACTATTTTTACGATTGTATCTGTTTCTGTTCCAAAATAAACGATTCTTTTTTTTTTTACTTTTAAATTAGTCTTTTTAATGTTTGAAAAAGGACATAACTATCTGTCACCTGTTTACGAGCCCATGTGTTATCATTATCACTACGTTACGCAGAGAAATTAGTAGTTACGTAGTTAATAGTGCAATATACTACTAATTAGAAATTACGATTAGGAGATCCATTGATGGTAATTATGTATCCAAGTTACGCCTACACTAAAAATATTTTTACAATTTTATTGATTGATAATAATAAAACTGAAATAGTGACTATTTTTAAATAAAGTTACGTTTTACAACAACAACTAATCAATCTACAAATAAATTCAGCCTATCGCAGTCTGGCTGGCTGGACATAGGCCTCTCCCAGGCTGTGCCACAACCGCGCCTTCCGCATCCAGTCCGTCCCAGCCACCTTCTTAAGGTCGTCTGTCCATCTAGCTGGGGGGCGTCCCACACTACGCTTGCCAATACGCGGTCTCCACACACGCGATTTTACAACAACTAATACCTAATTACAATCGATTGTTCTTTTCTTTCACGGTCTATGATTGACCAAAAGGGTATCCAAGGCGTATTGTGTTACCCAGTAATTGGGTTGTGGAGGTCAGATAGGAAGTCGCTCCATGTAAAATACTGATATTCAGCTGCATCTGGTCAACTAGAAGACGACTTCGAGTTGGGAAAAAGCTAGGCAGTTGATGTCATAAATATATGATTCGTACCTAAAGATATGTCACTGAATTAAGATGTCTCAAAAATCTGTGTTCAAAGTTTTTCATTTTCCTTCTTTAAAAGAATGCAGATATACCTTTAGTACACCCACATTTGGCCAATTATGTCTAAGTCCCAGGTGGCGAGCCTATTGCCATCAACCAGACGCAAATCCCGAATCCGGGACTGCTGAGAAATTTCTGATGGTAAAACGCAGTAACACTTTGCCCAACCTGGGAATTTGCGCAACCAATTAATAATAAAACACCAACAAAATATATAACAAATTAAAATATTAATTGCACAAATGGCACAGACTTGTACTTGAAAACTATCTCGAAGCTTCGGTTTCTGAAAACTGTAGCCGTGAGTACAGTCAGCATACAAACGAATATATTAGTAGCGTCATCACGTTCGCTGCAATATTGTCAATTTGCAGTTTTTGTGTGACAAGAAGTGGGCCAGATGCTTACTAAAGTTATGACTAGAATTAATAATAGGGCTTGTAAGGAATAAAAAGTGGTATTGTATACTGTATATAGGGGTTTTTAAAAGAAATAGCGAGCTTGTTGCTAATTTGTATTCAGTTTTTACAAGCTTTGTTTATTTAGTTAGTGATTGGCTTTTGATACAAGTTTTGACAGTACAATATCTAGTTTTTATTTATTTAACCATTTATGTCCCTTATATGTGGTTTAGATGTGATGTGCTCTAGCTGACCCGACAGACTTTGTCTTGTCAATAATTCATACAAAATTCCCATACAAAGCAAGAAAGAAAGAAAAAGTATTTATTGCGACTCGTACAGGAAGATCATAAAACTAGACATAAAAAAAAACAAAAAAGAACGTTCATACAAAAAAAGGACGTTCAGTATTTTCCGAATTAGCAAATTTTCCGGGTTATCTAAGTTTTCTTTCCATAAAAACCTAATTCGGTCTAAAACAAACATACATAAACACGTAGCTGAATTCTGGGCCGAGTGATTTCAAAAATTATTTTTGCATTTGAGAGCTATATTCCTGAAGAAGGCTATAGGCTATTTAACATCACGCTAGAACCCCTATGAGCCGAGCAAAAAGACAAAAAAGTCAGAAATAATACTAAGCGAAAACGAATTTATACCACGAGCTGGCGATGCAATGCAACTTACCAAGAATTTCACGCAGACGAAGTCTCAGGCAGAAGCTACTACTTATTTATTTATTAGGGACAAAAAACAGTTACATGCTACAAAATACAGAGAAATACTTAAACTAAGATTTAAAAAACACGTAACCAAGAAGTGCTAAAGACAAGTCATAAAAAAGAAAAGAAATATAAAACACTAGTCACTGCCACAATTATGCTGTGTTACTTAGCTTAGTTGAATTTAACTTACAATACTCGCTAACCAAAATATCCAGAGCATTTCTCTTAAATGATTGCTTAGATAGACAAAATATATCCGACAAAATATATACTACGCTTAGAATATACTAACTGTTAGGAATATTTTAAAGTTGGAGACTTAAATAACTACGTTCAGTGATTATTAAAAAGATAAGAGTACTTGTTGGTGACAACTGGGTTGATTATTTATTCTTTCCAGCATATTGCTTGTTCATATAATTTGTATGCGTATTGCATGACTTCAGTGTTGCAGCACAACTTTTTTTTTCCTAGAGTGTACAGTTGTAACAAGAAAGAAAGGAACAGTTTTTTTTTAGTTTTTATGAGACATTCGTGCGGTAAAATAAATTATTTGATTTATTTTATTCAGGACGAGGTTTTGCGCGGCTACGCACGCGTGGGTGTCAGAAAATATCCCACAGGAACGTACTACTAAGATTAAAAGTGTCCTACGTGATAATCCAGGTTATAAATACTATGTGAGTACCAAATTTCATCCAAATCCGTTAAACCGTTTTTGAGTCTATCCGGAACATATGTACGTCCAGATAAACGGACAAAAATTCTAAAAACTATATTTCCGGCATCAGACTAGTTCCCGACCTCGTAGCAATTACTTTTTTCAAAAAAGTAATTGCTACGATTGCTACTCTTTTACTACACAAACGCATATATTTTTCTGCCATATTATTTTTCGGAGACGCTTTCTGAAATGGTTAATATTAGGTACGCCTGTAATTCCGTCGCCAATTTCCAGGTATTCAAGCCACCAAGATAGATAAAATTGAAATGTATCACGTTCTTAAATCACACACTTAATGCCTTTCAAAGTTTCACACTATTCAATGCTCCTTAGCGGCAGAAATAAGGATAGTTCTCATCCGATTACGCTCACTCGACAATCACAAATAAACCATTTTATTCTTCCAACCATAAAACACAACTAAACAATGTGTCGAGTATGTATTTAAAGAACTAAATACTTAACAACCTCCAACTTTACCCAACTTAGAACAACTTTTATTCAGTCTTATCGCACAAAAAGGCAGCATTCCAAGAAATGCTTAACTAAAAGCTAAAAACTATTCGCTAAAATAAACTTACACTAACACAAGTGCGATAATACAAGATAAAAGTGACGTTTTGGAGATAAAAAGAATTAATTAGCACAATTTTAGCGGAGACTGAATCACTTGGCACAGTTTTAAGTCTTATTTCGGGTCATGGGGCGAATTTATTACCGGTTGGTTGTTGCTATTTCAATTATTTTGAAACGTTGAAATAAGATCACATTTATATTTTGTGAGAGCAATGGTGGCCCAGACTTACGAGTTGTTGGTTAGGTTCGAACCCAGTCAGGCACATTACTTTGTGCAAATAATTTCATCACTCCCAAACCGGTGCAGGACAACATCGTGAGCTGAGAGATACTGGCATGTCCTAGAAATAAAAATTTGAAGACGTAACATCTACCAACTCGCACTGGGCCCGCGTGGTGGATTATTAACCCACTTCCTTTCGAAGAGAGGAGGCCTATTTCCCAGCAGTGAGAACCTTATAGGCTGATTATGTTGTATTTTGTAGGTATGTAATTCCTTAATTACATACCTACAAAATATAACATAATCAGCCTATAAGGTTAAAAAGCTATAAGGTTAAAAATTAATTTTGCATTTGTTAGCCCAATTCTTAAGAAAGGCTATAGGGTATTTAACATCACGATGGGACCCTTCCCTTCCCTTCCCTGTCCCATCGTGATGTTAAATACCCTATAGCCTTTCTTAAGAATTGGGCTAACAAATGCAAAATTAATTTTTAAAATGCGGTAGTTTCAGAGATTAGCGCGTTCAAAATAACAAACAAACAAACTCAATTATTATTATAGATTACATTACATTAATATTAAACTTAGATATAATAAAGAAATCTCGATGTTTTGTCAAGTCGTAAAAACCGTGTGATGCAGGCGCGTGTCGCTAGCTACATATTATTATGTAGGTATAAACTAATTAAAACATATTTTGTTAGCCTTCTTCTGCTGACGCTACAACTGTCTAAGTACAGTGCAGTGACAAATGCGGCGGTTTTCAGCCGCAACTTGCATGCTACTATAAGTTTATTGTGAGAATCTATAATGCGGTAATATAATATTATTTTAAAACAAAAAGTTTTTTGTTTTAAAATGTTCTTGAGTGCAACGACCAGCAGCATTTCATTTTATGGTACAAATATTAAAATTTCATACGTGCATTATTCTATCAAACCTCATTCAAGCGACCGCACACAATTAAAAAGCGAACTCATTTTGTTTTTAAAAAATAAAAATAAAAACTGCCAGGAATATAGACATTATTTCGTGGTAAATTGCTTCAAGAATTTGTACGAAATGTCGAAAGGGTCCTTTTCAACTTTTCGTGTCATTATTTTATACAAAAAATGCTATTAGTTAGTCTTTGACACTGATTAATCTTTCGCCCTACTTTTTTTTTAACTCTTTTACAACTGAGAAATAATTTAAGTGTCTTGTTACATCTGAACACTAGAAAGAAATGCTTTTTTAAGAAATGTTAACAAAAAGTTCTCTATCAAATTTTTTTCCACAATTTTTGTTTTTTAAATAATATCAAATAACTCATCAGTTTAAACCAATTAAATGACATCCATTAATTGTATTGTTAGTAGCATACACATTACACAAGTAACATCGTAAATTATATTCATTTACAAATATTTCACATAAAAAATTCAGATGACACTCAGGCCCGTATTATTGAATCAGTCTCATTTGAAAGCTGGGACCTCGTGTCATTTGGTATACCCTGGGAGCCTGCCTTCAAAATAAACCTAGAAACATAATTTGATGTTGTCAATTGGATAAAATTCAAATGACATTTACAAATTCTGACAGCATTTTTCGCACGCACACGGGCTCTTGAGAACCATAGAAATCGATTTGGTCTTTGTCTTACCATAGAGTTACAAACTTACTATCGACCTTATTGAGCCACTCACCCACTAACCTTATCACTAACGAAGCAAACAAAACTGTGGTATTAGCCCGAAACTTTGAAAGAAACTCATTAGTACAAAGTTTAATCTTTCGCTACGTCGTCGATACATTGGGGGCCGATATCTGATTGAGGCTACTTAATTCTTTGTATGTATTATTGATTGAAAGTTAGATAATAAGTAACGTCTGAGCCATCTTTAGAAGGATTAATGAGGAGGTTGTTCAAATTCAAAATTATTTATTTGCAAATGTGGATAAATAATATGTAGGTGTTTTACATTCGTGTAACAATGATATATTTCACAGTTTTGGTACTATTGGTTTCAAATATGTTTATGTATGATTTTTCCAGTTGGTTTTTCTATTACGATTTTTTGAGTAACAGCCCAGAGTCTGGATTTTTGCCAAGTTAATGGTACTATAATATACTCCCCCGAAACGAAGGTAATGTGTTGTGTGAACGGCAATGTTACCCATACATACATAACATAATCAGCCTTTAATGTTCCCACTGCTGGGACACAGGCCTCCTCTCTGTGAGAGGGAGTGGGTTGTAAAGCAACACTCGGGCCCAGAACGAGTTGGTGGCTGTCACATGTCTTCGAATAGTTGGTTCTAGAACTTGCCGGTTTCATTGCGATGTTTTCCTTCACTGTTTCGAGAGCAGTGGTGATGAAATAATTTACACAAAGTAGCTTTACTTTGTGTAAATTATTTCATCACCACTGTACTGTAGGTCGTACGTTGGAACCCAGTACGACCTACAACTCGTAATTCACGACCATTATCACTGGCGTACGAAAAAGAAGTGGCCCAACAAACACCCCAGCAGCACATCTGTCTATTAAGTTCAAGGAATTTGATTCTATAGAATAGTATTCAAAGTAATTAACATTACAGAATAAAGGAGCACAAAAAATTTGTAAAATTATTTGCCATTTGTCTGCTAGCACACGCCAACATTAACAGTTTTTGAATAAGAGTTTGCCCTTTCCTATTGGAAAGGGCAAACTCTTATTCAAAAACTGTACCGCACCGCATAAGAAATCATGGCTAAGCTACATTATTGTGCGTAATAATATAAATACATCAATAAATTACATCGGCATGTAGTGGAACGCTCACTAATTGAATTAGCCAGAGCCCTGATATACGTTCCTTTCATTTATCTTTACTTACACTTGTGGACGAAATTACTTACGTTAATACATAGTTATATGTATACAACTCAATCAATCTACCTAGCCTTTTCCCTGCTATGTTGGGGTCAGCTTCCAGTCTAACTGGATGCAGCTGAATACCAGTATTTTACATGGAGCGACTGCCTATCTGATCACCACAAACCAGTTACTGAGTAATACGATACCCCTTGATAAGACTGGTTGTTCGACTTTCGGGCTTCTGACTACCCGTAGCGACTGTCAAAGACAAACGGCTTAACGTTCTTTCCGAGGCACGGAGGGGTCTCGGTATGTCACCTTTCCACGGAACCCGTAGTTACATGTATAAAACTACAGGGTTAAATTAAATTAGCTTGCAAAACTCCGCAAACGTGATGGGTATCAATATTTTAATACTAAAGTAATTAAGTTAGGAGCGACTAAACATACATATTTTATTATTTGTTGTAGACTCTAGTGAGACACCTCAAACTCAGTAGCAAGCGCTACTACTGAGTATGAGGTCCTGGGTTCGATTACTAGATCGGACGAAGTGATATTGGGATTTCCTATCAAGAATTTCTCAGTAGTAAGTCCGGAGCCTACATTTGTTTCAGATTGATGGCAGTAGGCCCGCCACATATATAATGGGGCTTAAACAAAACTGGCGAAATTTATTTATATATAGAGCAGTGGCCCAGTGGTAACGGCCACGACTTACGAGTTCGAGGTCGTAGGTTTGAACCCGGACCAGCGCTTTACTTTGTGTAAATTCTTTCATCACCGCTGCTCTCAAAACGGTGAAGGAAAACATCGTGAGGAAACCGACATGTCCTAGAACCAAAAATTCGAAGACGTGTGACATCTACCAACCCGCAACGGGCCCACGTGGTGGATTACGGCCCACTCCCTCTCACAGAGAGGAGGCCTATGTACCAGCAGGGGGAACGTTATAGGCTGATTATGTTATTTATACTTTATTGTACACCAGAAAAAATTAATAACAAAAAATTCGATTATTACTACAAAACATATAAATGAAATGTGAGTATACTATAGGTACACCTCTACCTAACCGTTTGGGAATTACAGGCGTATGATTTTATGAGTTCTAGACAGTTTCTAGTTTCAGACTACTCGAAAACTCATTCATCTGATAATCCGACCAGATACATCGACCCCCAGAGAGACGAGAGACAAAGACGAAACAAAAAACCTAACAACCTAACTCGTATTAAAAAACTAAACCCTTCCCAGCTTCACAGCTTCACAACTCCTGCAAAATATCATCGTAGAAGTTGTAACGAGTGACTCACACATGGGACCAGGGGTTGTCAACTCAACCGCAAAATGTTGAAGTTTCAGCTTCACGGGACTTTCAGCGACAAGTTGGTTTTAGTTTTAAGTAATTTGCCGCTTGCGTGACAGTATATACCTGTTGACGTTGTGGGGTCAATGCGCTGTTAGTGTTGTCTTTGGGATACGTACACTTATAAAGCTAAGTGGGGGGGTGGAAGTGTGATGTATATTAGTTGGGCTCATTTTGCGGGTAGGCAAGTCCCCTATTATGAAAGTTGTGGAAAGATGAGGCGGTCTTTATTAAACTAGGTGCTGTACGGGTAAGAATATTTCACACAGAGATATATTCACACCTTCTTCCCTTGGGAGCAGGTAGAAACTGCAGAACAACAACAACAACCGGTAGGATACAATACACAAACAGGTCTTGTTTTGTTATTTTTAGTTTTGTTCATAATTATAATTATTTTTGCCCTGACTTCAGTTACGTTTGCCATCAGTTTGTGAATATCTAAGTTTTAATCTGTGGAAAATGTAGTGGGTAGTGTATCTGTTAAGTTAATTCTGTTTATTTTTAATATAAATACTACTGTTTGTTTTTATTATGATCATATTCATTTATTTATTTTCCAGATCATAAAATCCAATTTGTTAGTACTTACTAAATACACAACTTATAGACTAGTATTAGTACATCCATAATAATTGTTAGTTACAAAGGTCTTAAAACTATGTCAGTATTACACTACAGAATAAGTTAACAAAACAAAATGAGCACCTCATACAGGCCTACAAAAAAAAAAATCGCTGCCATACCTTACGACACTTAGGTACATACTCCTTTTGCTTCATTTGAAGAATATTTTACTAAGAAAATAAACCTACTCTAATCAAGAAAAGTTGGTATCACGCGCCACAAATGCTTATTTAGGAGTCTAGCCTATATTCCGTTTGTGCTCCAATCCCATTCTTAATACACTTTTAGGTTTCAAAAGTTACTCCAGTCAAGAGCGCTCAACTTTATTTAACCTTAAAAAAATAACTATATTATTTAATTTTAAAAGAATAATAATGCTTACTTCGCCCCCTGTTACAGGGGACTCAAACAAAATGTGGGTGTTGTATAGGTACACCTCTGCCAACCATTTAGGGGAAACCAGGCTTGATGTTATGCTTAAGTGTTTTATAAGAAAACATTTCAACCATTAATTTATTTGTCGCAGTTAAACATTGAATAAAGTAATAAGTTGTATTCAGTGCACGCGAGACCCAGTAATTTTATAACATAACCTAATTACACGAATAACTGTACAAAGACTTTGTGTGTTTTATTTTAAATGAGACAAAACAAAATGGCGTTCTCATAAATTAACACAACACTGAGAAAGTAAAATGTCATAAAAAAATACAGAAGGTTGACTTTAACACGTAGTAGCTACTTACAGCAATTTTGAAAAAAATGGCATATTATTTTAGCTTCTATAATAATAATAATAAATCTGAAGTTTGTTTGTTTGTTTGAACGCTAATCTCTGGAACTACCAGTCGGATTTGAAAAATTATTTTTGCATTTTACAGTTCAATTCTTGAAGAAGGCTGTAGGCTATTTAACATCACGCTACGAACACCATAGGAGCCGAGAAAACTCTAAAAAAACACAGCGAAAACGAAGTAGTACCGCGGGCGGGCGACGCGATGCGGGTCGAGGGAACAAGAGATTTCACAGACGAAGTCATGGGCAGAGGTTAGTACTTTTATTAATACGGAATAGAATAACAATAGTTTCGAACTAATGCTTTCACTTCCACACAACGATGTAATTAATGGTTGTAAACTCTCGTCTTCGATTAGAGGGAAGCAACAAAGGTGTTATCTTATGTCAAAGGATAATTCACATCAGAGGGGCGATTCTCGTAATTTTTAGAAACTTCACAGTCTGAACTTAGTCTCGATCTGTCAAAAATACCCACATTTTTGACAAGATTTTGACATTGATTGTAGCTGACATGAAATTGCCGCTAGAATTTGAACGTTTTTAATGAGGGGAATTGGCCTTCTGTGAAGTGCTGAAACGTCGCAATATCTAGTTAGAACATCAACATCACAATCTAGATAAATTCCCATATTAAAAAATATTAAAATACTTGGGTATTTGATAAACTTAAGCATAATCTGTCTATAATGTTCCCACTGTTGGGACACAAGCTTCAGTAATCTACCACACGGGCTCAGTGCCGGCTGGTAGATGTCACATATCTTCGAATTTTTGATTCTAGGACATGCCGGCTTCGTCACGATGTTTTCCTTCACCGTTTTGAGAGCAGTGGTGATGAAACAATTTACACAATGTAAAGCGCCTGTCTGGGTTCGAAACTACGACCTACAACTCGTAAGTCGCGGCCGTTACCACTTGGCCACCACTGCTCTGTTTGTCGTACATAATACACTAATACACATAATCTGTTCTCATTTAATTCGCTCCGATACGAGATAACAATATATTGTTGTTCTTATTGTCACCATTACATGGTGTGAAACCAGTGGTGATGAAATTATTTACACAAAGTAGGTAAAGCGCTTACCAAACTGGGTACGAACTACAACTCGTAAGTCGGGCTGTTAACACAGAGCCACCGCTGCTCTCTCACTAAAGATTCTCTTAAAATAGCCTACATAGTAACGCCCTTTATCTAGAACAAACACACGTAAATTAGCTAACAAATTGTTAAGCGTGTATCAAGTGTCGTGATTAGTTAACTGAATTATCAACAGCCTGTTGGATCAATTGGCATGAGTTTAATTTTGACACGTTGTTGATTTCCGTACTAGAAATTGAGTGTGAGTTTCACAAGTCATGTCCTTCTACATTATGTATCTACTAGCAGCTTCCAGCGGTTACACCCGCTTAAGTATCGGTTCCATGGATACCGGGATAAAAAGTATCCTATGTGTTATTCTGATGTATAAGCTATATTACTGTAAAGTTTCATCAAAATCTGTTCAGTAGTTTTTGCGTAAAAGGGTATCCAAAATCCATCCATCCATACTCAGAAACTTTCGCGTTTATAATATTACTAGGAAGAAATAGGTTATAATAAAATTGAAATTTCAACGGCAACGATACCGCGGTATCCATAGGGATCGGCATTGAAATTTAAATGTTATTGTCATACGTATAAATTATATTTATATAGAGGTATGAGGAACAGGGTGTAACGTTCACTCAATCTCCATAGAAAAGGGAGGATCCTCCAACCAGACGGGTGTTGCGTCTGGCGGGCAACTGCCCAACGATTGACGTTGGGAAATTGTATCTATGCTAATTGCGATGCAGGATTTGCGTGACGTCAGTATGACGCGTTGTTCGCATGTGGCGTTGTAGACATCGCTTCATTTCTATTCGTTTCATAAAAATCCCTTGCCGTGCGCAGGGAGTGGGCGCAGGCCCTAAAACAGTAGTACAGTCACCAAACACATAAGTACACAAATACATGAGTGCTCGAAAAATTCAATTTCAAAAGCACCATTAATCATTTCATATGTCAAGAAATATTCCAATACATTTAGCGTCAAGCATTTTTAAATAATGATAAATAATGAGCCACTGGAGTATCAATTAATCAAGTTATTTCGCAGACATTACAGGTGTGTAGGTACATTAGGTATGCAAATTGTGATTTATTATTTGAACGTATACTTGGAAGTGGGGTGCTTGAGTGATGGCAAAAATGTGTGAGGAATTTAATGTTATCATTTTTCAAAGTGTTTATGAGAAAGAGGACCTGCAGTGTGAAACTGAAATTATGGGTTCTCAGAAACCCAGACGGCCTTATTAGAAAACAAGGTTTATCTTTAGATACCAGGAGGCCAGTTCTCGTAATTTAAAACGTTCAAAATCTAGTCGCAGTCTCATCTCAGCGACAAACAAATGACAAAAACTTGTCAAAATATAGGGAAATTAGAAGTATTTTTGACAGATTGAGACTGAGATCAGACTGTGAACATTCTTAAAATTACGAGAATTGCCTCTCAGGTTTGAACCATGGAGCCATTTTGAAATTTCGATTTATAAGCCGACAAAGTTGAAGTTCTTATGATGAAAAGTGACTTTAAACCAGTCCAAATTGTCAATTTTGGATAAGATTCAAAATACAATAACTGTCTGAAAGTTTAGGCTAGGTCTAAAGTTAGAACTCATTTTGTAATAAGACGACAAGAGTTCATTTCATAATTATCGTATGCTTCTTCAATCATTCAGTTTGGCAGGTTTTCATGTAAAATACTAATTTAGTTTGACTGAAAGCCAATATTCGTAAGACGTAAAATCCCAGTCTTTTAATAAGACTTGGCAGAGATTTTTGACCAAAATGTTTTCATACTTCCTGTGTATCCTGGACAGTAAACCCGCTACTGAAGTTGCTGACTGTATTAATAATCTTCACCATGGCATATAATATAAACTATTTTCTAATAACACGTTGCATTTCAAAAGAAAAAGGTATCATTTAGTTATCATTCTGACACGAATGTAACTCTACTTACCCGATTATTAGCAAATATAGCGTGATAATATACATATATCTTCAGAAACGCCTAATAGTCATACTACTAAACTAATAGCTCTTCGCCACCCTCGGAGCGATTATAACCCACAGCCGTTACGAAATGACCCGTCGTAGCACTTTCGTAGACGTGCTACGAAAGCGTAGCGCTACGTTATCGCTACGCCAATTTAGTAGGCATGTGATTGCTACGATTTGAAAATCGGCTAGCCAATTCTAACGCTGAAAAATGTTATATCATTTTTTACATTAAGAAATTGGGATTAGATCGAAATTTATTTTTAGGGTTCCGTACCTCAAAAGGAAAAACGGAACCCTTATAAGACCACTTCGTTATCCGTCTGTCTGTCCATGATGATTTATATAAAATTGCGTTTTAAATATATATATATATATATATATATATATATATATATATTTAAAACGCAACGCATTCTACTTGTTACCTCGGTCGAGTGAGAACGTGTGTTGTGTTATTTTGTCGCGCATTTCACCTATTGGTCAATTAACATAATTCCTAATCTCTGTCGCACCTCAAGTGTTTTTATGGCCTGGTGACGCCTTTTGGGCGGACCTAGAAGAGGATAGCTGATTGTTCACAGTTACATCTCAAAATCAAACTACTGTGAATCAACGTGATTGTGGATTTGAACCAGCAACCACACACGCACAGCGGTGGAGTGCCGCGCGCTTAGCCCCAGAGCCACGCTGCTACACATATATACGACGAAATAGTTAACCAGACAATCACGGCATCTGCTACGGCTACGTCAATCTGCTACGCGCACGGAGATCGGCTACGACGCGCTCGCTACGGTTTTGCGCTACTTCACCTACATAATCAGTGCTACGGATCAGGTATCAATCAATCAATCAATCAATCAATCAATCATTTATTATTTGTAAAACATAGGTAACAAAAAAATAAAGATCTTATAGATAAATGCAGTGCGCTATGTTTTGTCTATGGTAAGACATACAAATATGTTTAGTTTAAAAAATAAAATTAAAAATTAAAAACAAAAAGAAACATCAAAGAATTGGTATATATGAAATTAGAAAATGTCGAAGTTACTACTAATTAATCGTTCAAGAACTCGTCAACTGTATAATAACATTTATCAATTAAAATTTTTTGCAAAGTTTTCTTGAACTTGTGAACAGGTAATGTTTTTATTAGATCAGGGATTTTATTATAAATTCTTGGAGCGATGCCAAAGAAACTTTTGTACATTAGAGCTGTTTTACATTTTGTGTGACATAGTTGGTTTAAGTATTTAGCACGCATAGGAGTTTTTCTAACATCTGATAATTTGACAAATAAGTGCAAATTAGTCTTCACAAATAATGCTGTTTCCAAAATGTACAATGATGGCAGTGTAAGCAATTTTAAAGATTTGAAGAAAGGCACACAACTATCGGTTACTTTTATAATACACATTGCCCTTATGCATCGCTTTTGCATTTTGAAAACCAGATCTCTATTAGTGGACTGCCCCCAAAAAACAAGCCCATATCGTAGAACTGAACCGACTAGTCCATGATATGCTGTTAATAAGGTTTCAATATTTACTTTTTTTGACAACTGGGAGAGTGCATATGCAGATTGGCTGAGTCGTTTGCATAATTCTTCTGTATGAGGCTTCCAAGTAAGTTTGTTGTCAATCGTAATACCCAAGAACTTGACATGACTAACTTCTTCTATTTCATTATACCCATATGAGATATTTACAGTAGGGTTTTCTCGCCGCTGATAAAAATGCATTACTTTTGTCTTGTTTAGGTTTATAATGAGGTTGTTATTATTAAGCCAATCAATGATTTCAGAAAGAGAATTTTTTATATCATTTTGGTAATTGTGTGGATTATCGCATTTAATTATGGCAGTACTGTCGTCTGCGAAAAGGACCATTTGATTATCGACTACGCAACTGCTTTCTGTGCTACGCATTAATATTTATGCCTTTGTAAACATCTTTGCAATAACTAATTGTTCGGCCATGCAACGTTCCCCACCCAATAAATCGCATAAAACCACGAGTAACCCAATAATGGACCAAGCTCAGTCAGTTCCGAATATCGTTCAAGCCGTGAATGACCCTGACTTTGTCAATATAAGCACTCGTCATAAACGCCCACGACTTGACGAATCTTCGAGTGATCAGTTGCATGAATTTAAGCAAGAGATCAAGGAGATGCTCACGTCATGGAAGCCCGAACAGGACCAATATATTGCGAAAGTGATGGCGGATCAGACAGCGCTGATTACAAAGTTAATCTCCGATATGGCTGAATTGAAACTCCAAAACTCCCAAATTCAGCAAACAAACGCAGAAATTGTAAAGTCTGTTTCTACTATCAGTGAACTTTATGATGAAATGAAGTGCGAGATGAAGCGGCTCCACGGTCAGTGTAATGAGTATAGGAAGCAAGCAGAGTCATTAGAGAAAACTGTAAGGGATCTTCAATTCAAATCTCGTTCATCAAGCGTTGAAGTACGGAACATTCCCTCTGACGACGGTAGTGAATCAATTGCCGACCTCACAAAGATTGTGACTGCCCTTGGATCAACAGTTGACCTCCCAATCTCAGCGACAAGTATTCGCGATATCTACCGCCTACCAGGGAAATCAGCCACATCTAAACCAATCGTCGCTGAGTTTACAAGTGTTAATCTGAAAACAGAGCTTTTATCTCGCTTGCGAGGGTTTAACAAGAGGCAACCCGACAAAGAAAGCAAACTCAATACGGAGCTGCTGGGATTGGCTGGCCAAAAACGTGCAGTCTATGTTGACGAGCATCTGCCTAACTCCACGAAGAAATTATTCTATCTGGCGAGGGAATTTGCAAAGAGGCAGGAGTTTGAATTCTGTTGGATCACAAACGGCAATATTTTCTTGCGTAAACAACCGGGACATCAGCATATCCTCGTTAAGTCGGAAGCTACTCTACAAGACTTACAAACGAAGACATGACTACACAATTTGGATATAGTAGATCAGTTTTTCTTCAGCATATCACTTACCGATTTTCTTTTAGTTAAGTTTCTTTTAAATGGCTGCCCAATTACTGTTCTGTCAAATTCAACTGATTCACCCCACTTATATACCACGGTACACAAACATATTATTTACAAAGTTACACAAATACATACACCGAATCTACATAAACACATATTTACACTAACATTCGCGCTTTTTCATCTAACTCTAATTTTTGTTTTATGGCTTTCTCCGAATGCTTACCTTCTTGTGGCCAAGCTATTCTTCGACGTATTGAATTGTTCAAATATATCATGCATTACTTATTTAAAAAATGGCTAATTTAGTTAACAATGTCCTATTAGACTTAGACGATATTACAGTTGCTAAGGCCTTTACTTGTGTTCCTGAAGAATGCACAAATTATTTAAAAAAGTCAAATAAATGTGTTACTATTCTTCACATTAATATACGCAGTATCAATAAGAATTTTGATGAACTATTAACCTTGTTATCCATAATCGAAGTGCCTTGTGACATTCTGATTTTAACTGAGTGCTGGTTAAGTAAAATTACTAACCTGCCGGTGTTGGACGGCTACAACTCTTACTGTACTAAAAAAACTAAAAATCAAAATGAAGGAGTGGCTTTGTACATAAAAAACCACATTGAGTGCACCGTTAACGAACCAATTTTTACAAATGGAAACTGTCTTACATGCCAGATAAATAATTCATTAGTAATAATTGCCATGTATCGTTCGCCATCATATAAATCTAAAGTCGAATTTGATTGCTTCCTAGACAGTTTAGACAGCGTCCTATCCTCCTTCAATAATTTCAAAAGTATATTTCTCATTGGTGACACCAACATAGATATTAAACCATCTAATCAAGATGAGCGCTGTGCCAATTACTTAACTCTCAATGCCACTCATGGGCTTTTACCTGGTCATTACTACTCGACCAGAATCAATAATTGTATAGACCACGTCCTATTAAAATCAAATAGACCTACAAATGTACTGGTCCTTCAATCTTATATTACTGATCATCTACCGCTCCTGGTTGAAATCGACGATACAGAACTAGCGAAACTGTCTGCTCCTAGTTATAAAATCCCAAAAATTGAATACTGCAATGTCTTAAAAGATATTGAGTGTCAGGATTTCTCTCATGTTACCAACATGGAAGATCCTAACATTGCCGCCACTAATTTAGTTAGTACAATACAATCCATCATAAACAAGCACACTAAAAGAGTAAAAGTTCCGAAAAAAGAAAGAAATCTTAAGCCTTGGATAACTCCAGGTCTATTGCGTTGCATTCGTAATCGTGATAAACTACATAAAAAGGCTCGTAACGTACCTAGTAATGATATTTTGCAGATCACATATAGACGCTATCGGAATTTTTGTAATGGCCTTCTTAGGAAACTTAAAATAGCGCATGAAAAGCTTGAATTAGAAAAAGCAAAACATAATCCTAAAATGTTGTGGAATAAAATTAAAGAGATTACTAATACCAAAAAAATAATAGCACCACCTCTAGAACTCCTAAAAATTCATCCTAACCCATACACTGCAGCCGGTGAGGTATGCAAGTTTTTCGCTACCATAGGCACAAACCTAGCGTCTAAAATCATCTCTACCACACAACCAGCTACTACACCCAAAACGTCCTCGCATAACTCTTTTGTTATCCTTGCTGTTGATGATGCCGAGGTCGAGTCCACTATTATGAACTTAAGAAATGATAGTGCTACAGGTTGGGACGGTATATCCCCTACTCTTCTGAAATTATGTAGGAAAACTCTTGTACCATTAATAACACATGTAATCAACATATCCATAGCAAATGGAATTTTCCCTGAACCTTTCAAAAAGGCCCTGGTCCATCCGATCTATAAGAGCGGGAACAGGGACTGTGCCAACAACTATAGACCGATTTCTGTTCTTTCAGCCATTTCTAAGGTTATGGAGAGGCTGATAAATGGTCGTCTACTGAACTTCTTAGAGAAAAATAAAATTATAGCGCCCAACCAGTATGGTTTTAAAAAAGGTGTCTCTACAGAAGATGCAGTTACTGATCTTACAGAACTTGTCACGAGGAAGTTAGACGACCATAAAAGTTGCCTTGCCATATTCCTGGACTTAACAAAAGCCTTTGATACAGTCTCTGTTCCCACTCTTCTCTCAAAAATGGATATCATAGGTATTCGTGGTAAAACACTCGATCTGTTTAAAAGTTATCTCCAACACAGAAGACTCAGTGTCAAGATTGACACGTGCGTCAGTGATGAGGAAATTATCTCATATGGAGTGCCACAAGGCAGTGTGCTTGGTCCTACTTTGTTCCTTGTTTACATAAATGACCTTTGCACACTGCCACTGTTCAACTCTAATATCTTCACGTATGCTGACGACACGGCAATTGTAGTATATGGTGATACATGGGCTGATGTGAAATATTATTCTCAACAATCGTTACAGGTGGTTTTGAACTGGCTGCAGCATAATCTGCTATCCTTAAATCTATCTAAAACCAACTTCATCCCAATCTGTGTTAGTCAGAGAACCAAAGCCCCTCAGGAATTTACCATAACCGCACATTCATGTGATGATTCGTCTTCATGCTCTTGCACAACACTATCTCGTGCCAGTCACACCAAATACCTGGGCGTAGTGATCGATGACGGACTGAAGTGGTACACCCATGTCGATAACTTATTTTCGAAAGTTAGGAAGCTAATCTACATCTTTAAGTCGCTAAGACAGCGTGCGGATTCAAAAACACTGAAGATGGTGTACCTTGCGCTTTGCGAGTCCGTTATTGGTTACTGCATCCCGGTGTGGGGTGGCACTGGCAAAACTAAACTGCTGGGTTTGGAGCGGGCACAGAGGGCTGTTCTTAAGGTGATGCTTGGCAAACCATTTAGGTTCCCCACAACCCAATTATATGCGGAGTGTAAAGTACTTACTGTACGACAACTCTTTGTGCTTCGAGCCACCCTCTGGAAACACAGCCTAATCCCCCCTCCGGATCCTAACAAGCGATCATTAATCACATCATGTCCATCAATACCCCACAAAACGTCCTTCGCTAGTCGACAACTGTATGTTGTTAGTTCACTTATCTATAGAAATATCAGCAAAAAAGTTCAAATAAATAAGTTAAATAGATATGAAGCAAAAACTAAATTAAAAAATTGGCTGTATGACTTGGACTATTCTAAAACAGAAGAGCTACTCATCTTCCCTTGCTAGTCTCGCTGCTAAATGTACAATCACACTCCACTACGCTTGTATTCAAACATGCCTAAACTAAATTATTTGTCTTGCTATATTAAGTCATCCCACTTAAACATAATTGTGAATGTTAGTAGTTATTATACAAACACACACAACACACACACACACACACACACACACACACACACACACACACACACACAAACACGCACACCCACTCACACTCACACGCATTCTTACACACGCAGTCATTGTAACAAACTACATATTCATATTCCTCATTTAAATTCTCTTTTGTTGCCCCTTATTTTTATTTTATTATTTCTCTTATTACACCGTTCATGTATTTAATTAGGTTCACTTTGAACAAGGTGCGATGAAAAGGACTATTTGTGCACGAAGTAACAGTAGAACACTGTCTCCTAAGGCACAGGTTTCCCCTAGTTTAGGAGGCAGGGTTTCCACTATTCCAGACGCCTTTTTACAACTAATTGTTTTTGTAACCTACATTTTACCACTTTTTGTAACAAAAGGTATTTCGTATCAATAAAGTTATTATTATTATTATTATTATTATTATTATATATATATCTTTTTTTTTATATTTATTTATATTTTTTCCATTTTTTTTTATTTATTTATATGATTTATTTATTTAGTTTTTTTTATTTTTCTTGTCTGACACTCACAAGGGAATCAAAACCTATAGAGTACTTCACGTTGACCTAGAATCATGAAATTTGGCAAAAAGCAATGTCATGTAGCACAAGTAAAGGAAAAAATCCGAAAATCGTAAATTTGCAGTTACATACGTACAAATTAGTACAGAACCCTCGGTGCGCGAGTCCGACAAGCAATTGACCGGTTTTTTTTTTATATTTGAAGTACCGAAATTGGCCTTCGTTTCAACTGTGGCTCTAAACATTTATAATAACAAATTCTACCCCATCTGTAAACGTAAAGACTTGTCTTTGACTTTCCTTTAATTATGTTTTTATTAGTTCACTTGTATTCTCGCTTTTCTATAAATAAACAACAAACGAAATTTGTGTCAGTAGCATGTACTGAATCCATGGTAACAGGTTGTGCGTCGATGCCCCTGCCACCCTGTAGATAAGATAAGATAAGGATAAGATCATTTTTATTTGTCCAAAACATGAGTATACATACACATGGCATGCAAGATGTTACATCAAATTATCTGACAGTCATGTTTTGCCTGAACGGCGTACAAATGTAAGACGTAGGACGCTATACAACATCAAGTGAAGTTAGAAAAAAAATTCAACAACAAAGAAACTTTTAAATAGATATCCTAACTCATTATTGTTAATGTTGCGCGCCACAAGCTACCACTAGCGCCATCTAGTATCGAGTAGCAGAACTAATAGATCCTTCCGGAAATTTCGATGCTAGAACTTTCTAGAACTATCGACATCTGGTCAGTCGGGGCCGGTATGTACTCGAACATTCTAGATGTTTCTATAATAAAAGGTTCTAGAACTATCTGCGGCACTATATAAGGCCGGGATAAGACGACTGAGGGACAGAGTTGAATAAGCGATACAAGCGAATACATCGAAAGCGATCTTCAAGTGCGACTTAAGTGCAATTGTGTTTTATAATTAGTGTGTTTGGGTTGTTATTAGTGTTGTTTCATTAAAGTGTTATTTTTGGTAATTTAAATCGGCAGTTTTAATTGTCACGAACCCCGAAGCTCGTAACATTAAGTACGAGGACGGTCGAGGGAAACAACTGCTTTCTAGTAACGCAGTGACGTTTATTCGCGTACAGTCACGAGCACTAATATGTCAACACTTTCAATAGCGATTTTTGCGTCAAATAACGAATGCAACGTTAAAATACGACACATCACATACACCTCTGGGTTCGAAAATACTATCCTCGTAATAACATAAAATTTCATTCAAAAGCAAATTCAAGAGAAAATCGCCTTTGAATAAAGCCAAGTGTATACATATTTATGCTCGTAACTGTACGTACTTATCGGTGCGTAGGCATACGCACACATACTCGACAATCCTCCCCTTAGCTTAGACTTAAGTTTGCAATGTACAAATTATAAAGTAACAGTGTACTCATTGTTGAAAAGCCTAATAAATAAATCCTACAAATATTATAAACGCGAAAGTTTGTATGGACGGATGGATGTTTGTTACTCTTTCACGCCAAAACTACTAAACGGATTAGGATGAAATTTGGCACACATGTGGTTTATAACCAGGATTAAGATATAGGATACATTTTATCCCGATATTCCTACGGAATCGAAACTTATGCGGGTGAAACCGCGGGGCGCAGCTAGTAAATAAATACAATACAAACAAATAAGCTCTAAAAATGTGCTACTTATAGCTAAACATACTTTTATAGAACAGTTTATAGTTGACTTTAGCCCGATAGCGTTTAGGCCGTGGTGTAGGCACACGCACACATACTCAACAAATAAGCAATACGAACCAACCCTCAATCTGTTTCCTCATGTATTTCAGAAATATTACAATAGTACATTTTAAACACAACTTACCCGACGTAACAAAGACAAATGATGTGTTAATGTATTCACCGCACTGACTGCTTCATATTAATTAACGTTTGACTCCCATGGTTTAACATAGCGGTTATTAATTATGTAAACTCGTTATCTAATGGTTTCAGGACTTTAGATCTATAAATAGCAACATAGGCTAAAAATATAATGTATTGATAGATCTAAAGTCCCACTGCAGGGCCAAAGATGCCAAAGGTACAAATAGGCTGGAGATGCAGTCTATCTGTCCTTCGTGTACGTTATTGCATAGATTTCCATACGTTCTATCGTCGCGGACAAATTGTCCATCGCCTGCTTAGCGCCGACGGGCCGGTTAGTTAACATAACATCGTTAAATAATAACGATTACGTAATCGTAATTATTTGACGTAAGTTAAGGCCATAATTTTGTAATTTTAATTTGAAACAACGTGTTTTTGGTTTGACGACAGTTAGCGCCATATTTGACGTATACGCGTGCGTCAAGTGGACGTGAAACAACCCGCCCTAAGGCGTGAAAATGCAACAGACAGACAGACACACAGAGTTACTTTCGCGTTTATAACATAAGTATGTACCGTATATTGCAGCCTCCAAAATCAGGACCATTACTTATCAGGGTTGAATGGCAATTCAACAACAAAATTAAATTTATTGACATTTGCATACAAGGCCTTTGTTCCACTAAACCCGATACGCAAGTAATTCCTCCCTACACACCATTACAGACCGATCACCATGGCCCTACAGGAAACCATCAAAGCAACGTACAGACAATGAACATGTAGATGTAATGAACCAAATGAACATGTAATAACATACATACACTGTAATGTAGGTAGGTATTTACAGTACACTCACGAGCTTCAATACCATACACCAACGCAAAATTCAAAGATGATATGGCTAAAACCCTTTCTGTGACTACCGAGATGACGACTAATTAAGAAGTATGGAAGAAAAAGACATGTTGCGCCGACTACAAATAAATTGGGATAAGGGCAGGACAATGGTGATGATTCTCTCGTCAACTGAAAGTTCATCTGCCTAGCCTTTTCCCAACTATGTTGGGGTCGGCTTCCAGTCTAACCGAATTCAACTGAATACCAGTAATTTACATGGAGCGACTGCCTATCTGACCTCCGCAACCCAGTTATTGGATAATACGATACCCCTTGGTAAGACTGGTTGTCAGACTTTCGGGCTTCTGACTACCCGTAACGACTGTCAAAGATCTACGAATGACAGCCGGGACCAACGGCTTAACGTGCTTTCCGAGGCACGGAGGGGTCTCGGTATGTAAAGATGGTCACCCATCCATAGACCAACCGCGGCAAGCGTAGCTTAACCTGATCGATCGACCTGTGCGGCTGTTATTATTTAGCCACGGGCCCCTCGTCAACTGAAATGTCTAAGACTGAATATGGAGAAGAGCATGATCATCTGATGACCGTTTGGATAGACGTGGTCTTGAGTGGAGAACGTGAATCAACAAACGTAAGGTAGGACGCGCTCAGGCTTGGTGGGGCGACGATCTTCAAAGGGTGGCTGGTTGCAGCTGGATGAGAGTTGACACGAGTGCTGTTCAAGAGTAGACTACGTATTTTTTTATGATTAAAACGTACTACAGTGTGATTAAGTCACTATCAGAGAAAAAAATTGGCTGAATTGCTCTGGATTGATGGATCTGGCTTTTAGTTAAACTTAAGTTAATGATAATTATTATAAATGTTTGCATCCCGAATGGTGGAATGTGGCTGAGTTTTACTGTATCATTACACTTGTTATGTATTACCCACATTGGCAAAATACATGTCTATCCCCTATTGAATACAAAGGAGAGGATATTCGTAACACCATAAAATTTCAATCAAAACTTTAGGTAATAATCACTTTTGTTTCTTACGTAAGTATATCGTATTAATACTCGTGACTGTTCAGTACACGGTAAGGGGTGAGCCACAGGGGAGATGTTACATATCGACAGATTAATCTTAATTTGTATTGTCAGGTGTGTACTGGGTGGATAAGCAGAGAACATGGCTAATGCAGGTTTATCGAAGTGTTTGTATTGGTAGTTAAAAGTTAGAAGAAGTAATTTAATAGACGTTAGAAGTATTCTTTTATTAACAGGTAAAGCTTATATAGGTACAGCTGTGGTGGCCCAGTGGTAACGGCCACGATTTACGAGTTGTAGGTCGTAGTATAGGTTCGAACCCGACAGGCTCTTTACTTTGTGTAAATTATTTCATCACCATGTCATAAAACGGTGAAGAAAAACATCGTGAGGAAACCAGCATGTTCTAGAACTAAACATTCGATGACATGTGATATTCACCAACCCGCACTGGGCCCGCTTAGTGGATTATATCGTACTCCCTTTCACCAAGAGGAGACCTGTGTCCCAACAGTGGGAACATTATAGGTTAATTATGTATATTATAGTTATTAATCTCTGACATCTCTGACATTGTTAAACGAGATCATGCGCAGAAATAGACTCCTGCAAACATGCTGTAATCAAGCTTAGTGGTTAATTCCCGTACATTCTCTGTATGAGCGACCTTTGCCCTACAGCGGGGAACATACGTCTGACAAATTGCTTTTGCACTTATGCACTTAACTACAGGTTAAGTGCGTCAGTCTACTGGAATTATTTACATATATGATAACGTATTTTCATACCTTCATTTATAATTACATCTCAATCTAAGTCTCCCTAGCCGTTCCCAACTACGTTGGGGTCGGCTTCCAGTCTAACCTGATGCAGCTTGATACCAGTAGTTTACATGGGGCGGCTGCCTATCTGACCTCCATAATTCGGTTAGTCAGTAACGCGATACACCTTGGCAAGAGATTTATATCTACATCTAAAAATATTATAAATTAATGTAATACATTTTCGTATCTATCTGTGTTGTTCTTGTAACCTGCGCAACGGATTTTGCATGCATTCAGATAACGGCTGACAATACAATTTTTTCCCATTAATTTTACATATAATGAAGAAATCTCGTAAAAACCGTGGCAAGCAGGGGCTCTAGTTTTTAACAAATAAACTATTTTAAACTCAAACTCAAAGCATTTATTTCAAATAAACCAATCACAGGCACTTTTGAATTGTCAAGGGGTCGATCAGTCACAAAGATGAAGCTATTTATATTTCATCTCTCATCTGTACACAAATGCAGGAACTTAATATAGAAAACTAGCAGGGCCCCGCGGTTTCACCCGCATAAGTCTTGATCCTGTGAGAATTTATAGTTACCGAGTATCATATATGCTAATTCAGGTTATAACCTATCTGTGTGCCAAGTTTCGTCTACATCCGTTCACCTATTTTTACGTGTTTGAGTAACAAACATCCAAGCATATAAACTTTCACATCCTGCTGCCTACTATCCTACTAATATTATAAACGTGAAAGTTTGTATGGATGGATGGATGGATGGATGTTTGTTACTCTTTCACGCTAAAACTACTGAACGGATTTGGATGAAAATTCGCACACAGATAGTTTATAACCAGGATTAACATATAGGATACTTTCTATCCCGATATTCCTACGGGATCGCAACTTATGCGGGTGAAACCGCGGGACGCAGCTAGATTATCATATAAGTAGGATTCATTATTAATAATTTAGTGTAGTAAGACTATATTTTAACCTAGCTACCAACAGAATATACATACTTATATCTGCGTACAGCCTACAAAACGGCGGAGCTTCCGGGCAAAGAAATTGTTAAATATAATGTAGGTAAAACAGAAACTGTGGCCCCGTTATGAAGGAAATAATTGTACTCATCAGAACACGGGTTCCGTAATATTACTCCGCTGTAAACTTGCTTTCATAACGTTTTCGTCTGTACAATTTTGTTGAGGTAACAAAATCTATGTTTCTCTGTATTACTTGTAGGTTTGCGGTTTGAAAACTTGATAAGGTTAATCTCGTAGAATGTTAACTTAGGAAGGTTTAAATTGTTATGAATTTCGTGTGCAGTTAAGAATCAAAGAAAATTATATTAATACTATCTATTCGTGCCCGGCGACGCCAGGGTGAATTTCATGTCTCTTTTTCCAGTAACTTAGCCTGTGCTTTGTCCGTCAGTCAGTCACAGAACTATCAAACTAAACGTCACATTTTTTTATTGACATTTTCATACAAAAATAAAATCCAAGTTCTCGACTTTAACAGTGTATTTCACAAATAATACACAAATACAATTACAAACACAACAAAATAAAACCTGCCAAATTGGTCGAACCGTTCTTAGATGACGATCTTTCATACATGCGGCAATTGAGTAAAAGATTAATGGAGAAAAGGAGTTGTCAGTGGCGTGACATTTTGATCTTAATCAGCGGTTATCATACCAAAAGTCATAAATTCATTTACTCCCTGACAGACAACGTTGTCACAGCCTAAGCCGCGGGGAGAAGCATGAAATTTGGCAGAAGAGAGATCCTTTAAATATATATTTCTTTTTAATTCACCTCATCATCATCTTCGGCCTAGCCTTTTCCCAACTATAATGGGGTCGGCTTCCTGTCTAACCGGATTCAGCTGAATACTAGTATTTTACATGGAGCGACTGCCTATCTGACCTCCACAACCCAGTTATTGGGTAATACGATACCTCTTCGTAAGACTGGTTTTTTAATTTTTTTTTTATTATTTATTTATTCAAAATCTATATTAACAAAAGCATAAATATAAATAAAATAATTTCTATTTTACTTTAATTGTATAATACAAAGTTGGTTGATAAATAAATAAAATAAAAATTACCCAGTAACTGGATAGTGGAGGTCAGATCATATAAAATACTGGTATTCAGCTGCTTCCGGTTAGACTGGAAGCCGACCCTAACATAGTTGGGAAAAGGCCAGGCAGATGATGTATATATTTTAAGAAAATGCTCTATGCTCATTGTTTTGTTAACTTAGTTTGTAGTGTAATATGTATACTAACATAGTTTTAAGACCTTTTTAACTAACAATTATTATGGATGTACTAACACTGGTGTTTAAGTTGTGTATGTATCTACTAACAAATTGGATTTTATGATCTGAAAATAAATAAATTGAATAAAGTCTTCCCGAATTTGAAAATATTCCGGGAAAAATTTAAATTTTTCTTTCCACAAAAACCTAGTTCAAACTATTACGACAATTTTAAAACAAAACATAACAAACCGGTCCTGCCATTCTCAAGTGATATGCTTATCTACTAACGAACAGCATTTCATTTTGATCTATAAAGATTTTTTGTCTATCAGCAGACAACATTCTTATCTTCAATTACTTATACGATGTCGTTTTCTATATGAAATAAAGCTTACAGATGACCAGTAAGTAGGTAGAATTACTGTTAGTTTTATTAGCAAAAGTAATTATTCCTGTATGGCTTATGCAATCAGACGAAATTCTCATCAACGCAAAGCATAAGCCTTTCTTTAATTAGGTACTCCTGCGCTAATTGCATCCCCAATTACCTGCGATTTTTACTTAATCTTCTATCCCTGTCATTAACGTATATATAAGTATTTATTCTTGTATTTTATAGTAATTTCCTAACTATTTATTACGTATGTTGCACCTGCCATGTTTTGTCTCTGCATCACCCTAAGGTTGACTGAAAAAAGAAAATGCCGTAGGCAATAAGTCCGCCTTTGTACAGTATTTTTTTACTTGTGCCTTAATAATTTTAATAAATTAATTAACTAATTTTCTTTTACGTCTCGTTTGTCAATTTACAAGTCTTTCCATTCCAAGTAGTTTGTAATCAATTAGAACTCTAAAAAAGGTGCGTTAGCACTGGCCGTTGTCAGACGAAAAAAGAAAAACAGCCACGTTCTTTTTTTAATTTTCTATCTCTGACAAAGGAGGTTTCATTCCGATTTTAAAAGCGAAATTATTTGAATGTTTATTTTCAGAGTGAATTAGAATTCATTTGTTACGGTTATGGGATGTCATAAGTAATGAATTCTTGATAACAAAACTAATGTTCGTACGAAACTTGCCCCTAATTTCATCGAGATAACGCCTTAATCGTGGAGGAACATCACTCAGGCAGTTTCGCAGATCGCCAGTCATCGTACTTGACACTTTCTATTAATTACTTTCCCGTACAAAAACCTTTTTATTTCTCTTTTTTCACCAGCCTTTGGAAAGCGCGAAGGTTTAATCAAAGTGCTCTTTTATATTTTTATGCAAATGTTAAAAGATAATAAAAGGTTATTCTCGTGTTTTTATCGTTGGTTTTAAAAAGTTAGTGTTAATGTTATTGAGGTATAAAATATAATTGGATTACCCCAAAGTGTTCTAATTAAAGACTTAATTATATTCAGCCGCTTGTTATAAATCGTAAGATGATTTTGATAATTAAAAACTGTTCTAGCGATTTATTTAGGTAGGTACCTACTAACATGTAAAAATATTTTTTTAAACGAATATAGACTACATGTTCATCTTATGTTTACTACAATATTAACAACATTGCCATGCCTATCACAAATTTATCCTCAGGAACTTTTATAAAATAATCAACGTCACACGAAAAATCGCAAAAGACTTAACAATGTCGTTTTCAGACATTCATGTCGACCTTTCGCTCTATATTTAAATCACTGTGTACCTTAACATTCCTGACATATAACTAAACGGTAAAAATGACCTTGCCTTACCTGTTAAAGCCGTAACAACACGATTCTATCACACACCAAACTTTACACGAAAAAAATAAAATTACATCAAAAAAGTATTCACTATCCAAGTATCTAACACCGAATTAAAAAGTTTAAATACATTCACAACCACTTTTTTTTTTAATCTGTACACTTACTACACACACACAAACACTTCGATTTTCGAAATAGTCGGGTTTATTAATCGCGACGCGGCACACGTTCGCACATACAGCCTAAAGGCGGTACACTGGCTGAAATACACGAAGTTTGCCGACAGACGGGGGTGTCGTTGTCTCTTTCTACCGCGAAGGAACTCGGGGGGTTAAAGAATTTCGCAATTAAAAATCGTTAATAAACACGATTATATGACGTAGCGATAAAGTGAGGAATGAGAATGTGTTACACACAGATACATGATGAGTTAGTGAGGTTTGTTTACTGTTTATTTTATGTATTTGTTCGTTTTTCGGGAGAAATATATTCGTTTGAACGAAGCGTGGCTTGATATAGTTTGTTGCTTGTTCCGTGGAAGTATTTTATGTTGTGTGTTCACGTTTCTCTGAGTGAAACGGAAGCTGTTTTAAATAATAAAAATAAAGTGATTGCTTGTACCTCGTAAGCCTAGTTATGAAAGTGTCCGTGAGGATACTACCCCTAAGCAGCATTTCTGTGTTTCATTGGAAAGGTATTAGTGCGTCGGTGGTCTAGTGGTAACTACTGCTCAGCACGAGGTTCGATTCTCAGGTCGGGCAAAGTGTTATTGGGTTTTTTGTCTAGGATTTCTTGGTAACAGCCCGGAGTCTGGATTTGTGCCAGGTTGATGGCAATAGGCTCGTCCCCTATTACATGGGACTTAAACATAACTGACGAAATATGGGTATACTATAGGTCCACGTGTGTCCAAACCTTCGGGGAAGTATAATAGAATAGAATAATCTTTATTGTACACCATACAAATTATAAAACATAAATATACAAAAATTTTACAAAGGGTGACACAATGGGCGGTCTTATCGCTAAGAGCGATTTTTTAAAGACAACCTTTGGATGGATTAAAATTAAAGAGAGACAAATATGGTAGGTAGTCTGTGGTGTACCATTTACATTATACAATCAATATATACATACAGTATATTTTACTCGTCTAAATAAATATATACATACAATATTAGACATGAAACAAGAGCAAAAAAAAAGCATGATGTTTCACACATTTCATTTTGTTAGTCGTGTTTCACTAGGTATAAATCTGAAATCGCCCCGTCTTGAGCAACAAGCGTGGTGATCTTCTCTGTGTGAGAAGAGCTCTTTGCCCTGCAGTGAGAAAGTAAAAGGCTTTTATTACGACAGTACAGACGAAACACGCCTGTAATCTTTAACTACATAAAGGCCATTGTCCTCTAGTCTGACATCCATCAAATAAGTAAATATTTTTTGCAACGCAACTCGTAAACTAACTTGACACATAATTTGCAATGCCTTTCACTTTTATTTGTCGACATGTTGACGACTTTCAACTTGGGTATTAAGTTAAGCAATATATCTTGTTATTACTTTACTTGAATAAAAGAGTACAAAAATAAAGCTTTTATCGAAAGCGCTAAGTGCGATGTTATTTATTAAAGTACTTGGACAAATCTTTTGATGATTTCAAGTGGTACAAAATAATAATTAATCTTGGGGCTGATTTTTCAATAGTCGAATAACTTTTAACTAAGAGAAAAAAAAGTGTGGTGGTGGGAGACCCCCGGCAAGAACGAAGTTCAAAATGAAAAACCAAGATGGCGGTTACGAAAAAAATTGAAAATATTTGCAGCCGCCATCTTGGATTTTCATTTAGATTTTGGCTTCAGCACCCTCAAAAACCATGAAAACTATCTATCTCTCGCTCTGAATCATCATCTGCCTCATGCATATTTTTCGTTACGTGACGATTTCTCCCAGCTTACTCCTACCGTAAGCTCCGTTAAAGAACTTTGTTCCAATAATGCGGTTTGACAGCTTCTGTATAGAAATTATGTCAAACTGTCATAAATACTCTTCTGATTAAAATTATCTGACTATTGGAAAATAAGCCCTAAGTGATTTCAAAAATTGCTTGCCATTTCGATTAGTAAATACAGAGCAGACATTGACGCGTAATCTTATCTTGTTAGAATGGATTCAGTACATGATTCCCCCAGTTGAAATTTTACGTCGGTTATAAAAAAAAATGCTGTTCCATACATTTTTACCGCGTAAGTATTGCACTTTTATATGAAGCAGCAATTTTTTTTATACCCGACGAAAAAAATTTTTACGCTAGGGGTGCTGAATCTATCATGTGCTGAATTTATGGTTTTGCGCGTCGATGACCCGGGCACCCTCTATATGCAGGCAGTTTATTTCAACTAGGGACCTACTTTTTACCCGACTACGGTTTATGAAGATTACGTAATGAGTTTAACAGCATATCGGCTCAAAGTTTTTGAGCTAAAGCCGAATTTCCAAGCATGTTTGACTGTTATGTATCTCAATAACTATTGACCCAATTTTGACAAATAAGATGTTGATTATTTAGTGTTTAATAAAAAAGCGTCACATACCTATTATGCTTTTGTGACTAGATATTTAAAGACTCCCATCTTATAGAGCTACTACTGCCTAGCCTTTTCCCAACTGTGTTGGAGTCGACTTCCAGTCTAACCGGATGCAGCTGAATACCAGTGTTTTACATGGAGTGACATGCCTATCTGAACTCCTCAACTCAGTTATGGGTAATACAAAACCCCTTGGTAAGACTGGTTGTCAGACTTTCGGGCTTCTGACGACCCGTAACGACTGTCAAAGATCCACAAATGACAGCCGGGACCCGGTGCACGGTCTTGGTATATAAAGATAGTCACCCGTCCACGGACCAGCCGCGACAAGTGTAGCCTATGAACTACTTATGCATCCGATTTATTGTGAAAATCTCGCTCTGACCAGCGTATGCCACTGTGTAAACAGTCTAACAACGCTGGCTTGTCCCGGCGAGAGTGTTGCCCGTTCGAAAACGCATGTGATTTGAATAATCCCCAGCGACAAGCTAAGTCACTTACTTACATTTTGCCAACTTGATGCATGAATGTTTTTTTTGTTAATTCTGTTTATTCATATATAGTGTTATTGTTAGTATTTACAGTTCTTTGTGTACTGTGTGTACAACTTTGGATGGGTCAATTCGACAACCAAATTACAGATTAAACGAAAATTATACAGGTATTTATTTATTTAAACTTTTAGCACAATAAGGTACAAAGCGGACTTAATGCCTTAGTTATTCTCTACCAGTCAACCAAGAGTGGTGAAGAGATTAGATGGCAGGTGGTTTGGTTGAGAGGAACAATGATAAAAAACTATTAAAACTTGGTACAGACGCCAGCAGGTCAAGCTAGCCGAAACTTTCAAATTTTCCCAATCAACCTTGAACCTTAATGCTTTAGCGATAAAGTTGAAAATCTATTAAAGAAATTTGACAGATTGTAGTAACATGATGGGCTGGCGTCCGTACACAAATACATAAAAATAATAGGTATTTAATTAACTTTATACAGTTTTTAGGTGGTTTAGTGGTCATAGCCGCCTGAGCTTAATGTACATCTGCAATACCAGCGATATCACAGGTGATAGGTATATATCTCATAAACCAAACTGTAATGCCACGGTTTTCTAAGACTGTGTTGACCCCCGCATAGCATAATTTACCGTCTAATGACGTCACGGAAACATTATTCATGAAAGTAAATTGGCGTGTTTCCCCGATGCCATCATTTTCATGACGGCCGTCACTGCGTCCGGTATGTTGCGGCGACCCAAGCTTTACACAGCAACGCTGCTTGAGTGCAGAAATAAGTAGGTGTAGTGGTAGCCAAGCGGCAATGGAGAGGGTTATGCTTGGAGTTTCCCTGCGCGATCGAATCAGAAATGGAGTGATCCGCAGGAGAACCAAGATTACCGATATAGCCCGAAGAATTGCCCAACTTAAGTGGCAGTAGGCAGGGCACATTGCTGGCATACCAGATGGACGATGGAGCCGAAATGTTCTGGAGTGGCGACCGCGTACCGGAAGACGTAGCGTTGGAAGACCTCACACAAGATGGACCGACGACCTTGTGAAGGCCGCAGGAACCCTTTGGATGCGAGAAGCACAGAACTGGTGGAAGTGGCGGTGCTTGGAGGAGGCCTATGTCCAGCAGTGGACGTCTTTCGGCTGAAATGATGATGATGATGAGTGGTAGCAGTTCCTCAGACACAATGAAAGGTTTCACAAACCTTCAGAACCATATATTCCGGGTTACAGCAGTTTTGTCAAAAAAAATTGACAAAATTTCATTATCCAAGCAAATTTTAGTAACCTTTTTTTATACCAATGCAATATTTGGAATGATTTTGTACGCACATTTTCATTTGGCCAATTTTTTACTCGGCAGAATATTACCAAGGATAATGTCATTAATGCATTTGGTCTTTAATCAAATGATTTATTACAGCAAACAATCTTTAGACAATAAACATTTAGTCAAATGATTTGTTATGAAAAAATATATAAAGACAAAAACAAGATTTTTTGGCAATGTTATAATTAAAAAATGCACTTTTATTTGATGTCATTTACGTACTTCTTTGTACGTTTATGTGCTTGAATTTGTTTGAAACAAGTCAAATGTATGGTTACGACCGACGAACAAAAATAAACTGCTATCAGAACTGCAGGTTAGGTTAGAATCCATTTTAATATTGTATAATATTACTTAATTGCCATGTATAGTTTATAATTTTCTTAGAGTTTAGTGAGATTTGCAACGTAACACGCTTACATATTTTTTAAATCGAAACAGCTAGGCTAGGTTAGGTTAGAACTGTGACCACACAAAGTACGAACCGAGCGAGCGAAGCGAGCGTGCCGCGGCAGGGGCCCCGGCGAGTGCCAGAAATATATTTTTGAATGTAAAACCAAACCAATAAAACACATTGTAATTTAATTTGTATATTTTGTGCAACTGACATAAAGATGCAAATATTTTATCATTGACTAAGCAATTGACTGAATAAAAATAGTTAATTGAAAACTGACGATACTAAATATTTGGCTTATTTTATTTTACGTAAAATATGTTATACCAACCGAAATATTTGACTTTATTAAAATTGGTTAAAGTACTAGTTGGTAACGTTCACTTGCCAAACGTTAGGTTTGCGTTACAATTATTTGTAAAGAGTTTATTTGCTAAGTAATAATTTGGCAAATTAAATTATGTGGAAAATTGTTTGGGAAGTGATAATTTGTCAAATTGTTTTTGATGAACCAACCAACCACATTTTCCTCCCCACAAAAATAACTACTATAATACTACTTTCATAATTTACTATGATTGGCACGTCGAATATTTCCGTCTGCATACCAAATCGACAGTAATTTTATCTATCTAGCAATTTCTCAGCTAACTTTCACTAAATTGGTGTCTTTTGACGTCCAAACGTCATCGATAAAACTGATATTTGAAAATGGTAGTTGTAAAATGTGGAATTTATTTTAGTGGTGACACGTATTGAGCGACTAATAAAAGTTTGAAATGACATAAATAGTTTTTAGTGCTGACGAGAGATCGATGGAATTGAAATAATAAAGTGAACTTTTATACTTATTTTATCAATTTATTTCATCCTAAGCAAATATAAAACGTACCTAACGTATATTGGTACAGGTAGGTTGCTTTAGTTAATATAGGTACATTTAAAAATGAAATGAAATTATTTATCTGTAAATAGGATATCGGAATCACTTTTACACGCAATATTAGAAAATAAAAAAATAAGCTAGATGAGGTCGGCGTCTCCTATCTGACTACTCTGAGAAGAAAGGCCGAAACAAACTCAGAGGTCAGTCTCATTTAAAGTCCATACACAATCTTGGTCAGACCATGTGAAGACCATGTAAATGTTTGAAATTGTCTTTTGAGGAAATTACTGCACAGATTTGAGACACCGAGGATCTATTCTTTGAAAGTAGCATGCGCTTTGAATTTCATAAAAAAACAGCATCTAAATAACCAAATAAACACGTCAATTATCGCAAAATTGATCTCATAATACGCCATATTAGTTCACTAAGGGCTGATTTTCGATCGAGAGAAAATTTTTATTTTTGGTATAAAATTGACGTCTGACAGATTTTGTATGGAAGAACTGTCAAAGATTTAAAATTATTCCTCTGATAAAATCTGGCGTCGGAAAAATCTGCCCTAAATAAGAAAAACAACACTTTACTGCTAAACATTGTGTGAAAAAGTGCCCATAATCACCTTCCTTAGCAAACAGATAGGTAATCGCATTTTGTTTTTATTAACACTTTAGCAGACAGAGGATGTTTACATCCATGACAAGCTCTCGTCATCATAAACATGATGTCATGTTGTAGAATTAATTATGCAACATGTTTTTGATGCAAACACAGGGTCCAACACACAAACAGTGTTTACAACATGTTTTATGTTGATGTTTTGTCAGTGGAAAACAACAGTTAGTCGTATTTTACGACGCTTATACGAGAGGGAAAGGATATGATATTCAATAAATTGTTTATTTGATGAGGAAAACAAACATGTGCTTACTCGTATGTCAATATTATCTGTTACCCATGTGGTTCTATTACTCGTATCTTATTAAAAAATTTGGTGTTCCTCCATTAACCCTGACAGGTGTAACTGCCTGTTGGTCTCGTGGTCCTAAGCGCAACTGTTAAGCCAGGTCCTGGGTTGAAATCCCAGGTCGGGAAAAGTGTTATTGGGTTTCTCCATTAGGAATTTCGTAGTAACGGCCTGGAGTTTGGAAGTTGGCGGTGTGATACACCCGTGCCTCGGAAAGCACGTTAAGCCGTTGGTCCTGCGCCTGATCACTCTCCGGTCGTATCGGATTGCCTTTCCTTGGGACAGGACGGACTATATGAGTGAGGGAAGAGGGAGTGCACCTATGTATGCGCACACACTTGTGCACTATAATATCTCCCGCGCCGAAGGCTAGCCTCTGTTTAGATCGGCCACCATGGCCGAAATACGGTTTGGAGGACTGCATACACGAATTCTATGTATTTTATTCAAGAAATAGTCAGTAGAGATAGTAGTACCTGTGTGCCAGAATTTATTCGACTCCGTTTTGCTGTATAAATGTGAACAAACATTCTTCAAAATCTTCTCTAAGACGTTGCCGTTCTTCTGCCTTTCTTAGAGTTGTGTTAAGCAATGAGACTTGCACTAATGTACATAGAAAATTATGCAGATGTTCCAAATCTCCATGCATTTCATACGAGTATAACTGAGAGCTTATTAAGCCCTTTGTACACACACGTTTTTCTTGCCGTGAAAAACTACGGTTTATTCGCCATGTGTACGCACGGTCGTCAGTGTTGTATGGATCACTCTGGAAGCTTGTTGACAGACACATCTTCTCTACGCTGCATACCGCATATTCTGTATACCGAGTCAGTTGCAACTATACAGGTTCGCAGAGACATCGACGCCCGACCTGTTCCATGGATTCAGTACATGATTCTGAAAAACCTGCTTTGAAATTTTTCGTCGGTTAAAAAAAGTCAGGTGTTTCCTTCAAAACTGCACTACCTACCTATGCGTTCAAAATGTATAGAACAGCTAATTTTCAGAATTATGTACATGATCCATGGTAACAGGTTGCGCGTTGATGGTCCTGCGAACCTGTATAGTTGCAACTGACTTAGATACCGAAAAAAAAATGAACAAAAAAATATTATCAAAATGATTGCCTGACACTGTGCACACAACTTTACCCACTTTTGCATGTCTATAGCGTAACAGTAGTGCGACTGTGAAAATAGTGGAAATCCGTCACGTCCCCGTGACGTGGCGACGCGTTCCACATAAATTATGGACACTCACCTTTGGCAGTCGAACAAGTAAGAATACTGTCGTGTCTTTGAAGCTTTTTAAAGCTGTGCTTTTTGAGGCTTGCAATTTTTTTATTGCTGAATGGACCTGCCGGTCGATTCCGCAAAAATCTTACCGTGAAAAATTAGGTGAAGTGAGGTTACAGTGAGCTGTCACTAGTGTCAACCCCTAACATCGGGTGGAATGACAGCTCACTTCACCTAAGTTTTCACACTGAGATTTTTACAGAATAGACCGGCTGCTCTTGACCTCGATCACGCCTGATGGAAAGCGATCGATGAGGTCTATGATGGAACGAGCGTGCCCAGAAAATGCCTTCATGGGATTCGAGAAAACTCAAATTTTATGTATTTTTGAAAATTTCCCAGAACGTGTCACTAAATATCACTTTTTTCTAAACCCCCGAATTTAATGGCCTTGTGGCTTTATGGGCTGCTTAATTGTTGCAAATGGCTCACACCATCACGATCTGGAAGGAATACGTCAAATTACAAGTCAACCTGTATATTGTAATGTCAACTGTATGCTTAAGGTACTAACAGGTTCTGGCGCAGTAAACGAGACAACATACTCATAGAAGTTTTGTTGTTATGACGGATATAGCCGTATAGTGCCCTTGAAAGTGATAAATTAAGCACAAATAAATAAATACACCTACTCCTTTCTATCGACTTTGCAGAATTATTTCCTTACGTGTCCCCAGCACATAGGACATCCATCTAGAGTAATGTTTGTTTTCCATAAAGATGTGTGTATCTTTCAGTCACATTTCGGTGACAAACAATTACCTACGGTTTTCTTCTCCTAAAAGCTGCTTGAAAAACTAAGAAGAACTTCTAACATAATAATCTTCCTATCTTTAAAGTAGATGGTGATCCTTTTTCAAATAATCACGCTGTACGAGTTTATGTTTGTATATACGCTGCAATAACCACACGCCAACAATGATAAGGATATATTTATGCGCTTTTAATTAACGTGTGGTTTGTCGAGTTATTTCAGACATGATATACAGAGGAAAACGTATGGAGGAATTTTGAAATTCAGGCTTTTATTTAAGGTTTAATGACATAATTCTTTTAAATTTCTGCCTAGCCTTTTCCCAACTATGTTGGGGTCGGCTTCCAGTCTAACCGGATGCAGTTGAATTCCAGTATTTTACATGGAGCGACTGCCTATCTGACCTCCACAACCCAGTTATCGGGTAATACGATACCCCTTGTTAAGACTGGTTGTCAGACTTTCGGGCTCCTGACTACCCGTAACGACTGCCAAAGATCCATGAATGACAGCCGGGTCAAACGGCTTAACGTGCTTTCCGTCAAATCATTTATTTCAATTTGGCATATAAAAAGCACTTAAATATCATTTACAAGTAAATAGAATTGATTCTAGTTGCCAAAGTAATTGTTTTAGTTCCAAAAGTTATATAAGAAAAATAACGGTCAGTAAATCATAAAGTTAAAGTTTTTTATTTGTAAAAAATAGGTGTAAAAATAGGTGTTTGAAATAGAATAGGTACAGAGATCTCTATGTTTTTCCGTTAACGGCGTACACATATCAAGTGGGGAAATTACGCAAAAGCATGCAAAGTTACAATTAAATAATAAAATTTTTGTTAAAAATTAAATGACAAGCTACGAGTAACAGAGTTAACTATCCTCTATCAAACTTAAAAATATTGCATACATTTGTTTAGAATATTTTAAATGTTAGAAACAATAATATTTCTTATGTTTTAGGTACTATTAAATTTTATTTTATTTAATTAATAAGAAGCGTTTTTTGATCGGAAGGATAGCCACAATGTTATGTAGGTAATTATAATCAAATTAGGTCAATTAGTGTTACTTCTTTAAATCGATAGATAATATAATTTTTAAATAATCAACTGTTCCATTTTTTTTTTTATCAAAGTACCCCAACTGATTTTAAAAATACAATCAAATAACAATGGAATATTTAACCAATAATTAAATGCCTAGAAATAATGTTTTACCAACATTATTTTCTAATTATCACAGATTACACTTATACCAAAATGGAGGATCCCGGAGAGGTGTTGCTTCGACGTGTTGCTCCCAGTAGTCTTCAAAAAATGGCTGTCTTCGCCCGCCTCTCCTAACCTCTGATGACGTTACGATTCACGTTTGACACAATTGCCAGCGGCAAAAATAAGTGCGACAACAGTTAGTTTGATGAATCCATATGAGGTTTTTAATCCACATTTTTGATCGGTTGAACCGAACAAAAATGTCACTCTTGGACCTCACTTTTGGACTTCACTATATAGGAAAATAAGTATAAGACTTTGACCTTGAGCTGCCCTAGTGTAGTACAGAGTGTCAATAAAATAAGATGCCAGCTTATACTTTGTTACCACGCGGCTTTCCTGTACAGACAAGTTTATACAGGTAGAAGGGACATCGACGCACAAACTAAATTTTCATCTGTTATCAAAAAAAAAATATCTGCTGTTTATAGAAAAGTGCAATACCTTCCGGCCGTGCATCTAGCTGGGGGGCGTCCGACACTACGCTTGCCGATACGCGGTCTCACTACTCCACAGGCCACACATGCGGTCAAAAATGTATGGAACAGCAAATTTTTTTTTTCTTGCAATTGTGTGTTTTGTTTGTGCAGAATAAAATATTTTTCTTTCTTTCTTTGCTTTTATACGTTAACACACTCCTGCGTTTGTTCAGAATCATGTACTGAATCCATAGTAAATGGTTACGCGTCGATGTTCCTGCCACAATTGTATTTAATGTGCCTCTTGTTTGTATCGACTGACCTAATTCTTGCCTACTAACTTTCGAACTTCTGACTTCCTGTTTTGCGCTCACAAATCAATGCGCTATTGACACATTAAGTTATAGACGTCTGTACAACAAATTCAAATTCAAATATTTTATTTGTAGAAAATAGGTAAACAAAGGGGATGTCTAAATTTATAAAAATGAACGCTATGTCTTGCCGTCAACAGCGTACAAATTTCTAATTATTATTTCTAATTAATAGTCGATAAATGGAAAATAAAAAATAAAAATAGACAAAAAAAAGTACTAAAATATTCAAAATTAATAAAATGTCAATAATTACATAAATGTCATTAAATTACAATTAAAATGTCAAACCAATAAAATGTCATTAAATTACAATTTGTCATCCATGTACTCATTCACTGTATCGGCTGTGTCAGCTTTCTCGCCCAATAAATCAAGAAGAGCCCTTTTGAAATGGTGTATGCTGTGTGTGTGTGTGTAACAGCCCTTCTGTCATAATTTCACCGTGAAAACTTAGGTGAAATGAGCTTGAAGTGAGCGGTCAATAATGTCAATCCCTAGTATCAGGTAGAGCAGTGGTGGTCGTAGGGTCGAACCCAGACCAGCACTTTACTTTGTGTAAATTATCTCATAACCAGTAAAATGGTAAAGGAAAACATCGTGGAAACTGGCATGTCCTAAAACCGAACAATTCGAACACGTCTACCGCACTGTGGCCGCGTGGATTACAGCCCACTCCCTCTTACAGAGGCCTGTTTACCAGCAGTGGGAACATTATAGGCTGATTATTCTAGGTGGAATGACTCATGAGCTCACTTCATCTAAGTTTTCACGGTGAGATTTTTACCGAATAGATCGACTGTACAGTAAGGGCGGGTTGATTCAAGTCCACTTGACGCACGTGTTAGATTCTACAGTATAAACTAGAAGTATATGTACCTATATATTACCCAAATAACAAGCTTTGAATGTCAGAATGGTTACTAGTTAGTTATTTACTGTGTTTGAAAGTTATTATTGAATATGGTTTGTATGGAAAGGGTTTTATGAAGTAAAGCACAGATAGACAAGTCTCAACATTTATTTAAATTTAGGCTTGTCAGTAATTAATCAGAAAACTAGTCGTCCGTTCGTAAAACTAGGTCATCATGGAGAAGAAGGACAAGAAACTCCATGGAAACAGTATTAAAGTATTCTATCAATACATTTCTTACGTTGTCATAATTTATCGTTATCTTTAAAAACAATTAATTATATCTCTTGGAGAACGGTCCAAGAGAATTCAAATAATAGCAACATAATAACAATAGCTATGAATATTGGCCAAATATGACTAACACAACATCATAGTCGTAATAAGCAATAATTAAGGTATAATATCAAATTACTTAACTTACGTGACATCTGGTCGATCTATTCCACTTAACAACGGCACTAGAACTAACCAACTGAACATCTACCAAGCAACTGAACTGATAACTTATCGGGAAATCGCGTCGCCCCCGTAAGGGGGCGAGGCGAGCGGTACCGGGGCTTCGCCCCCCGTCCGCAGAGAGCCATACGGTGGCCTGTTAATACAGGCCCCTCATTTTGTTGGCTACAAATAGGCCTAAAGCCTGTTGGACGCGCGTGAGTTGCGCGCGTCCATGTGAGTGATTGCTATGTGTTTTTCTGTAGGCGCGTCGCGACGCCGACTCACGGCGCCGCTTTCTTCACGACACCTCGGCGGTCTGTCCCCGCCAGGTGAGACCCCCAGTTTCCTGGGGGAGGCCCGGCGGGGGACGACCAGCGACAGAGGTGCCGACTCGACGCTCCTACAGAATATAGGTGTATGAACTGATAACGTCATTACAATCCTTTTTATATACTACCAACGTCTTTTACGTTAAACATCTACCGCCATTTTGAACCAATCACAGATCATCATATATTTTGGTTTAATATCAGGTAGTAATAAACAAATCTGATGTACTGAAACCGTTTTAAAACATTATAAGGTAATTAATCAATTTAAGAGGAGTTAATTCGTAATTCTGAGACATCATCAAAAAGTATATCAACATCAACTGACAGTATTGTGCCAATCATTTGAAACAACCTATTATATTAAAATAACAATATAAAATCTAAGATATACTACAAGTATAATCAAATATTACTTAATCATTTATAGTAATAACATTTAAGTGTTTTTTTTACAAGTTAAGACTGTTGGTTTTTGTAAACACAATATCTAGTCAAATTAGGTACTTCTACGTTGGTCCCAAGCTTCATAAATGTGCCAGATGCCATTATCGAAACAAACAATATTCTAATATTCTAATTATATCAAAGTGAAATATCTAACACGGCCATACTGACAAGTACTTCGTTGTCGAAGTACCTATGCAATATTCTTATTATATAAAGGTACATTTTGTTTATATACTATCAGTAATAGTTTCATAATCATCATGCTATAATCAATAATCAGACCTTACTGGGCAGACCAAACCCCCGCAGTCGGTGAAGCTTAATCACCCGCAGCCAGTGAATGTCATACCACAGCTAAGGTTAATCCATCATACAATCATGTCTTAAATTAATATTATAATAAACCTAATAATCAGACCTTACTAGACAGACCAAACCCCCGCAGTCGGTGAAGCTTAATCACCCGCAGCCAGTAAATGTCATACCACAGCTAAGGTTAATCCATCATACAATCATGTCTTAAATTAATATTATAATAAACCTAATAATCAGACCTTACTAGACAGACCAAACCCCCGCAGTCGGTGAAGCTTAATCACCCGCAGCCAGTGAATGTCATTTATTTTATTTATTTATTTATTTATTTATTTATAGTTAATTAAAACGGCACAGGTCCAATTACATTAATTAACATAGAATTATAAAAAATTAGAATAAAATAAGCATTCAAATAACATACAATACAAAAATTAAATTCAAATTCAAAGATATACAATTCGTGGATAAAATGACTAATATTTGTTTAAGTAAATGGTTAAATAAATTAAATACATCATAAACTAACATGTAACGGTGGACACCCTCGCATATCGTCTCTCACAAAACACCAGACAAGCACGCATTATTTTCTTCCATTCATCAGCAAACACATCACATTCAGGGTCGGCAGTCAGGAGGCCGTTTAGCATCCTTAGGGTTCGACATACTGGCGATTCGGCTCTAGCAACAGATCTAGATAGCGGTAGTGCGAACAGGTCATGACGGCGGGTTTGACGATGCCCAAGGTATTTGTCGGGCACAAATAGGCGGCAGAAAAGTCCGTGGAGCTCAGGGCAGTCAATACGACCGCTTAGGGTTTTACAGGCAATCGTGAGCTGATCAAAGCCCCTTCTTACCTCCAACGAATTGAAGCCCAAGACCCCTAGAAGATAATTCGTTGGGTACATGAATGGAAAGTAATGGTACAGCCTTTGATACAAAAATCTCAGGAAGGTTTTCTGAACTTTCTCAAGCATCAGTGTCTGAGACGCAGTATGTGGATGCCAGACACAGGCGCTGGACTCCAGTTTACTCCGAACCAAAGAGGTGTACAGAAGTTTAATAATACTGGGATTGCGAAAGTCACGAGCGTTCCTCAGGACAAATCCCAGACGCCTGAAGGATTCCTTTGCAAGGGCAGACACGTGGTCTGTAAATGTCAGACTGCGGTCGAAGGTCACCCCTAAGTCCTTAACGCTGGTGACACGAGTGATTACTATACCCCCCAAATTATAATTGAATTTTATTGGTCTCAACCCTCGACCATAAGTCATAACGCTGCATTTACTAATATTAAACAACAACCTGTTCGCAATGCTCCACTCATAGACGGTGTCGATATCTTTTTGTAGGAGTTCGCAATCCGCCTCTGTTCTGATTTGCGCAGCTAGTTTTAGATCGTCGGCATATAGTAGACATTTTGCGAATCTAATCCTACAAATTAGATCATTGATCATGACCAGAAACAGAGGCGGCCCCAATACGGATCCCTGACTCACGCCCGAGCGAGTATAATAAGACTTCGACTCAAAGCAGCCATGCCGGACAAACTGTTTGCGATCCCGTAGGTAGTCGGCGAAGAAGTTAAGAAGGCCGGATGAGAAGCCCGTAGCCCCTAACTTTGCCAAAAGCACGTCGTTGTCCACTTTGTCGAAAGCCTTCCGGAAATCAAAATACAGAGTGTCGACCTGCCCACCGGATTCCAGGCTACTGGATATGAAGTCAACATGAATCAGCAGATTTGAGTTTACGGAGCGACCAGGTCGAAAACCGTGTTGAGCATCAGAAAGATACATATCGATTTGTTTACAGATAACAGTGTGAAGTATATGTTCAAAGACTTTCGCAATGGTTGATAAAATAGCGATGGGTCTGTGTTCCTCGACAGATGTCTTGTCACTGGTTTTAGGGATGGGAGTAACACGTGAAGTCTTCCACAGCTCCGGATACACGCCCGACTGAAGAGCTAGATTAAAAACATGACATAAAGGGGCTGCTAATATACTGCTACATCCTTTAATGATATATGCAGGGATGTTATCAGGGCCAACCGAACTGCAGGGTTTGAGTTTGGAAATACCCCTAACCACGTCCGGAGGGACTAAAACGGGTAGGGGAAAATTACCTCCCTCACTATGCACCGTGTTTGATTTCGGGTCCAATTCTGGTGCGTCCGGCAGAAATACGCTGGAAAAATACTCAGCAAATGCCTCCGCAGCTTTGACACCTGAATATATCCTGCCATCAAGCACAACGTCTGGCTCAAACCCACCCTTAGATCGCAGGCTTGAAATGTGCTGCCAGAACAGTTTTGGATTTTTTCCAAGGCTGTTTTCCATATTAGAGCAATGCAGTCTATATGCATCCTCGGTTCTCACTCTTAATTCCGATCGCAGTGCGCTAAACAGAGCATATGTAGCATCACATCGGGATTGTTTCCATTTACTATGGAGTTTTGATTTACGACGAGTGTCGCTTACGATATCTCTAGTAAACCAGACTGGGTACCGCTTATTACCGGAGGTCCTTCTCGTCTTCTTTGGAATAGAGGAATCAAATATATCGTACATTATATTATAAAACTTACAAGCAGCGGTGGACGCGTCATTGCAGCGAAAAACGTCTTGCCATGGAGCAGAGCGAACAAGATCGAACAATAATGTGTAGTCACCTTTACAAAAGTTCCAATCCCTACTACGGTCAATATTGCTAGGGTCAAGCTTTCCATGTACCTTATGCCTTGGGATGGTAACAGCAATATCTAACGGAGGGTGATACAGATCAATCGGAACCAGTTCCGCACCCCCGACATACTCACAGTTTACAGCAGCGCCCTCCCGAGCCAACACTACATCTAACTTACTGCCACGCATATTCATCACCTCATTCATCTCTACCAGACTACAAAAGCTTAGAAAATAACAGTAGTAATTATTAACATTCACTGACGCACTTTTTAGATTAAGGTCGCCTAGAATAAAAATAGTTCCCTTCAAACTGTGAATAATGTCCTCGACCTTGCAAAACCACGCCAGGTAATCCTCGTCAGTTGCACTAGGTTTGACGTAAACAACACACACATATATATTTAGGCCATAAATTGTGATCTTAGCCCACAAATCTTCGCCGCGGGCCGTCTCAAGTTCATGTAGCCTATTCACGGCTAAGGTTTTAATCGATCATACAATATGTCTTAAATTATAATAAACCTACTATTAGTCCACTCTCTAGGCCATAGGCGAATTTTATCTTTTGCAACTATTATATTTCTTCTATTTCCAATACCCCTTAATGAGAATCTTTCATTATCTAATATGTTCATAATTTCGTAAGGTCCCTTAAATTTTGCTGTTGCTTTGTCATGTCGCCTATGGTCTTCATTTACATAAAGTGTCACCTACGCTATAACTTACGTTATCTCTACGCGTTTGATCAAAGCGGTCTTTGAATTTATCGGTAACAATTTTAAGACGTTGATGTGCTCACTGTAGTGTTTAAGGACAATTGGACTTTCCACGAAACGCTCGGCCAGGTTGACAATATTATTGAAAACTATTCAACAAACATTTTCTGTTAACACTTCGCTCTCGAAGAAATTAGATACCCTTTTTCTACATTTGTAATTTACTTTTGTTTTGCCAAGTGCCTAGACGTGTCAAGCCCCCCTCCACCCGCTGCTGGTGAGATAGACAAGTATACGATCGCCCAGCGGTTTACTAACATTATAGGTACAAGATATTTTCAAAATAAATTAAAATAAGTAATTTTAGTATTATCTCTACAGCACAATCAATAATTAGAGATCACATAAAACAAAATGCTTAATGGAATGTTATGAACCACATTTCATTGTGATTACGATCAAAGACTTTTGTGCATTATACTACTCTTTTTATATTATTGTATTCTCAAATTATATTTCAAAGCAATAGGTTCAATGATTATCACGTGATTAACATAGTCGAAACACCCTAATGTTCGTACTTTATAAGCCAAGCGTGAACTAAATGTTACATAATAATTATCTTAATGTATTTTGCAATATATAGTCTTTAATTGTAATCATCTTATCCAATTGCATTTCGTTTTGATGTAAAAGAACCTATAAGGTCCTTACCGACTCCAGATACTTCTTACTGCCGGAAAGCTTTTCGATATTCTAACAGCAAATTGAGGTTCCGTCTTCCGTATTTTCAAAGCTCATACAGTAAAAAGCAGCTCCACAGCTTCAACGTCTGAGGCGGCAGTGCGATGTCATCATTATGGTGTGAGTGGAGTCAGCGACCCACCGACCAACGGCTTCCAAAAGATCGTCAAAAGCTCCAACATCAATCATGAAAATAGCAAAATAAAATTGCATTAGTAAGTGGTTTTAAAAGGCCAGAGAACAATCCCACTTCTGATGTTAGATTCTACAGTATAAACTAGAAGTATATGTACCTATATATTACCCAAATAACAAGCTTTGAATGTCAGAATGGTTACTAGTTAGTTATTTACTGTGTTTGAAAGTTATTATTGAATATGGTTTGTATGGAAAGGGTTTTATGAAGTAACGCACAGATAGACAAGTCTCAACATTTATTTAAATTTAGGCTTGTCAGTAATTAATCAGAAAACTAGTCGTCCGTTCGTAAAACTAGGTCATCATGGAGAAGAAGGACAAGAAACTCCATGGAAACAGTATTAAAGTATTCTATCAATACATTTCTTACGTTGTCATAATTTATCGTTATCTTTAAAAACAATTTATTATATCTCTTGGACAACGGTCCAAGAGAATTCAAATAATAGCAACATAATAACAATAGCTATGAATATTGGCCAAATATGACTAACACAACATCATAGTCGTAATAAGCAATAATTAAGGTATAATATCAAATTACTTAACTTACGTGACATCTGGTCGATCTATTCCACTTAACAACGGCACTAGAACTAACCAACTGAACATCTACCAAGCAACTGAACTGATAACGTCATTACAATCCTTTTTATATACTACCAACGTCTTTTACGTTAAACATCTACCGCCATTTTGAACCAATCACAGATCATCATATATTTTGGTTTAATATCAGGTAGTAATAAACAAATCTGATGTACTGAAACCGTTTTAAAACATTATAAGGTAATTAATCAATTTAAGAGGAGTTAATTCGTAATTCTGAGACATCATCAAAAAGTATATCAACATCAACTGACAGTATTGTGCCAATCATTTGAAACAACCTATTATATTAAAATAACAATATAAAATCTAAGATATACTACAAGTATAATCAAATATTACTTAATCATTTATAGTAATAACATTTAAGTGTTTTTTTTACAAGTTAAGACTGTTGGTTTTTGTAAACACAATATCTAGTCAAATTAGGTACTTCTACGTTGGTCCCAAGCTTCATAAATGTGCCAGATGCCATTATCGAAACAAACAATATTCTAATATTCTAATTATATCAAAGTGAAATATCTAACACACGCGTAAACGTCAAAAATGGCGCTAACTATCGTCAAGCCAACAAAAGCGTTGTTTCAAATTACAATTACAAAATTCTTTTTTTTTATCGTTGCCCTACACAAGGATTTTGTCCTGTATCGTGGGTGCGTTTACAAACATTTAAACTCACATACACAAACAGCCAGACCCGGAACAACTACTTGTAGGTCATACAAATATTTGTTCCGTGCGGGAATTGAACCCGCGACACGCAGCGCAGCAGTCACTCGCTTAACCACTGCGCCAACCGTGCCGCCAATTATGGCCTTGACTTACGTCAAATTATTATGATTACGTCCTCGTTAATAATTGACGGACGTATGTTACGGTTACCAACCGTTTGAAACATGCGGCCCTTAGTGCTGATCCAAAGACACCACAGTAATAACTCAACATGACACGAAGTTTTAGTATATCATAAATATCACAACATAAGATATAAAGTATAAGCATAAAGAAATATAATATAATATCAGATAATGACACGAACTTGGCCCATTTTGCGTCACATCCATGAAGTGCGGGAGTCATCACATTTATCATTTCGAGCAGGGATCGTAAACCTTTTTATGTAGGAACATTTGCTTGCTAATTCTTTTAACTGGTTTTTTGTTATGTTGTATGTTTTTAATAAATATACATGAAGATAGTAGACCACAAAGGTAGTGCTTATTTCATTAGAAATTTCTTCCAGCAGACCTGTGACAGGAGAGTTGGGTGAGAAAACTAGAAACAATTTTAAAAATAATAAAGCTACATATTATATAACTTTAGTTTACAATACGCCCGAACCGAATAATATACATATATACGAGTATATTGTTACTTTTTTTATAAATAAATTGTTATTATTATCGGGAGTGTTCTTTTGTCTCAGCTCTAAGGCTTGTTTTAGCAACATTTACGGGCAAAAGTCATGTAAATGCAACATTACATTACATTACAAAAATTAATGGTGAGAGTGTACTTTTCTTAATGGCTACTTTCTGCAGATTGATGTAAAGGGATTCTTCTAGTAATTAGGATACGAAGGAGATGGTTGGGGATAACACCTGTCGTGGAGAGAACGATAAAAATAACATTTTATTATCATTAATTATCAAAGAGGGGGCTTGTGGCTAAGTAATAACAGCCGCACGGGTCGATCTATCAGGTTAAGCTACGCTTGCCGCGGTTGGTCCGTGGATGGGTTACCATCTTTACATACCAAGACCCCTCCGTGCCTCGGAAAGCACGTTAAGCCGTTGGTCCTGGCTGTCATTCGAGGATCTATGACAGTCGTTACTGGTCGTCAGAAGTCCGAAAGTCTGACAACCAGTCTTGCCAAGGGGTACTCGTATCGTACCCAGTAACTGGGTTGTGGAGGTCAGATAGGCAGTCACTCCATGTAAAATGCTGGTATTCAGCTGCATCCGGTTAGACTGGAAACCGACCCCAACATAGCTGGGAAAAGGCTAGGCAGATGATATCATTAATTATCAATTTCTGCCTCGTCCACGTCACGTCCATAAAATGCGATACGAATGAATGAATGCAAGAAAGAAAAAAATGAATGAATGGATGAATGTGAGTGAATGCGATGCGTTATACGTGTATGTTATAACGTTATCGTGGTCGGAAATTTAAAACCGTCTATTTAACTTCCCTGTGTTATCGTGACGTGACGTGACGTGACGTGACGCAGACGTCCACGCAAATATCGTCACAATAGAAATTGTAAAAGCGCACATTGGTTCACTTAAGGGTTCGCAATCCCTGGTGTAGTAGGTAGATGTGTTTTTATTTATCTCCGTACGACGTCTGTCGTGCGAGAGAGGATAATGCATAAAATATTATTGCTATTGCTTCCATTTTGGCTGGAGTGGGGAAATATGGCGTGTCCGGATTGATATTGTAGTCTGTAGTGGAACTGAGATTAAGCGACTTATTTCTGTCGGTTGGTGTCGTAAGTAGCGATTAGGTTGTGCTTCCGAAAGTACAGTCACCAAAAGAGATGTCTTCTTCTTTTCGTGTCGATGGTACTCTTTGCGATATTTTATATTTTTTGAGCCCAGTATATGGCCACGTTGATTGCGGCGTCAGTGGCATTCATTAAGTCATCCAAGGTGCAGCTGAATGGGCACTTAGGGCACTCCAGCAAGTGGGGCATGGTCTGATAAGAAGCACCGCACTCGAAAGAGATAAGTAACTAAGGTCGTCGGATATAGATGAAGTTTAGTATTTACTTGTGATCTTCCTTTGCGAGCTCCAAGAATTCCTTCTTTCTTCTTTTACCTGGAACTACTAAACTTTAAAAAAGATCTACAGAAGTATATACAAAGTCAAGTCGTTGTCCCATGGGGGGTAGACAGAAACTACAGGTGGCAACCCATTTGCTCCTGCTACGATCCTTAATAATAGCTTTGATAAACTATAATTTTGACCTATAACCACTGATCAACTTCAAATATCTACTAGATAGATGACTATCAAATCTTTTTTACGCGACGTCATTCGTTTTTCCGCATTTTTTTTTTTTTGCAACGACTCTTGGTACAGGTCGCTGAAACCCAGCGCTGAGGCTCTGTCTCGTATAGGGTCTTAGCATTACGCTGAGCGATGGCCGTTTTGCGTGGATGTGACGTATGTTTACCATCAACTTGTTATTTTTTTGTGTTTGTGTTCTTTTTTATTCGTCATTTTTGCCGCAAATAAATATATTTTCTTCCTTTCTTTTCTTTCTATTATAGTAGATATGGCATTGCCAAATAAACTCACTGTTTAGTGTCGGACAGCAAAAAAATACTTCATTAAATCCAGCTTAAAATAGCAGTACAAAATCCAAGTACTAAACTCAGGCCCCCTTATGAAAGGTTTTAACAAGGTTTTTCCTTAGATACAGGTGAGCCATTTTTCGATCTATAGATCGAAATTTAAAAAAATATTATATATATTTGTCGTAAAATATATTTTACGACAAAGTTTAAGTTCGTATTACAAAAACTGAAGCTAAACCCGAGTGTAAGTTGTCAATTTTACATTAAGAACTTTACATTTATCGGAATAAAGTTCGAAATAAAAATACTAGCTCAAAGGTTTATGCTAGAACTAAAGTTCGATTTCGTTTTGAAATAAGACTCTGGGAGTTCTATGAACTTAAAACTTGCGGATAAACACAAAAGATGCAACAAAAAATATGTTTACCATATTTCGGGTTCGACAATCTCGTGCGTTCATTGAACCCTGAACCGTTTAACCAGCCAGCCCTTCCGCCATTCATAATTCCATTTTTAATATATTTATAAGGGATAGCTTGAGCCGCAATCTGTTTTCAGGAATATTTTTTACTTTATCCTAAGCGCTGTGTGTTTGCAAACTTATTTTTGCGGTCGAGAAAAAAGAATTCAGTATCTTTCGCATAATATTTTAGTTCCATTTCTAGTTGTGTAGACTGTTGTAGTAATGTTGTAAGGTTTGGAACAGGAATGTATGTTGCGTTACATTATATTACAGATGCCGATGGGGTATGTACTCAAATGTATTGTGTATATTATTTATGATGCGTTTGTTTACTTTTTCCGGGGTCAGTGTGTCAATGTCCGTAATAACTTGGTTCGAAATGGTTCCTCATTTGGACTTGCTATGGTGGCAAAGGTAACATAACAGAAACATAAAATATACAGATTCTTATTTTCGTTTATGGTGCTTGATTTGCGAAAGGAACGGTCGCCCTCTACGGTACTGTTTGTAGATATTACTCTCGTACAAAGCCAATGTTTATTTATTACTAGCTGACCCGGCGAACTTCGTAACGCGTCAGAATATGAATTATCTTCAATATTATTTTTCCGTAAATTTTTCCCATGTTTTAATAGTTATTCTGCTATTTGGGGGCGAGACAAATCCCACAAATCAAAGATCATAAAAATCGCTCCAGCATCTGTTCTTGAATTATAAATGGTGTAACTAACCCGACTAAGTTTTATTTAAATATATAGACAGATATTCTACAACCAAGCTTAAGTGAGACCGGGCTGGCCACGGTTGCCGCATGCCTAACGAGTCATGAGCCAAATCTACAACCATGTGGGTCCCAGAAAACGTTCGATGACGTCGAGGCAGACCCAGGAGAAGATGGCGGGATGAGCTTGATGACTACAGACAGGATTGGTCCACACTAGCTCAAGACAGAGAGGAGTAGAAAGGAAAACGGAAGGCCTTTGCCCTGCAGTGGAACAACAGGCTAAAACTAAATAAATAAATATATAATCTACAGATTGACGGCACGGTTGGCGCAGTGGTTAACCGATTGACTGCTGCGCTGTGTGTCGCGGGTTCGATTGCCGCACGGAACAAATATTTGTATGATCTACAAGTAGTTGTTCCGGGTCTGGCTGTTTGTGTGTGTGAGTTTAAATATTTGTAAACGCACCCACGATACAGGAGAAATTCCTAGTGTGGGGCAACGTTTTTAATAAAAAAAAGAAAAGAAAGAAGAAAGAAAGATTATTCTTGGTTTGCTTTACCCGTATCCTAAATTGAGTGGTGAACAAGCCGACAGCCTAACTGATGGTGAGGGGTCAAAGTCACAGTCGACTATGGTCATCTGCTATATCAGAAGCATTGCAGGTGCGTAGTCATCCCAGGCACAAAGCTAAGATATCTTATGTGCCTGTAATTACAGAAGCATAACCTACCCTTAAAAGCACAGCAACGGTATGATTATTTTTCCCTAAGTCTCTAGTCTCTTCATTCTCTAGGCCGACCGCTTAACTGAGATGTTGCCTGAGGTAGCTGCGCGGTGCAGGAGGGGTGATAGTTGTTACAAGTTGACGAATCACTGACCTCTCGCATCACGTCACCACACCCTTCTCGCACTGCGCTACTACCACACACACACACACGCACACACACACACACACCCTTACACACATACACACATACATACGTACACGCATATACATATAAACAGACAAAAATAAAATCAGAACAGAAAAATTGGTACAAAGGTGAGGCTTATTTTTATTTTATTTTTGCTGTACTGTGTAATGCCGGGACTTGAAGACTATTCTTTAAGTCCCGGCATCACACAGTACAGCAAAAATAAAATCGCCTTTTACGACACCCACGGGAAGTAGGGTGGTGATAGCACCACCCTACTTCCCGTGGGTGTCGTAAAAGGCGACGTAGGGACTTACCGGAGAATGGGCGTTCTCTGTGCATTTTTAACCATACTGACAAGCACAATTTTATTGTAAAGCAGTTGGTGCGGAGGGTGATTGGTAGGTACTAACACTAGATAATAAGTTGTTATAATATTATGTTACCAACACTATGAGCAGTGGTGGCACAGTAGTAACGGCCGCGACTTACGAGTTGTAAGTCGTGGAGTCGAACCCAGGCAGGCGCTTTACTTTGTGTGAATTATTTCATCAACACTGCTCTCAAAACGGTGAAGGAAAACATCGTGAGGAAACCGGCATGTCCTAGAAGCCAATATTCGAAGACAAATGACATCTACCAACCCGCACTGGGCCCGCGTGGTGGATTACGGCCCACTCCCTCTCGAAGAGAGGAGGCCTGTGTCTCAGCAATGGGAACATTATAGGCTGATTATGATATTTATGCTAACACTATGGATTTTTTATTCCGAAATAAAAAACATTATATTATTATACAAAGATCTGCATTGCTACTAAGCCATTTGTTCAACCGTTTCGACGTGATGAAGCATCAAAAAAGCATTCGCTGTTATCATAATTATGAATATCAATTAGAGCCAAACCGTCGGTCCTAGCACCCTTCCAAAAGCGGTGAAATTACATACGAAACAAAATACACTTAGCATAACAAATAAAATACCTTCAATTATGAATACTGGTTTTTATTTACTGAACTGTTCCAACAATACTTTGTTTAGCGAAACAGGCTCCCAGACGTACCTACTGAAACGTTATGGCTTCTCTAATCTAATAACTTCGGAAACAATACCTACGAATTTAATATAATTTCGAATGCCGTGGGACTTGAAATAAAATATAATAATGTTGTAGAACTCAGCATTATGAATAATTTATTTTGGAATTTATACCTTTTGTACTTTGTTGATGATTTTTAAGGTTGACTGGTGTTTGCTACCTCTTTTATGTTTGATTATGTTTTGTTCTACTACAATTGTACATAAAGAAAAAACAAAAGTTTATTTGAAAGCAAAGAAAAATGATTTTTAAATGATAAATGATTTTACTTTGTAAGTAGGTTTGTACAAACACTTTTAAACGTCAATCATATTTTAAAACTAGATGAGGTCGGCGTTTCCTATCTGACTAATTTGAGAAGAAAGGCCGAAACAAACTCAGAGGTCACATTCTCTTATAAAGTACAGACATTTTTTTTTAATGATATAAACTAGTGCTTGACTGCGCTCCCGCCTGACGGAAAGCAGTGATGCAATCGTTGATGGTAAAGCGCACTAATTTATTATGAGCCTATTCACTCTAGCCTTGAAGACAGTTCAATTATAATCGGACGGGAAAACCGCTGCAGGCAAATTGTTCCAGTCCTTCGATGTTCGCGGTATAAACGACGAGGCGAAACGCTTCGTCCGGATCGTAGCAGTGTCAACAACGTAAGGGTGGAAACTCGTCGTACGCCGTACATAATCCTGGTCAGATCATTTAAAGTCCATGCAGAACGATGTCTGAGATGGTCTGTTGATGAAAGAACCACGCAGATTTAGAAGACCTGTCCAGATAGTGTACGCATTTGTCAGAAATCGTGCAACAACTTAACTTTAGCAGTAAGTAATAAATAATAAATAAATAAATCCCTGGACATTTCACACAGCACCATTTGTCCCAAGCTAAGCAACCTAATGCTTGTGTTATGGTAACAAGATGGCTGATAAACTACTTATATACAATTTTTTTTTTTTTTTTTTTATAGTATCTTTATAGTTTTTTATAGTTTTTTATAGTATCCAGTAGCGTAGTAGTAACTATTGTAAGTAGTGCAGGTAACTTAACTATAGTAACATAGCCCATAGGGCTTTCTCATACATAGAAGGATCGACCATGGATCATCACGCATACTTCCTGAGTTTTTTGTTTTCCTTTTATTTTATTTTTTTAATTTTATTTTCCACATGAAGGCAAATTATAATGGATGGGTGACCATCTTTACATACCGAGACCCCTCCGTGGCTCGGAAAGCACATTAAGCCGTTGGTCCCGGCTGTCATTCGTAGATCTTTGACAGTCGTTATGGGTCGTCAGTAGCCCGAAAATCTGACAACCAGTCTCACCAAGGGGTATCGTATTACCCAGTAACTGGGTTGTGGAGGTCAGATAGGCAGTCGCTCCATGTAAAATACTGGTAATCAGCTGCATCCGGTTAGACTGGAAGCCGACCCCAACATAGCAGGGAAAAGGCTAAGCAGATGATGACATGAAGTCAATTTTCCATACAAGTGCCTAAGTACTAAACAACCGACACCGCGACAAGGCTTTTTCATCAAGTCAAAAAAAGCAAATCATTTATTACTTTGCAAACATGGGTTATTGGTACAGAGATATTCTACCGTCACATGCTTAATAGTGATGAGTCGCCGAATTTTTGACGGACAAAACGCGACCGTTCTCCCGACGACGAAAACGGTTGCAGAAAACGGTCGTCGTAGCAACCAGTTTGAAGACGGCTTAACCCGTTGAATGCCGTAATTACAGACACAATTAAAAAGCCTAAGTAATTGCGTTTTCAAGGTTTTCGTTTTAAACGAAAACGAACGCGGAACGAGAGACGACGCGACGGCCCGACGGACAAGTGCGATAGAGTTGAACCATTGCATTCTTGACTGTATTGTCATAGGCGTAAAATAAAAAATCGCACCAAGTAATTCGAAGACTGGTTTGTGCAACGAAGACTGTTTGAACCCAGGACTTAAAACGGTTGCAACGGTTCGCCGTCGCAGCGGTTCGTTGTCGCAGCGGCCGTCCCTTAATGCTTAGATCAAAACATTCTCAAAAGCGATAACATTTTAAAATTCTCATTTCGAAATCTAACACTAAAATATAAGCCTCCTTTAGCCCCTCGTCTTGCGCTAATCACATCGATATCCGGAAATTTTCAGGCATTTCTTTTTCAAGTTGGCTCCTGTCGACAGCGCGACACGATTGCCAATTAACAGGTGCAATTAGGGATGGCTTGTGATTGATTTTTGGCGGTTCAACAACCCTGTGAATGATGTAATGTCTGTGGACGTTTACGTGATCTTATTATTTATTTAATTTCAGCCAGTGTTGTCCACGTAATATTATTTTATTAAATTCGTCAGTTTTGGTAATACAAACCTAAAATCATCAATACACCTCTCTAAACAACCCTATTGATTGATATTTCATGTACTGGACATTTATGAAGTAGTTCATGAACTTAGAACCCTCTAAGTTCATTAACTCCTTCATAAATGTCTGTATTGATGATTTTAATGATTATAATTCTATATATACATACTTGTAATGGCCTCGAATCATATTTTGTTCAACATACAACTTGACATTGACCTACAAATGGGAAAAAACGCCAGTCAATTTGTATTTCTCGGGCTACCCTGGCACTGCCCTTTTAAGGATAAGGGCATGGTTTTTATCTCACATAACGTTCACCCGTTACAAAATCCAGTCACCAACATTACCCACTTGCCGCACAAACCTATAAACTAAAGATGCAACGCCAGATTATCCTTACGTTACGAGTGGTTCAGGCCGACACGAGCACCCTCGAGCCTTCTCGAGCCATCTCGAGCCACTCGAGCACTCGAGCAGCCCCCGCCCCAATCTTTACGATTAATTGAGAGGGCTAACGAAAACCTTGCTAAATTGCCTGTATGTTTGAGGTGTATGCTTTGGCATCGAAGATATTCATTTTGTTAATAGAAATAGTTCGATACCATGAGGACTTAACCTAACATCAAGCCAGTATTCCTCAAAGGGATGGGCTGATGAGTATAGTGCACCAACATTTTGCCAGATTTGTTTAAGTCCCATGTAATATGGGGCAAGTCTATTCCCAATAACCCGGAACAAATCCAGCCTCCTGAATGTTACGGAGAGATATAAAAAACTGGGATCAAATAAACTTTATTCTCTCTTTTTCTTTCAAATCTGATGACGCTTTGCCCTACCTGGGAAACGAACCCAGAACCCTACGTCCAACCATCATACTTGCGACCAATATGTCAACGAGGCAGTTAACCAAATAATCAGGCAATGGAAACTCACATAATCGGCCTATAATGTTCCCACTGCTGGGACACGCTTCCTCCCTTCGAAAGGGAGTGTAATCCACCATGCGGGTCCCAGTGCGGGTTGGTAGACATCACATGACTTAGAATTTTTGGTTCTAGGACATTCTGGTTTCCTCACGATGTTTTCCTTCACAGTTTTGAGAGCAGTGGTGATGATATAAATTACACAAAGTAAAGTAGGTACTCGTAAGTCGCGGCTGTTACTACAGGGCCTCCACTGCTCTCCATAAAAAATCTTCGTTAAAACTCCATCTTCGCCAAAAAAAAATACCTAAGACGCAACGTAAGCTAACCTCGAAACATTACAAGTTTCTCACCGATATTTCCTGTGAAACATGGCGTCTAAGCACCTTGTTACCAGCGAGTCTTGAGAGTCAATTGAGCGAATCGTGTTATTGTACATAGTCAAAGACTAGCACCTCTTAGCGTTTGCTTACAGATTATTAAAGTAGGACTCATCTTTAATCTTATATTTTGAATTGTTTTATATTGTTCTCACATACAGGGTTATTTTAAATTGGCTAGCTAAGCTTCATGCATATTAGTTATACCTCTTTTTACACGTGCAGCCTTGGGCAGATTACACTCAAAAATCGTACAGCGCTCTTCGCGTTCAATATAATAATGCGTTCGGGGTGTTGATGGGGCTGTTCCGCTTCTGTAGTGCTTCAGGGATGTTTGCTGAAGCTGGTGTCGATTGCTTCTACACTACGATGTGAAGAAGATGCGCCTCCCTGGTGCGCCAGGTGCGGGCCAGCCCGAACATGACATTGCGGTGTATCGCGAGCAGACTGGACTGCTTGAATGAGAATCGCTGCTGCGAAATTTCCACATCGATGTTGAGCTTGTAGCAGGGATTCGCAAGAACTATGTATATTGCAGTGTTAGGTTAAGTTTACCTACTAACGTAGTTGTTAAGAAATATTGTTACTAACATATTTGAGTCCTTTGTTACTTGTTATTAAATAAATTAAATTCCACAGACGCGATGGGTATCTAGACATGATATATATATATTTTTTTTTTGTATTGAAAATAGTAAAATTAAGCAGTTTTACTATTTCACAACCTACAAACGTCAAGAGCTGTGGTAGCCCAGTGGTAAGGGCCCAACTTACGAGATTTACTTTACTTTGTGTAATTTATATCAGCATCAGAGGGCAAATTTATTCTCGTAATTTCAAAAACGTTCACAGTCTGATCTCAGTCTCAATCTATCAAAAATACCTCTAATTTTAAAGATGAGATTGCGACTAGATTTTGAACGTTTTTAATTACTGGAATTGGTCTTCAGGTTTTTGGGACTGATATTGATTTTGTAGCAGTCCCTCTAGCGACGATTATATTCCTCAACCCTTGTTTATACTATTACCATCGATCCTCTTGCAAATAACGCGACCCTTATCTGCTAATCTAAAATAAATAACCCTTCGGTACCCTCTTCAACAGGGTTGCTTTTATTAAGGACCATATAGTATGGACATAGTATGGGTGAGGACGTTGAAAAATAGATCTCGATAATATGTATATAGTAGGGTTAAAGACAACATTCGGAATTTTATATTGCACAGCAACTTTATTTCGAAGCTGTAAGGGTGATTTTCGTAGTTCGTGTGTTCACTGATACAGTCTACCGCACGTCGTCGTTGGTAACACGTTGATGTTGAGCTGGCCTAACGGTAGTATGGAGTTTCAATAGAATAAGAGGTCTGCTTATACTGGCTATGTTTAACACTGACGTACGGCCTACATGCATTTAATTCATTACCGCTTTTTATCTTGAACTTCATCTACCTAGCCTTTTCCCAACCAGGTTGGTGTCGGCTTCCAGTCAAATCAGATGCAGCTGAATACCAGTATTTTACATAAAGCGACTACCTATCTGACCTCCACAACCCAGGTAATGCGATACCCCTTGGAATGATCGTAAAATTAAAAAGTTGTAATTTATAGACATTTTTGTAGACAAAAGTCACTAATTCACAATGGATCGTAAAGCTGTGTGCTTTAGGGTTAGGGTTTGCATGGAAACAGAGGAAACCGTTGCACATGTGCTCTTTGAATTCACAAGCGTCACCTAGACCAGGACAGAAACCCTCGGGGCACCCAGATCTTACACAGACGTTCTTAACAGACAGGGAGGTGGGCTGGTTGGGATAACCACCGACGGCTGCCATGGCCCACGCACAGTGGTCCACTTAAGTGCGGAAATCAAACCCTCTAACATAGACCATGGATCGCTAAGTAGTGATTATGACACCGCTAGTTCGTAGCACAGCGCTACGCCGTAGCCTGAATCTACGCCGTAGCAAGCCGCATTAGTTAGTAAGCAAGCGCGTAACTGTATGCATGTCATATTCAAATCCTTGTTTCCAATTGCTGTTTCCACTTAAACCTGTATCAACTGTATTCTAAAGTAAATTAAGTTGATTTTAGAATGACTATACTCGTACTCGTACTTTTAAAAAAGTCTTAAAAATATTGAAGTTTCAAACCGAACGATAGATGTAGGCATTACAGTTATTTTTCTAAAAAAAAACATGTTTGTTGAACGCTAAATTACGAACGAAGAATACGTATTTTATGAAACAAGAAGGAGACGAAAGAAAATTATCTACAATAACATATTAAGGGCTAACTTTATCCGAAGAATAATTTTTAATTTTTGATAGTTCTTCCATGCAAAAACTGTCAAACGTCTTTATTCCACGAAAGTTATCTGGCGATTGAAAAATCAGCCCTTAGTTGAGTTACAATATCAGAATAGTTTCAGCCTGTATACCGAGCTCTTTCAAAGTCAAAAATCTATCTGCCTAGCCTTTTCCCAACTATGTGACCAGTTACTCGGTAATACAATACCCCTTTCAAAGTATTTACAGTTAATTCGAAACTTCTCCAAATATTGACTCTTCTTCTAATCTTAATAATCATTTCCTAAGTAGTTCAATTAAGCCAATACCCCCACAGACTTGCTAGCAACCCTAGAGCTCAAGGAAATAGCTGGACGACGTCTGAACGGCATTTACTCCCAGTTTATCGCCGTGACGTGATAATGGCCCTGTCTGACGTTTATTTAGCACACATTTCATTGGCTTCAGTTACTGCACGAATCCGGGATATTTAGTGCAGTTCATAATTAAAAGTTTTTGTTTAAAAAGAGGTTGTAGGAAGAAGGTTGTAGCTTGTAGGTATCATCTTGTTATTTTTTTTTTTATCGTGAACTTTTGTAGCTTTTAGGGTGTCCTGCCTTTTCGCAGAAAATTGTTTGCCAGATTATCACTTGCCAACCAACGTTTCGCCGATGTTTCACTTTGACAACTAACGATTAGCAAATTTTTGTTTGACAACACAAACTAAAACATTCTGCTACTTAAAAGTTGTCATTTTAAAAAGTGTCATTATGAAAAGCAGACCAAACGTACAGTTGGTAACTGTGAGGTTGGGAAATAAAACAAAATTATATGATAAGTTGGCAAATGATTATTCGGCGAAATAAAATTCTGCGAAACGTTGGTTGGCAAGTGAAAATCTGGCAAACAATTTTCGGCGAAAAGGCAGAGAACCAGCTTTTAGTATTGGTGGTGATTTCGTAACTTACTTATTCAAATTCAATCAACTTAGCCTATCGCAGTCCACTGCTGAACATAAACCTCTCCCAGGGTGCGCCACAACACCCTGTCTTATGCCTTCCGCATCCAATCAGTTCCAGCCACTTTCTTAAGGTCTTCGGTCCATCTAGCTGGGGGGCGTCCCATACTACGCTTGCCGATACACGGACTCCACTCTAGAACTCGTCTGCGCCACCGGCCATCGGTCCTTCGACAGACATGGCCAGCCCACTGCCACTTCAGTTTGCTTACTCTGCAAGCTATGTCGGTAACTCCGGTTCTTTTCCGGAGAACTGCATTCCTAATTTTATCCCTCAAAGAAACTCTGAGCCAATAAAGTCGTTATGATATTTATACAATTGACACACACTTACACGTCTTTTGTCAAATCTAAATTAAATCTAATGAAGAGAAGAATAGAAAAGGTATCTGTTATTTCTTTTGTCTTCAATCTGATTAATTAATTTGGAATTTGTTCTTGCGTAGTTTCTCATTCTATACCGTTTTAATCAAGCTAAATTATTAAAATAACTCCTTACACCACAACCAGGGGGGCAATTCTCGTAATTTTAAGAACGTTCTCAGTCTGAGCTCAGTCTCAATCTGTCAAATATACATTTCAATTTCCATACGTTTTTGACAAATTTTTGACATTTCTTTGTCGCCGAGATGAGACTGCGACTAGAATTTGAACGTTTTAAATTACGAGAATGTGCCTTCTGGTCGTTTTATTTATGTCTAATAGGACAAAAACCACTTAAAGACGCGGTTTCATTACAAAATTGGATTACAAAATCACCATATTTAAAATAGACTAAAAGCAGCCATAAATACATGTACAGGAACGAGCGGGGATCGTGAGCGAGGATCGCGCTAACTCGTTTTCTCACTTAATTATCACTGACGGTGTGGAATTATAAACAGCTGAATGTTGCACTCCCTAGAGCGGCGGCCATTGTTTTATTTTGGATAAAGATTCTAATTTTAAAACGTTGGAGGCGGTTTTGTTTTTTTTTTTAATTAAATCTTTTTTTGGACTCTGTTTTTTAAATGACACTTGGTCATTAATTTCGATTTGAGTTTACAAACGGTATTTATGCTAGTATAGTAAGTTGAATATTCTTGTGGCTAAGTAATAACAGCCGCACGGGTCGATCAATCAGGTTAAGCTACTCTTGCCGCGGTTGGTCCGTGGATGGGTGTGTATACAGCTCGACAGTCCAAAGTATAGCATAATCAGCCTAAAATATTCCCACTGCTGGGACACAGGCCTATTTTCTGTGAGAGAGAGTGGGCCGTAAACCATCACACAGCCCCAGTGCGGTTTGGCGGATGTCACATGTCTTCGTATTTGGGTTCTAGAACATGTCGGTTTCCTCACGATGTTTTCCTTCACAGTTTTGAGAGCAGTGGCGATGAAATAATTTACAAAAAGTAAAGTACCTGCTTGAGTTCGAAACCACGACTGTTATCGTTACCACTGGGCACCACTGCTCACGTCCAAAGAAATTCCTAATGGTTTTTCCATTAGGAATTTCTTAGTAACAGCCTGGAGTTTGAAAGTTGGCTGTGTGATACCCCAGTGTCTCGGAAAGCACGTTAACGGTCCTGCGCCTTATCTCCCTCCAGTCGTGTCGGATTGCCGTCCTGTCGGACTATGAGAGACAGGGAAGAGAGAGTGCACCTGTGACTGCGCACACACTTATGCTCTATAATATCTCCCGCGCCGAAGGCTAGTGTCCGTTGAGATTGACCGCCATGGTCGAAATACCGAATTTCGACCATGGAGGACTTTATTTAATAAAATCTTAAATTCACACATTGAAATTGATCTTGATTTATTTTATAATTGCTCACAAAATAAAACACAGCCAGCAATGCTGCGTAGCTGTTAAATAAGTAGATAAAGTAGTAGCAAATAACACTTTTACAACAAGAAGCCTCTAGGACTGTTAAAACCAGCAAACACTTCAAGCCGGACTGTAAACATTACAAATTATAACAATTTATTCCGAGTCGAAGGTAATTCCTTAGAACTCGTCATAGTCGAAATTGAAACGTCTATCAGTGCGTTTCACCTTACAAACGGCACAATGTCATAGGTGACATAAACATTTTGATTGCTTCTCTCTGACTCCCGTAAAGTTTATGTTCAGCTCAAAATACACGGGGTAACACCGTACAGTATGAATTGGACAAGCTATATAAGTAGGCCTTGCGAAAGAACTGGAAAGTAGGTACAGACGCCAGCACATCAAGCTACCCGAAACTGTCAAATTTTCCCAATCAACTTTGAACCTAATGCTTTAGCGGTAAAGTTGAAAATCTATTAAAGAAATTTGAATTTGCTGGCGTCTATACACAGGTGCCTACAATAAATTCTGACAAAATTATGAATGGGTCTATAACGATTGCCTTCTGAAAGACTGCGAAGTAACTACTCAAATTAAGCGTTTATGAGGAAATTGGAAACAAATGATTTGGTGATCGCAGCAGTTACCTTGCTGATGTTAGGTACGCACGGCTACACATCAAGCTATACATAACCAGTATAAGCTGACTTCTGATTCTACGAAAAACCTATACAGTGCGAGGTCAGCTAAAAGTGGAAATGTATAGCTTGATGTGTAGCCGTGTGTACATCATTTCCTTTCTTATTAAAGTGCTTACAAAACTGCCTACTAAATTACGTGTAATAAAACGAGAGTGTATTTTATGAGCTAATCTCTTATAATACACTCTCGTACAGTACGGTACGGTACGTGGTCAATCACTGGGAATCATGCAGACCAACATTATCAAAGCTTTTCGCGCAAACACTCAGCAATCACTCGCGCTCGCACGCTCTTCCGATGGCAGTTCAGTACATACAAAATCTCAGCACCATGTCATTCACACGTTGTCTTATTTATACCTTAAGATTTAAACCTAAAGTTGGATGTTAAAGTCGGATCAAAACTGAATTGAACACTCACAGTTAACGATGCTGAGTTAATAACATCTAGTTGTTCGCTTATTGTCGAATTTTATGACAGCACTGATGGATACGCTTACATATGTTGATACTCACATTTGCCAAAATATTTGTCCGCAAACAAAGTTCGACATCACGTTGACCCGATCAGGTAAAGGTATCTTACGAGCAACCTTTTCTTTTTGCACCATTATACCCTGTCCTTTAGGTTAACCATGTTTTGACAGCTATCTTAGAACGTACATATTCCAGATTACGTAAAAATTAACTTTAAAATGCGTAATAAAATAAATATATAAACTGCCTTATCTTACTGAATTATCTTATTTATGGCTTCTTACAGACTTTATAATACCGTACGTGTACCAATCAATGTACTGCAATCACTAGTTTCATCTGTCAAAAAACGGTTTACCTAATGGACAGGGTATAGCTAAGGAACGTTATCTCCTTAACACACACCCCCTTATTGATAAACGCGGAGTAAAATTACCACTAGTAAAAGGTGGTAGGGATCGACACGCAAACTGAAAACACGAATTCAGTACATGATTCTAGCCGCCCTAGAAAGCCCGTAGAATTTTGGGTCGGTTTTTTGATCCGTAGCTAATTAAACTCAACCAATTGTTAAAAATAGCAACAAATGGTAAAATTTTTGCAAAATGTGTTTTTTGATCACCACCACCAGACACGACACCCGTCTGGAGGACCCTCCCTTTTCTATGGAGGATGAGTAAACTTTACACCGTTTCTCATAAGATTAAGTTTGTACAAACCCAATCCTATACACTGCTGCAAGCTTGGCAATACATCAAAAATAACTTATTAAGATAGAGCACAATTTATATTGCCGTAGAACGGAATGGAAGCGATTTTTTTTTACAAAGCATAGTGAACTTTATGTCAATATTCTAACGCACAAATTAGATACAAACATACGCACAGGTTGCGCATCTTCTGGAGAATTATCGCGCATTCTTGGGAATTCCCGCAGTAACAAGCTCGTATCCAGTTTGTACGTTAGACAATTGACATAAAGTTAATTTTGCTATGTCTAATATAGCTACGAAAACTCGCTTCCACTTCGTTCCGCAGCAATGTAAATTGAGCCTTACAAGAAATAGTTTCCATCATCATGAAGACCTTTGATTTATTACTCAAACTAACATCAAAAACAAACCCTCACAAATCCCTGAACGCGTCCAACAGCCCGTAATACCAAAGTATTGACTACCTCAAGGAAATACCTCGCATACTACCGCCATTACTAATTCAGGGCGCCGTCCTACATCCAATAAGAAACGCTATAACTCAGCTAGACAAAATTAAGTTTGCCAGCAACCGCTCTCAAAAAGCCAAGGCGTCTCCGGACTCTTGGTATAATTGTTAGTGTTGCGTTGTTAGTTAGGTTTGAAGTTTTTGTGGTAGTATTTAGTAGTTCGGAGCTCGTCCGGGAAAGTACTATAAGCATAGGTACCTACATATTTCTGCGAACAGTCGCGGTTGTTGTTGTTTTCATATTTGAACGATATGTACGTCGTTGCGGAGTAATGGAACTCAATTGGAGTTGGGCAGGACAACTGGCAAGGCACGGTGATGGCAGATGGAGTAAGGCAGTGACCGAGTGACGCTCAAGGACTGAAAGACGGACTCAGTCGTCCGACGGCGAGAAAGGCAGACGACATTGTTGCCATCGCGGGTAGAACTTGGATGAGGCTGGCACTGGAGCGTCGGGAGAGTCAAAGGCGAGACTTGTGCTCAGCAGTAGATGAAATCGGGCTGTGGAGGATGACGATATTGCCGGTGTAATTACAAGCACATGAGATATTTCAGCGTTGGAATGGAAACGCATTTTGAATCTGCCTCTTGTAGGTATTGCAGATGACCATAGAGGGCGGTGACCACTCAAACTCAAACTCAAACTCAAAGTATTTATTTCAATTAAACCAATTACAGGCACTTTTGAATTGACTGGCACTGACCATATAATGCGCCGTCGACTTATTTACGATCAAATAGGTACATAGGTTACTTACTTAGGTACTGGAAAAAGTGTTAGAAAGACGCATGTAAGTTCTATTTTGCGACAATAATACATTCAATCAATTAACCCCGCCTATCGCAGTCCACTGCTAGACATGGGCCTCTCCCAGACTGCGCCACAACACCCTGTCCTCCGCCTTCCGCATCCAGTCTACCCCAGCCACATTCTTAGGCCGTCCGTCCATCTAGCTGGGGGGCTTCCCACACTACGCTCGCCGATACGCGGTCTCCACTCCAGGACTCGTCTGCTCCAGCGGCCATCGGTCCTTCGACAGACATGGCCAGCCCACTGCCACTTCAGTTTGCTTACTCTGCAAGCTATGTCGGTAACTCCGGTTCTTTTCCGGATAGTTTCATTCCTGATTTTAGCCTTCAAAGAGACTCCGAGCATAGCTAGCTCCTTCCTGACCTTAGTCTTCAAACACTACGGGATAGGCGACGAGGTAATATAATAACACATTAGGTACAATTTTCTTATTTTTTTTATTTTATTTAAACCATCTGAATCCCTGCTGCGACCAATCTCAAGAATAGTCTATCTCGCACACTTATCACAATGTAAAAACTTAAATACACTTGACCATTAAATTATACATAGTTTTATTTGTCCATAAAATAAAATCTGTCAAAAGCACTATAAAGTCCGGCTGAGCTCCGTTTTATTTTAATTGGGCCTTTAAACTTTGTTTTAGGGTCACTTCGGAATGACCTAGAAGAAGATTTATAAAGTGACTGGCTTCTCGAAAGTAGACGTTGTGGAAGTCAAAAAGTATTATGAGCAAAATCCAGTGTCGTACTTACCTATACAATCCACATCAGCGGGGCAATTGCGACTTTCATTTTGACAGTTCAACCACATTCATTGCATTTTTTCCGTTGTTGAGCAGACAATTTTTTCGAACATATGAAGCAATGGATAAGCAATGTCCTTCAAAATGATTCAGATTCTGATAGTGTGTTACGGAATTAGGGTGCTAAACCGAATTCGGCAATTCTGCTCAGTACTAAGAATAGGTCCGCCCGAGAATCTCTCTTTGTCTCGTTTTACGAATCGGTTTAGATGGAACGAATAATGCTACGGCAACATTGTCGCGATGAAGATGAAGCGAACTACATTTGCTGTGTTTTACAGCGAGACGTCGAGCGGTGCGCGAAGTATAGTTCGCCTTATCGCGACAATATAGCTGTAGCATAACGAACACTATAATACTCAAAGGTTAGTTATTGGAACTATGTAGATACGGTCTACCTAAGTACAGACGTCAGCAGGTCAAGCTACCCGAAACTGTCAAATTATCCCAATAAACTTTGAACCTAATGATTTAGTGATAAAATTGAAAATCTATTAAAGAAATTTGACAGATTGTAGTAGCTTGATGTGCTGGCGTCTGTACCTACCTAGTACACGTACAAGTTGAATGGCGTGCAATAGGAGAGGCCTATGTCCAGCAGTGGACTGCTATAGGCTGATGATGATGATGACGGTCTACCTAAATAGGTAAGTACAGTCACTAGCATAAATACCTTACACTTTAGCAACATTGAAAAGATTTTCTTGATAAATATTACAGAAATGATGTTATACGAGTATTCTATGATAATTTCAATTATCAACATATGTACAACCTGATAGACATGCAATTTGCAAAAAACGTAAGAAAATTTTAATTCTAAAGGCAATGCTGACGCTTTCCGGAAAATTAAAACCGGTCTAGGTATACCTACACGAGGATAGAGCTGTGGTTTTTCATTACTTAATGGATAAAACCAGCCATTTTATCAACTATGAGCCAAATTACATTGCATTTGACACGGTGGTCGTATTACGCAATAGAGGAAATTGTATCAAAATTAAGAGGAAATTTTAAATTCTATGAATTGCGCACAAATAGCCCTATGTTCCAAACTTATGAATACAAAACGAGTACTTACCTAATTCACTGATGAATGAAGTACCTAGTAAATATTTTAAATAATGAATTTTGCTTTTGTATCACATGGGTAAAATTGGTTTCTAAAACCATAAATAGATAAAGTTACATAACATCACGTCTGTATTCCCCGAAGGGTAGGCAGAGCTGCACCTATAGTACACTCACATTTGGTGAAATGTGAGTGTACTATAGGTACTATAGGTAACATAACTGATGAGTTATGTTTAAGTCCCATGTAAAAGTGGGCGAGCCTATTGCCATCAACCGGGCACAAATCCAGGCTCCGGGAAGCTACTAACACACTGTTATGGTAGTAGTGTGACAAAATTATTATAATCAAAACAGTAACCCAAATGTGTAATTCACTTTAAAAGCGCGATGTTCGGATTTTAACGCTCGACTCAGCGCCGAAAGTTGTAAATGCAATAGCGCGCTTTTATTTAGGCATTCATTTAGGTGTCGACTAGTGTTAGTGAAAACGGGCATGCAAATCACAATTTACTAGATTTTGAAGGGGATTTATATACCACTGCTACATTTGTTTGAAAAAAACGTCTATTCAACCACACCATTCTGCCCAGCCTTTTTCAAACTATATTGGAATCGGCTTCCAGTCTAGCCGGACGGAGCTGAATACCAGTATTTTACATGGAGCTACTGTGTACCTCACCTCCACAACCCAGTTACTGGTTAACACGATACCCCTAAGACTGATTGTCAGACTTTTGAGCTTTTGACTACCCGTAACGACTGTCAAAGATGTACCAATGACACTCTGGACCAAGGGCTTAACGTGCTTTCCAAGGCACGGAGGGTTCTTGGTATGTAAAGATCACCCATCCACGAACCGACCGCGACAAGCGTAGCTTAACCGTCGATCGACCCGTGCAGCTGATATCCTTTAGCCACGAACCCCTAACTAACATACTGAACACAATGTAAAAAATTGTTGAATTGACATAATGACAGTTTTCCAGTAAAACACAATAAAAAATTTAAAAGCATTTATTTCAAAATCATCGTTGATTCATTGAATGAAAAACTTACATACTAGAAATATCACTCACCAGTTTTACAATTACTTTATAATATTAATCATAAGTGTATGGATACTTATGATGAAAGTGCAGGTGAATGGTCACCTGCACCTTGGATGACATAATGAATGCCACTGATGGTGCAATCAAAATGGCCACCTAATGGGCCAAAACAATATAAAATATCGAAGAAGAGTACCATCGACACGAAAAGAAGAAGATAATACTAACCAGGGACATTCATGTGAATCTTCAAAAATCCGCATGCGCGGATGTAAAAAAATCCGGATCCGCAACATCCCTGATACTGTCACACAAAATTCAAAATATGTCCCTACTGCCCACTATAACATATTTATATACCAAATGATAAAGTACAAAAAATTTATAAAAAGTTGGGCGTATCATACGCCTGTGTATACACGTATTTGAATGCAATCGAAACTAGAAGTTTCGCTTCATTGAGTATTATTTGTTTCTCTATGGTTGTACCATCTTAACTTCTTAATTCAATAGCTTCACTTTAAAGAATATTAACTGCCTTTTTATAGAAAAGAAAGAAAAAGTTTAAAAAAAATGTAAAGTAGAAAATATCATATTTATAGCAAACCATTTTATGAATGACCACAAAGATAAAAAATTCGATGCTTAGCAAAGTCAGCCTGTTCCCACAGCTGGGACACAGGCCTCCTTTTAATGAGAGGTAAGGCGGTAATCAACCATGCAGGCCTTCTTAGGAATTGAGTACCACCTCCTTCTTTCTCACTTTTTTTTTTAAGTTGGTTGATGAAATGTAATGAAGTACTAAAGATCAATTTCTAAAAATATTATAGCTTGTTTCCATTGAATTATTAATACATTCATTTAAGAAAATACAAAGTCACATGAGCAACGTCACGGATACATAAACCTAGTTTCAAATAAAGACAATTGTTGTATATATAGGTACCCACATACTTCCTAGTTTATAAGTTTATGTTTATTGGGTTTTCAGTCTACCCTCCATCATATTGTTGTTCCTACCCTACTCTTATGATTTATCCACTTGTGCTTCTAGGCTACTTAGCTCAATACACAAATTACGATATTTGGTGTTTTATTGAAGACATAATATTGGCGACGAGTAGAAAACATGACAATGGAGTGTAAATCGGTGAAATTTCATGAGTTCAATGTGAAATGTGATAATTGGGACAATTACATCGACAGACTTAAATATTGTTTTGAGGCGAATGGTGTCGTCTCAGATTCGGCAAAAAGGGCAAATTTCTATACAGTGTGCGGTGTACAAGTGTTCGAGACTCTTCTGGCGTTGATTACACCTAAAAAGTCTAGTGAAGTAATATTCAGTGAAATTGAAGCGATCCTAACCAAACATTACAGCCCAAAACCTAATGAAATTTCTGTGTCGTACAAATTCTATAAGCGCGATCAACTACGCAGTGAATCTGCCGCAGAATACATAGCGCAACTCAGAAAAATCTGTGCCGGTTGTAACTTTACAGACATGGAAAGGATGCTTCGTGACAGATTGGTATGCGGTATGAACAATCACAATTTGCAGTACGAACTGCTAAAGAAAGATAATTTGCGATACCATGACGTAGTGGATGCTATGCTATCGACCGAAACTGCGGGCAAGGACGCTCGTATGATGCAGAGCGCCTCCGTCACCGGCGCCGCCGTCACCGGCGCCGCCGTCAGCTACGACGCAACGGCAGTGGGCGCCGCGGCGACGTCGCCGCCGTCATGTGAACCTATGGACATCAACGCCGTGCAATCCAAAGCAAATGTTCGACTGTGTTATCGATGTGGAGACCGGCACGCGGGCGAATGTCGCTTCGTTAACGCCGTGTGCCACTTTTGTAAGAAGAAAGGTCACATCGAGAGAATATGTGCCGCTAAAAAGAAAGGTCGTTCGGAAAAAATTAACTTAGCCGAAAACGAGACGGACGTGCTCAATGGCATATATAACATGGAGAGCACAAGGAGCTGTCGCGTTCCGGCATACGAGGTGAAGCTACTACTGGATGGCGCGCAGGTGGCGATGGAGGTAGACTCCGGCGCCGCTTTCTCCTTGGTGAACCAGCAGACGTGGTCGCGCGTGAGCTCGCGCAGCGCTTTGCGCGCGGTACCCAACCGCCTGTGCACGTGGAACAGCTCACCGGTCACAGTGATGGGACAAGCTCAAGTGCAAGTACAATATAAAGACATTAAGTGTGTTTTGAATGTCATTGTAGCTAAGGGTTCGGGACCGAATCTGTTGGGACGTAATTGGTTCGAGGCACTAGGTATTACTTTAAATGTTAATAGGATATCTGAACTAGACATGGCTCCGAACGATCTGATTGTAAGTAAGCACAGCGAGGTTTTCAGAGACGGACTCGGTACTTACAGGGGGGACCCAGTGACTATACATTTGAAACCAGGTGCGACTCCTAGGTTTTTGAAGGCACGTCCAGTACCCTATGCTATTAAAGACAAAGTTGAAAAAGAGATAGATCGTTTAGTGGGGGAAGGGGTACTTCGCGCTGTGTCTTTTTCAGAATGGGCGACTCCGGTTGTTCCAATACCCAAACGAAACGGGGACATTCGTCTTTGCGGTGACTACCGTAGTACAGTTAATCAGGCTACCGAGTCTGATACCTACCCTATGCCGACTTCAAGTGAAGTGTTTGCTGCGATTGCTGGTGGCAAATTTTACACGACACTCGACCTTGACCGTGCGTATACACAGGTGGTCGTTTCAGACGCCACAGCACAGCTGTTAACCTTAAACACATGCAAAGGTTTGTTTTCAGTACACAGATTGGCTTTTGGTGTTAAAGCCTGCCCGGGAATTTTCCAGCGCTTGATGACGGCGTTGCTGGCGGGTGTTCCCGGCGTCGCGGTACTGATCGATGACGTCATCGTCAGTGGCCGGACGATGTCGGAGATGACGCAGCGTCTCGACACAGTACTGGAGCGCATCGGTAAGGCAGGTTTGCGGCTCAATCGGAACAAATGTAAATTTGCCAAAGAACGTGTAGAGTTTCTAGGTTTTGTCATAGACGCTGAGGGTATTCATCCTGCACCTAGCAAAGTTGAATCTATCCTCAACACTCCTGAACCAAAGAACGTTCAACAGCTACAAGCGTTTTTAGGATTATATAACTTTTATGAGAGGTTCGTACCTCACAAAGCCACCATGCTCGAGCCCCTACATAGGTTGCTCGACAAAGCACAATCTTGGCAATGGACAGACAGGGAGCAAAGGAGCTTTGACACGGCTAAAAAGTTGCTGTCATCTGACTTGACGCTCGTTCATTACGATTTAAATAAGCCGTTGGTACTCACCTGCGACAGTTCAGAATACGGCGTCGGCGCTGTATTATCCCACGTTATGGAAGACGGACAGGAGCGCCCTGTAGCTATGAGTTCCAGAACTCTACATACTCACGAACGCCGTTACTCACAATTAGATAAAGAGGCCACTGCCATTTCATTTGGAGTTAGCAAGTTTCATAACTATATAATGGGAAGATCCTTCACTATAGTTACGGATCATAAACCTTTGTTGGGCATATTCGATCCGAAGCGACCTATGCCCACGGTCTTGTCGCCTCGCCTAACGAGGATCGCAATTTTGTTGACGTCACATAATTACGAAATTGTGTACAAACCGGGACAACAAATTGGTCACGCTGATGGATTGAGCCGATGGCCACAGCCAGTTCCCGACCAACCAGAACAGCAGTTATGTGACGTGTTGCTGATGGCAGAGACACCTACCGACTTTCCGGTGGATGCTGACCAAATAGCATTAGCATCGAAGCGAGATAGACTATTATCTCGTGTCAGTCATCATGTACTAAGCGGTTGGCCAGCTAGAGTAACCGATGATGAACTGCGTCCATACTGGTTACGTCGTTCGGAACTCTCTATGCATGAAGATTGCATCTTACTGGGTTGTCGAGTGGTGGTACCGTCATCATTACGTGAAACGATACTACGTGCTTTACATAAAACACATAACGGCATCGTCCAAACGAAATCACTGGCCAGGAGTTATGTTTGGTGGCCAAAATTGAACGAAGATGTTGAGGCATTAGTAGGCGGTTGCGACAAATGTCTTGAAAATCGGCATATGCCTCCGAAAACTAAATCTGAGTGGATCACGCCTACAAAGCCGTGGTCTCGAATAAATGTGGACTTTGCGGGACCTTTCCAAGGTAAATATATTTTAATTGTTGTAGACGCATATTCCAGATGGCCTGAAGTGATCTTGACTAACAATATGACAGCGGGAACGGTCATCAGACAACTCAGAAATTTATTTGCTATGCATGGTTTGTGTGAGACATTGGTTTCCGACAACGGAACGTCTTTTGTGTCAGCTGAAGTTAAGCAATTTTTGGACGCGAATAAAATAAAACACATAAAAACAGCGCCTTATCATCCCGCAACAAACGGTTTGGCCGAAAGAATGGTGCAAACTGTTAAAGACAAGTTGCGCAAAATGGATGATATCTCTTGGGATATTAAGATTCCTCGAATGCTACTAGGATTGCGGGTAACTCCTTGCACAATAACTAACAAGAGCCCTTCTGAACTCTTAATGAATAGGCGCCTACGTACCTTGCTAGATGTTATACATCCGGATAATCGGGTTAAAAATAAAATTAATCAACAGATTACCAATAATGCTCATAATGTTACTCGAGAAACTAATGTGGGCCAAAGTGTGATGTACAGAAACTATAGTTGTGGACCTCGTTGGTTGCCTGGTACGGTGGTTAAAAAGCAAGGGCCATCTAATTATCAAGTTGCAACTGGTGATGGTAATATTGTCAACCGACACATCGACCAACTGGTTAAAAAGAAAGTCACAGAAGATGCAGACCGAGAAGGAGAGAGTGAAGAAGTGAATAATGAAAAGGTCAGTTTGGAAATGGAAAATCAAGATGTGGAAATGGGAAGTACGGGTGAGGGAATAATTGAAATACCGAGTCCGGACCAATGGGCGGAGATGTTAGGTATACCCAGTGATTATGAGTCTGGCTATTCTGGGGGTAAGATTAAAAGTAAAGTTTTATCTCATACAAAAAGCCCTTATGAAAAGCCTGATTCAATGTATATGGAATAAACATAAGGTTAATGTTAGATATTTAGATGAATGCAAAATGGTTGGCTTTAAGTATAAGTTAAAGTTTAAATATATTTTGTATACTTGGGGGAAAGGTATGTTGTATATATAGGTACCCACATACTTCCTAGTTTATAAGTTTATGTTTATTGGGTTTTCAGTCTACCCTCCATCATATTGTTGTTCCTACCCTACTCTTATGATTTATCCACTTGTGCTTCTAGGCTACTTAGCTCAATACACAAATTACGATATTTGGTGTTTTATTGAAGACATAATAACAATAATACTAGCCTATGAAGTAATACTCTACTCAATTTATTATGAATATTATTCCACCATCATTTATTCGAGTCCTCATCGCTGCCACTTGTCACTAAAATCTTTAGAATCAGCAATACAACTCCTTAAATTAGGATTGGCCTCAAATGACAACACAATTACATTTTCAGGATGATGTTGGGACTTCCTCGTTTCTGCAGTGCCTCCGAGATGTTCACGCAGGCTCATACTGACGGTTTTCATGTCGTCGTTCGGAATAAAGTCGTGTCACTTATGAGGGTGCGGGGGAGTCACAACAGCATCCTGAAAACCATAGCTGAAGATGTGCGTGCGCCTGTGCTGAGGCATTTCGTTCGTCTGGTGATCTTTTAGGGAGATATCTCCCTGTTGGTTATTTTGATGGGGCGGGTGTCTCAGCACAGGGGTATTTGTGATAGTTATGATGAGTGTTGTCCTTTGTTAAGTAGGTACTAACAATAGTTTCTAAGTTTTGTATACTAACCGGTGGATCTAGTTGTCCCAAAATAAATCATTTTAAATTTGAATTTGAAATGTCAGTCATTCAATAGTCACCATATTGATATGAACTTAAGAGTTGCATTTTGTGATGATTTTTGTGATTATAATTCTATAAATAATAATTTGTTGTGGCCGTGAATCATAAACTCCAATTTTCTAATGTTGATGCTATTGCCTTAAGTCTACGTTGACTTCTTTAAGATTATCATTGGTTGGTATTAGGAAACCTGTTTCTTCTTAGATTTTATGTAAAATGATTAAGTAACTACATATAAAGATTTTATAAAAAGATATAAAGAAATTTTATAATCTTAAACACTTTAAAATGCCAAGTATCTGATAGGCAGATCCAAACTCATATTTCTATAGAATAGCCCATTCATGCCCACTCTTGGTGTATAATATCTTCGCAATACTTCTCTCACTTCAGCAACCGTTATAGCTGGTACTCCCTCGTATCCTGACTTGATGTACACTGCATTGCTCAAACTGACCGGGTTACAGAAATGTCCACCTTCAAACTTGCTGAATGGGTCTCCACTCTTTTTCTTAGCATCCTGTCGTACTAGGAAGACTCCGTCTACGATCTCAGCCACTGTTTCATAAGCAATAAAGCATAAAACTTCTAGTGCTGCTTGGGTGATCTTGAATTCTTTCACGGGATTCAGCCAACGTTCGAGCTTGATAAAGCCTTTGCCAATACCATAACCTGAACGAAAGGATGCACATCTAGCTTTATGGTATGCTTCGTATTTGTCAAAGGTCATAGACTCAGTAATTTTTGCGGCGCGCACTTTCCGTATGTAATCAATGGAATCAAACTTAATTTGACTAACTTCATTATACTCATCAAATTCTTTTATATAGTCAATGTGGGTCCTGCGCTTCCTGATTGTAGGATCTTTTTCATCTTCTATCAGCCCTGTTATCAATGACTCAGCAGGTGTACCGATGTTCAATATACACTTTTTGTCAATTTGATCCAATTTTAATTGGTAGTCGTGGAGGCGTTTTAGCTTCTTAATATTCTTTCTCATTAAGAAAATTATATCGTAGTTAGTTATAGCTCTTCCGCCTCTTGCGTTACAGTTCTGATTGGCCTCTTGTATCATGAATTTTAGTTGTTGTTGAACAATACTTTCAACCAACACAACGGTGGCCGCGTTCGGGTTCGGATTGTCGCCAAAACCGTGCATCATGCCAGATATTTCTTTTTGAAAATTTGTTGATTCGGCGCCGTCCATGTTGAAGTAATTCACCATGGTTAAGGCTTTCTGTGCTTTCTGCCTTTACGACTATCTTAAAGTACTCTTTGCTTTACGAAATGAAGATAAAATTATCACACTTTAGAAACAAAGCTTTACCAACTGTCAATTTGAAGTTGACAGAAGCTTTCCATTTCAGTAATTCAGTAATTGCAATAATTTTACAATAATTGGTTTTTATCTACCTTTTCAATTATATTTTTTAATCAATGAAAATAATCTAATGAAATTGTTCATAATATTAATTTTCAATATTTTATGCTTATTGTTTTTGTACTTTTTACTCCGCCTTTGCCTGTTTTTACACATTGCAAGCCGCAGTGACAGCAAACGTGCAGCAAACTAAACGTTTGCAAACCACTTGTAGGTAAGAAATTCTACACGGAAGACGAGGTATAAATAGTCGAAAGACTATAGCCTGCCCATTGGGCGAATTAAAAAAAAATAATAAACTTTTGCAAATCAGCTGATTGTCAACTGTCACTGTCAAATATTAAACGAAACGAAATTATATGATCGAAGATATTTTGTTGACTGAAAAATTGGCCAAAATCATTTGAGCATAGCTGATGTGTACATATCGTGACCTCGCTGAAAGTTTCACATTATTACCATAACCATTTCAAGGTCCTTTTAATTCTTAAAAACAAAATTATGAGTGTAAGAAGTCTAATAATAAACCATACGATAAAACAATCTTTATTCAGACAAATTAGACTTTCATCATGTTGGTCTTGTGGCAACGATGTTCGAAATAAGGAGAATGCGTTATTCTGCGGGAGTTGCAATGCATTACAACAGCCGAACAAGGGAGAGAATTATTTCAAAATAATGGGAGTCTGTGAATCTTATGATTTGGATGAGACTGAACTAGCGAAGAAATATAAGGAATTGCAGAAGTATTTACATCCGGATAAGTTTGCTAACAGGTAACTATTCATTATTTTAGTTGTTTTTCTGTAATTATACCAGTTTTTAACCAGTAAACCTGAAGTATCCACTGACTGTACTTATCTATAACTAAAGAGGTTAGCAACCAATATTTAACATTCACAGTTTAACGAGAGCAGTGGTGGGCTGGTGGCCCAGTAGTAACAGCCCTAACTTACGAGTTGTAAGCATTCTAACTCAGGCAGAAGCTTTCCTTTGTGTAATTTATTTCATCACCACTGCTCTCAAACAGGTGAAGGAAAACATCGTGAGGAAACCGCATGTCCTAGAACCAAAAGTTCGAAGATATGCGACATCTACCAACCTGCACTGGGCTCGCGTGGTAGAGTACATCCCAAACTCAAAGAGAAGAGGCCTGAGTCCTGAGCAGTGGGAACATTATAGGCTGATTAGGTATGCTACAGTTTAACAGACATTGCCATTTGCACAAAATGAAGTGTTTTATAGATATAAGCTTAATTCATTATTAAGTTTGAAATAAGTAATTATAACATATTTTTCAAATGTTTCAGAGATCAGAAGGAACAAGAAATCTCGGAGAAATATTCATCACTAGTGAATGAGGCTTACAAAATATTATTGGAACCATTAACAAGGGGTAAGAAAACAGAAATAACAGTATATGGTGTGGTAGAGACATTGACGCGCAAACTATATCATGAATTCAGCACACGATTGTATGGTAGACATCATAAAAAAAATTAAGACATGGGGGTTCAGAATCATGTAAGTACTGAATCCACAGTAACAAGTTGCACGTCAATATCCCTGCCACCCTGTGTTACAATCAAAATCAAAAGTCATTCATTCAAATTAGGCAGAGAATCAGCACTTTACATAAGACAGTCCCCCAAAATGCCTGCTCTTCACTACTTCCTATTGCTTTAGCTGGGAAGAAGAAGTGGCACAACAAACTTTCTAGGCGTCCCCTCAGATGTCTGTTAATATATAATAGCCTGTGTCTAGAATTAAGATATAACACGCAGAGCATACTAGGTAATATTGAAATTAGGCAAGCTATTTATGAAAGCCAGCCATTAATAAACAGACCTCAAGACCTCGACAGGAACAATAAGAGTACAGTGTGGTCCACCACTTAAAAAGGTAAAGTGGGAAAAACTTATATCACACATCTTGACAAAAAAAGTAGATTACTTCAATAAAATATTAGTATTATCAAACAATGTTGCAATGCGTATCTTCTTATCTCAAATCTCAAGTCCCCTTTCAGAAAGGTTAACAAAATAATATGATCCAGCCTGTCCCTAGCTGCCCGCTCGCAGCGACACCCTAAGCAGAGGTCCATACCCCACAGGGAGTGACCATAGCGTGTAGTCGCTTAGTTTTTAGGTTTTTTAAACCCTGGCTGGAGGCCTTAATTTATTGAGGCACCCAGTTAAGCAGATGACAACCTCCTAGGTTGAATTAAAAGATGCCATTTTGGCATTATAATCTTTGTTTTCTGTTCTTATAATTGGTAGTAATGTGTATTCATTTTGATGTAATGCCATTAAACGCATTTTTCTTTCTTTCTTTCCATTCCCAAAAATAAAAATGTGAAAAAAAAAATTCTTTGACTTTATTTTCAGGTATATACATGCTGCGTCTAAGAGGTAAAGAGATCCCTGAAAATACAGATTCCGTAGACCAAGAGTTTCTAATGAAAATAATGGAAAAGAATGAAGAGGTAGAGAATGCAGAAACAGAAAAGGAAATAATGGAATTAAATGCAGAGAATAAGGCTAAAATCAAAAGTTTACAGAAGCAAGTTTCAACTGCGTTTTTCGATGGAGATATGAAGACAGTAATTAAATTATTAAGTATAATGAAATATTACACAAGCATAGACAGCCAAATTCAATCGTCTATACGAAATAAAGGAATCATTCGATAAGGCACAGCAAGCCCAGTATATCTTGGTACGTCGGGGTGGCGCTGCCTTCAACGACAAATGTCGTCGATATGTCAAATTCAGTACATTTGAATTTAGTTCCGTTTTTTGCCACCTGTGATGATAGTCTTTGGCCACTGTAGACTTTCAAAGTAATACGTTTGTTTGTATAATATGTATATAGTTTTTGTTAAAAGACAATTTTAAAATTTAGGAGATTTAAACAAATATAGAATTTGTTATTATTGCAATTTTATCTTTTTTTTTCCCCGTGCTTTATTTCTCCTTAACACCTCATTGGCTGTGCATCATTGAGGCCTTATTTAATAGAATGTTTAATTTAATTATTAATCTCTTATTCTGCGATGAAGTTGGCGCTTTTTCTATCACATCATAGGTCAGGTAGGTAGACGCCAGAACATCAAGCTACTACAATCTGTCTAATTTTTTTAATAGGTTTTCGACTTTATCGTTAAATCATTAAGGTTCAAGGTTGATTGGGAAAGTTTGACAGTTTCGGGTAGCTTGACCTGCTGGCGTCTGTACGTATAGTTATTTATTTATAACGCCGAAATAGTTTATAGGTAAGTATTTGTACAGACGCCAGCAGGTCAAGCTACCCGAAACTGTCAAATGTTCCCAATCAACCTTGAACCTTAATGCTATAGCAATGAAGTTGAAAATCTATTAAAGAAATTTGACAGATTGTAGTAGCTTGATGTGCTGGCGTCTGTACATTGACCTGTAGCAAGTACCTACCTTGGAGATCCCAAGGTAGGTACACAGGTCAATGTACGAATATTTGCCTTTGAATTAGGCTAATTACTACTATCACGTTAGATACCGCATAAAAGTAGGCACCTTACTCAACTCATTAAAGATCAGTTGAAAAAAAAACCGTTATCTTTAACTACCTACCATTTAAAAATCAATTAATCACAACATAATAACATGCCACGATTACTTTTTGCTAGGATTCCACATGTCTATGATCCGCATCTAAACGACTAAAACAAATTGTTTAATGATTAATTTTCTTTTGGAGTTTCTACCGAGTGCTCTCCAAATGATTGATGTTCATAATATAGGTACCGAGAGACACTATTTGCCTTTCACATGTGATGCGAAGCAATCTTGATACTAGGATACTTTCTTTTACAAGGCTTGAAAGCTACGTAAACCATACACTTCTTGCCTTTGACGACGTATTTTAGCAAAAACTGACTTCGTGAGTAATAGGTAAGTTCTATCTTTTAAGCGAATCTTCTTAGGCGGCAATTTGATAATTGGACGAGAATTCAGAGTGAAATTTCAAGGACGTTTATCTTGGATATTACTGACAGCGATGAAGCAAAAACATCGTGAGGAAACCAGAGGAGAACTTCTCTGAGAAGAGGCTGTGACAAAACACCCATCTGGTCGGGGGATCCACCCTTTTCTATGGAGTATGAGTGAACTTTACACCCTGTTCCTCATACAAGGCATTTGCCCTGCAGTGGGACAATGATAGGCCGGAACTATTATATTCAAGTATCAAGATTATTCGTCGTAGTATACAATAAGCTCACCATAATTCATGTTCAGTGCCTCCCGAGAGTACACATCGTCTCGTGTTTGCATCGGATCAGTATCAAATAGTGCTTGTATGAGAAAAGTGACACTGTGCTTAAAGTATCAAAATATTCACAACAAAATGCGTTGTTGTTGTATCGTTATATTGGTGGGCCTGTGCTTTTTACAAGGTGAGTAGAATGCTATTTTAATAAGAAAAAGGAGTTTTTAAGAGTCGTTCCATCCACCTATCCACATAATCAGCCTATAATGTTCCTACTGCTGGGACACAGGCCTCCCCTTGGTGAGAGGGAGTTGGCCGTAATCCACCACGCGGGCCCAGTGCGGGTTGATAGTTGTCACATGTCTACGAATTTTGGTTCTAGGACATGTCGGTTTCCTCACAATGTTTTCCTTCACCGTTTTGAGATCAGTGGTGGATTAAGTAACCTATCCACCCTTTCTTAATAATTATTATAAACACGAAAGTTTGTACGGATGGATGGATGTTTGTTACTCTTTCACGCAAAAATTGCTGAACGGATTAGGATGAAATTTGGCACACAGACAGTTTATAACCAGGATTAACACATAGGATACTTTTTATGCCGACATTCCCACGGGATCGAAACTTATGTCAATAGCTTTCTTTAGTAAATGTATGTTACATATCTTATGATACCGCGGCGCGCAGCTAGTACTTATATAAACTCAAGCCTTCTTCCCATTGGTGTAGGCAGAAGCTACAGAACGCCACCTGGTACGAAATAAATAATAAAATATTATAAATGCGAAAGGGCTTGTGGCTAAGTAATAACAGCCGCACGGGTCGATCGATCAGGTTAAACTATGCTTGCCGCAGTTGATTCGTGGATGGGTGACCATATTTACATACCAATACCTCTCCGTGCTTCAGAAAGCACGTTAAGCAGTTGTTCCCAGCTGTTATTCGTAGATCTTTCACAGTCGTTACGGGTCGTCAGAAGCCCGATGGTCTGACAACCAGGGGGTATCGTATTACCCAGTAACTGGGTTGTGGAAGTCAGATAGGCAGTCGCTCCATGTGAAATACTGTGAGTACCAGTATTTATAGCTGTACCCGGCTAGACTGGAACCCGACCCCAACATACTTGGGAAAAGGTAACTGTCTATCTATCTCTCTAGCTGTCTGTTATCTTCGCGCCTTCACGGCTGAACGGATCTAATTGAAATGGCACACACATAGACCATGGCACGGATTAGGGCTTAGAATAGTTTTTTAACTCGGTAATACGTTTCGGTGCGATAATTAAGCTAGTATGCATTATTGAGAAAAGTGGTAGCCCATGTGATAACGGCCCCGACTTAGGAGTTGTTGGTCGTGGGCTCGAACCCAGGCAGGCGCTTTACTTTGTATAAATAATTTGATCACCACTGCTCTCAAAACGGTGAAGGAACACATCGTGAGGAAACCGGCATGTCCTAGAACAAAAAATTCGAAGACATGTGACATCTACCAACCCGCACTGGGCCCGCGTGGTGGATTAAGGCCCACTCCGTCTCACAGAGAGGAGGCCTGTGTCCCAGCAGTGGGAACATGTTAGGCTGAATATGCTTTATTCACCGCTACTGTTGAATCGGTATTAGAAAGCAATAATTATCATACATTATAACAACTTGATGGTCGCAGTTGCCGGGCGATTGGGTTTAGCATTTCGAGTATTAGGTTCGATACCCACAAAAATATTTGCCACAAATACCTATCTACCTATAGATTATACCTGCAGGATTATCAGTGTTTAATTTAAAGTATAAAACCACATAAAAGTAGAAAACTCTTTATAGCATCCTACTAATATATATAATATATTTATATTAATTAATTAATATTATATTATAATATTATAAACGTGAAAGTTTGTATGGATGGATGGATGAGTGGATGTTTGTTACTCTTTCACGGCAAAACTAATTAACGGATTTGGATGAAATTTGGCACACAGATAGTTTATAAACAGGATTAATACATATGTTAGAAGATGAACTTCGTAGTAACAATAAAACTAAGCTTTACTGGTGAGTATTATAATATATCTCCTACTAATTTGTCAGAGGTGAAAAACACACAAGGACAGTCACAAAGACTTTTACTTTCTGAAGAAAACTTACGGCTTTCTCGATTTACTACTAAAGCGTACTAAAATTACCGACCTCTCACATTATTAACGACTTGAGAACTCGAGTGTATGTAATTTTATCACCTAAGTAATGGTTTATGAGGTCTCCGTCGTCGTCTTAAATTAGTCATTAAAATTTTAGTGCTCTCATCATCTGCCAAGCGTTATCCTACCTATGTTGGGTGGGTTATACACAGGGTCTTTAGTTAGCTAGCGAAACTCGACAGACATTATGGGTTTCGTTTCGATAATTATCTAAATAAAATAAAACAAAAAATAAAATTATTTCATTATTGATAAATGATTCTATTTTGTAAGTAGGTTTGTACGGACGCCAGCACATCAAGTTACTACCATCTGTCAAATTTATTTAATAGATTTTCAACTTTATCGCTAAAGCATTAAGGTTCAAGGTTGATTGGGAAAATTTGACAATTTCGGGTAGCTTGACCTGCTGGCGTCTGTGCAAACACTTTTACACGTTAATCACATTTTAAAAACTAGATGAGGTCGGCGTTTCCTATCTGACTAGTCTGAGAAGAAAGGCCGAAACAAACTCAGAGGTCACAATCTCTTTTAAAGTTCAGATATAATCTCGGCCAGATCATATGAAGACCATGTAGATCGATGTCTTAGATGGTATTTTGAGGAAAGAACCACACAGATTATTTTATCATGTTTAGATATCGCTTTTCGATCATTTGACTCTGTAGATCTAACTGCAAAAGTGGTATGTAGGTAATCAAACAAAGAATCAACCTTTGTATTTACTTCGTGGAATCAACGTTAAGCTAATACATTATTTTGTTCCTAATCACGCGCGGTTTCTCAGCGCAAACTGAAGAAGAACCACAATATCGATGTAACTTGTCACATATCTGTCTACCCCCTACTGGGAAGAGGCGTGAAACATCCATACTTACTGTAAATCTGTTTTTTTTCCAGCGAACGCCCAATACTTCAACAACATACTAACCCGTGTGATCCAAGGCATCCCAACGAAAATAGACCGCTACCCAGCAGTCGTTCAACTCTTACTGGACGCTTGGGGAACCGAGGACTACGTGCAGTATTGCGCAGGAGTCATTCTGACATCACGACATGTGCTGTCAGCCGCGCACTGCTTTCAATACAATCAAAATACTGGCAAGAAGTGAGAATTATATTTTTCTCGAGTGGTTTTCTTCTCGTTTGTTAGAACCAGCATCCCAAAAGTACCTAACTGAGTGGTGTATTTAGTTAAATGGTGTTCTTATCGTAACTGGTTAGGATTCTGTACTCAAAGCGTCCGTCTGTCTGTCACAGGGCTGTATCTTTTGAACCGTAATAGCTAGATACTTGAAACTTTCATAGAGTGTCAAGGGGGTCCCCATACAAGAAACGTGTTTTCTTCAGGTTTTTTCTCGATCCTAAAACGCCTTACTAATAAAAGCGGCCAAGTACGAGTCAGACTCGCACATAAAAGGTTCCGTACCACCATACGCTAGTGCGGAAGACGGAATCCTTCGGGTGCGAGTCTGACACCCACTTGGTTGCTTTTCTAAAATTTTAAAGACAGTGAAGACATTTTCTGAGAATACATACTCAATACTAAAACTCAGAGGCACGGGCCTCTTGTATTTTACGCAAAGATCCGAAGGCACTCTCTGATTCTCTGACCTTGGTAGAGTCTGTCCCACAAAAGAAATCCCACGGCAATAAGTGGAACTAACGAACTAACCCTGTTCCCGATACCGGTGGGCTACTATTTTTTATATTTTTAAATGTTTTTTATCTTTTTGTAAAAATATTTAAAAATATAATTTGTAAGTATGTAAATGAAATAAAGGAACTAACTATTATTATATAGATAGCAACATTCCTACAACAACCCTCCTGTGTCACACACCTTTCTCTATTAAGATTGTGCATTTTATTAACCAGTGCTTGTAATATAATTATTATGATGGTGAGAATTTGAGACAAATATAATAATAAATAAAGATTTATGTCTCCGTCGCATGCCCGTAGCGCCGCGTCTGGGGGACTCCTTTCGAGGGACGGGCTCTAGTTATTAAATTCATTATTTGGTTGAAAATAAATCCTTTTATTTACAGTTACAGTCACCCGAATTATTGGAAGATTCGAGTTGGATCGACATACAGGACTGGAGGAGGAGTGCTCCACAATTTGAAAACTATTATAGCGCATAAAGGCTTTGACAATTATTTCTACACCCACGACATTGCTGTCGTCGTAGTTTCAAGACAATTTACGTTTAACAGTAATGTGAGGCAAGGGACTATTATAAAGCAAGGAGTAGAAATCAAGACTGATTCTCTATGTACCCTAGTTGGATGGGGAGTTTTTGAGGTACCTACGTATTTCATTGTTATATTTGCTACCACTTTTATTAATATAAATTATTTAATTTCATTCGTGCATACCCCACACTTGAACGATCGCAGTGCTGCTAGCAAAACTAAAATAAAAAAAAACGCTGAAATCGCATCAGTCGCCTTTTACGACAACCACAGAAGAACGATGGGCCAGTAGTCTATTTGGCCTGGAATACATATGATAAACGGAATGGCCCGGCTGCTTTAAAATAATTTGATTAAAATTTCTATTAAAGGAGACTAAATTACCGCAGCCAGGTAGCAGCAACGAAACTGACACTGCCGGCGTGGGTTCCGAGCGTCAGGTGTGTTAACTACACCTAACTAAACTTTTTAGCTAGGTTTTTTTCGTCCACCAAGTAAAAAATGCTGCAAATTCAAGCATCATGAGAAAAAAAATTGTTTTACCATAATTGGTCGAAAACCAACAATTTCGATCGATGGAAAATCGTTTAACACGTGGCCCGCATCGTTTAACGAATCAATCGCTTAGTAGTCTGCCTATCTCATTGCAATTATTTTGTTACTTTTGTTCCAGCCCGACGGCCCACAGCCCGAACAACTACAACACACAAATCTATACACAATAGACCAAAAGATATGCGCCATGCGATACAATACTATCGGTGCAGTGATTCAAGACTCCATGTTGTGCGCAGGACGAGTGGATGTCGGAGGCCCAGATGGATGCTTCGGAGATTCTGGAGGACCATTATTATATAAAGGGCTGGTCGTAGGCATCGTGTCTTTTGGATATTCTTGTGGGCATCGCTACTTTCCTGGCGTCTATACAAAAGTGTCGCAATATACAAACTGGGTTTTAAAAACTGTTAATAATAATAAATGAAATAAAGGAATAAATAAATAATATTTTTGTAGTTTTTATTTGTGTTATTAATTGAATTCGTGTACTTTCCGAATACAGTCTAAATTAGTGGTTGTGCTGGGTGTTTCATAAATAAGCAGAATATCAAGTAGCATCACGGTTATCCGTTCATCAGTACAGTAATCGTGGCATGTAAAGTAAACTGGAGTACCTTTTGTTGATTTCTTGGCAGTGCATTGCTACAACCGAAAAAAAGTAGAGGTGACCATAATGAAAATGTAAATAAAAGATTCCTCTGTTGCAACACCGCAACAAAGCTGTCAGTGTCTCTGTCACATTGTTTTCGTAATCCTCCAAAGCGTTATCGATTTTTCCTTCTATCGAACAAATTTAACGTAAATACGTTATATTATATAGACCTGTCAATCTCATAAAATATATAATGGGCAAAAAGGGTGTTGTAACATATGTGAAAGACTTTTATTACGACCCTTTCAAGTGGTGAGTAAATACTATAACCTCTTTTGAAAATGTGGCATTCCGCGCTGTTTTGCTTTATAACATTAACAATTACGTAGATTCCGTCAGTAAGTTCACTTAAAGATAATTGTAGGTCGTTCAGACAACGTAATTATTGAGAGCTACGTTATACCAAGTCGTTATACATTCTATTGAATAAACTGCTCAAAATGTGTCTAGTTTGAACACGAATCAATGATGATCAACTATAATACAAAGATGTATGGTTATATAGTATGTACTGTTCAGTGCTCACTGCTCATGTTGAACGTTGGCAAATTGTATACTATAGACAATATAGTTATATAGTTGGGAAAAGGCTAGGCAGATGATGAGGATAGACACCCAATCGGGTTCGTATTGCAATATCTAAAATTAAAAGAACTAACGTAAAATAACCTACGTTCAAAATCCCTAAAATCTAAATACCTAATGTTTTTAAATACCTAAGCAACTAACACCTACCTATGAATTACCTAAGTTTGAAATACTGATTGGACTAAATATCTATCATTCAAAAATATAAATTCTGGCACTCGCCGGCCGCTGCCGCAGCGGTTCTAAGACAGCTGTCAAAAAACGGTTAACTTAATGGACAGGGTATAGTGAGCCTTTTTTAGGTTGCAATAAATGTTGGACTTTTAATATCATCCCACAAAGTTTACCAGAATTTACTTATTTTACTATGAATATTAACCATCCTCGAAACAATCAACTGCTATTGTTTATATTTTCAATTGGTTCAATTGCATTTGTTAGAGGATCAATTTGTGCATCATAATAAGCCTAAAACGTTCCCACTGCTGGGACACAGGCCTCCTCTCTGTGAGAGAAAGTGGGCCGTAATCCACCACGCGGGCCCAGTGCGGGTTGGTAGATGTCACATGTCTTCGAATTTTTGGTTCTAGGACATGCCGGTTTCCTCATGATGTTTTCCTTCACCATTTGCGCATCAATGTGTATCAATCACATAAATATTGACAATTGCAATTAATTATTTCGGGTATCCTTTACTATTCTCTTATGCTTGGATATGTTTGTTCATCAAGACATCATCAGCATGCTGAAAATTCTTCCTTCTAAAAGTCTATAAGCTCTTGTCATAGCTGTACTACTTGCAAATGCAACAAAGATAATTTTATATACAACGTGTAACGGAAAGGGTGTATACATACCAAGGGCACGGCTTCTTTGGATGATAACAAACGATATTGGAAGGGTTTCAACTCAAAATAAAATACTCTAAAAATTGATACCAAATTTTCGGTATCTTGGGTTTCTTAAATTCAAATCATAACAAACGCATCACCGCACTACGTAGGTCAATGACTTCCACGTTAATGGCCAATATTACGAAAAATCTCTTCCGTAACTCTGCCCGCCTAGTATCGTCTACCGCATTCTTTGTCGGCCCGAACTGCCGAAATAAAATCGTCGCCGCCAAAGGTTTAATTCTGTGCGCCTAGTAGCTTACAGACTATTACAGGTGCGGTTCTTTGTGACCGCCCGCCGTGCCGACACGCGCGCGCGCAATAAACCAAACATACCTACCTACTAATACCGTGATGTAAAAATTAATGCGTAATTATTGATTAATGATATTAATGTATTACTCGTTAATATCAAGCTAAAATTGCACGTAAAAACTGAGATAACAAAACTTACGTAAAAAATCGAAACAAAGTTTAGGTAGGTTAACTAGTTTCATCCCATAATATTACTTATTACCGAGTAAACAGTAAAATCTTAAAGCTTTGCTTAATTTAGTAAATTGACTTACATTTTTAAAGATGGGGTTCGGTGTACACACGTACCAAAACCGCTCGCTTGTTCAAGGACACCTAAACATTGCGTTGCATGTCTGGTGTTAATATCGTTATGGCGGCCTCAATCCGCACTTTCATTAGGTCCACAATGGACCATCACACTGCACTGCACTACGCTTTTACACCCACAAAAAAAAGTCTAACGGGGTTAGGTCTGGGGATCGCGGAGGTCAAGCCACGCTTCTACTACCATTTTTTTTTTTTTTTTGTTCCCGGGGTGGAAAATCCTCATGGATATCCGCCTCCCTGGGGCGGGCGACGGGGTCTGTCAGACTCTTACTGACTAAAAACCACCCCAGTGTTCCATCTCACACCTACGCCGGGGGTCGCGGGAACGTAAGATCCTTCCGCAACCCCCGACTGGTGGCCGGCCCGCCACCGCGGGCCTCCTCGGGACGCTTCTACTACCACGCCCAACCCACTGAGATGATTACCATCTTCTGCTCCGACACATATCAACATTTCGTAATAATCGCTATTACTTAACGACACTTTGCAAACACAACAAAAAAGTCAATTAGGTGTAGCCGCACTGAACTGATGCGCGTATCACAGGGATAGAAACAAGCGCACTAGAAGCGGGTCAGGAGTCGACTGACGAGCAAAACAATAACAATAAAACTCCTATTCCCTGCTATCCTGATACCTATTTTGTTTACACACATTATGATGCTTCGTTGTGTGTGTAAAGACGTAATTAGGGTTCTGTACGACACAATTTTCAATTCGGCAATAACAATTCCTGTTATGCGGTCCTAGTACTTTATTAATTTCTTTCCACAGTTAGATGTAGTTTTGCGACATTTTTTATTGACTTCGTTTGAATTAGACTAAAGGACTAGACGTGCTCAAACCAATAAAACCCATGTACCACTCAAACAGCACCGAAAGAATTATCGGAAGTTCACGGTGACAGACCGTGAACTTCCGATAATTCTTTCGGTTAGTCCTACAGACAAAAATATGCGTGCGTGCTATTATTTTGTGATTAAAAAACTTACCGTCTTACGAATTTTCGATCAGGTCACGTGTCCTGACGCGAGTTGAACATTTTTTACCCATTACAAAAAAAGTGTTCAACGCCGCTAAAGAAGTTTTCACTTCAAAAAACTATTAACTTGTTAATACTTTTCATCATAATTATTAAAAAAAAATGACCTTCTTTTAAAAATTATGAACGGAACCCACTGTGATTTTATTTGTACTAGGAGAAGAATAAGTTGCGAAGAGGTGAATTGAAATGAAGTTTTGGGTTCAGTTGGACATAAATTGTTACTACTAAATCCTTTTTCTATTCTAAGTTCTAATGGCCAATAATAATGTTTATTCAAGCAATTAATTCCTGGATGCACGTAAGGATTCGATTTTTATGATCAATTCAATGATACGAGCTGACGATTTTTCGAAACAACTCCTGGATCGTATGTGTAAAAAATATTATGATAAGGGCACACAATAGTTGAAGTTCATATTTTAGTGATTTTAACCGACTACCATCTGAATGAAAGTCGTAGAATTACGCCGGAAAGGTTATCAATTATTATTTATTAAAAGTTTAGACGTACCTACCTGAGTGGCAACTGTAAACAAAATAAAGGTGTGTTAAATGGGGTTTAAAATTTTTTTGTTTACGATTTTTGAATGAATATTTAGAAGATCGATTCAAGAGCACCGGATTCGATCTGTGAATCGAATAAAACATCGATTTAAAGCAAAACATCGTTCATCCTTATGGCCACCAAAACAAAAGGTTAAGAATAACGTTAGGAAATTTACAGGAATATTGTTTTTGAATTAGGTATTTACTGTGTTGTAGGTACGATGGTAAGGTGGGTGGAAGATTACTATGTAGATAATAATTATCTAAAAAGTAATCTTCTACAAAAGGGCAACTAAGGAAAAATCCAACAAGTGTGTAAATGATACGTGACAATGCAAGCAGGTATCTAAATATTATTTCGTTAAATTTTGATACTAATTTTATAATTAATTGTATTGTAGCTAGTTCACAAACATAATCAAAGTTTAGGAAAAGTCAGTAATAATATTTTGTAAACAAAAAATAAACATGCGGAACCTTTTATTCAGAATTACCAGGAGTAAGAGGTTTATTTTTACTTACAAATAGTTCGATGACACCGATCAGCTGACTTAGTGCTAGTGATGTGCTTATTTCAATTTTAAAAGTTTGGTTTCTGGTATCAATGTATTAAAAAATCTCGTAACTTCCGAACATGTAGAGATAGGATTAAAATACCCTTCCAATATCGTTTGATGTCGTCCAAAGAAGCCGTGTCCTTGGTATGTATATACCCTTTCCGTTACAGTCTGTATATTTATGTACCTGCATATTTAATCATGTCACAGTAAATTAACTCAATACAATTAAATATTCAACTGTCATAATATAAAAGACATTAGTAAAACAATGGCTGCCCCACTGAATCAGCTTCAGAGACAGCTGAGGAGATATCTATGATATATTTGCACTTTGCGGGACATTAAACACCCCCAAACATAATAAAAATAAAATTTCTATTGTGTCTCATTCTTCAATGGGTATACTAATTATTATTATTAAAAGCCTGTAATGTCCCACTGCAGGGCAAAGGCCTATCCTACTAATAAAAAAACTTATAAAAGAAAGTAAATGATTGTAATTTTATTAAAAAGAAGGATACAAATACTTTGTTATTTGTAGTGAATCTTATATCAAGTTCAAGTATCAAAGTTTATCATTTATGCACACATTTATCTGGCAGTGTTATGTAAACATAAAACATGCAAAAATGTCTAGCTAAAGAATTCAACGTCTATTAGAGAAGTTAATTTGCTAAGAACACAGAAATTTCTGTAAGGGCTGATTTTTCCCATGCCAAATAATTTTATTGGGGGAATAATTTTGAATGTTTGACAGTTCTTCCATACAAAAACTGTCAGATGTCAATTTTATTCCACCAATAAAAAATATCAGTTGATTGAAAAATCAGCCCTAATACTAAGAGAATAAAACCTTACCATCATTTCAAATACACCATAAATATAGAAGATGATATATGTACGGACGCCAGCAGGTCAAGCTACCCGAAACTGTCAAATTTTCCCAATCAACCTTGAACCTTAATGTTGTTAAAAAAAGTTGAAAATCTATTAAAGAGATTTGACAGATTGTAGTAGCTTGATGTGCTGGCGTCTATACCAAGTTTTTAAGTGGTCTTGTTATGCCGTTGTGTGAGACAATGGAAAATTTATTTATTTTACATATAAAAACACACCAATAGCCTTTAAAAATAAATGAATAAAAGAAGTATCAAATCAAAGTCAATTTCAAAGTAAAAATGATAATAATCACCAAAGGCATGAACACACTAACAACAGTGCAATAAAAAAAAAATCCTATCAAGTTATGGTCACTTTTTTTTTTTATCTGTACCTAATGTTTACTTTTTTTTAATCTACAGGTCACTGGTGAAGAGCGTGGGTATATTTGCAGTCGGCGTAGTGATCGCAAGCGAGTGCGCCGGCCTCGAGATAATGCCCGCGATGCCGCAATAAATACATCATTACTCCGATAAACTCTATTCTAATAAATTATAAGAATATACATAAAAATGTTAAATTATTTATTGTTGTTTTCGCTCCTTGGAGTCAGTGTTTGTCAACAAAAGAAGCCGAATATCGTGTTAATATTGACGGACGATCAAGATGTAGTATTGGGCGGAATGGTTAGTACAGTGATAGTGATGTGCAAATAAATGAATTAGGAACATTGTGTTGTTTTATTTCTTTTTTATTTCAGACGCCAATGAAGAGTGTGCAACGGTTTATCGGGAATGAAGGCGTCACGTTCACTAATTCGGTAAGTAAACTAATATAATAAACTGAAGGGTTTTTTTGACCGCGCTAATAACTTCCAGTCGGATTTGAACAATTCTTTTTGCATTTGATAGCCAAATTCTTGAGGAAGGTTATAGGTTATGTAACATCACGCTGCGACCCTTAGGAGCCGAGCAAAAAGAAAAAAAGTCAGAACGCTAAGCGAAACCGAAGTGATAGCGCGAACGGGCGATGTTAAGATAAAAATGTTGCTGTTATTTTAATATATTGTGTATCTTACGATTCCTAAGCGAACGAAGTCACGGGCTGGAGCTAGTTTGATGATAACATTTATTGATCGTATTACAGCCACGTTCTACTGGGAGCGATATGAAAATTCGAATGACTGAATTGTTACTTGTTTTGGTTATCCGCGCGATGAACAATAGTCCGTTACGATGCTAACGTCAACATGATTTACTGGCATAGGTACTACGTAAGCATTCATTTCAAGACCACGATTCATTCATTCTTTCTTGGAGGACGGATTATTGGAGGTTCATTATTGGAGGTGGGAGCGCGAAGAAATAAGATAAACAGCTGTAGTTATGCTTATAGGACACCCATTCTTGAGACAAATGGAGACAGATTTGTCTCAAAAATGAATGTCCCATTTATTACCTACAGAGGTTTCTTAGGTAGCTGGTAGGTAGTGAACAAGATCAAAATATTTCATTTCACATATACCTACATGGGCACTTATGAAACGTGCACGGTTCCAATTGGTCGTTTCCTATGCAGAAGAGCCGGCAGGAAATTCCACGGTTACTCAAAAATAATTGGCTTTTACAATGTTTTCAAATTAAGTACAGTGTTAACAGGTATGGGAGAATTGAACAAATTGTTCAGGTACCTACCTATTTGTAATCTATTACAAGTACTTTAAAATCTTTGAATTGTCCCCACTTGTAAATTATCTAGCGTCGACTAAGAGACTCAATTACTTTATCCATTGTGGGGATATCCGTATGTTCTCATGCTTTCCGCTCGAATCGTAGATGATCTTCTATTTGTTTGTCAGCGGTCGAGTTGCGGGTTCGATTCCAGCACCAGACAAATACTATGGCACTTCTAGAATTTGCCGATCTGAAAAGCGCCAATGACTTGACAACAGACACATTTGCCTAGTTTGTTTACCTAGCTATAGAAATTTTCTGATAAAATCATGTGTGTACTTATGTATCTATGTATGATTCTGGGACATGCCGGTTTCCTCACGATGTTTTCCTTCACCGTTTTGAGAGCAGTGGTGATGAAATAATTTACACACAGTGAAGTGCCTGTCTGGGTTCGAACGTACGACCTACAACTCGTAAGCCCCGGTGTTTTCCACCGCGCCAACACTGCTCTCACCTACCATGATTCTCATTTAATTTTATCCCATGGTTAAACCAGTTAGAAGTAATTATTATCTAAACTAGGTAGGTATCAATTCTGTGGTCACGGTCAAGGCTAGATTACCCATAAAATCGAATAATTACCACGCTCCGGAAACGTATTTACCACGCAATGTGGTGTCTGGGCGCTAACTAGGTATAAGACTACCTGTGTATGTTGCTGGTTGTAGGTGCCGAGTTCCGGTTGCCTTTTCGGAACCCACGAATAGAGAGAATAGTGACCTAACATACTGATCAAATACACCATTTACAGAAACTTATCTTTACCGAACCGTATGCAGCGGGGTAGTTGCATAACACCGAATCGCAATGCTTTTTATTTTGACAATTCGGCAAAATTCATTGCGTTATTGACATTTTCGAGCAGACGAATTTTACAAACATATGAAGCAAAACGTTAGGAAGTTCTTTAAACATGCTTGAAGTCTGAGATGCAGGTGTTTTTCGAGCAGACGAATTTTACAAACATATGAAGCAAAACATTAGGAAGTTCTTTAAACATGCTTGAAGTCTGAGATGCAGGTGTTTTTCGAGCAGACGAATTTTACAAACATATGAAGCAAAACATTAGGAAGTTCTTTGAACATGCTTGAAGTTTGAGATGCAGGTGTTTTTCGAGCAGACGAATTTTACAAACATATGAAGCAAAGCATTAGGAAGTTCTTTGAACATGCTTGAATTTGAGAGCAGGTGTTTTTCCTGGTACCACGTAGGTAAAGGCAACAAATAATAGTTAATTTGGCGTGTAATAAAACTGGCCGCATCGTTCAAACGGTGTTGAATCCGTGATGATTCGTCTAAAAAAACAACCGAGTGCTTTATCAAATCCTGTACGGATTTGAGTAAGGATCAATGAACCTTAATCATAACAGCACTCAGCACCCTAACCACAATTTGAATGATTTTGAAGGATATTGCTAATCCATTGCTTCATATGTTCGAAAAAATTGTCTGCTCAACAACGTAAACGACGCCATGAATGTTGCTGAACTGTCAAAATGAATGCCATTGCCACTGTTAGTCCGTTAGGTACCTACGCAATTGCCCCGCTATACGGTAATTTGAATAAGAATAGAAATTAACTTTACATAACAACACTCTGTAACACAGCCAGTCCTTTCACCTTTAAAAAATATTTCGTAGGCCTATAAAAATTCAGCCAAGAAAAGGTTTTCATAATATGCATTCGGGACGTATTTACCAAAAATGTAAAAAATATAAGTTTATGGAAAAATAACTTTAATTTCTACACAATAAAGTTCAGTTTACACTACAACTTCAAACAGTCACTCTGAAATCAACTTAATTAGAATTTAAATAAAGTTGATATAATTGTTTAATTTGAAATAACAAGAATTTTAAAAATAAATTTGGATAGACATTAGGTACCTACATTACCACAAATCCATCTCAACATGACCATCCATTTCAGTACGTAACCTCCCCAATATGCTGTCCGAGCCGCGCGAGCCTCCTCACCGGGCTGTACCAGCACAACCATTACACGATCAACAACAGCTTACGAGGTGGCTGCTACGGACAGCACTGGCGGCAATCCTTGCAGAATTACACCTTCGCGACGGCGCTGAAGGACGCTGGGTACAAGAATTTCTATGCTGGCAAGTATTTGAATGAGGTGAGTACCATGGTAAAGCGTAATAGATATAGGTAACCAACATCATGCCTGTATTCCCCGAAACGGTTGGCAGAAGTGTTTACATCACCCATTTCGCTCGTGATACGACCCATGTAATAGGGGGCGTAGAGTTATACCTAGATATTTAGTTACCGCGACCATTTTGCATCGTAAATGTGTAAGGTAGCAGTTTAACTTACGAGATTCTTTTTTTTCATACTTTATGACGGCTCTGAAGTGCGCTATCCGCTGCGCAGTACCGCACCCCTCACCCCCGCTGAAAGGTAAATTTGTTACTGCGCAGCGACTCGCCTCATGTTCCGAGTCACCATAATGTTTGAATCGGGCTGTAACTATTGTCACCAAACGTGTTTCATTTTTTTTTTTTAACGAATGTTGGTGTCTTTTCTTATCCTATATCAAAGGACTTTTACAAATCTTAGCCCTGCTTAGAATAATAGAACAGGGTGGCTGCGGGACATCGACGCACAAAATGTTACCGTGGATTCAGCACACGATTCTGAAACCCCCTTTTTTTTTCTGGTGGGAAATCATCAAATGACCCCTCCCGCTCTGGGTGGAGCGGAAGGGAGTGTCAAACTCTTACTGACTAAAACCCACCCATGTTCCTTCCTTCGCCCTTTATGTTCCGGGGTAAGCGGTAACCCTTTCGGACAATCCCGCTGACCCGGCAGGCTTCGGCCCTAAGGGGCCCCTCGGATTATGCTGACATCTCTTATTCTGAAACCCCTTAATTTAATTTTTTCGTCGGTTATTAAAAAAACAAATCAGCTGTTCCATAGATTTTGACTACGTAAGTCTTGCACTTTTGTAGGAAACTGCAGATTTTTTTGTCCAAAATCATGTAATTACTGAATCCATGCTAACAGGTTGGGCGTTGGTGTCCCGGCCACTCTGTGTATGATACCCAGCCGTGATCGTAAACTAAATTATTTTTTGTTCAATTTACAGTATGGCTCCAAAGATGCTGGAGGTCCAGAGGCGGTGCCCCCTGGCTGGACGGAGTGGCACGGTCTCGTCGGCAACTCAGTGTACTACAACTACACTATTTCTAACAACGGAGTACCCACGGCCTCCACTGACCAGTACCTTACTGATGTTATTGTAAGTTCATTTTCCATATAGCTCTGTACAACAAACATGGAAAATGAATGAATGAATGAAATGCACGGACCCCAGCGTGGTTTGACCTCGATTAATCGAATGATACCCAAGATTCGCACTAGCCCCTGAAGCCTCATGCTTCATGATGCTACAGAGGCCATTGCATTAGGTACAATAAATATTGATAATACAATACATAAAAACACACTCCTTATGTTCTGAGTTCAGCTACACGATTACCAAGAAATGCGTGCACTGACTGGACAGGTCCACCCAATCATTTTTATTTTTTATTTAATGTATGGTTTTTTCCTCAAAACACCATTTCAGACACTAATCTGCAGGGTCCTCATATGGCCTGACGAAGATTATGACAGCACCCTAATTACGTAACACTATCAATCACAATCCAAATAATTTTGAAGGATATTGCTAATCCATTGCTTCATATATTGGAAAATTTTGTTTGCTTAAAAACGTAAATAAAGCAATAAAATTAATGTTGTTTTAGAGGTATGAGGAACAGGGTGTAAAGTTCACTCGTCCTCCATAGAAAAGGGAGGATCCTCCGACCAGACGGGGGTTGTGTCTGGCGGGCAATTGGCTAGTTAACAATTTTTTTTTATTATTTAAATTGAAGCTTTTTTATCTCACCGATAGCTTGGTATAACCAGTTTTTTAATATCTTCGGAAATTAAAAAGATATAAGCGTTCAAAACTCTCAATTAGACAGAGAGGGAAATACTGAATTGTGACATCATAGTTTAGTATCGCCATATAAATTACATGCAAAATTTCGTTTCGCGAGAAAGAGATAGACAAAAAGCGTTTATAAGTTATAAGTTTTTTTATTTTTCGACCGATTTCAAATTTGATTTCGAATTCTGTTATCGTATCACGCATGTGAATATATTATCTACTAGAATATATAGTATTCAATATCATGCAACTACCCAATTGCCCAACGCTTGATGTCGGGAAGTTTGTATGTATGTAATTACCTCACTGGTCATTAAAAGAGGCTGTGACCTCTGAGTTTGTTTCGGTCTTTCTCCTCAGAGTACCTAGTCAGTTAGGAAACGTTGAAGTCATCTAGTTTTTAAACGTTATTTAGTCACGTGTTTTTTTCAACCAATTTACATAAATAAATATTTTATCATGACAATATTATAATCTGTTCTGATAACCTCTACCGTCCGGTTTTAAAAAGTCGAGGTTGTTCAACTTCACATATCAGGACTGTTTATTTTCGTGCCTTACGCGTATAAAAATAGAGCTGAAGTCCAACATGTAAACAAATATGAGTTATTGGAAAAATAACTATACTTAACACAATAAAGTTCAGTTTACGATACAACTTCAAACATTTTTAATATTTTTTTAAGGCTTGTCACTCTGAAGTCAACTTAATTACCACTGCAATAAAGTTGATATTTGTTTCACTTGAAATAACATAAATTGGAAACGTAAATTTGAATGGACCTTATTTACATTTTCACAGCAAATCTGTAATCTATATTAGGTATTATGTAATAATAAATCTAAAGAGTTTGTTATAACGCGGTAATCTATGGAAGCACCGGTCGAATTTGAAAAATGATTTTTCATTTGGTAGCCCAATTCTTGAGGAAGGCTATAGGCTATTTAACATTACGCTAGGATCCTTAGGAGACGAACAAGAAATTTCACGCGGACGAAATCGCGGGCTTAAGCTAGTATTAAAATATAAAGTTCAAAATCAACATAAAAATATCATAGTGTACATACAAGACTACATGATTTTGCACCTTATCCTATTAGTGTTGGGTTCAAAATTAGGTTACTTTCAGCGTGAGCTCAGTAGGAGCATATGGACATAGAAAACCATACAAAACTGGACACTGTTCTCGTGGTTTAAGCTACAGCGCCTTACCAACCATTCACTGAATAACTTACCTCAAACGTATTGGAATAAAGTTGAAAATCGTATACAAATTTAAAGTGTAAAATCGTACGAAGAATTCATTTGTAGTAAATGAATTCTTCATACGATTTTACACTTTAAATTTGTGAAATTAAAGCACAAATTAGTGTATTTCAGCTTCAACTCTGTGTTAGCTACATACAGAATCAGACGGAACCATTCCTGATGGCACTAAGGGCACCACACAAACCCTTTACTCTCAAAACTGTAACTAACCTTCGTAGAAACAAAGTCTTAAATTTATGTAGTGAAGGTCTACTCAAGTCTTCAAACCAACTTTGAACCTTAAAAACGTACAAACAAAGTCGAATTGTCTTTCAGCGTGAACTAGGTGTAAGTTAGATAGAGAACCAAACAGAACAGGGACCATTCACTCCTCCATTATTCGCAGGACAATGTACCTTTATTCCATAAAAATAAAGTTTACAATCGTATACACTCTATTCCGTCAACATGAATTTTATTATGATTTTAAACTTTCTCTTCATTGTTATAATATTCACATTGGTATGTTCCAGCGCGAGCTAGGCGTGAGCTTCATAGAGAACCAGACGGAAGAGGAACCATTCTTGATGGTATTAGCCCCACCAGCGCCACACCAGCCCTTCACTCCGGCACAACGACACGAGGGCAAGTTTAGTAACGTGACAGCTGTCAGGCATCCCAACTTTAATGTTGCTGCTGAGGTATGTCCTGCAACTCCAACTGCATTCAATTTTATATGTAAAAAAAAATTGCATCTGATTCTAAACAGGTTGCAGGTTCAAAACCTTAGCGTCCACTAAATTTAACCATGACATGTAGACCTGTGGGCGTTAAATCCATGATCAGTCAACCCGTGTTACTTTAAATTGTGAGTTAACAAATCATTTGGTTTTGTTATTATGATGATTAGGTACTGATTAGTTATTGATACTCGATAGGTAAGTATGTAAAGTTTTGCCAAAGTTAGGTGATTTTAGGATTTTTATTTTATTCTACGATCTCAAATAGATAACACAGCCACACTCATTCCTTCTCTGAATTAGAAAATACAGTACAAAAGGATAATATTTTTTTAAAAACGTTTCGCCACACTAGGAATTACTCCTGTATCGTGGGTGCGTTTACAAATATTTAAACTCACATACATAAACAGCCAGACCCGGAGCAACTACTCATAGTGTCATACATAGTGTGTAGTCATAATTAGAATTTAACTTTCCTCGATTGTAATTAATATAAATCATATTTTTACTTTACTTTATATTTGAATAAAAAAAATATTTTTATTTTTTATACAAATATTTGTTCCGTGCGGGAATCGAACCCACGACACACAGCGAAGCAGTCAATCGCTTAACCACCGCGCCAACCGTGCCGTCACCTCAAACGTATTGGAATAAAGTATAAAGTAAAGTATAATATAATATATATTAACCTAAATAAGCCCTTAAAACCTGAATAAAACTCCATTCTACGGCGCACGACCGCAAACTATAACAGAATCTTTTCATAAACAATTACAGGATAAACACTGGCTAATGCGCATGCCTCCCTCCCCACTCCCCGCGTCGATGATGACCGAACTGGACCGAGTGTACCGCGCCCGGTGGGAGAGCCTGTTAGCGGTCGACGAGATGGTAGCCGATATAGTAGGCTCGTTGGAGCGGCAGGCCTTGTTGGAAAATACCTACATCCTGTTCACGTCTGACAACGGATATCATGTTGGTAAGTTCATCATCTGCCTCGCCTTTTCGCGACTATGTTGGGATCGGCTTCTTTCCAGTCTAACCGAATGCAGCTGAATACCAGTATTTTACATGAACCGAATGCTTATCAGACCTCCATAGTTTAACCCAGATATTAGGTAACACGGTACCCCTTGGTAAGAATGGTCGGCATCCATTATATATCGAAATCCTTCTGTTTTTCGATAGGAACTTTAAGCAGTCAGCCCCGGTCGTCATTTGTAGAACTTTGAGAGTCGTTACGGGTTGATAGAAACCCGAAAGTCTGTCAAAAGTTCGGCTTTGTAGAGCGTTGTCTCTGTCACTCATAAGTACCTGTGAGATAGACTCATAAAATTCGACGTGACATGTCAACTCCCAGGTACTGTTCTTATTATTATTCCTCTTTTTTCTCAGGCCAATTCTCCCAAATGTACGACAAGCGACAGCCCTACGAGTCAGACATCAAGGTGCCCCTCCTCATCAAGGGTCCCGGCATCAAGCCCAACTCCTCAAGCTCGCTGCCCGTGCTGAACATAGACCTGGCTCCCACCATCATTCAACTGGCTGGCCTGGAACCGCCTTCACAGATGGACGGGAGAGCCATTGATTTGTTGAAGGAAAATGACGGTGTAGATGTGGAAAGGTTTGTCACTTTAGCAGATGTATTGTCTCCAAAACTCATATCTGACCAATTTGAGATCAAAATCCCGTGCACATGATGACCACAGCTGCGTCCATAAGTAAAACAAAAGAGGATCCTTTTTAGGTCGACTAATAATATGCGCTGCAAGCAGGAATAGTCCTTACGGTGGTGAGATATAGATTTTGGCGATAGTGCGATTTTATCATTTCTTACGTATCGGTATTATCGTGAATGTCCACGTCACGTAATCGCGATAACACAGGGAAGTAAAATGTATGACAATATATGAAGACTTTTTTAAATTTCCGTCCATGACAACGTTAAGCGCACTCTGCGAACTGGGGGTCTACTCCGAAGTGGTATCGGCCGAATGTTCGGCCGTTTCCTGCTACGAAGTTACTATTTGGTTCGGTCGGTCCCGATCCTACACTCCTACACTCTTTCGAATATTGACTATGGTCCCAACCCAACTGAGCCGATCCCAACTTTTTTCGCATTTTTCAATAATATTCGGTTCGGCCATGTGTCGGTCCGATCCGATCATTCGCACTTTGCATTTCGTAGTAGACCCCCAGAACCGTCACGCTCGGGTCGGTGACGCTGAATCGGGTATGTTCGGCGTCAGTCGGTCGGTGACGCTGAATCGCGTGTACTCGGCTTCAGAAGTAACTTTTCACTTCTATCGTGTGGTCATAAGCGCACACCCTCTTTTTTTTACAAAGAGCGACTCTAAATTTCAACCACAGAGAGAGCGAGGGAAGCGGGAGTGTACTCGTGTCTGCGCACACCCTTGTGCACTATAATATTTCCCGCGCCGGAGTCTAGTCTCCGTTCGATTGGCCTCCGAGGCCGAAATACGGTCTGGAGGACTATTATTATCACCACAACCCAATGATTGGCCAATACTGATTAAACCTTGATTTAACCTGCGGACGGAGAGCAATGGGTAGCTCACCGCCCGATCAGGACCAGGCCCGTGCCGGACGGCGCGTAAGTGTTCCACGCGCGCCTCAAAGAGTTGTCAGCATAATCTGAGGGGGCCCGAAGCCTGCGGGTGCCGGGTCAGCGGGATTGTCCGAAAGGGTTACCGCTACCCCAGAACATAAAGGGCGAAGGAAGGAACATGGGTGGGTTTTGGTCAGTAAGAGGCTGACACTCCCTTCCGCTCCACCCAGACCGGGAGGTGTCATTTGATTCCCCATCCGGAAAAAAAAAATACTGATTAAACCTTAGACAAGATTTAATTTTCTTCATATAAAAGAGTCTCATTTTGCTGTGACCAAACATTGCAATTTAAACTTTATGTCAATGCCATAAAAGTCACAAGACGCTCGCCCCTTTTTGTGCTAACGTCTATTTTCGTCCATCTAGGTATATGCTGGTGGAGTACCAAGGTGAAGGTCGGGATGGTTCCGTGGACGAGAACTGTCCGTGGAAGTATGACGGACAACAACTGGCTGTAAGTATTTGTTTCTGTGTTTCTCCTAAAACATCTGAAGGCCAATTCTCGTAATTTAAAACGATCAAACTCTAGTCGCAGTCTCATCTCTGCGACAAACAAATGTCAAAATGTAGGGAAATTAGACGTATTTTTGACATATTGAGATCTCAGTCTTCAGTTCAGACTGTGAATTTTTTTTTTTTTTTTTATGTTCTTAAAATTACGAGAATTGCCCCTGTGCTCTTCACCATTTCCTAGTGCTTTAGCCGGGGTGGTTAAGTCAGAAGAACTTGAAAGAGCAAAGTAATTAACATTACTAAACACAAAACATTATAGTACATTATTTATCAGTTGAGGTTGAGGACAAATGACTTGGAGGTAGATTAATGGCAACATGATGATGAAAAATAAATAATCGTGAGCGTAAATAAAATGCAGCCAAGACATGTTTAAAGGAGTTAAAATAATGATTGTGTAGTCTAGACGTCTAGAATTGTTTTTATTCTTTTTTTTACACTTTGAAGTTTTTGCGTTTGAGGGTCCTAGCCTGAATGGTGTAGATTCACAATTGGACCCGGTAGGTGGCGCTGCGATCGCGTTCTAGGAAACAGGACAGCGACACAGTTTTATACAAATAAAAAATAAAATATTGTAATTTCCAGGAGTGCTACCCTCAATACGACTGCAAGTGCCAGGACTCTCGCAACAACACATACGCCTGTCTGCGACACCTCGGGCCCAGGATCAACATGAAATACTGCGAATTCTCAGATAAGGAGGTAATTTTTTATTTTTTAAAGGCAGACTGATTATATCCCACTAGCCCTTGCCCGCGCTAGCGCTTCACCCGCGTGGAGATTAGATAGGGCCTTTTCACATGCATACGGCTGCCGCCTAAACGGCTCGGCGCCGTGCCGTGCTAGCTCTTTCACATGTTCACGTCACGGTCTCCTGGCGGCGAGACGGGGCGGTCGCAGTATTATCGAGGTTTTTGAAAAAAGCAAATAGTCTTACTCCTATTGTATCGACGTCAACGTCAAATTCATAACACATCTACGTCAGTTTGGTTTTCGTTAGACATTCCGCGGAAAACGGCCAGGACCCTGTCAGCCCGTGATGTTAGCGGTCGAATGGCATTCGCCGCGCTCGCCGTGCCGTTTTGCGCTCGTGTCATCTTCACGAGTCTATACAAGTCAATATATTACTGCAAAGACGGTTGCCGTTCAGCGGGATTGTCCGAAAGGGTTACCGCTAACCCGGAACATAAAGAGCGAAGGAAGGAACATGGGTGGGTTTTAGTCAGTAAGAGTCTGATAATCCCTTCCGCTCCACCCAGAGCGGGAGCGGTCATTTGATGATTTCCCAACAGAAAAAAAAAAAAAGACGGTTGCCGTGTCGAAACAGTGTTATAGTGGATAGGCACGGGCGACACACGGTCACGGCACGGTCGCCGTGCCTTGCGAAAGCTGTCTATGTAGCTCATACATTTCTACTGTACACGGCTCGGTCCCGTGCCGTGGCCGTGTGCATGTGAAAAGGCCCTATTATACGTTCCCAGAGGGTCGTTTTCAAGCTACTTCTATATAAGGGTCAACTCACACCGAAAGAGCGGCGAAGGGCAGCGAAGCGGAGCGCAGTTTCAGTTTCATATGAATTTTAACTTTATTATCATTACCATAATACTTATTATCGCATGAGAATCGCGTTTATGGAATTCCCCGGAATTCCTGCGGCGCCGCGGGCATCCGCGCGACTCGTTCGAGTTTCTCATGCGATAATAAGTATTATAGTAATGATAATAAAGTTAAAATTCATATGAAACTGAAACTGCGCTCCGCTTCGCTGCCCTTCGCCGCTCTTTCGGTGTGAGTTGACCCTTAGTTTCATCCCCTATTTAACCTCTGTAAAGGGGGAATTTTCAAAATCCTTTGTTATAGTAAATAGGTAATAAAAAAACTTTTTCTCAAAAAATAACTTTAATTTCGGAAGTCAGTGTCGTTGAAGTCTGTTTTTTTTTTACCCCACACAAATTCATATGAAATGTCATATGAATTTGTCAAGCTATGTAAATATCAGTGACAGGAAGTTATTAAAACATCATCAATATAAACTAAATAGAAAAATATCGTATTATTGAAGCGAACTCAAAAACTACCCAAGCAAAGTCAATAAAATTTACATGGGACCACCCCTGAGCCCCTAAGGCATACCTTATCCATTAAAGAATTTTGCAAATCGGCTTATAAATACCTTATAATACCATAAAAAAAAAACACTGATTTGAGAACCACCTCCTTTTTTTGAAGTCGGTTAAAAAGGAACTCCTGTGCTAAATTACATACTCCTTGATCCTATTAGCGGTTTCGGCTGTGCGTTGTCTGTGAATTAATGTTTTTTTTTTTTTTTAAATAGAACATGTATGTTTTCCTTCCAGAACTTCGTAGAGATCTACAACTTAGCCCGCGACCCGTTCGAGCTTACAAACGCAGTGGACGCTGTGCTACCGGCTGTCAAACACTGGAACAGCTTCCTCCTAGCGCGCATGCGCGCCTGCGTCGGCGCAGCGAGCTGCGACCAGCCTCTGACTATGAACGCGTTAGAGTAGAACACGTCATAAACCTTTCTTCTTCGAGGAATTCTGTTCCGGATAGTCAAACTAACTAACTAACGAAAAATATCCACCCTTTGTTATAGTTCGTAAATATACTTGTACAGTCATTCACAAAAATAATTATCTTAGTATATTTAAAAAGTACCCAACACTTATATCGTCATGTATTAATTGCAGCTGACACTCCATTATGAAATCATCTCAACATATTTGGTCTTGGCGGCAGAGAGATACTTTTTTATTAGAAGATTTTTCTTTTTGTATTAAGGTTTCAAGTAAACGAGGATCTGTAATTGGATTATGACGTTTCATGGATTTGTTTAGTTGGCCGTTCCAAATTTCGACCACATTGTTTGTACGATGTCTCTGGCCGTAAACAGACCATTGTTTTCGGAATAATTTATTCTTAAGCCAGGTTGTTTCAAAATATTTAAGAAATTTTTGAATTTTGGTAGTATTGGGAGTATCAGTATTTATACAGCGTGGCGCTTTAATGGCGACATTAATTTAACAAACGTACACGGTTTCGCGTCTTAGTTGTATGAGTATGTATATTTTAATTCAATTAAACATTAATATTTACTTATTTATTAACAATTTTCTAAAATAGCATCTTAGAGCAACCTGACTTAAAGAACTGTAGCGCAGGGGTCATTTGCCGGGGTCACGGATCATAACATCGCATCAATGTAATTAAAACAAATAACGTGCAAATAGAAGGCGAATTGAAGGAAAGAGAGAGAGCCCTGTGGCGGCGAGCGGCGCAGGTGGGGGTTTTCAAGTTAGGTTTTTTTCATGTTGTTATAACTTTTATGATTACCGACCACTAGCCCTACCCGTGTGTTAAATTAATGTCGCCATTGTAGCGGCACGTTGTATACTCCCATCCTTCTTCAATTTTATTTTCGGGTAATAAAGCGAGTGCTGCACACAATCCCACTACTCTCCTGTCATCTTTAAATTTAATTTTCATTTGTTTTGCCTTTCGCCATTGGCTATTTGAAAAATGATAAAATCATTTTACAATTTGGATGTCCGGAATTTTTTTTATTAATGCATTGCTTGCACCTAACTCAAAATCCAAATGTAAAATTTTTGGTGACCAATCCTTCAATCTTGACTTTATCATTGAAAATAAAAATAAAATAATTATGATTCTTCTTTTTTGTCTGTCATCAAAACATACACAGGAACCGCATTTGTGATTGTGATGGATTTTGTCAAATTGACATGGATGCAGTATAATTGGCTAAACGGAATTGGACAACTAAAGAATGTTCCGTCACCGAAAAACTCATCGGATTTTTCTATTATTGCCATATTCTTTTTGGAGCAGAAAACCATAAAGCGACATTTCTCAGTATTATAATCAGCGAAAAGAAAGGACTGATATTTATCTGGAATATTTACTTGTGTGAAATCGTTAAAGCAAGTTTTTAGCCTGTTGCTATATTTAAAACCGTTTTAACGCTATCAAATGATGGAATTTTAAGTTGAATATTCTTGTCTCGTTTTTCTAGCGACGTTTTTATATCTTGAAACGCCTCAAATCGGCGTTACATGAGTGGTTTGACATTTCACCACATTGTCATCATAAACAAAAAAAAAAATAATATGGTTAAATTAATAGGTGCCTATGTAATAACATGTAATTAAAAACGTTATATAAATATGTTTTAATTATGAGCATACATTCAGAGTAATTGAGGCCCGACATTTTTCTTTTTTGAGATGACTGCAAGTCCAGAAAATATTTCCATTTCTGTACGTACGGAATTTGTAGTACTGCCGACCCATGAAAAGCAGTACCCTTCCCCCTTTACGATCAATTTATTTTATATCTAAATCCATATTTTATCCAAATAATTACAAAATGCAAATCGCAATAAAACAGCAAAGAACCGGATAATAATTTGAGTGGTCATGTAGCATGTGTCATCAAATTGACATAATGTTTTATTTATAATTGTACATTAAGACTGCAATGTATACAGCTTGATAAAAAGTTTAAATAGCCACTCACTATCCGGAACAGAATTCCTCGTGGTCAAATCAGTTTGACCATTAAGTTTGACCACGAGGAAGAAAGGGTCATAAAGATTAGTTTTGTTTTTAAGTGCAAACGCAACATCTTGTTTTTTTATTTTATACAACTTACTCACGACCAAGTTAGAAAATAAAATTGTGACTTGAATCTAAATTGTATTTATAGTTTTATTGGTACACTCCGTTCAGTTATTTTGTTATCGTCAAGATGCGAGGGACCACGGCTTAGATTTCAAATCAGCCTACATAAAAGTTTAATACTGCAAGGGCTGATTTTTCAATAGTCAGATAATTTTTATACGTGAAATACAATTGTCGTGTTTGCATGGAAGAACTGTCAAAAATTCGAAATTATTCTTTGGATAAAATCATCTGGCGTTGGAAAAATCAGCCCTAAATCTATTTTTTGCTACCTATGCAATAATTTTAGATACCTCTGACAGCAGCAACCTTGTTGGAACGGAGTAAAGATCACAACGATTTTGACAGACTTGTCAGTGGCAGCAACCCAACAGCAACCTTAGTAGAATGACAATAAAGATCATTGTGATTTGGACTGTGCTGAACGGGGTTATCATTCAGTTATTTTTTCTTCCTTTCAATATATCTAAACTAGTAAAGCGCAAACGTTTCTTAGTCAAACGTTGGGTAGGTATTCGAAGGATTATTGAGTTACAAAAACACATATTTCAATAAGGTTTTAATAGAAATCAATCAACTTTTTATAAATAGTAACCTAGTATACAATAATATCAAAAATCACAGACTAGTGAAGTAAATGGCAGCTTACTGTAATATCATCCAGAAAACATCTGAAAAGGATAGAAAAACAAGTATTACTCGTATTATCATGCCTTTTGAAGGTAGGTAGGTAGAAGGCCTTCTAGCTTCAGCCTTCTAGGGTGGGCTTCTGGCTTTTAGGTAGGCATTTAGAGTAGAGGCATGCCTACAAATTCTAGAACTACCAATAGTGTAAAATTAAAATGATGATGAATCTCTGTAACATGTTAATAGCAGCCAATAGATAGTTTTGTGATCAATACCACTAATTCGGACTGACGAATCATCTTCGACTATACCCTGTCCATTAGGTAAACCATTTTTTGACAGATGGAATTGATACACGTAACACACACACGTTGATAGTGTCTGTAAGAAGTCATAAATAAGATAAGGCAGTTTATATATTTATTTGTCCATTTATTTTAAAGTTAAAGTTAACACGCCTTTTAAAGTTAATTTTTACGGAATGTGGAATAGTTATGTTCTAAGACAGCTGTCAAATACGGTTAACCTACTGGACCGGGTATAATACAGAAACAAGGATTAGAATAGGAAGTATAAAATTTCTTTAAGTAAAAATGTTATGAACCCCTGAAAGCTTTTATACATTCATTATTTTTCGACGGCACGGTTGGTGCAGTGGTTAAGCGATTGACTGCTGCGCTGCGTGTCGCGAGTTCGATTCCCGCACGGAACAAATATTTGTATTGCCTACAGGTAGTTGTTCCGGGTCTGGCTGTTTGTGTATGTGTGTTTAAATGTTTGTAAACGCACCCACGATACAGGAGAAATTCCTAGTGTGGGGCAACGTTTTTAAAAAAAAATAAAAAAATTATCTCGTCTCGTTGGCCTTTCACAAAAAAATCTATCCTACGAAAATCGTAGCAAGTATTATCGCCACACTGATCGGCAATACTAACAAGTACGTTTTATGAGAACGTGCTGACCTCAGGTTCAGGTGACGGCCGGGACTTGCTGTTGGTTCTGTATGCTGAAGAAGTCCGTCACTTTGCTCTGGCACTGGATCTCCTCCTTGTGAACCAGTGGACATGGGAAGTATTTCTGTAATGTACAAATAAAACATCAATATAGGCATCCCGTATGGTTACATGGAGGTCGTCCGGTCTTAGATTGATATTGGCGCCGATTCCCTTGTTCACAAACTAAACTAAATTTAAGTTCAGTGCATCTTTTTCTTTCTATTTCATTAAGGAAATGACAGAAGATAAATATGTATTAGTTTAGTCTTGCCAAATTGGTCAGCGCCTGACGTAAATTGACGTATTTTTAGTAGCCAATTTTTTAATCACGTTCACGTCTAAACTGTCTATGGAGTATTTTAATTTGACAGGACTAAACTAATATTTATCTTCTGTCCTTTCAACCTGCTGTACCAATAATTAATTGTATTCGTCTGTCAAGGCCCTAGAAAAAAGGTATCGATTTTGAACTTCAGACCGATTCTTTGGCGTCGTTCATCGATCGATATAGACAATGGATTATGTTTTGAGAGATCAGGGGATCTACTCCGAAGTGGTATCGGCCGAATGTTCGGCCGTTTCCTGGTACGAAGTTACTATTTGGTTCGGTCGGTCCCGATCCTACACTCCTACACTCTTTCGAATATTGACTATGGTCCCGACCCAACTGAGCCGATCCGAACTTTTTTCGCATTTTTCAATAATATTCGGATCTTTCGATGTTTTTATTGCACTTTGCACTTCGTAGTAGACCCCCTGTTTCGACTTGCCGACGTCAATCGAGCTTGATGTAGTTGCACCACAGGCAAGGAGAGTCCTGTTGGAGCGTAACACAGACTCTCTACAGTCTCTTACTCTCTCTCTTCCTTAACAAGAAAAAAAACTAAACTGAACTCGTAAATGAACATATAACAAAGTGTACCTGCACCGCCCGGACTCCCCCGGAGATGTCGACAGTGGGCACGACTTGCTTCGGGTTGAGGTACTTCACGAACCGGATCAACTCCGAGAAACTCGAGTGTTCGCTGTATGGTATGCCTGAAAACAATGAAAATATTTAGCAGAGTATTAGAAAACGTAACCACATCTGGAAGGATTTATTTGCAAGAAAAGGAAAATGATTTATAACGTGTAATGTAACAATGTTTGACGACACGGTTGGCGCAGTGGCTGAGCGGTCGACTGCTGCGCTGCGTGTCGCGGGTTCAAATCCCGCACGGAACATATATTTGTATTGCCTACAGGTAGTTGTTCCGGGTCTGGCTGTTTGTGTATGTGAGTTTAAATGTTTGTAAACGCACCCACGATACAGGAGTAATTCCTAGTGTGGGGCAACAAAAAAAAAAAAGCAAGTAAAAAAATGTGGTTTATAATATATATAGGGCGGCTATAACCATTGCACATTTCATGTTTAAAAAACTGAACTGGGGTTTGGAATTTATATTTTCAGACTTTTGTTGCGATATTTTACACCAAGACAGAAGTTTCTTTGTAAAGATCAGCTACGTCATATAATAATGAAAGGTACCGTGTATGGTGACCATGTCTTTCTCCACGCTAGAAGACTTCCCGTTCTCCCAGCCGCTCGGCTTGAACGCCACGATCTCTGAGAACGCGCCCTTCAGACTGTCCAGGTAGCTGCGGAGTTTCTGAGGAACAAAAGGTTTTTATTAAGCTTAAAAATTATTATCAATTTTTTTTAGATCCTTTAAAGCGCTTTTACACGTCAATGTTTTAAAACTAGATGACCGATCTGCGCATTTCCTATTTGGCTGATTTTGAGAAGAAAATGCTGGACTTCAATACTCGACTCCGTACATTTTGAAGCCAGAATTACTAAAGCTCAAAAAATTTAAACAAGAATTTGCAACCCAATATGAATTGTAAAAAAATTAGAATAATTTGTTTGGGTTGTGGAGGTCAGATAGGCAGTCGCTCCATGTAAAGTACTGGTATTCAGCTGCATCCGGTTAAACCGGAAACCGGTCTCAACGTAGTTTGAAAGGACCAGGCAGATGATTAGGAATTGTATATACTTCGTGGGTGAGTGGCCGAAGCTGGGCGGCCCCTGCACGGCGTCAAGCGCGCGGTCCTTCCGTATGTATACAGTAGTGTGTGAGTGTACACAGTAGTGCACTCACCTCGTGCGTGAGGTCGCGCATGGGCACGACGTGCAGCTGGCACGAGTGCGGCGACGCGTGCCCGAAGCTGCGCCCCTCCACGGCCTGCAGCACGCGGTCCTTCTCCGGACACGCCCACACCGTGCAGCCCACGCGCCGGGACATGCCCAGGAAGAACTTCTCCTTGCCTGAGGGGCAAATTGTGATATTAATCAACTGAAATCACAAAATAAGTAGTCGAGATCGTCCTGGAAAGTACCTCCTTCATACGGTAGCATATAATAATCAGCCTATAATTTTCCCACTGCTGGGATACAGGCCTCCTCTCTGTGAGTGGGAGAGGTAATCCACGACGCGGGCGCAGTGCGGGTTGGTAGACGTCACATGTCTTCGAATTTTTGTTTATGGGACATGCCGGTTTCCTCACGATGTTTACCTTCACCGTTTTGAGAGCAGTGGTGATGAAATAATTTAAACAAAAGTCCCTGCTTGGGCCACCACTACTCTTTAATTTACTGAAACCATGGACTTAATTTACTGAAACCGCCAAAACAATAGAAGTAGAACTCGTCCGGGAAAATACGTTTGTTTCAAAAGTATATGAAGCGTAAGTGCACTATGAGAACCGCCGAGAACTTCATACCGACCTTCTCCAGCGCCACTTTCTTCTGTCGCAGTAGGTACAGCGCCATCTCTAGACGATGTATAGTGTTTGTATAGGGCACACTCACCGATAGTGTAAGTGCCGCACACTATGAGGACCGACGAGAACTTCTTCCCGACCTTCTCCAGCGCTACCTTCTTCTGTCGCAGAAGGTACAGCGCCATCTCTAGGCTTTGCTCTTGAGTCGGGAAGTCGTAGCGTGGGTTGCAGTATCTAAAGTAGAAAAATAGATGTTAGGTAAACCATTATCATCAACTGCCTAGCCTTTTCCAAACTATGCTGGGGTCGGCTTCCAATGTAACCGGATGCAGCTGAAAACCAGTATTGCACATGGAGTGACTGTCTATCTGAACTTCAAAACCCAGTTACTGGGTACCTTAGGTAAATGATTACAGTATTTTTTTATTTTGTATGTATCAGTACACAAAGATTTATTTATTTAAGATTACATGCAACATTACAGAATTGAATCCCAAGGCGTTGTACAGCGCAATTTACCAACTACAAAGTGACACAAATACACACTAAGTAGGTTAGGTAAAATACAATTTAAAAAAAAATATCCGATGTAAATGTACATAAAACACTTTAGCCAAGTTAATGAAAACGATGTAACTAATGTCATATAAGAAATCAGCTATATTGGCAATCCCTTATTGGATCCAATCGTGTTGTTTTTGCAAGTAAACTGATATTTAGTCTTTCGTCATGTCACGGCTTACTGTTGTTCTCTGATGGGCAACGCATTTAATTAATGACTTTATTCAGTCATATTATTATGATTGACAAATAGATTGAAAAAAAATTCACCCAACACTGCCTATAAGTGGTTTACAGGCAGTCTTAGGTCAACATATTTTTTTGCAGATTTTGCCGCCGGTACAAAGCTACGGCGGCGGCGTGCGGACGCAATTTATACGCCGCTTCAAGGACAATAGGCGAGACGAAACTGTCAGTTAGTAGACATTGAATGATTGCCGCGTAGTGTGCAAAAATATTGACCCAACACTGCCTGCCTGCATAGTGAATACTATTCGAAATTTCAAACCTTAACAAAGGCTCGCTTTTGTGAAACACTTCGATTGGGAAAAGCACTTTATTAATTTTCTAACACTTGTGTATTACAGATATTATGAGCATAGCTATCATTAGCATAATCTTGAATACCAATTCTGAAATCACTTTAAAAATACAGTTGAAACTCACGTTGTATCCAAGTAAATGGTGTGTATGTCCTTATTCCAGAATATAGGGTAAGACTCCATGATAGGCGCGGCTCTGAAGTCCCCCGTGTGCAGCAACGTCTTGCCGTTGGGCAGCGTGAACACTAGCATTATAGCGCCGGGACAGCTACAAGCAAAATATGTAAAGTGAACTTTCTGGAAAGCATAGTTGATTCTTGCAAACCCAGATTAATCTGGCTGTTACATCACTTGATGGTAATCGTAATAATCCGGTCCGAAAGAGAGGCCATGGTAGAGCGTATGAATGTCGCACTTCAGTCTCCAAGTGGGGCGAAGCCAACCTTGTGGGAATCAACGCCGCCAAAACACAAGCGTGTCTGTTCACCGCCAAAAGGAGCCAGTTCACCTTGGATCCTGCTTTTCAGAATGTATCCTTGGAGTGCACAGACCGCCTTCAGCCGATCGATTCTGTAAAAATGTCACCGTGAAAAGTTAGGTGAAGTGAGCTTAGAGTGAGCTGTCAATAGTGTCAATCCCTAGCATTAGTTGGAATGACAGCTCACTCCACGCTCACTTCACCTAAGTTTTCACGGTGAGATGGTTACAGAATCGCACTGCAGGTCTTGGGAGTTGAGATTTCCTCAAACCTAAACTTTGGGCGGTTCATTGAGTCCAAAGCCAAGAGGGCTGCTAGGAAACTTGGCGTTCTTACAAAGGTCCGACGGTACATCACACCGGGACAGCTTCTAATGTTATACAAAGCGCAGGTCCGATCGTGTGTGGAGTTTTGCAGCCACATATGGGCTGGTGCTGCAAAATGCCATCTAACAGCTTTGAACTCAGTGGAGAGGCGTGCGAAGTGGCTAATTGGTGATCCAGATTTGGTTAAGACCAATCTACAAAGCACAGGCGTAGGGTAGCCAGCCTTTCGATATTCTATACTAGCCTAGTCAGCCTCTGTTCCCACTGCTGGGACACAGAAATACTAGCCTAGTCAGCCTCTGTTCCCACTGCTGGGACACAGAAATACTAGCCTAGTCAGCCTCTGTTCCCACTGCTGGGACACAGAAATACTAGCCTAGTCAGCCTCTGTTCCCACTGCTGGGACACAGAAATACTAGCCTAGTCAGCCTCTGTTCCCACTGCTGGGACACAGAAATACTAGCTTAGTCAGCCTCTGTTCCCACTGCTGGGACACAGAAATACTAGCCTAGTCAGCCTCTGTTCCCACTGCTGGGACACAGAAATACTAGCCTAGTCAGCCTCTGTTCCCACTGCTGGGACACAGGCCTCCTCTCTATGAGAGGGAGTGGGCCCTAGTCCACCACGCGGGCCCAGTGCGGGTTGATAGATGTCATAAGTCTTCGAATTTTTCGTTCTAGGACATGATGGTTCCCTCACGATGTTTTGTTTTGACCGTTTTGAGAGTAATGGTGATGAAATAATTTACAAAAAGTAAAGCACCAGTCAGGGTTCGAACCTACGACCTACAACTCGTAAGTCGCGACCGTTAACACTGGGCTACCGCTGTTTCTGGAGAAATATTAACGCAGTATCAATGTTTGCCGTCAAACAGTGTTGCTGGGTTCCAGTTCGATGTTTACCTATGGGTACTATCTTGACGTGGCATCAACAAACGTCATCTCATACACGGGTTCATGATAATAACGTGGCTTCCCGAGCTACGTGTAATTATAAAAGCGCTCTATGGCTTGTGGGTGAAGTTACAGGCACATAAAGATGTACTTTCGTGCTTGTGTGCACATAGGGAGACTACTCCCTATGGAGATACTGATTTAACAGCACCCTAATTAAGTAAGACACTATCCATCACAATCTGAATAATTTTGAAGGATATTGCTAATCCATTGCTTCATGTGTTCGAAAAATGTGTCTGTTCAACAACGTAAATAACGCAATGAATGTTGCTGAACTGTCAAAATGAAAGCCATTATTACTGCTAGTGTCTTACGCAATTACCCCGCAGTTCGGTGGCCCAACAATATTTCTGCAAGCTAATTATATTTTGTCAGTGAGTTACGCATTTACCCCGCAATTCGGTGGCCAAACGATATTTCTACAAGCTAATTATATAAAAAAACTCAAGCCTAGGTGTACTTACTGATTGGCCTCCACCGCTGTGACCTCCACATTGTCAATCCGAATGGTCTCGTCTACTTTAATCATGTGGATGCACTTAGGAGTCACGCCGAGCCGCGATATACACAAATCCGCTGCAAGATGACACGAAGATTTCAACATTTAGTGACATTTTCTTACATTTGGGGGAAAATTCTTGCTCGGGATTTGAGAACAGTTCCTTGAATTTGAAGACTTAAATAAAATATCGTTTATTTGTGAACACAGGTGTTATAACTTTATAAAGTAGGTGTCACTGTGTCCTGCCAAAGTACTGAGTGGCATACAAATATTAAAAATGGGCACGCTCGTTCCATCATACTCCTCATCCATCGCTTTCCATCAGGCGTGATCGAGGTCAAGAGCAGACCCATTCAGCAATAAAAAAATACACACAGAATGTCTCAAATTCGAAGACATCCAGAACTGATTTAGCAGTTTTGCAAAACAACGATGAAAGCTGTGTGCAATCCTTAGAACTTCCATACCATTTAAAACGAATTTGTCAAATCAAAAATCAATCCAAAAAGCTCACCAGTAATTTTCGAACAAAATAAGAATTTATTGAAGCCTTTCTTCAACCCTGAATAATGGTCAGAGTGGAAATGAGTGAGGAAGTAATGTTTCACGTTCGGAATCTCCCCGTACGAAAACGCGTCGACTGCAAAGTGGGTGCCTGCAAACAATTCTGAGATTCATCCTGCGATTCTAGGATACTAGAAGGTGCATTTTGCTTTGAAGGTAAAGGTTTGAATATGTAGGATCCTCTAATATAGCTCCTATATAAGTAGACCATACTATTACGCATTTTTTTAAGGGGGTTGCGCTCGTGTAGCCCGCGAATTTCAAACTTTCTTACGTTTTTTTGAAATTTGCAGGTTGTATGTTGAACAAAATATGATTCGCGACCACAACAAGTGTGTATTTACAGAATTATAATATATTCTATCTTTAGACCATTAATGTGAATTGTGTTTGTCACTATGCGTGCGTATAAACCATTTACATAATTAATAATATTTACAGAATTGTAATCATTAAAAACATCAATAAAACCCTCTAAGTTCATATAACCCTATTCAATGACATTTCATGAAGTATCAATCAAGTAACAAATATACATTTTTTTTTTTTTCAAGAAAGTCGAATTTTGCGGGCTACCTGGCGCTTCCCGCTTAAGTCATAGTATTAAGATCCACCAAACGGAATATGTAGACTAAATACCAAAGCATTTGAAAACAGCAGAGTGAATAGTGTTCAAGGACTAACTCTGTTGTCATCTTTCGTTGCAAACAGCGGGAAAACGACACGTATACGTAAACACACACTGAACATAAGCACTTTACCAAGGACTTTTTAGGCTCTACCTGATTAAACTAAAAAATAAGGTCGTATTCTAAATGCTAATGGTTAAAGCACAGACTAAAAAAACACCGTATCACACATCACAACAAAAAGCTTGGATTACATACCTGCGACGATCTTATGATGCGGTATAGGTCTGGTAGAGACAGACCTCTTTGTGGACAGTGACTTTGGCGGCAAACTGAACTGTATAGACTCTACCGTCTTCCGGGGACTGTGGCAGCTTGGACAGTCTGATTTCCCGCGGGGTGATGAGCACGAAGTCTTAACCTCCGGACTGACACACGGGTCTCTCCTCGGAGAACGGACCGTAGTCGATCTATTTGACGATTCATTTTCAACCCGAGGAATTCCTTTCAGAGGTAACTTACGATTTCTATCGCATTTAATGGCGTCCGCGATACCCGAATTTCTACTCATGACCTCCTTATCACCATCTTCATTCACTCGAGCCTTCTCGTCACACACAGGGTCGGCTAGACTCCGTCCTTCCGAAACTTTTAGCTTTAAAACATTCGTACGCTTCGGGAAAAAACTGTCAATGGATTTTTGTCTCAGGTCGTCACGCACAATTCCATTGTTGACTTTTAAACCCACCACTGAGCTTCTCTTACTATCGCTTTTGAATTTACTCTTGTCCAAAATTTTCCCTTTCACTAATTTATAATTTGCTGGTTGAACGATGACATGGGATATCTTCTCGACGGCACTTGTGTTTAAAATTAGAACTTTGTCTTCTGCTGTCTCTGTGGATGACGGTTTTTTCTTTTTAATTTCCAAGTTGACAGTGACGGCGGATCTCTTTAGTGAGTTGGGTGTAAGGAGTTCGTTCATGTTTTCGTCGAGATCGCTCTCTTCCGTGCTCGCTTGAGAACCCTCGACGATTTCACAATCGACCAATGTGTTATCGTTGCTTTGTGAGAATTTTACCCTGTGGAGGGCACTCTTTTTGGAATTAATATCTACACTTTGGCAGTTGTCGATGCCGAAGGACACCGAGATTGTAGCTCTCTTGGTAACATGAGGAATGACCGTAATTTCACTTTTCGAGTCTACATTTTGGTCTAATTCTGTGTGAGAAGATACAGAAATCAAAGGTCTATTAGAAAGTTTAATTTGAGCTGGTACAGCACTAGCCACACTGAGTGAGCAGGAATCAAAATGATTTGCTTCACTCTGAAGATCTTCGATAGCTGAGGAGCCTAGACTATCTCTGTCGACAGCTGGTTGTATTTTTGGTATATTTTTGGCAACAATACGCTGAGAAATCAAGTTTTGTACATTTTGAGAATTTTCCTTGTTTATTGGGTGAATCTGAAATAAGGTAAGAATAAATATGGCGATTTGACATAATATGTATTATCTACACAAAAACAGTGACCGATAGTCGCACGAGTGCGATCGACGCGATCGTTTGTATGAATTTTGACGTACGGACGCCAGCACATCAAGTTACTACAATCTGTCAAATTTTCCCAATTAACCTTGAACCTTAATGCTTTAGCGATAAAGTAAGTTGAAAATCTATTAAAGAAATTTGACAGATTGTGTAGCTTGATGTGCTGGCATCTATACATGCTAAAATTATAAATTCGAAAGTAACTGTCTGTATGTTACCTTTTTACGCCTAAACCACTGAACGGATTTCGATAAAATTTGGCAAAGATAGATGGCATCCTGGGGAAGGACATAGGTAATTTCCTACTACCACGCGTGCGAAGCCGCGGTCAGAAGCAAGTTATTATATAGAAGAGCGCGACAATAACGTACTCGCGCGATGATCGCTATTGGTTAGGACGCGGCATCAGACCGCTATTTTTATTCGTTAGATCAATTTATGTGAAGATTGAAATATTAGTTAGTTTTTTAGTTAACTAATTTATACACTACACACTTACTCGTTGTTTCGGCTTCAATTTCAACCCATTAATTCTTCTCAATGACAGGGAAGATCGGCTCACAAAGGAGTTCTGTGAAATATAACATTAAATAAAGTACTTTGAAGGTGCTTATGTAATTCTCGTAATGTTAATTACTTTGCATACCTACTATTGTATAGAATGAAGTATTTTCTAACTGAACAGACAGCTGTGCTGCTGGGGAGTTTGTTGCGCCAATTCTTCTCCCCAGCAAAAGCACTAAGAAGTGGTGAAGGGCGGGCGTCTTGGGGGGCTGTCTTATGTAATTTTGACGTTCAAAAAGTGCTGATTCTCAGCCTAATTTGAATAAATGGCTTTCGATTTTGAATACCTACCCTTCAAATATTAAGATACCTTAGTAAAGGCGGGCAATAAATAAATGAAGGAATAATACATGTCTTATTTTATTATGAGTTACCCGATTTTATAATACTGTGCCAGAAACTTGTCTACCATACTGTTTTCTACCCCTTGTCTGTTAGGCAAGCTTATTATTTATTTATTTATCATCGTTACAACTATCATTACAGGCTAAGGCCAGGTAACGCTGATAATGCATTAGGGTAAGCCCTAATACGACATTGTAGTTATCAACTTAAAAAATAACTTATCTAACCTTACATACCTGACAACAAATATTATGACTTTTTACCTTACATAAGAAACTACATTTAATAAAACTCTTGCGAATTCATTGCACGAAGAAATATCCAGTCTCTCGTGGACTTCGTTCACCACACGGATTATTCGTATGTTTGGTAACAATAGAAAAAGTAATTGTGTTGCTCTCATTAGTGACAGTTGAGCTCTTAAAGTGATTTTAGAAAGAATGTGACCCAAAACCTTCCCTTATACCACTGGCATAAGAGTTACTCTTGCTTGCCATCCATCACATCATTTAGTTGCTCAGAGAAAGATGTGAAGTCCAGAATCACCTGAAACTACTTACTGAAGACTTTCTACCGAATAATGTAGTGGCACCAGGATCACCCTGAGCATGCAGTGGTGAAAACTTCAAAACATGGGGTGCCATCCTATAAGAGGGGCATACAATTAGGCCAGGTTTCCGTGACAAGTAAACTCCGTAGGTACTAATACAGTGTGATTCTTTATAATGTGCACATATCGAAATGAGGGAATATATGCTTAATTTTATCGACGGCAAACATATTTTAAAAAATCTAAATATTTTTTTTATTGTTTTATGGTATTTTTAAAAATTTTGTTTGCTTCTGTGACCCCAGTGTAACTTTTAAACTAAATGATATATCACGATGAAACAAACTCAAAGTAATTAGGCGTCCATAAAACGAAAATTGTGGGAGAAAACTGCCCTCAATTAAAAATAAACATGTTTTTTTTTAGCAAAAATAGTTTTATTTTTCATCAATTTTTACACAAGTGGTGGGGCTTGCGCGCTCTAAACTCTAGGTCTGTGACGGAACAGTTTACTTTGTCGGATCAGGTCTAGGCTTGCCTATATTGGCCGGCTGGAGTGAACACTGACGAGGAACAGAGCTCCCACCTCATTCTTGCCTTTATTGGCTGGCTTGAGTGAAGATTCGCAAGAGCAAACGTGCTCGGAGGAAGGAAGTATTCCATTAAGATGCTGGTAGGGATCTTGACCGTACTTCCGGGATTGTCCTGATAGCCGTGGAATACCTCTCCTATTTACAAGTCACCCCCTGCCATTTTATCCGTGTATATATAAAACATTAATCAGGCAGGGGCCATAATTCTTGGTAACCAGTCCACTTTAGCCAACCAAACCCATAGTCCAAATTTGTATTTTTCCATATCCTGCAATAGTCCTACACTAACCGGGGTTGTCCTTGGGTGCACTTACATAGTGCATACAGGGATAATCGTCGGTTGGTGCCATATTTCAATAAAATTTCCTAAGGGGCCTCTGCAAGTTGGCTTCGGCCCCTCGTATGCCTTCCAAAGGACCGGGACCCCATGGTCCCGAGATATGGTAAAGCAGAAAAATAATAATAATGATGATGTTTAAGGAGAGAAGAAGTGCTTTTTTTATCATAATTTTGAAAGTCGACAAAGATTGAGCACGCCTTACCGACACGGGCAAGTCATTCCTTAACCGCACTGTTTGAACAGTAAAAGATTTGTCAAAGAAACTGGTGGAATGCATCGGCATCTCTAGTCTCAGGTTTTCCGATGACCTCAGATATCTATTATGGTGTCATGAAGGAACTTGAAACGTTCTTTAAGATAAGAGGGGGTTTTAGGATTAAACAAAATACTGTAGAGCTGAAAGCTTGAGTTTGAGTTTGACTTTATGCAAAAGTTTTGAAGTCGCTCAAGTTTATCTAGTTGTGACTCAGTAAGATCTGGATAACTAACATCAGCGTAGTCAAGGATGGGAAGTAAAAGGGATTGTGCAAGCGCAGTTTTATTGGCAGTTGGAAGAAAGTTCCGCAACCGTCTCAACGACTTACCAGATGCAAACATTTTACGACTTACCTCCTGTAGCTGAGGAGCCCAGGAAAGATGTTTGTCGCCTTTTCGCTGAATGGAATAGCAGTTACGTTAAATTGAACCTGGGGAAGCTGCGACCAGTTTATCTTGGGGATCATCCTTGAGCTGCCAACAACAATGAGCTCTTCGATGGGTTAACCTGCAACCCATGCGCCTCACTCCACTCACAGATTGAAACCAAATCCTTGTTGATAATGTGAACAGTATCTGCCAATTTATTGTTCTCCTAAGGATGGTTTATTTGGGATGATAAATTAATACAAAAGAGTTCAATTAAAACCATTTATTGTTTTACACAAAATTTAATGCATCAGGTTCTCAAAATGTCCACCTCGTTGTTGTAGGCACAAAGCCGCGCGAATTTAAATTTGGTGTGTCGCTCTCCTTATCATTTCGGGGTCATTGCGAATATAAACCGTATTCGCACAGTTTATTATGCGGTCACGCAAATCGGCCTCACTGTTGATGGGGACACTAGACGCGTTGCTTCATGGTCCCCCGTAGGAAGTAATGTACGGTCATCAAATTGGGTGAACGCGCAGGCCACGCTACAGGTCCTTGCCGGCCGATCCATTTATCCTGATAATTATCGTTCAAAAATGATTTTACATTTGTTGCGTAATGGGCAGGGCATCCGTCCATCTGCACAAACATCCTTCGGCGCAAAGCCAGTAGTACCTACATCCTCCAATAACTCATGTTCAGTTCATTTGTCAATAAAATCTTTCAATGTTCTCGGCAATATGACTGGTCCAATCAACGTGTCATTGATAAGACCGGCCCAAACGTTTATTGAAAATCTTACTTGAAAAGTCGATGAACGTTTCAGTTTCGGGTTTTCACCTGTGTGGCACCATCTATCTGTGTAAATTTCGATGGTTAGTTATACCGTCTCTATTGAAAGTCGCTTCGTCCATTCATAATATGGTTCTCGGAAAGTTTGGGTTTGCTCTGGTTTTTCTTTGAATCCAAGTGGACATCCATCACACACCTTGGACGCCAGTCTTCATGTAAATGTTGCACGGTTTTTTTTTTTTTTTTCCGGATAGGAAATCATCAAATGACCCCTCCCGCTCTGGGTGGAGCATAAGGGAGTGTCAGACTATTACTGACTAAAACCCACCCATGTTCCTTCCTTTGCCCTTTAAGTTCCGGGGTAGCGGTAACCCTTTTGGAAAATCCCGCTGACCCGGCAGGCTTCGGCCCTAAGGGGCCCCTCAGATTATGCTGACAACTCTTTGAGGCGCGCGTGGAACACTTACGCGCCGTCCGGCACGGGCCTGGTCCTGATCGGGCGGTGAGCTACCCATTGCTCTCCGCCCGCAGGCCCGCGCCTACGGTGGCCGGGAGGCGTCACGCAGCTTGATGTTGCACCCTTTGGTAGTGATAAGGATGCAATCCTTCTTCCTTTAAAATGCACCATGCTGATTTTTGGGATATTCCATGACGCACAACAAAATTCACAAAAAAAAAGGTAAGCTACCTGTTAAACAATAGTGCGTAGCCATGCGCTGGGCCTTTCTTTGACAGTTGATAAGAAATGTTGGGATTGAGTTATATTATAACATGCAATTTTTACTATTGGGTAGCTAATATGATGAAGATTAATTATTTAAAGTAATAAAAATTTGGTACTACACTACACTATTTTTGGAAAAAAAAACATGTTGATTTTCAATTGAGGGCAGTTGTTTTCCACAATTTTCGTTTTATGAGGACGCCTAATTACTTCCAATCATTATGGAGTTTGTTTCATCGTGATAGATTATTCAGTTTAAAAGTTACACCGTTTTGTTTACACTGGGGTCACAGTAGCAACCATTTTTTTTTTAAATTCCATTAAAAAAAAATACTTGGTTTTTTTTAAAATATTTTTGCCGTTGATAAAATTAAGCATATATTTCCTCATTTCGAAATGTGCACATTATAAAGAATCACACTGTTTTATAAATGCGAAAGTAACTCTGTCTGCCTGTGACCTGTCATGCAGGTAGACCTTGACCTGGGTTAGGACATAGGATACTATGTCTTGGTACATTCTCATGGGATAATTTCCGAACCCCGTGCGGGCCAAAGTTACATGTGAATGGTATGTGAAAATTAAGTAATTTTCGAAGCATACAAATAACACACATTCGTGAGCAGTTGTGCGCCTACAATTACGAAGCGCGCGATAGATACTAGGCCTTTCGTTTTAAAGATAGTTAGACCACTTTTGGCCTTTCCATGGCATCAAACACGGAAAAATGGATCTAGTATTTGCTTTATGGATTCAAGATGTTTATGTTATTTATGAAAAATCATGTTTTGTTTACCCGTCGTCGTCTTCTTCGCTGAATTAAAAGAACCAGAGCAAGCATTGCTAATAAATCAGACTCGGAATCCATCATAACAATATGTAGTACCGAGTCGACGTCAAAATGGGCTCTTTCTTACGTGTGAGTTGAGAGTTCAAGTCTTAATTGATCACGGAACCAAATATCACACCGAAAATGAAGAATAGTTAAGTACGGTACGGTTCTGATCCTAGGAAAACTGTGATGAAAAAAGTTTGTCTAAGCTTCAGGTATACCCTTGTCTATTCTTAATTCTAGAACTTTTGGTCAGTGGGTCGTCATAAATTAAATGACCAATTGTAAACATTGATTTCCTACCTGCGTTAGAGAGAAATCACCATCACCTTTTTTCACTTCCCTTGGGTTCAAAATAGAGGGAATGTAATCGTTAATATTATCACCATTCATCTTCCATTTCAACGTGAAAAAATAACTCGTAAACAACAATTCTGGTTTGCAAAACGCAAAATAAATAGAATTCAGTGTTTCGTTCGTGTTTTTATTTACTCTATACAAACGGGCACTGTCACTGTCAGTGTCAAATAGTGATGTGCAGTGGTGCTAGTGCTTCTAGCATAAGCTTAAATTAATACATCCATCCTTGTTTGACTGGTAGAAAATGCCTATGACATTAAGGCGCGGTAAGTAAGAAGCAAATTAGGTGATTGGCAATTTATAGCGCATCGCGGCAACAAATAAGGTTCAAAACAGAGTTGCGTTTGATATTAGTTAAACCACACACAATGACCACTAAAACAAAAGTATTTTACGAAATTTTGAGAATTATTCCACGAGAAAAAAATTGTTAGCTTTAAATTGTTCAAAATATTTATTAGAGTTTTTTTTGCACATTTGACAATACACTTAATTTTTTTCTGGCTTAATAAATGTACCAATATGCCTAACGATGCGACAAAAAACAGAAAACAGCGTTTTACGGTACGTACCCTACGTGTGGGCGGCAACATAAGTCAGCCTTTGTGCCTTTATTGTGCATAAAGTTTAATCTATCAATTTTTTTTTTTTTCTTTCTGTGGTTATCCGCGATCAGTTTTACTTTTAGCGGATGAGTTGGGGGTAAACATTGGCGGGAAGAGCGTGACTCCAGCGAACCATCTACTCGTATGGAATGAAGGAAGCAGATGTGACGTCGAATCGTGACGTCACATCTGCTTCCTTCACTTGAAATATTCTTTCCGACAAGTACGATTTCATTAGTGAGTAGTACTGATGGGGAAGGTTGATTTTCAGCTTGTTTAGCACACCCTTATGCCAAACCTTATCAAAGGCCTGTTGAATGTCCAGAAACACTGAGGAGCAGTATAGCTTTTCTTCTAGGCTTATCCACATCTTGTCGTAGACTCGATGGAATTGTTCAGTAGTAGAAAGCTCCTGTCTGAAGCCAAATAATTGATCGGGAATAATTTTCTCATTATTAAGAATTAGTGATATTCTGTACATCAATAGCTTCTCAAAGACTGGAGAGAATTGGCAGAAGGCTTATTGGTCTGTATGAAGATACTTCATTAGGAGGTTTACCTATCTTGTGGTATCATTATGATTTGGGACACCTTCCACGCCAGCGGAAAGTACTGGATTCTCAAAATTGCAGAGTGATGTAATAAACACAATGGCTTTTCTGGGCACCTGTTTCAGTATTTCTTTGGTGAGGAGATCGTACCCGGGAGCTTAGAAGAGATAACAAAGCTTCAAGACCAGAAGTCTAACCGCCAGACTTCCGCGTACTGTAATAGGGCGCGGGGGTGGCGACATTTGGAAATCTTGTTGTAGGAGGCTATCAACTAGTTCCTCATTTGTCAAGTCTATGGCTGGATTTGGTATAAAAACTTCTTCGAGGTGCCATGTAAATGCGTCTACCTTTTCCTGGGATGTTAGTGCCCATCCTGATGCGGTCTTAAGAGGAGGCCTAGCATTACGAGGCCTGATAAAATTTTTTGTGAATTTCCACAATGAATAGTTCGTTGAAGCAGTGGCTGTTAGACTCCAGTTGGTGTTCCAACGTCTCATTGTTCCAATTGTATAGGATTTATTTCAGATCTCCAGAGGCTTTATTAAATAAAGTTTTATCCGCTGGTAGCCTACTTTAATGCCAAATTCTTCGAAGTCGGCGTTTATCTAGTAGAGCATTTTTAATGGCTAGTGGATAGTTGCTATGCCGATCTTTTATTTTGTTCTCCGGGGTATTGATCCAAAAAGCTTCCTGAATAAGTGTTGTTTATATTTTGTCACCTCTTCTCCGAATGATATATTCGGAGTTTTTAATTGTATGTTGTTGTCAATGGTATATGCCATCTTTACGCCGGCATCCTGAAGAGCATGGCCCTATACGGGGCCCCTATCTGGGAGGACTCCCTCCAAAGGAGGGAGAACGTCGCCGCCTTGCGGACACCCCAAAGGGCCATAGCTCAGCGGGTGGCGCGGGCCTACCGCACGGTGGGCTTCGCGGCAGCGTGCGCTCTGGCCAGCGCCCCTCCTTGGGAGCTCGAGGCGTGGGTGCTCGCCAGAGTGTATGAATGGACGGCGGGGCGGAGGGCGAGAGGAGAACGCCCAGCCCCGGAAGAGCAGGAGGCCGTCCGGCGGGAGGCGAAGGACGCCATCGTCGTTCATTGGACGGGGGACCTCGCCACCGCAGCCTTCGACCATCGACGAGATCGGGCCGGTCCTGCGAAACTGGCTCGAGCGGTCGCATGGGTTCCTCTCGTTCCGTCTGGTGCAGGTGCTGTCCGGACACGGTTGTTTCGGATCGTACCTGCACCGAATCGGACGGGAGGAGACGCCGTCGTGCCACGACTGGCGCGGCGGAGGACTCGGCGCAGCACACCCTCGAGGTGTGCCCGTCGTGGTGCGAGCCGCGCCGGAGTCTCATTGCGGTGATCGGACGGGACCTCTCACTCCCCGGTCTGGTTAACGCCATGCTGGGGGATGAGAGGTCCTGGGCGGCAGTCGCCTCCTTCTGCGAACACGTCATGTCCCAGAAAGAGGCCGCGGAGCGCGCGCGGGAGGACGATCCTCACGCGGCGGCGCTCCGAGTCAGACTGTGTTAGTGGAATTTCCTGAAAGTGTCATCAGCAGGCTTCTGCCCAGGATTTGGATTTGTGCCTGTTCAACCCTCTATCATCATGCTACTGGCTTAATTGTTGCAACCTAGTGGTATGTACTAAAACTAAATAATAAAAATCGCCTATTTTTATCATCAGGCATAGGAACTGCACTAATATTGTCTATGAAAACAATCACACGTCAGTGCAAAGAATAGTATTACCATATAAAATATATATTACTCAAACTTGGGTCGAATGCGGGTTAAAAAATGTTGGTTTTACATGATTAAACAATGGAAGCAACAAGTATTAAATATATTTACTATACACGATAATTAATTTTATTATCACGTTCAATTTGACCCTCAGTTTAACATTTTTTTTTAAATATCTATCTTAGTCCTGTTGAAGCTCGAGTTAAATTAGTGGGGCGAGATAAACTCACAAAACTGGGAGTTTTTCTTTAGTAATCGCAACAATATTCCAAACTTCAACATTTTGCTTTTCACGGAAGGATATTGTGTGAGAAAAACATTGTTTCTAATAAAATAAATACAAATTGAATGAAATAAATACTGAGAATCGTTAACCGAACTGTTCTTGATTTACTGCGAATGTGAGTATATTTTGAATACAATTTTTAAATGTTATGTTAGGTTAGATGTTACCTATAATTTCCGCTGACTGTCCCTCAACATTTTTCCGATATTTTAAAATTTACGCTTAATTTATTAGGGGCTGAAAATGGCTTTTTTATTTTTGATATGCTAGAAAATGCCCTCCATGTATGGAACCAATGTTTCTCAACAAACGATTATGTTACGCTCGAGTGAACATAAATAATCAATAACATTGTGACGAGGGTAATTTTCGCCGTTTCATGCAAATATTTACGTGCAAACTTACCATTAATTTGATTTAATTAACACCTCAGTGCGTTTTCACCATTAAATCATACTTACCTATACTTTTTGTTTTATAAAAATATTTATTATTACATGTTAGTCTCAACTGATCGTCTTAAATATGTATAATACGGGATATCTTATCATTTCATTATACATAATCATCATAGTGATACAAAACATTTTCTGGGACCATTCATGTCAAAGTTCAAAGTCAGCAATCTTTATTCCTGTGTATTTATTTCCATTAGGCATTTACTCATTGTACGTTTTTGTTTCTACATCATTAATTTTGTGTTTATTTCTCTTGAAACAAACCCCTATAATTTGTTCTGTTTACTTTTACTTTACGTAGGTAACTAATAGTAGTTATTTCAATATTTATATGTACTTGCATTTTTAATACAGTGTTTTATTAATAATTATGAGTGATTTATTATATATATTTACAATACAACATGTATTTATTACATCAACAATTTCTCCACAATTCTGCAAGGCAAGAAGACAAGGGATAACATTAAAAGTGTAGAAGACACAACACAAAATATAATTAAACAAGAATAATAAAAATATATCGAATATGGCGGGTACACGGCGTGCTCGTAATAACGCCAATTCAGTGGTCATACCCCGTCAGAACTCTGTGTCTGACAATGGAAGGACCCGTCAGAACCTTAGTCCTGAGGCATTAGCGGCTATGAATAAGGAACAGCTCCGGGCCGAATGCAGGAAACGGGGGCAGCGGGCTACAGGCAACAAAAATGAGCTGGTATAAAGCTGTTTGCGTTTGTGTCTGTGCTTCATTTTACTTTTTTTTGCCGGTTGTAATGTGATGCTTTAATTTTTTAATTTTAGTAGATTATTAGTGATGTGATCAATGTTTTGCTCTAAACTTCGATTTTTTATAAATGTTATTGCACTAATTTATTTATGATAGTTGTAAATATATATAATAAACTAGTAACAATTTTAATTGTTGCATCATTTATGTTGCTTTGCAGTTTTTTTTTGCGTTATTGTATTAATTTTTTGTTGCACTTTTATTTCATCGCTAGTTTTTTTATATTTCTCTTGTGATTTATTTGTGTAGGTAGCGTTCATTCGATATTTAAGTTATTTTATTAAATCAATGTTCTAAAAAAATTGTTCCGACTCTGCAAGAGAATATTGCATGTTTCGTGTAAAAAGTGTTTTACAAAGTTACAATAGCTGCACTTCTCTTTTACGGGAAGGACATAATTTAAACACCCATTGTCTGTCGTTGTCGCTAAGGGCGATGACACATAGCGCGAGAACTTTGCGCCATCCGAGCTGCGCGGGCGCCACATCCAATAATCCGTAGTTCCGGTATTCGTGTTCGATTTTATGTAGTGTACCTAATCGAACTGATACATTTATTAATACATAATAATGATCTTATACTCGTACATTTTGACATAATGCTGAACAGGAAAATTAAACTCCACAAATAGTCCGTGCAGGTTATCCCTCGGGAAAGTCCCTAAGGTCGGGCATTGTGAGACGCGCGATAAAGTGAGTTACACGTTTTTCGTATTAAATATTTCCTTGTGTAGTTGAATGTAGAACAAATCAAACAACTAAGTAAGCAAACACTCCGAAATTCCTAAAATTTAAATTATATACCCACGTTTGAAAATTATAGGTACAGGGTTGTATAGCCCGAATCAAATTTTATGGCGGCTCGGAACATGAGGCGAGTCGCTGCGCAGTAACAAATTCACCTGTTAGCGAGGGGTGAGGTACTGCGCAACGAGTAGCGCACTTCACAGTCGCCATAAAGTTTGAATCTGGCTGTACGTTCGTACACCAGAAGGCCCATTCCCGTGATTAAAAACGTTCAAAATCTATAGGCCAACCGCTTGAATGAGACGCTGCCTGAGGTAGCTGCGCGGTGCGGGAAGGGTGTGGTGACGTGATGCAAGAGCTCAGTGATTCGTCAACTTGTGACAACTATCACCCCTCCCGCACCGCGGTGCTACCTCAGGCAACGTCTCAGTTATGCGGTTGGCCTATAGTCGCAATCTCATCTCAGTCTAAAATGTAGGGAAAATAGAAGTATTTTTGACAGATTGAGACAGATCAGACTGTCACCGTTCTAAAAATTACGAGAGTTGCCCCTCTGTCGTAAGAATTGAATATTATTCCATAATATATTATTATTTACTATCAGCAAAATGGACAACAACAGCTGTCACTTTGGCTACACTCCTGGCACGTAGAACAATCATCAGTTTTCAATAGTTATGTGACTTATAAAATAATTAATTATCCTACTACAGTCTAGCAGCTACGCTGTTGTGTAGTTTTACTTCCGTGCTCGAAAGATAAACACTAGGTAGGTAAGTCGGTTTACGCAAGAATTATACAATTTACACAATGGAGCACTTGTGTTTGCATTTCACTTCAGGGAAAGTAATGATCTGCCAGTTTATACCAAAGTTAAGTAAAAAAAACTGGTGTAAACTTTAAAATAAAAGTTTATTCATCATTATCATTTCAGCCGAAAGACGTCCACTGATGGACATAGGTCTTCAAGCACCGCCAAATCGGTTTATTATTTACTTTTAATTATATATGGTCCTGAAACGCTCTGCTCATATATCGATAAGGTACACAATTGAACGCTTTGATGTTCTGGCCGAAAATAATCAAAAAAGAGCGGGAGATAAAATCCGATTTAATAAGTTGACTAGACTCGGTATACATTATGGCTTGTCTCTGTCATTAAAAAATAAACTAAACAGAATGAATAAATAACAGCGTGTTTATCGATAGACGAGAAGTATCGTATATTCTCAATTCAAATACCACTTGAATTTATAGCGATCGATTACCAGCACCAAAATAAATCGTTTGATGTTGGTATACGTAAATTTTCCCGCGTATTCGCGCGAAAGATAGGTAACAGATTTCCGTCCCTTCTGCCAAGATATTATGTTGTATATACCTACTACTTTGAACTATTTAAAAACAAAACTAATTACTATAAAGAATTCATATGGAAGACTTCTATCGAATAACGCTTTAGCTATTAGCTACAAATAGTTATTAAAACTTTCATTAGCTTCAAACTTTCATTAATATTCCAAGAATTTAAAGCATCGGGGTTGGAATTAACGCTCTTTTCTTTAGAAATATATATTAGCTCTTGACCATGAAAATAATGAGTTCCTAAAATATTTCAACCTGCATTCTTCTTTAATCTGAAACCAAAAAAATATTGGAATCCCTCATAAGTTCTTCATGCTACTTCACGTTTTCACCTTCCATTATTTAGTTTTAGTCTCGATTTCTCGCACCTCCATTACGGTATTGAATGGGCGTACTAGCGGAGCATTCAAGCTATTTGCGTAAATCGTGATGACTTCCTGTTGAGTATCCTTCTTAAAATATCTGTTGACCAGTGACCGTAAACATTTTAGAATTAACACTAAGGTCAATCCACTCCTTTAGTGTACAGGACTTACCCAAAACTAGTTATACATAGCGCATATAATTTTGCATTATGGCATTCTAAGTGGCTACAAGAAGGGACAAGAGACTTTGGAGACGTTCAAATATCATAAGTTTGCCTACATAATGTTGAAGATTCATTTTTTTTTCATTTTAACATCGGAAAAATGAACAAAATACTCCTATCCTGAGCTCCATTAACTCGTTTATGAGGTTATGGACTAGGGTTCACCTTTCATAGCTTATGAGATATATTTTTAACTGTTAATAACATAAACACACAATAATACCATTATTATTGAGTGTTTATGTTATTAACAGTTAAAAATATATCTCTCCGCATTTTGTTCATTTGTCACATGATGACAGTTACGCAAATTATATAGTAAGTTAAAATTTACTGATCGCCTGTAGGTATGACAAAGAGCGAATGAAATGAGAATGTCAATGACGTCATAATTAGTAAGTCTAGGAACCTACATGTCCACTGTTTATTACGGCAATGTTATCTAATTACCGCGCTAAAATCTTGTTATCTCGAATGGAACGATTATTTTATCTTCTCTGCCAGCGTCTGTGTTCCCCTTCCACACTTACCCCGTCTGCCTTCAAAGCAAGAGAGAACAGGTATCTTCTGGGCACGCTCGATCCATCGTTTCTTCCTTTTACGTGTGAACTGTGAACATGCCAAGCGTTTGAAGGACTTACATTACCATAACTTCACGACTGCAATTTTCAAAAAGTGAGGCATTGGTGTATGGCAAGTCTTCTTGTAAATTCAATTTTGGTTGCCCAAATCTTCCACGGCATCGTCGGTAGCAGCCTAAAGGTCACTATGGCTGCTTAAGAGCCAATCCCAGGAACTTGACTTCACCAGCCCTCTGTCTGTGTGTTATAGCAAGTTCTGCCGATTGTTATAATGGGTGTGCAGTATTATTCTCTCGTGTTATGATTAAGAATCGCTGTTGCCATCTTACAATTAAATACCAGGTGGTTCGAGGGTCAGATGACACTTGCAATTACGTATTAAATACCGACAGAAGCGTCAGTGGTTTTACAAATCTATTTTATTTTACAAATTCTAACGTGTTCAACCAACTGCCTCGTCTGTTTAGTGGTCGTAAGCGCTACTGCCGAGCATCAGGTCCAGGGATTCCCAGGACGGGCAGTGTTATTGGGTTTTTTTACCAGGAGTTTCTCAGTAACAGCCCGATGGCAATAGGCTCGCCTCCTTGGGACATGGGACTTAACCATAATTGGCGAAATGTGGATGTACCGTCACCAAAGGAGATACAAGTAACCAGGATATAGTTGAAGTTTAATAAGAAACCGATTGATGTTTTCGAATGAAATTTAGTTTGATAAATGTACTGTTTGTTTTCTATTAATTAATTTAAATTTTATTCGAAAACATCCATCGGTTTCTTACTAAACTTCAACTATATCCGACGACCCTGGTTACTTATTTCCTTTGGTGACTGTACACGCTAAGGTACACCTCTGTCTCACCCTTCGGGGTATTAGAGGCGTGATGTTATGCTAACGTATTCGAGAGCGACGTAGTTGTACTCACTACAATACGGGTGTTATACTTACAGCCTGACAGAAAGGCTATAAGGCTGCGTTAAGACTGGATTTGACGCGTTTTGTGATAATCGCGCGTCTATGAATCGGGCTAAATGTAAACAGGAGATATTGTAGGATATTGTATGATCCTATTAGAAGGTTATTTGCAGGTAAAACAATGCTATCAATTCAAATAAAATAATGCTGAGTTCCACAAAAAAATCTGTTCTGGGACTTATAAGGTCTTTGGGCTTGAACCACAAGTGCCACAGAGCTTGGGAAAATATATTCTTTAACCTTGAAAAAGGCTTTCAAGAATTCTAATACTATTTATTTCATTTTGACGCTTCTTCCTTACTCAAGACATAATAATACCGCGTCTTATTCTGCTCCGTAATCGCTCTCTACTGCTGAGAATCGTGACTCCGTTTCAAATTGTCAGTGGGACAGCCCATTGACAATTTGAAACGGAGTTCATCTCTTACGTACAGACAGACGCCAGCACTCCAAGTTACCCTAAACTGTCGTATTTTCCCAATCAACCTTGAACCTAATGCTTTAGCGATAAAGTTGAAAATCTATTAAAAAAAATTGACAGATTTTATTAGCTTGATGTGCTGGAGCAGGTAGTTGTTGGGATATTTGATCCGAACACAGTTTTTGACTTTCTTATTACAATTCTGTAAAATACTAATAAATTCTTCGTGTAAGTTCCCATAGCAACGCGCGTTTTTAACCAAAGTGTCTTGTCTGAACGGAGCCTAAGCTTCAGTTATTTAATTGATGGCTAAATTGACGACGGAAACAATACATAAAGCAAATTGTTCGACACAGTTACGAAACGAACGGATACTCGGAAAGTTTCTATGTTATTTAGTCAGTTGTAATTTTGTGTTGTACTCAAAATTAAATATTAAAAAAATAGTAAAAAAAAAAGTTTATAAAAAAGAAGTCAGATGAAAACTAAAATCTGAGAAAAGGAAAAATAAAACCTGTAAAATAAAAATTACAGCGTGTTTAAAATAATACATTAAATTATTGCCATGAATCAATATAAAAAAAAATGCTGAATTAAAGAGTGCTTCATATAAAGATTATGGTAACATTCCCTGAATCGAAATTAAACAAATCGAATTGCTCACTACAGTGTTACTAAGTCAGCAAAATAAAACATGTAAGTACTTACTTATCTGACATTGCAAATCAAATAACTAGGTATTTCGATATTGAGAAACCAGTCAGGACAGTAAACAAATTGACAAAGTCATGCCTTTTTACAGTTTCTCATAGTAGATGTACAGACACCAGCACATCAAGCTACTGCAATCTGTCAAATTTCTTTAATAGATTTTCAACTTTATCGCTAAAGTATTAGGTTCAAGGTTGATTGGGAAAAGACAGTTTCGGGTAGCTTGACCTGCTGGCGTCTGTACTTAGGTACTTGGTTTTTAATTTTCCGGAATAAAAAGTACCCTAACCTGACTAGACCTTTTTTTTTTTTTGGGATGGGAAATCATCAAATGACTCCTCCCGCTCTGGGTGGAGCGGAAGGGAGTGTCAGACTCTTACTGACTAAAACCCATCCATGTTCCTTCCTTCGCCCTTTATGTTCCGGGGCAGCGGTAACCCTTTCGGACAATCCCGCTGCCCCGGCAGGCTTCGGCCCTGAGGGGCCCCTCGTTATGCTGACATCTCTTTGAGGCGCGCGTGGAACACTTACGCGCCGTCCGGCACGGGCCTGGTCCTGATCGGGCGGTGAGCTACCCATTGCTCTCCGCCCGCAGGCCCGCGCCTACGGTGGCCGGTAGTCGTCTCTCGACTCCCGACGCCCGGGGCGTCTCCCGCGGCGGCTTGGACGGGAGGCTCTCTCCCTCATCCGTCCCGCCACCTCCTTCGCTAGCATGACTGCTTCGCAGAAGGAGGCGACTGCCTCCCACTCCCTCTCGCTCCGGACCATGGCTTGCACCAGGTCCGGGCGCGAGAGGCCGCCGCCGCTGCCGATCGCCTCCACGAGGACACGGCGGTGCTCCGCCCAAGCGGGGCAGACCTCCACCGTGTGCTCCACCGTGTCCTCTGGGCGATCCTGGCAATGGTGACACCCGGGCGTTTCCTCCCGCCTGATCATGTGCAGGAACCTCCCGAAACTTCCGTGTCCGGTGAGGACCTGCGTCAGGCGGTAGGTGAGGGCGCCGTGGCGCCTCTCTAGCCACTCCTCAAAGAGGGGTCTTATCGCCGCTATCGCGGCGTGCCCTACCTGACTAGACCTTGGTACACATTGTAATGGATACTATAATGATACTCAGCTCTGTTTGAGCATCCCTAATAGTAAAAACCCAATTTTGGAGTCCATTGTGGAATTACAAAGCTGTCTCCTGACCATACTAAAATACGCAAAAAAATAATTTCTTGCTACGCTAGGCGCTACATTATTACTACTTTCTCGAACCGCGAAACGTTGTCATGTTTGTCGCTGAAAAGGAGGAACTGCTTCTTACCACGCTAAGATAATCTATAAAAAAACTTAGACAAAGATTCGCAATATCAGCGACACGATAAAACTGCATTATCATTGCTCAATGTACTAAATCAATAACAAAACAACGATACAACGAATACGGGTCAGTGGACCTGCGCAAACGCACGCGATGATCACGCCACCGCTCGTTTATTTCCGGAAACTAATTAACGCACTTAATTTTAACTCTAATTACAAGGGCATAGGGTCCATTATTAATGTTACACATTGTGTACCATATTTCAATGTAAACTCTTCGTTCTTTGTTAGAATTTAAAGTCAATATGAATTGTATGTATTTTGTGGTTTTTAATTAAAGGTGTTATGTCGTTGGGTTAAAGTAGAATTTTCTTTGGCTTTAATTTTTTGGAGGACAGCCATGACAGCATAAAGACAGTCATATAGAAACGTACTGGCCGGGCCAACGTTTATTAATTACTTTTTTAACCGAACTTAGATTTTTTTTAGCAAAGTAAACTATACCTACTTTCCTTGCAAATGTATAAAAACCCCTCATTATATTTATTCAATAGTTTTATTAATTAATCAGCACTAAGTTTATTATTGCTATGCATATAAAACATTACTTTATTTATAATTAAATCCATTGTTTCAATCAGTCTCCTTGGTGCTGGCACAACGACCGCACATCTTCCAACGATAAAATAAAAAGTAAAAGTTCTTAATTTAAATATTTCGTGGCGGGAAAACTTTTCTACAGTGATTTTTTCTTTGTAGTTTTTTTTTTAAACTTGTGAAATAACAAATTATAATGTGAGATTTTTTTATTAAAACAAATTAACTGATGATATTTAAGTATTTTTTGCACGTTCTCAATTTAAATTACTTCTGGCCGTCTGTGATTTAATGGAACTGTTACTCAAACGATAGTGAAATGAGAGAGAGAGTGCTCGTCGAAAGTGAAATTCGTTTTGACGGTGGCGTGATGTCAGACATTTCACTCTCAACGTCGTAATAAACCAGTTATCTTCACAGTTATACAACAAACATTTAAATAATACACGATTTTAAATATTTTTTTATCGGACAGCTAATCGTGTTTGTGATAAAAAAAAAATAGTTTATGGTTCACGTGCGTGTGTTGTTCTAACTTTGATATACAAACGAGATTAAATAGGTGAGTATTTATGTTAGGATTCGTTGTTTAAATATTGTAACATGTGTTATCTGTTCTACTGTTAGATATAGCCAGTAATGAAAAACGGTATATCATTTATGATTGACTCGAAGGGCGCACTGTTTCCGTGTACACACGCCAATAAAATGCTCGTAAACTCTGTTATTAACTCGATGAAAGTTATATTCTCTATGCGCGTTATTGTTCAACTTGTTCCATATTTAAAGTATGTACTTACTTACTTTTTTATTTTCATTACTTTAATATTCCATTTGACTAGGTGTTGTTTTCTGTGAGAAATTGTTTACAGCGCTATTACTTTATTTGTAAAAATAATGGCGCTATCCATACAACGGTTTTAGTATAAGTTTCAGCAAGCTCAAAAGACAAACGCTGGTCCATATCACAAAAGCTTCTTTTTCCATAAATATCTCAAAAAAAATGATTCATCAAACATTCCTTTCTGCTTACGACGAGGGATGCCTTTTAAAGGACCACAAGGCTACATACAGTCTGTCAGACTCGGAAACCACAAACCACGTGTACAATATTTTAAATACTACGCATTTCTTTGTAAATATTGTAGATTAGATACGTACATCTTGCGTAGGATTGGCAAACCCAGACGGATCGGCAAAAATAAATATAAAATTAACACATTGTTACTCGTATCTTACATTTTTCGCATGTGATAAAGAATGGTGATCAAACAATTTCTACGAATATAACAGGAAAATCAGTCTTTATTGTCGGTTCGACACGAGGTCGAGTGCTGCTAAGACCAAAGACGATCACTATTGGTTGAACTTTAGGGCCCTCGCCCACGGGCGACTTTTTGTAGCGATGCAGTCGCGATGCTCTCGCGCGTAGCATCGATACAGACGCGAAGCAGTCGCTAGCTGTGTGCCCGCGCCCACGGGACCAGATTCAGTCGCGATGCAAACGCGATTTGGATCAGTACAGTTGCAAGATGGACTCCGTTGAGGCAACATTAGTCACGTTGTCTTTGGTGCTGCTTTTACGTAAGCAGCCGAAGCGTAGGCAACGGAAGCAGCGTCAATATTGGATGCATCCATTTAATACCCAGAGATTACTTTGTGGACATCATGTAACAACATTCAAACAACTCAAAAATTATGATCTTAAATTCAAAAGTTGTTATAGAATGTCATATTCGGTCGCGCGTTTGTATCGATACAATCGCGATGCAGTAGCGCGTTGCAAATGCGACTAACACGCGTTAGAAGTGATGCTGTCGCGCGTTTGCTAAACGCGCGACTGCATCGCTACAAAAAGTCGCCGTGGGCGAGGGCCCTTAATGTCAACCGCAGTCAGCAACTGGTAAAATAAAATCATCACCTGTCTAGCCTTTTCCGAACTATGTTGAGGTCGGCTCCCAGTCTAACCAGTTGCAGCTGAATACCAGTATTTTACATGGAGCGATTGCATATCTGTCCTCCACAACCCAGTTACCGGGTGATACGACAGTAAAAAAAGAAAACCGGCAGATACCGACTCGGCAGATAAATGACATTTCCTTCTTTCTTTCTTTCAAATATTCTCCCCAAAATAACGATCTTCGATGATCGAATTCAAACCAAGAACACAAACTGCAGGACTTATCTCGAGCTAAATAAATGAAAATCGTGATTTGTGCGACCAATATTCCCTAAATAACATCGCTTTTCTGAAACATATTCTAGCATACATTCTCATAATTTAATAAAACTGGTGAATTAAAATATTTCCCCCAAAATACCGAACTTCGACGATCGCGATTTCGAACAATGAACACAAGCTGCAGGAGTTGTCTTAAGCTGAACAAATGAACATCGTTGTTTGTGCTACGAAATATCCCTGAAAGCATCGCTTTTCTGAAAACTGTTCCATAATCTAGCATACATTTTCATAATTTGATAAACATCTACATTTGTTGTAGTACTTTATGATCGGCCTCAAATAAACTTGCATTCAATATGGGGCAGAGAAGCTATTCGTTCACGATTTTATTTCCTGATCAGCTTCAGTTCAGCTTTTAATCCCAAAAATACAGTTGATGAAAAGGTTTAGTATTAGAGAGGGGGACACTGACGATTACTGACAAATGCGTGCACTGACTTGACGAGTCCACTCGAATCTTGGTGCTTTCCTTAAAAGACCTGACGGTCTTCATATGGCCTGACCAAGATCATGTGTGGACTTTAAAATAGATTGACCCTTGAGTTTGTTTGTTTCGGTCTTCTCAGCGTTGTCGGTTGGGAAAAACCGACCTCATCTATCTTTTTTTTAAAACATAATTCGAATCAATTTACAGAAATTAATATCATTTATCATTAATCGCTGACAAACCAGTAGTTTTACAATTTACCAGAATAATGGAAACCTGTTCCGAACCCCCTGACTAGTCTGTACACCCTTGACCGAAGATCCAGCTATATTCAAGGACTTAGTTGCTGTTGCTAAGATCGAATCTGAATCAAAAATTTCCTGTCCAGTAAATTAGTTAGCGTACAGTGTCCCCCAACAGGAAAATAATATTTTAAATAGAGCTCCGGTACTCACCGTATTTATCTATTAACCCATCAGTAATCATAGCGCCACGTATTTGCATGCGTAAGCGCAACAAATGTGCTTATATACGTCACTTATTCGATTACGGAGAAGTAAACCGAGTCAACGTGATGTGATGCTTCGTATTGATTGAGCACACGCAGTTGATGTTGTAAATACAGTTCTATCTTGATTATTATCTAAGATTAGTTATAAACAACATGAATGTATTTGAAAATGTATTTTGTTTCAATGCTATGGTGGTATCGTTTATATAGTTGTTGAAATTTTGGAGTTAGACATAATCACATGACGCAGTGAATATGTTAAAAAACCGGTATCGGCTAGTTTCCACAAAACTTACGTATTTCGGGTAAAGGTCAATGGGTTTTCATAAATCTCGAAATCAATCAAACCTATTTTTAGTTTACCCAAATCTGTTTATCAATAAATATTAAGTGTGTTATACTTGACGTGTAAATAGATAAAATATTAGTATTGCAATCACAATATTAGCTTATCGCACTATCGACATTGAACGACTGTACCACAGAATAGATAATATTATGACTGTATGTACATAGGAGTCATAATATTATTTATTCTCCGGTACAGTCACCTACAAGTTGCTTTGTTACCCTAGTGATAGTGATTGCTTCAGACTTTGATCTCGAGCTCAGAAGGTAAAAGATAACTTTGTTTTACAAAGAATAATTAATACGGTTGAGACGTTGTTGGTGATTAAAACTTTGACATATTTTGAATTTATTAGGGTGATTCCGATTATCACGGTGGTGTACCTCTGTAATAAAAAAAAATCGGTAAAATGCGACTCGGACTCGCGGGTTCCGTACAAATTTGTAGGTAACTACTAATTTACTGATTTCGGATTTTTTCCTTTACTTGTGCTACGTGACATTGCTTCTTGCCAAATTTCATGATTCTTTGTTAACGGGAAGTAACCTATAGGTTTCGATTCCCTTGCTAGTGTCAAAATATGCGGCATAAACGCCCGTATCTATTAATTGATTTTTTTCACTGCTTCAAGGGATTGCAGCCCAGAGTATTTGATATTAATTTTAACTTGATCGTTCCTGAGAATAGGGGTCTTGACAGACGGACAGACAGATGGACAGTGAAGTGATCTTATAAGGGTTCCATTTTTCCTTTTGATGTACGGAGCCTTAAATATAACATGCTATAGAATAATAATAATATTATTCCAACTCAACCCATATTAGACAGGGGCGGAAATTGCTAAAATAGCAGAGCATACAAATATGACCAAAATGTAGAAAATACACAATTTTCCTTCTTTTATTAATCGGACTCATACTTTGTATTGGGAAATAGCCGGAATTTGGGAATTTCTTTGTGTATGTTAGTCAGTCGAGGAAAAGAGCCAAAAAAATCACATTTCTCGTAATAAGCACGTCACGCACTTATCATTCTGAACTCTGAAAGGAATTAGAAAGAACATTTTGCAGAAGGGAAAATAATGAATTTATTCTCAATTTCATTCGTGCTTGTACATCAAGCTACCCGAAACTGTCACAATTTCCCAATCAACTTTGAACCTAATGCTTTAGCGATAAAGTTGAAAATCTAATAAAGATATTCGACAGATTGTAGTAGCTTGATGTGCTGGCGTCTGTACCAAATTGATCTAAGTAAGTAGGTACCTTGTTGTGTAAGGTTGGTGAAAGTGAAAAATTATCACTATGCTGAACCGTAGCCATTGCTGTTACGTTCACAATGCCATTTTATTTTTTAAACAACCCTTTTTTTTGGTTCCTCTAAACCTAAGATGTTATTTTTCAAGCAATATTTTTATGGTACACGACGACGACGAGTACATAAATTCTTTCCTTCCTCTTCGGACCCCTTTAAGCGTAAATAAATGGTCGTCGGTTGATCTATTGTTTAAAAAGGCAGCTTGTTAGAGCCCAATTCCGTTATTCATTCGCATCTTTAGGGCTATTGTTCTTCAGAATTGGTACCTACACGGTCTCCAGCCGCGTTTCGGGCGCCTCGCTTTGTGTCCAGGCTCTGTCCATGTGTTTGGCGACGCACGGGACGGCATCGTTTTTGTTGTTCATAGTGTGTCAATGAGCTAACCAATTGGGGGCTGTTTGTTTGAGACTGGGGTTTCGTGGATTGTCCTTGCTCTTCACGTGTGTTGTACTGGCTAACTAAAGGCTTAGTTTATGTTGTTGTGTTTTGACGTTGGTTGGTTCTTGCATTAGAACTATCGGGTTGCTGTTGTAATGTTCGTCGTCGGTCATGACCCAGCCATCATGATGCTGGTCCTTGTAGATGATGTGTATGTTGACAGGTTCTGGTTTATCGGTAGGTGACTACACCAGTGTGATGCTGGTATCCGTGTGCACAATTACCAGATAGAACTCGGACGCGGCGATTAGGAAATCCTCTCCTCCTCAGAACGTCTTGTTAAATTGTATGGTTATGTATTGTGTTATCCTTTGTTTCTGGAAGAGACCGCTGTTAAGGAGAAATTCCTGTATATTATTTAGAAGTGCTAGGCGAATTCTGTCGTCATCTTGATGCTCCAAAACATATGAAGCGAGGTCTAGACGGACAGACGTGGTCGAAAGTGAAACCCATATTTATTTAGTGGGCTATCTATCGGTTCGGCCCGAACAGAGAATTCCCGTGTTTTGTCATCGGCACAATTATGCCAATAAATTGTAATTGCTTTTGTTTTTATGGTGTTACAAGAGCTTCTCGACACATGTGAGCTTCGCTCTTTGTTTATCTTTAGAAATACATACTGTTATGCAAATTTAAGATTTCGGGGTAGTTTTTTGTTGCACAACGACGTTTTTTTTTTTCTTGTTGCAGCGGGCGTGGGTATAGAAACTTGACTTACAAGTTAGAAAATAGATAACTTGTTCAAGGCAGTTTTGGTAATTTAGTACAATGTTAAAGAAAAGCGTGAAGTACGAAATCTAGAACGATACCGCAAGAATAATATAATGTATTAGTTTATGCCGCCCTACTAAATATAATATGAAATATTGTCCTAAAGCCCAGCTATAGCTTAAAATGATGTTGATTTCGCGCGTGGTTTCAAAAGTCCAAGCAAACTAAAACCCAGCCTGATACAGTTTCCAATAGAGATTCCTGAAATAAACGGAAAAATCTCACTAGATTGGCCCGCAAAGGGTCCTCAGAGTCACTCGATGTCACCAGGACCCTCGGCCGGAAAGCCTAGGCCTTTAGCCGTAGATCAGGAACATATGTCACTTTTTCACCGTCTTTAGGTGATTTAATTTGCTCCCACGAAAACAAACGCGAGACACCGTTCAAATACCAAATTTGAGTTTCGTGATGAAACCGTAATGTCCTAGAATAAAAAAATTCGAAGATATGTGACATCTACCAACCTGCACTGGGCCCGCGTGGTAGATTATAGCCCACTCCCTCTAGAATGGAGGAGGCCTGTGTCCCAGCAGTGGGAACAATATAGGCTGATTATGACAAGATTATGGTAGCTTGATATGTCATCGTGCGTACCTCTAACTAAAATATTCGGCACCGAAGCGCTATTGATGCTAGAAAATCCCAATGCAGTATATCGATGTTAAATCAGGCCGGCAGGCACTATAAACTGGTAGGTACCTATATTATTTTATTTCTAGAAATCCAGCATTCATGGCCTTTGAAATAGCATGTTTACGATTGAAAATTGCAAATGATCGTGTGACAACTATGACAAGGTCTTCAGCGAAAACGGCCATTAGGCTGAACCTAATCACTTGACGTGTTTGTTTTATTATCACTGCCCAAATGTGACCCGTTTGTCAAAGAAAACAATAACAACTGTTAATGTTTTTTGTAGTTTTTTTTTGCCTTGAAGTTAAAAGAACAAGCGTCATCATCATTTATCATCCATCATTCTTCTGCCCTTATCCCAATTTGTTTGGGGTCGGCGCAACTTGCCTTTTTCTTCCATACTTCTCTATAAGTCTTCATCTTGGTAGTCACCTCGACTTTGGTGTCCCTTACTCTTATAGCCATCCACATTCATAATGAAAACTTTCCTCAAGACATGTATGTATGTACCATGACAACCACTTTCTATACAACTTTTCAGTCACCGGTGCCACTTTATGCTCTATTTGCTTCCTCGTCCCACTCCCCCTTAACCCCCCCTCGTCCGACTCATTTATTATTCTATCAACTCTAATTTTCACTCTCTCAAATTCATTATCATTAGTCGTCAAAGAACAAGCATATTTTTAAGTAAAATTGCAATCAAGAGTCATTAAAATTAAGTTAGCAGAACTCGCAATTATCTTTTCCGATGTTTTGGCATCGAACATACCTACAGCAACAAACAATTCGTGCCAGAATCAGTGCTCTGTCTGGTACACAAACAAAGCTTTGAAGCCAATCAATCAACCCAGTTTATAACTGCATTCACAGTTCATAGGTGAATGTAAAACCACCCCGAAATGATGAGTCAAAATCGGCGCTATTGCGTTTTGTTTGGGTCTCGGGAAAATCGTAAAAAAAAGGCAAAAGTTGCATCATACCTAAAATCTATTCAAACTTATGTTTCTAATTGATGTTATTTCAAGTTAAGCAAATATCAACTTTATCATATTGAAAATTCAATTGATTTCAGAGTGACTAGCACTATTAAAAAGTTGTAAAAATGTTTGAAGTTGTAGCGTAAACGAACTTTATTGTGTTGGATTTAAAGTTTTTTTTCCATAAACTCATATTTGTTTACATTTTTAGCAAATAAATCGCGAATGCAATGCAATGGTTGGACATTGACACATTGTAAAGTATTTGGTACTTGTTGAGAGGCTCACACTGTTCTCTCATACCTATTAACACACTAATATGATAATATTGTAAAAGCCAATTATTTTAAAAAGAGTAACCCTGAATTTTGTTGCCGGCTCTTCTCCGTAGGAAACGACCAATTGGAACCGTGAACTTGGCTTGTGACGTTTCATAAGTGCCCATGTAGGTATATGTGAAATAAAATATTTTGAATTTGACATTCATTTTCCAATTATACTACGGCAATGTCTCGAATACTTGTGCCACACCCGAGTCTGAGAGATTGTGCATAGTTACATGTGCACAAAGCACAAACTCGGGATCAAGGAAAATCTATGGACTATAGATAGGACGTTGGCTATATTCTTGTTCTTGTAGCTGTTGCTCAGTTGGCTTGTAGCTTTGCAATAATTGTTATTGGCATTTCTCCCTCGCTGTGTGTCGGGAACTACGGAGTAGACAGGGCGTTCAGCCAGAAGCGAGCTAGCGGTTTAATTTTAAGTGACAGATTGGTAAACAGATCTATTTATTTTATCAATCCTCTGCCTAACCCTTCGGTGAAACAAGGCGAGATGTTATGTGATATGTTCTTTAATCTATTCAGGTTGTAAATGAGACCACTGCCCGACATTTTGGAGCTCGAATTTCAAAGAAAAAAAAAACCGCCAATGCTGAGTTAACTTTCAGACCTATTAAAATACCAAGAAATTATTTTTAAACGAACTATTCCAAGCCGTCGTTTTTAAATTGACTTTTATCGTGGTTTGATTGTTTTTGTTGATTTATGATTTCATTTTACTTTGCATCATTTCAGCTTTGCATGTTCTATGCACTCTAAACTATTCCTTCACCAACCCTTTCTCAATATCCTGATACTTATGGGCATCCTTACTCCTCCAATGATTCTTGATGTGTAGTAAATATACAACTACTTTCCCCAGCATCGTTTACCTACATCTTTAAACCTAAAGAAATGCCTTTGTTTGCAAATTCTCCGCAATCGTTCAATCGAACTGCAATAAATCTTTATGTGATTGTGTTGTGACTTTGACGTAATTTGTGAATGTGTGTGTGTATAGCTCAATTTAGACTAGAAAATTGGTTTTACATTGATCCAGTGTTTCTATCCAGCGCTGGAATCAAAAGTCACTGGATCAATACGGGGTAAATTAAATTTGCTAGCTAAACTCTGCAGACGTGGTGGGTATCTTAACAGGATAAAACAAAAACAAAATACACTACCCAACGGTTATACACAAAAAAAAAAAAACAAATCAATATTTTTTTTTGTTTCAACATGCTTTGATTCCGGCACTCATCATTAAATTGAAATTCCGATCCAGTGTTACTGGATTGAAATACTGGATCAATGTCAACCAGCCTCGTACTTATGTTTTTCTTCTACATCGTTATAAGTAGACATCTAAAACAATTTTAATAACAAATTAAACCGAACAGACGCGTCGACCTACTTAGGTAACTGTCGCATTGTTTACGCAAGGACCACGTATTAGTTATGTTATCAACTTCAATTTTTTTCTTCTACATCGTAATAAGTACGTATCTAAAACAGTTTTAATAACGAATTATTTCGAACAGAAGCATCGACCTACTTAGGGAACTGTCGCATTGTTTACGCGAGGGCCACGTATTAGTTATGTTGTCAATTTCAATTTCATACATGATCGCTTCAACGAGGGGCAGTAATGAACTTATTTATAAATAGATTGTCCAACACCAAGGTCTAATATATTATATCCTTAAATATATGGTGTATAGGCGGTCCTTCTTGCTAATGGAAATCCATAAATAATCAGCCTAGAATGTTCCACGACTGCTGGGACGCAGGCCTCCTCTCTTCGAGAGGGAGTCGGCTGTAATCTACCACGCGGGCCCAGGGTGGGTTGGTAGATGTCACATGTCTTAGAACTTTTGGTTCTAGAACATGCCGGTTTCTTCACGATGTTTTCCTTCTCCTTTTTGAGAGTAGTGGTGATGAAATTATTTACAAAAAGTTAAGCGCCTGCTTAGGTTCGAATCCCGTGACCTACAAACTCGCAAGTCGGGGTCAGTACTTAGGGGCCACCACTGCTCTCAATGGAAATTCATACTTCACTACATTATTATTTACTTCAACACATCAACATACTAACACACACACAATTTTCTTTTAGTCTTTGTGTTCCATACAGTAGAATGACACAGTCCACTTGTGATAAGTTTTTGTCTAATTACCCTAACCTTAGACCGCAAACTACCTCTTAAAATACAGGTATACCCTAGCTTAAGAGGTAGAGTATTACTCTTGTACAGAACTCACAACATTAAATGTATGTACTTATCAAACTGTAAGTCAAACTCTGTATGCTTTTGGATAAATAAAGATTTATTATTATTATTATTATTATTATACTAATATTATAAATGCCAAGTCTGTGTACCTTTTCACGTTTTATTAACGGCTGAACGAATTTCGAGATTTGACACACATGTAGACAGCAGGGTAAGGACATACATAGGATACTTTTTATCAAAGTGGTACGATCTCATGGCATAATTTCCGACATCCACGCGGGCGAAATCGCGGACAAAAGCTACTTGGCAATAAATTATACTCCAATAATACTGAAATATTAAAAGTTGGAGAAGTTCAGACATTTTGTTCTAATATAAAGCTGAATAGACACTATCGCATATTAAATTGTTATGGCACGAATACACGATGTCCACTAGTAAATTCTATTGTGCCAGTCGACTTTCACTAAGTGTCAATTTGTCATGTTGTTAGATTTATTTGGTAGAACTCTCAGCAAGCTACATATATGTTGTGAATCACTAAGACTATTTGCAGAGACAAAATGTGCTAGGGGAAATTATTCAGTGTAGGCACAATATACACATGCAGCATTTTATACTAAAGTATGATCATATAGTAAGAGCGATATAATCTGTCTGGCGAAACAAATTATAATCATGACATTACAATATTGACATGTCTCAATGATGCAGCATTTTAGCACAATTTTAAAAATGTTTTGAAGAGACTAAATCTATCACTTTTGACAACTATTATCACTAATGCCCAACTTCTGTCTGAGGTCGTCTGGTAAAGACTCAAATCTCAATACATAGCTACATGATTCGACAGTTATCAAAGACTGAAATCTCAATTCATAGCTACATGATTCGACAGTTATCATTTAAATCGAAGTTTTTCCTTAAATGAGTCTTCACACTAAGTTTAGGATACCTTCTAGTATCAAACCAATAGTAGCATCGAATGAATAAACTCCGGTTTAGAATATTTACCAAAGCTCCCTGCCATCTAATCTCTTCACCACCCTTGGTTGACTGGTAGAGAATGCCTAAGACATTAAGTCCGTAAGCGAAAAGTTTAAATAAATATCTCTGAAATTGACCATTAGTTGTTAACTCCGATTAAATCACAATACACAGTTTATATGCTCACGCGCATAGCAACTACGGCCCTGTAATAAAGCGGTTTCCGTTATTCATTATATCATGGCATGACGATGATAGCGAGTGTTATGTGGATAAGAACTCAATTTGGCTTTAATATTATACAAAGACTAGCTGCGCCCCGCGATTTTACCGGCATAAGTTTCGATCCCGTGGTAATATCGGGATAAATAGTATCCTATATGTTAATCCTGGTTATAAACCATTTGTGTGCCAATTTTCATCCAAATCCGTTCAGTAGTTTTTGAAAGAAAAAGAAAGAAAAATATTTTATTCTGCACAAACAAAACGCACAATTACAAGTAAAAAAATAATAATAATAAATTTAAGAAAAGCGAAAAAGACATAAGATACACATAGTCAAAAGACACGTACTCATGCATAAAAATGTTGACACTTTTGTCCATTGCTCGCTGCGTGAAAGAGTAACATACATCCATCCATCCATACAAACAAACTTTCACGTTTATAATATTAGTAGGAAGTAGGATTAACCAGTAACAGATCGAAAGCTATTTGAAATAATGATGTTACTCCCACTAGTTTTAAGGCTACTTTACTCTTGGTAGTGATCTGGGGGCCACCATTTGGGTGTACTTAACCATTTGACAGCAACCAAATTGTTTATGATTTGGTGAGAATTCCGGAAATGATTCGCTTCCAGATGATTTGCTCAATGTGGCCTTTTTGGACACCCTATGATATAGGGGGTTGGGGATAGACAGTTGGCCCAGCAAATATGTGGCTACGAGACATTAGTTCAGATTTGTGCTATTAACCGTTCATGTGTCTACAGATTTGTCTTAGTATTAAGTACGTCCGGAGACCGTCGGCGATATTTAAAACAAATGAAGCTGCTAGAATCTGCTAGAATCTGATAAAGACATTTTATATCGCACCCTTAGGCCAGACTATAGGGTTCCAAACACGGTGAGTGTTTGGAACCCTATAGTCTGTCCACTAATCACCGTAAATCACTTTTTTGAACAAACAAAATTTAAATCTTCACTCCTCACTGTGTGTTAATATTTTTCCCACTTAAGATTTTTCTGAAACCACCATTCTCTACCTTTCTACAAATTACAGGATGAAAACGGAATCATTAATCATCGCAAGAAACCCGCCTAAACGCATATCGCATTCATAATAGTCTGTTTTGTCGTTCAACAAGATTCATTGCATTGATTTAGTAGTCGAGAGGACAGAGTTTTAAACGAACGATCCAATAAACATTGTTGTATACACGGCTACATATCAAGCTATACATTTCCATAGTATATTATACTGGTCTTGAATTGTATAAGGATTTCCGTACAATGCGAGGCTATCTCATAATGAAAAAAAGTTACGGGTAAGGTACAGACGCCAGCACATCAAGGTGCTATAATCTGTCAAATTTCTTTAATAGATTTTCAAGTTTATCGCTAAAGCATTAAGATTCAAGGTTGATTGGGAAAATTTGACAGTTTCGGGTAGCTTGACCTGCTGGCGTCTGTACATATAATTTTAATGATAAAACTGCTAGTACACACCCAAAACTATGCACACACGCAGCGCAAGTCCTTTGTAAATTAGCCCAAAGGAATGCTATGCGAATATAATGTAAATCGGCTGTGTAATTGCGTAAAACACAGTAGCAATGGCTTTTATTTTGACAGTTCAACAACATTCATTGCGTCATTTACGTTGTTGAGCAGAGATATTTTTCGAACATATGAAGCAATGGATTAGCAATATCCTTCAAAATTATTTCAGGTTGAGATTGACAGTGTTACGCAATTAGGGTGCTGTAGCTTGACAATGTCGTCGTGTATACCTACTGTCCCAAAAGAAAATTATTTGACAATTGAAGGTTTTATGCAATTAGCCCGCGTTCGCAATGATGGATAGGATTTTCATCCTGTAGTATACAAACGGCAGTAATAATTAATGTGTGGCCATATTGTCGTTCAGCTCGCCCGTCTCGGGTACTACAAACTGGCGGCGGCGGTGCAGGCCGACACCGAGCAGCGCCCGCGCAACGGACTCCACCACCCACACCCTAAGGAGATTAGGTAAGCCTTTTGAAATCGTAGCTTAGACATGACGGCACCGCTATTTTTGGAATAAGTTTCCTAAGATAGCGGTGCCGTCACGTACAGATGCCAGCACATCAAGCCACTACAATCTGTCAAATTTCTTAAATAAATTTTTAACTTTATCGCTGAAACATTAGGTTCAAGGTTGATTGGGAAAATTTGACAGTTTCGGGTAGCTTGATGTCTGTACCTAAACGATTTTTTTTAAGAAAGCGAACGGTCACACAATAACGTTTGTCCAAAGTCAGAGCGTTTTGTAAATGAGCGTAATGTCATATACTAAAACCAAAAGGTATTTAAAAGATCGCTCTTAGCGATAAGACCGCCCATTGTGTCACCCTTTGTCAAATTTCTATATTTATGTCTGTAATTTATATGGTGTACAGACGCCAGCACATCAAGCTACTACAATCTGTCAAATCTCTTTGATAGGTTTTCAACTTTATCGCTAAAGCATTAATGTTCAAGGTTGATTGGGAAAATTTGACAGTTTCGGGTAGCTTGACCTGCTGGCGTCCGTACATAATAAAGAGTATTCTATTCTAATACTAGCCGATATAATATGACGGAACCTGTTTCCTGGGAAACCGTAGCTTTATGGCTGCAATGACGGCCTTTCGATTTTTTGACACTGAAACATCCAAACATGTATTTTCATGACGGTCACCACTGTCTGAAGAAACCCAAGCTTTGTCAGGAGATCTGCTGTCGATTGATTTGGTTGGCTGTTGATATTTCCGCCAACCAACCACCGCAGAGGCTTGATTATAAGGCTATCAGAAACCGTGAATCTAATTCATGACCATATGTATCAAAATGTCCAGATGGTTACAAATTCTCTCATGCCCTTAGGTGGACACACATTTTGATTCTATGCCAATACATAAAAAAAAAAACTTTATTATCTACCAAAAAAAAAAAAAAACATTACAAAGTGAAAAATAACTTTAATTTCGGAAGTCGGTGGAAAAACCAAAATCCAAAACCAAAGACTTTAAAACAAATACAAGTGTTATTTTTGCAAAAAAGTTTTTATTTTTCTCTTTTTTTTTTGTGGTACCTACCCCAGGCAAATTCGTTTACCTTGCTAAGTAAATAACAGTGTCAGGAAGCTATTATAACATCATCAGCATTCACTAAGTGGAAAAAAATACGTATTATTGAAACTACCTATAAAACCACTCATCAGAACTTGACTAAATGTATGGAGGACCACCCTTGGTATAAGTATACCATTTCAAACAAAAGAATAATTATTCAAATCAGTTTATAAATGACGGAGTTCTGAGGTAACAAACATAAAACAAAATACAACCGATTTGAGCACCCCCTCCTTTTTTTGAAGTCGGTTTTACAGTGGTTAGTATCTTCATCCTGTTTGACACTATAATGCTGATGACAATGAAACTATTCTTAAAGCAATATTTGTACGGTCTTTGAAGGAGACCTATTATAATTAAGCCCTTCACATATTACACAATTACTTCCGCATAAGCATAACCATAATCAGCCAATAATGTACCCACTGCTGGGACACAGGCTTCCTCTCTGTGAGAGTGTGTAGGACATATTCCACGGTGCGGGTTGGTGGATGTCACATGTCTTCGAATTGTTGGTTCTAAGGCATGCCATTCACCGTTTTGAGAGCAGTGTTGATAAAAGGTTAGAAAGAACGCTAAGCGAAAACGAAGTACAGACGCCAGCAGATCAAGCTACCCGAAACTGTCAAAGTTTCCCAATCAACCTTGAACCTTAATGCTTTAACGATAAAGTTGAAAATCTATTAAAGAAATTTGACAGATTGTAGTAGCTTGATGTGCTGGCGTCTGTACATAGTAGCACGAGCGAGCCGGACGAAGTCGCGGGCAGAAGCTTGTTAAATATACAAAGAAGATTCTAGAATCTAGTGTAAAGGCTAGGCACGTGGACAAAGTCATTCGTAGGTAATAATTACGTTTTAATACTTAACACGCGCTTCAAGGGATGACCTCACCTATAGGCAGGGGTGTGATCCTATTTATAGATACCACTATTCAAAATTAGATGCATCAATAAGCACCTTTAGTTAACTTACTCTAATACATTAGAAGTTTCTAGAACGATGGTAAGGACATTATAAACAAGGCATTAGAGAATTGGTTTTTAGTCAATAGTTTCTCTTGTCCTTCTACGTGTTGAAAATAGGTCGTTTATTTTAGGAAGAAAGGCTCTTCAGCTTCTTTAACTATACATAAATTAAAGTTGCTTTGCGTATGTGTGGCCGCGTTAAAGATATACCTACACAAGTCTCCGATACTCCATAACTGCCTGCCGGCCAGCCAGCCAGCCAGCCTGCCTGTGACTACCTCAACACAATTTGTCTAGAGGCCCTCATCCATATATGCGTCACAGACTTCATTATGTACTTGAATGATTATGTATCATGCACTACAGACAAAGACACATAAATTATCGAGTATCGGCTATCTGCGTCGTTTAAGATAGGCCCAAGTGCAATATATATGTCGTGGATTGATGGCGCCATGGTCAATACGCAGCGCCATCTAACAATTTATTTTGTAAACCTAATAATAATCGTCACCGGAAACGCAAGCGTGGCGTGGCGCCATATTGCTTGGACACGATCGTCGGTAGAGGGGATGCAGCGAGGACAGGGAAGGGACCGACCGAGTGTTCGGTCAGTTGAGTTTCGACTGTCTTGGCAGACACTCAGTACCAACGCACGTGTTTGTTTCGGTTTATTGTAAAATTGTGAGAATTAATAAAATTACTTTGATTTAAAAATATCTTCTGTTCGAGTACCCACGACAGTGCCCATAGCTAAGTTTAACTATGTCGGATCGTGAAGAAGACCCGATGTTTCGCATTCCGGCCACTCTTGATGCGACATCAGAAGCGGAATAAATCCACAACGACCCACGTGTTCAAAATGAAGATGCTAGTGTCAAAAATGGATGCGTCTGATGGAACAGCAGCCCCGCAGCCGTCAGCGAAGCCTTTCGTGTGCTGCAAGTGAGGGAAACCAGGATATATCGCATTCCTGTGCACGAGTAGTGGCAGCTAAGCAGATGGTGGAAAACGTGCTAGAAGTCGTGTACGGCGAGTGGACGTTGTACAACTACCCTCAGACACGTTAGAAAATAAAGGTGAGCTGTATTGTTTTGTTTGCGATTCTGATGCTGAATGCTCGTTTATTAAAAGCGGGTTGTGCAGCCAAATTAAGTGGCAAACGAGTTAATAACATTGTTGCATTGACTAGTATTGGTCAAACATGTTTAGTCAGCACAGAACATATCACATGTAGTGTTGCGATTAACGAGCAACAGCTTGAGATTTTATTACTATTTTCTACCCTACATTTACTTGCAAAGTAATATTATGATATTACCTACGTGAAATATTGACACCTAGGCTTTTCGATTAACATGTCACACACAGAGTTTTTGTTGTCTCTTGTAAAAAATTCAGTTTTAAACGGTCAACAACAGAAAGCTAGATTTGATAGAACAAAGGCAGCTGTGATAAAATGTTCGGTTGATGATTTCGTGTTATTAGAAAACGAAGAGTGAAATCAGATTATACGATTAAGTTAGATCTGAAGTTCAGAGGTCCGTTTAAGGTAGCATAGGTAAAGAAAGATGCCAGTAGGTCATGTACCAGTCGAAGTAGATAGTAATCACAGTGGTGATGAGCAAGCCTACATTATGGGAAGCACGGGAGTAGGGGTTCTCTATCGGCCGTAGTAGTGTGGTGTCACAGGGTGATGCACACGGATCCATGCGTTGGATGTGTGACAGCAATGCGATTGCTGGTTGGCTGGAGAGCCGTGGCGTTAGAGTGGTTTACTCGTGTGTGGATTTCCAGGTGTCTAAAGCTCTTAAAATGATTGTTAATGTGGATCACAATGGTACATGGCTTTGGTTGATGACTTACGCTATGATTTCATAATCAAAGTTTGTTTACATTACTCTGGTTGAATCAATACTCTAAAAGCCTTCAACTCCAAGCGCACTTATACGTACGCTTACGATCGCATACAAAAGATGCCTCTAAGTAGTTTTCCTAACAGGTTAAACGTAGAAGACGGTGAGAAGAGTTCCTCCACCGAGTAGTAGAGCACATACCATGGCTATTAGGTCGCACTGTACGTACTTGTCTGTAGTCGTAACTGCAACTCACTTGTGAGTTGTTCTGGGGGCGATGGCCAGCTGGTGGTACAGCGGGAACCCGGGTCTCAAAGGAGACGATTGTTGTGTTGGTCTTGTAATGACCTGGGAGTCGTAGACTCTATGTGAAGTGATGTGTGTAGATCGTATCACAAGAGGTGATGACGATATGGGTGGCATGAGTGTCACTAGCTGCTGCGGCAGCCAGGCCATGAGCGTTGTACGAGTATGTAATCTACGAGTAAATTGATACAGTTTCTGACCAATTCTTACTAAGGCTTAGAGGAACCTCGTGTTATCGATGGTAGTTTTGATCAGAGTATTACTAACGAATTTGAGGAAAGTCAAGTAATAGTTTTGTTGCTGAAACAGAGTAGAGATTAAGTTGTGTGTGTTGTGTGGGGTTTCGTGAGAAACCATAAAGTCCAAGAGTGATTTGGCGATCCGAGGGGGCCCATGCGCAAATTAATTTGACGAGTTAAGTAACTGGAGGTTACTAGATAGTATGAGACACATTCATCTTGGTTGATTATTTTTATTGTAACCTTGAGATTTGGGAATCAAATAGTGGGTAACACTCTGAACTCTGCTATCTTTAGTTTGTTCGAATTTTCATTGTGTTTTTGCCTGAACCAAATGTGGTCATGAGTGACCGAGCTATGTGATACTTTGCGGGTATGTTTCTTTACAGATTAACACACGACGTGTGCAAACAGAATGGCAGTGTCGAACAGCGCTGCACTCTTTGGATCTCCTGTACGAATAATCCCTGATCAAGGACGGTGCTTTTCGAGCAAGGAGTTTCGCGACTTCTGCCAAGGAAATAGTGGATTACAACCGGCCAAAGACGTGGTCACAGAGAAAATATCGACTCCGGTGACTTGTTTCCTTTTTCGGTGGCGAGCCCCTCCCATCACCACAAGCTGTCCAAAGAAACTGTACTGTCTGTAGTGTCTGTACAATCTGGTGAGTCGTTTTCATTTTGTTTTGACAGTTTTGTTCAATTTTAGAAATGATGATGATGATATGACCGAAATTAATTTAGATGAGATTAGAGAGCACGCGACCCAGAATATCGTAAAGAATGCTAATTATGATAAAAATCGATTTGACCAAAATAAGGCTCAGGTTTCTAAGTTGGCTATTAATGATTATGTTTTGATCGAAAATGAGGAAAGAAATCAGACAAAATTAGATCCAAAATTCAAAGGTCCGTTTAAAATCATTGAGGTACTAGACGGTGATAGATACCTACTAAAGGCGCTTGACTCCAAGCGAACTTACAAATACCCCCATGATCGTGTGAGGAAGATCCCCGATCATCAAGTTCCTCGAGAATTAGATGTCATAGTCAGTGACAGTGGTAGTGAGACCACATCTGATTAGCAGGCTTGTACACCCATACTCTAAACTTGAGACCGCACCTCATGAGAAACATGTGGCGATGGGTCTAAAAAGAATCGTTGGTGCGATTCTGATTTGTGTTGGTGCACAAATTGCTATGAACATTTCACGAGACCGCACCTCATGAGCAACATGTGGCGATGGGTCTGATAATCGTTGGTGCGATTATGATCTGTGTTGGTGCACAGTGTATTGTGAAAGTTTCATGAGTTGGTTGTACATTGCTGATGAATTATGGTGGACAATTTTGTAAGCATTATTGTGTAACTTGTTGATCGGATCTTTTCCAATGTGTGTTCTACGGAAGCTTCTTGTATGAAGCCTTAGTACAGCTGATTATTTCACTTAGATTTAGATGAAATAAAGTACCATAGAGAATTAATCTTTGCTTCACTGGCAGGATAGCCGAGCTAGATTACTGTCTGAGTTAATTTTTGTCCACAGGTACTACACCCGAGGACGGGTGCTAGTCAGGGATGGCCGTGTCGTGGATTGATGGCGCCATGGTCAATACGCAGCGCCATCTAACAATTTATTTTGTAAACCTAATAATAATCGTCACCGGAAACGCAAGCGTGGCGTGGCGCCATATTGCTTGGACACGATCGTCGGTAGAGGGGATGCAGCGAGGACAGGGAAGGGACCGACCGAGTGTTCGGTCAGTTGAGTTTCGACTGTCTTGGCAGACACTCAGTACCAACGCACGTGTTTGTTTCGGTTTATTGTAAAATTGTGAGAATTAATAAAATTACTTTGATTTAAAAATATCTTCTGTTCGAGTACCCACGACAGTGCCCATAGCTAAGTTTAACTATGTCGGATCGTGAAGAAGACCCGATGTTTCGCATTCCGGCCACTCTTGATGCGACATATACATAGGAACTTCGATAAATTTGTTTATGGTGTGGTATCATTTTTCTGTGTGCTTCATCACCATTCTCCTGCTCTTATCCTAATTTATTTGAAGTCGGCGCAACATGTCTTTTTCTTCCATACTTCTCTATTAGTCGTCATCTCGGGAGTCACTCCCTTTCTAGCTATATCATCTTTCACAAAGTCACTCCATCGTTTCTTTGGTCTTCCCACACTCGTATAGCCGTACATCAAAAACTTTCCTGACTATATTTGCCTCATTACTCCGCATCACATACCCATACCATGACAACCGATTTCGACACAACTTTTCAGTCACCAGTGTCATTTTCAGACTTCTTCTTTTAGTATACTCATTTCTTATTTTATTCATTGGCGTAACACCTCACATCCCTTATCATTCTCATCTCAAATGCATTCTGGTGCTCTTATGTCAGTTTATTTTGGATTGGCGCAGTTAGTATTTTTCTTTCATTCGTCTATGTCAGCCGACATCTCCGAGATAACTTCCTTCTTTTCTTTGGGTCGCCGCTTTTCTAAGAGCCTATATTTCAACATAACGCTTGTCCATTCCGAGACAATTGGAGGCTTATCAGCTTCTCGATAATGGCACCACTTTGAACCTTTCTTTGAGGTATAAAATACTCATTCCTTATCATAAGAATTATCCTGGGGAGTCAGTTGTGCACTTTTTCTTCTCAGCTAAGCACTAGGAAGTGGTGAAGTGGTTTTTATATCCCTTCTCGTCCCACATAATTTGCCTAAGCAGATCCGTTATAGGAATCCTGAATCAAAATATAAAAGGGCCACTCTTCCAATGGAGCTCCTAAAGACTGCAACAAAGAGATTACGAGGAAAGATACCACAGTAGTCCATTGTGAATTTCTGATACAAACATTAATTGGCAACGGCTTGGATTGAACCAATCCAAGCCGTTGGTTATCAACGTACGAGTAGCGACCCGCCCGTGCCTCGCACGGTTTTTATGACTTGACAAAACTTTTATAAGTAAGCTTAATATTAACCTGTAATATACAAAAAAACCTTCCGGAATGAATTCTCTAACCGATGATGAAAACCGCATCAAAATCCGTGGCGGAGTTTAGAAGAACAAACAACACAGGACTCGACGAAAAGAGAGTTTAATTTATAATATGTATAGGTCATAATCAATCTGCCTAGCCTTTTGCCAACTTGTTGGGGTCTGCTTCCTGTCTAACCGAATGCAGCTGGATACCAGTATTTTATATGGAGCAACTTTCTATCTGACCTCCACAACCTAGTAAATGTATATAGAAATCAATTGGTATCCGTAACAACTGTCAAAGATCTACGAATAATATGTATAGGAGATGTTTTGAAGACAGTTCTTGGCACTGAACTCCAGTAACCTAAACAGTGGTGTCCATTATGCATCGTCCTCACTTCACCAACACGATGCAAATAGTTCAGGGGCATGAGAAACGTAGGACATCAGCCAGCAGTTTACTTTGCACTATTTGTACTTGTAAACACTTTGAAAGGTCCCGGAGCATCCCTTGGCGTTTATTTGTAGTAGTCATTAATTTTGTTGCTTTGATCTGTGTTTATCGGAATAATATTGGAACATGGATGGTCTTGTCTCTTCGGGCGGAAATAGGCAATTTGCTTACGTTCAATACCTGGTGTGGTAGGATAGCTCGTAGGTGTAATAGTTGTCAAACAAATAAGTGACATGGTAAACTTAAGACTACACAACTTTCTCTCCCGGTAGCGGGTTGTAAATTGCAGTTACAACGTACTAGCTTCTGCCCGCTTCGTCCGCGTTTTTTATTTTTCCTCGGTTCCCAAGGGTTCTAGTGTGATGTTAAGTAGCCTTACAGTTTTCCTCAAAAACTGGGCTATCAAATGCAATTTTTTTTTCAAATTCCACTGTTAGTTTCAGAGATTAGCGCGTTCAAATACACTCTTCAGCTTTATTACTAGTATAGCTTCTGTCCGCGATTTCTTCCGCGTGAAATTTCTTGTTCCCCCCCGACTCACCCCGTGGCATCGCATGGCCTGCCTGCGCTATTACTTCGTTTACGCTTAGCGTTCTTCCTGCCTTTTTTCATTCTTGCTCGGTTCCTAAGGGTCCTGTTATGTATAGCCTTCCTCAAAAATTTGGCTAACAAATGCAAAAAGAATTTTTCAAACCCGACCAGTAGTTCCAGAGATTAGCACGTTCAAACAAACAAACTTTATTAGCAAACTTTATAAACAAGCTTTATAAATAGTATGATAGGTTTGTTATGCAGATGTTATTGCTTAATATGAGGTATGCCATCTGTAAAAACATAGTCGGCAATCTACAGAAAATTCATATTTTCTGGCCATCAACTTATCTTTTTAAGTAAAATCCTTGATCGGAGGTAAAATCTTAATTTTTTTGCATGACAGCGTTGTAGCTATGTGGCAACATTACCCTATGATATTGATTTACAAACGTTGAACAGTTCATAGTATCGACGCTACTAAGGTCACTGAGAACTCTCACAGTAACTTTACCTATTACGAGGATATGCCATTTTGAAACTATGTTTTGAAGTATCCGATTATCAAAACCGTTAGTGCTAGTGGGGTTAAGTAGGTAGTACTTTTACTGAGGTTCATAAGTCAAGATGGTTTATAAATCAAGAAGGGGACGCCCAATAAGGCTTACATAACTATAGTGACCTTATTGGTGATTTTCTGAGTAGCGACTAGCGACCGCGTTCTAGTAGCGTTCGAAGGCCTCCCACAATATGGACCGATGACCTTGTGAAGGCCGCAGGAATCCGCTGAATGCGGGAAGCACAGAACCGGTCGAAGTGGCGGGTGGGCTTGCTGGGGGAGGCCTATGTCCAGCAGTGGACGTCTTCCGGCTGAAATGATGAATATGATTGGTGGTATTATCTACTCGCAACCGGCGTGCGTGTAAGACCATCTAGTCATCTGTAACAACGTAAAATAAGCATAAGCAGTATGTAAGGGTCGTAGTACATGACGTTCTGAAGTTTCTGCCTACACCCACGGGAAGAAAGCGTGAGTTTATGTTTATTGTGTGTATAAATCATGATGATATAACACCCGGAACCATCAGTCACGCAGTCGTGGTTGGTATCGGTATCGTCCAATAATTGGATCGTTAGTGGAGGTCTGATGCCAGTCGCATCAATTCAGTCGTGTTTGGTGAAACTGGAATACCCCAACTTGCTTTAATGATGCAGCCTTGCTGGTTTTTGTGAAACTTCGTCAAATCCCCTGTGTGCGTGTTGTCGTCTTTTTTCTTCTTCGTCGTGTCGCTGGAACGACTGTATTTCTGATCTTGTTGGCCCAAAACATCGTCACTTCCACGGCGTCGTCGGTGGCAGCGCAGAGGTCACTTTGACTGCATGTTTTGGGACACAGTGGGCAGAATAGGAGGTGGAGCATAGTTTCCCTACTCAAGTTCCGAGAGGTAGCCCCACTTGACTAGGTTAGCATTACATCTTCCCGCTAGTGTCCGGAGACTTCAGGGACTTCCAAGTAGCCCACGAAAGGTTACCCCCCCGGCAGGGAGATGCTCGTTTCGTAGTAGATGTAAGTCGGAGGGGATGAGTATCGTGCCATATTCATAAGCCCCTATAACCATATTCAAACAGGGTGTAAGAAGGCCTGATACGAAGCCGTCATCTACACATGTAAAGCCTCTTTCCATTTTTAACCAACTTCAAAAAGAGGAGGGGGTTCTCAATTCGGTTGTATTTTTTTACGTTTGTTACCTCGGACCTCTGTCCAACCAGAGTCTGTGTAAACCGATTTGGAAGGGTATACTTATAGGATTGTTCCATATAATTTTGGTAAAATTCTGATGAGTGGTTTTAGAGTTAGCTTCAATAATACGTATTTTTTCCACTTACCGTTTGTTGATGATTTTAAAATAACTTCCGGTCACTGTTATTTTCTTAGCAAGTGGAGGTATACGAATTTGTGTGGGGTAAGTACCAAAACTAAAAAGAGAAAATTAAAAACTAAGACAAAAAAAAACAATCGACTTCCTAAAATAACACTACAAAGTAAACAATAACTAAAATTATGGAAGTCGGTGTCTTTGGTTTTGTATTTTCGTTTTTCTCACCGACTTCCGAAATTCCGAAAGTCGGTTATTTTTTTTTCTTTATAATTTCTCTCAAAATACTTTTTTTTTACTAGCCGTTAATGTCCCACTGCTGGGCAAAGGACAAAAAATACTACCCAAAAAAAAATATTTACGCACTACCCCGTTTCTGAATTAATAACTGCTAACCAGACTGCTACAAACAAGTTTCAAAATCAAGCCTTCGAAACGCTTAGATTTCTAATTCCTACCGCGCAGTACTGACTTAACCTAGTTACCAATTACGCCTGTGATTATAATAGAGAAAGTTCCATATAGTTTTTGAGATTAGCAGATGATAGTGGTGACTGGCTAGTGGCCACTGATGGGCCATCTTCATGCTTTCTCTAAGAATTAGCGTGTACAGCAGCGCATGACACTTGATTGATGAAAGCGCTGGCGACTGTTGCTTGTAGGTAAAGCAGATCGCATGAGGCATTTATTTATTTACTAGGTCCGCCCGTGACTTCGTCTGCGTGAAATTTCTTGTTCACCCGACCCGGGGTGGGTCACATGGCCATTTTTTTTTCTGGGTGGGAAATCATCATAGGACTTCTCCCGCTCTGGGCGGAGTAGGAGCGTGTGTCAGACTTTTACTGACTACCACCAACCCACCTGTGTTCCTTCAGTTGCCTATGCCAGGGACCACGGTATCTCTTTCGAACAACCCTGGCAGGAATCGGCCCTAGCGGACCCCGTCAGTTTGTGCTGACATCTCTTAGAGGCGCGCGTGGAGCACAACGCGCCGTCGACTCGGGCCTGGTCCTTGCCGGGCGGCGAGCTGACCCCTCGCGTGGCCTGCCTGCGCTATGTCTTTGTTTTTGCTTAGCGTTCTTACTGTCTTTTTGCACGATAATTAAAATATCAACATACGATACCCAACACCCTTTTTGTCTGGCGACCTTGTCATGGCATCAGTGAGACATAGCCCTTAATCCCAAGATAATAAGTCTCATACTTATTTGTTGCAGCAGGAGCAAAACCACCACAATGGACAGTGATAGCCTGGTGCTGTGGAGGCGGCCCCTCACCACTCTGGAATACTTCTCCAAAGAGCTGATCATATTGATCTCCACAGGAGTACAGAGGTAATTAACAATACAGTCAGAACATACAAAAAAAGTCTATGGAAAAAAAAATAGTTAAACTAATATTTCTGTTTTTTTCCAGGTTATTAGCGTACAAATTGTTGGCGCTGACGATATTTTTTGCAGTATTAAGCACAACTGTATCTTACTACGTTAGTGGCCCACATCAGGCTTATGTACAGGTAAATAATATTTTTTATCCTATTACAAACATGACACTTAGAGCCAGCCAGGCGGCACGGCACGTCAAGGGATTTTATACGACGAATAGGAATTATCATGTTAGCCGAAAGACGGCCATTGCTGGACATAGGCCTCCCTCAAGCACCTCCACTTTGACCTGAGGGGCAATTCTCGTAATTTTAAGAATGTTCACAGTCAGATCTCAGTCTCAATATGTCAAAAATACCTCTAATTTCCCTACATTTTGACAAGTTTTTGACATTTGTTTGTCGCTGAGATGAGACTGCGACTAGATTTTGAACGTTTTAAATTACGAGAATTGGCCTTCTGTTCTGTGCTTTCCGCATCCAGCGGTTTCCTGCGGCCTTCACAAGGTCGTCGGTCAAAATTGAAATTTCAATAATAATCGTAGGCACAAAAGGAAGCTGCGGTATACTTATGCGGCATGCTGTGTCATTGAAATTTCAATTTTATTGTTAAACGCTTAAGTTATATTCCTATTCGTCGCATAAAAATCTCCTGCAGTGACGTGCTGCCAGTGGGTGCAGGCTCTTATTCACCCTAATAGTCCACTATGTTAATTCCGCTCATACAGCATCAGATTCCGCACAAAGTTCAAGCACTTACCGAATCGAAAACAGCTTGTTTTTTACCCGTTTGCAAAGAAGAGCTTTTTTTACATAATTCCTAAACACATTTTATAATATAGTGTATCGCGGGAGTTCTCAGGATGCGAGGGTCGCAGAACAGTCGTCGTGGCGATGTTTGGGGGTGGCTTAAGTCCAGTGGTGTCTTCTGGGAGATGATTAATGATGTTCATTTCATTTTAATGCAGGGTAGGGATAAGTCTGGCAGTGGAGGTCGTGATTTAATTTCACCACCACTGCTGCACATTCACACTGCACGGCTGCCGCTGAAAACCAGCGCTGGGGCTCTGTCTCGTATAGGGTCTTAGCATTATGCTGAGCGAAGGCCGTTTTGCGTGAATGTGACGCGTTTACCCCCAACTTGTTACCGGCATGTCCTAGAACCAAAAAATTCGAAGACTTATGACATCAACCAACCCGCACTGGGTCCGCGTGGTGGATTATGGCCCACTCCCTCTCAAAGAGAAGAGACCTGTGTCCTAGTAGTACTAGTAGAACATTATAGGCTGATTATGCATGTATGTGTAAATAAATATATTTTTATCTGTCTCCAGGTATTAATAGGCACGTTAGCGTGGTGGGGCTGGTGGGTGGTGCTCGGCGTGTGCAGCTCCGTGGGCTTGGGCACCGGCCTGCACACGTTCCTGCTGTACCTGGGCCCGCACATCGCGCGCGTCACGTTGGCTGCGTACGAGTGCGGCGCGCTCAACTTCCCCGAGCCGCCTTATCCTAACGAGTGAGTATTGTTGAGCAAAGTTGAGTGTGTTATCGAAAAATAAAGAAAGAAGTATTGTTTATTGTGCTAAAACAAGACGCATATTACAAAAAATACATTAAATAATCACGCTAATACATAGGAGCATAAAAGCCTCGTATTCAACAAATAAAAGTTCAAAGTTTTACATTGCTGTCCATTGCTTGATGTAAGGGCAGGTCATCATTTAATATGTTCTATGTTATGGGATTGGTTTCCGCACTTAGTCCTTCAGGTGGACCATTGTACGTGCGTCATTTAATATTCGCTATAGTATTGATCAACGTTAAGTATGTACTTTTATGGCATAGTACAATATTGAGTATTATGTCCATCGTTGGCCAAAGTTGAATATAATATCACATTGATTAAAGTTAATGATTTCCAAAAAAAATATGGTTAATACATATTTTTTTTGTTGAGTTGAATATTAGTTTAGTCCTGTCAAATTAAAATTCTCCATAGACAGTTTAGATGGGATTAAAAACATGGCTACTAAAAATACGTCAATTTACGTCAGGCGCTGACTAATTTGACAGGACTAAACTAATACATATTTATCTTCTGTCCTTTCCTTAAAGAAATAGAAAGAAAAAGAAGCACTGAACTTAAATTTAGTTTAGTTTGTGAACAAGGGAATCGGCATCATTATATCCTTATTCCATTGACCAATGTTGAGTACTACATCTCATTCTCTCTCTATCTTTGTCCCGTGGACTAAAGTGCTGCCACGCTACTTTATCCTACCTAACCTAGGCACAGGTATTCCTAGGAGGATATTAAATAAAAGTAGGTAGGCAGTAAATTGGAACATTTATTGAGAACATTTAGCTCGGTAGAAGAGGGCCGATAAAAAATGGGTTAGGGCCAATACAGCGATTAACCTCCTCACTGGACTAGCACTCCCCTGACGTCACTGGCCGCTGCAGGAGACGAGTGCTCGCGCGTCGATCGCCAGGTCCAACTGCTGGTGTAGGGCTCGCAGGTTGTCCCGCTACTGTCCACCACGGGGAAGCAGGGTATTAAGGTGTACGTGAAACCCCAATCGGGGTTTAATTCACACACACAGAATAAGTTTGAACGTCGAGTATTACTCAGTATATTTCTGAATTAAAATTAAATGTCGAGGGAACGGTAGGGACGCCTTCAAAAACTTGATCGCGATTACGATATATCTATATTCATCTTAGGGACCGTGAAAAAATCTGACGTGCGTTCGCCTCGACAACCAGAATCGTCCTGCCGGTGGCGACGTGGAAGTGTTCTGTCGCTATCGACCTTGCCCCCGCGCCGAGAACAAAGAAAACTGGTTTCTGGGTGCCTAATATGTCGCTTGTTTAATCGTGCGTGGTGATAAACTGTAGCTGGCCAGAAGACCGATTGGATGCGTTCATTATTAGTTTATTTTTTAATTTTAGTATTGTAAATATTTTTTTTTTATTATTATTATATTATTAAGAATTAAGACATGTAACAATTAATGTTACATTACCCCCCTCGTCTCAGAAAGAGTTTTGTTCTCAAAGAAAACTCGTCTACAGGTTACCACTAGCACTACACATTCATACTATCATCTTTCAAAAACCTTTCATAATATCAAACAAACAACCTTACACAATAGCTTCAACAATATAAAATGATGTTGACGCGACCTTACGTAAACAAGTTATCTGTGATTTATCGCACAGAAAACTAATGCTAGTCGTAAGAAGTTAATTTAAAGGTGAACTGTCTCAACTCCTTCAACAATAAAAAAAACAACACTTAACAACATTTAACTATACTTAATGTTTTTTAAATCTTTGATATGCCAGACGCCTATATTTTTTCCTGACATATCTTCCAGAACATAAACAAGTGGAGACCGTTTTTCAATTATACGGCATTTGATAAATTTGGGTGCAAGCTTTTTGCTGAAATACTTGTCTTTATTACTTAAAACGAATGCGCGCTTATAGACTGTGTCTCCTACATTAAATTCAGCCGGCTTTCTACGTAGGTTGTAGTGTGCAGTATTCTTTTCATGTGCGTGCCATAACGAAGCCTGCACATCATCGAATATCGTTCGAAGACACCCTAAGTTTTCAGCGTATAAGTCGCGAGGAAGAAACAACACTTCATCGCCCAGGTCATTATCAGTATAGTGCGATCCGCATAGAACTAATTCTCTACCGTAAACTAAAAATGACGGCGTATAACCGGTGGCTTCATTGACGGAATTGTTTATCGCAAACTGAACCTTGGGGATGGAGATGTCCCAGGATCTATGATCGTTTCCAACAAACGTAGACAAACTAGTGACAATGGTTTTGTTGTATCGTTCTACCGTGTTGACTTGTGGTGTGTACTTCGGCGTGAAATAAACGTTAGGAATTTTATATTTTTTAAATAGCGCGTCAGTAGACGAACTTATAAACTGCGTCCCATTGTCCAAGAAGATTGTTTGAGGAACTCCGTGAATCAAGAAAATTGAATCTTCTAAAATTTTAATAACTATATCCGCAGTTGCTCGACGTACTGGGAAAATAAGACAAAATTTTGAAAAACAGCACGTTACGACCAATATATATGAATTTTGTTTTCGACTGGTGGGAAGAGGACCCACAAAATCAATTGAGATCATCTGAAAGGGTCTCGAACATTGTTTAGGACGACCCATCTCTCCCAATGTAGTGTGATTTTGTGCCTTATAAGATAAGCAAACCGAGCATGAACCTACATATTTAACGACGTCCTGGTGCATATTTGGCCAGTAGTAATTTAATGACAAGCGCCGATAGGTTTTAAATATGCCAAGATGTCCACCTGTTGGCTCAGAGTGATTTTCGGCTATGATGCTTTCACGGAACTCGCTGGGTACGACTTCCTTCCAGTCAAATTCTGATGTTAATTGGCTGTTAATATTTTTTGTGAGTCGAAATAACGAATTATTTTTAATGGTGAAGTTTGGGAAATTTGAAGGAGTAGTCAGGCAGCCGTTGTATATTTTTTTAAACCAGACATCATCTGTGTTGGCATTAGCTAGAGATATTGCATTAACGGGAAAAGCTCTAGACAAGGCATCAGGAATAACATTGTCGACACCTCGACGGTGTTTCATAATAAAGTTAAATGAGGACAATCTTACCCCCCATCGTGCTAGTCGTCCTGTGGGATTTTCCAGAGACAAAAACCATTTTAACGCGGAGTGGTCAGTGTACACCGTAAATGTTTGGCCGTTTTCGAGATAACATCGCCAGTGCTCGAGAGCCGTTAACACAGCAAGGGTCTCCCTTTCAGTAATGCTGTAGTTTTTCTCTGGGCTGGTGAAAGATCTACTCATGTAGGCTATTGGGTGTTCTTTACCGTCAATAGTCTGTGTTAACATAGCACCAATACCGTAACTACTCGCGTCGGTGTGCACTTCAAAAGGTTTGGAATAGTCCGGACAAGAAAGAACTGGAGCGGAAACCAAACATTCTTTCAACGCATTAAAGGCCGCGTCAGCTTCTGGTGACCACTTGAAAGAAGGAGCGTTTTTCCCGTTAGCAGTGAGCTTATTGAGTGGACCAGCCACTGTGCTAAAGTTAGGGACGAAACGTCGGTACCACGTAGCAGTGCCGAGAAAGCGTTTCAACTCCTTCCTATTTGTAGGGGTTGGAAAGTTAATAATGGCTTCCACCTTGTCTGGGTCAGTGCGTAAACCACGGGAATCTACCACGTATCCCAGATACTTGAGTTCGCTTCGAAAGAACTTACACTTTTCGAAGTTCACGGTCAAATTTGCCTGTCTCAATTTGTCCAAAACTCGCAACAATCGAGAAACATGCTCATCAAAGGTAGAACTAATAACAATGACGTCATCTAAATAAGCGAAGGTCTTAGACTCCATGTCACTAAATAACAAGTCAACGAGACGTTGTTGCGTCGCGGGGGCATTCGTTAATCCAAACGCAGTAGTTTTAAAACGAAAAGTGCCACGGCCCGGGACGTAAAATGCGGTTTTATCGCGGTCTTCTGGCGCTATAGGCAGTTGCCAAAAAGCTTTGGACAAATCGATACTGCTCAGGTACTTAGCATCGCGAAGGTTATCCAATATCTCCGAGACATATGGCAAATTGTACGCATCGCGCTTAGTCACTGCATTTAACTTCCTGCTGTCTAAACAGAACCTTGGTTGCCCGTTCTTTTTATTAACAATGAGCACGGGAGAAGACCAGGCGCTTTCGCAAGGTTCGACAACGTCAAGGGACAGCATTTCGTCCACCTGCTCAATTAAAATGCGCTGCCTTTCGGGAGACATCCTGTAATAACGCTGTCTAATTGGTTGTGCGTCACCAGTGTCAATGCGATGGCATATCATATTTGTTCTACCCAGGCCCTTTTCTTCAGTAGAAATAGACCGAAACTGCGCAATGACATTGTCAGCTATCGCTTTCTGCGACGCCAACAAATTATCGTAGGAGTTAATAAATGGCTCATCGCTACTTACCTTTATTTCTGCCAAAGGGGCACTTGACATTGTGATACTACCAATATACTTAGGGCAAATTCGAAAAGCGCGCCAAAAATCTACGCCTAATATAATTGATGTTTCAATTTCGGGAACTACATATGCCTTAATAATGTGAAACTGGCCCTCAAATGTAACTGGTAAATGAATGTAACCTATGGTTTTTAATGATTGACCGCCAGCAGCTATTATATTAGTGTGGCCATCCTGGTTTAAAGTGCAGTCTGTAAGCTGTAATTGAGAATTGTTTCCCAGAATCGAAACTGCAGCTCCAGAATCAAGTAACCCAACAGCATCGATGTTGTTGATTTTAATATTCACATAAGGCCTAGAATCGTTCAATGGTTTTGATAGCAGAATTGTAGCAACTCTGTATGAAGAGGAAAATGTTCTTATAAAATCAAGCCAAGTTTCCCAGTCTTGCTTGCTAAAATTGTTACAACTCTGCTTAATTAGTTTTTTGAATTTGTATCTGTTTTACGACAGTTAGGACAGTCGGGTGTCTTCACATCCTTCATACCGCACTTGAAACAAACAATGTCCCGTGGAGCCTTGCATTGACGAATGTGATGTGTGTTATTTCGACACCTAGGACAGTAGGGTTCCTTTTTAGCCTCTTTAATTGCATGTACATATTTATTGTTATTTTGAGTATTATTATTATTATTTCTATATTGATTGTTATTATTGTTGTTACTATTTGAATTATTGTATTTATTGTAATTGTTATTATTATTTGCCTTATTTATAGGTTTATGGTCATCCTTAGTGTACGCAAATTCAGGAGCTAGCGTATCGGAAGTAACCTTAGGAGGCTCTTGAAATTGTGACAGTCGAGTCTGAAATGTCTCATAGTTACGACATAACGAACGCAAAGTGTCTATGGTTGTGATTTGTGGAGCTGCTGCTAATGTACTAGCATAGCAGGGTCTAATATTATGCAGGAGAATTTCCAATTGATCTACTTCTGGAAGAGGAGTCGATAGACGCGAGAACATTCCATTCATAACTGCTAGATAAATAGTTATATTCTCACGTTCTCCTTGAGTACGAGAACGAATTTCTGAAATGAGTCTATAATCGTAGTCAGTTTGACTAAAATCCTCTTTTAATAAACGCGCCAACTCAGGCCAAGAACTGACTTTGTCCTTTACCGCACGATACCAATGAAGGGCATCGTCTTGAAAAATTTCAGATGCAAAACTTAGGACTTTTTGTTGTGGAATATTCCTAGCCAGTATAAATTCTTCAACACGCTGTATAAACGAGCGAACACAAGTTTTGCCAGTAAACTTTAATTTAGTCAAATCAGATGATGTACGATCGCATGACACAGAAATCACGTTCTGTAGTTCCGGCACTGCAGGTGCTGATTCTTTGACAGAACTAGCACTAGCCACATTAGAAGATGTACTAGCAGAAGGTTTTTTTGCTAGCAAGGCAGAAAGCTTTTGCGAGTAAATTTTATAACCGCCAACAATGTCGTCGTATTCCGTTTTAATGTCGTCACTACGCGTTATCCTCTCGACACGATTGTGTAAATGATTCAACATATTCTGTGTCCGCAATAGTGAAGCAACACTAGGATCACTAGCGTCAAGATTTAATTGAATTTTCGTTAAGACTTCTAAACAACCCTTAAGGTCCTGTCTTACATCGAGCGGAGACTCTAATATATATTCTGAGGGTAAATCGGGAGATAATTTTAAAATTTGTTTTCGTAACTCCTCAACAGAAGGTGCAGGAGTCGCGCCTCTAATACGAACTTCATATTCCAACTCTGATTTTTGAAGAGACAGGAACTTAATAGGAAGCATGATAAAAATTAATTAAAAGAAACAGAAAGATAAGTGACGCACTTCTACTGCACAAAAAGCAAAAGCAAAAATAAAAAAAATAAAGGTTACCGGAAAAGAAACAACACGTTCTCCGTTCTGTTACAAAACAAAATTTAAGAACGTCTGGTTTTTTTTTTTACGGGAAAATTAAAATTAATTAAAATGTAAAGAAAAAAAAAAAAAAAAAGATTCAAGCAAAATCATAAGAGAAAAAAATGCTACTAATGTGTACTATATGACCGTAAAAATACGATATTTCTTTTGTTGTGAAGAAAAAAAAAGTTTAACGAATAATTTTTAAAAGCGTCGTTTTAGGTGCCCAAGACGAAACAGTAAAATAAAATATTTTAACAAACTATGCAACTAAACGACTTTTAATGAATAATTATTAACGTAGGGTAGGTTAATAATGACCAAGATTAAGTTATACAAAGAACTTGAAAATTCGTGTACACATTAGTAACGGAAAAAAACCAAAAAAATAAAATATAAAGACGTTTACACAGACAACCACTAACATACACAACCCACAACCAATGGAGGAGGAATTAATCAGCTGTATTTCTACCACGATTAAGGGCGCCAGTGTCCCGTGGACTAAAGTGCTGCCACGCTACTTTATCCTACCTAACCTAGGCACAGGTATTCCTAGGAGGATATTAAATAAAAGTAGGTAGGCAGTAAATTGGAACATTTATTGAGAACATTTAGCTCGGTAGAAGAGGGCCGATAAAAAATGGGTTAGGGCCAATACAGCGATTAACCTCCTCACTGGACTAGCACTCCCCTGACGTCACTGGCCGCTGCAGGAGACGAGTGCTCGCGCGTCGATCGCCAGGTCCAACTGCTGGTGTAGGGCTCGCAGGTTGTCCCGCTACTGTCCACCACGGGGAAGCAGGGTATTAAGGTGTACGTGAAACCCCAATCGGGGTTTAATTCACACACACAGAATAAGTTTGAACGTCGAGTATTACTCAGTATATTTCTGAATTAAAATTAAATGTCGAGGGAACGGTAGGGACGCCTTCAAAAACTTGATCGCGATTACGATATATCTATATTCATCTTAGGGACCGTGAAAAAATCTGACGTGCGTTCGCCTCGACAACCAGAATCGTCCTGCCGGTGGCGACGTGGAAGTGTTCTGTCGCTATCGACCTTGCCCCCGCGCCGAGAACAAAGAAAACTGGTTTCTGGGTGCCTAATATGTCGCTTGTTTAATCGTGCGTGGTGATAAACTGTAGCTGGCCAGAAGACCGATTGGATGCGTTCATTATTAGTTTATTTTTTAATTTTAGTATTGTAAATATTTTTTTTTTATTATTATTATATTATTAAGAATTAAGACATGTAACAATTAATGTTACATCTTGTTCCAGCATAATATGTCCAGCTCAAATCGACCCGAACTACGTGGTGACGATATGGAACATAATGTCGAAGGTGCGCATCGAGTCCATGATGTGGGGCGTGGGCACCGCGCTGGGCGAGTTGCCGCCCTACTTCATGGCGCGGGCGGCGCGCATGTCGGGCGGGGCCGTGTCCGAGCTGGCGGCGAACGATGACTCCAGGACTGGCAGGTGAGGTCTCATAGTATGCTAGGAGTATGATGTGGGGACCGCCATGGAGGAACTGCCGCTATACGAAAAAATCCGTTTTCGTCCTGTCGACAGAAATATTTTAAACTTGTGATACCCAACACCCCGAGTTTGAGTTCTAGTATAATGTAAAACATAGATCTGGTTGTCGAAGCGAATATTGACTCTCAAAAAGCGACCATAACTTTTTTTTGCTTGTCCAATTTGATCATAGTATAGGGGACTGAGGAACAGGGTGTAAAGTTCACTCATCCTCCATAGAAAAGGGAGGATCCTCCGACCAGACGGGTGTTGTGTCTGGCGGGCAATTGCCCAACGATTGATTTTGGGATGTTTGTATATATGCTGATTGCGCGGTAAACTCTGCTTGCGAGATGCAGGATTTGCGTGACGTCAGTATGACGCGTTGTTCGCATGTGGCGTTGTTGATACCGCTACAATAGATTTCTAGCGGTTGACGGCGAACAGTTTTGGCCCTTAAGTGATACTTTCGAAGTATCGTCTAAAAATAAATTAATAAATTCAAGATAGTTAAATGAGAACCAACAAGTCTTTGAACTTATTAAAAAAGTCCATTAAAACTTGTTCAATAGTGGTTTATAATTTTTTGCTGTCAATTTGAGAGTTAACTTTTTATGTAAGTATGAACATCAATTTCAAATGTCAAAATTAATTAAGTTTTTGTTGTTTGAAGCAATGTGATGTACGATGTGCGTCATGGATAGATTTAATATTTATTTATATTATATATACTATGTCGCAGCCAACTGCTTTAACTAGCCGTTTAGTTAACCGCCTAGTCTTTTAACTAACCGGCGGCCGATGATCTAACGGCTTGAATGATATTCAATAAAATTATAATTTAGGATGGAACTGTAACCAATCACGTGCGAGCCGAATTGGTCGCAGTAACTAAGCCAGGGCACCCCGATCAAATTAGGGGGTTCTATGTTCTATGTTATGGGATTGGTTTCCGCACTTAGTCCTTCAGGTGGACCATTGTACGTGCGCCATGGCGGCCGTCGGTGGTTATTCCAACCAGCCCACCTCCCTCCAGAAGCTTATTAGGTCTCCTGGTCTGTTAAGAACATCTGGGTGTCCCGAGGGTTTCCGACCTAATCTGGGTGATGCCTATGCACTCAAAGAGCACATGCGCGACGGTTTCATCAGCCTCCATGCAGGCTCTGCACAGGGGGCTGTCCGTTATACCTATCGTGTGAAAATTAGGGGTTTAGGTTAGAACTGTGATCAACCCCGTGCGAGCCGAGAGAGCGAAGCGAGGCGAGCACTACTTCCAAAAGCCAAACGGCTAATTTAACCAGTTGGCTGCAACAATATATTTATATTGTTTTGTTTAGCTATAAGTATATAATAAGTTTTTTTTTATAAAAATGAATTAAATAATACTTTTTGATGGTGACCATTGCTGTTCAAGTTGTCTCAACCCTATCTTGTTGTCATAAGGTACCTAAAAAAATTTTTTTTGTAAAAGATCTCAACCTCAAGATAGTGTACCACAAAAAAACTTTCCCAAAAACTATAATCAACTTTGAAATGCATCCGCACAGGAATATTATTATCAACTCAATGATTACAAAACACAACTCTTTAATAAATTCCAACATTTGACTTCCAGAGCAAAACAAATGGTACAAAAGCTGGTCCAGAAAGTGGGCTTCGCGGGTATCCTAGCCTGCGCATCGGTACCTAACCCCCTGTTCGACCTGGCCGGTCTGACTTGCGGGCACTTTTTAGTACCATTCTGGACCTTCTTCGGCGCCACGGTGATTGGCAAGGCGGTTATTAAGATGCACATACAGAAGATGTTTGTTATCATCGCGTTTAATGAGGTTTTGGTTGGGTAAGTAACTTTTTAATACTTATGTTTTTTATAACATGCAAGCATTATTTACGATCTTTTTTTTTTCCGGATGGGAAATCATTAAATGACCCCTTCCGCTCTGGGTGGAGCGGAAGGGAGTGTCAGGCTCTTACTAACTAAAACCCACCCATGTTCCTTCCTTTGCCCTTTATGTTCCGGGGTAGCGGTAACCCTTTCGGACAATCCCGCTGACCCGGCAGGCTTCGGCCCTAAGGGGCCCCTCGAATTATGCTGACATCTCTTTGAGGCGCGCGTGGAACACTTACGCGCCGTCCGGCACGGGCCTGGTCCTGATCGGGCGGTGAGCTACCCATTGCTCTCCGCCCGCAGGCCCGCGCCTACGGTGGCCGGTAGTCGTCACTCGACTCCCGACGCCCGGAGCGTCTCCCGCGGCGGCTGGGACGGGAGGCTCTCTCCCTCATCCGTCCCGCCACCTCCTTCGCCAGCATGACTGCTTCGCAGAAGGAGGCGACTGCCTCCCACTCCCTCTCGCTCCGGACCATGGCTTGCACCAGGGCCGGGCGCGAGAGGCCGCCGCCGCTGCCGATCGCCTCTACGAGGACACGGCGGTGCTCTAATAGCAGCTTTCTGTAGGGTTCGGTAGGTGGAAGGAGATAAGCCTAGCTGTTTTTAGAGATTGGTGCAGTTGTTTGGGAATGACAGCTTTTCTGCTACAGTGTTAATTATTATTATTATTGGCTGGGTTGAGTGGAGATTCGCAAGAGCAAACGTGCTCGGAGGAAGGAAGCATTTCAGTAAGATGCTGGTAGGGATCTTGATCGTACTTCCGGGATTGTCCTGATAGCCGTGGAATACCTCTCCACTCATAAGCACCTCAGGACATGTTGCCGCTTGTTGCTACGTCACTATGTGTTAGCGACAGTTTTCGGGGGCCCATTATTGAGTGTGCAAGGCACCCCCTGCCATTTCGTCTGTGAATATTATAATTATCATTGGTCAGGCAGGGGACATAGACCTTCCATAGTGCAAGGTAACCGATCCACTATAGCCACCCAAGCCCGGTATATTTTGTTTCCATGTTCTGCAATAGTCCTGCACCAACCGGGGGTTGTCCTTGGGTGCACTTAAATGGTGTATACAGGGATAATCGTCGGTTGGTGCCTCCTAATCATTAGATTTGTGTAAAGTGCCTCTGCGAGTTGGCTTCGGCCCCTAGCCCCTACGCCTTTCAAAGGTCCGGGACCCCAGGGTCCCGAGATGTGTCAAAGACAACTAAAATAATAATAATAAAAGGTCAATTTTTTTACTTAAAACACAATGAATTAAATCTACAGTTTGAAAATCATTCACAGTGATATTACTATGAGGCAAAAAATGGTAAAGAAAAATAATTTTAGTTATTAATTTCCATTTATTCAACTGAACCCGAATAGCAGCATTGTTATTTCTATTTTCACTTTAAATGTTACAAAGTATCTTTACAAAGTACTAGCTTCTGCCCACGACTTCGTCCGCGTGAAATTTCTTGTTCCTCTAACCTACCCTGTCGCATCGCATTGCCTGCCCGCGCTTTTACATCGTTTTCACATAGCATTCTTTCTTTAGACTTTTATCCCTTTGCTTCCTTTTGCTCGACTCCTAAAAGCCCTAGCGAGGCGTTAAATAGCCCACCTTCTGCAACAATAGGACTATCAAATACAAAAATGTTCGAATCCGACTGATAGTTTCAGATTATCGGCTTTATTATTAATATAGATCTTGTCAATACTGAACTATGTTTTTTCTCTTACAGCCAAGTCCTTTCCTGGGTAGAAAGGATACCCTACATCGGGCCCAAACTAGAGGCTCCTCTCCTAGAGTTCCTACGTAACCAGAAGGCTCGCTTACACAAAAACGACTCAGCGTCACCCGCAGACAACCAAGGCTCGGTCCTATCCAGTTTATTAGAGAAATTCGTGCTTGCAATGGTGGTGTACTTCGTTGTGTCGATAGTGAATGCGTTTGCGCAGAACTATAGCAAGCGAATTGGGAAGAAGAAGGGAAAGAAACGGGAATAGGGTCTGCGGTCGCCGGGCGACGCGTTATTTGCTATCGGTATGTATTTTTTTTTGTTATTTTGATACATCAAACTGTTTCTATGTAACATACATACACTCGCACACTTTTTGGCAGAACGCCACCTGCTACGATTCTTACATACTTGCTTCGTCAACGTTCATACTTCATTTTAAGTATTTTTTCTACTATCTGCAAGGGCAGCTACCTGCTGTGTATCCTGGGTTCAATCCTTGGAACAAACAGTATCAAATTGGGTTTTTCTGTTCACATTTTTCTGTTCTAGAAGACCGTACCGTTTTGTGCCCACTACAGAGCAGTACAACTCTGTTTTGTCTATTCTTACTAATAAAATAATGCAAGCGCTATTATCAAAGTGTATCCATATTATTATCGCTGTAGTCTGTCCCCCAGGCCAGACCATTAAAAAGCCCACGTTTAGTAGTGGTTTCCCTTAACAGTAACTAATTTTCTATATGTGTACTGTTCCAGCGCGGCGGCGGCCATCGGACCGCATGCGCCGGCGTCGGTAGTAGCGCCCCCTCGCGCGTGTTACACGCATGTTACAGTAACACGCTACACGTTGCACTTGAACGTTGCGCACCGTGTTACACCTTACCTTATCTACCTACCGTTCTAATGGCGTATATAAATGTTATGTATCATAATATAATGTTGAACTCTATTGTACATACATATTGTACACAAAATGAGCTTGTTTATTACACAAAACGGATGGGCATTTTGTAGAATTTCCAGTAATAACGCTTTCATCTTTTAAAAAACCACAGATAATCTTCAGAGTCGAACCATAGACAATATTTAAAAAATGCTTCAAAAAGGTTTTAAGCCTTACCAAAGAGCGTTGCCATTTTTAAGGACGGTTGGTAATTGAAATAATTTAGCTGTACATAAAGCTATGTTGTATAAGGTGCGTTGCTATCAATATTTTTCTCTCAAAATTCAAAATGGTGTAAACATTTAGACTCAGAGTTATAGTTTGAGCAGGTTCTTGTATTATTAGCAGACGTTTTTGCTTTACTATGGGCAGTTTTAGTGTTATTAATAATTAATAATGAATGGTCAGGCAAAATAGTTATAATAGGAATAATGGAAACCTTTTGGATGGGGCACTAAAGTCTTCTTAGCCTGTCGATGGCAAACTAAGATCTACACACAGTCAGCCTAGAATTTGGCTACGAGCTTGGCCGCTTCAGCAGCGTCCATCAACTTCTATAGTGTGCAGACAGCTGGACACGATATTAAGTGTCCTATTTGGACAGCTATAAAGACAAAAACACTCAAATGAGAACTATTTTTGGCACGAATTCTAAAAAGATAGTCACGAATCTCTCTATTTAAAACCAAACTTTAGTAAAGATGAATATCAATTCTTTCTAACTAGAATTTGAATTAACAAATCAAACACTAACAGATGGTATACAAAAACCCGAGAAGAATACGTTAGAACGAAGTACTAACACCGAATGTCACCTATTAAATCTTTTAACCCCCCCCCCCCCCTCTCCCCTCCCCTCCTTTTCTTTTTCTCTTTTTAACCCTGTATCTTTTTGTTTTTGGATCTTTTTTAAGAAAAGAAAAAAAAAGAAAGAAAAGTAGATACAGCCTTGTATCTACTTTTATTATATAGTTTCTATACATTTCTCAATATATAAGCGAACTGTAATGTTCTTTTTTTGAGAAATAAATGTCTTAAAACCGAAATCATGTTTAACACCGTATGTGCCCGTTAAAAGGTTTTCAAAAATTTCCTTAGCAAGAGAACATTATCAACTTCTTACATTCATAAGTATATAAAAACAGCTATCGCCCGACCTATAGCTCTTGCCTTTACAACAATAATGTACATAAGTAGCGTTAATATATAAATAATTAGCTAATGTATATCATCAACGCACTACTGTGCATATATCTGACCCGCGAGTGACCCCGAGTTACCCGCGAACACTCAAACGAAACACACCTTTATGACAATCGTATAAGTCTTTCTGTCTCAACTGTACACCTTAAAGTGTATGAGATAACATGAGGTTTATAGATGGTAAGTTGTTTGAGTATTTGGAGGTTAGGTTAATGAGTGACTAGGTTTAGCTTAGGTGCTCAATATAGCCCATAAATATTGGGCTTAACTACTGGAAAAAGTGACTGTAGGTAGATAATTTGTGCACTTTCGATAAAATGTGAACTTACTTTTACGCGAAAATGTCAACTTTTGTCAGTTTTTCCATCTTCCATACAGATATTTTAATGTGACATTATGACATGTCTAACAAAATTAAAGTTGTATTTGTTGTCCGAACAAGCCGGATAGTTGTAATTCGAAAAAAGTTAAAATATTACGTTTATTAGAAAGAATTAATTAATAATTGTCGTTAGTCTCAACTTTTTTGGTCGACCATACTATAAAAGTACAGTCAACAAAAAAGTCGTTCAAAACTAGAAAAAAAGGGTTACAACATAAACAAATACCAAAATGTATGTTATTTATTATTTCATGTGATTATATCGATTCCAAAAAAAATAACGTTTGGTGCTGTTCCTAATTTAATGTCTCCCGTTATTTTGAATAAGGTTTTCACCTAGTCCGTGGTAGATATTATGTTATAATGTTTATTATTTATTTTTCAAATATAATATTATTGTTTATTGCTTTGTATTTACGCAATGGCGGGGTTAGCTAGATATTTGGAATCTCCAAATTTGAGAGTTTTGGGATAAATTGATGCTTTTTATATAAATAAATCACATAAAAAATATTCATCAGTTGTTAAGTTTGAAATAAAATGCATTCGCAAGTTTATTTAAAAAAAAAGACGAAACACGTAAGGCTTTAGAATAATATGCAGTGTGTCTAGAGCAGTGGTAACGGCCCCGATTTACGAGTTGTACTCTACTACGACTGCTCTCAAAACGGTGAAGGAAAACATCGTGAGGAAACCGGCATGTCCTAGAACCAAAAACTCGAAGACATGTGACAGCACGCACTGGGCCCGCGTGGTAGATTATAGCCCTCTCCCTCTCGAAGAGAGAGGCCTGTGTCCCAGCAGTAGGAACATTACAGGTTGATTATGCTATAGTGTGATAAGGCATTCAGAATTTTAACTCATTCAAGGCATTAATTTATAACAAAACATCGGGATGTCTAATTATCTTCGCCCCAATTAATGTTAAGAATTTACGATTGAAAGACATTTTTGTATCTCGTGTTTATAAATGATTTAAGATAAGTAGATAAATGATGTCCAGTATTAAAATTAAGGATTTTTTAATTGTAATAGGAATGAATTCATTGTGTAATGTTTCAGAGGTCGCATTCCTTCTACGTAGACAGTTTAAAATTACAGTTTGATATACATGTTTTAAATTTTAAATGATATAGTTGATATTGGGTTTGTGAAATGCTAATTATTGTGGCTACTTATTTAGTTTAAAAATTCGGATTTTCTCCTAGATTCATCTCATTATTATTTAACACGTTGACTGCCAGACATCAGATACAATAGAAAATCTATTGTTGGCGGACACCGGTGACCGCGGTGGCAGTCAATGACTTATCTATTTTTTTCATTTACTTGTCTATGGAAATGGGTAGCAGATATACCTATTCCCCTACCCTTCTACCCTTTTCTCTCAATTAGACTTCCTTTCTAAGAATCTAAAATGCTTTGTTTAAAGACAATTTATGAGGGAAATCTTTCTCAAAATATTAACACAAAAAATAATTTGCATTTCATTGAAACTTAAAAAATTGTGGGTAATTTTATGAATTAAAAATAGCAGTGTGCAAATCTATCTATTGTCTATTTCTATATCTGTAGTTTTGTGGATTAGGTAAATGTAGGTCTCAAATTCTGCTAAGTTTTCCTTAGAACTAAAAATTTTAATGTTTTTTTTTTATTAATTCCACTTTGTTAGTTCACGCTGTGTAGTTCACAAAAATATTAGCGTTTGAAGTTTTATACACATTTTAGTATACACTTTACTAAAACATAGTCTTAGACCATTACCATTTTTGCCTGTACACAATGGGTCACCATTGCGACAAACAGCCCGTGAATACGCACAAGTTTCATAAAATTATCCGTTATGAAATGATTGATAACGATGATATACAAAACACACATGATTTTAACGTTAAATAATGTAACCAACCATGGTGCCAAATTCAGAGTATGTAATTTAATTAACCTAAAATTCGTTCCTTTGTAGGCAGAAATTAATGTTGCATATTAATAGTGATTTAAAAATAGGTTTTAGCAGAATTTGAACCTAAAATTAAACTATAGTGACATTCATTTAAAATTGTTCTTAATTTAATAGTTTATTTTAAAATCTACATTCTGTTTAAGTATGCTTTATGCTACATTCCACATAATTCTAGTTCTTTTAACTTTGTTATCAAACAAAATTTAATTTTGTGAACTTTCTGGGTATTTAAAATCTTTCGAAAAATTGGCTGTAAACAGGGTAGGCTTTGCAAAGCCGGTTTAAAAAAATGTAATGTTAAAACGTATTCAAATATGTTCTGGGAAATTAAATAAATTCATAATAAAATCTCCTTAGTGATACAAATCACTGCCATAGATACTCAAAAATGTTACAATGTTGCAAAATGATTTGTAATGTTTATATTCAGTGATTAAAACAGGTTTGTTTTTTATTAGTTTATTGTAATAATTATGTTTTTTTTTTGTCCTAAAACTGTATATAAAGAAAATGTATTCGTATATCGTAGTCTGTACAGTCATGTGGAGTGGTACATTAGTACAAAATATTGCTTATTTTTTTTTGTAAGTTTGAGGTTTCATACTCACAAAGCAATAAATGAATGTTCACGAAATGCTGTGTTTTATTTTGATACCCTTTTCTTTGTGGCAATATGCAAACATTTCTCAACTAGCATACCTATCTAGACTTCAATTCTTGATAAAATGAGACTGCTAAATATATTGCAAACAAAATCTTGATCCAAGTTCGCAAGCTCTCAAGAACACTCCAAACCGAGAACAAATCTTAGCTCAAAGCGCATACATACGGGTTACCTGGGTGCACCCCAAAAAATTAGTTCAATTCCTGGAATCAAGATTCATCGGGGTAGCTAGCTCATATCCTGTTAGCTCGCTTAGCTGACCTAGCTCTGTAATTCCCGCCGTTAATTGAATTTATTTATTTTCTCTTCAAGATAGGTGGGAATAATAAGTACTCCTCGATGCGGCTCGCATGTGAGCAGGTACCTGTCTCTGGAGCCCTAACCACCGGTAGAACCTGCTCCCGACATCGGTGGATCACTTTCTTTTTAAATGTTTTTTTTTACCTTATTTTATATATTTAAAAATGTAATAAAATAAGCAAATAAATAAACGGTATAATAATAATAAATCGTTTATTTATAAAAAAGGGAATACATTTACATTGATTACCTTAATAATTAAAAATAGCGCACAGTTGCTAATTTGCCTGAACTAGGTTGAACCTGTGCTTCAGGCTAAGAAGTGCATACATACTTAATATAATAAATTAAAAATGCGTATAACGTAAAAACTAAATTAAAACTATGGTAAATAAAAGTAAAATATCATGATAGCAGTTTTATTTGCAGACAATAAGTAGGTCTTCTGTCTGTGCATCATTGATGGTTAGTAAATAATTAAGTATATTTTTTTTACAGCTATAGTTATTTAGTTTGTAGATACTTAGTTTTCTATTTAATCTATTGTACAGGAATGGACCTAAGAATGTTATAAATCTTTCTACAAATACATGTTTTGAGGCTGCATTAGACATGCATCAGATCATTCCGTCTCTTGTTGGTGTTGTCGGCATTGTAATTAATACTAAGTGCATAATGAAAAGCTGGCGAACCGTTAGTACAGACGCCAGCAGGTCAAGCTACCCGAAACTGTCGAATTTTCCCAATGAACCTTGAACCTTAATGCTTTAGCGATAAAGTTGAAAATCTATTAAAGAAATTTGACAGATTGTAGTAACTTGATTTGCTGGCGTCCGTACATTGCAGGATTTATATAGCAGATCTGTGGGAAAAAAGAATGGATGGAAGTTTGCTACCTTCAAAATTGCTCTCTGAGCTCTTTCAAGAGGAAGCAAATTAGTTTTGGTGCGCCACCCCAAGAAGTGATACAATATTTAATTATAGATTGACATAGGGCCAAATAAACTTGTGTGATTAATTTTGAATCTGCTAAAGTTCGCAATTTTTTAAAAACATATATTAGTTTGCGGACTCTTTTCACTAGACTTTCAATATGTTTTTTAAAAGAGAGTGTGTCATCCATTATTATCCCCAGGTATTTTATGTTGCTCGTTTTGTGGGTAAAGGGACACATTGTGATTGTACGGTTTCCACATTGATGGCATATAGATGAGGGTTAGTAATGTTAAGTAGAGGCTTGCGCATGGAGAAGTGAATATATTTTGTTTTGTCTGCATTTAATTTTAGTAAATTGCTTTGAAGCCAAATTAGTCACAGTATTAAAACCTAGTTGAGCACTTTCGAAGAGTTCGCTACTGGTTTTAGCGCTAAATATTAACGCCGTGTCGTCGTCATATGATATTATTTTACCGTCTATAATATTTAGATTACACAAGTCGTTAATATAAATAAGGAAGAGGGTGGGGCCCAGAATACTCCCCTGTGGAACACCAAAACCATTATTTTTCTGCTCATCGCTCGTAATATTATCTATTCTAACTCATTGGTACCGGTGGTCTAAATAGTCAGTAAAAAGTTTCAGCGGCGTTCCACTTATTCCTATGATCTCTAATTTGTTCAGAAGGTCAGAAACAGACACCGTGTCGAATGCCTTGGCTAAATCGAGTAAAACTCCCAGGGTTTGGTTTCCTTTGCCGAGTTCTTCTGAAATATAACCAGTCAGACTATGCACCGCATCGCCTGTCGACAGTTTGGATCTAAAACCAAATTGCGCAGGGGATAAGATGTTGTTTTTTTTCTAGGTAATTAATAGTCTACTGTTAATAAATTAAACTAGTCTACTGTTTATAATTTTCTCTAGTATTTTTTAAATGGAGGGGAGGTCAATATCCTTAATATTGACCTATAATTATTAACTACGTCTTTACTTCCAGATTTAAAGACAGGGATTACAACTGCCTTTTTTAGACAACTAGGGAAAACTCCTTCGGAAAGACAGATTCGAAATATATGCGTAGCGTTAAGGCAGGTGTACCAAAATATGCTTAAAGAGTTTAAGGATCTTATTGCTTATATTACCCCATACAACTGTACAGTCGTCTTTTAACCCAGACATTAATCGGGTTTTTTCATCTTCATCAGTATCCAACATAGCGAAAGATTTCGAGCTATTGCTTGATTTTTGGAAAGATGGTTGGTCGCAATATTTTGGAATCTGTTCGGCAAGAGTTTTCCCAACATTAACAGAAAAGTTATTTACATTGTTAGCTGATAAGAGTGGTGAAGGATTAGCAGCAACAAACTCGAATTTGATTCACACTGTTTAGACATGTTAGTGACGTTTTTAATATGTTTCCAAAGTTGCTTGGTATTTATACCTGCTTTATTTAATTCAGTTTTATCGTAATGATTTTTTAATTTTTTTATGAGAGTGTTGCAGAAATTCCTGTATCTTTTATATCAATTATTAGATTATCAGGGTATCTTTTCGTTTTCTGATGTTATGCACTCGGTAAGTACAGACGCCAGCACATCAAGCTACTACAATCTGTCAAATTTCTTTAATAGATTATCAACTTTATTGATAAAGCATTAAGGATCAAGGTTGATTGGGAAAATTTGACAGTTTCGGGAAGCTTGACCTGCTGGCGTCTGTACATACATACCTGTATTCAGCAGCTTTTTTAGCAGGGCAGAGCTGTGTCTCCCGTCTTGTGGTTGGCTTGTTTTTTAAAGCGCAAACATGTAGTACATTTTGGCGGATTGGCCTTCTTTGCGCAGTCTTGGATTGTGTGCCCATCTTCACCGCAATGACCGCATCTGGGGGCAGCAATTTTGCATGTTTTGGCTGCATGACCCTACTGCTGGCATTTGTAACATCTAGTTACTAGTTTGAAGTTTCGTACAGGGCAGGACGTCCAATTTAAAATAATCTGTCCTGTGTGACGAGGGCCTTGCGAATGATGGCTGGAACTTCTATAATATGTGTATAATTGCAATTCTCAGCATCCTTCCTGCCAGATTTGTGGCTCAGTTTTATTGAGGTCAAAAATGTATCTTGGGACATAGTCGTACCCGGTATCTTACTCTTTGCATAGTCGGAGTTTGTCGGTCAAGTTCTGTTCATAGATACATTTATAAACCTCATTTTCAGACATGGATGTGGGAACTCCTATAACTATAATGCGAGGTTTGCGTTTTTGAGGTTCGTCGACAGTAAGCCCTGTCGAAGCGAGTTGGACTGTTTGCTTGAGCTTATCTAGGTCAGCTTTGGTCACAGTGCTGATTATCAATCCTTCTTTTCCTATTTTTCGTACGCTTAGTACTTTCAGCTTCATTTCTCCAGGGCATATGATATTTTGGACCATGGTCTTGGTTTGGACCAGTGACGAAACCAATGGCCATGACCAGTGGCGATTTATCCCAGGGATAATTCAAAAGTTATCCGTGGGATAAATCGCCATGGAGCTAAAAGTATTTGGACAAACAAAACTAACATAACATAGTTTTAAGATTTCTGTTACTAACAAGTTTTGGGCCTAGTTGCCATCAATAAACAAATTTATTATTATTATTATTATTAAAACTGTTGGACCCCTTCTTCACCATATCTGCAAAAGGGGTACCCGCATCCTGCTTCGTACAGGACTCCTGAATCGTCCGATTCATCTCTGTTAGGCAGTCGGATAGGTCTCTAGCTTCGGTCATGGTTCTAGGCGAGGTATGGGTTTGAATGGCTTTTTGCTTTAACGACTGGTAGTGAACAGCCATTTGCGAAGCTCCATGTCCAACTTTTCGGCAAAGATTGGTGATTTTCATATTGCAGTCAAAGAGATTTAAGATATAAATAATTTAATGTCTTTGATTGCAATTATTTCATCTTGGTCCTGTCTTGGTTGTCGGGGCGGTGTCGGTGCCAGTGTCGGTGTCGGCACCGGGGTCGGTACCGGGGCCAGTACCGGAGTCGGTGTCGGTGGAGGGCTGCGTCGTATCATCGCACTCCGATTAAAGGGGCTGCCTTCCATATAAGTGAATATTTAAAAATAATATAGTCAGTTCATTATTTAAACTTGTCACTTAAATGTTTCTCTATATAACTCGCTAATACACTAAAACTAGGTCACTATTTATGCAAACGTTAATTTATTTTATTTTAAAAATGCATTGATGAGCACGTCTGTATACTTTGAATGCCTACGAATCAATGCACGAATCAAATTGAATTACAACACTTAAAAATATCACCCTGTTCCACGATGAGAAACTCATTTGATACTTCACACCACCAAGACCGATGACTTAAATATCTGGAACGCAATTTAAAAAAAACATCTGTTTGACGTCTGTCATATATCAACTTGTTTTGAGGTTAGGTGGTTATAAAAATATAATTTATTTTCAATTTATCAACAATTCTATATTAAAATTGTCGCAATGTTGCGGCGATTAGCTTGCTCAATAGTGCAGTCTCGTGGTATCAAACACACAGTCAATGTAAAATGGGTAAGACCAGAATACGTGCCTGCGTACAAACCAGAGAGGTCTGGAGACTTGGAAGGCCTACCTCCCATTCCTGAGACCGCTATTGGCAAAGATTATGCTTTAACCGAGGATATTAAAGAGTAAGTAACGTTTCCTTTGCAATTGCTTACATGTGACGATAAAAAGTTAGTTTCAAACACAACTTATTATGACTACTGCTTAACTTAATGAGCAGTGTGCATGCTCTGATTTTATTATAAAGATGTAATAAAACAAATAATACTCGAATGACAATAATTGTAGTCCTAATTGGAAAATCCATACACACATACATACTGCAAAGCAAAGAATGATTATCTAATTGTTTATTTTCTATATTTATTTTACATCACCTTTCAGTGCCTCGGAAGCAGTGAAGAAGATATTCTCAGTGGGCCACCTTGGTCGCAAGGAGTACAATCGGTTGGTCAAACAGGAGCTAATGGATAGAGTGCGGAGACACCAGTACGACCAGGGTACCGCTGAAACGAAAAGTATGATATTATTTACCAGCAGTATTGTATAGATACAAAATATAAGCCACATATTTTTATCTTAAGAAGGAAAACTTACATTGACTATTTTGTTTGCAGTTGCTTTTCTTACGGGACAGATACGGTATCTTCAAGACACCATGGATAAATTTCCTAGAAATAAGAAAATGAAGGTAATAGAATATTGTAGCATTTAATAAAGAAAGCATAGTGAAAATAGTAGTATTGTTTTTTTTGTCCATCTTTATTTATTTTTCCTTGTACAGACGCCAGCACATCAAGCTACTACAATCTGTCAAATTTCTTTAATAGATTTTCAACTTTATCGCTAAAGTATTAAGGTTCAAGGTTGATTGGGAAAATTTGACAGTTTCGGGTAGCTTGACCTGCTGGCGTCTGTACAAAATGTAAAAAAAATACTTTGTGTTTCGGATAAAATCTACTAAGTGGCTGCTAATAAGAATTTTCTTTAATTTCAAATAATAAAATAAATATTAATTTCCTTTTCAGCAACTGGTGCAAGAATGCATTGACAGAAGAAAGAAGTTACTGAAGTTCTTGCGACAATATGACTACAAGAAGTTTGAATGGCTTTTAGAGAAACTCAATATTGAATACAAAGGCCATCCAGAGTAAGTGAACAGTTCTTAACATAACAAGATACCTGTATTACCTGAAGCATCTGTCTGATGCTTACACCTACTTATATAGTGCGCACGGCTACACATCAAGCTATACAAAACCAGTATAAGCTGCCTTCTGATTGTACGAAAAACCTATACAATCAGGTCAGCTAAAACTGGAAATGCATAGCTTGATGTGTAGCCGTGTGTACACCCACATTTTCACCAGTTATAATAGTAATAGGAGGCAAGCCTATTGCCATTAATCAGGCACAAGTCCAGACTCCGGGCTGCTGCTGAGAAATTCCTAATGGAAGAACACAAAAGCACTGCCCAACCCCGGAATCCGACCCAGGACATCATGCTCAGCAATAGCACTTACAACCACTAGAGCGCTACTGCTGAACAATTCTTGTAGTATAAAAATAAATTGGGCATTTGCAAATTAAAAGAATAAATTCCTTTGCACAAAATATTGGTGCAGAATATAAATCTTATTATTATTTTATGTTGTTTGTGAACCCATTATACCATACCACAACAGAACGCGTCCTGGCGACGTCTTTTCATAGTTCCTCAATGCGACAAATTAACAATATTTATACACTTCCAGATCCTTCCATAAGCTATCCCGCATGGAATCTCTCCGCAAACTCACCGAGATGCACTGTGACGATATTCGCAACAAAAAACTATCCGAATACAGAAACTTGCTCGAAAGTCAACAAGGACCTTTCTTGCAGCAGAAGCTAGATGCCCTCAAATTAATCAGGAGTGAACAAGTTGAACTAAAGCTACCGATCACTGTTACCGAACAAGATATTAAGAAAGTTGAACAGCAGTATGATGAGTGGAAGATTAAGGATGACATTAAACAGCAAGCCAAGAAAAAGAAGAAGAATATTGTGTTAGAATTGAATTGATTTTTGTAATTAATATTATACATAGTTAGTGGAAAGTTCCTTTTTGTTTTATTTTTATTATTATTTTCGGGAAACTGTTCCGAAAGCTTGCAGCTTATTTATAGTGTTCTTAAACAATATGACGTTGAAGGCCATTTGCATGTTTCCACTGACAAACACTAAAAAAACTGGCGTTCCTCAAGGCGGTATTCTTTCTCCTATTCTGCTTTAAATTTTTACTAATCTTAATAAAATTATAGCGTTTCCGCGTTTAGAATGCGTCAGAGTTTTTGTAACAACGTGTTTTATTGATAGCGTATAAAACAACGCGCTAGAAAAATATGTTTTATAGTCTATAACGTGTCTATACTTTACAGCGTCTATATTTGAACATCACTACTTGGTATGTCTCAAACTCTCAAATAAGAGAGTCCACCTGATGAACATCCAAACAGTTGCTAGAAGACTTAAAAGAAAAGATTCCTCAAAACCTTATTTAGAGGCTGTAAGAACAAAACGGAGGAGTTGCTGGGCGGTTTACCTAATCCCTGAATATCGGTCGAATCGGCAAGATCGATAGAATTGAATAGAATATTTATTTGCCAGAAATATAGTGTTTACAAAGGTGTTCATAACATTGCATAGTGCTGCACCGTTTTAAAATCAATTTACAATTAAATTAAGTTCCTACGTTTTCAATTTACATTAAATTAATGTTAAAATTTAAATATTATTCCAATTATTATACAATAGATTGCACAAATTGATAAAATGAGCAGGTCATAATAAAACAAAACAAATAGTTTAAAACCATTTTATTAATAAGTAATTAAGTACAAATTACATACAAATCTTAAACTTAAAAATATTCATATAAAAGTATGAAGCGTATTGTCAAAATCAGTCGAATTTGGACGGAGTATATTTTACATAAACGTTGACATTTCGAGTATATATAGCGATTTAATATTAAAATAATGGAATGAAATACTTAATAGTAGGGAAGACGAAACTTATTTCCTATAATTTACATAGAATATGGCTTCAGGCTAAGATTTAGGCGATGGACGATAACAGGCGCACGGCCGAGTTGAACTGGCGAAGATCTATCCCAAAACTAGGAAATTTACTATAATTGCGAGAAAATATTGTATTATAAATTATAACACTTATATCCAAGTACTACTTTCAAAAGCAGGGTTCCCAACCTTTTTAAAAATATGCGCATCATAATTTTATTTTAAAATCACTACGTCCTCCGTGTTACTTTGTCGACTTATGCAGAAAAGCTTAAGAATTATAAGTGCGAGCTCAAAACATTTTTTCCGCGATGGAAACGTTCGGTTTTCTTTTCGACTATTCATACAGAAATAAGTAAACTTATTTTGTTGATTAATGCAGAAAAGCTAAAGCTCATTTTACAGCACCTAAGTATTATGAAACAATGGGGATCTAGCCTTAACGTCCAAGAAAATAAATCTTAATTAATATTATACAATATGTAACAAAAACCCTGTCCGATCCTTAAGAGTATTATTCGGCATCGTACTGCGTACACATATGCGTAATCATTTAATGGATTTGAGATTATTATTTTTCCCCAGTGAATATCATTAAATTAAAATAAAAAATAAAAACTGACCAAAGGCAACACTGATCGCTCGACAAAGTTCACGTCTTACTACCTACAGTTTTGTGTCAAAGAAGCCGCCCGTGTCATTAACCGCGCTTTGTCGCGTGCCGCCAAACATACCTACATTACGCGCGGTGCGCGTAGGTATCAGCTGATATTGTTTTGTAGGCATAGTAATCCGGATTTCAGATACTCTCTGTATTTTGTGTTTTTGACTTAATTCTGTTTATCAAGAAACAATTAATTGAATTAAATGTAGCCCTGATAAGGGCTTTTTTTTAAATGTGATGTGCTTCTGGCAATGTACTTACCGACTCCAGGTGTTAGTTTATTAAAACGTTCACTTGTTGTTGTTGCATACTTCGGCGATCATGCTCCACATGTCCACCTCCAACACTAATACACATTCGACACCTTTTTGCTAAATTTACAAAAAAAAACACACAAACACATTTACAAAATTCCATTCTTGGTTCGTAATCAGTGGGCAGAAGGGATTGAACCCGCCGGTAGTGATAAGGGTGCTGACCATCTCCCTTCAGCACACTCCAAACCGCACTGTGGTTTGTGTCTAATCGTCGCGCAACAGAGCGTGTGCTTTGCGTGGGGTCCGCGGCAAACATATCCAGCACTTGTTCCTCAATTTCCTCGTTGCGCTCTCGTGGTCTTCCAGCATCAGTGGCTTGCGACTCGTGCCCATGAACACTGCCTGTGGTGTATACACCGTTATGCAGGCGTTGGAACGCACGCTCCGACGGTACTGTCACACCTGGTCTATTAGCGAAACGCACCTCGTACCTACGTATTACGCGCAGCTGCATAATTGCAGTCGGTCTTGCCTAAGCACATCAACATATTAAAATATTCCTGATTAGAATACGACATTGTTCGCGAAACGACAGCGCTTGATACGTACGGACGTCAGATCGAAAGCTATCTCCACGAAAGACTAGCAACAAGTATCGCGTCGGTAGGTAACTAGGCGGCGATATCAAAAGAGTCGGCGACTAGTTGAAAGAGTGTCTACGACGCGGTAGTGTAGGGCGGTGTTCTTTGAAATAAAAATAGGTAAAAATAAAAAGATTTTGCCGGCGGGTGGAGTGTTGTCAACTTATGAAAATTTGCCATATTCAGTGTTAAATTTCGCATGGATTATAAAAATTAAAAATCAATAACTTTTGGTTTTTATGAGTTACATTTTTATAACGATTTTTTCTAGTACGTATGTTGACCCAGGAATACGCCTTTATTGGATCGGACAGGGTTTTTGTTACAGCCTGTATACTTACAAGTATATAATTAAAAAATAAAGAAAAAGGCAGGAGCTTATTGGGCATCAAAAAATCCCATTGACAGCGATGCGGAATCGCTGTCAATGGGATAAGTGCCCAAAAGGCTGGCAGCATTAACACGTTGGATGGCAATGCAGATTCTTTGGGCTAAAAATAGGCCAGCCTTCTGGTCACGTGAAGAGTGAACTAACCTCTTGGGGATGTCCCGAAAAATTCGACGAGTACTCGGACCACAAGACCCCAGTGTTTCAACCCCAAAAAATTAATATTATAGTTTATTTTTGTAGTCTTTCTATAATCCCCAAGGAGGGCGAGTCCCACCGGTTGGGAACCCATGTTCTAAAGCATATATGAGCAACGCCCGGCCCGCGGGCCGGATGCGGTCCGACCCGGCTTTTGATCCGGCCCGCAAAATATTTTCAAATCGCGCGTGAAGAAAGGATATTAATTCTCAGTTCACGCCAATAAAGAAAGACTAGCATTCTTCCAGGTAGATTCAAACCTAACGCAAAAAAACGAATACTTTCATGATAGATGTTGTCCACTGCTTGTTTTGAGCACCTTTTTCATATAGATTGCGGTGTCTACAAGCAATGTATAACGAAATGTTGTAAGTCACAATTTTATCGCAACTCACTCGTCTATCATCTACCTCTTATGTACAGACGCCAGCAGGTCAAGCTACCCGAAACTGTCAAATTTTCCCAATCAACCTTGAACCTTAAGGCTTTAGCGATAAAGTTGAAAATATATTAAAGAAATTTGACAGATTGTAGTAGCTTGATGTGCTGGCGTCTGTACCTATGGCCCGTGATTACATTAGTTATCTATGGTTTGGCTCGCAACTTTCCAAAGGTTGCCCATCTCTGTTCTAAAGTGTTATTGCAAATGTTGAATTTAAAATATGATAAACAAGTAGGAGTGAAAATATTTGTGGAAAATCTTAGAGCTAAATAAAATGGCCCTGCCTGTATTACAATCATTACGTCGTAAGATAAATTGGAAATAGTCATGCAGTAATCTGTTAACTGTACCGAATCATCAAAAAGTAAACACCGAAAATGTTTTCCTGATAACATACAAAGAAGGATCAGCCATATTGGGCCCAAAATCCAAAATGGTCGGCCAACGAAATAAAATGTATATTTCTAGTCGGGGAAGTCCTATCATTTTTACTGTTGCCCCTAATCTCTACGACCATTCCTTCAGCTGTTTTTTAAAGTTGAAAAATCAAGTTTATGCACTTTGGGTTTAAGGCCCAATTTTGTATGAAACATGGCTCTTTTTCTCTTGTACCGGCACGAATATACGAAACGCCAAAGTTGTGGTAAAAATATTAACCAGCGCACCCTGGCCACTCGCCGAACGTACAGTCACCAAAGGAGACAAGTAACCAGGGTCGACGGATATAGTTCAAGTTTGGTAAGAAACCAATGAATGTTTTCGAATAAAATTTAATTTAATTAATAGGAAAGAAACAGTTCATTTATTAAATTAAATTTCATTCGAAAACATCAATCGTTTCTTATTAAACTTTAACTATATCCGACCCTGGGGGTCTACTCCGAAGTAGTATCGGCCGTTTCCTGCTACGAAGTTACTATTTGGTTCGCTAGGTTCCGATCCTACATTCCTTCGAATATTGACTATGGTCCCGATCCGAACTTTTTTCAATAATATTCGGTTCGGCCATGTGTCGGTTCGATCCGATCATTCGCACTTTGCACTTCGTAGTAGACCCCCTGGTTACTTATCTCCTTTGGTGACTATACATGTAAGGATCTTATTGCACTTAGAAGTTACTTAAATAGACATTTTATAACTGTAGGCAGTCGTGCCATGTGAAATACTGGTATTCAGCTGCATCCGGTTAGACTGGAAGCCGACCCCAACGTAGTTGCAAAAAGGCACATAGATAATGATGATTTATAAGTTTAGTTTAACAGAAAACTTCATGACGCAATTGGCACTGCTGCACTAACACCGGGTTTCATTCATTGGACCCACTGTAACCGTGTACACGTTGCAGACGTTGCATACTTTGTACACGTTGCTGACGTTGTACACGTAGTTGACGTTGGACAAGTAGTTGACGTTGGACAAGTAGTTGACGTTGGACAAGTAGTTGACGTTGGACACGTCGGTGACGTTCTGCAATTTTCAAAGTGACGTGGTATGCGGCGCGCGCGCGTAGGCGGTGGGTATGAACCCGGAGCGGCGACACTTGGGCGCGTGCGCCCACAGCCAGCCCTCCACGGTCTGCTGCGTCAGGTCCGCGTACACCCACTCGCCGCGCTTCACCGACAGGTCGTCCGGGGCCTGCGCCTGGAGCAAACGTATTCGGTATAGGGTAAGTGAAGTATAGCTTTGGGTTGCATGTTGTACTAAAATAACCGCATCTACTGCATGAGCATATTTTTGCGGGCGGGAGGGCTGTGCATCCAATGCCATGCTGCTGTTGCTGTGTGATGTTGGTTTTGGTGCTGAAGGCCAATTCCCAGACGGCCTTATTAGAAAACAAGGTTTATCTTTAGATACCAGGAGGCCAGTTCTCGTAATTTAAAACGTTCAAAATCTAGTCGCAGTCTCATCTCGGCGACAAGCAAATGTCAAAACGTAGGGAAATTAGAGGTATTTTTGACAGACTGAGATGAGATCAGACTGTGAATGTTCTTAAAATTACGAGAATTGCCCCTCTGGTTATTATAAATAAATATTTTTACATAACATTTTACTTTTATAATACAAAGCAGATTGGACAAATGTATGGGAAGTTGTCTATGAACCAATTCGATGATACGGGTGAAATTTATATTCGTGTATGGATACATCATGTTTAATTTGTTTTTTTTTTTGACGGCACGGTTGGCGCAGTGGTTAAGCGATTGACTGCTTCGCTGCGTGTCGCGGGTTCGATTCCCGCACGCAATAAATATTTGAATGACCTACAAGTAGTTGTTCCGGGTCTGGCTGTTTGTGTGTGTGAGTTGAAATGTTTGTACGATACAGGAGAAATTCCTAGTGTGGGGCAACATTAAAAAAAAAAACAAGAATTTACCCTTGTGCAACGGGCTTTAAATATATTTACTTTTATAGTGTACAGATACAGAGTAGATATTCTATTCTTAGTAGACTGTCCTTCTGCCCAGTTTTTTAGTTTGTTGTTAACAATAGTTACCTTTTTTTTTTTATTTTTATTCTTTATTTATTTAGGGACATTTATAATCGCTATGCGTATGTCAGTCCCATCGTATCCTAAATATATACATTCTACTCATATCAGGGCCATGAACCTAAACAGACTCTTCACATCATCGCTATTCGGTCTAGATAAAATGTTGTGAAATGTTCCTACTTCAAGTCTGTTCAACTTCAAGACTCTAAACAGGTCATTTCTCTCAGGCTCATATCGAACACATTCCATCAATAAGTGGTGCAGGTCTTCAACAACTCCACACTGTACACAGTTGGGCGAATTCGTTTTCTTCATCATGAAAGCAAACTTATTACATGGAATAATAGTTACCTTATAATCGTAGAGCATGACTAGTTCGGTGCCGTGGTATCGTCCGTCGCTGTCCTGTGGCGTTGCGTTGTTGAGTTTGTTGTTGTTGTTCATCAACGAGTTGTTGGGGTTTGTTGGCGGCGGGGACAGGATAGGCTGTGTGTTGTCCTGTTGTGCTGCTGAAAGTTTTTGTTACAATAGTTTAGTTTAATTTCGATATTTACTGGTCCTACTGATATTATAAACGTGAAAGTTTGTATGGATGGATGAATGGATGGATGTTTGTTACTCTTTCACGCAAAAACTACTGAACGGATTTGGATGAAATTTGACACACAGATGGTTTATAACCAGGATTAACATATAGGATACTTTTTATCCCGATATTCCCACGGGATTGAAACTTATGCGGGTGAAGCCGCGGGGCGCAGCTAGTGGTTCAATATTTTCAATTCAATAGGGTTATATGAACTTCGAGGGTTGTCGCGACTTACGAGTTGTAGGTCGTAGGTTCGAACCCAGACAGGCGCTTTAATTTGTATAAATTATTTCATCATCACTGCTCTCAAAACGTTGAACGAAAACATCGTGAGGAAACCGGCATGTCCTAGAACCAAAAATTCGAAGACATGCACATTCGGGCCCGCGTGCTAGATTATAACCTATTCCCTCCAGAAGAGAGGAGGCCTGTGTCCCAGCAGTGGGAACAATATAGGCTGATTATGAATGATTAAAATCATCAATACAATATTATTTATTTATTTATTAACCCTTCCAGACAAACTTTCACATTTATAATATTAGTAGGAAGTAGGATTTCGCGGGTTACGTTGGCGCTTCCCCCTTAAGTAGAAAAAGACATTAACAACTATAACAATGATGCTTTCGAAACAGTAGGTGTATGAGGCAGTTCTTTGTTTAATTTAAACATGGCGACCACGAATGAAATGATAATTAATTAACATAATTTAATGACAGAAAAGCGTGGGACGCCCCAGGTAAACGGACCGACGACCTTAAAAATGTTGTCTGGGACAGACTGCACGCGGAAAGCGGATATCCGGCACCTTAATTGCGCAACACATTTACAATCACAATCCGAGGGTTTTGAAAGAAATTCCTAATCCATTGCTTCGTAGGTTTGAAATTTTTTTCTGCTCAACAACGTAAATAACGCAATGAACTTGAATGAACTGTCATAATTAAAGGCATTGCGATCGATTGCCATTGTATGTGTGTTACGGAATTACCCCGTGGGTGTTGTGGCGCATATGAGGGCAGTGGTGGCCCAGTGGTAACAGCCGCGACTTACGAGTTGTAGGTAGTAGGTTCGAACCCAGGCAGGCGCTTTACATTGTGTAAATTATTTCATCACCACTGCTCTCTAGGAAAACATCGTGAGGAAACCGGAATGTCCTAGAACCAAAAATTCGAAGACATGTGCCATCTACCAACTCGCACTGGACCCGCGTGGTGGATTACGGCTCACTCCCTCTCACAGAGAGGAGGCCTGTGTGCCAGCAGTAGGAACATTATAGGCTGATTATGTATGTATTATGTTGTGGCGCTACTTGGGAGAGGCCAATGTCCAGCAATGGATAGAGGCGTTCACTGGTTGATTGAATGACATAGTATTACCTTGAACAACAGCAGGGTACACAAAGCCGGAGGGTATGAACCCCTCCTGTCCGTCACTGCGCACGATCCAGTACCAGTCTGGATCTTCTCTGTTTAAAACTGAAACACACAAGTTTATATTTTAGAAAGCTCACTTGACAACTTAAGTACGTACATAATTAATTGTTAACATACACTTTGGAATAGGCAAGTAAGGGACGGTTTTTTGATTCGTAGACTCAACCAATTGTTAAAAATAGTAAGTAATTATTAAATTTTTGCAAAGTGTGTTTTTTAATCAATTGTTAGTTTATCTAATGATTTAATATCATTGCTAATGGTCAAATAATAAACTATTAGTTAAAAAAAATAACCACCATTAGATAAACTAACAATTAATCAAAAAACACATTTTGGAAAAAAATAACCTTTGGTTACTATTTTTAACAATTGGTTGAGTTAACTACAAATCAAAAAACCGGCCCAAAATGACTATTTAGCGCACGTAATACATACACCTTGTTAGGTGTGCTACACACTGGTTCTTGGTGGTCAAATATATTCAATTTTGCCGCCCGGATGTGTGTAGGATCCCTTACTCGCACTCAAATATGCAAGTAGTGTTAATTTCATTGTGAAATTCACCAATCAGAAGTTGTTATAGCACAATAGCACGCAAGCTAACTAGTACTTTAGTGCGAGTTACAGGAATCTGTATTTAAGGCTAAACAGTCGAAAAAGGCCGTCGATTGGTCTTTTTCTGCCAGTGTTAAGAAAAACTACATTTTTAAGTGCAGGATAAAAACTGCAGGCTGGTTGATAAGATTCAACATTCTAATTGTTCAATTTCAAGAAGATTATCAGATACAGCCTGAGTACACTTGTTACAGTCCGGTCCTCTGGACAGTACATGTGTCATATATAGGCATATAAAACTCACCAGTCACAAACTCGCCGCGCTCCACGTCCACATCGTTCTCATCCCGAGCGGTGAAGGTGTACAGCACCACGTATCGTCCGGAGGGATCCTTGCTGAACGGACACGCCTCTCCCTCGCTGCCTAGCTCGGAGTGCCCGTCGTTTGTGACCCCGTCCGATACGGATAATCTGGGAAAGGGTAAAAAGGATTATTAGGAAACTTAGTTTGTAGTTGTGGATGGTTCCTTCTTACTGGGAATTTTAAAAGAAAGAAAATACGTTTATTTGCGGCAAATATGACGCATAAAAAGAACACAAAAAAAAATAACAAGTTGGGGCAAACATCCGTCACATCCACACAAAACGGCCATCGCTCAGCAAATGCTAAGACCCTATATGAGACAGAGCCCCAGCGCTGGTTTTCAGCGGCAGCCGATAATATTATGCAATGGGCAATATGATTAGTCGTTAGATAACATTGAAACAAGCTACCATAAAAACTCGGGTATTTGTTGAAAAACTATGTATGATCGCACTGTGAATTGAGTGAGCCAGGACGGGAATGCTTACTGCATTCCCGTCCGTGTAAGAAACCGTACACAAAATATGCACTCATACAATACAATACATACCCAACATTTAGTATTTGCTGGTAAAATTCCCAACATTCTATAGTTATATGGAACATAACAGCTAGTGTGAAAAAGCATCGTCATCAGAGCAATGCCACTACAAACAAGTAGGATCAGTTTACGGGGAGCCTGTATGATTCTGTACTCACTGTGATACATCTCGATGCGCCAAGTCAGTGGGAGACCGACTCCTGGGCAGCTTCTTCTTAAGGTCGTGATGCTCGCAGGGTGCGCAGTACGAGTGCGGGATAAACCCTTCCCGTCGCGACTCCGCTACGATCACATACACCCAGTCATTTTCACGGTACAATACGTTTACTATTTGGCCGCGTTTTACCTGAAAAATTATATAATATATCATTTAGACTAAAATACATGAATGATAAAAACTACAAAAACATAACACATTACAGTTGAGAGTATGGTTCTGGGTCCCTGCTACATCTAAAATAAGCTCAGGTGGACTATTTTAGACTACCCTTTTGCTTGGGCTAAAAAAAACCTAAAAAGTGGGTGTGCACTGTACACCACTTCTTATCCCTTGTAACCCTCTGGGGAAGACTTGTGCTGTTATGGTATTACTCCTCTACTATGTAAATATGTCCTAGTGCTAGTACAGGATCAAGTCTAAAATATTAAAAGTATGTATGTTGAAATGGCAGTCCAAAGGGATGTGTGCCGTGAGCCAGGCTAGACCTAGAACACAACGAGAGTGACATGGTGATCCATCCATGAGGAAAAGGGATTTAAGGAAGTAGCTCTACAAACATATTCATTTTAAAAGCTATAGTCAGTGTAACTGATGTTTTGTAGATGAATTTAATATTAATAGGTTTTATGCTAATAAGTTTAGGTACTTGTAAGTTTCATAATAATATCTTGTAAAAATGAATACTATAATAGAATAGAATACTCTTTATTGTAGGTAGACCATACAATTTATAGAACATAAATATATAAAATTTTACAAAGGGTGACACAATGGGCAGTCTTATCGCTGAGAGCGATATTTTAAAGACAACCTTTGGATGGATATTACAGCAATTTAGATAAAACAGAGGTAAATTATACAAAAAGTAGTCTAACCTCTAACTCATCATCAACACAAGGAGCAAAGTCATGAAGCACCACCATCTTGGAGTCAGGACTGAGGCCGTGTTCCTTCTCGATGCCAACCCTGACAAGGGTCTCTATGCTGGCTGAGCCCGTGATACGTCCCATGCCAGGACTTAGTCCTGAACCGGGACGTGATAAGTCTTTGTCTGAGTCACCGCTGCTTGCTAGAAAGAAGATTGTTGATGTCGTATTAATGTAAAATTGAGAGATTCATGATTAGTAGTGAAATAAGTCAGGTTTGATAAATGATTTTTAAATGATAAATGATTTTATTTTGTAAGTAGGTTTGTATAAACACTTTTACACGTCAATCATATTTTAAAACTAGATGAGGTTGGCGTTTCCTATCTGACTAGTCTGAGAAAAAAGGCCGAAACAAACTCAGAGGTCACAGTCTCTTTTAAAGTCCAGACATAATCTTGGTCAGATCATATGAAGACCATGTAGATCAATGTCTGAGATGGTCTTTTGAGGAAAGGACCACAGATTGAGAGGATCTGTCCCGTCAAACAATTTTTCTTTGCTAAAGTTATTCAGTTTCATTTTGCATACTAATTTAAGTAATCCAATGCTTATTTTATAAGCAGACATTAAAGAAACTTAGGTCTAATTTGTGTTTGAATAAATGCTTGATTTCTTACATTGGATCTTTGTAAGTAAAATTTGGTCACACTAAATGTAATTCAACTGATTCATAACATTGCAAAAAATGAGAGCGGTGTCTGTGTTGTGAGTCATAAGATTATGATTGTATTCAGTGCAATCAATCAAGCGTGTCTGGTAAATCAATTACCTGTTATTGAACGGTTTTATTGAATTTTAAGAGATTCAAGTTATTTTTTATTGATACTACATTTTACATAGAAAGAATAGTTGAATAATGATTAAGTGCAAGATGTTAAAGCTAAATCTAGAATATATTTATTTATCTAAACCTAATAAATAACTTTTAAGCAACACTTCATTCAAAAAGTTTTAGGCTGTCTGAATTCCACATTCAAAAACTTTTGCATCTATGGTCCATCAAGTTTTTTTTATTTAGCCAGCCATTAACAGTACATAAATTGAGGTTCTCACGGTCAAGGGTATTGGGCATACAGGTTGACAGGTGAAACAGGATGAAATTACTAGTTTTATATATTTATAATTATATAGAAAGTCTGAGGTCATTGACTTGAAAAGTTCCCAATGAAAGCTCGATACTTACATTTCTTCTTCTTCCCCCTTCTAATTCTAACTGGACACAGAAACGCCATACTGTAATAAACTTAAATTAACACATAACTAACAAAATTAGGTTAAATTCAACAAGTTATAGTCACTACTTTGAATAAAATACGATTTTCTCACGATTTCCTACATGTCAAAAAAGTTCACAAAACAACTTTTTTTTATACGTTTCGTTACTGCGTTCGGGTTGTGCGTTTCGTTTTTCGCAAACATTCATCATTGTCCGACTTCATAAAGTTTTGATTTTAATCATTTTAATTTGTTTGTTATTCCTACTATAATTTAATTGACTTTAATTTATTAATTTTCATGTATGCGTTTCTAAACCTACGTTTGATCTTAGTTCAATTAGTAGTATAGTCAGTCACGACATGCTGTACAGCTGTACTATTCTCAACATAATGCTGGGTACACACGCAACGATTTGGATCGCTGACAACTCGCTTGCGACATTATGTCAACACACAAACTTTTATAGCAGATTCGTTGCGATGTCAAAATCTGTGTGCTAGCGATGTGAGCAACTCGAAGCTGTGAGCAAGTCGCCTGCGATCAAAGTAAGTCGCTGTGTGTTTCATAAAAGCGCGAAATTATTAGTAAAAAATAATCACACTACATATGTATATTTGGTCATGGAGCACCACCATCTTGGAGTCAGGACTTCACTGAGGCCGTGCTCCTTCTCAGTGCCGACCCTGACAAGGGTCTCAATAACATTCATAATATTTTATGAAAGATTATATTTTACTTATAAGTATGTATGTACTTACACACCGTTTATATAGGTTTCTATTTACAAAATAAACAGCGATCCTTTTCGAAAAATGTTTAATTCACAGTATTAGGTAGGTACACGATATAAAGGCAGTCGTCAGCTTAGTCACTAAACTTCAAAGATACATTTGGCACATGCAAATTGAAACAGCAAAGTACAAAAATACACAGAAATTACTTTCAACAACTTTTAATGCTAACTCTAATATGGATTCAAACTTAACTAAGTAAATACATGCATCGTTAATTTAAATTCTTTTACACATTCATTGATAATAAACTCTACATAACATTTAAACTTTTATGAATTCTCCCTGTTCAGAATGGTTTACACCACTTTTATTTTAGAACAGGGAGCCGATTTATATTTATATATATAAATAACTTTGTGATTTGATATATTGGTAAATATAATCATTTATCGTCGTATATATAAATATAATTTTGATACTACATTAACAATTTTTAGTCCCTTTAACAGTTTTTGTAGCAAAAGAGCGCTCATTGTCAATTTGTCACAATACATCTAGAACATTCAGAAGCATTTTTTTTTAAATGAACAGCTTTTATCTAAATATTTTTATTTACAAGTTTATCAAACACCCTTTTGCTTTGAAGCTCATTTAATTTTAACTCGTAATTTTCTGTTTCTGTGAAACGTTCGTTCTTGGGGCTTTTCTAATATTTAAGACTTAATACTAGTATGTTCACGCAGCTTCAAAAATAATTATGTTTTCATTTGAAGAAAAATAATTAAAAAGTGATGCACTTTATGAACATTTGGCTTTATTTAGGTAAATATTATGTTTGTAGCTGACTTTCCCAACGTAAAAAGCTTTGAATCAGGCAGAACCATAGACAATTTAGGTAGGTATAAGACTGGTTGACGCGGGTTGCTTGCTAAAGGATGATAATGAACGTCCTATTTACACGCAAAATAAACTAAAATGATAAAAATAACTATAGATGTTGCGTATCAGTTAATGAATGCCATGACTCGTGACGATGGTCGGGAAACTTTATACAATCCATCCAATGTTTCAATCTCCTTCCTTTAGAACTCGCTCCCAAAATTAGGCTCCCTAAAAAGTCGTTGGGTTTGCCGTAGTCCTTATCCCAAACTGTCAATGTCAGATTTTGGCGGGAAAGTTCAGTTGGGCGAGTTTCGAAAAGAAATTCTTCGTTCCACACTGGGTTTAGGTTTCGCCATTTGATCGATGTTTTGTGCTTCTTATGGTAAGGGTCTGGGTCCAAATGCCTGAACAAAAAGAAAGTTACATCAAAACAGGCACCGCTCTATATTATCTCAATGGAACTATGCATAATTGTTGTTAGAAACATTTAAGTACCAGTATAAGCTGATTTCTCATTGTACGAAATGCCTATACAATGCGAGGTCAGCATAAACTGGAAATGTATCTAGCTTGATATGTCGTCGTGTGTACCTACCTATCTTTGTGTGTGTTATGAAAAAATACTTTTGGATTTTATTTCTTTACTAACTTCTTAACAAAACATCAAGTAGGTACAGACGCCAGCAAGGAAGCTACCCGAAACTGTCAAATTTTCCCAATCAACCTTGAACCTTAATGCTTTAGCGATAAAGTTGAAAATCTATTAAAGAAATTTGACAGAATGTAGTAGCTTGATGTGCTGGTGTCCATCATTTCGTATTTATTGAAACCAATTTTCGCTTAACTTCAGTGGTAACTTTGTTCAAGAAAATAAAACTGACCAAGTTGAAATGGCAAAAAGGATCAATGAAAACAGTCGTCCTTTCATCTCTCAACTTACAATTTGACAAACGGATCCGAGTAACCATTGCTGTCTTGTGGCGGCAGGTCAGCTCCTCTACAGATGGTCACGACCAGCGCCCGTCTTCTAGTACTGTAGCACAAAGCCAGGAGTATCCTGGGGCCGGTGGGTTCGGAGCCCGAGGATCCTGACAGGGCCAGGCGCAGTTGTGCGGGGGACTTCGTGCATTCTCGTAGCGCGACTGTCGCCGAGCCCATCTCGTCGCAGCCGTATCTGAGGAGAATAGAAAGACAGTTTTTTTAAACGCGAGTAACCATATTAGTGCCTCTGTATGCATACATAGGTAAAAATTATTTAGCTGTCAACTGCCTCTTCTTGCTTTCAAATGAATGAATGTTAGGAAAAATGGAAAAAAGTAAGAACGCGATGACATGCTTAATAGTTAAAGAAATTGTAGAAGGCATGGAAGTGCCGGCATTAAAAACTTTTAGAAATGCAGTTAATTTCGGAAGTCGGTGTCAAAAAACGAAAATGCGGAACCAACGACACCGACTTCCGAAATTAAAGTTATTTTTCACATTGTAGTGTTTTTTTTGGAAGTTGGTTGATTTTGTTTTCAATATAAACTATGTGGAAACAAATCGTATTATTGAAACTAACTCACTACCCAAGCAAAGTTATTTATATGGGACCATCCCTGAGGCATACCTTATGCATTAAATAGAATTTCCTAAATCTGTCGACATATGACGGAGTTATGCCCGAACATACATATAAACATCCGGATTGAGGACCTCCTCCTTTTTTGAAGTCGGTTAAAAACCAATCAATATTTCTTTAATCAAATTTTTTTTTTTTTTTTTTTTGTTAGATGGAAGGTTTGAATAGTATTCCAAACCTCCCTGTCTTGTGCGATCTCTGGCCATGTTGACCCTGCGAACGTTACCAGAGAGGCAATTCTCGTAATTTTAAGAACGTTCATAGTCTGATCTCAGTCTCAATCTGTCAAAAATACGTCTAGTTTCCCTACATTTTGACAAGTTTTTGACATTTGTTTGTCGCCGAGATGAGACTGGGACTAGATTTTGAACATGTTAAATTACGAGAATTGGCCTTCAGATCGTCACACCACCTTCGCCGTGGTCTACCTCGACAGATAAAAAAGTTATATTTAACAAATAATACATATCATCCCATATATAATTACCCACTAACATGTAAATTATTAGACTAAAGTATTCGCAGACCGCGTGTTCGAGTTACTAAGAGGTTCTGTTTGACCTAGTTTTTGACGCATCGGGCGGTGTTATAGCAATACCTTAGAGGCTTACAACATGCTTATAATACAACATAATATTCAGTTTGTAAGCATGGTCTGGAGCATTACGAGACGCATACACTTCTCTGATACAAAATTACAAGTAAGTTTACGAAATGAAAAGTTGTGGGTGCAGCACACTTGTGATAGAAGTAAGACTTCTTCGAAATTCTATATAAATAATTGAAATTGAAGTGTCTGTTTGTAATGTCAAAATAACAGCTTTTCACTAAACGCATATCAAAGTATATACGGTACTTAAGAAGGTATTACAAAAAAAAACAATTTCTAAATTTTTTGTCTGAGTGTATCTGTTTGTTTCGGCGTTTATCGCTTTTGACGGGACCTTTACTGGCAAATGGATGCTGTTTTATGGAGTAACATAGGCTACTTTTATTTTTTAGAACTTAACGTGATGAACACCACCTACTCGATGCAATATTTGGACATCCTAGCTAGTTCTTTGAAATGTCCCTGAATGTGAAAAGAAAGCTCCTAAAATACATAACCTCCTCTCATCCTTTTTTGGAGTCGGTTAAAAAGAAGAAAGGGTGCCCAATCTGCACTATGAAGACTACTACCTGAAATGCTTCGATAAAAAAATTCGGCAAATGCGAAAAATCGTTTTATTTGAAGAATATTTGTTTCAGATTCTTTTCAGAAGCTTGAAATCGATCTCCTTTAGGCACGTGAGATTCCAGGCACGTTCTAGTAACTTTTATGACTCAAACTTGTAAAGAAAAAGGTTCCCTCTGTCGTCTTAAGTTGATAGATGCCTACTACCCACGCTCTATTTTACTTCTTTGTACAGACGCCAGCACATCAAGCTACTACAATCTGTCAAATTTCTTTAATAGTTTTTCAACTTTATCGCTAAAGCATTAGGTTCAAGGTTGACTGGGAAAATTTGACAGTTTAGGGTAGCTTGATGTGCTGGCGTCTGTACTACGGGCCATTTATGTCTATTTGAGTACTTTAGTCTATTAATCTCGACACAAAACCCTCTAGACTTTGCTTAGGCTAAGTAAGTTACGTTGGTAAGTACGGTGTTATTTGCGTCTCATAAATAAGTCTCGAAAACTGCTGCTCTCAGAAATTCTCGCAGCAAAAATACACTGAAGAAAATTCCTTCAATCCGATGTATTTATTTCGACTTAACTCTTTATTAACTACTAGCTGTGATAGGTATAACGGACAGCCCGCTATGCAGAGCCTGCATGGAGGCTGATGAAACCGTCGCGCATGTGCTCTGAGTGCACAGGCATCACCCAGATTAGGTCGGAAACCCTCGGGACACCCAGATCTTACACAGATGTTCTTAACAGACCAGGAGACCTAATACGCTTCTGGAGGGAGGTGTGCTGGTTGGAATAACCACCGACGGCCGCCATGGCCCACGTACAATGGTCCACCTGAAGGACTAAGTGCGGAAACCAAGCCCATAACATAGACAACTACTAGCTGTTGCCCGCGACTTCGTCTGCGATCCAGGATGAAAGTAACCTTTGTCCTTTTCCAGGTCATCGTCTACTCATGTGCCAAATTTCATCCAAATCCTTCCTTTTTCCGTTTTCCTTCACAGGTAGACAGATGAGATTAGAGTAATGGCTTTACCTGTCATCATCAAACAGCACGATCTCCAAGGACTTGACCGCGAGGTCTGACTCCGTGATGCCGAAGAAGTGCAGCGTCTCGTTGAACTCAGGATTTTTCGTCTTGTGCACCGTCTTCGTACGTAGTCTGTTGGAGTAGGATCCCTCTGGAATATGAAGGATAGTTTTGTTAGAAAGAAGAATGTAGACTAGCAGGTTGGATATATCTTGTAAAGTCAGGCAAAGCAAAAACTGTCGATAAAAAGAGGTTTGTTTAGAAACAGAAAGTAAAAAAAAATAATTTATTATGATTATGATTTGCCAGCAGTAAAATCAAAATCAAAAGTCATTTATTCAAATTAGGCTGAGAATCAGCACTTTTCGAACGTCAATATTACAAGAAACGGTCCCCCAAAACACCCGCCCTTCACCACTTCCTAGTACTTTCGCTAGGAAGAAGAAGTGGCGCAACAAACTCCCCAGCAGCACAGCTGTCTGTTCAGTAGAATTTTTTATTACTAAACACATTTTAATGGGTCTAGCACAGTCTGGCACAGTCTAGACAATGCGCCATGATTTTTGTGTTGTCGGTCTTTCAAGACACATAATTGGTTTCGATACAAAATGGAGGGCATATAAATCAGCCCGATGTGTTAGGTCTCTATTTAAGCTTGTATCTAACAACTCACCTCTAGGCAAAACTTCTAATCTACAAAACGGATCCGACAGCCCAGTCATATCCATGCCAATCAGTCCTCTCGCTCGAAGAGCCGTCACGGCCAACGACGAGGTCGCATTCTCATACGCCAGCTTTATTTCTAGCGTCCCGAATCCTGCGTCAGGTATCGTAGGGGCCCTTTCAACTTGTGTTGTAGGCTTTGTCATCTCTTTCCTCATGCTGCGAAGGCTGTAGGCACTGCCTTTACTGCCGGTTCTCTTTAGGGCTGCTAAGGGACGCTGTGTGAGGCTGTCTTGCCTGTGAAGACTTAGGCCACTGAATCCGTGGGATAAGATGTCGGTTTCGCTCCATTCGTAATGGGCATCCTGGAAAGGGAGAAAAAAGATAGTAAATGGGGTGTGAAACAAAATGAAAAGTTATTTATTGAAATTACGCTGAGAATCAGTTTTTTTTGAAAGTCAAAATTCCATAAGGCAGTTCCCTAAATCGCCCGCCCTTCACCAATTTCTAGTGCTTTAGCTGGGACAAAGAAGTGGCGCAACATAAATGATTTATTAAATAAACATTTTTAGTTTTTTTTTGTAGGGTACTTAATAGTGCAACAGCTATTGTGTGGAGTTCGTTTTGGCAGTCTGACATCCTAAGATGACGAAACGTGAAACGTTTAAGGGACTAATCACGTCCCTAAGGACGTGATTAGTCCCTTAAACGTTTGACTGTATGTAGCCGCTATTTAGGGGAACAAGCGTGCGGCGAATGTACAGGTATCTCCCGGGCCCCCGACTCATGGTACTAGAAGGAATTGTGGGGGTTTAGTCGGTAGGAGTCCGACATTACCCTCCGTTCTCCCCAGAGGGTTTCCATGAGGGCTTCCCCACGGAAAAAAGGGGAACCTGCGAAAATTAAGTCAAGCATTTAAAAAAAAACTTGAGTTAGGACAAAGGATTCATTTCTGGATGCCAACAACCCATCTCACGCAGTCAAGCAACATTATACACCTAAAATTACTAAGTTGGTAAGTGTCCTAAAGGTCTTTCAACTCAATGAATAATGAAACTTCTTCAAATAAAGCTGAATGAGCGCCTCGATACAATTCCGCTTGGCTGCATAACCTGATTTGCATATAAAATGTACTGAGATACTTTACAGCCGCTTTCCTACTAGGTTAAGCGCTTTCATTGCTGGATTTGCATATCCCGTCAGTAACTTACGTGGGGGTGATATGGATGGTCGTAAATAACATGTGCTATAGTACTGGCTGGTAATATCAATCGATTTTCTGTGACACGATAACTGGGATATCGTATAAACTCCATGATTAAAGTTTGGTTTCATTTTGAAGACCTGGGGGCTTACCACCAGCTCCTATAGCAGGGCAGAAGTTGAACTGCACTGCTTTTTTGTTCTATGACTAAGTACAAAAAAGCAGTGCGGTTCAACTTCTGCCCTGCTATAAGAGATGGTGTTAAGCCCCCTGGGGCCGTATTTTCTATGACACAGTGAACGAAACCACGCGAAATGAACACGAGATTGGCGTGATTAGCTAAGGAATTGGCGTAGTTTCGAAGTAAGGCATCATTGAGTGGTCATAGTGAATTAAGGCCCTGTTTGGCAAATGCGTAACACACATACAATAGCAATCGATAGCAATGCCTTTCATTTTGCAGTTCCGCCTCGTGTTTACGTTGTTGGAAACACAAATTTTTCAGACCTGTTTAAACTACACAGTTAGACCTTACAAAATTGGTATTCCCAATGAATTAGATTGTGGAAGGTAGAGGTAAGATACAGTTGCTACATATAAAATGTTGGATGTTAGCTTCATCGTTTTAGTCTAGATCTAACCAGGCTAGTGCCCTAATGGCGTAATGCACTTTCAATCACAATCCGAGAGTTTTTAAGGATATTTCTAATCCATTGCTTCATAGATCATCATCTACCTAGCCTTTTCCGAACTATTTTGGGGTCGGCTTCCAGTCTAACCGGATGCAGCTAAATACCAGTATTTTACATGGACTGCCTATCTGACTTCCACAACCCAATTACTGGGTAATACGATACCCCTTGGTAAGACTGGTTGTCAGATTTTCGGGCTTCTGACGACCCGTAACGACTGTCAAAGATCCACGAATGATAGCCGGGATCAAAGGCCTGCTTTCCGAGGCACGGAGGGGTGTGTTAAGATGGTCACCCATCCACGGACCAACCGCGGCAAGCATAGCTTAACCTGATCGATCGACCCGTGCGGCTGTTATTATATACTTAGCCACAAGCCCTCATAGATACATAGCTTTAATAAATATGTCTGTACAACAACGTCTCAGATCCCGATCAGTTGTCATTTTATGTGTATGTGCTAAACTACCTAACCTCAGGTAGACCTTACAAAATCGGAATCCCCCATGAATTGAGTTGTGTGTGCCGCGTGGAAGTAAGCTGACAGTCACTTCTTATGAAATCCTATACGTTGCCTCTTTTTTTGACAGGATCTTACCAGAGGGGCAATTCTCGTAATTGTAAGACCGTTCACAGTCGGATCTCAGTCTCAATCTGTCAAAAATACCTCTAATTTCCCTACATTTTTGACAATTTTTTGACATTAATCGTCGCTGAGAAGAGATTGCGACTAGATTTTGAACGTTTTTAATTACGGGAATTGGCCTTCTGACCAGGCTAAAGTCACACACAAACCAACCTAGCCAGCCAACAAAGCGATTAGACATGATGTAAGTATTCTAACGATCATGAGCCAATAGAATATCACATAGGACGATAGCCCGTTAAGAGAATGCTTTAAGTGCGCAATAAAAATACTAGCTGCGTGCCGTCATGGCGCTCGTTATTTGATGTTTGCAAGACCTCTTAACCGACAAATTGCACTGCACTGACGGACACTTAACGTCTCCGTAAAATTAGGTATGTGGTGCGGTTCGACCGTAAATGGGCGATAAGAGCGTGGTCACGCTGACGATGTGCCAGCGTGTTTGCAGCGAGAAGATTTGTGAATGTGCTCTCCGCGCTTGCGTAGCGAGCTAGCCGCGACCACGCGACGTGTTCTCTGCGTTATCACAATATTGTATACACGTTTGTCTCGCTCTCTCTCTCTCTCACGTGCCTCGGAAAGCATGATAAGCCGCTGGTCCTGCGCCTGATCTTTCTCTCGTCGTGTCATATTATCGTCCCATCAGACTATGAAAGTGAGGGAAGAATGAGCGCCCCCGTGTGCGCACACACTTGTGCACTATAATATCTCCCGCATAGATTACTAGTCTCCGCTGAAATTAGCTGCCATGGCGTAAATTCGGTCTGGAGGACAATTGTTCGGCTAGCGTAGTGTGGGACGCCCCCCAGCTAGATGGACAGACGACATCAAAAAGGTGACTGGGACAGACAGGATGCGGAAGGCGGAGGACAGGTTGTTGTGGCGCAGAGGAGAGGCCTATGTCCAGTAGTGGACTGCGATAGGCTGAGTTGATTGATTGACTCACGTCAACCGATCTCGTTCTGGAAACGCGGCGTACACGTGGCGCATACATAGCATGCTCGCTGCCGCCTCTCTAGCAACACGCTGGAAAATCGCCAGTATGATAAAGCCCTATAGTTCTTTAATCGTCAGTTTATTTTATGAGTCGTATCAAACGGTGGGCTCTTAAGTCTTAACGAACTCACTAAGGCTTAATGAAGGTGGTGGGGACATCAATTTTATTGCACCAATGGGAGCCCGGCTGTAAAATCAATTAAGGGAAGGGTGGGATTAATTGTGTGTTCTAGGGGGAGGTTATCAATTGATTTGTTTATCTGTTACAAGCCGTGTGCCCCATGGGATTTCGCGTCGGCAAAAATGGCGACAGTCGTTATACTTTTGGGTCGAGTAATTGAAGTATTGTATAGGATGGCTGATATTTTTTTCGCAATTACGATGTTGGTCCCATGGAGTGCTTCAGTTTGATGGTCCGCACCACACTTTGATTAAATATGGCTACATATTTTAGATACACGCTGTCTAAGAAACTTTTGTGCAAAATCTCATGCTTCTAGAGCAAGTGATTTAGGCTGTGCACTTGAACCGGCAATATTTCATTTATTCACTGACTGACAGACATGTAAATGAAATGAATGAATTATTTATTTATTCATAAGGCAACTACAACAGGTAACAATCACAGTATCTACCTATTATAATAAAGGAGTAAATAATAAATAAAATTTCAGGTAAATAATACCCATTCATAGTACACACGGCTACACATCAAGCTATACATTTCCAGTTTTAGTTGACCTCGCATTGTCTAGGGTTTTCGTACAATCAGAAGTCAGCTTATACTGGTTATGTATAGCTTGATGTGTAGCCATGCGTACACGTATAACATCAAATCAAATAAAATCAGATAAAATTCAAATGAAATAAAATCAATACAAATCAAAATAGACGGATACATAAGTTGTCATAAGGTGTGATTATGTCATAAGACAGAAGCCATAACATAGGAGCCTTTTGGCCTCGTATAGGACTTTCTGTTTCATTTCTTTTTTTTTATATATATAATTTGTTTTATTTTTATTTTTAACTGTGTTTAGTTTAGTTTAGTTTATAATCTTGTACGAGTCGCAATAAATACCTTTTCTTTCTTTCTTTCTATAAGGTTCAAATTATAGGTTGCCAAAATCGGTGAATTATGTTGGTTAAATTAAGTCACCTTTTGTTAAGTTTTTTTTTACCTGTAGGATACTGCTTCTGATCATGACTTTTGAAGGTTGCAATTAAGTTTTAGACTTTAATAAACTACACAGAGTGGCTATTAGGTTATCACAAGGGCTGATTTTTCAATAAACAGATAATTTTTATTCGTGGAATAAAATTGACCGCTGACAGATTTTGTACGGAAGTACTGTCAAAAATTCAAAATCATTCCTCGGATAAAACTATATGAACGTTGGAAAAATCAGTCCGTACAGCGGTTATTACAAATTGTTGTCAGTCTGTTAAAATAATAAATTTTACTAAAAATCGAAAATTGAATTTTTCAAACAAAATTTATACCTAGCGTAAAAATTGGCACGAAATAAACCACCCTTGATAAAAAGGCACTAGACACGCGCGGGCGATGGTATCAACAATTCAAACTTTATGGTATTCTTCTCAAATAATCACAAATTAAGTTTAATGTTGTTAAATACTAAAACGAAAAGAGGTCCCACGGCTAGCATATTAATTGTTATTAATTATTTTAATTGTGTATGTTTAAAATACGTAATGAATACGTGGTTTTAATTAATCTGATAATCTAATCGCCATACTGTATTTGAAAATTAGAATCAGTAACGATGAATAGGTAAGTAGGTATAATTAGAATTCGAAAAGCTCAAACACATTTCTAGTCTATGGCAGCCATATTGAATGAAGACCCACAACGTTATTTTTAAGAAATAGCGTTTATTTTTCTTTGATGTATTTATAGGTTTCATAACTTACGATTGTAATTTCAGCAGGTTTTATTTCATATATTCGTAGACACGAGTAATGTACTCGTGTCTACGAATATCGTAAGATTGAAAGCAAAACATTAGGTACCTACAGACGCCAGCACATCAAGCTACTACAATCTGTCAAATTTAAAGAAATAATTAATGCTTTAGCGATAAAGTTGAAAATCTATTAAAGAATAGATTTTCAACTTTATCGCTAAAGCATTAAGGTTCAAGGTCAATTGGGAAAATTTGACAGTTTCGGGTAGCTTGACCTGCTGGCGTTTGTACATGTTTTTAGAAAAAAAAAAAAAATCGTTCATACACCAAGCGGTTGAAATACTTTAAAATGATTTAGCTGGAAAAGCGCCGTCGCCACATTGACGTAATGTTTGTGCGCAAAGTGATGGCCAATAAAATTGACTGCCCACAGATACTAAATTCTTTTAAATTTCAAGGATTCCTCGTAAGCCAATTACGCCACTCTGTCCACCGCTCCGACGAACAGTCTTGGGCGCTAGTTCCCCTGTCGCGAGGTTAAGCAAGATAATTAATGAATATAGAGATCTAATCGACTTGCACTTGGACTCACTATACAGTTTAAAAGTGAAGACTTAGAAAAACCTAGAAAAGGATTAATTTACCTTTTTGTTCTGTTTTTCTTCTTTGTCCTCTGTTTCAGGATCTAAATTACATGTAACAATTTGGATACTAGTGGTTGATATAAATTAGGGTAGTTTTCTTTTAATTTTTTTTCTCTATCGTACGTACAACTTTCCTTTTGCATGCTGAGTTTACTTATAAGTGATTGTACACTATTGTTTATCTGTTTTTGCATGTTTTTTATGCCCATAACTGGTGTAAACAATCGTTGGTAGACCAATAAATAAATAGACGATTGTAATTTTTCGAGGAAATATTGTTACAAACGTTATAATAACATAAAGCCATCTCTTCATTGGAGTAGGCAGAAACTTCAGAACGCCACTAATAACGAAACGATTCTTATCCATACTAATGTCATCATCATCTGCCTAGCCCTTTCCCAACTATTTTGGGGTCGGCTTCCAGTCTAACCGGATGCAGCTGAATACCAGTATTTTACATGGAGCTACTAGGCCGGGCGACCAGTTACTATCTGACCACCGCAAACCAGTAGCTGGGTAATACGGTACCCCTTGGTAAGAATGGTTGTCAGAATATCGGGCTTCTGACGACCCGTAACGACTGTCAAAGATCCATGAATGACAGCCGGGACCAACTTAACTTGAAGCACGGAGGGCTCTTGGTATGACCAATCGCAGCATCCATCCGTACTAATCTATACCTACTAATAATAAAGCTGAAGAGATTTTTTGTTTGTTTGAACGCGCTAATCTCTGGAACTTGGAGTTGGATTAAAAAAAAATCTTTATGCATTTCAGAGTCAGATAGGAAACGCCGATCTCATCTAGCTTATTTTTTTTTAATATAATATGACGTGTAAAAGTGATTCCGGTGTCTTACTATTTACAAATAAATAAACAATTTCTTTTCAATTCAGGGCGAACAAATATTTAACCATTCAAAACCATTCTTAACGGCGGGAGCCAGTAAAATTAAAATAAGTAATACAGATGATGAAAAAACGTTTGCAAAAAATCTATAATTGACATTAAAAAATATACAATGTGGTCGACGGTGCACGCTCAAAGCAAACAAACCACCAGCGACATTTAAATATCGAAAATATTGCTGTTCGTTTATGTAAACAAACCGCCAAAGGTCCTCTCAGTAAACAGCCAACGCTTTACAAAGCGACCACTGAAACGCCACAGATAATTAAATCAACAATTAAATAAAATAGCAAGCAATAAAAACAATAAATAAAATATGAAAGGAATTTTCCCCTTATCTACAAACGGAATGGAAGAAGGTAGTAAAGTGCATAAGCCGCTTATCTTTCAAGTCGTCATACTAAGCTGAAGGCTGAGGGTAGGTACGACATTACTTATGTTGTGAAGAACTTACGTAAAATAATTGATGAGAAATTGGAAGCGCTGGAAAGTGATATAAATTGGAAGCGCTGGAAATTAATATAAATGGTCTAAGTGTAAATATATCGTTGTTATATCTATAAATCTGTACATTTAGGTATACTGTCGTTAGTTGATGGTAATTAGAGCTCTTCAATTTCTTTTTTCGAAACAGCATGTAAATGTAACAAAATAGGTTGAGACGGTAGACTCCAGTTCATCAAGTTACCCGAAACTGTGAAATTTTCCGAATTAACCTTGAACCTAATGCTTAAGTGATAAAGTTGAAAATCTATTAAAGAAATTTGACAGTAAATAGCTTGGTGTGCTGGCGTCTGTATCTTATCTATGGTAGGTACAGACGCCCACGCCCTACACACGCTCGTGGAGTGGCTCGGGTCTTGGTTGCCAGGATCGGGTTAGACTTGTCTCTGCCGGCAGTAGTGAGGGCTATGCTGGCAGAGACTGAGAATTGGACGGAAGTAGCCTCCTTCTGTGAGACCGTGATTGTCAAATAGGAGGCCGCCGAGCGGGATCGGGAGAGGGCTGATCCTGCTCGGAAAAGGAGGCGTCGGAGAGGCAATCGCCTTGGCGCCTAATACGCCGAAACCCGCTTACCAATTAAGGTAGGTGGACCTTTGGGGTCGCGGGCGCATAGAGTGGGGACTCTGTCCTCCTACCAAGACGACGACCCCAGGGAAGACGGTGGCACAGTGGTTACGTGCTGCCGTGCATAGCGAGGCTTAGGGGAGGCTACTTTACAGTCTCCCCAGGGATGTGCCTTACAGGCGTTGCGCAGAGGTGGTTCCGGAATTGGTCTTTTAAGAGGAACCGGGGCCACCCCTATGTGGGTGATCACCGGGGTGGTTTTAGTGAGGTAAAAATCCCACACTTCCTGACCTCACTCCCCGGTGGTCGGGTGCCTTTTGAAGGTTTCCACCGAAAACAAAAAAAAAAGGTACTTTATGGGCTCCGCGTCCTTATATTACCGGCGGGGTAATTGCGTAACACACTAACAGTAGCAATGTCTTTCATTTTGACAGTTCAACATTCATTGCGTTATTTACGTTGTTAAGCAGACAATTTTTTCGAATTTATGAAGCAATGGATTAGCAATAACCTTCAAATTGATTCAGATTGTGATTACGCAAGGAGTGCTGGTCGAAAAGTCCCGTGGGTAAGTTTACCACGGGAGTTGAGAGATTTTCCCCAAGGGAACCAAAACCCACTCAATAGAGTTTGCTCAACAAAAGAGTTTGCCTGAAGAACTGTTTGCGGACGCTCATAGTACAGAAGCCAGCACATCAAGGTACTACAATCTGTCAAACTTTAATATATTTTCAACTTTATCGCTAAGGCATTAAAGTTCAAGGTTGATTGGGAAAGTTTGACAGTTTCGGGTAGCTTGACCTGCAGCTGGCGTCTGTACGTACTAATTCCATGGGTCGCACACAGTTCGTAAGTAATTAAAAATAATTTATCACATACTAGCTCCTGCCCGCGACTTCGTCTGCGTGAATTTTCTTGTTCCCCCGATCGGACCCGTAGCATCGCATCGACTGCGTTTCTTACCGTTATTTCTGACTTTATTTATTTTAGCTGGGATCTTAAGGGTCCTAGCGTAATGTTAAGTAGCTTATAGCCTTCCTCGAGAATTGGACGATCAAAATATGCAAAAAGAATTTTACAAATCCAACCGGCAGTTCCAGACATTAGCGCGTTCAAACAAACAAACTCTTATTATTAGTACTAGCTTCTGCCCGCGTCTTCGTCCGCGTGAAATTTCTTGTTCCCCTGATCCACCCCGTCGCATCGCATCGCCTGCCCGCATATTATTTTGTTTTCGCTTAGCGTTCTTTCTGACTTTCTTCCTGTTTGCTCGGTTACTAAGAGTTCTAGCGCAATGTTAAATAACCTGTAGCCTTTCTAAAGAACTGGGCTATCAAATGCAAACAGAATTTTTCAAATCCGACCGTTAGTTCCAGAGATTAGTGCGTTCAAACAAACAAACAAAGCTTTATTATTAGCATAGATATAGATGATTTTATATTATTATTTATTATACATTCACAATTTGAAACCCTTCGATTTTCAAAGTGAAGTTTAGAAAATACAGCAGTGTTCATAATGTCAGATAATTTACAATCCATCGCCACTTAATCAGTTATTTACTTTAGAAACATGTATTCTAAGTTTATTTTTGAGTGACCATTTGCAAAGAAAAGGTCCTAATAAGTTTTTGGTTGCAATGGAATTTGAACTTTCGTGAGTATGACATTCAGTTTGCTGTTCTATAACTTGAAAATTATCTCAAATTCTTAATTTAAATATAGTCTACAGTGTTCCAGAAAGACCAAAAAGTTTACTCAAATTTTGTCCAGAGGGGCAATTCTCGTAATTTTAAGAACGTTCACAGTCTGATCTCAGTCTCAATCTGTCAAAAATACCTCCAATTTCTCTACATTTTTGACAAGTTTTGGACATTGAAGGTCGCTGCGATGACATTGCGATGACATTGCGACTTGAATTTGAACGTTTTTTAAGCACGAGAATTGGCCTTCTGTTGGACTAGATGGAAAATTAGCCAAGGCTGTCTGTTACAAATAGATGAAGGCTACAGGAAATGAGTCTGCAATCTGCCGGTACAATTACAGTCCCGAGGGTGGTCCTCAATGGGAATTAGCAGAGACACACTGACCTATATTTATGGTCGCCTTCGCCCTCGTGCAGGATAAGTGGTTCGATCACTTACGAAATCTAGGCGGAATAGCCCAACGTTTACTAGATATACGGGGTCAAATTAAATTAGCTAGCGAAGCTCCGTAGACGTGATGGGTATTGATATCCTACTAATATTATAAACGTGAATGTTTTTATGGACGGATGGATGGATGGAGGATGGATGTTTGTTATTCTTTCATGCAAAAACTACTGAACGGATTTGGATGAAATTTGGCAGACAGGTGGTTTATAACCAGGATTAACATATAGGATACATTTTATCCCTATATTCCCACGGGATCGAAACTTATGCGTGCAATCGCGGGGGCAGCTAGTCTTAACATGATCAAACAAAAATTAAATTATTTTTTTATTATTTGGCCCCCTAAGGTTGGGCAAGAGCCGCTTGAAGGCGGCCCCAGCCCGTTCCAGTTTGGGGGCCAAACGTGTCATCCTTGCGCAGGGGCCATGCTAATCTTCTCTGTATCGTTCCAATTTTAGTATATGTACTGCCGAAACAGGTACATTTACTCACACTTCAAGTAACAAAAAACCCCAATAAAGAAAACCCACACCAAATCTTTTTTATCTTACCTTGTTTAGATATCTGCAGAGTTTCACTAGCTAATTTAATTTAACCCTGTAGTATAGGTATCTGGTTTTACAGTCAATCAAGCATTAGACCTTTCGCGGTCAATTGGGAATTGTGTAATCAGGTCAATGTCATGAGATGTCTCTATAGACTTCGATCTATAGGTACTGTAGCAGGTATATGTGTTCTGCGGGGTAGTTGCGTAACACACTATTAGCAGGAATGGGTATCATTTTGACAGTTCAACAACATTCATAGCGTTATTTACGTTGTTGAGCAGACACATTTTTCGAACATATGAAGCAATGGATTAGCAATATCCTTCAAATTCATTCAGATTGTGTTTGAAAGTGTGTTATGTAATTAGTGTGCTGCTGTCATTTGTTGTCGGTTGTTGTAATTGATTTACAGAAATAATGGCTTTTTGCTTAACATATACGTGTTTAATTCTAGTAGCTTAAAGCAGCATGGTTCAGCGGGATTGTCCGAAAGGGTTACCGCTACCCCGGAACATAAAGGGCGAAGGAAGGAACATGGGTGGGTTTTAGTCAGTAAGAGTCTGACACTCCCTTCCGCTCCACCCAGAGCGGGAGGGAGTGTCATTTGATGATTTCCCAACAGAAAAAAAAAAAAAAAAAAGCATCATGGTCCCAAGGAGACTCCTCCAGTCTTTTTCTAGCACCTACCTACTGGCGAGCTTTACCTATCCTGTTAATTTTAATAATTGTTAAGATGATTTTTCTCGAGGAGTTCGTGGCTAAATAATAACAATCACAGGATCGATTGCAGGTTAAGCTACGCTTGCCGCGGTCGGTTCGTGGATGGGTGACCGTCCATAACATATCGATAACCCCTACGTGATTCGGAAAGCCGTTGGTGCGGGCTGTCATTCGTAGATATTTGATGGTCGTTATGGGTAGTCCGAAGCCGAAAAGTCTGACAACCAGTCTCACCAAGGGGTATTGTATTAGTCAGTAACTGGGTTGCGGAGGTCAGATAGGCAGTCGCTCTAGTTTGTTTTATTTTTATTTTTAACTGTGTTTAGTTTAGTTTAGTTTATAATCCTGTACGAGTCGCAATAAATACTTTTTCTTTTTTTTCTTTTCTTTCTCTATGTAAAATAATGGTATTCAGCTGCATCCGGTTAGACTGGAAGCCGACCCCCAGATTGATTGAAGATGAATTTCCTCTTACTCTTTTTTACCTGAGTGAAATAATGTTATAGAACTTTTATTACCTCACAAGAGCGACTACCTCAAAATAATAATAAATAATATAATAATAAATCCCTGGACATTTCACACAGCACCATTTGTCCCAAGCTAAGCAACCTAATGCTTGTGTTATGGTAACAAGATGGCTGATAAACTACTTATATACAATTTTTTTTTTTTTTTTTTGTAAATACATACATATTATAGATAGAAAAACAGTTTGAAAACTTTTCGTTACACTTCGACGGAGGGTGAATCCAATTTTTTTGTAACTTTTATAGAAAACTCATTTCTAATGAGATTGGTTCCCTTTTCAAAATTCAGAGAGAATTCGTTATTGTTTTTTAGAACAACCGTAATTAGCAACCACAGAGCAATTAAAATACAGGGTGGCAGGGACATCGACGTTCAATCTGCTACCATGAATTCAGTACCTACATGATTCTAGATGTAGAACTAGTCTATTTTTCGTCAGTTAAAAAAAAAAAAACATATTTTCATAGAAAAGTGTATGCGGTCAAAATGTATGGAACAGCAATTTTTTTTTATAACCGCAGTACGGTTCTGAATCATTTACTGAATCCTTTCCAGTTTGGACGTCGCCGTCGCCGTCGTTGTCCCTGCCACCCTGTATATATATACAGGATGCGCGGTAAGCTTACTGATCAGCTGTACAGACAGCTGTGCTGCTGGGGAGTTTGTTGCGCCACTTCTTCTTCCCAGCGAAAGCACTAGGAAGTGGTGAAGGGCGGGCCTTTTGGGGGATTATCTTTTGTAATTTTGACGTTCGAAATGTGCTGATTCTCAGAGAGAGTTTGAATAAATAATTTTTGATTTTAATCGAATAGATAGTTTCGAGAATTCGGATTCCTAACTTGATCAATCTAGGTCTAACATCTCAATACACTGAAAAGAAAAAAAAACAACCGACTTCCAAAAAAAAAATCACTACAAACTGAAAAATAACTTTAATTTTGGAAGTCGGTGTCGTTGGTTCCGCATTTACGTTTTTTGACACCGGCTTCTGAAATTAAAGTCAGTTTGTAGTGTTTTTTTTGGAAGTCGGTTATTTTTTTTTTGGAAAGAAGTTTTTATTTTTCACTTTTTAGTTATCTACCCTATTCGAATTCATATAAGTATACCTACTTGTAAGATTAGAGGTTAATGACAACTTTGACAGAAATGATGGTGTACCGTGGTATACTGAACACATCTGTGTACCCCTTTAGAGGGTACAGGCGTGATGTTATATTGTGTGATTGTGTAAACTATGCATACATATGCGATAGCAGCAATCGCGGTTGATTTGCTGCATCATCAGATCTTTACGAAATGGTCCCATTTAAACCATTTCGGAATAAACTTCTTTCGAACAAAAAAATAATTTTGCAAATCCAAATATAATGATGGAGATATGCCCGAACATACATTAAAAAAAAAAAAAATAAACATCCGAATTGAGAAACTCCTCCTTTTTTGAAGTCGGTTAAAAAACGTTTTTCCTTTCTTAAAATATCCTTACAAATCTCAAATCTGCTTAATCTAAGAATAGAGTGGAATTAAGTTGTAAAATCGTGGGTAGCAAATAAAATAGCTGTTCGGTATTCATTCTTAAACAAAATAAAAGGCAACAGTTAATTAAAACTATAAACGGAGATAAATGACAAGCCACCAATCTTCTTCTTTTTCTGCTATCTCTTTTTTTTATCCAACCTTTTTTGTTTTATATTTTTCTAAAATGTAATGTAAGTAATATTGTATTGTATTGTAATTATATTTTGTTCTTTAATTGGAAATATCTGGCATTAGTCCGTTCGCATGTATTATTACATATATCCCAGTTATACAGGGAAACCTATAATTGGCCATAATAACTGTAACACGCATATTTTGTATAATATTTTTGTGTATCGCTGTTGGTTACATAAATAAATAAAAAAAACAGGCACCTCTATTTTTTAACACTCTGTGGCAAACACAAATACAAACAAAAAAAAAGTTGAAGAGAACATTGTTCAACCACAATGTCGTGGACTCGTGGCGAAATTAGAGGAAGTTTTTGTCCTACGAGCCGCGACCGGATCCCTGAGGGCCCACCCTAGGACTGATTTTGGCAGAGTTTATAAAGATATCGGCCACAATACTCTTTATAGAAGGTACTTTTTTGAACGTCATAATTTACAAAAAATCAGAGATCGCTCAAGACAGAGAGGTTTGGAAGGAAAAAGGGGAGGCCTTTGCCCAGCAGTGGGACACAATGTAGGCTAACAAAAAAGTACAGACGCCAGCAGGTCAAGCTACCCGAAACTGTCAATTTTTTCTAATCAACTTTGAACCTTAATTCTGTAGTGATAAAATTGAAAATCTATTAAAGAAATTTGATAGATTGTAGTAGCTTGATGTGCTGGCGTCTGTACATTGTTCACCGCGGGGAAAAGTGACCGATTACTAACGAGGGTGTAGTTGAGACCCGCTCTAACTATACCTACGTGGAAAATAAAAAAGGTTTTTTTTTTTAGTGAAGTTTATAACTAAATTGTAACAGTTATTAAAACTCAATGTAATACTTTTGTCAGGGAGATTAATATTGGTTGAATGATCAGCAAAATTATGCGGCCAGTATCATTTTGCGCTTGGTGATAAAATCTTTATATTTAATTAGGTTAGCTACTGAACTGCCCTTAATTTAAAAAAAAAACACACACAGCATGTCAAAATCGGCAAAATCCATTGTTAAATGGATATTCATACACTTTTTCGACCCGCAAATTTGTACAAAAGTAATGCCATACTTTCTGCCTCATTTTTTAAAAGTAATAAGGTACTTTCCGAGCAGATATAATATAAATAGTATTGATTCTGGTCACCCAACGAAACAACAATAGTCTTTTATTGTTTCCTACCGCTACATACCCAGGTATATATCAAATAAACTTTAATACCCTCACTAACCGAGACCTCCCGCGGCCCGACGTGGCCTGTAGCTGACGCAGGCTATTTATAAACAGGCTATATTGTGTTATATCGTGGTGATATTTTATTTCTTGTTAAGTGATATTTGTGGTGTAAGTTTTCCACTTTATATTGTTGACTAGCTTCTTCACGCAAAAACTACTAAACAGATTTGGATGAAATTTGGCACACAGATGGTTTATAACCAGGATTAACATATAGGATACTTTTTATCCTGATATTCCTACGGGATCGAAACTTATGCGGGTGAAACCGCGGAGCGCAGCTAGTTCGACATAAAAAAATAAAACATTTTCACAATTCCTCGACAGGTACTGTTTGATAAAGAATTTGTGAAATTTTCGAATTGTCGGATTGTCGCCTGTCGGTTTAATTAAATAGGAGCCGAGTTTGAAGTTTAACATGACACAAGCAGGGTACAGACAAGTAAACATAAATGGAGATAGCAAACGCCCACTCCATGCAGATCGTATTAACTTAGTAATTTCGCCCTAATAATATTCATGGAATGTTCTAAATCTGTCACCCCACCGTTCCCTCCCTAGGGGTTGAAAGTTGGTTTCAATGCTTAAACCTTATCTCAATTATGTTGAGGTCGGCTTCCAGTCTAACCTGATACAGCTGAATACTGTATTTTACATGGAGCGACTGCCTATCTGACCACCATAACCCAGTTACTGGGTAATACGATACCTCTTGGTAAGACTGGTTGTCAGAGTTTCGGGCTTCTAACGAGTAAAGAGTGTCAAAGATCTACAAATTACTGGCTTAACGTGCTTTCCGAGGCACGAAGGGGCCTTCAAATGTAATGGATGATCACTTATCCACAAACCAAACGTGGCACGCGTAGAATAATGACACGAATGGCCAAAATATAATAGGCCTGTTTTGTCCCTTACACGAGCAGTTTAGAGAGAAGAAACATTTTCAGCCTAATTAACAGAACCGTTTTCTTTCGCTTTTGTTTCGCCAAATTGTTGAAAAGTTTATTGTGATTTTCTGACCAAGTTTTCAAATGATAAATATTTTTTTTTCTGTTAGTAGGTTTGTACACTTTTACACGTCAATCAAATTTTTAAAACCAAATGAGTTCTGCGTTTCCTATCTGACTACTCTGAGAAGAAAGGCCGAAACAAATTCAGAGGTCACAGTTTCTTTTAAAGTCCAGACATAATCTTGGTCAGATCATATGAAGACCATGTAGATTGGTATCTGAAATGGTCTTTTGAGGAAAGAACCACATAGATTGAGTGGATGTGTCCAGTCAATGCACGCCTTTGTTAATTATCGTTGGTTGTAGAACTAGATTTAAATGTCTCTGGTTGTAGATAGAGAAGATTCAATTATCTACCACAAGTATTTATAAAAATACAAACTAGCGTAAATTGTGAGATACTCGTACCTCTACTTACAAAAAAAAGTCTTCAAAGTCGTCGCATAGAAATAATAAAATTATCTTCACTGCAATAATATAATTGTGTCTGAGTGTCCGCCGCCGGCGCGTCTTTACGTCACGTCATTCCTACGTCACAGTATCTTAACTAGGAGTTGCTATGGGCCAACATCTAATTTCTACATGACTCATCATTCTCTCACTCTTTTCCCAGCTTATTTGTGGTCGGCGCAACATGTCTTTTTCTTCCATACTTCTCTACTAGTCGTCAATTCAAATGGAGTTGGGCAGGACACCTGGCAAGGCTCAGAGATGCCAGGTGGAGTAAGGCAGTGACCGAGTGGCGTCCAAGGACTGGAAGAAGAAATTTCGGTCGTCCGGCGGCGAGATGGGCGGACGACATTGTTACCGTCGCAGGTAGAACCTGGATGATGCTGGCACAGGGGCGTGGGGAATGGCACTTGAAAAGAAAGGCCTATTCCCAGCAATGGGTGATGTTGGGCTGTGGATGATGATGATGAGTCGTCATCTCGGTAGTCACCCCCTTTCTAACCATATCATCATTCACACCGTCCATCCATCGTTTCTTTGGTCTCCCCCTACTCTTATAGCCATCGACATTCATACTCAAAACTTTCCTCATTCCTCCGTGTCACATGTCAGCCAATATCCTCACAACTTTTCAGTTACCGGTGCCACTTTCCGACTTCCTATTATGTACTCATTTCTTATTCTATCCATTCGTGTAACACCACACAAACTTTTACACGACTATGGTGACAAAAAAAAAAGTTCTTCATGTGTATTCCTTGCCTGAACATTTTCGCTCTGTGTAAGCAATTTCAGACCATTAAAAGCAGTTTTCCTCAAGATGTTTTTCGTCACCGAAAATTCAGCGTTTTCATAGTGCCTTGTCAACGATATGATACGCTTACGTGGCACTCAGCACTGGTGACACAAATACGGTTATAGGTAGTACTTCTACTTCCTATTTTATTTTAGTTTTGTAGAACTGATATAATGACAATAAATAATGTTTCTGCCTGCGGCTTTACCCGCGTGGTTGTCGGAAATTATCCAGCGGGAACGTGCTACCGGGACAAAACGTAGCCTATGTTCCTCCCCTGGATGCCATCTATATCCTTGCCAAATTTTATCGAAATCCGTTCAGTGGTTTAGGCGTGAAATGGTACCAGACAGACAGATTTACTTTCGAATTTATAATATGAGTATGGATAATGAACTGATAACAATAATAACTTAGATGGTTAGGTCATGTTGAGAGGATTAATGAAGGGCGACTAACAAAAGGTATTTACAAGGCAGATGTGTGAGTGGAACTACCTAGGAGCCCTATAGTAACCTTATTTGTGATGTTCTTCAGAAAGGTTAGGGGGCCTACTCCGAAGTGGTATCGGCCGAATGTTCGGCCGTTCCTACTACGAACTTACTATTTGGTTCGATCAGTCCCGATCCTACACTCCTACACTCTTTCGACTATGGCCCCGACCCAACTGAGCCGATCCGAACTTTTTTCGCATTTTTCAATAATATTCGGTTCGGCCATGTGTCGGTCCGATCCGATCATTCGCACTTTGCACTTCGTAGTAGACCCCCAGGTGCGTATTACTCGCAACCGGCGAGCCTCTCTGACCGTGTATGGGCGTAAACGAAGCAAAAGGAGCATGTAAGGATCGTAGCGACTGGCGTTCTGTTGTTTCTGCCTACCCCAATGGGAAAAAGGCGTGAATTTATGGATGTATGTATGTAAACTCTCTTTAAGAAAAGTGATGTCAAAGATTATCCAACACACAAACGTAGTTGCAAGTTGATTGCCTGTAGTACACCTCTTTTTGTTGGCTGTACGTGGGCCACCCATATTACATACCACTATTCGGTACTAGCCCTAGCTCAGTCATAACCAGCCCTATTGTGCGTGCCTGCCACTACAAAATAAGGGATCCGTTTTTAGGTATGGAACCCTGAAAATAGAAGAGAATACTCTTTATTTTGTACACCCTCAATATTACAGATATAAATGTAGACATTTTCTTATCGCTAAAAGCGATTTTTTTAAGACAACCTTTGGATGGATTTAGAGAAAAAGGAGAGACAATACTGCAGGTAGTCTGTGATGTACCATTTATATATCCTACTAATCCTACTTCCTACTAATCCTATCCTACTTCCTACTATATATATTATTATAAATGTGTAAGTTTGTAAGGATGGATGGATGGATGGATGGATAGATGTTTGTAACTCTTTCACGCAAAAAATACTGAACGGATTTGGATGAAATTTGGCACCCAGATAGTTTATAACCAGAAATAACATATAGGACTTTTTATCCCGATATTCCCACGGGATCGAAACTTATGCGGGTAAAACTGCGGGGCGCAGCTAGTATAAAATAAATATATACATCATCATCTGTCTGGCCTTTTTCCAACTATGTTGGGGTCGGCTCCCAGTCTAACCGGATGCAGCTGATTACCAGTATTTTACATAGAGCTACTATCTATCTGACCTCCACAACCCAGTTACTGGGTAATACGATACCCCTTGGTAAGACTGGTTGTCAGACTTTCGGGCTACTGACGACCCGTAACGACTGTCAAAGATCCACGAATGACAGCCGGGACCAACGGCTTAACGTGCTTTCCGAGGCACGAAGGGGTCTTGGCATGTAAAGATGGTCACCCATCCACGGACCCACCGCGGCAAGCGGCGGCGGCAATAAGTACATACATACATAAAACATATCATAATCAGCCTTTAATTTTTCCACTGCTGGGACACAGGCCTCCTCTCGGTGAGAGGGAGTGGGCCGTAATCCACATCGCTGGCCCAGTGCGGGTTGGTAGATGTCACATGTCTTCGAATTGTGCATAGGTACAATACTATGTTTGACAAAGAAAAATTCTGATTCTGAATTGTTCACGATGTTTTCCTTCACGGTTTTACACACAGTAGTAGTGGGCTCAAGAATCTGCAATATTACGTAAATTCTCATTGTCTGACGCACCATGCGTCACTGACTCATGTTATCTCAGAGGAGACCAACAACGGGGGGGATGGACAATACTACTTTTTTATTGATTCAGTGTTGATTGAGGTCGACGCAATTTGCCGGAGGCTGCCAATAATGACGACTTGATTGCGTTGAGATAAATGGATTTATAACGATTAGAATTGATTGTGTTGTCTTATGGCTGATGTGAGGTGGTAATTGTGATATTTTTGGGGAGAGGAATTGATGAAGGTACGTTTTAATGGTTCTTACTTTCTTAGATACAATTAGCTGTGCCCTCGCCTTTGTTCGCGTGTATGTCGGAAAACAAATTCAATTCATGGGTTTTTTTTTACGCGGAGCCCTAATTATTTTCAAAAACTAAAGTATAAGTATAGGCCAAAGTTACTCTTTGTAACATCAGCTATCTGCTAGTGAAAATCCCGTCAAAATCGGTCCAGCCGTTTCGGAGATTAGCCGGAACAAACAGACAGACAGACAAAAAATATACATATATATGTTTAATTAAAGGAGCAGCTGTAGAAATACATTGTCAGATAATATTGTTACTGGAAAACTGTTTTTTATTTGTTATTGTTAGAAGAATTTGTTGCGAAAAAAAATGCTTGTGTGTGTAAATAACCCTTTGGTGGCATTTAAATCTTTAGAAGCCTGCTTTTAGATTTTCTGTTTTCTTTTTATCGACTCACGAAGTCATTAAGTTACCTTATAAATCCATGATTTATTTGTATACGAGGTCAAATTAAATTGGTAGCGAAACTCTGCAGACGTGATGGGTCATAAAAAATCTACACACGATAAAATAAAAATACAAAAGACTTAATGTTTTTTTGGTAACACGACCGCTGGTAGTGTTGTTACTTGAAGTATGAGTTGGAAAACTTCTTTAGGTACTTTTATCGTGTTTAAGTATGATACTAATCAGGCCTGTGAAGTTACCGATATCTCAAGTAGGTACTTAATTAACTACACTAACTGTGGTCGATAACCCCACAAATAAGTCATCATATGAATGTCTTTTTTGTTTTATCATGATAAGTTATTATCCATCACGTCTGCGGAGTTTCGCTATCTAATTTAATTTGACCCTGCATATCTCAAACGTTAAGTGAACTGTTTCGAGTTCTTTATATGAGAATAAATTCATTAAACCGAAGTAAGTATAGACGATGTGGGACTATACCCTGTCCATTAGGTAAACCTTTTTTTGACAGATGGAACTAGTGATTGCAGCAACACACAATACATTCACTGATACACGTACAGTATTATACTGTCTGTAAGACGCCATAAATATATAATAATTCAATAAGATAAGGCAGTTTATATATTTATTTTATTACGCATTTTAAAGTTAACTAAACAGTTGTGAAAAAACGGTTAACCTAATAGAGAGGGTATAGGAGAGGTTAACGAAAAGGATTGTTTTTTTTTTAAATAATTTAAGTCCTATATATTTAATTTGCCGTTAACCGACACTGTAATAATAAAAATATCGAAGGTGGAGTTAAGTAGATAAAATAGTCTCCGGGTCCCTATTAGTTCCAGTTGGGTAAACTTTATGACCATAATTTGTGTTACACGACATAAAAGGCAACGGGAAAGCGATGGATATTACCCCAGACTAGCTGTGCCCGCGACTTCGTTCACGTGCATTTCGAAAAATAAATTGGATTTTACGCGTTCTTTTTTGCGCAGAGCCCTATTTCTTTTTCTAAAATAAAAATAGTCTAAGCCAACTATCGCGGCAGACCCCGTAGAAGATGGCGGGACGAGCTGGACAAAACAAACGACCAGTTGTCCACTTTAGCCCTGCATCGAAAGAGCTGGAAGTCATGGGGAGAGGCCTTTGACCAAGAGTGGGATTATGCAAGCTAACAGTAACAGTAAGCCAGCTATCTGTCAGTGAAAGTTCCGTCAAAATCGGTCCAGCCGTTTCGGAGATTAGCCGAAACAGACAGACAGATAGATTAAAAAAAAATTGTACATTTAATAAAAAGCTGTTATTTTGACATTACAAACAGACACTTCAGTTTTATATCAATTAATAAGGCTGGTTTTTCCAACGTCAGATAATATAATATAATTTTATCGCAAGAATACTTTACTTTACTTACATTTGTTTACTTTAAAAAAAAAAAATTACATTCTTCCATACAAAAACTGTCAGATGTCAATTTTATTCCACGAATAAAAAAATACTGTCGATTGAAAAAAAAAGCCCTCAATAACAGAAAACCGTGCTATTAAGGAGCAGTGGTGGCCCAGTGGTAATGGACCCGACTTACGAGTTGTAGGTCGAGAGTTCGAACCCAGGCAGGCACTTTACTTTGTGTACATTATTTCATCACCACTGCTCTCAAAACGGTGAAGGAAAACATCGTGAGGAAACCGGCATATCCTAGAACCACAAATTCGAAGACATGTGCCATCCACCAACCCGCACTGGGCCTGCGTGCTAGATTATGGCCCACTCACTCCCACAGAGAGGAGGCCTGTGTCCCAGCAGTGGGAATATTATAGGCTGATTATGTATGTGCTATTAAGACACGAAATAGAGGGATAGTACACAGCAATGTTCCCGACTGAAATAGAAAAAAAACAGACAGACAAAAGTAATTTTGCCTGATTGAATTTTGTATCGTAACAATAATCAAACCTAGTACTACTGTACTGCTACTGGCCAAATGTGTAAATACTACAGTCGGTCTATTCTTTAAAAATCTCACCGTAAAAGCTTATGTAAAATGAGCTTGACGTGAATTGTCATTTCACCTGATGCAGGACCCCAATATTCTGTATTTTCCCCGCGAAATCTTACCAATTACATAACTGTCGACAACATGTATTTTGACAGTTCAAACCACGCCATTGTGTCATAAAGAGTACGTTATTAGCAGATGTTGTGATTCACTAAGGATTTGACGTGGTTTCGAAGTAAGGAATCGTTAAGTAGTCATAGTGAATTAGGGCCCTGATTGACACCGTTGACAGCTCACTTCACCTAAGTTTTCACGGTGAGTTTTTACAAAATACACACACCTCTGCCTAAACCCTCGGGGATTACAGGCATGACGTTATTTTTTAAATGTAGCAGCATCATGCTGAGATAGGAGCCTTTTGACCTCGTATAGGACTTTCTCTTTAATTTTTATTTTTGTTACTTCTTTTTTATGTAACTAATTTATTTTTTATTTTTTACTGTGTTTAGTTTAGGTTGTGATCGTCCTGTACGAGTCGCAATAAATACTTTTTCTTTTTTTCTTTCTTATATTATGTCTATTAGCAACTATTTCAAAGAATAAAATTCGAATAAGTTACATTAAGTTCCAAAAGATGTCCAATAATTCTCATTGAGATATCTTCTCGGCAACTAAGCACCGAGTTAGCGACAGACGGTAATAACTCGCTCCATAGCAACGCAGGAGACGCGACAAGCTGTCAATATTAATAATTCACAGACTGTTGTCGCTATTATGTATAGTAATAGAAGATACAATTATAACTAGTGTGCCACAAGGTTAGTGGCTTGTATTAATAAACTATAATACATCAGCATGTTTTACCCGCATAAGTTTCAATCCCGTAGGAATATCGAGTTAGAAAGTATCCTATATGTTAATCCTGGTTATAAACCATATGTGTGCCAAATTTCGTCCAAATCCGTTCAGTAGTTTTTGCGTGAAAGAGTAACAAACATCCATCCGTCCATACACACTTTCGCGTTTATAATATTAAGTAGGATATAATGTCACTGGCCACCAAGGCGCCCAATTAGAAGCCTTAGGCCTAACTCTAAGTACCAAGCTATTTAAAGTCGTCTCAGATTGAAGCCGGTTTTCCGCTTCGCAGAGACTTATGTAATCACGGATAAAATGCTTCCAGAAATAGATAATTCAATCAGTAAACATAGGTAAGTGGGGAAATGTAATTTAGAATAAAATGTAGATAGGTATAGACGCCAGCACATCAAGCTACTACAATCTGTCAAATTTCTTTAATAGATTTTCAACTTTATAGATAACGCATCAGGTTGAAGGTTGATTGGGAAAATTTGACAGTTTCGGGTAGCTTGATGTGCTGGCGTCTGTACTTGTATTCCTGCAAATACAAAACTTCCCGAAACTGATCTGAAGACGTTAAGTGATATCCAATTTATTTGATTCTTGAATTGTCGCTTTATGGCAGTGATTTCGTTTTAGATTATACAAGGTGTAACAGAATAAATGCAAGTCCTGAAACTAGTTTGTTCATAAATTACTACTGAATCGATTTCAGTAACTTTTGATTATAGTTTTTTTTTATTATGTTTTTGCCACTACTGACCGCCGAGCCAAAGAAAATTAAATCTTATTTTTAGGCAATCATCTGCCTAGCCTTTTCTCAACTATGTTGGGGTCGGCTTCCAGTCTAACCAGATGCAGCTGAGTACCAGATTTTTTAGTCAATAAGATTCAATTTTAAATGCTTAAAGTAATGCTATGGTCAACACGCTTTTCTTAGCCAAGAGCCTCGGCCAACATCTGAGGAGGCTCTCGTTGGGCAGCTGGATCAAGGGCTTGATTCAGAAAGCGGTATTTCGGGACACGGCTCGCATTGTCAGGAGGTTCCTCTCCCTGGAGCCCGGAGCTTGAACCCTGTTACCGATACCGGCGGGCTACTATCCTATCCTACTAATATTATAAATGTGAAAGTTTGTATGGACGGATGGATGGATGGGTGGATGAATGTTTGTTACTCTTTCACGCAAAAACGACTAAACGGATTTGGATGAAATTTGGCACATATATAGTTTATAATCAGGATTAACATTAGGATATTTTTTATCCCGATATTCCCACGGAATCGAAACTTATGCGGGTGAAACCGCGCTGCGCAGCTAGTGTTACATAAGGGCGTAGTACCTACCATAGATAAGGTACAGACTGAAACGCACTACTGACTAAATGGCACAATGTTCCCACTGCTGGGACACAAGCCTCCTCTCGGTGAGAGGGAGTGGGCCGTAATCTACAAGTGCGGGTTGACAGATGTCACATTTCTTAAAATTTTTGGTTATAGGACATGCCGGTTTCCTCATCATGTTTTCCTTCACCGTTTTGAGAGCAGTTGTGATAAAATTTACACATAGTAAAGCGGTTCTCTGGGTTTGAACCTACGACCTACAACTTGTAAGTAATAATAATAAATAAACTCTCTGGATCCCTGACCGTCGGTAGCTTGGACCCTGTTCCCAATACCGGTGGGCTACTATTTTTTTATATTTTTAAATGTTTTTTTATCTTTTGTTTATAAAAATATAATTTGTAAGTATGTAAATGAAATAAAGGAAATAATAAATAATAAATCGTTCATTGACCAAATAGTGTTTTTACAATTCCTTATAACTAAGTACAAATAAACTACCCCTAAGAATATTTTCAGGGGAAACATAATTTTATATTTTAACTGAAGTGGCGGCCATTCCCACTGGACCACCACTGCTCACTGTATAAGACATATGTCAAAATAGGCCATGTATTCCTGTTGCTACGAGGATGTTTCCTCCATCCGAACAAACAACGAATCTCCTTACATCCACCTATACATATAGGTATACGTTTAAATCTATTTCGAGCGCTCGAGTGGCGATACAATTAGAATTAATTAGACCTTCAGTCAGATGATTACAGTTTCCTTGACGGACGCCTAATTACTTCCGATTATTATGGCGTTTGTTTCATCGTGATAGATCATTTAGTTTAAAAGTTACACCGTTTTGTTTACACTGGGGTCACAAAAGCGAATAAATTTTAAAAAATTCCTTAAAAAAAAAATGTTTTTTTTTTTTATAATTTTTGCCGTTGATAAAAGTAAGCATAGATTCCCTCATTTCGATATGTACACATTATAAAGAATCACACTGTATATAGGATATGTTCAGCTTCATGTGTTAGTAAATTGTATGAAGAAATATGCTGCAACTATATGTAATTTTAAATGTGTTTAGTTTAGTTTATGATATGCCTGTACGGGTTGCAATAAATATTTTTTCTTTCTTTCTTTCTTTCTTTCTTTCTTTCTTTCTTTCTATATACTACCTCCTGCCCGCAACTTTGTCTGCGTGTGTCTTGTTCCCCTGACCCACCCCGTCGCATCGCATCACCTGCCCGCGCCTGCTATAATTTCATTGTCGCTTAAAGAGTCCTAGCGTAATGTTAAACGTTAACGTTAAACGTAATGTTAAACGTTAACGTTAAAGGTAATGTTAAACGTTAACGTTAAAGGTAATGTTAAACGTTAGCCTTCCTCATGAATTGGGCTAACAAATGTAAAAAGTTTTTTTTTTAATCCGTTTCCAGAGATTAGCGCGTCTAAACAAACAAAAAAAAAAAACTAACTCTTCAGCTTTATTATTAGTGTAGAATAGATTCAGATTAAAGTCGCTTTTCGTGTTTGTCTATGTGACCGTGTTGTTCTTCTAAACTTCGCAACGGATTTTGATGCGGTTTTGGACGTGTAATTAGTCTGCAATAAATATAATTATTACTAGCTGCGCCCCGCGGTTTCACCCACATAAGTTTCGATCCCGTGGGAATATCGGGATAAAAAGTATCCCATATGTTAATCCTGGTTATAAACCATATGTGTGCCAAATTTCATCCAAATTCGTTAAGTTGTTTTTGCGTGAAAGAGTAACAAACATCCATCCGTCCATTTTAAGATTGTATGGATGGATGGCCATCCATCCATCTATCCATCCATACAAACTTTTACGTTTATAGGTAGTAGGATAGGATTATTATAATTTAGTACCTATTTTGTTACATTCCTACATAAATAAATGCTCTACTGTGTTTAGTTTAGTTTATAATCCTGTACGAGTCCCGATAAATACTTTTACTTTCTTTTCTTTCTTTCTCTGTTTTTTCGCAACTTACTGTCGATGTCTATCACTATGTTATTAAATATACAGATTCATAGATACAACAACGACATATTATTTACTCTTAGACTTCCAATTTTCAAGAATTATTTTACGTAACTTCTTCACAAAATAATGCCGTACCTGCAGCCTTCAGCTTCGTGTGACGACTTGAAAGATAAGCGACTTATGCACTTTACTACCTTCTTCCATTCCGTTTGTAGATAAAGTGGAAAATTCCTTTCATATTTTATTTATTTAATTATTTGTGGCGTTTCACTAAATAATAATAATAAAATAAATAAATAAATTCTTTATTTCACCAAAAGCCATCACATTACAGTATCCAAAGCCTAAAAGCAATAAGGCTTATAACTAGGTCACAATAGTTTTAATTCTCTGACTCCTAAACTAAGTGTAGGTGCCTGAGTCTTAGGAGCCAGTGATTCTTCGTTAGAAACAAAGCCATATTATGCTAAATTGGGACGTTTCAACAATAAGCAAATGGTGTAAAAGAAAACAGGATATAATTTATGTATAAGATACACAAATGAAATATGTTTAACTGTGTGGTGTGGTGAATTAATGTAGGGTCTGAGTGTGTGTAGAGAGTACGTGTAGGATGTGTGTGTGTGTGTGTGTGTGTAGTGAGTAGGTGTAGGGAGAGAGTAGTGAGAAAGAATGGGGTGTAGCCAATACACAATAGTTTATGGTTAGATTTAGATTCATATCATTCAATCAGTGGTCGCTTTGTAAAGCGTTGGCTGTTTACTGAGTGGACCTTTGGCAGTTTGTTTACATAAACGCACATCAATCTGTTCGTTAATTAAATGTCTCTGGCGGTTTGTTTGCTTTGATCGTGCACCATCGATAAAATTGTTTATTTTTTAATGTCAATAGTAGATGTTTTGCAAACGTTTTTTCTTCCGCTGTATTTACTTATTTTGATTTTATGGGCTGTCACGTTCTGAAAGCTTAAATATTTGCTCGCCCTGAATTATAGCTAGCCAAACTATGCCCCACATGTTCAAGTGTCCAAAGTTTCCACACACTTGCAGTTCTGAGGACCTTCAAAACGCCACTGGCGTGGCCAACTGCTGGGCCCAACTCATCTAACATCCTACTAATAATACTAATAATATTATAAATGTGAAACTTTGTATGTTTGGATGTTTGTTACTTAATCACGCAAAAACGGCTGAACGGATTTGAATGAGATTTGATATTTAATTTTATAGAAACATTATGAAGACCTCTGTTCTTATAATTTTTTTAAGTCTATGAATAAGAGGACAATAAACTATTAAACTTTTCCACGAGGAATTATTCGACGCCATATTTTAGTTAGTTAATAGTTTTAGTTAATTTAGGTTATTATATTTTTATTTATTTTATATTTTTTAGTCTGTTAGTTCATTTAGTGCTGATTTTTCCAACGCCAGGTAATTTTATTCGAGGAATAATTTTGAATGTTTGACAGTTCTTCCATACAAAATCTGTCAGACGTCAATTTTATGTCTATTGAAAAATCAGCCCTTAGTTTATGTAGTTTATCCAGTGTATATATTTTTATCCTCAACTACAAGTTATATATAGATTATTATTAGATATTCACAGACTTTTATGAATATGGGCCTAATTATTTTGATTTATGACCAAAGACTTGATGGATGGACTGTCTGAAAGATAAAATGGCTAGAAAGGAGTAGACTACCGATATGACGACTAATAGAGAAGTATGGAAGAAAAAGACATGTTGCGCCGACCCCAAATAAATTGTGATATGGGCAGGAGAATGAAAATGTGCCTAATTCTTTCGAATACAGTTTTACATTGTACAGAAAGCCAAGCGAATATCAGTGGTAACAATTTGACAAAGACCCGCCTTGACGTCATAGCAATAAGGATGCTCGCTCGCGTTATCACTGTGCAGTTGTATGTACGTATCTGAGAACATTGTAAGCCGAATCTAAATATAAATGGGTGCTGCTGTAAACTGATTATCTTCCGATCGTCTATCACACCCACGGGTTTAAATGATGATGGATGATATGCGTGGGCGACGTCCTTCCAATACAAATAAATAAGTTACAAGGGTATTTTTTAAGGTTTTAAAAGTAAATATTCTTTGTTAGATTTATTAAGCACGTGCTGTGCTTAATAAATGTAACAGTGAAGACTTTTAAGACAAAAACTGCAACAGAAAATATTTTCTTAATAAAACTGTTTAAAGGCAGACTGGAGCGACGTGACTCTTGTAGAACAATTTCTATGAAAACTTCATGGAAATTGTTCTACCAGAATCGCGTCACGCCTGTCTGCAGGATACTTAAAGCTCATCATCTGCCTAGCCTTTTCCCAACTAGGGTCGGCTTCCAGTCTAACTGTATGCAGCTGAGTACGAGTATTTTAAATGGAGCGACTGCCTATCTGACCTCCACAACCCAGTTACTGGGTAGTACGAAACCCCTTGGTAAGACTGGCTGTCAGATTTTCGGGCTTTTGACGACCCGTAACGACTGTCAAAGATCCACGAATGACAGCCGGGACCAACGGCTAAACGTGCTTTCCGAGACACGGAGGGATCTTGGTATATAGTTGGTCATCCATTCAAGGACCAACCGCGGCAAGCGTAGATTACACGATCGATCGATCCGTGCGATTGTTATTACTTAGCCTCGGAGGGGCTTGTCCTCCGAGCAAAGTTGCATACCGCGCGGAACTCGCCTCAGTTTGGCCAGAGCATAAAGCCCCTGTCTACCTTTCTTTTATTTTATCAAAGCTGTGCCCGCGGCTCTATTTGTATAAAAAGCCTTTACTTTTCCGAGAATAATCTCGTTACTTATAAAAGTACCTACTTTTTATGTTCAGATGCTAAGGAATCTTTGTAAAATATTCATTAAAAGAAATATTATAGATAATTATTATTATTAAAAGCCTGTGATGTCCCACTGCAGGGCAAAGGACTCCCTACTCTCTTTCCACTTCTCTCTGTTTAAAGCTTATGAGGACCAGTTCTTGCTGAAAGAGTTCAGCTCATCCCACCGTCTCCGTCTGGGCCTGCCACGATGTCGCTTGCCATTAAGACGGACCCATTGGGTCGTAAGTTTGGTCCATTGAGCGTCTGACATGCGGAAGATGTGTCCAGCCCAGTGCCAGTTTAGCGTGGCAGCTTTCCAAGTGACATCAGTTATTTTTGTGATAGAATGGATGGTCGTATTTTTAACCCGGTCTGTTAGTTTGATACCCAGAATACTCCGTTTGATAGCCCTCTGGCAAACCTCGAGCGTGGACCTCTGCTGATTTGTCAAAAACCATGTTTGACCACCATATGTGAGGATGGGAAGTATGAACACGTCAATGAGTCTTCTCTTGAGGGAGAAGGAAGATCACCCTTAATTAGGTCATTCATGGCCCAATAGCTCTTCCAGGCATCTGAAGTTCAACCTCTAGGCTTGGCAGTCCAAGATCGTCTAGCATCAGTGTCAACTCGGAGGCTGAAGACGAAAAGAGCACAATGGCGCCGATTGCCTTGTTCACGAACTAAAGTAAATTTATGTTCAGTGCATCTTTTTCTTTCTATTTCATTAAGAAAAGGACAGAAGATGAATATTAGTTTAGTCCTGTCAAATTAGTCAGCGCCTGACGTAAATTGAAGTATTTTTCAAGCGATATCATATTACCCAAATCGAAATCACGTCAATTCCGTTGCCGACTTCCCATGCCTTATATTGGTTTACCACGCACTCGTACAGTCAGTCCTTGGTTACTGCATTACGGTATGGGGAGGTACACACAAGACTACTATTCTGCGTTTGGAGAGAGCACAAAGAGCAGTGCTGAAAGTAATGGCCAAGAAACCTGCCAGATTCCCAACGTTGGAACTTTATTCGCTCTGTAACGTCCTCACTGTTAGACAGTTATTTATACTTCAAACTGTTATCAAGAAGCACGCCCTCACGAAGTACGACCCACAATACCTCTCTAAAAAGCGACGTTCCGACATAGTTTTCAAGATACCTTTCTCCAGATTGGCATTAGTAAGACGCCACTTTAACTACTTTAGCCCTAAACTCTACAATAACATAAATAGACTCATTCAAATTTATCCTTTAACAAGAACTTTAGTTAGGAAAAAACTGTCAGAATTGCATAAATCATACTCCTACGAAGCAACAGAAAAATTTGTGGTAACATAACACTTACATTCCTGTAACATAAATCTTGTTACATAAACATCACCCCCTCCTCACTCACGCTCAATACTCGCATACCCCGCAATACACACACACACCCTCACTCACACACACACCCTCACACACACACCCTCACTCACACACACACCCTCACTCACACACACACACCCTCACTCACACACACACACAACAATAGATAGTTAGTACCTTTATTTTAACAATTTTCTCTCTATTTTTTTATTTTTATTTACTAGTCTGGAACATAATATGTACCATATTTTTGACCTGGGCGTTGATAGCTGCGCCACAGTTCTAACTTTTGTAGCTATCTTCGTTTCCTATTGTAATTTTGCGTCCTGATACTTGTTCCAAATAAACTTTTATTATTATTATTATTATAATTCCTTAGTTAATCACGCTAATCTCGCGTTGATTTCGCGTGGTTCTTTGTGTCATAGAGAATAAGGCCCCCGATAGGCAGTCCCCTCATGTAAAATACTGGTATTCAGCTGCGTCCGGTTAGACTCGAAGCTGACCCCCAACATGGTTGGAAAAAGGTTAGGCAGATTGATTTTTTTGTTTATAAATTTGAAAGTGATAATTTTAGGTCGTTTAAAGCTTCTATAAATGTCAAATTTTATTTGTACCGAAGGACCAGCTTGAAAAGTGTATAGCAATTACGACGTCAACTATACCTATCTAAGACCTTGTTTCAAGTCCATTTGACGCACGCGTATACGTCAAAAATAGCGCTAACTATCGTCAAACCAAAAAAACCGTTGTTCAAATTACAATTACAAAATTATGGCCTTGACGTTCGTCAAATAATAGCGAATACGTAATCGTTATGATTTGACGTCCGTATGTTACGTTAACCAACCGAAACAACCGGCCTTAAGTACGCAAGGACCCAAGTGCCTAAAATTCCCGTACGTATTGTATACTACAATACTTACTTAAGTATAACTTAATGAGCAAATAGGGTTGACCTTTACTTAGCGCACACTTAAGAACACTCAACATCGGGCTTCCATTTAAATGCTATAAGTAAGTTGTACGTACAATGCAAGTATTTTCCGTACATTGGATTTCTAAGTACCTACATTTAGTATATAGGTTTTACTCCAATTGACGTAGAAAATTGGTAAATAATAAGCGTTAGGGTGTTGGCACATTGAAGCTAGCTATTACACGATCCTTACTAGCATAATAGAAGAATCAGCCTATAATGTTCCCACTGCTGGGACACAGGCCTCCTCTCTTGGAGAGGGAGTGGGTCGTAATTCAGCACGCGGGCCCAGTGCGGGTTTGTAGATGTCACATGTCTCTGAATTTTGGTTCTAGGACACGTCGGGTTCCTCACGATGTTTTCCTTCACCGTTTTTGAGAGTAGTGAATGAGAAAGTGAATGAAAATCCGTTCGGTAGTTTTTGAGTTTATCGCATTCAGACACACAGACGAGATTTGGCGGGGAACTTTGTTTCATAATATGTAGTGATAAGCTCACGTAATGTCAAAAAAGTCTGTAGCTTTGTCCTTCATTCTTCGAAGGGTCCGGAAGATCCCAATAAAATGAGGTCAAAGTACAAAGTAAGGTGAAAGCTCAACAGTTTCTTGTGATTTACCTACCTTTTGATTCGATCAACTTTTGTGTTTTGAATGTAAATGATGGTTAACATTTTTTTTTACATAAGTACGGAGTTATAGAGTTTTTTTTAATAGCCATGTAGCGGTATCTACAACGCCACATGCGAACAACGCGTCATACTGACGTCACGGAAATCCTGCATCTCGCAAGCAGAGTTTACCGCGCAATTAGCATACTCGTACATGCAAACTTCCCGACATCAGTCGTTGGGGGAAATGCCCGCCAGACACAACACCCGTCTGGTCGGAGGATCCTCCCTTTCCTATAGAGTATGAGTGAACTTTACACCCTGTTCCTCATACCTCTAAAGCGCGCAAACTGTAACCATAAATCCTGCACATGACTCAAGCGTAGAAATTTTTCGTCGGTTATCAAAACAAAAAATAAGCTGTTACATAGAAAAGTGCAATCAACACCTACGCTTGAAAAACGCATGGCACAGCAAAACCGTCGAAAACTTTTAACGTGTTGTTCAGAATCATGTACTGAATCCACGGTAACAGGTTGTGCATCGATGGCCCTGCCAGCCTGTATAATCATTTCTTTTTTAATGTTGACAGCATATCTGTAGCTATGAGTATGAGGCTGTTAGAATTTCTATACAACATGGCAAAGCTGCCAGCCTTTTGGGCACTTTTCCTATTGACAACGATGCGGACGATTTTTTTGATACCCTACGATTCTATCTTCTTTTACATACTTGTAGATATTATTATTTTAAGACTGTAAGCTTTAAAATTGGACATAGTTTAGCAGAAAGGACTCAACCAACAAAAAGTATTTTTTGAGTTATCGAGGTTTTAAGTTTGGGTGTGTATTGCTGCAATGATGCTGTATATGGAATATTTTGAAATGTTGTCACTTATGGGCAAATATACCAATATTTTTATGAGTCAAGTTGAGTCACATAGACTAACGCAATTTTCGAGTTATTTTGAAGAATGTGGGTTGAGTCCTTTCGAATGTGGGTCGAGTCCTTTCTGCTTAACTACGTCGAATTGAGTATGATTGAAGTAAGTTAAGTTATCAACACTATTATTTCAAGTTTTCATTTCTGTCGGCAGTCATGTCAGCCTATTTTTAGGTTAATAATTTTCTCACCTAACACGTAATTCTCTTAACGTTTTTCTATTCAATCAAAAACCTTTAAAGAAAAATTGCTCAACATTCAATACATGGCCACGGTGTGTCCGAACCTTTACCCTGAATATAATCAGAAATAGCCCCGAGCTACCCTTTGTACCTTAAACACGAGTAAAGTCATTTTATTATTTTTCAGGAAAATTCTACGATTGTAAGTTATTTCGGTAACTGAAAACCTTTCTCAAGAAACTTTATTTGCTTACTTTACTTCAAAGGGTAAATTTTGTCAGCTTTAAACAATTGACTGTAAATTCACAGGCATTAGTAAAGTAAGTGTTCCCACTGCTGGGTGCTGCTGCGCGCTTGGCACGCGTGGTGGATTACGGCCCACTGGGCTTAATCTCGTGTACCCGTGCCCAGCGCGGGTTGTTAGATGTCACATGTCTTCGATTTTTTTGTTCTAGGACATGCCGGTTTCCTCACGATGTTTTTCTTCACCGTTTTGAGAGCAGTGATGATGGAATAATTTACGCGAAGTAAATCGCCTGTGTGGGTTCGAACATACGACTACGGCCATCACCACTGGGCCATCACTGCTCCAAAATAATGCTACAATAAGTATGTTTCAATCCAAATGTTTCCGCCGACTGTTTGTATTTAGTGAACTGTAAGTAACGCTGCTCCAGTGGACTGTTAGTGATGTGAAATACGTAAAATATGTAGTAACATGAATTATTATGACATTGTTTACGATATTATTGTTTGATAAATATAGTCTTTTATTTAAGTTGCCATTCCGGCTTTTTTACAGCGTGTATCATCATTATCGTCATTACATAGGATACTTTTTATTCCGATATTCCCAAGGGATCGAAACTTATGCGGGTGAAACCGCGGGGCGCTGCTAGTATTATTACAAACCACACGGTCGAAGCAGGCGTTCGTTCGGACGTAAAAATATCACGGCGTGATTTTATCGTGCACTGCATTTTCAACTCTCGGTGTTGAGCCAAGCATTGAGAATAGAGTGCACCCCAGTGCGTCAAACAACCACTCGTTGGATTTTCAACTCTCGGTTCTTAGCAGTGCGTTGAAAATCAAGTGCGCGAAAAAATCTCGCCGCGATATTTCTCCGTCCAAGCGAACGTCCGCGTCTTCATTCAAAGATGAATTCAAAATCTATGAGCATCAGAACCAGCTGCTCGTCATAGTTTTATGACACAGTATTTTGTTCATATCCCTTTTCTATAAGAGGAAGCCTGAAAGTGGCACCGGTGACTGCAAAGTTACGTGGAAATCGGTTGTCATGGTATGGGCATGAGATGCGGAGGAATGAGGAAAATGTCGTGAGGAAAGTTTTGAGTATGAATGTGGATGGCTATAAGAGTAGAGAACAAAGAAACGATGATGGACTGTGTGAAAGATGATACGGATAGAAAGGAAGTGACTACTGAGATGACGACTAATGGAGAAGTATGGAAGAAGAAGAATTATTGCGCCGACCCCAAATAAATAAATAAATAAATATGTATAGGGGTAAGAAGTATTCTTTTCTGTAAGAAGGCCTAAGATTCGTCTGCTAGCATTATATTTTTAGTTTTATAGCCAAACATGGATGCCCAAAGTCCAGTACTAGGAAACGAACTGTCGAAAGGAAATTTTGTTACATATTCACCATATTTTCATAATCATCATAACCAGCCTATAATGTTCCCACTGCTGGGACACAGGCCTCCTCTCAGGGAGAGGGAGTGGGCCGTAATTCATCACACGGGCCCAGTGCGGGCTGGCAGATGTCACATGTCTTCGAATTTTTGGTTCTAGGACATGCCGGTTTCCTCACGATGTTTTCCTTCATCGTTTTGAGAGCGTTGATGATGAAATAATTTACTCAAAGTAAAGCACCTGTCTCTCTGGGTTCGAACCTACGACCTACAACTCGTAAGTCGCCGTTACCACTCGGCCACCACTGCTCCTTACCATATTTTCCCCATATTTTATTGTTAGTCAAATAGGTAATCACTTAGCTAACATAAAAATCAAACCAGATACAGTTTACACGGTGCAATTAAATTGCACCGTGTAAACATTCATTCCGTAACAGATAATTCCACCGGGGTTTATCAGGATTCATCTCTTTGCTATACCTATTTTTTTTGCTTTGCTATCTCTACGCTATCCTCACAAACTGTAACAAATGATGTTTGTACCTACATTCTTTGCAAATAAATATAAATCTATTCTATTCTATTAACTTTTCATGTTCAGGGGATGCGATAAACTTATCGTTGTATGTTGATCTACGACTAAATATGATTCGCAACCGTAACAAATATTTATTTATAGGATTATAAACATAAAAGTCATCAATACAACTCTCTAAGTTCATATTATATTTAATAACTGTTTCATGCAATCATGACATTTGAGGCTAATTCTAACTCAAGGAGATGTTCTGCTGATTCTAATGATTATCTGCTTTATTTCAATGTATACATATAAATTATATTTTTAAATATTAGAATATAAAAGATATAAAAACATTTAAACATATAAAAAATAGTAGCCCACCGGTATCGGGAACAGGGTCCAAGCTACCGGCGGTCAGGGCTCCAGAGAGAGGAATTTCCTGACAATGCGAGCCGTGTCCAGAAGTACCGTTTTCTGAATCAATCCCTTGACCCAGCTGCCCAAAGAGAGCCTCCATTCTAATGATTATTATTATGTAAAGCCATATTTGTGGTGGTCGCGAATCATATATTGTTCAACGTACAAACTGACACTGATCTGAAAAGTGCACAAAACGTACGTAAATTTTAATTTCGTGGGCTACATTAGCGCATCCTCCTTAAGTAGAATTTACGGTCACCAAAGGACCAAGTAACCAGCGTCGTCGGATATAATCGAAGTTTAGAAAGAAACCGATGAATGTTTCCAAATAAAATTTAATTTAATTAATAGATAACAAACAGTTCATTTATCAAATCAAATTTCAACCGAAAACATCCAGCGGTTTCTTACTAAACTTCAACTATATCTGACGGCCCTGGTTACTTATTTATTTGGTGATTGTACATGGATTCCTCACAAAGTATAATAAATAATTTTTATACCTACATTCTTTGCAAATATGTAAGTAGCGTGATGTTTTATAGCCTTTCTTAAAAATTGAGCTATTAAATGCAAAAAGATTTTTTCAAATCCTAATGGATGTTCCGGATATTAGCGCGTTCAAACAAAAAAACAAACTCTTCAGCTTTGTTATAATACTAGCTTCTAGCCCGCGACTTTGTCCGCGTGAATTTTCTTACTCCCCCGACCCACCGCTTCGCATCGCAAGGCTGGCCAGCGCTATTACTTCGTTTTCGTTTACCGTACTTTTTGACTTTTTTCGTTTTGCTCGGCTCCGGCTGAGGAAGGCTATAGGTTAATTAGCCTATAGCCTTCCTCAAAAATTGGGCTATAAAATCCAAAAAGATTTTTTCTAATCCGACTGGTAGTTCCGGAGATTAGCGCGTTCAAACAAAAACAGGATTCTCTTTGTTATTTATATTAATAAAGATTTCAGTTTTAAATAAAATATATTATTTTTATTCCTATTTATTTATTAGACACGTGAGCAGTGGTGGCCCAGTGGTAACGGCCGCGACTTACGCGTTGTAGATCATGGGTTCGAACCCAGACAGGCGCTTTACTTTGTGTAAATAATTTCATCACCACTGCTCTCAAAACGGTGAAGGAAAACGTCGCGAGGAAACCGGCATGTCCTAGAACCAAACATTCGAAGACATGTGACATCTACCAACCCGCACTAGGCCCGCGTGGTGGATTACAGCCCACTCCCTCTCGAAGAGAGGAGGCCTGTGTCCCAGCAGTGGGAACATTATAGGCTGGATTATGTATAAGACATGTGTAAAGAGCACGTGCTTAATAAGTAAAGCCTTAAGAAATATCCATTGGAAGTTGTTTATTTGTTCTAGTTGAAGGACGACGCCTACGCATATCCATCCTTTAAACCCGTGGGTGTATAGACGATCGGGAGATAAGCTCGGTTAGGAGTACCTACCCTCTTATATTTAGATTCGGCTTACAATTTCCTTAGTCACGTAGTACGAGTACAATGGACGTATTCAAAATAATTAGGCTCTTATCCATGAAAATCTGTATAGAGGGTGGCAGGGACAAGGACGCGCAACGTGTTACCATGGAAACAGTAAATGATTTAGAAGGAAAATTTTCAATGCGGAACAATTCTCGTCGGATATTTAAAAAAAACGGCTGTTCCATACCAGCAGGCCAGTTCTCGTAATTTAAAACGATCAAAATCTAGTCGCAGTCTCATCTTGGCGACAAACAAATGTCAAAAACTTGTCAAAATGTAGGGAAATTTGTCGTATTTTTGACAGATTGAGACAGATCAGACTGTGAACGTTCTTAAATTTATCAGAATTGCCCCTCTGACCGCGTAGGTATTATACTTTTCTATGAAACCGTTATAAGCGTATCGGCAAGCGTAGTGTAGGACGCCCTCAGCTAGATGGATGGAGGCTGGGGAAGACTGGATGCAAAAGGTGGAGGACAGGGTGTTGTGGTGCAGTCTGGGAGAGGCCTATATCCAGCAGTGGACTGCGATTGGCTGAGTTGGTTGATTGATTGATGAAACAGTTGATTTTTTTTTTGATAACCGACAAAAATTCTTACGGTAAGGGGTAATCATGTTCAGCGGAATTGTCCGAAAGGGTTACCGCTACCCCGGAACATAAAGGGCAAAGGAAGGAACATGGGTGGGTTTTAGTCAGTAAGAGTTTGACACTCCCTTCCGCTCCACCCAGAGCGGGAGGGGTCATTTGATGATTTCCCATCCGGAAAAAAAAGGGGTAATCATGTACTGAATTCATGGTTTCAGTTTGCGCGTTGTTGTATATTTAAATCTATTTTGAATATTAACAGCGGCACTATTAAGTTACGCTTGCCGCAGTCGGTTCATGTGTGACCATCCCGTACATATCGACACCCTGCCGTGGCTTGGAAGTCAAGTTAAGCCGTTGTCATTCGATGATCTTTTACAGTCGTTACGGGTAGTCAGAAGCCTAAAAGTGTGACAACGAATCTTATCGAGGGGTATCGTGTTACTCAGAATACCTAGTAAATGGGTTGTGCAGGTCAGATAGGCAGTCCATGTAAAATACTGGTCAGTAAGTGTACAGTAATATAGCTTATACATTAGAATATAGGACATAGGATACTTTTATAGGTGAAGTCGTGGGGCGCAGCTAGTAGCTTCTATAATCGTAAAATTTATAATAACGTAATCCCTGGAAATTGTTTTTATTTGAACCGAAGGATCCGCTTTTGAATGTTTCACAAAAATTCAGGGCAGAGTTGTTGTTTAAAGTTATTTTCCTCAGGCATGTGTTTCATTTGCTTCAGGAATTGGTTTTATTTTCACAAATCTGTTGTAGGATTATCTTCGTTAGTCTTTACCTTTTTCTTGTATCAAATCGAAGCAAACTTTGACCGGGTCAGATGACTTCGTGATCCTCAGTACTTACAATTTTTTTAGAAGTGTTTGGTTTGGCGCTGTCTGCAAGGATTTTTCTTTTTAAAGAAAAAGTTAAGATAAAGTGTACCTATTTATTAATCTATTTTTGCATACGGAATCGAAACTCAATTAAACCCATAACACTCTATAACAGTTAAATGAAACTACTTCGGGTTATAAATAACCAGTAAGTTAATCGACGATAGCAGACAACGTTATTTAACAACGTCACACTAACTACCGCTTGCCACGATCATGTTACTAAGCCTTTAAGCTCTGCTAACGATCTTACGCCACTTACCAATAGTGGGGGATAGATTACTGAGTTTTTATGGAGCGAAGAGGAAGAGTTGTTTGACGCTAAGACTGGTCATACATTTATTGTCATCACGTCAACGTCGGCTGTCGCTGAAAACTAGCGCTGGGGCTCTGACTTGCATAGGGTCTTAGCATTATGCTGAGCGATGGCCGTTTTGTGTAGATGTGACGCACATTTTCCCCAACTTGTTCTTTTTGTGTTTGTGTTCTTTCTCTGCGTCATGTTTACCGTAAATAAATGTATTTTCTTCCTTTGATTGTAATAAATTTGAGCAATATATATACGCAAATCCTCAGTTTAAATCTTCGGAAATATATGTAGGTGTAATGTTTTGTTAAGAGACAATAGACTTACAACGTTACCTACATTAAGTAAGTCTTAAAGCTCTGCTAACGATCTGACGTCACTAACTAATAGCAGGGGATAGATTACCGAGTTTTTATGGAGCGAAGAGAAGAGGCCTTTGAACCTGTTATTAATCAGATTGATAGTAATTAATTTGAGTACTGAGCATTCGTGCTGCTTCGTTAGGTCTAGTAGTCGCAAACGTGATTAATGAGCCGAGGTTCGGGACTAAAAGAAATAAAAAGGTTTATTGCAGAAACTTGTACAACTTTTTCAGTAAATCTTACATTACAGGTATATCTTTTATTTAAAAGGAGGTCCCTCCTTTTAAATAAAAGATATACCTGTGCTAGGAGGCTCCGCTCTTCTATGACACATTATAAAAAAGGTAGGTAAAGGTGGTGTATCAAAAGAAAATAGAATTTAGACAAGAAAATATAAGTAAAATATAAAATTAAACAATATAAGACTTGATCTGGAAATCTGGAAAGTGTTATGGATTGATCTTTGGATTGTTCAGTTCCCTTCAAAATGGATGAGCTGGATGGTGCTGATCCACATGGGGCAGTTGATAATATTTTCGCGATTACGATGTTGGTTCCATGGAAAGTTGTTCAGTCAGTGTAATAGTCTTCATATTTACCACCACACCTTTCTGATACATCCTATATAGAAGCAACACGAATAATGTACCCATAATCAGCCTATAATGTTCCCACTACTGGGACAGGCCTCCTCGACGCGTGCCCAGTGTGGGCTGGCAGAATATGTCACATGACTTCGAATTTTTGGTTCTCGGACATGCCGGTTTCCTCACGCTGTTTTCCTTCACTGTTGAGAGCAGTGGTGATGAAATAATTTACAGAAAGTAAAGCTTCTGTCTGGGTTCGAACCTACGACCTACAACTCGTAAGTCGCGGTCGCTACCACTGCGCCACCCCTGTTCTAATAGTCCAATAATGCTCCAATAATTTACCCAGGAGTTTGTAATAAATTGAGTTAAAGTGTCCTTGGAGTTCCTTGCCCGTTCTTCTCTATAGAGATCTATATTACGAGTATGGAATGGGCACCTTTTTTTTTTCCGGGGTGAAGAATCCTCATGGATGTCCGCCGCTTGGGGCGGGCGGCGGGTACTGTCAGACTCTTACTGACTAAAAACCACTCCAGTGTTCCATCTCACACCTACGCCGGGGGTCGCGGGAACGTAAGATCCTTCCGCAACCCCCGACTGGTGACGGCCCGCCACCGCGGGCCTCCTCGGGTCAGGGGGGGGAGTGAGGTGTTTGACTCCCCCCGCGACGTCTATGAGGGGCGCGCGTGGAACACTACGCGCCGCCACCTCGGGTCCTGATGTGTGGGGGGTGACGGACGTACCCGAGTCCATCGCCCCTGGACCCATTTAGAGAGGCTGGAAGAGGGCGTTGTCCGCCCTCCGCCGACGCCCGGTGCGCCTGCTGCGGGCCGGGTGAGAGGACGAGATCTCCCTCTCCCTTTCCGCAGCCTCCTTCTGCGAGACGGCCGTTTCGCAGAAGGAAACCACCGCGTCCCAGGACTCTTCGCTGCCGACCATCGACTCGACCACGGCCGGCAGCGACAGGTCACTGCCTACTTCTGAGATGAGGGCACGGCGCGGCTCCTCCCAATGGAATGGGCACCTAGCCTAACTTTCTAACTAACTTACCGACTCTTTGACAATTCAAAAGTGCCTGTAAATTGTTTAATTGAAATATATTTTCCGCTCAGTTTTGAGTTCTTGATCCATTAGGAATTACTTAGTAGCTGCCCGGCAGTCTAGTTGTGTGCCTGGTTGATGATAATAGGCTCTAAAAAAATATACCACTAAGTACTTTAATTTTGCATTAGTCTATTGCCACCGCTGTCAGTATGTTTCTTCCTTTCACGCTGTTTTTATTGTATTTACTGCAACACCTTTTATGCAATAAAGTTTTATTATTATTATTTTCTTTTAATTAAATGTATCGATACCTTTACTTATGTTTTTTTGTAACTCTACTTTTAAACCCGCACTAAAAAATGATTTAATTTCTGTAAGTAGGTTTGTAGAAACACTTTTACACGTCAATCATATTTTTTTTAAACTTGTGGTGGTCGGCGTTTCCTATCTGACTACTCTGAGAAGAAAGGCCGAAACAAAATCAGAGGTCACAGTCTCTTAAAGTCCAGACATAATCTTAGTCAGATCATGTGAAGACCATGTAGATTGGTGTCTGAAATGGTGTTTTGAGGAAAGAACCTGGACCTTGGCCCGCGTGGTAGATTACGGCCCACTTCCTCTCGAAGAGAAGAGGCCTGTATCCCAGCAGTGGGAACATGATAGGCTGATTTGCTTTTGTCAGTGTATATGTACTTCCAAAGTGCATTTTTTAAAAAATATTTTGCTAGGCTCCCGTTTGACCGTCACTACCTTGTTCACGTCACTAGAGAGCTGGGTCACTCTTTGGCCAAAGAATTAGCATTGCCATTTAACGTGGCAATGCTGCCAGTCTTTTGGGCACGTTTTAGGATGACAGCGATGCGGACGAGTACTTCGACGCCCAAGTGCCCTTTTGTTTTTGTATTTATATGTATAGTTAGTTAGTCCAGAGTTTCCCATCTGGTGGATCGCGACCCGGTGTCGAGTCATCAAAATAAAATACCGGGCCGCAGCATTCCCGCCTTGTTTTAAAATAATACTATCGATCGACGCATCGTAAATATTCTTCAAGTTATAGTAAAAACATTTTTAATTGTAATACATTTGTCCGTAATATATACATACTTCTAATAACAATAAATATGTATTATTTTAATTAATGTAATCAGCCTTTGGGTAAAACTATTGAGTGGGTCACGGAAGGGCCAGTATGAAAATTACCAGGCCATGGAAAAACATTGTTTGGGAAACTCGGAGTTAGTCATTTAATTTAGTTCGTTAAATATAGTTAGTTGTGTTAAATATTGTAAAAGTTATGTAAGTAAATACGCATAATACGCTTATTTAAACATGTTATGTACTTAGAATATGGAATATATTGTTAATATTTGGTTATTATAATGTGTTCAGAACATGGCATGTATATGTTGGTATATTAATTGAGGAAGACATACTCGTACTGGAAGGCAATTCTCGCAAATCTCGCGATCGTGTCGCATGACGTCATTGCCGCTCGTCTCCGTATGTCGCTTAAAAAACCGTGAGATATCCAAAAACATCTATTCTCACTACAAGTCGATCTGAAATCACAGGTCTAGGGACAATAATGTTGCCATTAGGCGTCCCACGAAGTAATCCATTCCACATAACGATGCGATTTTTTTTATGTAATCGTTAATGTACTTTTGACAATCTTTTTTTTTTTTTTTTTTTCTGGTGGTAATTCATCAAATGACCGCTCCCGCTCTGGGTGGAGCGGAAGGGAGTATCAGACTCTTACTGACTAAAACCCACCCATGTTCCTTCCTTCGCCCTTTATGTTCCGGGGTAGCGGTAACCCTTTCGGACAATCCCGTTGGCTTTTGACCATCTTTAAAAATGATTTTTAAGGCAAAAACATGTTTTGAGCAGCATTATAAAGGTAACATTTATCATTTATCAATTTAATAATCATTATAAATTGATTTCGTAACTCCATTTTTATTTTACGAGTATTATTATACGAGTTTTATTTATTATTTGTATGGTGTACAATAAAGAGTATTCTATTCTATTCTATTAACATTAAAATATGACCTCCATACAACGGAATGCATAGCTCATGTTGATTTGTCAATGTCATCGATATTTGTCACGTCAAAGTAAAGTCAAAATACAATTATGTTGTTTGTTTACATTGGTCTACATATAGGTAATTAAATAAAACAGAATGACTGCTAATGATATTATAAGTAAGCTGATGACCAGCACAATAATATAAAGGTTTATCAAGCTGGAGAAGAAGAGGAGGAAGTGTTGTTGTTTTAAAGAGTGCGGTAGTGCACCAACCGGACTTTTCCAACGACGCTAGGCTGCTATACCTACGTGTCCTGGCTACTTACTTTACAAAGGCCCAAAAGATTGTTGGGAAATCCTTGCGAAAACAGATTTCACCCTGAGGGTCACATTAGGATTCTCGTCACAACACGAATTCAAATTTCTTTGTTGTCAAAAGTGCCTCACAAATATGAAGACTGGGCGAAACGTGAAGTGGTCCGATTTCTAAGCTCGCGGAGAACGCTTGACTCATCACGCCGACCATTCGTGTGCGCTGCTAGTACAACATTATTTACAAAACAAAAAAAAAAAAACAACACGTGCGGGTTTTGCAAGCTAATTTAATGTAACCCAGTAGGTAGACCTCACTTAAAAGCAAAGATAGGAAAACTGAGCAATACTCTCGTAATTCTTTATCGTTAACAGACAAGAATGTAGTGCAGATTAGATGAGAGAATTCAGACGTAAGTAGAAAGGTTTGATTTGATTAAAGCATTGGACTGTATCGACTATTTCCTTGATATTATCTCCCAGAAGTATTAAGTAAACCAAACAATATTATTAACCTCATAATAATTTTCAATTGCTGATCACGTAAAAAATATACATAAGTGCTGCAATCATTGCAGTTTGTCTGACTAACTATAGAGTTCCATGCCCTAATGAGGACATAGAATACCTATTACAGTCTTCTTAGATTCAACACTGACGTGTTTTTTTGTCAAGTATACAACTTATGCAATATCAATGCAATAGCAATGCATTGCCAATTGCAGCATTGGCAAATGCTACATTATAGCAATAGCAATTTCAATGCAATATAAGTGCAAAATCAATGCAATATCAATGCAATAGCAATGCAATTTCAATGCAATACCAATGCAATATCAATGCAATATCAATGCAATATCAATGCAATATCAATGCAATAGCAATGCAATTTCAATGCAATACCAATGCAATATCAATGCAATATCAATGCAATATCAATGCAATATCAATGCAATATCAATGCATAATCAATGCAATATCAATGCAATTTCAATGCAATATCAATGCAATATCAATGCAATATCAATGCAATATCAATGCAATAACAATGCAATAATAACAGCAATGATATAGCAATAGCAGTGCAATGCCAATGCTATGGCAATGCAATAGCAATGCAATGCAATAGCAGTGCAATGGCAATGCAATTGCAGCGCATTTGCTAATGCATGCAGTGTAGTGTTACTTAATGCTGGTCATCGCTAACTCTTATTATCCATGGACCAGCAAGTGTGTTAAGTTGTATCATATCAACTAACAACATTGTACCGTAGACAAAGACAAAAAAAAAAGACAAAAAGAAGAAAAAAAGAAGAAAAGAAAAGAAGAAGAAAAATACAGTGCAGCGCGATTTGTTGGTCAGTTGAGAGTTTTATATGGGACAGTTGATATTTTTTTCGCGATTACGATGTTGGTTCTATGGAGAAAGTTGTTCAGTTTGATGGTCTGTACCACACCCTCAAATTTGACCACACCTTTCTGGTACACATTTTATGCAGAGAGATACTTCCTCTGCACTTATCGCCCACTTAGCACCATTAAACAATGTCCGAATCAATTATAGCATTTCATCATTCACTAACGATGCAACGCAACAAAAACTAAAAGAAATGCTTTAATTACTGCCAACACGGAAGGGTACGCAACAAGTTAATGATTAAATAACTAACTTTTTTTATTAAACTTGGTTGCTTCGAGAGAACGATGCTCGAATGGGCGATGCTTCATTGTTTGAGCATCGAAGTGTGTAACTAGGACAGGTGGTTTAGTTTGCACAAATGGTATGGTGTGTCTCTTCCTTAATTCCGAGTCCTAATGTTTTGTCGGTTGCAGTAATAGTGACCTAAATACTACTGTGACTAAGTGTAATTTAACTGCCTGTAGACTGTTCTGCAACTGCCTATAGGTGAAAATGGAAACAGAGTGGACAGGACTGTGTCCCAGCAGTGGAAACATCATAGGCTGATTATGTTATGTTACGTTAAGGCTGAAGTTGCCTCATGACATTTATTACAACCTTAGTTTATTAAAATAATTTATTGAGCCTTCTCAATAAATTATTTTAAATATAAATATTATTTTAAATATAATTCAACATTTAAAAGTTAAAAGAAACATAATTTTAATAATCTACTAATTACGTATTTATGATCTAACAGATCATGAGATCACTATTTGGCATTGACAATATACTAAATCCATGTTCTTTAATCCATTGTTTCAACCATTGATTTGATAGGATCCTTATCCTATCAAATCAATGATTTGATAGGATCCTTATCCTATGATCTTTGCTTGTCTGTTTCTATTTCCTAACCTAACTTGTTAACGGCCTGTGCAGCCTAACTGCAAAGCCCTAGCCGTTACAATCATTTGCGTATATTATTTTTGTTAGTTATCTAAGTTTTACATTGAAAAAAATCAAATAAAGTCATTTGAAATATTTATTGCTTGAAATGCTTTTGAAACACTGCATCATGTCGGTGGTACAATATATAATAAGTAAGTAGGGATACCCTTTATTTCTAGTTACAAAAGAACATTTATAGGAATATCTTACAGACTCATAAATAAATTCAGTACACATCCAAGTATAAACCACAAAAACATAATTATTATCACACCACACATGGGAGTTTACTTTTGGTCATGCTTCTGTGTAACATCTATGTACACAACTCCAGCCGGTCAAAATTCGTAGTCTAGCTCGCCTGCATCGTCCTTCCTTCGACACTGATAGGACCTTGGCTCTTTCGATATCTGTCGATCCAACCGGGAAATGTACTGGAGCAAAGTGGGCACTACAGCACAAAAATCCCCGCTTGCAGGAGTAGTACCATGTTTGTTGTGGTTGCGACGCGATCGACCTTTCTTGCCCTCAACCAGAGTAAAGCCATCCTTGTCCATTTGACTGGTTTTAAATCCGGCACCTTTCGCTTCTGTATCTCATGTCGCCATCATTCATCGACGCCACACAAGCAACAACTATCCACAGCTGACAACTTTGACGGAAGCCTCAAGTTTTCTTCGTGTGTTTTTCCTTGTTGTGACGGTCGCAGAGTCTTTTAAGATGTTTAAGAACTCGTAACACATTTTGTTAAAATATATTTATAATTTTCTTTCGCAATTGACACAAACATGATTGACATAACCATTGTTTGACGTTCGTACGGTGGTCGACACAGGTCATACGTCACGTGTCGACTGGTCATGACTACTCTTTGCATGTCGCATGTAAACTAAGGCATGTCGCGTGTCTTTCCTGCGAGAAATGCTCGAATCGACATGGCGAGAATAGCTCGGCTTGATTTTGTCGAAGGAAAAGATCGACTCGAACGTCAATAACGAACGCGAGATGCGCGAGAATTGCCTTCCTGTTCTTGTATAGAATACATAATTGAGTAGTTAATATTTGGTGATTAGAGTCAAATATAATTTGGAAATTGGTTGAGGAAGCTGTGTGCTTTCTGCTAATTAATGTTCGCTTTGTTGCTCTCCGGTTTATTTGGTAAATGGTAATATTATAGTTTTTGTTTGATCTTTTGTTGATAGGAACAGCAAACAGTTACATTATAAAAACTTACAACTAATTTAACAAAAAAAAATTTAGTATAACGTAACCAAAAACGCAGAGAGCACTAAACTTGTGGTTACGTTATTACTAAAATTGTTACTACTAAAAGTTAGACATAAAAATTTAGAAAAAAAACGTAGGAGTTTTAGTACGTGCACTAATTAGTTGTACGAGTACAATGAGCATTAATAAACTTAAAATTTAGATAAAGATTATCCTACTTCCTACTATCCTACTAATATTATAAATGCGAAAGTTTGTATGGATGGATGGATGTTTGTTACTCTTTCACGCCAAAACTACTGAAGGGATTTGGACGAAATTTGGCACACAGACGGTTTATAACCAGGATTGACACATAGGATTTTTATCCCGATATTCATACAGAATCGAAACTTATGCGGGTGAAACCGCGGGGCGCAGCTAGTATAATATAAAACTGACCTTAGCCAGTTTGATGATTTTCAGAAAGGGTACACACGGGTTTTATTTAATAAAGAGGAGCGGGTGAGGCCTTTGACTCTTCTCATTGGACTTTTGAAGACGCCAATAAAAAATAAATGGGGGTAGATTGTAGATTTTCTAAGTTGCCAACTACAAATTAAATGGAAAAAACCGACGGTCCGTCCGCGGTAAATCTAAAGCTAAAAATTGCGTAACACAAAACACAACACACTATATCGCAAACGTAGTTTTCAACCGTTCTATTCAACTAACTTCAATTAAACCATTGCTTGACCAACGAAATAAACCTCATAAGGGACTTTAAAGGAACTAGAACAATATGGCTTCATATATGTAAAATGAAAATCCCTAATGCGGGCTCAACACAGGTGACTGTAGCCGCACGTTTTTCGCCGCACTGAGAAAATCGGATGTCTAAATGCAGGTGACTTAAACCGCAAGTGTGTGTGTGTTATGTGTTTTATCTGATGTATGTATCTGGTGTATTGTGTGTCTTTTAGTTTGTGCCAAATAAATGCTTTTTTTTTCTTTCTTTCTTTTCTTTCAAGTTCCAAAGTAGAGTAGGTTTCCACTTTTATCGTGCGGCTACAGGTCGCATGCGGCGGGTGATTAAAATCGACCGTGAAAATCCTCAGTCGCCGCACTCGCAGGCGATCGCCCGCGGCATGAAGATCGACATTTTGTTGCAAAATGAACTAGTCATCTGCGATTTTTATCGAACTGTGTAAATGGGGTGGCGATTCAGTGCGTTAGGCAATTTAGTAAGCCACCAGTCGCACGGCGAAAATCACTAGTGTAAATACACTAGGTCGATTTGGATTACGGGAAGTCTCCCCCCTAAACACGTTACTGTAGCGAAGGACAATATAATGCTGTATGCCGTCTCCATGGACAAAATAATTTTGTTTCAGTACTTACATGAGGAGACGTGATAGACTTCCTGCTCTCAGAGTTGCTGGCCTGTCTCGAGAACGAGGGCGCGTGGATGCTGAGAGGAGATCCTGGCTCTGAGTCGGTCTTGCCTTCGTTGCTGCTGTTGCCTGCTTCCTGTTGGCAATCATAAGATATCTTAGTTTATAATTCGACTCCAGACTGTAGGACTTGTGATGATCATATTACAGGTAACTGGGACCGTTGAGATGGTTGCTAAACAATTGAATTTGTGGTCAACGCACAAACCATCAAATCAACACATGACTCTAGACGTTGAAATTTTCATAGGTTATCAAAAAAAAAAAACATCTATTCTTTCATAGAAAAGTGGAATACCTACGCGGTCAAAATTAACTGAACAACAGATTTTTTATTTTAATAATTGACGAAAAATTTCAACCTGGGGAAATCATTCAGAATCATGTACTGAATCCATGATAACGTTGTGCGTCAATGACCCTGCCACCTTGTATAAATAATAGTTTCTAGGTTCAGTCACAGGCATGAGTACCTTAAATTATACAATACTTTAGAAGAAAATCGCTTTTGAAACATGCAGAGATAAGTGTAAGGTATTGATGCTTGTGTCTGTACTAAGTTCCCAATCCTTGTTGAGTTACGGCGTAGCTATTTTTGGCCTACGGCGTAGCTTGTGTGCTACGGCGTAGCTTGCTTGCTACGGCATAGCTTCTGTGCAATCATAATTATGTAATTTCGCTAAAAACGTTTTTGACAATTTTCATTTATTTTGAACAATACTAACGTAATCTGTCATTAGCTTATACTTCCCTATAACATATTCAGCCTATGTTCCCACTGCTGGGACACAGGCCTCCTCTCTGTGAGAGGGAGCGGGCCATAATCCACCACGCGGGCCCAGTGCGGGTTGGTATAATTCCCTATATCGAAAGTTTATACCACAACCGGAATTAATTAACAAAGATTTCAACCTCATAGCTTTATAATTAGAATTCCTCGTATAGGTGCCATTGTACATACAAATCACGTAGTCAAACATCCTGGCAACGAACTAATATCCGTCGCTAGGCGATGAGGGTCGAACACCATTTAATTCTACGTTCGCGATTAACTAGCCAAACATGTAAACAAATATGAGTTATTGGAAAAATAACTTTAATTCCTACACAATAAAGTTCAGTTTACGATACAACTTCAAACGTTTTTAAGACTTTTTAAATAGTGCTAGTCACTCTGAAATCAACTTAATAACCACTGAAATAAAGTTTATATTTGTTTAACTTGAAATAAAATAAAATGGAGACGTTAATTTGAATATGCCTTACGATAGAAGGTGGACGGTGGTGGTCTAATGGACTTCAAAAATACGGTTTTAAGTTTGTAAAGGCTCATTTTGGCTACATTTTGTTCCGGTTGATTATCTATAAAGCTACTACAATCTGTCAAATTTCTTTAATAGATTTTCAACTTTATTGCTAAAGTATTAAGGTTCAAGGTTGATTGGGAAAATTGACAGTTTCGGATAGCTTGATGTGCTGGCGTCTGTACATAGTATAAAACAATTGTCGCTTTTCGCGTCTGTATTTGTGACACACCTACGGACATCGTTTGGAATACTAAACAATGTCCGTAGGTGTGTCCACAATCATGAACTGAATCTATGGTAACAGGTAGCGGGTTGATATCCCTGCCACCCTGTATAGCGGGGAACCATGTCTACATATATATATGTATATAAAAATGAATCCCTATTTCCCTTGGTAACGCCATAACTTGAGAACGACTTTACCGATTTCATCCATCTTTTTATTTAAGTTTTCTAATATTTTGTAGAAGTTCTTACGGAATTTTTTTTTTAAGAAAGTTCCTTCACGCGGACGAAGTCGCGGGCAAAAGCTAGTTTTATATAATAATGTATGTAAATTGACTCCACTTGTGATGCAGCAGAGCTTTGAGGCTGGACTTCTGATTACCATAATCGTGTTCCTTTGATCTACGAACGCACTCTAGGACCAGTGACCATTATATCCTGAGCGTGGCAAAAATCGGAACTAAATTTAAACGTACTTAATTTGACACATTTCTGAAGTTTTCCTTTGCAAGTGGCGCCACAGTGAAGTGTCAAGTTACATTGGGCTGTCGGTAATATTTTGTGACAAGGGTACAGAATAATTAAGTAATTAATCATGGGTCGTTTATACCTTTAGTAAAAGGTATACTAAAATACAGCTCGCTAAAGGAACACAAAATTGTAAAAGATTTAATTACTAACTCTACTTTTAAATCCGCACTGGGCCCGCGTGGTAGATTATAGCCCACTCCCTCTCGGAGAGAGGAGGCCTGTGACTCAGCAGTTGGAACATTATAGGCGGATTTGCTTTTGTCGGTTTATATTTACTTCCTGGGGCCCGTGGCTAAAGTCAGTCGGTAGTCAGAAGTCCGAAAGACTGACAATCAGTCTTACCAAATGGTATCGTATTACCCAGTAACTGGGTTGTGGAGGTCAGACAGGCAGTAACCCCATGTAAAATACTGGTATTCAGCTGCATCAGGTTAGACTGGAAGCTGACCCCAGCATAGTTAGTAAAAGGCTAGGCAGATGATGACATTCGACATCATCATCATCCTTTTCATTATTTTACCAGATCATTTACATACTACCAAGGGCGGAATGAATTCCTTAATATTTATTTTAATTTCTTTTCCACTTACCTAATGATTTTCACAGTTTCCATTATTTCTGTAACTCAATCACAATAACCGACAACAAATGACAGCAGCAGCACACTAATTACGTTTCACACTTTCAAACACAATCTGAATGAATTTGAAGGATATTGCTAATCCATGTTTTTTTTGTTTTTTTAAAAACGTTGCCCCACACTAGGAATTTCTCCTGTATCGTGGGTGCGTTTACAAACATTTAAACTCACATACACAAACAGCTAGACCCGGAACAACTACTTATAGGTCATACAAATATTTGTTCCGTGCGGGAATCGAACCCGCGACACGCAGCGCAGCAGTCAATCGCTAAACCACTGTGCTAACCGTGCCGTCAATTGCTTTGCATTGCTTCATTTGTTTGAAAAAATTGTGTCTGCTCAGCAAAATAATAATAATAATAATCTTCCAGACCCTATTTCGGCCCTGGCGGTCAATCTCAATGGAGACCAGACTTCGGCGCGGGAGATGTTATAGTGCACAAGTGTGCGCGCTGACAAGGTGCACTTTCTCTTCCTTCTCTCTCATAGTCCGATGGGACGGCAATCCGACACGACTGGAGAGTGATCAGGCGCAGGACCAACGACTTCACGTGCTTACTAAGGCACGGGGATATCACACCGCCAATTTCCAAAATTCGGGCTGTTACTGAGAAATTCCTAATGGAAAAACCCAATAACAATTCGCCCGACCCGGGAATGGAACCCAGGACCCCACGCTCAGCAGCCCCATTGTCGGTGACTACGCCCGTTGGTCTCGTGGTCGCAAGCGTGTAAGTAACGCAATGAATGAATGTTGTTGAACTGTCAAAATGGAAGTCATGGCTACTCTTAGTGTGTTACGCAATTACCCCGCCGATAGGATAACCAGCGGGGTAATTGCATCAGTGGTTAATGGTTTGATCTAATAACCGGTAGTCGCTTCCGGCAACTAAATAAACAATAAAACGACTATGAACTGAAATCGAATCGGTATCAATCCACGGCTAGTTAGCTTTTAATCCTCTCGGGGCTTTTACAGAATACAGCATTGCTACTAAATCGGATTGCAAACCTCACTGATACAGATTACAATCTGTTTCTGTTGAAAATCCTCTGAACTATACGGACGTAAATAGAAATGTGGCTTTTGCTGAAAATAACAGAAGTACATGAACTGTATAATTGCGTATTATTTTTTTCTCCGTGCCTCGGAAAGCACGTTAAGCCGTTGGTCCCGGCTGTCATTCTTGGATCTTTCACAGTCGTTACGGGTAGTCAAAAGCCCGAAAGACTGACAATCAGTCTTACCAAGGGTATCGTATTACCCAGTAACTGCGTTGTGGAGGTCAAATAGGCAGTCGCTCCATGTAAAATACTGGTATTCAGCTGCATCCGGTTAGACTGGAAGCCGACCCCAACATAGCTGGGAAAAGGCTAGACAGGTGATGACACAAACATAGAGCAGTGGTGGCCCAGTGGTAACGGCCGCGACTTACGAATTAGCCTATAATGTTCCCACTGCTGGGACACTGACCTCCTGACGCAAGCCCAGTGCGGGTTGGTAAATGTCACTTGTGTTCGAATTTTTGGTTCTAGGACATGCCGGTTTCCTCACGACGTTTTTCTTCAATGCAAATGATGAGAGCAATGCTAGCTAGAGAATTCTGGGAAGGTAAAACTATCCACCGGGCTGGTCGATATGAATTTACGAGTATTCCAGGAAACAGTAAAATTGAATTTTAAGAAAAGCAGACAGCTGTACAGCTATGGTATCGGATGGTACCGAGAGCTCCTGTGCATCACATACACATTCAAAGCGTGTTTTTACACTTGGTAACCACAAGTAAAGTGCGTGTCGGTCGGTGAGATAAAAATACTACAATCCCCTTTTATCGATGACCGTACCTTAACATATATGTTGACATATTTCAGACAGACAAATTATAATAATATGTACAGTTTGTGTAAACAACAGGTATGGTCCCCAAAGGTGATAAATAACCAGGTTCATCGGATATTGTTGAAGTTTAGTAAGAAACTGATGGATGTTTTCGAATAAAATTTAATTTAATTATTAGGAAACAAACTGTTCATTTATCAAATAAAATTTCATTCAAAAACGTCCATCGGTTTCTTACTAAACTTCAACTAGATCCGACGATCCTGCTTACTTATCTCTTTTGGTGAATGTACATGTTATTATATATTTTTTTGTCTTTTACTGTACATAAGAAGGCCTTACCTGCAACGATCTCGCGAGTTCCGAATCCAGGTACCTCCCAGTAGTCCGTTTGTCAGGCAGGACGTACTTCGGTAAGGACTTGAAGAACCAGGCTCCTGACTTCTTCCACATCTCGCGGGTCTCAGCACAGAGGTTGCACATGTAGGCCTCTCTGGAGTATAGTGGTGATCTGTCAACAAAGAAGAATGATAAGTTTTATCAGTCCGAAGGTCATCATCATCTGCTTAGCCTTTTTCCAACTATGTTGGGGTCGGCTTCCAGTCTCACCGGATGTAGCTGAATAATAGTGTTTTATATGAAACGACTGCTTATCTGACCTCCACAACCTAGTTACTGGGTAATACCCCATGATCAGTCCGTAGGTATCATTTTAAACTGAGGATTAATGAGATTGTACTTTGATACCACAGTTGTCAAATGAATTGGTGATCGTCATCTGTTGTCAGTTGTCACAGAGAGCAGTGGTGGCCCAGTGGTATCGGCCGCAACTAACGAGTTGAAGGTCGTAGGTTCGTATCCAAACAGGCGGTTTACTTTGTGTAAATTATTTCATCACCATTGCCCTCAAAACGGTGAAGGAAAACAAGGGGACACTTCTGCCCATGCTATTGACGTATTAAGCCCCATTTACTTGATACGTCCTACAATAAAATAAAACTCTAAGAAGATACACAGGGTTATTTTAAATAGCTAAATTCCGCAGAGGCGATGGGGATCATACTTCGAGTAATAACCCTAACAGCGACCTCTAAAAAAAACATCAAATCGTTTTATTTTTTATTTGGTCGTGTTTAGACATGGATATCCATCGCGTGAGCGGAGTTTAGCTAGCCAATTTAAAATAACCCTGTATATCTACAAGGTGCCGTTTTGCATCCGCGTCAAATTCAAGGAGGTAACTACGCATTTTAAAACGCGGCCTGTGTGAGACCGCACTGTAACTGCCCTTTTACACACACATAAAAACGCGGCCGCTTGTTACCATAACGCGATTCTGTTCTATGAAAGTGGTGTATTCTGAAATACTGTCAAACTTAAATAACTAAAAAAACAACTATGTATTCATTATTTACTAGGGATCGTAATTTTATTTGATTATTTATGTCTTTTATCCTCCTGAAATTTGACGAGGATGCAAAACAGCAGCTTGTAGATGCACCTCTGCCTAACCCTTAGCGAAATACAGGCGTGATTTTATGTTATGTAATGTATATGCATACAACCAACTATTTAAACTACATAGGCACGAAATTAACTAACTACCTATATGTATATACTATCCCGTTTGTCTAGTGGTCGCAAGCGCGACTGCTGAGCGTTGAATCCTGGGTTCGATCCCCGGGTCGGCCAGTGATATTGGGTTTTTCCATTGGGAATTTCTTAGTAACCGCCCGGAGTTTGTAAGTTGGCGATGTGATACTCCCGTGCCACGGTAATATTATTCATACAGTATTATAACTCGGCCGTATCTTTGAAATAAATGCCTACAGCCGCGCGGTACGTAAACATGCGATAGGGCTGCCCTCCTCCAGCATTTTAATTACATTTGCCTACTTTTTGTTTCCATTTAGTTTTGTGATTGTAAATAAACTTTTTTTTTATATAAACTAATAAAATACTTTGTGAATTGAATAGGAAGTGTTCAATAAAAATGCGTGTTGAAAAAATCGCGCGGTTATTGTTAAAAAAACAACACACCGTCCGTTCGTCACTGCGGCACAGTCGCGACTGTCTGTATGTCGAGCGCATGTTATGATCGAGGTGCGTAGGCATAACTGGCGTTTCGTCCGTTTGTATGAAGTTGGAATACTGTATAGATAATATTACCGTGCCCGTGCCTCGGAAAGCACGGTAAGCAGGTGGTCCTGCGCCTGATATCTCTCCTGTCGTGTCGGATTGCCGTCCCGTCGGGCAATGAGAGTGAGGAAAGAGGGAGTGCACCTGTGTCTGCGGACACACTTGTGCACTATAATACCTCCTGCGCCGAAGGTTGGTCTCCGTTGCGAGTGGCCGCCGTTTCCGAAATACGGTCTTGTTCATCTTCTTCGATATTTTATACCCGGAGTTTGGAAGTTTCCAAGTGACTATGACAGTGAGGGTAGAGAGAGTGCACCTGTGTCCTGCGCACACACCTGCGCACTATAATATATTCCGCTCCAAGGGCTGGTCTCCGCTGAGATTGGTCGTCATGGCCGAAATTCGGTCTGGAGGACTTATTTATTTATATAAACTATACAAAAACAAACGACAACTTTGTACGACTTTTTGTATCCTACCAATATTATAAACGCGAAAGTTTGTGAGAATAGATGGATGTTTGTTACTCTTTCAAGGAAAAACTACTGAACGGATTTGAATGAAACATATGAGGGTAAAACCGCGGGGCGCTGCTAGTCAAGGATTAAGAAATTATGCCAAGATGTATTGAATGTTGGTTGATTGAGATGAATTGTATACATACGTTGTCTAGTTACGTTAGAGCACTATTACTAATGATCAATGGTCAATTAGAGCTAATGGATTGCCTATCATAGTGGGTTCAAGGGGCTTGTGGCTAAACAATAACAGCCGCAGGGATCGGTCGAATGTGAAGCTTCGCTTGACGAGGTCGGTCCGTGGATGGACTATATTATTTCAAAGTTAAAATCCCTATTAATGTTGCGTCTCGGTTAACCCCTGCATCCCTATTCACCCCGTTTGACGGTACATAAAAATCCAACAAAATATACGAAACACAACAGTCGTTTCTACTGAAATTATTGAAATAATATATTTTCATGAAACAATGTAATTGGAAGCTTATTTATTTCAGATAACAGGTTTGGTAGTCTGAATTTAATAGAATAGAATACTCTTTATTATGAATATTTGGTTTTCATTGTAAATCAAAATCAAAAGTCATTTATTCAAATTAGGCTGAGAATCAGCACTTTTCGAACGTCAAAATTACAAAAGACAGTCCCCCAAAAACGCCCTTCCTTCACCACTTCCTAGTGCTATCGCTGGGAAGAAGAAGTGGCGCAACAAACTCCCCAGCAGGTATCCATAAATGGTTTTATCGGAATAAAGGTAATTTTACACTATGTAATGATTCAGTTCACCCAGGAGGCTGTGTCTGTACATATAATCCTGTGTGCACTAAATCATTTCCTAATGGTTCCATGGCTCTTTGTGCTACTATCACCCTGTGGTGGGTGGCATAAAGAACCATGGAGCGTTCCATGCTTGGCAAAAGACTTATAGACCGAGTCCCTGAAATTGATATCCACAGACGTACGAAGGTTTTCGATATCGGAAAGCGAGTTATGGAACTCAAATGAAGTTGGGTAGGCCACCTGGCAAGGTATAGTAATGGCAGGTTGAGTAACGCAGTGACCGAGTAGCGTCCAAGGACTGGAAGATGAAATGACAGTCGTTCAGCGGCGAGATGGGGGGATTGCGTCGTATCGCATCGCCTACCTGCGGTATTATTTCGTTCTCGCTTGGCACTCTTTCTTACTTCTTTTCTTTGTGCCCGGCTCCTAAGAGTCAAAGTGTGATGTTAGAAATTTTCAAATCCGACTTATAACCAAAGATGCGCGTTCAAACAAGTTCTTCAGCTTTATTATTAGTATAGATGTAAAAAGAAGTAAGCCGTTCCGTGCCTTGAAAAGCATGTTAAGCCGTTGGTCCCGGCTGTCATTCGTGGATCTTTGACAGTCGCTACGGGTCGTCAGAAGCCCGAAAGTCTGACAACCAGTCTTATGAAAGGGTTTCAAATTACCCAGTAACAGGGTTGTGGAGGTCAGATAGGCAGTCGCTCCATGTTAAATACAGGTAGCTGCATCCAATTAGACTGAAAGCCGACCTTAACATAGTTGGGAAAAGGCTAGGCAGATTATGATGAAAATGAAGTAAGAAATAGGTGGTAGAGGTGTGAAAGAATCATAGCAGGTTGCGTGTCGTAGCTTCTGCATACCCCCATGGGAACAAGGTGTGAGTTTATGTTATGTAATAATATCTTACTCGGTTTCATAAAATCCATTAAAATAAAATTTCATTAAAATAATTTGCTGTAAGTGCAGCAAGCTCGAAAATAAATAAATTTTCAGAACGTTGTAAACTAATTTAATTCACGATGGAGAGCCCTTAGAGAGAGTACTTTTAAATAAAGGTTGAAAAAAGTTGGGAAAAGTTGAAATTACTTTCTAAATTTCTCTCCCATTGATTCGTTGCGTCATTGTACCAGTTTTATTGGATGATTTTTTATTACGATAGGAATTTTTTCAACTGCGTGTATGACCAGATGTTTGAACGTAAACGAGGCAAAAAGAGTATGTAAGGAACGATCCTTACATACTCTACGCTACGAAGCAGGTGGTGTTCTGTTGTTTCTGCCAACCCCCATGGGAACAAGGCGTGAGTTTTTGTATGTATACAGGGTTTGGTAAAACATTAACAACCCGTCAGGACCATATTACTAACATTGGTTCGCCCGCAGCTGGAATACGGATGTATAATATGGGACCCCTACTACGATAAATATGTTAAAGCAATTGAAAGTGTTCAACGTAAATATATACGAGCTATGCAGTATAAATGTCGTCTCTTGCCCCTATCTTACGTGGAGTCACTGGAAAAGTTTAGATTGATTACTTTGCAATCTAGACGCCTATTACTCCAAACCATGATGCTTCACGGATTGGTTCATAATAAATTTAACTGTATCGAACTAATTAATAATATTTCTTATGTTGTGCCTAGAACTGTAATCAGACGGGAGGTGCGTGCTTACCCGCTTTTTGCGACGACTACTAGCCGAACACATGCTGGTGAGCGAGCTCCACTCCGTCGACTAGTAAAAATTTATAATATGAACTTTTATCATTTAGATATCTTCTTTCTGTCCCAAAGTAATTTCAAGAGAAATATTATTGATTGTTTGTGTGATAATCAAAAACAAAACTAAGTGTAATTAGTAACTAAGCTAAAGATTTAAGATACCAACTTAGTATTTAAATGTAATTTGTACTTACCTATCTATTTAGTTATGTACACTAGTAATCTGTGGAAACGTTGTTGATTGTACATTTACCCATATATCTTTTATATTCTTTTTCCTCTTTTGTAAAACATATTGTACAATTGTTTGTTTTTCCCAAATAAATAAAATAAAATAAAATTATAAACAACAACTTTTGTTTTATGACTTTTATTAATTCGACAGATTTTAATTCATCAGACTTTCATACAAAAAAAAAATTCAATTCAACTAATTGAAATATTCGATTTTCTGTTACGAATTCTACGCGAAGCAAAAGAAAGCGCTAGTTAGGTAAACAAACGGTGTCTAGTACAAAATTCAGCGGAGGGGAGTGGCGGTTAGATAGAACAACGAAATCTTAAAGGTTTGTTTATGATGTTAGTAATCCAGTCCTGCGAAGTTGTTAGTGTTTTACCAATAACCCTGAATACGTATATTAGTACGCTGTATTAGTGTGTTGTGTAGTAGTATGCTGCCAGCCTTTAGGGCACTGTTCCTGTTGACAGCGATGCGGACGAATTTTTTGATGCCCTATGATTATTTTGCTTATTTTTTCACATGTATATATTATTATTTTACATGTTAGCTTATATAATGTAACTCTATTAAAATAAAAATACTCCAACGAGATTCTACACTTTTTGAGGTATCAAAGTTCATGTAATTACGTAGATGATTTTTGAAAATGGTAAATAAACTTTTGCTTTAACTTTTAACTGTTTGTTGTTTTGTAAATTTTGGGCCGAGTCCATTTAGATTGTTATATTGCCATCGACACGCTGAGAAGAAGAAGTAGATAACTAACCTATGTGTAAGGTTTTCTATAACACATTTGGAGCAGGCTGTGTGTCTGCAGATGGAGCAAGTTCTGAGAGGTGCCAGGAGCCGAGCCGCCTCTCCGCAGAGGAGGCACGTCCGCGGGGCTGGTCCTTGTGCTGATCGACGCATTCCTGGGGAAAATTAAGAGCAACTTATTTATTCTGATTAAATGAAGTACCTATAAATGGAGCCATGGAGCGTTTCATGCTTGGTATAAATCTTATAGACCGAGTCCCAAACGTCGTGATTCGCAGACGTACGAATGTTTACACACCTGGACACCTGGCAAGACGCAGTGTTGACAGGTGCATTAAAGCAGTGACCGAGTGGCTTCCAAGGACTGGAAGACGAAATGTCGGTCGTTCGTCGGCGAGATGGGCGGACATAGCCCGCATACTGATACTATAGTATAAGCATAGTCAGTCTAAAGTGTTCCCACTGCTGGGACACAGGCCTGCTCTCTTTGAGAGGGAGTGAGCCATAAATCACCACGCGGGCCCAGTGCGGGTTGGTGGATGTCACATGTCATCGAATTTTTGGTACTAGAACATGTCGGTTTCCTCACGATGTTTTCCTTTACCGTTTTGAGAGCAGGTATTTCAGCCGCAAAATTTTACTTCAAGGCCTAGCTAATAGATTTGATTATCCAGTTATAATAAATTATATAAATAATTCATTAAACATTCTCTTTTACGTCATTTTGCCGCAGAGTCCAGTGATTAATGAATGAACTGAATTATAAAGCGTTGGGCATGATTAATTAACCGTTATATCCTTAATGGTCTCAGTCGTACAATCTAATTGAGAGATCCTTTAAGGCTCCGGTTGCAGCTTCGAGCGATGCGACTTGCGACGCAACTTGCGTCAAGCGGTGCGAAAACACAAGAAAATATCGTTTTTTTGCGGAATATGTCGCGTAGAAAATATGTACCTACTAACTGTGCCCCGCGGTTTCACCCGCATAAGTTTCGATCCCGTGGGAATATCGGGATAAAAAGTATCCTATATGTTAATCCTGGTTGTAAACCATCTGTGTGCCAAATTTCATTCAAATCAGTTCAGTAGTTTTTGCGTGAAACAGTAACAAACATCCATCCATACAAACTTTCACGTTTATAATATATATTAGTAGAATTAGTAGGATGTAAAAAAACCCGCTTATCCAATCTATTGTGACTCGTCAAAACGAATCATGTGAGCCCAAACTCAGGAGGTTCACTAGTAGCCACAGAAGACTTCCACTATCCATCTCCTGCCTCCATTATCAGATCGGCTCCAAGATACCAAATTATAGTTTTGTCACCCAAACTACATATAGTATACAAAGTTTGATTTCGATAAGACAATTAGAAGCAGGTTAAAATTGAATTCCAAGATTTTATTACATTGTTAGTCAGTTACAAGTGAAGCTAACAAAACTGTGTTAAAAAGAAAAAGTTGAGTTTAATATGTGTTATACCCATACAAAACGGCCATCGCTCAACATAATGCGACACGCGCGCGCGTCTCTGGTCTCCGTCCGTTACTCTGAAAGTTGCGTCTAAACTCTAAACCTATGTCTAAAGAAGAAAGAAAGAAAGAAAGAAAATATGTTTATTTGCGGCAAACATGACGCATAAAAAAGAACAAACACACAAATGAAATGTAACAAGTTGGGGGTAAACATGCGTCACATTCACGCAAAACGGCCATCGGTCAGAGTAATGCTAAGACTCTATACGAGACAGAGCCCCAGTGCTGGTTTTCAGCGGCAGCAACGACAACTCGGCGACAACTCTCTTTTCATTTGTTTACTCCGCAATCGCCAAGACGCAAGACGCGTGTCGCTTGAGCGTTGAACTTGTAGCCAAAGGGTAAAAAGGGTAATGGTCCGAGTCGTACTGTCTAATAAATTGATCGATGTTCCTTTAAGCGCTCTTAGCTGACATAAAGTAAAATTACCAATCGTAAAATTGATTTTTCATTAGAGGGATTGAAGATTTTTTTATGGAGCCGGGCATAAATAATGTCCGCCATTTTGAGTTTTTTTTTTTAAATGACGGCCCCTAAAAACAATTTGGGTTTAAAAAGTGCAGTTATTCAGTTTATTAGTGTACATGATATTTTCAAACATAATGTAGAATAAAAACATACAAAAAAAAATCGTCTGGATTTTTTTTTACACATTTTCATCAATCAACTCAGCCTATTTCAGTCCACTGCTGGACATAGGCCTCTCCCAGGCTGCGCCACAACACCCTGTCCTCCGCTTTCCGCACCCAGTCACATTTTTATGCCTATGGCTAATGGATACTGTATTATTAACAGAGGAAAAAAAAATATGAAGGCATTTTATGAAATTCTTTTTGGATTTATAATGAAATAAAGCTTTTAGCACGTTCTACGTTCCCATTCCGAGGAAACGGTCGGCTTTCGTCACATCTTACGAGAAGCATATTTTTATTTCACTAATCGGGGGTAACAGAAATTCTTCACCCTTAATAAAATGTCAGGAATTATTATCATATGAAGTGGAAACGCTTGTAAGGTGCCATTTTGCCTTATATTATGTTATATTGCATACATACAGGCTGTACAAAGACCCATCACATAGCCGTCAACTACGCATTCTGTACATCAAACTAAGTAACTGTGGAAAAATAATTGCTGGGAAACGACTTTTGTTTTTCGTGCGAAAAATCGTTGTTTACGTGTGTAACGTAACGCACGCAAAACTTTGTGCTTATGGATGCATGCAGCGGTACATGAGGTCGTGAGGTATTTAAAGATGGGATAAAAGAAAAACTTGTTTTCGTAAAAAAACGTCAGTAAAAGTGGGAATTTTGACATTTAATATCTCCATAACCAGTCGGTTCCCAAGCATGGCCCGGTACAAAAAAAAATGTAAATTTTTGCAGCCGCCATCTTGGGTTTTCATTTTGATCTCACTATCTTCAACACCCTCAAATACCATGAAAACTATATCTCTCTCCCTTACTTTCTATATAATCTATATTATATGTAATCGCATATTATAAGCTATCGTTACGTGACGATTTCTCCAGGTTTACTCCTACGGCAAGCTCCGTTAGAACTTCGTCTCAAAAATGAATACAATCGAGAACCGAGAGTCACTTGTTTATTTATTTAATCACTTACAACTATTATTACAGTACAACCCAATGCAATAGTGAAGCAAACCTAATAATATCAACTTACTTTCTAAATCTTATTACATATAATGTTATCTTTGTGAATTCACTCAGTGCACAGACAAAAATATCCATCTCCTCTGCTACAAGGTTAAGAGTGCGAAGCGCCCGCGTCAGGGGCGCCTCATCCAATAGATTAGTAGACGGGGGGAACAAACTTGTTCTCCCCGTCAGGGAGACCATGTGACTCTCGGATTACATAATACATTTTTGAAGATGTCTTCCCGTAATTTGTAGGTTTACCTAATGTCATAGTCAATTTTTGAGATAAATGCTGTCAAAGTTCGTGTACGTAGTTGATTTTTGAAAATTGTTTGTTAACACGTTCGCGTGAGCAACGTCTTACAACGTCGTGTTGATATAATTATGAAATGGCGCAACGTCATATGACGGCCTTTAGATTGTCCTATTTATTTTGACGGAACGTCTTTGGACGTCTATTTTATGGGCAAATTCCTATGACGTCGGACGCGAAATAACGTTGCGCCGTACAGACGCCAGCACATCAAGCTACTACAATCTGTCAAATCTCTTTAATAGGTTTTCAACTTTATCGCTAAAGCATTAAGGTTCAAGGTTGATTTAGAAAATTTGACAGTTTTGGGTAGTTTGACCTGCTGGCGTCCGTACGTATTACGGCGGGACGTCTTTAGACGTTGCTTAACTTTGTATGGGAAAAAGGTGCACCTCAGTACCAATATTCAGAAATGAGGTTGCTCACGCGAACGTGTTAATAAACTTCTTACTTTAACTTTTACTGTTTGATGTTTTAGAAAATTTGGTTACAACTAAAGGTGTGTTAACGTATTTGGTTCCCAATGGAACAGCAATGAATGCCATTCAAATTGACAGTTAAGAGAAAAGTGATCTAAGTGAATAAAAATACATAAAAATTGGGTTTTCTCGAATCTATTGATTTTTACATCAAACCTCATAATGCCTAGGCATTATGAGGTGCTCAATTGTTGCAAATGGGCCCCACTATCACGTCCTGGAAGGAATACATCAAATTACCCGTCAGCCTGTATACAAACATAAGCTAAGTAGATATACGTATAGCTTATTGACTGGTACCCTGTACTGACACCCTTTAGACACCTTTTAGCTAAGTAGATACGTGTTTCTACCGTGTGTCTATCTTTTTGTATACAGGGTGACTGGTAATTTGACGTATTCCTTCCGTACTTTTTCTTATTTTGTTGTTTCGTACAATTAATGTCCCGAATCAGTACCACGTAATCTAATTCGTAAATTAGATTACGTGGTACTGATTCGGGACGTTAAAAGTGAAGTGGGGACGATTTTGTAAAAGTTGTTATTCTTTAATTCTAAGACTGATATCTAAAGAGCGAACTTAAACTTTACTGAAGCTACATAAGTACTACAGCGTTTTGTACGAAAATGATCATTAATTTTACATGAATATATAAGGTCCATTTCCGTATGAAAGATGACTGCACTTAGCTTGAATAATATTTGGAATTCGAGTGTCGCTTGACAGTGCTGTCTGTAGAGAAATGACGGGAAGTAGATGTTATAGACAGAATGACATGAGGTGAATAATAAATAGGCTGAACCACAGGGCTCCAGTACGCTAACTCAGTGTTATGTGTCACTAGCTGCGCCCCGCGGTTTCACCCGGATAAGTTTCGATTCCGTAAGAATATCGGGATAAACAGTATCCTATATGTCAATCCCGGTTATAAACCGCCTGTGTGCCAAATTACATCCAAATCCGTTCAGTAGTTTTTGCGTGAAAGAGTAACAAACATCCATCCATCCATCCGTACTAACTTTCACGTTTATAAATTAGAAGTAGGATTTCCATACAGTGTACGTATCTTGAATTTTCAGTAGTTCTATTAGAATCACGGGCGGGTTGAACTCGGTCGTACTGCGCTACGCCGTGTCTCGGTACGCAGCTACGGCGTAGCTTACTCTGTGCTACGTACTCATCAAAGTTTATTCTACACTGCGTTCGCAATTTAGTTTACAAATATTTCCATAGATATGTGTTTTTCGATAATTAACTATAAAACCTGCACCTTGCGTTACAATTAGAATTAAAACATTGACAGATGACTTCCGTCAACTAAGGACTAGTTATTCTGAAATCAACTTAATTTGCACTTAAATTAAGTTGATATTAAGTTTGAGAGGAAAAGCATCAATTAGGAACATGGATTTGGGAAAAATGTCTGTCATTGTTATAAGGTGGTGAAATATAAAGACGACTCTTTGATATGGCTTATGTTGCGACCGAAAATCTGGCCGTGAAGCATGTTTCACAGAGAGTATACCTACTTTGGTAAAACTGTGACCCCTTGTATGTGTACTTATTCTTTCTATCCTTCGAGTCTAGCCACCAGTCTCCTTACTTATTACCTCCACCTCTTCTATTTTCTCGACTCTCCTCACGATGGCTGCTATGGCCTCTCTCTATGATCTTACCTTCAAGCCTAGCCACCAGTCTCCCCACTCTCTTTGCCTCCACTTCTTCTATCTTCTCTGCTCTCTTCACAACGGCTGCTATGGCCTCTCTCTCGCTCTGAGTGAGGGGAGGCTCGCTCCGGGCTGCACTCCATCCTGTCCGTAACCTGAGGAACAAAAGACACTAGTTAGAGTTGTAGTCTATACTAGTAGAATAAGAAATAAAGATATGCTAGCTAATCTGCATTTGCGACATATTCGCCAAAAATGTAAAAAAATATGAGTTTATGGTAAAATAACTTCAATTCCTACACAATAAAGTTCAGTTTACGCTACAACTTCAAACATTTTTATAACTTTTTCAATCACAGTCACTCTGAAATCAACTTAATTACCATTATAATAAATTTGATATTTGTTTAACTTGAAATAACGCCAAAATGAAACATAAATAAATTTTTAATATACGTTTCCTATGGGAGTTAATAGTAGCTTTTAATCTCGATCTCTCTCTAGAGATCTTCTGTTCCGACGCAAATGAGACGGTAAAAAGGAAGGTGGATGAACGATTTCAATCGAGAAATTCTCTGTTACAAATTAAAATAAGAATACCAACTTTAATTAATTGAAAATGAAATGAGCATTTAGATTGTTCTTGCAAACGTTACAAAAAAGCAGTTATCTAAATAAATATTATACACCGTGTTCTTCACGTTATCCATAAACGTTGGCAAACGCTTCTATAGCTTTGACAAATTAAATCTAACAAAGGAAGCAGTACTTAAAAAGGCTTCGTTACAAAGGTATTTGTAATTTCATTTAATTGAGCTATGCAGTGAGAAAGGATTTTAATTAGGCCTATGTTGCCGCTTAGTGCAAATAAAACGATTAATCTATCAAATGCTTCGGATAGAGATAAAGAGGCGTGCATATCGGGTGATTTACGTCAAGGTATTTAGTATGTATGAATATTAACAAAAAAAAAAGAATTCTTTAATGTGTTCATAATGAAAAATGCTTATTTTCATGGTCTGAACATCTGGTCGAAGTTTATGTATATCGTCCGGAACACGGTGTATACAGGTAAAATTGGTTGTTTATGTGTTTGTTCGTTCTCTGGAAGTTATAGGTACTAATCCGATTACAAAAATTCTATTACTGATAGATAGCAACTCTATTGCCATTTTCTTTTTATTTTATTTTATTCAAGAGGAACAGTAAACAGCTACAACATACAGGGTGGCAGGGACATCGACGCGCAAACGTCGTGAAAAGGTTACACCTGATGCCATAAATAAAATTACGAAAGTTATTCATCTCGGTAATGGCCGGTTAAAAAAATTGTAATTTTTGAGTGCGCAATGTATTGCAAACAACGCGATCAAAACGCTCCGCGGATGGCGCGCGCGCGCGTGCTTCCTACCGCGATACCGCGCGCGGCCCTTTCGAGTTTTATTTACATTGCTGTTTTAAAAGAAACAAGTGAATTTACTATTTTTTAATTAAAAATCTAATTGGGTTAGATAGAAATAATGATTTTAAACAGTTTACAATAAAAAAAAATTGCAGAAAAAAACGTAAAAATTAAGAGAAAGCCGACGAAAAATTTCAATGCAGGGGGGTCCAGAATCATGTACTGAATCCATGGTAAGCGGTTGCGCGTCGGTGTCCTGCCACTCTGTATAGTATAAAAAAAGAAATACACATAATATTTTAACAATATCGTAGCCCACAACACTGTTCTCAGATTAACAGTGGAATATGTTAAACAAATTCCCATAGAATTATTTCGGGCAGAAGCTAGTTCGAAGTACCCGGAATTTCCCTCTTAGTACAACATATGAAAAAAATATGCCATAAGGCCATCATGCCATTATAACATATTTATAATACACGAGCCAAAACCGGAATGAATATCAACGAAACACGTTGCAAAAGTAACATGTTACAGTACAGCGTCAATCATCTGATAAGAGTCGTATCTGTGACAAGCTCTTCATTACAAAAATGATACTTATAATTAAGGAGATAAGGCCTATAGAGGTATCAGGAACCGGGTGTAAAGTTCACTCATCCTCCATAGAAAAAGGAGAATCCGACCAGGTGGGTATCGTGCCTGGTGGGCACGATACTCACCTGAAGGTACCCGAAGATTGATGTCAGGATGTTGTATCTATGCTAGTTGCGCGGTAAACTCTGCTTGCAGGATTTTGCGTGACGTCAGTTCGCATTGCTGGGGAGTTTGTTGCGCCACTTCTTCTTCCCAGCGCAAGCACTAGGAAGTGGTGAAGGGCGGGCGTTTTTTGTGGGACTGTCTTTTGTAATTTTGACGTTCGAAAAGTGCTGATTCTCAGCCTAATTTGAATAAATGAATTTTGATTTTGGTTTTGTGGGGATGTAGATGCTGCTAATGTCCTAAAGTTCCTTCACCGCTAGTCTCAGTCGTTGTCCTCTACTCTTGCGTTGAAAACGTACTTAATCATGCATAAAAATCAACCAAAAACCGATTACCTTAACACCTCTCTTACATATCTGTAACATCGAACATGAGTCAACCTCACGCCGGTGCAAAGTTATCGGGCGCCGGATTAGTGTATCTGATCAATATTATGACATAAATATCGAGGGTAACGCACGGTCATGTCAGTTACGTGTGTTGTGTGGGTGGTATATTTTGCAGGTATGTTTACAAGGAGGTATGGTTTTTTTCATCGGAGAACCTAAGAAAGAAAGAAAATACATTTATTTGCGGCAAACATGACGCATAAAAAGAACACAAACACAAAAAAATAACAAGTTGGGGGAAACATGCGTGACATCCACGCAAAACGGCCATCGCTCAGCATAATGCTAAGACCCTATACGAGACAGCCCCATTGCTGGTTTTCAGCGACAGCCGGAGTTGACATGATGACGTCAACTAATGCAGCATTCGATTAGATAGAAACCTCATTGTTTTCAAAGACAGATCAAGTGAAAAACGATCAAATGATCTTTATCCTATCCTACTTCCTACTAATATAATATTATAAACGCGAAAGTTTTATGGATGGATGGATGTTTGTTACTCTTTCACGCAAAAACTGCTACACGGATTTGGATGAAACACACACAAATACAGATAGTTTATAACCAGGATGTCAATCCTGGTTATAAACTATCTGTGTGCCAAAGCATATGTTAATATAGGATGCTTTTTACCAATTTTCCCACGGGATCAAAATTTATGCGGGTAAAACAGCGAGGCGCAGCTAGTCTTTACATAAGTCTTCGATCTTCAAATCGTATGATTGGTTCACAAAATAACAAAAATCACACTTGACAAATAATAATAATTGGAAATATACCGTAAACCAACCCGCACTGGGCCCGCGTGGTGGATTACGTTACGGCCCACTCCCTCTTACAGAGAGGAGGCCTGTGTCCCAGCAGTGGGAACATTATAGGTTGATTATGCTAACTGAATAGGGTTTAGAAAACCGGGGACAAGTAATCTCTAATTTTCTTTTTAATTGCAATACATTATAGGCAGACCGTATAAGTAATTAGGTGAAGAATAGCTGTGCCCGCGACTTCGTTCGCGTGGATGTCGGGTATCAATAATGGTGTGATGCCCGATCTCCCCAAGTTCCAAGTTCCCCAAAGTTTTATTACTAAAACTTGTACGACTCTGTCTTGACCAAAATTGTGAATGGTACAGTCGCCGAATCAATGCTTTCGTACGTATTGTTTAATGTTATTTGTTATTATTTGAGAGTACCAATGGGGTAAAAAACGTAATCTTTGCGTTCCAATTTATTTTCAAAGATAAATAGTTTAGTTTTAAGGTTGATTACTGTGATATTACTGAACATACAAGCTGTGATTGTCAAAGATACACACTTAGAGAGGTGGAGATTTAGGTACCGCTCCTCCATTGAAAAGGAAGAATCCCTTTTCTCTTTTTAAGTTTTTTTTATTTTTATATTATTTTATTTTTTATTTTTTATTGAGAGGAACGGTAAACAGTTACACTATAAAGACTTACAACTAGTTTATCAAAATAGCAATTTGGTTATAAAGTAACCCACAACGCTGTGCACAAGTAGGCATAGAAGTTTAAAAAAAAAGAGCTAATCGCTAGGAACATTAATAGCAGTACGTGTGGCAAATACTTCATTAAAACTTAAAATACTTAATTAAAAGTTAAAATAAAAGTTACTTTTTAACATCAGCTATCCGCGAGTGAAAGTCCCGTCAAAATCCGTTCACCCGTTTCGTAGATTAGCCGGAACAAACAGGAAAGATATACAGACAAAAATTATAAAAGTTGTATTTTTGTTATAAATACCTATATACTTTCATATACATTTAATAAAAAGCTGGTATTTTGACATTACAAACAGACACTTCAATTTTATTCATTTGTATAGATGTTTTATTCAATGAGTGCTTCAAAATCGTATTAACTTTATCCTTTTGTCAATGTCATAAAAGTCACAGAACGCGCGTTCGATTTGCAAAGAGTATAATTCCAGCGGGATTTTTTACTGTCGGTAGGTTCAGTAGAATGAGGGACCCGTGGCTAAATAATAACAGCCGTACAGGTCTATCGATCAGGTTAAGCTACGCTTGCCGTGGTTGATCTGTGGATGGGTGACCATATTCACATATCAATACCCCTCCGTGCCTCGGAAAGCACGTTAAGCCGTTGGTCCTGACTGTCATTCGTGGATCTTTGACAGTCGTTACGGGTAGTCAGAAGCCCGAAATTCTGACAACCAGTCTTACCAAGGAGTATCGTACTACCCAATAACTGGGTTGTGGAGGTCAGTTAGGCAGTCACTCCATGTAGAATACTGGTATTCAGTTGCATTAGGTTAGACTGGAAGTCGACACGACAGTCGATAGTTGGTAACAGGGGGTCTACTACGAAGTGCAAAGTGCGAATGATCGGATCGGACCGACACATGGCCGAACCGAATATTATTGAAAAAAGCGAAAATTTTTCGGATCGGCTCAGTTGGGTCGGGACCATAGTCAATATTCGAAAGAGAGTAGGAGTGTAAGATCGGGACCGACCGAACCAAATTGTAACTTCATAGCAGGAAACGGTCACTTCGGAGTAGACCCCCAGGCTAGGCAAATGGTGAGGTACAGTAGAATACTTGTAGACTGGCTTCATATTCTATTGAAAATTCGTACTATGCAGGCCAGCACAAGGTATACCTAAGTGTTCTATGTTCTTGTTACGGGTTTGGTTTCCGCACTTAGTCCTTCAGGTGGACTATTGTACGTGGGCCATGGCGGCCGTCGGTGGTCACCCTATATGTATTATAAGATAATTATAAGTATAGATAATCGTGTAGGGTATGCTATTAAGTGTTATATGTGGGTATGTGAAAATAAACCAGTTGTGACTTGGAATCGCAGTTTCACTCATCGCTTCCCGCTATTGTATTTCATAAATACAACTGGCAACGAGGAAAACAGTTAAATTCGTGTCATCGTTTAAACATGGAACTTCAAGATGCCTATCGGTAAAATTGAAGAATTTGACATATCAAGCAAAAAGTGGCTAGCGTATATCAGACGTGTGGAACAATTCATAACACTTATTAACATACCCTACAAATCGTAGTACTCACTTCCTAGGGCGAGTCCCTTCACAAGGAGCTCTAAAATATAAGGAATTAAATAGTGCAAAGAATAACTTTTTTACATAATTGTTTGTAGCTATGCTTCAACATATGTTAGCCAATAGCCAAATTAATACTATCCTACTAATAATATTATAAACGTGAAAGTTTGTATGGATGAATGGATGGATGGATGGATGTTTGTTACTCTTTCACGCAAAATTTACAGAACGGATTTAGATGAAATTTGGTGCACAGATAGTTTATAACCAGCATTAACACATATGATACTTTTTATCCCGATATACCCCCGGGATCGAAACTTATGCGGATGAAACCGCGGGGCGCAGCTAGTACTCTATAATTCTATATTAATAAATTATGTACACCATAAATACGTACGTATACGTATTTCCTATTTCCTTAATTATTTATTAGAAGTCAAAACTCTAATGGGAGTCTTTGAGGAATGAATCAACGAGCTCATATTTTCCGAGTGGTTAACTTGAAATACTTCAAACGTGAGAACGGAATATTCAAAATCGACTGAAATGGGTGAAATGTTTGTTTTTATTTCGATAGCGAGTTACATTATTTATATTTAGGGTTGATTTTTCCAACGCCAGATAGTTTTATTCGAGGAATAATTTTTAATTTTTGACAGGTTTTCCATACAAAATCTGTCAGACGTCAATTTTGCTCCACGAATAAAAATTATATGTCCATTGAAAAATCAGCCCCTAGTAAGGATAAGTTAGTATTTCAATAATTCCAATTCAAAACATTAATTGGATTCTATTAGACTAAGGGTTAATTCTTCAATAGTCAGATATTTCTTAACTGAAGAGTTTGACAGTTTTTGTATAGAAAGTATGTCAAATTGTCATATTTATTCTTTAGACTTGGAAAAGTAATCTGACTATTAAAAAATCAGTCCCTATTTATATAATATCCCGTTGGGATTCCCGTCATTTACATTACGGACTTCAGTTCAAACTTTCATCCCCTATTTAACCCATGAATTTTCAAAAATAAGTCCTTAGTGGGAGCATTGGTGGCCCAATGACTGCGACATAGGTTCGAACCCAGACGGGCGTTTTACTTTGTGTAAATTATTTCATCAGCACTGCTCTCTAAATGGTGAAGGAAAACTCCGTGAGGAAACCGGCATGTCTTAGAACCAAAAATTCAAATGGGCCATTCCCTCTCACAAAGAGGAGGTCGGTATCCCAACAGTGGGAACATTATATATTTATTATGCTAACTCCTTAGTGTTCACTTTCGCCATATTAGGAACTCGTGTGCAAAATTTCATGCTTCCAGACGCAGCGGTTTAAGCTGTGCCTTGTCTGTCAGCTAACCCGCACTGGGCCGGTGTGGTGGATTATGGCCTAGTCTCTCTCACAGAGAGGAGGCCTGTGTCCCAACAGTGGGAACATTATAGGCTGATTATGTTATTATTAAGCTTGTCTGTCAGTGAATGAATGAATGAATTTAAGATTTTTATTAAGTAGCTTTATGATATGATATTATAGAACTCAGAAGTGACGCAGTAAAATTGAAAAAGAATGTGTCAGGGCCATCGCTCAGCATAATGTCTATGATACATGCATGAAATAATACTACAGGGCTTCCACAATTATTTTACCTATTTTGTATATGTTTTAAAATCAAAACGATCTTTATTGTCATTGCAATAAGATTGCTATTGGGATACTGTCATTGACAAGTTTGTCAAAATCACAGTGATCTTTATTCTGGTTACAATAAGGTTGCTGCTGACATACGTAAAATAACTGTGATACGCTAGTCATCAGCGACAGTCGATCTATCAATTAACGTTTTAGATAAAAGTATTTTAAAAAAAGGAAAGAAAATACTTTTATTTGTGATTAGTTGATAGCTTTTTTCAAGATTATGTTCCAGAAGGTAGTATCGTCAAAATTTATAACTGACCACCGTAAGGACTATTCCTACTTGCAGCGCATATTATTAATCGATCTAAAAAGGACCGTCTTTTGTTTTACTTACGGACGCAGCGGTGGTCATCATGTGCACAGGATTTTGTTTTCAAAATGGTCAGATTATAGGTTTTGGCGATAGTACCTATGTTTTTCCAGTGATATGAAATACAAAACAATCACATCGGTTCGTATAAACATCTTTTATTTTGTTACACAAACAAAAACAAATCCAGATAAAATTCCAAAGAATTGTTGAAATAAATACCGTCAATTCGGCAGAAAACTCGTTCAAAAATATTCCAACAACTGCATTTCAATCCTTTTCACGGAACCCATCGCTACGTATGAGCATTTTTATTTGCAATTTGTTCACTGTTCTGTGTGTTCAACCATACACGTGATACATTCTTTTTTACAAGCTTTTATTTAACCTGCACTGTTCGTATGTCAATATATATAAATTTTAAAAGCTCGAGGCACTGATGTACGCTGTCCGTTATACCTACTACAAAATATCAGTGCCTCAAGCTTTTAAAATTTATATAATATATTTTACATTTTGAAAAGACCTACGTCAAACGATACGATATACGTCAAATTTAAAATAATTTTGTATGAAAAACGTCGCTTAAATTTATTTTTTCTTTTTAGTTCGCGTTATTCTTTCTTTTAAAAGCTTGTTTTTAAAAATGTTTTTTTATTTTCATTTTATTTTTTACTTTTAGTCTTAAAGATTATCTCCTTTATTTTATTGTAAACACATATAAATTATATTTTAACTATTAGAATATAAAAGCATAAAAACATTTAAAAATATAAAAATAGTAGCCCACCGGTATCGGGAACAGGGTCCAAGCTACCGGTGGTCAGGGCTCTAGAGAGAGGAACCTCCTGACAATGTGAGCCGTGTCCAGAAGTACCGCTTTCTGAATCAAGCCCTTGATCCAGCTGCCCCACGAGAGCCTCCTCGGGTGTTGGTCGCGGCTCTTGGCTATTAAGCCATTAGCTGTCACGACTATCGGCACAATGATCGCTGAGTCCACATCCCACATGTCGACAACCTCGTGACCCAAGTCAAAATACTTGATTTGTTTATCTTTCTCGGACTTGAGATTAAAATATAATTTAAAGATTTTTTATTAACATCTTTTTTTTTATGATAAATATAAGTTATTTCTATAAACTGCACCGTAAATGCGTAATACACTATCAGTCACAATTTGAATCATTTTGAAGAATATTGCTAATCCATTGCTTCACATGTTCAAAAAATATTGTCTGCCTAACAACGTAAATAGCGCTATGAATGTTGTTGAACTGTCAAAATGAAAGCCACTGCTACTGGTAGTCTGTTATACAATCACCCCGCTGGCTCAACAATACACTTTTACAGGTTAAAAATAAATTATGAATTATACGACCTACAACTCGTAAGTCGCGGTCGATACCTCTAGGTCACCACTGCTCTCATCAATAAAGACTCTTAGGTAATCCACGCTAACATTCGATGCCCTCGTCGATGTCAAGGCTAGCTGTCAATTTCAATCATTATCTCGTTACTATGTTTATACCCTGTCCATTAGGTTAATCGTTTTTGACAGCTATCTTAGAACGTACAGACGGCAGCAGGTCAAGCTACCCGAAACTGTCAAATTTTCCCAATCAACCTTGAACCTTAATGCTTAGCGATAAAGTTGAAAATCTATTAAAGAAATTTGACAGATTGTAGTAACTTGATGTGCTGGCGTCCGTACATATTCCAGATTATGTAAAAGTTAACTTTAAAATGCGTAGGTAATAAAATAAATAATAAACTGCCTTATCTTATTGAATTATCTTATTTATGGCTTCTTACAGACATTAATTCATTAATTAATTCTTACAGACGTTAAATTACACAAATTAAAGCGCCTGTCTGGGTTCGAACCCACGACCTACAGCTCGTAAGTCGGGGTCGCTACCACTGGGCCACCACTGCTCTCAGACGCTAGTAATAATTATAAATTAATGCTTTCTCAATTCTAGGCAAAACAAGAACTATCAGAGATGACGATCCGTCGCGAGCTCGGAGAACGCAAGTTATCCACAGCAGGAAGAGATACCGAATTAAGGGCAGAGCAATTGACACACAGACTGGAGGATACCGTACGTGTATCAATCAATGTATTGTGTGTTGCTGCAATCACTAGTTCTATCTGTCAAAAAACCGTTTACCTAATGACACACAAGATATTTTATAAATGTACTAGCTGCGCCCCGCGACTTAACCCGCATAAGTCTCAATCCCGTGGGAATATCGGGATAAATAATATCCTATATGCTAATACTGGTTATAAACTGTCTGTGTGCCAAATTTCATCCAAGTCCGGTCAGCAGTTTTTGCGTGAAAGTAACAAACATCCATCAATCCATCCATCCATACAAACTTTCGCATCTACATTTATACATATAAATAAAAATTAATCACCGAAATGTATGTACGCGCATAATTTCCGATCGACTGCACCAAATTGGATATTTTTTTTGTGTTTGTTATTGTCAGGACAAGGTTTGTATAGAAGGAAATTAAAAGAAAAAAGATCTTTTTATTTTGGACCCGGTCGGGCAGGACGACGTCTGCTGGGTCCGCTAGTTTATAATAATCTGCCTAGCCTTTTCCCAACTATGTTGGGGTCGGCTTCCAGTCTAACCGGATGCAGCTGAATACCAGTATTTTACATGGAGCTACTGCCTATCTAAAAGAAAGAAAGAAAGAAAGAAAAATATTTTATTCTGCACAAACAAAACGCACAACCCAGCCACGACCTACACTACTGGGTTGTGGCGTCGATCTGACGTCCACAACCCAGTTACTGGGTATTACCCCTTGGTAAGACTGGTTCCGCTAGTTTATAATATTAGTAGGATATTCACTAATATCCCAGTCCCAGAGTTTTGTCAACAATCCCACTGGATTGTTGACAAAACTACGAAATATTACTAAGGTATATAATAGCCAACCGGGTCAGCGGGATTGTCCTACAGGGTCAGCGGGATTGTCCGAAAGGGTTACCGCTACCCCGGAGCATAAAGGGCGAAGGAAGGAACACGGGTGGGTTTTAGTCAGTAAGAGTCTGACACTCCCTTCCGCTCCACCCAGAGCGGGAGGGGTCATTTGAGAATTTCCCACCAGAAAAAAAAAAGGGTATATAATAGGAACGCCTGTGTACTTTGTGACTATGTTCATATAAACTTAATTCTGTTTGTAATTCGGTGGGGGTACCCTTGTCATGAAATGTTGCCGACTGACCACTGTAACTTGGCAGTGCTTTGATACGCTTCTGGCAAAGGAAAATGTCGTGAAAATGGAAAATGTAGTTACATGTTGTGGGCGTACGTCAAGGTACGAGGTACGTGTTGGACATACGGAATGGTACAAAGTTGACAGCAGTTCCGGAGATCAAAGGTGAATAGTGGTAATTATGGTGGGTGAATATTTCTGCAAGGCTGTAGATAGGTCTTTTATCCAGAACCTGCGTCTGCCTGCTAATAAACAAACAGTAGCCTATGTGGTGTGGTTTGGCTTTCAAAAGATTGCCTTTACATACAGACAGTTTATTCTGGATTTGTTACCACTGACGTGCGGCCTTCTGTACCTCCTATAAAATGTCTAATGCATAATGCGGTTCTCAACCTAATTTTGCCTACCGCCCAATTGAGAATATTTTTTTTCTAGAGCCCCCTATTGTTTTTTTACTTACCATCTGATAAATGCAATCTCGCGAATCTGCAACTATGGCCACGATTATATTTAAACGTGTAATATTGTATATGTAGTTGTTAGATAGGATATATAATTTTCTCTGGGTCTTCTACTGCCCCCTGAAAGTCTTAAACGCCCACGAGGGGGTTATCACCCACGTTGAGAACCTATGGTCTACTAATGACATTTGGGACACATTCCCTATTTGTGAAATTATCACTATACTAGCTGCGCCCCGCGTCTTCGCGTCTTCACCCGCATAAGTTTCGATCCCGTGGGAATATCGGGATAAATAGTATTCTATATGCTAATACTGGTTATAAACCATTTGTGTGCTAAATTTCATCCAAATCCGTTCAGTAGTTTTTGCGTGAAAGAGTAACAAACATCCATCCATCCATTCATACAAACATTCACGTTTATAATATTAGTAGGATTATTCGACTTTCACTAGAAACAACTCACGGGAAACGGTCTGAAAATGAATTTTTAAACGTATTTTTCTTAGCAAATTCACATGTCTACATTTCCGAAAAAACATGCGTAGATATTATTGTATTTTTTCCATAATTATCAAATGGAATAACAGTCCTCCTAGTTTTTCGGCCGACGGATTGCGGTAAAATAAAAACACGTAAATTGATTGATGAAAGGTTGTCATCTGATCGAGTTATCGTAAAAGGCAATTGAGTGAATGTTTCAGTGCGTCGTAACTCTTTGCCAAAGTAAGGACGGAGACTTTTATGGGTGTCGGTAATCTTAGTGATTGCTGCAGTGGAAACATCATGAGGAAACCGGCATATCCTAGAACCAAAAATTCGAAGATACATAATCAGCCTTTAATTTGCCTACTGCTGGGACGCAGTTCTCCTCTACGTGAGAGGGAGCGGGCCATAATCCACCAAGCGGGCCCAGTGCGGGTTGGTAGATGTCACACGGGAAAGCCGACTCCAACTACGATGGGAAAAGATCAGGCATATTATGATGTGTGAGTTATATATTTAGAATCGTCTCCACGAGCCCTTTAAGTATTTTTACACAACACATGGTCTTGGGACAAAAATAAATTCCACAAACTACTCATTGACCTAAAATCCACCATGCTGTTTTTTTTTAAACGTCACCATCGTTCATCATTCTCCTGCCCTTATCCCAATTACACACACTACACAACAACTAATCATACTCATCACTCCCACCCTCTCTCTCTCTCTCTCTCTCTCTCTCTCTCTCTCTCTCTTTACTCTCATCTAATTATACTTTTTCTTTCTTTCTTTCTTTCAATTTATTTGGGGTCGGCGAAACATATCTTTTTTAACAGACTTCAAAAAAGGAGGAGGTTCTCAATTCGACTGTATTTTTTTAAATGTTTTTTTTATCTCGAAACTCCGTTATTTATAAGCCGATTTTTTTTTTTTTTTTAATAATAATAAAATTTATTTCTCAAAACAAAGGATTGTAGAACATGTTAAAATACAGTTAAAATACAGTTTTACAAAATAAGTACTATTTCTACAAACGTGTGGGTGAGCACTGCTCTCCTAGCTAGGCTGTGGAAACCTGTGTTAAGGAGAAGCAGTCCGGTCCCCTAAGGTACAACGAAGTAAAAGTTACATTTGGAAGAATTGAGTCAGACAATTAAAAGTTTGAGATACGTTTTGTTATCGTTAAAATAAAATAATAAAATAAAATAATTTAAAAAAAAAAAAAATTAATAATTTGAGGTAATTATGAGTGTGTGTGTGTGTGATTGGATCTGTGGTGTGTGTGTGTGCGCTTGCCGATGTTCATCACCCTATGTTAAGATCTTTTCAGTTTCGTCATATGACTTTTCTTGGAGGTACGATTGCACAATCTTTTTGCATTTGTAGAACGGTAGACCATAGATTTGACACTCTTCGTTTATTCTATTGTAAAGAAACGGACCAAGAAAATGAAAAAATCGCTTAACGAAAGTTGAGCGTACGCGCGGCAGGGTGCATATCCCATCCTTTCGACGTTTGCTACGTTTTTTATTATCTATTATTCGGTATGGGGTGTTGCGGTGTTGCAGAATGACTGCCTGTAATATGAAGTGTTGCCGAACATTTAGCACTTTGCAGTCATTGTATAGTTGATCGGTTGGAAACAGAATAGGATGAAAAGTGGCTACCTTTAGTATGGCCCTGTGTGCTACTTCTAGCGGCTTGAGGGTGGTTTTGGCTGCGCCACCCCAACAAGGGATGCAATAAGTTACAATGGATAGACAAAGCGCGAAATAGACGTTACGTATTATGATGGGATTGGCAATATACCGGAGAGTTTTAAAGATGTATATCAGTTTGCGAACCCGTCCAGTTAGCAGACTGATATGAGACTTGAAATTGAGATTCCTGTCCAAGACTATTCCCAGGTATCTGATGGTTTCAACAGAGGTTAAAAGAGGACAATGACAGTTTGAACCCTGTGTTAGTGGATGACCAGTGTGAGCTTTGATCAACATTGTAGTCTTTGGTTGAGAGACCGAGCTGTTGGAATAAGTTAGAAATTTGGTTTTGGAGGTATTGAGTGTTAGAGTGTGGGAATTAAGCCAATTTAACGCCACGTCAAAGCCAATCTGAGCTTGATGCTCTAGTTGTGACCAGGAATCCGCGATGAAGGTTATTGCTGTGTCATCTGCAAAGGATATTACCTTGGCATTAACGATATTGAGGTCACACAGGTCATTAATAAAGATTAAGAAAAGAGTGGGGCCTAAAATGCTTCCTTGTGGTACCCCATAGTCAATTGAAAGCTCGTTGCTGTTATGGCCATCGATTCTGACTCTTTGCAAACGATTGGTGAGGTAGCTCTGGAAAAGATCCAGTTGTAGTCCCCTGACGCCTATTCTTTCAAGTTTGATTAAGAGTGTGGAGACGGGAACAGTGTCGAACGCTTTCGCGAGGTCTAGAAATATAGTAAGAACCTTTTTATTTATGTTTATATTTTTATTTATATGATCTATGACAAAGCTGGTTAGGTCATGAACTGCGTCACATGTTGACTTATTTTTGCGAAAGCCATACTGTTGTTGCGAGATTATCTTGCAATGCTCCAGGTAACTAACCAATCTTTTGTTTATCAAACGTTCAAGAACTTTAGATAAAGCGGTTAATACAGCTATAGGACGGTAATTATTCGGCAAAGTTCCGTCACCCCCCTTGAAGATTGGATAGATTATTGCCTTTTTAAAGGAGGTTAGAAAAACAGTTGTTTCAAAACAAATATTGAATATATGGCATAAAACAGGCGCCAGAGTGGTGGAAAATTTCTTTAGTATGGTGGGTGAAATGCCATCCCATCCAGTAGCAGCGTTTGGCCGCAGTGAATTTATGGTGGATATAATTTCTTCTGTGTCAGTTTTATCCAGGACATAGGATGAAGTTGGTATAGAACTGCTTTGTGGGATAGGTGGTTGTTGCGAGGGCCTCGTTTTTATAATGTCATCTGCAAGTTTTTTGCCAACGTTGACAAAAAAGGAATTCACATTGTTACATGACTGTGCGGGTGTTGGTGATGAGGATAGCAGTTGCGTGGACGAGTGTGTAGTTTTTGTGGTGTTTGTAATTCGTTTTATGGAATCCCAGAGTAATTTGGGGTTATTGCTTGCTATGCTGAGTTCTTCCGCATCGTAGAGCCTCTTCGCCTGTCTAAGACTTTTGGTACAGAAGTTTCTGTATCGTTTGTAGGTTATATTTAACGTTTAATTGTCTGGAGACTGCTTGAGGTTTCTGTGCATGGCATCTCTGTTTCTCATGCACCGTAACAGTCCAGGAGTTATCCAGGGTTTAAGAGTCTTCTGTTTTGAAGTCACTTTTTTAATTACGGTGTTTTCGGCTATGGCTGAGGTTAGTTTTTCAATTAAGTTGTCGGTAGCGATATTTGCGTCTGTTGTACTTAGAATAGGGTCAAAGTCTATGCTCAAAATTGACGCACCAAGTGCTTCATAATTGATTTTTGTTATGATAGACGTACTGGTTACAGGGATACGTTTGCTATCCAGACAAATTAGTGATGAACCATGGTCGGTAACCGTAGACTCATAGACAAATGTGAGTGCGGGCGACCTTGTTCTCAGGATAATATGGTCCAGACAGTTATTGCCCCTGGTTGGGATGGTATGGGCTGGAAGAAAACCATGAAAAGCGAGACAATTCAAATACTCGTGATTTGCAAAATTCTTTTTTTATGTGAAAGGATATACTTTTATATTGGTCCCATAGAAATTCTATCAAAATCGGTTTAGTAATTTGGTTTAAACCAAAATTATGGATAAAAATTCAACTAAAAAAAAATTGCGTCGTTTGCTTTTCACAACTAAAAAGTGTTTTTTTTTTTTAATGAAAACAACCAGCTTCCATAAAAACACTACAAAGTGAAAAATGACTTTAATTTCAGAAGTCGGTGGTGAAAAACGAAATACAAAAATCAAAGACACCGACTTCCGAAATTAAAGTTATTTTTCCGAGTTCCATACTCGGTTGTTTTTTTTTTCTTCCATACTTCTCTATTGGTCGTCATCTCAGTAGTCGCCCCCTTTCTAACCATATCATCATTCATACAGTCCATCCACATATCACATATGCGGTCAAAAGACCGTCACATAGAACGACATGTCAATCTTTGAAATATATCCATTCGTTTGGATACTACGAGAAAATATAGAATCCTACATACATACCTACATTCAGTCGGGTAAAAATCAGTACAATGTTTGCTAGAAGTCTCATGCGAAATGTTCAGCGGTTTTAAACCTCTGTTAGGCATAACGTTTTTGTAATAACAGAACTTATGAAGTTTTGATGTGAACGGAACATTGAACCCTTCGTATCTTCCTCTGGAACGTGGATCCACGCGAAACACAATGGCTTTTCAGACACAATGGTTGTTAAAACTTCATAGAGCATTATAACTATTTTCAGAAACCTCTCATTATTAAATATTCCGACTATTTGGTTAATTAAATGAAAAGCGAGCTCAGTTTAATTACATTGTTGAACTTCGACTTCGAGTTATATAGCTCAAATATGCACTGGTTTAAATTGCGATGTGAATTGAATCAGACACATTTATACTATTAACAAAATTTTGAGTTAAGTAAAAATAGCAACAGCATAGCAAATAGCAGTAGCATTTCAAATGTCGATATTGTTTCAGAAACCATCCCACAGATTACCAGTCTTCATTGTTATCTAGTTTATGTCCGTCCTATCCGCGGACAAATAAGGGTATAAGAAAAATCGAAATAAGGATCATAAGTAGGTATTACGTCACCAATTCATCTGTTAGGTAAGCGTGGTGATTAAAAGTTTTTTTTTATGAATAGGGTATTGCTAACATGGGTAAGGAGTGCACTAAAAAAGTGGCTAAGTGCGAGTCGGACTCGCACATGAGTACCGAGGGTACCGTACTACAAGGCAAAACAAGCACGTTTCTTGTATTATTTAATGTTATAGGTTTTATTTTGTCCATTCATACTGGAAGAGAATACAAATTTATACAAAGAAGTTTAAGAATTAAGATAAAGTATGATGCAAGAGGCAGGATGGCTGGATGAGAGTTGTCGAAAATCGAGTTGAATGGCGTGCAATAGGAGAGGCGTAGGCCAATAGCAGTACCCTGCTGGACATAGGTCCAGCAGGGTACTGCTATAGGCTGATGATGATGATGATGCAAGAGCGAGCGAAGCAGACTCGATAATGTCAGCGCCCCGCCCAAGGTCAATTATATTTTCGGTATTTTCTTGACTAATGCACAAAAACTTTAAAATTGAGAGATTGCAGAATTCAATTTTAGGATCTCGCCTCGAATAGCTTGAGTTGTCTATTATTGTGTTTGTTTTCGGAAATTTTCTCAGTTTAAATCAAATAAACGACCGATAAGGCGAAAATCAGAAGGCCAATTCTCCTAATTAAACACGTTCAAAATCTAGTCGCAGTCTCATCTCAGCGACAGTAAATGTCAAAAATATATCATAAATGTAGGGAAACTAGAGGTATTTTTGACTGATTGAGACTGAGATCAGACTGTGAATGTTCCCAAAATTACGAGAATTGCCCCTCAGGTATCTGTCTTATGTGCCTTAAACATGGTATACAGTTAGTCTGGTTTTTGATATAATGTCCACATGTTTAGCTAAACTATACAATGTCGCAGATTCATTGGTAATACAATAATAGTCAATAATAATAATAATAGTACACAAATATTTTATATTTTTAAGTCAATCAGGTTATCGAAATGTGAAATTTTCGGTCGAATGATTGTGAACAGCTGTGCTGGCCAGAAGGACGACACGATCGGAAACCAGTCATCCATGTTGTATAATAAAACAAGAAAAGTCTTTAATATACAAGGCAATCGTTTCATCGAATGAGGACGGAAACGTTCACTTAAACCGTTATAAGCCTTTCAATTGTATGCCTGGAGAGGTAAAAGCCCTCGCGGAAGGCAGGCTTTGCAATTTTCTCAGAACTGCTTTTTATGGACTGAAAGTGTTCGATATAAAAGAAATAGGTTTTATGCGTAAATGATAAATGATTTTATTTTGTAAGTAGGTTTGTACAAACACTTTTACACGTCAATCGTATTTTTAAAACTAGACGAGGTCTGCGTTTCCTATCTGACTAGTCTGAGAAGAAAGGCCAAACCAAACTTAGAGGTCACAGTCTCTTTTAAAGTCCAGACATAATCTTGGTCAGATCATATGAAGATCATGTAGATCGATGTCTGAGATGGTCTTTTGAGGAAAGAACCACACAGATGAGAGGACCTGTCCAGTCAGTGCACGCATTTGTCAGAAATCGTGCAGCTCAACTCAAAACTTAAGGAGCTCGACGATTCGACGAACAATACCTACCAAATAAAGGACATTTGGGTAGGCCGCATAAATTATTCAAACTGCCAGACCATGACAAAACTAACAGAACAGAGGGAACATAAAAATAAATAAAATCACCCACATAGTCTTCACATTCACAATAATTAAAATAATATAATATTTTGCAAAGTAAGCAAATGTCATTGTATATATAAAATAAATTAATGTCAATGTGTATATAAAAAAACAACAACAAAGGAAAAAAAAGAAATATTCAATCTATAAAAATTGGAAGCAGCTCAATCCCAAGCCTTTTTGTCCTCGATATAATCTTAAACGGTATAAAAGGCTAGGTAAGTACTATAAAAGTTCCGCGATATATTACGGGGTCGAATAAATAAAAGGCGTATTTAACTGCCCCGTTAGTATCGTGGTCGCAAGCGCGACTGCTGAGCGTGGGGTCTTCGGTCGATTCCCGGGTCGGGCAAAAAGTTATTGGATTTTTCCATTGGGAATTTCTTAGTAACAGCCCGGAGTTTGGAAGTCGGCGGTTTGATACCCCCGTGCCTCGGAAAGCATGGTAAGCCGTTGGTCCTGCGCCTGATCTCTCTCCTGTCGTGTCGGATTGCCGTCCCGTCGGGCAATGAGAGTTAGGGAAGAGAGAGTACACCTGTGTCAGCGGACACACTTGTGCACTTTAATACCTCCCGCGCCGAAGGCTGGTCTCCGTTGCGAGTGGCCACTATGACCGAAATACGGTCTTGTTCATCTTCTTCGATATTTTATATTGTTTGAGCCCAGTAGGTGGCCAAGTTGATTGCGGCATCAGTGGCATTCATTAAGTTATCCAAGATGCAGGTGAACGGGCACTTAGGGCACTCCAGAAAGTAGGGCATGGTCTAATTAGAGGCAGCGCACTCGCACAAGGTATTGAATGGGTCAGTAATCCCCCACTTCGACAAATTGTGTTTTCAGCGCCCTCAACACGCAATACGCAATCGATTGAGAGCTTTCCATATAGGCCACTGCCGATCACGGCAAAGAGGCCAATGTTCCTGGGGTTTAACGAAGAGGTGGTGGATGCTTTTCTTTCCACAATTTGCTTCTCTCTGTGGTTTGTTCTACATGGCCTACGTAGAGCAAAATGCGTAGAGTAGAAATACGGTCTGGAGGATTATACTCATTGTCAGTTATTATTACTACACTGTTTACACTACACTAACTCAAAGGGTTCCGTTCGCTTTAGTCTTCGCACTATGTTTGTGTTGTCTGACAGCTGAATGGCCTCGACGTTCACATGTTGTTCCAGTGCGATAAATGTGACTACAGACGCCAGCAGGCCAAGCTACCCGAAACTGTCAAATTTAACTTTAAAAACTTTAGCGATAAAGTTGAAAATCTATTAGTGAAAGGACGTTTGATCCACGGCGTACACAAATAAAATAGGTCAGACCTTGCAGGTATCTCTATCTCTGAAACAATGGTAAAGGTCGCATTCTTGTAGACACCGGGATAGTCTCAGAAAAAAAAAAAATAAGAAAAAATTAAAAAACATTTAAAATAATGTAGAAATTAAAACTTGTAGGAGGATGCGTCAGGCAGATAAGCACACACAGTAGTGGTGATTGCTAGAGCTGAGGCCTAGGACAGGCTTTATAGAAATATCTGGATGGTTTTGAAGGCCAAAAACAGCTATTTACGAGTAAAAGCTAGAAAAAAGAGTGTTATAGATATATCGCATATTAAATGTACAAAAAATGGAAACGGAAAGGTTTTGACGAATGGTAATGAAATAAAAGAGCGTTGGAAGAGATACTTTGAAAAATGAATGTGTGAAGAGAATGCGTGGGAAGTATGAAGAGAGTGCTTCGGTGGGTTGGAGGTTATTCTTGTAGATATAATTGACGTTTACCATAGTCGTTGTTCAACGTTGGATACTCTGAAGTCTAACTGAACGTCAATCCTTCAGTTAGACTTCATAGTCAGAAGGAAGATAAAAAATAAAAGTAACTCAACTATATACATTTTTATTCTGCTTGATCAAAATCAATTGTGAGGTCATCTAGAAAGACCGCCGCAGGATGGCACGGTACACTGCAACTAAAAATCACTTACTTTTGTGTTTTATTACCGAATAAAAGTAACAAACATTTATTATTAAATGTTAAATATATCTTTTCTCCCGGCCATTAAAAAAAAACTACTTATATAGAATGAAAGGTGAGACCAAGCTCATTAATGTAAAACACATTTGGTTACGCAGCCTTTCATGAACCTGGTCAAATATAACCTCTAACAGATTGTAGTAACTTGATGTGCTGGCGTCTGAGTACCTAACCCAATCAGTTTCGGCTGATTGAATTTGACTAGAATATGAAGCTGAAGTCTAATTTGATCTGTAGGGTAACAGCTAATAATTCTATGTATATAGGACTAAACTAATATTAATCTTCTGTCCTTTTATTAATGAAATAGAAAGACAAATATGCACTGAACTTAAATTTAGTTTAGTTTGTGAACAAGGGAATCGGCGCCATTGACAGTCAATTTGCTAAATAATTCGTTTCTCTGACAGTATCGTCGCATAATTCTGTTGTTATTTTCAAATTGTACCTCCCTAAACTTGTTTACCAGCAACGTGTTGTATTGATGTTTCCGCCCCCGGACCCGCAGAGTTTGGCCCTATGGAGGCACAGCTTGTAATTATCCCAATTATATGAATAGATACCGAGATGTAATTGCTTGGCAATTAGAATATTGGTTACGCGGTGGACAAGCTAAATGTCAGGCCTTCGAACTATTGATTCAGTTCGCATTTCATGTAACTCAAAACAATAACAAAAAAGAGATATGTTATTATTACCTACCATTTTCATAATTAGTAAAATGTATCGATACACGGTAAAAAAACTGGCATCTAAACAGGGTGGCAGGGACATCGACGCGCAACCGCTTACCATTGCTTCAGTACATGATTCTGGAACCCCCTGCGTTGAAATTTTTCGTCGGCTTTTTCTTAATTTTTACGTTTTTTTCCGTTTTTTTTTTTACTGTAAACTGTATAAAATCATTATTTCTATCTAACCCAATGAGATTTTTAATAAAAAAATAGTAAATTCACTTGTTTCACTTAAAACAGCAATGTAAATAAAACTCGAACGGGAAGCGCGCGGTATCGCGGTAGCGGAGCGTTTTGATCGCGTTGTTTGCAATACATTGCGCACTCTAAAATGTCATTTTTTTAACTGGTCATTTCCGAGATGAATGACTTTCGTAATTTTATTTATGGCATCAGGTGTAACCTTTTCACGACGTTTGCGCGTCGATGGATGCCACCCTGTATACTAATAAAGCCGAAGAGTTTTTTTGAAGACGCTAATCTCTAGAACTACCAGTCGGATTTGAAAAATTAGAAACAGAAAGAATGCTAAACGAAAACGAAGTAATCAACTCAACTCAACTCAAATCATTTATTTCAACTAAGCCAATTACAGGCACTTTTGAATTGTCAAAGGGTCGGTCAGTTAGAAAGATGAAGCTAGTTGCCCATTCCAAAGCGTAGGTACCTATGGAGAAGAACGGGCAAGAAACTCCACGGGCACTCTTTTAAATCATAAAATTGTTACAAAATACTTAACTACATCATTCGTGTTGAAATTAACCATGTGAGAACGATGTAGAATGACGTGCACGTTAAAAGCGTCCGTTATAGAAAATATGAAAACAATTCAGAAATTAAAATAGATAATAATAACGCTGGCAGGCGATGCGATGCGATGAGGCGGATCAGAGGAACAAACAATCTTACGCGGACGAAGTCGCGGGCAGAAGCTAGTTCAAAATAAGGGTTTAAGTTCCCTATCACTCTTAGTTTTCTATTAAAATCGTTTACCTATTCCATCTTAAGAAGTGAAAAAAAAAACAACTTATTCCAAAAAAAAACACTAATGTGGCAAAAAGCGAAATATAAAACCGGATAAGTCGATTGTATACTTACACTTTTTTATTCTTATTTTAATCATTAGGTATAGAAATCACGACCTAATATCATGAGCTATTGTCTCCTTCCCTTCATATTGTTAAGTGACATGTAACAGTTTTGACATTATACCAGTACTAAGACACATGACTTTGTCAAAGTTATCAGAGTTGCAAATCATTTTATTTTGGTCTTAGTGCACTAAGAGCAGTGGTGGCCCAGTGGTAACGGCCGCGACTTACGAGTTGTAAGTCGTAGGTTCGAACCCAGACAGGCGCTTTACTTTGTGTAAATTATTTCATCACCACTGATCTCAATACGGTGAAGGAAAACATCGTGAGGAAACCGGCATGTCCTATAACCAAAAATTCGAAGACATGTGACATCTACCAACCCGCACTGGGCCCGCGTGGTGGATTACGGCCCACTCCCTCTCACCGAGAGGAGGCCTGTGTCCCAGTAGTGGGAACATTATAGGCTGATTATGTAATGCACTTGGTAATGATTAAGAACATAACAAGAAAGGAACATGACTTATTTTATACTGTGCTACGGATTCACTTAAATACATAGGTATACCAGTCTTAGCAACGGGTATCGTATTACCCATTAACTGGGTCTTAGAAGTCAGATAGGCAGTCGCTTATGTAAAATACTGGTATTCAGTTGAATCCTCACCATTGCGTAACACATTATCAATTTCAATCAGAATCATTTTAAAGGATATTGCTAATCCATGGCTTCATATGTTCGAAAAATGTGTCTGCTCAACAACATTATTAACGCAATGAATGTTGTTGAACCGTCAAATTTAAACCCATTGCTACTGATAGTGTGTTAAGCAATTACCCCGCCGCCCGCCGGTTAGACTGGAAGCCGACCCCAACATAGTTGGGAAAAGGCTGGGCAGATGATTCATTTAAGTAGGTACTTTATCAAATATGAAATAAACCCACCCCTACAAAGACCAACTTACATTAAAACACACAAGTAAACAATCTTCCTTGACTTTTAATCCTTGTGTGCAAATAGCAGCAGTTACTGGGAAACTAGGTTACCTGTTTTAAGCCGTACCTGTATTCCAGCATACCTGTATATACCTAATATACCTGCTTACTTGTATGTACGTGTATTGTAGTAATATTGACCCGACCCGACCTAATGTGTGGCTTGAACGGTGTACGCTTGTTCGTAAATGTGTATGTAAATAGAAAGATCTATATGTAGAGGCCTTTGTAGATAGCAACATTGAATGGAAATGGAACTCTGATTAGAATGTCTTTGTACGGACGCCAGCAGGTCAAGCTACCCGAAACTGTCAAATTTTCCCAATCAACCTTGAACCTTAATGCTTTATCGATAAAGTTGAAAATATATTAAAGAAATTTGACAGATTATAGTAGCTTGATGTGCTGGCGTCTATACTTAGTTTGATTAGTTTATTATTATTTAGTTAGATAAACTAGGAGCTAATTAGCTGATGCGTGTGTATCGTATAGCTTGTTGAGTAGAATAGCCGATGGGGCCGAAAGGTTCTGGAGTGGCGACCGCGTCAGGACGACGGCGAAGTAGCGTTGGAAGGCCTCCCACAAGGTGGACCGACGACCTTATGAAGGCCGCAGGAACCTGCTAGATGCGAGAAACACAGGTCCGGTTGATGTAACCGGTCCTGTGCTTCTCGGATCCAGGCCCTCGGCCATCCTACTATAATTTAATATTATAAACGGGAAAGTTTGAATGGATGGATGGATGTTTGTTACTCTTTCACGTCAAAACTACTGAACGGATTTGAATGAAATTTGGCACACAGATAGTTTATAACCAGGATTAATACATAGGATACTTTTTGTCCCGATATTCCCACAGGATCAAAACTTATGCGGGTGAAACGGGGCGCAGCTAGTAATCTATATGTATATCTAACTACCTATTTTGTAAAAAGAAAGAATGATGTAGTTTTTTTGTATTCTCTTCGATATTATGCATGATGATTTATAGGAAATTGCACTACCACAAGGTTTAGGTGTGGCATTATACGTAGGTATGCCGTAGCAAGTAGGCCGCAGCAAGGACAACCTCCACAAGTGGGGGTTCATGGAAGGCTCTGACCTCCGGTGTATAAGCGGTGTCTCTCCACAGACAATGGCTCACCTCCCATCTTGGACCGCATGCTCTGTCACCTGTGCACGTGAGGACCTAATGGCTCGTCGGCGAATGCTATCCGCGTTGTTGAATTTTGGGCCAAACTAATTTAAGAAAACATCTATATTTTTGCCATTGACACGCCAAGAAGAGATTATAGGTAGTAGGTAATGGAAAAGTGAATATGTCTGTCGGTACAAAGTTTGCTTTGTTCATACAGACAGATTGTTTTTTGCTGTTTTCACGGAAAAGTTATCAAACTAATGCACCTGGGCTTAATATGGCAGAGAGGGTAGACAGAGACAGCTTTGTAACTACAAAAGGACAACATGAACAATTTTATCCCAGAAAATTGAAAATTTCTCACAAAGGCGGGCGACGCTAGTTGGAAACAATGGACAAGGGTTTCTTTTTTATTTTCTGACATGGAGCACAGTTAGCAAAAACCTGTATGATGGAGTTAAAATCTGCCTAGCTTTTTCCCAACTATGTTCGGGTCGGCTTCCAGTCTCACTGGATGCAGCTGCTACCCTGCCTACCTGACCTCCATAACCCAGTTACTGGTTTATTACCCAGTAACTGGGTTATGGAGGTCAGGTAGGGATACCCCTTGGTAAGACTGGTTGTCAGACTTTCGGGCTTCTGACGACCCGTAACGACTGCCAACGATCCACGAATGAGAGACCAAGGGACCAACGGCTTAGCGCGCTTTCCGAGGCACGGAAATATGTATAGATCACAGAACAGACTACTTTTATCTGTTCTGTGGTAAATTCAAATTCAAATTCAAATTCAAATTCAAATTCATTTATTCACATTTAAATAGAGTAATTACAATCGATGGTTTCTCATGTTACATTATTCGGTCTTATATTCTATTTAGCCTGTAGTATGGCATGTGAAGTTTATTTGGTCTAATATGTATATAAAGAGACAGAAAAGAAATGGGAATTTAATATTAGTACTTAATAATTTAGTCACAATGTCTCTGGAATTTGGCGTGCACGTCAATAATATAGTACCTGGTCAAATACAGTCCAATACAAATACAAAGTCAGATATTATTATTATTATTCTTTAACGTTAAGCAATGTCGCACTTTTACACACAAAATATATATATTATTCCTGTAACCATTCGTTCACGGAGTAAATCATTTTTTTTAGAAGTACCTCTTTAAGCACTTTCTTAAACTTTGGTAGAGGAAGATCTTGGATAGTTGTTTGTAACCTATTATAAATTTTAACACACATAGCTAAACAATTCTTATTAAACACCGCAGTCTTTGGTACAAATTCTAACACCAGTCGTTGACCATGTCTTGAACTACGAGGGTATATATTATCACGTTTATAAATGTCACGAGCCTTCACAAACAGGTTAGGATTAGATTTCACAAACACACAAATTTCAAAAATGTACATACTTGGTAGTGGTAATATTTTGAGTTTTTTAAAGTGAGGTTTACAAGACTCATATGGAGGAATTCGAACAATAGCTCTTATGCAACGTTTTTGAGATATAAAGGCCCGCTGGTTGTCCGTTGAGTTTCCCCATAGTATCAACCCATATCGTAACACGGAAGCTACATACCCATGGTAAGCTAACAATACCGTATGTTGGGTCGATGTAGCTCTTAGCCTGTTTAAAACATACACGAAAGAGTTAACTTTCTTGCAGACTCTATCAACATGTGCTTTCCAATCTAGGTACTTGTCCATGGTGAATCCTAAAAATTTGACATTGCTGGATTCGTTGATTTTTGTACCGTCATATGAAATATACCTTGGAACGATCTTTGATCCACGGGTTTGAAATTGCATAAAAGTCGTCTTACCGATATTTACGATGGTATAGATGGTCACCTATCCACGGGCCAACTGCAGCAAGCGTAGCTTAACCTGATCGATCGACCCGTGCGGCTGTTAATACTTAGCCACAAGCCCCTGTATGAGATGATTAAGTTTTATGTGCTGAAAAGCCGTGTTATACTATGATATATGTAGATGACACAATGGCGCCGATTCCCTTGTTCACAAACTAAACTAAATCTAAGTTCAGTGCATCTTTTTCTTTCTTTTTCATTAAGAAAAGGACAGAAGATAGATATTAGTTTAGCCCTGTCAAATGAAGACAATCCGTAGACAAGTTAAGACGTGATTAAAAACATGGCTAATAAAAATACGTCAATTTACGTCAGGCGCTGACTAATTATGTTACGTGTTGTTAAAAATCTGTGTTCTGCGGACTTAAACACTAAAGGGAACCGTTTTATATCTAAAAATAAATAAACATATTTTGATGATTTAAAAAAAAAACACGCATCGATAACCGTTATGTGGAGTAAAATCATAAATAATTAGTACTAAAACCACCTGTAAGGATATTACGCTTTTCCTTGCCGTTTAAGAGATAATTAGATTGTTCATCTTCATATAAATTTTTCGTAAAAAAATTATAATTCCTTCGTTTTTGTGCAGAATTACTAAGAAGAACGGGGTGAGTCGTGGAAGCAACAAATTTCACGCAGACGAAGTCACGGGCAGAAGCTAGTATTATATACATATAAACCCAAATATCTGAATATTGTACAAGATAACAAGATATTGTAACATAATTCATATGTACAACAGTAAGTCTTGTTCTTGACATTCATGTGTACGTCGTGTCGACATTACCGTAAGCGAATAATATTTAGGATAACCCTACACGATACCACTTGATACGGAGATAATTATTTTGGATTTATTTTGAGTTTTCGATTATTGATTTCTTTTATTCTAGTGGAAATCCGAGTAGATTTAGATATTTTTATTTATTCAATGGTTTGAATGAAAGAAAACACGTTTATTTGGCACAGTTCCATAAACAAGGAACACATTTTAATAAATTAAAACGATTAATATAGTTTCAAATAGGTAATAGGGTCTGAGGAAAGCAGAAGAAAAACAGGAACTGGGTTTGAAATGAAGCAGTCGTAACGGCCACGACTTACTTGTGGTAGTCGTGAATGCACCACTGCTCTCAAAACGGTGAAGGCAAGAGTGAACAGGCATCTTTTAGGCACACTCGTTCCATCATAGACTTCATCCAACTCTTTCAATCAGGCGCCATCGAGGTCAAGAGCAGGCCCATTCGGAAAAAAAAGGAGACTTGTGACATCCACCAAGACGCACTGAGCCCGCGAGGAGGATTATGGCCCACTCACTCTCGTGGAAAGGAGGCAGGCCTGTGTCCCAGCAGTGGGAACGTAATAGACTGGCACTGACTAACTAATAAACAAGTACGCTGGAATTCATACTATCGATGAAAAAAAGAAAACATTCGATTATCGGCATTTTGGCACTGACGGCAACGAACGTCCGTGGAACTAATACTTTTGACAGCGTGTTTTACAAGATGCGCATACTCTCAGGATAAAAATGTTCTAATTATCTCGTAGTAAACACAAAAAAGTCTTATTCCCTGATTTAGACCTAACTCATCAGAGACGTACCAAAACATAGCGACGGCCATTTGTGTCAATTTTAGTTCCTGAGACTCTCGAGCGGGGCGCTTTCAATTAACACAAAAAACAACTATTTCATTTAGTCCAGCGTGTAATATAGGTCAGTGTAGACTAGTTATTATAATGACCCAAAATGGCAATAGCGTTGTCGGCAGACGTGATGTAAAATTTTCCTTATCTGTATGAGAAGAGGACTTTGCACTGCACTGCATTCAATACAGAGAATTTACATTTTTATGTAAAACGGTCTTGGCTATAATTGCCAACTGTCGGGACACAGTTCAGGGGGTCGACTACGAAGTGCAAAGTGCGAATGTTCGGATCGGACCGACACATGGCCGAACCGAATATTATTGAAAAAATGCGAAAAAGTTCGGAAACCCAACTGAGCCTAGTTGGGTCGGGACCATAGTCAATATTCGAAAGAGTGTAGGAGTGTAGGATCGGGACCGACCGAACCAAATAGTAACTTCGTAGCAGGAAACGGCCGAACATTCGGCCGATACCACTTCGGAGTAGACCCCCTGTCTTCCTTGAGCGTATTTCCGATCGTAGTTCGTCATTATTACTTGATCTATACTTAGGTACACAACTAGAAATACCTTTTCCGGTTTAAGGTGCTAAGCAGACGGTGAAAAATTATTCCACGGACAATTTTTCCTTGACGGTAGAACGTGTATGAAGAATGCTAGCTATAACTACATCCATACGACCAAGACAAATAGCTATCCGTGTCATCCCCGAAACGTGAATCCGATAAGGTATTATACCGCCGACACACGGACGCTTTTTTAACGCGTTTCTTTGCCGCGTTCTTAATTTTCTATTTTCGGCGTTGAGCTGCCAATCCAAAAGTGTACTTTTAGAACACGCTAGGGATGCACTCTAATTCTCAACACTGGGCTCCTGCCCTTTTCCCACTTTATTTGGGGTCGGCGCAACGTGCCTTATTTCCCATACTATTAGTCATCATCTCGGCAGTCACCCCCTTTCTACCCACGTCGTCTTTCACACAGTCCTTCCATCGTGTCTTTGGTCTTCTTCTACACTTATAGCCTCACTAGCTGTTGCCCACGGCTTCGTCTGCAATCCAGGATGAAAAATATCCTACACAGGTCATGGTCTATCTGTGTGCCAAATTTCATCCAAATCCGTTCTGCCGTTTTAGCGTGAAAGCGTAACAAACTTACTTTCGCATCTATAATACTAGCAGCGTCGTAGTATTGATCCCATGGGAATATCGGGATAAAAGGTATCCTATGTGTTATTTTAATGTATAAGTTATATTACTGTAAAGTTTCATCAAAATCAGTTCAGTAGTTTTTGCGTGAAAGAGAACAGCCATCCGACCACCCTCACAAACTTTCGCGTTCATAATATTAGTAGGATTAGTTAAGATACTCAAACTCTGCTGCATTTGGCCCAACGCGGATAATACAGACGCTGCACATCCAGCTACTACAATCTGTCAAATTTCTTTAATTTGTAGATTTTCAACTTTATCGCTAAAGCATTAAGGTTCAAGGTTGATTGAGAAAATTTGACAGTTTCGGGTAGCTTGACCTGCTGGCGCCTGTGCCTAAAATCCAGAGCGTGGTAAAAGAACGTGGCGTTAAAAAAACGCCCGGGCAAACGTGGGCTTAGGTAAATATCAGTCTGAAATACACCATATTACCGCCAAGCCCACCATATTACGAAGCGTAGAGTTACAGACATCCGACACGAGAGAAAAACGATTTATTGGAGAAAATAAATTACGGCGAGGCTTGAACCATATTGTGAAAAATGTTTATTGAATATCGCGCTTATGATCGAGATAAATTGAGTGCGATACGATCGAGTTTTTATAATAACATCGTAATATGATTATTTATCTGTGTAAAAGGGGTCGAGAGGAAACTGACTAGGTGATTAGGTACCTACTCGCTTAGGTTACGAACGAACGCTAGTTTTTTCACTTTCAACATTTTATAATATGGAGGGAGGGCCCCGTGGCTAAGTACCAACAGCCGCACAGGTCGATCGATAAGGTTAAACTACGCTTGCCGCGGTTGGTCTGTGGATGGTACCATCTTTACATACCGAGACCCCACACACAGGCCTCCTCTCGGTGAGAATTACTGGGCCGTAATCCACCACACGGGCCCAGTGCGGGTTGGTAGTAGTCACATGTCTTCGAATTTTTGGTTCTAGGACATGCCGGTTTCCTCACGATGTTTTCCTTCACCGTTTTGAGAGCAGTGGTGATGAAGTAATTTACACAAAGTAAAGCGCCTGTCTGGGTTCGAACCTACGACCTACAACTCGTAAATCGCGGCCGTTACCACTGGGCCACCACTGCGCTAATATAATATTTACCTAATGTGACTGTCTGTCACTTACTCCTATTTTATAACAAAATGTCTTATTCTAAATTTTAATTTTAAAATTGTCACACGATATCGGTCCTCTTGCAAACGCATTAAATCTCAATTGTATGGTCTGACAGCTCGACACGTTACCCTAATCAATAACACTCTCTTACAATCTCTTAGAAACCCATTCCATTTATATTTTATGGGAAACAGACCGGCACTTATGGCCAGTCATCAGTAGAAAGCAATATGTTACGTCACTTAAGATGCAATATTTTGTACGAATGTAGAAAACGCAACGCACAACTAGCCAGCCACACATCTGGTGACCATAAGATGGGTCCGTAGGCCGTGGGCCCGATACCTGAACGAACCCTTAAAACAATAGAGTCATCGTACAAAAAAGAGAGACTGGAACTGGACTGATGGTTATTTGAGGATATGAGGAATTATAACGAAGACGTAGGGGCAGTCAGTGTCGAACCGCTTTTGGATACGGACTTTCTTGTCCGTTAGTGAAGTTAGGAGAATACCAAGACAGCATGTCCGAGTGGGCTGTCGCAAGATAACGAGTATTAGTTATTGAGTTAAATATAGTTGGGTTGAAGCCCAGACTAGACTAATCTAGTATTTAAAGTAGTGTGTGAGACGGTTGGTTTGAGACCACGCGACTGAGCGGTTGGCGTAGACTAGGCTAGCAGAGTTAGAACTTAGTGCGGTAGCATTGAACCTGTGTCTGTTGAGAGATCGAGAGTGCGAGAGTGTTATTTAATACGTTAAATAATAATTAGTGTTGTTGTAGATTAGATTAGATTAGCCTACTATTAATGTAAGAAGCGTGTAAGGCGCGTGAATCTCAGTGAGTGTGTTTGTGAACGGTCGGGTGAGTGTTGACTATTTTATCCCTCCTTGTTCCTTTTTCTGACGTTACGTTATCAAGGTATCCTACACATGCGTTTGGTCGCAGGGACTCGGGGAAAGCCCTCTATAAGGTGTGACATTTATCAACAGACTGTAGACAAATGCTCTACCAACAGACAACCACAAAGACAACCACAACGAGGACATGACGCTTAGGAGAGTCACACCGCTTATGGAAGGCTGAACCGAACTCGCAACTCGTTAGGGCCAATTTCAATTATAATGCTTCCTTGTAGTCTGTTGTAGTTGGAACACAAACCAACCAAACGTTAGTGATGGCTACCTTTGCCCTACTCGTATAGACAGACTAACGGCAGGATATTTTGTATTGCACTTGATATGCGCACACTTCCCGCGAGCGGGGTAGGCTTCACCAAGTACCTTAAACTGGATTGATAGTCGTTTTAAGGAACGCTAGGAATTGTGTCTCGTTAAATCACACCCGGCCCCCGTAGGCCTCTTACTGATAAAAAAACAATATTTAGCGAGACACATAATTTGGATGCCCAGATAGAAAGGCCCCGTTGCTATATAAATAGGCAGACAAGAATCGACGCACGGCTTTTGATTACACTGCAAGCATCCTCTAAATCGGGTAGATTAAGGAAGTGTGAAGTGACGATTTAAAATAACCACTTCACGAATAGCAAGGCAATCGGAAGGAATTCTACAACCGACTGACGATGCAGTACGCTTGCGCTAGTTTTGTATTGTCTTAGTGAAAGGTGAGTAGGTCGTTATAAGAGGATATTACTACATACGCGTCTAGCAATTTTGGAAACTTGTTTCGCTCAATGGTAGAGGCACTTCGCAGTCCTTTACCTTAGAATTGAGTAAGACATGCTTGAGTGTAGGGAGCGTATCCTGCTAGAACCGTAGCAGGTCCTCTCTAGGCTTATGAATGTTAGGACTGGTGGTACACGACGTAACAGCTGTTGTAAAGCGGCCCTACGTCTCTGGGGTGGGTTCCTCGATTATTGTAAGAACATTCAGTAACGTAACTCAGAACAATAAATTCTCCAACGCAAGCGTTACGTGTCAATTACCCCTTTTGTATTCCTCTCATCTCTTGTAACTCTCCTAATCAGAAGAAAAGTAGATTTCCTTTCCTTAATCCCTTATCTATGAATTCCCAACCGTATTTTATATTGCAATTGTTTTCTAGTATCCCGTCCTTGTCCCCCAGCTTTCTAAGTCGGGACAAGGTAAAACACTTCTTGGGAATTCATTACAATCGGTGGGAAGGTGCCCAAAGCTTGTGCTGAGCCCTACAGGAGAACGCGGTGGATTGGGGCGTGCTCGCGCTCCCACAGGTAGAGCCGATCTGAACTGTAACATTAGTATAATTAGGAAAAACTAAAATTTTATCAGCCTAGGGTAATTTAGGAACAGTCATACTAAGTACAATTAAGTATGCTCCAGTGGTAAAACAATCCGTTAAATTAATTAATTAAGCTTTCCTGAAATAGGTACCTAACAGTGAAAATCAGGGCAATTAATTCGACACAAGTTATCCTAACTAATATTATAAATGCGATAGTAAGTTTGTTTGTTGCCTTTTTACGCCTAATCCACTGAATCGATCATCATGAAATTTTGCATATACGTCGTCAGAGGTATAGAAAAGGACAAAGGGTACCTTTCATCCAGAAAATTACTGTTCCCGAGGAAAAAGACAATAACCTTCGACGGTCACAATTGCTTTAGGACGCTAGCTTAGCAGTATTCTTATAAAAAGTTTGCTTGCATGAATTCACGATAGTATTTCAATCATTAGTATTGTGTGTTATTAGTGTGTCTAATTAAGATACTCCATAGACAAATTAGACGTGATTAAAAACATGGCTAATACAAATACGTTAATTGGCACTGACTAATTTGACAGGACTAAACTAATATTTATCTTCTGTCCTTTTCTTAATGAAATAGAAAGAAAAAGATGCACTGGACTTAAATTTAGTTTAGTTTGTGAACAAGGGAATCGTCGCCAGTATTAAAATAAAATTAGAATAAAAACTAAAAACTATAATATTTCGTCGAAAATTCTTCCATATCGCTGTCAACTATTAATGTACCCAAGACAGTGGTGGCATTGCCACGTTGTATGGCAATGCTTAGCCTCTGGCCAAGGTAAAAGCCAGCCATTGGGTCACGGGAAGTGTCAACCTGCCGTTTAGAGAGTCCATTGAACAAGCAATGAGCGGCCGAGGGTTTCAACCCCAAACGGCTCGAAAATATAATTTTCGATAAGGTTTTTATATTTCTATATAACTGATTCAATTAGTAACTTTGTGTAGTGTTTGGGTCACCAAGATACAGGCTGTGCCTAGTTTGGGACCCGATGTTAAATCAGTCTAAGTTTTCTGCTGGTTAGAACTGCATGCTAATACTTGTATGTTTGTGAACTATGTGTAAATTTTAATAATAAATAATTATATTTTCGCCGCTTGAGGATTTCTGCAGCTGCAGCAGCAGCGCCAGCACAGCACGCCGAGCCAGGAAGAAGAGGATGGGTGCACAGATAGTTTATTATAATAGGATTAACACATAGGATTACCATTACTTTTTATCACGGTAATATGTTTCAGTGGGGTAATTTCCAACATCCACGCGCGTGAAGCCGCGGGCAAAACCTGGTTGTTCATAAACTTTATAGGTAGGTAATTCGGGATGAAATACAACCCGAACACGTTGCCAATTTTAGCTTAGGTACCTCCGCTTAAAATGGCAATTTAATTTAAATCGCTAATTAAATCAAAGTAGGTCATGTGAAGTAGGCCATATTATACAATATCAATAGTTATTAAGTTACAGGTACGTTATCCCAGTTAAATCTGGCTTAAAATTCCCAACTATATATGTTTGGGATGCTTTCAGTCTAATCGGATATAGCATAGGGAGGGCGCCCACGAACAACTCAGTTGCCCAGCATTTTTTTGTCTCTGTCGCTGTCTCCTCGCCGAGATTTGGATGCGCACATGGGAGCATTCTGTTGAGCGGCAACTGGCTAGCCGGCAAATAAAGGGACATTCTGAGAAAGGGACATTCTGCGAAAGGGACATTTTACGAAAGGGACATTTTGCTACCAGTAGTAATTTTGAGAAGTGGTCATTTCGACAGAGCCATTTTTTGTCGCCCTGCACGCACTTGCAACCAATAGATGGGCGACAGTTGCGTCCAAACCCACGCGGAAAAAAATGTCTCTTAGCTGTTGCACCGCTGCATGTGTGCACTTTCATACAAACCGGTAGACTCAATGTCAGAGACAAATTAGTTGTGGAAGACAACATTTGCTCGTGGGCGCCCTCCTATACCGGTAATAAACATGGAGCAACTGCCTATATGACCTCCACAACCCAGTTGCTAGGCACACGATACCCCTTGGCAAGACTGGTTGCTAGACTTTTAGGCTTCTGACTACTACGTCAAAGATCTACGAATGACAGCCGGGGCTAACGGCTTGACGTGATTTCCGAGGCTCGGAGGGGTCTCGATATCTGATGGGTGGTCCCTCATCCTCGAACCCTTGATCAATCCGTGCGGCTATTTAGCCCCTCAAATAATAAATAAATAAATGACCTAATGGCCCGACCCACTGACCTATATTATACAAGTACGCTAGAATAAATATACTATACGAAATGACAGTTGTTTCTGTGTCGATTCAAAGCCCCCCGGTCGAGCCTCTCAGGAACTAAAATTGACACATTGCCGCAAATGACCGTCGTTTTGTTTTCGTACGTCTCTGACGATTTAGGTCTAAATCGTGGAATAAAACTTCTTTGTGTAGTCTTATTACGAGATATTTAGAACATTTTTATCATGAGAGTATGCGCATCTTGTAAAACTGGCTATGAAAAATATTAGTTCCATGGACGCGCACGTTGCTGTCAGCGCCAAAATGGCGAAAATTAAATGTCTTAATTTTGTCATCGATAGTATGAAGTCTAGCGTACATGTTTATTATAGGTCAGTGGCCCGACCTCAGAAACATATACTTCACGTCAAACAAAACGTCTTAGGGCACTTTCCGCGCCAGGGTAACCCGCGAAATTCAACAACCTTATATTATAACATATAATCCTATTGATTGATTTTTCATGGAAATAGTCATTCAATAGGACAATATGAACTTAGTGGATTGTATTGATGATTTTAATTATTACAATCCTGTAAATACATACTTGTTACGGTCACGAATCATATTTTGTTCAGCATACAATCTGACAATGACCAGTAGGCCAATTCCAGTAATTAAAAAACGTTCAAAATCTAGCAGCAATCTCATCTCAGTGACAATCAACGTCAAAAACTTCTTTTCTTTCTTTCTTTCTTTCGTAAGAAAATTTGAATTTCGCGGGCTACCCTGGCGTTTCCCCCTTAAGACAACATAGACTAAACCGAAATTCAAATTGACATGATAGGTAATGTCAAATGTAGGTAAACAAAGGAATCTATAAATAAATTAGTTTGTGCTGAACAGGAAGCGGATGTGACGAGCGATAGCGTAGCAAGGACACCGCCATGAATTTGATTATGTTGACTGCTGTCATCTTTGATACTAACTATACGCGTAGTTACATACGTAAATAGGTGCATAATATGTAGGTACAGATTATGTAGGAAAATAAAATACAAAGAAATCCAGAATATCAGGAATATAGGTATGTACGTACTACCTTCGAGCAGATTTGCGTGAATCTGCGTAAAAAAAACTCACATTTCCCGCCAATTTTTGACAGCTGTCAGTTTTTTTCGAATGTTATTGTTATGGCATCAACAAAAAAAAATTACAGCCAGTAGTACTGATATTTTACAATCAAATAAAATAAAACCTGCAGAACCGGTCGTCATGGCAACCTGGGGAGGTTCAACAATGGACGCTTTTCGATTGAAGTGATGGTGATAGCGTAAACAATACAACAATGTTTTTTCCCGTCAATAGCATAAAAGAAATTGCGCGTCTTCAAACGAACAAACGACCTATATATTTTTTTTCTTGAGTTTCTACTTCGAACACGAAATTTTTTCGCAGGATTTCATAAATTATTTACTCAAACGATTCATGTCAAAGAAAATCGGTCCTAATCCGAGATATCCCAAGCAATATTCTGGAAAAGTCCAAAAGTATTAAGTATGTTAATTTGTACTAGTCATAAAAGCGATCCCAGTCCGCATTTCTGATGAGGTATCTAGATTTTTTTTTATAGGAAAATTAAATAACGTCAAATCTGTTTCACATTATTTCATTTTCTTATAAAATAATCTGTACTTACCTATACTTTCTTAACACAATATGTTGGTTGTAGGAGGCCTTTGCCAAACTGTGGGGCTACAACAAAGGCTGAAGAAATACTGGTAGATTTTCAAAATCTTAAACCTTATGTTGGTGCACCTTGTGGGTGGAGCGGAAGGGAGTGTCAGGCTCTTACTGACTAAAACCCACCCATGTTCCTTCCTTTGCCCTTTATGTTCCGGGGTAGCGGTAACCCTTTCGGACAACCCCGCTGACCCGGCAGGCTTCGGCCCTAAGGGGCCCCTCAAATTATGCTGACAACTCTTTGAGGCGCGCGTGGAACACTAACGCGCCGTCCGGCACGGGCCTGGTCCTGAACGGACGGTGAGCTACCCATTGCTCTCCGCCCGCAGGCCCGCGCCTACGGTGGCCAGGAGTCGTCACGCGGCTTTCGACGCCTGGAGCGTCTCCCGCGGCGGCTGGGACGGGAGGCTCTCTCCCTCATCCGTCCCGCCACCTCCTTCGCTAGCATGACTGCTTCAAGTGGTGCACCTTGGTTCACAAAAGTAATTGAAGTACACGAGTACCTACAAATCCCAACTATCAAGGAGATTGTAGAAAAGTCCTACAAGAATTACAAGGAAAGACTCCAACGTCATAAAAATGAACTCGCTGTGACACTTCTAAAGTCCTCAGACTCTACCTACAGACTTAAAAGAGAACGAATGGCGTCAATCTAACCAACACTGATGAACAACGAGATGACGCATCGCTGGGTGTGAACAATCTCGAACTGCCAAGTGAAGAAACAACCAATCTGATTAAAGCTCAAGGGCTGATTGCAGATGGAAAAAGAAAAAAAAGAAAAGATTTTCAAAATATTGGTAGATTTTCAAAATATTGGTAGATTTTCAAAATATTGGTAGATTTTCAAAATATTAGTATATTTTCAAAATATTGGTAGATTTTCAAAGGGCTGTCATTTGTCTAGCTTTTTCGAAACTACATCTGAGTGGGTTCTAGTGTAACAAGGATGCCTAAATTTAATCATTTTCACAAAGAGTACCTAAATATTTAACTGTTTTTATGAGGACATCTTTGGGTTTGGTTACTGGGTAACACGATACCCCTTTAGGGTAACCGGATTATGGAGGTCAGGTAGGCAGTCGCTCCATGTAAAATATTGGTTTAAACATCCGGTCACTACACTGGAAGCTGACCCCAACATAATCGGGGAAAGGCTAGGCAGATAGACCTTTGGGTTTGGTAATAAGTGAATAAGTGAATTTAAAAAAGTACGAGTTTTTCCCTTAGAGAGCGGTAAATAGAGCGATCCGTTTCGTATTTCTGGGCGTTTATGTTTCTGGGTGTGAAAATTATTATTCTTTTTTCGTATCGTTTCCTACAGTTTTTGTTGTGCTGAAAAGATTGGTCTTTGCTTTTGTGGGTTTAGGCGCATTATGGCGCCCTGTTCACTTTAATGAAACTCGATCCAGTTACGAGTATAGTATGTGTATTTGTATCAAAGCACAGTGTAAAAGCGTTAGCGGAGGAATGCACGTTTAATCAACACAGGATAAACAATCCTGTAAGTAATTCACATAGAGTGAAGTAATATATGGTTTTACATTGAGATTCAAATTCTGACCAGCTAGTTAATACCTGTATACCATAGACATAACTTCTAGACCACCGTAGTGTTGTCTTTTACATCTAACAGTGGGAACCATGGACAACTAGTTTGGTTCGCCACATAGGTATTCCTGCAGTGCGATTCTGTAACCATCTCACCGTGAAAACTTAGGTGAAGTGAGTGTGGAGTGAGCCGTCATTCCAACTAATACTAGGATTGACACTATTGACAGCTCACTCTAAGCTCACTTCACCCAACTTTTCACGGTGAGAAACCAACTCGTTTTCGTAAATCTAATATCTAACGCTTTTTTCATGCCTGTACTTGTATTAGTGAGATCAGTTGCCCGATTCCAAACATTCATTATGACAAGTCATCCCGCGGGATAAGTTCAAGCGGCCTCAGTTGACTAAAGAGCCAGATTTTTACAGAATCGATCGGCTGAGGGCCTAAACAAGTGACAATCGCTTTCTTCCTATTTCTACAACGTATTTCAAAAGGATTAACATAAGCTTTTCGGTAGTATTTTAGACTTTTCCATCATCATTATCGCTGATAGAATGTCACTTTGTCTAGGTCCTCTCGTCCCGCACCCTAGTTGTGTAACACCAGTAGCAATGGCTTTCATTTTGATAGCTCCACAACATTCATTGTGATATTTACGTTGCTGAGCAGACAAATTTTTCGAACATATGAAGCAATGGATTAGCAATATCCTTCAAAATTATTCAGATTGTGATTGATAGTGTGTTGATTCCCTGTTTGTAGTTACATCCAATCACAACTGCTAACATTCTATTAGCATTCGATTTGACGGCAGATTTACTGAGACTTGATTAGACTTTCAGAAATCCTTCACCTTTCGCTACTCCCACGGGTCACGATTGAGTCGTGGGTGTTGCCAATTATTTGCGCGGGATCTACATACGCTACCGACAATCTTACTAATATTATAAACGCGAAAGTTTGTATGGATGGATGTATGGATGTTTGTTACTGTTTTACGCAAAAAATAGTGAACGGTATTCGATGAAATTTGGCACACAAATAGTTTATAACCAGCATTAACACATAAGATACTTTTTATCCCGATATTCTCATGGAATCGAAATTTATGCGGGTGAAACCGCGGGGCGCAGCTAGTTTAGTAATAAAATAATAATATAGAACAGTTTTTGATAATTTTTGAATATCTACGTACAGTTTTAGCGTTATATCCCATTTAATTTATTCAACTCAACATAGACATAAAAAAGAAAACGGTTTCTCTATTCGATTGTCCCAGGACCAAAGCCCCATCGGAATTTACCATAACGGCACATACATATACCACCTCTTCTACGTGCTCATGTGCAACGCTATCCCGTATCACTCACACCAGCAGATACGATGACGGACTTAAGTGGTACACCCATGTTGACAGTTTAATTTCAAAAGTCAGGAAATTAATTTACGTTTTTAAGTCACTACGCCATTGCGCGTAAACACAAAAATGGTGTATCTTGCACTTTGCGAGTCCGTTATCAACTATTGCATCCCGGTCTGGGGTGGCACTTATAAAACAAAGCTGCTTGGGTTGGAAAGAGCACAGAGGCCGTACTTAAGGTAATGCTTGGCAGACCGTATAGGTTCCCCACTACCGAATAATATGCGAAATGTAAGGTGCTTACTGTGAGGCAGCTCTTTATGCTCCAAGCCGCCCTCCGGGCTCATAGGCAGTCCCCTTTACCAGACCCTACCAAACGTAAAGCCAAAACAACATGCGCATCGGTAGCGCATAAAACGACCTTCGCTAGTCGCCAGCTTTACGTGTTGAGTTCTCTTATTTATAGGAAAATAAGCAGACACATCCAAATGGATAAGCTAAAAGGCATGAAGTTAAAACTAAATTAAAGCATTGGCTGTATGTTCAGGACTATTCCCGTACAGAAGACTTAGTTATACCACCGTAATCACATAGTTATACTTACATAATCACCTCACTCCAAACTGGCTCATATTTTAACCTTCCATGTCCGCGTTATGAGTAAGTAGGTACAGACGCCAGCAGGTCAAGCTACCCGAAACTGTCAAATCTTCCCAATCAACCTTGAACCTTAATACTTTAGCGATAAAGTTGAAAATCTATTAAAGAAATTTGACAGATTGTAGTAACTTGATGTGCTGGCGTCCGTACTACCATTGCCTAACACACACGCACACACACACACACACATCCTCACATACGCCTTCCTATCCCACCCATGCATACATTCATATCCCTCCCACACGCACACAACAAAATAATAAACAAAAACAGATATTACTTACGTTTTCACACTCCATATTGATAGCTTTATGTTCATTGTTATTGCCCCAATTATGTAATTATGTTCTCTAACATAACACACACAGAAAAGTTTTTTGGAGCATTCGAGGTAACAGTACAACACTGACTCCTAAGTCACAGGTTTCACCTAGTTTAAGAGGCAGGGTTTCCATTATTTAAGCTACCTTTACTATCTAAACTTGTAACTTAATCTTTAAGTTTTTTTTGTAAAGGTTATCTGTTTCAATAAAGTTAACTACACGTAAAACGTTTAAAATCTAGTCGCAATCTCATCTCAGCGACAATCAATGTCAAAACCTTGTCAAAAATGTAGGATAGTCAGAGGTATTTTAGACAGATTGAGACTAAGATCAGACTGTGAACGTTCTTAAAATTACAATAATTGCCCCTCTGTTTAAAACACATTTTTTATCCATTCTGACAGCTATTTGATACTCTTTTTTAAAATTAGGTCAAACGTGGGGCAACATTACACGTGGAATCGTGAAATTGGTCGCGAGTTCGCAGCCAGAAATTCCGCGAACGTTGGCGGTTGACTATTCAAATATCGAACGTTCCTGTAAACTGCCAGTGTCCATATTTGCTGCCAAGCTCGGATGCAATCATCCGAGCTTGTCAGCAAATATGGACACTGGCAGTGGCAATGTTTGTTGACGAAAAGTTGACAAACGGCGAATAGTGGCAGTTTGTGTTTGATTTAAATCCTTAAAGTTTTTCAGAGATTGGCGATGTGTTAGTTAGGTAGTTATGGCTAAATAATAACAGCCGCACAGGTTCATCGATCAGGTTAAGCTACGCTTGCCGCTTGGTCTGTGGATGGGTCTCCCCATGACTTTCAGCTCTTCCGATCTACGGCCAAAGTGGACCACCGGTCGCTTGTTTTCTCCAGTTTTCTCCCGCCATTTTATTCGGGGTTTGCCGCGACTTCTTCTGGCTGTGTCAGGGCTCTACGTAGTGGTTATTTTGGCCCACAGCTCATTGGGCATACGGCAGACATGTTTTAGTTAAATAATACAGGCTGGTATCCGCAACTCCACGTCAATGCGCGTGTTTTGCGTATCTTTTAGTTAGAAAGTTTTCTAAATTTTTACTTATTTTGATGCTACTCGATCCTGTTTCTTATAAGGATCAAAAAACTCTTTGGGACCAACTAAGGTTAAAGTACTAGAAAAATCAGAAATCGCAAACAACTTTTCTCATACATTTCGTAGAAAATGAGAATCCATATTATTATTACTTTTAATGCACAACGCTTTAACGGAAACTGGCCGAAAACAAACAAATCAAAATTAAACTCGCTTTTCGAACGAATATGAGTCATTATTTTATTTGCTTTTAAAACAAAATCTTGGTAGTTCGATGCATGCGGTTTTTAACATTCGCTGGCAAAAATGAGCTGAAAACTTTTAGGGTTGATTTTTCCATCGACAGATAATTTTTATTCGTGGAATAAAATTGACGTCTGACAGTTTTTGTATCCAAGAACTGTCAAAAATTCAAAATTATTCCTCGGTAAAAAGTACATATCATATATATTCTAATTACATATCGTTGGAAAAGTCAGCCCTCAGACTTGTTAAAAGCTTATTTTTTGTTGTGCTGGAACTTTCACTGTGCACATTGTTTTGGTCATAGAGTGTATGTTTTGGGACAACATATTTTCTTGTTTAAGTAAAATAAATTGTATACCTACTACGTTATGTACTTGTACGGTAGATACAATGTTATGGAACAATGGTTGCAGACAATACAATGGTCCCTCGTCCGTACACATCTTACGCATGTTCGTCTTATCATCGTATACATCTTTTTGGGGCTGTGTGTACCTATTACCTAAAAGCCTTTGTTCGATCGAATACCCAAGTAGCACATTAGCGATGAATTAGGTCATAAACAAGCGACATTACAGTCTACAGCTTTTATGCAGATGTACTAAAGGATAGGACGAGTCTTTAGACTGTATTAAGGAAAGATTATACACTATTAAACAGCATAGCTGACTAATGACTTTATGATGGCGAAAAAGTATACTAAAAGCATTTAGGTAGAATTTGAAAATGATCTAGTCCAGCTTTTGGCTGCATGTAATACTACTGGCTGGTTTAGAAGTCCAAAGCTTGTTAACGACTGCTTAATACGAAAAATTCACCTCTCTTGTAACGGTGCGGACTGCATTAAAGTATCGAATAATGCCACTGGCTTTTAATTGGTGTACACTAATTCTATTCTAATTCTACTTCAACGAGCTTGTTAATGGCTGATTAAAAGTGGATATGTAGTCTCTACAAATGCCGTTACATTTATAAGAGAATCATTAATTCACCCTGAGTTGTAAATTGGAGTAGGTGTACTCCATCCTAATGCCAATGCATAAAGTGTAGCTGACAGCTATTTTACAGCTTTCGGCGTTATTTAAGAGTAAATCTAGATTATTGGTGTTTAAATTACGTCAGATTTGATTTTTTTTGCATGACGTCTGACGCGACTTCAAGAATTACTACGTATATTTTAATACACTTTAAATAAAAAATGAACAACTTAAAACCATGGAAAAAAAGAAAAAGAACTGGTGGAGTAAAAAGAAAACTGTCAAAAGAATATGCTAAGGCTTCTATGGACGAATTGCAAAGGAGCATTGCTGATGCAGTTAATATTTACACGCCAGTGACGTTTACGCATAGTGAGGGTTCCGCACAAAAAGATTTTGATCAAAATATTGATGCTTATAATAATGATGCAGTTGATGTTTACAAGCCAGTGTCGTTTTCGTATAGTGAGGGTTCCGGACCAACAGACTGATCAAAATATTGATGTGTTAGCAAAAAATGCTTTAACTCATTTTATGTTTTTATATTGTGCCATTACAATTAGTTTAAGGGATAACTATAATCCATAATTACCATTGTCAGAAGAGCTGCTTCCATACTTTGAAGAGCATTACAAGGATATTTGTGGTGCAGATTACGTGACCAGCAATGTGCATAATCTACTTCATGTCACTGATGAGGTTCAATTAAGATTTGGGTCACTTCAAACATTCAGTGCCTATCCTTTTGAAAATAAATTGCATTTGATTAAAATAATGTTGCAAAGTGGGTACAAACCACTTTCGCAGGTAGCAAAAAGACTCAGTGAATGTTGTGCTACTGATCGAAAAGATAAAAAGAAGTTTGAGATGCCTTTCGTTACCAAGGATAATAAAAGTTTCCCCAAAATTAATTTTCAGGATTTTATACTTCCAGCGAGATCTAAAGATAAATATTATATGACTAGTAATCGTGAAATCATTGAAGTCAAGTCAATTGATACAGAAAATGTAATTATAGGTTACAAAATAACAGGTTTAATAGACATTTTTGACTACCCAGTAAAGTCATCACTTCACTCACAGTCACTTTTAACATATTTAAAGCAAAACGGCCTAACGCAGAACGTATTGAAGTGAAAATACACTTTCTGGATGTGAATTTTAAATTTATATGTATTGAACATAAAAACTACTTGTATTTCATACCCCTTTTACATACTTTGTAATTAATTATGGAAATAGTTTTTTTTAAATACTATTATTTCAAGTAAAGTGTATGTAATTCTGCTGAGCCTTATACAATCTTAATAAGGATAATAAGAAAAATAAAAATCGTTTTATACATTTGTACGTACTGTTTTTTAATCAATATGAAATATAATTTGTGGAAATACAACATAACTACGAACAAATGCTACTTTTCATAATCTGAATTATTTTTTAATCACAGCCACCAGATTTGGTATCGATATTAAAATAAAAAACCTTATGCCATTATTAGTCTTAACACAAAAAAATAAATAGGCCAGCACAACTCTGCTGATAGATACTACCTCAACTTTGTTTGTATGGTAATCACATCATTATATGAAATATTTTTTTTTTGGAAATAATATAATTAAGAAAATAAATGTTACTTTTCATAATCTGAATTATTTTTTAATCACTAACACCGGATTTGGTACGCTATTAGGTACCTATAATAAAATAGTCTCAGTCATTATTATATTTAGCCTTGACACAAAATAATATATGCCATCACAGCATGGTAGAGCATAAGGTTCAAAATTGATTGGGGAAATTTGACGGTTTCGGGTAGGTTGATGTGCTGGCGTCTGTACACCAATTTAGTAAGGCGATTGCAAAAAGTTTGAAATAAAAAAAAACGTCATATACAAAATAGTACAGAAAAATGATACTTTTGTTGATATACACATCGGTAAACTACTTATACATATAAAATTGAGAAAAATCTTATAATACGTCTACATTTCCGATAATTTGATCTTGAACATCTGAGTTTGGTATAATATCGCTTTCGGGTTCTTGATTATTATTTTCAGAGATTTTCTCACCGATCGCTTCTTTAATTTCATCTCCGACGGTTTCCTTCACGTCTGCTGTTTTTGTTCGTTTTGAATCTTTGCGTGTGCGTTTTGTGGAAGTTCTTAGGTTTTTAATTTCTAATCTTTTCCCTGAAATTTTAAACAGTGTCTTGCAAAACTTTTTCAACGATTTAGATTATTTTAAACTGCATTATTGTTCCTGAAAACAATATTAATGTAATTAGCAAAGTACCTGTAGTGTATTTACTGTATTTCCAAAGAGCTATTGACTGTTGAGCGAGCCAAGCCGTCTCTTAATGTGTTATTTAAAAAACTTAAATCATATCTTTTGGGCCTGCAAGGGTATTTCGAAAGCTAAACATTGTACATAATGAAATGGTTTTCTGTCGAGATTTCTTTATCCCTGAAAACCTATTGTATGCTCTCTCTTTATACCAATACACAGTAAGAAAGCTAATTAAATTCCTTTGTCCAGCCAGCATAATGCTATAAGCTGGTACATAGACTTGGCAACACCACTGTTACAGTAAATAACTTTTCAAAAGCATTTATGGAGAATTTGTGCTGGTTATCAATGGACACCATTTTAGCATTACAAAAACGATTTGTTACTAAATATCCAGATGATTCTTTTATAGATTTTAAGGATATTTGATAGCTTTTAATTCAAACAATATGTTTTCCACTTGTTTCCTAATGGGACACAACAAGTTAGAAAGCAATAATTTGAGTGATAAATTTATTAAGTATTCGTACATCATTGATCTTGTAAAATATTTTCGTTAAAGCGATATTATTCTGATGGCGCGTGAAATATTTGATGTAATTACCTATACACATTTACAGTAAAATGGTACTCGCAACTCAATTCACATACAAGGACACTGATAATCAACGTGAAAGCTATTAAAAATATCTTACCTTAAATATTGTCCGCCCGCCCACTTTAACAAATAATAACTGTCGTCTGTCACAAATACACAAAATAAATATTTTAAAAAAAATTTGGTTATTTATACTTTAATAAAAGCTGTTGCCAAGCCTCAAAACATCTAAAAGCTGTTAAAGAGAATTAAAGAAGCTGAATCTTAGGCTGCAATGACTGTTGTATAGCTGTATAAGCCAATGTACAGGCCTTGTACAGCAGTTTCAATGATTATACTGCCGTTAACCAGCCACTTTAATGCTCAAGGCTGGTTAATTTGGGGCCCAAATTGGAATTACAAAGGTTGCGTAGCTAACTACACAGCCCTTATGCAGGAAACTAAAACAGCCTTGAGTAGTCACTAAATTCTATAATCAAGTCACTGTGCGGCTGTCATGTGCTACTTGGGTAGTGTCGTTCGAAGATTAATTTCCCATCTGACCTCGTTAAAGCGATGAAGGGATTATTTCAATAAGCGTTAGTGGTCTCTGGTCCAAACTGCAATAAAGTGATTGTTTATGGTATCCCCTGTGCTCTTCGATGCGGTTATTGTTTATCTGTCCATATTTTGGGCTGTGATACCAGCTTTTGCCTGCGATTTCACTCGCATCTCAGGGAGCTAATTCATGAACATGGGTAAAACTTGAATTTAATCTTTACTAAAACTAGTATTCTTAGTTCGCATTCTACAAAACTTTTATAAATAGTAGGTATAAGTCTTACAACTGAGATTTTTTTTTTGAATTATTAAAGAAAAAAGAAAGAAAAAGTATTTATTGTGACTGGTACTCGAAGATCATAAAGTAAACTAAACACATTAAAAAAAAAAATACAAATAATACATATAAAAAAGTAGCTAACAAAAAGAAAAATGAAACAAAGTCCTATACAAGGCCAAAAGGCTCTATCTCAGCATGATGCTTCGACATTTAAAAAATAAATGACAGTTGGTGGATGTTTTTGACAGTTTTTTGTCAGATGTCAATTTTATTCCACGGATAAAAGTTATCTGAATTAGGTAAAATTAGCCCTTGAAGAGGTGTTTGTGAGTTTGTATGTAGAGTTAGTATGTTAGAACTACTGATCCGATTCCAAAAATACTTTAACTATCTACCTATGGGGAAGCTAAAGTAATGCCGAGTTTCATAGGATATATTTTATGTCATAGGCTATTTAACATCACGCTACGACCTTTAGGAGCAGAGCAAAAAGAAAAATAGTCAGAATAACCGCTAAACGAAAACAAAGTAGTAGCGCGGGCGGCGATGGGATGCGATGCGGTGGGCAGAGGCTGAAATTTCATGCGGAGGAACTCGCGGACAGAAACTAGTTTAACACTTACGTTAGTTTTGTATTGGCGACGATTCCCTTGTTCACAAACTAAACTAAATTTAAGTTCAGTGCATCTTTTTCTTTCTATTTCATTAAGAAAAGGACAGAAGATAAATATTACTTTAGTCCTGTCAAATTAAGTTACTCCATACCATAGCAATTTAGACGTGATTAAAAACATGGCTACTAAAAATACGTCAATGTACGGACGCCAGCAGGTCAAGCTACCCGAAACTGTCAGATTTTCTCAATCAACCCTGAACCTTAATGCTTGAGCGATAAAGTTGAAAATCAATTAAAGAAGTTTGACAGATTGTAGTAGCTTGATGTGCTGGCGTCTGTACGTCAGGCGCTGACTAATTTGACAGGACTAAACTAATATTTATCTTCTGTCCTTTTCTAAATGAAATAGAAAGAAAAAGATGCACTGAACTTAAATTTAGTTTAGTTTATGAACAAGGGAATCGGCAGCAATGTAAACGATATGATACGTAGTTCACGAAGCTTCCATTGTTTTAATAACAAAAGGTTTTGTTCATGCACATTCTCTCGTGGCTAACATGAAGCTGCATAATTATTCTGTTACCGTTCGCACGGCTACACATCAAGCTATACAAAACCAGTGTAAGCTGCCTTCTGATTGTACGAAAAACCTATACAATGCGAGGTCAGCTAAAACTGGAAATGCATAGCTTGATGTGTAGCCGTGCGTTCATAGATGAGCTTTTACTCGCGGCTTCTCTCCCTAGTATAACCAGCCTATAACGTCACATACCTCCTCTCTTCGAGAGGGACTGGGCTATAATCTACCACGCGGGCCCAGTGCGGGTTGGTAGATGTCACATGTCTTCGAATATTTGCTTTTAAGAAATGGCAGTTTCCTCACAATGGCGTCCTTCACCTTTTAGAGAACAGTAGTGATGAAATTATTTACACAAAGTAATATGCTTGCCTGGGTTCAAACTCACGACCAACAACTCGTAAGTCGGGGCTGTTACCACTGGGCCACGACAGCTCTTAAACCATTCCCCCCTTTTTTCTTGTGCCAATCTCCAATCCCTTAAACCATTAGGTACAGACGCCAGCAGGTCAAGCTACCCAAAACTGTCAAATTTTCCCAATCAACCTTGAACCTTAATGCTTTAGCGATTAAGTTGAAAATCTATTAAAGAAATTTGACAGATTGTAGTAACTTGATGTGCTGGCGTCCGTACCAATAAAAACTTATGTAACTGAAATATGATTTGCTGAGCGAACATGAACTCATCACTAAAAGACAACACGTTGATGTTGGCGTAATTAATTCTACCATAGACTGCCTCGTTGGTCCAGTGGTCGCAAGCGCTACTGCTGATCGTGAGGTCCTAAGTTCGATTCCCAGCGGGGTAATTGCGTAACACACTAAGAGTAGCAATGGGTTTCATTTTGACAGTTCCACAACATTTATTGCGTTATTTACATTGTTGAGCACACATTTTTCGAACATTTAAAACAATATCCTTCAAAATGATTCAGATTGAGATTGATAGTGTATTACGGAATTAGGGTGCAGGTCGAGCAAAGTCCATGTCCAATCAAAATCTATGTAACTGAATGATTCGGCGAGCGAACATGAACTGCACCACCACTCGACAAGATAACACAAGAATCGTAGCTAATTTCAAACTAATATTTAATTTATAGACATTGATTAAGAAACTTGGCTCATTACGGTCAGACGTCAAGTTAGCAATGAGTTCCGGCGGCCGAGTGAAGCCAAGTAACCGAGTTACTCAATTAAAACGTACCGCTACTTGGAGACAAGTTTAATTATTTATCACTGGTACAATAATAACATCAACCTGTATACAGTCATACTATACGGTTGTGGCGTCACGCATTGTGAATGTGTGAACGCACCTTAGAATACGTGGCGTCGCCTGTATTATATAGGTTTATTTATTCACCAAAAATAAACCTATGGGTATGAGGAACATGTTGTATTATTTTTGGTGAAGTAAATAAATTATATAATTATGTTTACATAAGTATTTATAAGTTAGTCAACGTAACGCGCCCTTGTTAAGTGGCAACACTGAGAGACGATTCGGGGCGCTGATTCGGGGGGATGAATCGGCGGGCCATAGCATTCCTTATGTAGCATCCCTTTCTTGCTTGTCAACCGTTGCGGGACACAGACTAGATTTAAGTCATTAGTTTATTTTGTCCCTACTGCAAGTTCCCACTGCTGGGGCACAGGCCTACTCTCTGTAAGAGGCAGTGGACCGTAATCCATCACGCGGGCCCAGTGCGGGTTGGGTTGGGTGGTAGATGTCACATGTCTTCGAATTTTTGGTCCTAGGACATGCCGGTTTCCTCCAGTACCAGTGGGCCACTGTTGCTCCCGAGTCATGGGCGTGACAGAACCGTTGGGTCTTAGTCAGTAGGATTCCTTCTTACCCTCCAGTCTCCCCAGACAGAGGATATCCATGAGGATTTTCCCAAAAGAAAAGGTAATGTTTTTGACGTAAGGCGATAAACCGCCAATTCTGATACCTGATCAGTGGTAGCTCAGTGATAACGGCCCCGACTTATCAAGTACTTACTGTGGGTCGTGGGTAAGAACCCAAGCAGGCACTTTACTTTCTGTAAATAATTTCACCACCACTGCTCTCCAAACGATGAAGGAAAACGTCGCAAGGAAACCGGCATGTCCTAGAACCCAAAGATCTAAGACATGTGACATCTGCCAACCCGCACTGGGCCCGCGTGGTAGATTACAACAGCCAACTCCCTCTCGACGAGAGGAGGCCTCTGCCCCAGCAGTGGGAACATTATAGGCTGATTATGCTCGTGCCTGATATCTTATCAAATCAGCAGGATTATAATAACATTAGAACACACACAATCATGACGAGCATGTATCCCGAAGCCTAATCAGTATCTTATTTTCATACAATCACTAGCCAGCCTATGACGTCACTTGTAATGTTATCCCCACGTGATAATAATAACAGAATATCGTTATAATTTCACCAAATAAGGATCACAAAGGCTTTTCTTCATCATCATCCACAGCCCGACTTCACCCGCTGCTGGGCGAAGAAAAGAGAGGGCTATCTCTCTTTTCTTGTGCCAATCCCCACGCTCTTGTGTCAGCCACATCCGGGTTTTACCCGCCTATGGCAACGTTTTCTTCTGCCTTCTCGCCGCCGGACGACCGATATATCGTCTACCAGCCCTTGGACGCCACTCTGTCACTGCCTTAGGTACTCCACCTGTCATAGTGCCCATTGCAAGGTGTCCTGCCCAACGCCATTTGAGTTCTATAATACGTGTTCCACAAAGGCTTATACAAAACTGCAAATTACATGGAAACCAGTACCTACCTATCTAACTACAGGATACGTATCAACAATCCCTACATTATCATCATCTGCCTAGCCTTTTCCCAACTATGTTTGAGTCGGCTTTCAGTCTAACCGGATGCAGCTGAATACCAATATTTTACATGGACCGACCGCCTATCCGACCTCCACAACCCAGTTACTGGGTAATACGATACCCTTGGTAAGACTGGTTTTCAGATTTTCGGGTTTCTGACTACCCGTAACGACTGTCAAGGATCCACGAATGTCAGCCGGGACCAACGGCTTAACGTGCTTTCCGAGGCACGGTATGTAAAGATTGTCACCCATCCACGAATCAACCACGGCAAGCGTAGCTTAACCTGATCAATCGACACGTGTGGCTGTTATTACTTAGGTACAATCCCCTACATCTAACATTATATAAAAATAGTAGAAAGTCACTGAACAAACACAAGCAAGATTCTCAGAAATAACCCTAATCATTTTGGTTTTGTACCTCACGGGAATCCTGACTCACGACAGACAGAGAGAATGCTTAATAAAAGTGCTTATACAAAGGGCTCAACCTCAGCTGACCCATGTACGTAACAGCGAAAGCAGGTAGGTAGGTAAATTTTCACTAAAGGCAGGTATATACCTACCTATTTGTTATTTTTCCTCGTCTGTATTCAATCTAAAGTCCTTGGGTAAATGAAAAAAAGTATTTTTAACTTCCCACCAAAATAACGTACTCAATTTAAAACTTATCAAACGTCCCAACTTTTTATCAAGGAAAATAACGCGGTACAATTTTGACGTCAAGGCAACACAAAAACTGTTGGTGTATAGCCTATTTTTAACAAGCCCAAATAAATAGCCCGAAATTAAATCTATGCACGTATAGCATTAATTAACATCAAAGGGACGCCAAAAGTCCAAAATATAAACAAAACACTACTACAGCTGTGAAACATAAAAGTTTGAAAATTACTTACTTGGCTCTCAGGGACAGTTGCCGATCATTCGGACACACATACTTGTTGGCTTTACTTTGAAAATTCATTGCACAGAAAAAAAAAACAAATTAAAAAAATATTTATATAGTTTGAAGGGCGCGGGAAAGTGGCGCCGCGCGTTCGCGCCTGTTGATAACGTTCAACTGTTGCTTCGCGCGCGTGGCGGACTGGCGGCTCGTAATAATCGATATTTTAACAACGCTCTTGAAAACTAACAATATGTTGCGAGCAGCGACATCCTTTTATCAGTGTGATAAACATGGCCATGTAAATAAAATGCTCACAAATTTTGAAGTGGGTAATGCGTTGAGAACGAAATGAGTTTTTTTACGAGTTTTGGAGCAGAATTTTGAGAAAAGAAGCTGTCTAATACTTTCTGTTTCTTTTAAAAGTTATTCTGCATGTATTAAAGTTGCATATTAATCTACTGAAATACCTGTCTTATGAAAAAGAAGCTCAAAACTTTGCAAAAACTGCATAAAATTACAACCAAAGTATTATAATTTTCAGACCATTTTAAAAATTCGAACAATGTTTCGGATATGACGTCAATGTATAGGGAAGTATACACATAAAGCTGTGATACCAGTGTAATGAAAAATAATTTGCAATCCTATTGCTAACAATGATTTCCAAATGCCTTAAATCTATCATCCAGACATACTGATAAGTGATACAACTTTAATGTCTTTGTTATTTGTATAGAAGCCATAAAATAGAAAGTACAAGCTCGATTGACTTGATATATTTTAGTTCCACTGGTCAGTGTATCCAAACGTAGAAAGAGAAGCGAATATAGGTCTGTCTCGTTTTCCCTTATGACACTAGTGATGCGCCAATGTTATAACGGTTACGAATTCAATAACGATTAAAATACCGTACCCAATATTTTTATTCGAAAATATGGTTTTTAAAATGTGCTATATTTTGTTACTTTTCTAAGGGCTGATTTTTAAACGCCAGATAATTTTATCAGAGGAATAATTTTGAATTTTTGACAATTCTTCCATACAAAACTGTCAAACGTCAATTTTATTCCATGAATGAAAAATATCTATCGATTGAAAAATCAGCACTAAAAGTAGTTATACTTATTTTACTGGGTTATTCCAACTACCTTTCTGCTCTCTTCGCATGTTACTGGGGTCGGCGCAACATGTGAGTTACTTCAATAATAATTATTTTTAAATAAGTTTCCGCTTTTTCAATAACCAGTTGACTTTTTACAAAATTCATGCTCACTTTGTTATTTCAATTCATTTTTCACATCAGCAGAATAATTGTTGACTTTGCTTGACATAAAAAAAAAACGAATAAAAGTTTTTACCATCTATTTTGTTCTACTTACTTTCGATAAAAACATCTTACATAAATTATTATAGTTTCGAATTAATGAAACAAGTCTCTTTTTATAGAGAACGATTAACGACAAGATGTTGCAACACATAACTATCGATAGTAACTTGAAATATCGAATATCTTACTAAACGTTATCGTCATTGAGGCAAATACTAGAACCGTTATTTACTTCTCGCACTTCCCTACACTAGTCAATTTGACATTTCACTTTTTCAGTTATGATGGCGCACTTGCGAAAGGTGTTTAGTTTACTGTAACTTTTATTTTTATGTAGTGCCGTGAAGTGAAAATCAAGTGATTTTAATGCCGTACCGCAGGCGCTTCTCCGCCAAGATGCCAGATTTCGACGACGAAGTCACCGTCGTCGATGTTTACGACCTGGCATCGGACATTGGCAAAGAATGCGAGATAATTATCGAAAAATACGGCCCTGACGCCGTTACAGCGCTCCTGCCGAAGGTGATTAACGCGCTAGAGCTGCTGGAGAATCTAGCGGTGAGGAACGAGAAGGAGAATCAAGCGCTGCATGAATTGACGGCGAAGATTTCGCAGTTGGAGAATGACAAGATAGAAAAGGCTGAATACAGGCAGCGTTTCGAGAAGGTAGGTGCTAGAGGTCATTGTTAGGCAAATAGGTGTTATTAGTTGCTTTTGTGCGTGTTGTGCACCGAATACACGAAACATTGGTGTTTCGTCACCTGTGAATGCATCGGCTGCGTTGCAACAGAACTGTTCGGGCGATGGTATTGCGCGACTGTGTCCACTGCGAAGCCGCCGTTCACGTCTAAACGATAATTGGCCTCTATTATACCCATTTTTTGTGAGTACACATAGTTTTAAATTTCTTTTCATATTACGAACCTCATTTGTTGTTTGAGTGGCTCCTCACTGGGCTAGTCTTGTTTCTTTTTATGATACAATAATTGATTTTAAAAGTAGTTAGTTGTCCTATTTGTTGGTTCACTGGTTAAAACTTATTATAAAGAACTGTTTAAAGAAATTTAACGAGTAAAAATAAAAGTGATGTAATACGATCTTTCCATTATAATCGGTCATTGCTTTCATTATGTAAATAAATTACAACTGATGCAAATTTTTACTATTCATTCGCTCTTGATTCTTATCCATCCTCTTTTCCGCACAAATTTAACCGCAGAGAGAGTCAAATCTAGTAATAATCTATTTTGTGTCAAAAACTTGCGTAAAATGACTGTTTTTATGTTGTTTTAATTATCCACTAGACACCAGAGACTATAAGTAATTTAGGAACATGCCACACATAAAAGATAAATAAATCTCTCCTTTCCTTCAATCCATTCATACGCCCATTCTATACTAGTTGTAAATATGTTTATACTCTTTGTTTTATGTGGTGTACTCACAGCGACATATCAAGCTAGATACATTTCCAAGCTTCCTTTCATTGTACAAAAAACCTATACATGCGAGGCCAGCTTAAACTGGAAATGTACAGCTTGATGTGTCATCGTGTTTACAACAAAATGTTTATGAAATAAATACTGCATAAAGCTTCATGTGGTATTTTGTATCATATTTCCAGTAGATGTATGGATTTACTTACTAAGGATTGTTTCAATTATGACTATTTTAGCTTGACATAAGTACTTAGTTGATTATCAGCCTAAAATTTGCTATGATATGGCTGACATGACTAATCTCAGTACTCTTACACCACAGATGTACAGTATTTGTTTCTCCTACCCGTTTTTTAAAAATTGCTCTTAGTGATAAGACCGTCCATTGTGTCATGCTGTGTAAAATTTATAAATATATTTAGTCTGAAACACTGAAACATAGTATGGTTTCTTGAGTAATCAGATTAAATATGATTTTTTCCAATTTTATCTCAGTAGTTTTATGTTTTTGAGCAGAACAGAAATTTAAATTGGCGTGAAAGTAAAACGGATTTTACTGACTGCATTACATAGGTTTCACAGTGTCTTGATAGGCACAATCTACCAGATAACTTAGCAAATGGTACAGAATTTGCATGACATTATCTGTCACTAGAACTGACCTTCATCACGGCAGGCCGAGATGAAGATGGCGGTACGAGCTTGACTCCTACCGAAAGGACTGGTCAGCACTCGCAAACGACAGAATCGTGTGGTAAAGGCAGAAGGAAGCCTTTACCCTGCAGTGGTACAGTACAGGCTAGTTAGTTAGAACTTACCCGGGGCGGTTAAACATACACTAAAAATGCATTTAAAAAAATGCACCATTATGTGTGACTTTACATCACTGTATAAAAAATGTGGATGGCTATAAGAGTAGAACGCCAAAGCACAGAGTGCAATTCTCTGACTCTGAAACTAATTTCATATGTAGAGCCGAGTAGTCCACCTCGTGTACTAAGCAAGGAGACATGCTGGATTCATCTTAGTGTGCCACTAGCTCCACCCCTTTTTTGCCGTCCTGCTGCTGCCGTTGTGCTTTCCTGAGGGACAATTCTCATAATTTTAAGAACGTTCACAGTCTGATCTCAGTCTCAATCTGTCAAAATACCTCTAATTTCCCTACATTTTTGACAAATTTTTGACATTGATTGTCGCTGAGATGAGATTGCCTATATTTTGAACGTTTTTAATTATGGGAATTGGCCTTCTGATTGAAAATTAATTATTTTAATTCCGATATTGAGATTAGCATGTTCAAACAAAAAGCGAACAAAGTCTAGCTTTATTTTATTATTATACATTATATAGACAGGTTCTGGTATTCAGCTGAATCCGGTTAGACTGGAAGCCGACCCCAACATAGTTGGGAAAAGGCTAGGCAGAAGAAGATATAGACAGGTTCTTAAACTTTCGATTTAACAATAAATACTTATATGAGGTATCTAAAGAGATTTATTTTACGATAGCAGACTCAAAATTCTACAGGAAAATCTTCACTATAATTATTGGTCTATAAAAGTCAATTGAATTCTATTATATAAAAGCTATGATTTATTTCCTGCCATTAGAGTATTAAAGAAACCTGATTGTTATGTGAGCATTTGAGCAAGCTTCATAATATGAGATAACAAAGCCAGTTTTTGGACAACATAGGTACAGATGTCTAAGAACCTAGATTTAAAAAAAATAATAAATGATTTTATTTTGTATGTAGTACAAACACTTTTACACGTCAATCATACTAGATTAGGTCGGCGTTTCCTATCTGACTAATCTGAGAAGAAAGGCCGAAACAAACTCAGAGGTCACAGTCTGTTTTAAAGTCCAGACATAATCTTGGTCAGATCATATGAAGACCATGTAGATCGATGTCTGAGATGGTCTTTTGAGGAAAGAGCCACACAGATTGAGAGGACCTGTCCAGTCAGTGCTCGCGTTTGTCAGAAATCGTGCACCTCAACTCAAAACTTAAGGAGCTCGACGATTCGACGAACAATACCAAAGAAAGGACATTTGGGTAGGCCACATTCATAAATTACTCGCCAAATATTAGAATTTTCATTAAAATCTAGTTTTTAAACCTAGATTGTCCCTCAACTACTAACCATAGATCCTGAGACCTTTGCCTTACCCTTTGGGAAGACGGCGTGAAGTTATGTGTCTCTCAAAATGAAACAAGTTTTTAACAATTTTTTTTATTAATAACCCATTTAAAATTATATTCAACCTATTTAGAATGTCCTGTATGCACAAATAAGCAGCATGACTACCGACTTCAATCATGATTAGCTGCGCCCCGCGGTTTCACTCGCATAAGTTTCAATCCCGTGGGAATATCGAGATAAAAAGTATCCTGTGTTATTCCTGGTTATAAACTATCTGTGTGCCAAACATCCAAATCCGTTCAGTACTTTTTGCGTGAAAGAGTAACAAACATCCATCCATCCATCCTTACAAACTTTCGCATTTATAATATTAGTAGGATTAAAGTCGCGTTTCCTGTCTGTCTGTGCGACTGCGTTGTTCTTCTAGACTACGCAACGGTTTTTAATGCGGTTTATGTGTCCTCTTGGTATCTCCTAAATCTCCTAAGTTAACTAGCCTGGACTAGGAAGTCCGTCTCCTATCGCGGTTCGACACCGAGTGCCTCTCCTTCCATCCGTCCCCTCACAATGACATTAATATCTTATCATCTTGCTAGCCTTTTTCCAACTATGTTGGAGTCGGCTTCCAGTCTAACCGGATGCAGCTGAATACCAGTATTTTACATGGAGAAACTGCCTATATGACCTCCACAACCTAGTTACTGAGTATTACGATACCCCTTGGTAAGACTGGTTGTTTGACTTTCGGGCTGCTGACGACCCGTAACGACTGTCAAGATCCACAAATGACAGCCGGGTCCAACGCCTTAACGTGCTTTCCGAGCCACGATGATTAAAGTGGCATTTCCAGTCTGTCTTTGGGACCGCGTTATTCTTCCAATCCACGCAACAGTTTTTAATGCAGTTTTTACCATAATTTACAGCATTTATTCCGGAAGGTTTATGTGTATAAAACATTAATATCTAACTAACTGTTTTGTCAAGTAAAAAACGTGCGAAGAAAGGCAGGTCGCTAGTATATACAATTATAAAAAAATGTGACAGGTCTTAAAAATAAAGCACAAATCACACTGTAAAAAAAACTAAACAAAATCATAATAGAATACACAAAGAATAAGTTAGCTACTTCCTGTGCACCAATCAGAAGGTTTAATCAAAAATTAAATATAATTTTATTATGTAAGGTGTAATTGGTTTAGTTAACAGATAATTGAGTCTCAAATAGTTATTAAATAAGTGAAAGTTAACTGTTAAGCTCAAGCTAGTGAAAGCTTGGATGGCAGGTGATTTAAGTAAAAGTATTTGTAAGCTTCTTTTCACACTGCGGGTTAATATCGCTGTATAAATATTTCTCCACTAACCGCGGCTTCGCCTGCGTGGAGATGCGACCCGCGAGAAAATAACGGGATAAAAATCGTTTGTAGTAATAGCCTCCAGACCGATTTCGGTCACGGTGGCCAATCTCAACGGAGATTAGCCAGGTATGCAGGAGATATTATAGTGCACAAGTGTGTGCGCACTCTCTGTTCCTTTACTCGAATAGTCCGATGGGACAGCAATCAGACACCACCGGGAAGAGAGGCGCAGGCTTTACGTGCTTTCTGTGGCACGGGGGTATTAAACGACCCAGGAACCCACGCTCACCAGTCGCACTTGCAACCACGGGATCAACGGCGCAGTTAAATCGTTTGTCGTATGGGTCATCAAGTACCCCGTCATTGTCTACCTGTTACCGAAATTTCATTAGTATCCGTTCAAACGTGAAAAGGTAACAGACGGACTTTCGCGTTTATAATATTATTTTAGGTAATACTTCCATAGTATAGGTTTGCCGGGCACAAGTACCTATTTGAGAGATAGTCAGCATGGGCCGAAACTGAAAAAATGGGCTTATGTTCTACTGTAAAGACTAAAAAAAGTAACTAAAATAAACTATTATCGACTGTAAAAATGGTAATTTTTCTCAGGTAACGTGCCGAAAAATGATAAAAATAGAGCGAATAAAGATAAGGTGTCTTTTTAAAATTAATTTATTATCTAAATAATTACTTACGATACTTAATATGGTACTTGGGGGGCTTATGGCTAAGTAATAACAGCCGCACGGGTCGATCGATCAGGTTAAGCTACGCTTGCCGCGGTTGTTCCGTGGATGGGTGACCATCTTTACATACCAAGACCCCTCCGTGGCTGGGAAAGCACGTTAAGCCGTTGGTCCCGGCTGTCATTCGTGGATCTATGACAGTTGTTACGGGTCGTCAGAAGCCCGAAAGTCTGACAACCAGTCTTACCAAGGGGTATCGTCATCATCATCATCATCTGTTTAGCCTTTTCCCAACTATGTTGGGGTCGGCTTCCAGTCTAACCGGATGCAGCTGAATACCAGTATTTTACACCGTATCGTATTACCCAGTAACTGGGTTGTGGAGGTCAGATCAGTCGCTCCATGTAAAATGCTGGTATTCAGCTGCATCCGGTTAGACTGGAAGCCGACCCCAACATAGTTGGGCAAAGGCTAGACAGATGACTTAAGTAATATGGTACGTAACAACAATAGAAAAAACTTAATAACTCAATGCTATATATATTAGATTGTGCGGTGAGCTTTTCACTTAGTTGCAGTTAAGTATAATTATAACCAATCACATTAGTAGACCCAGCGGGTTAATTGCGTACACACTATCAGTAGCAATGGGTTTCATTTTGACAGTTCAACAACATTCATTGCGTTATTTACGTCGTTGAGCAGACACATTTTTCGAACATATGAAGCAATGGATTAGCAATATCCTTCAAAATGATTCAGATTGAGATCGATAGTGTGTTACGCAATTAGGGTGCTGGCTTCTGAGCAGTTATTTGTAAACCCGCTCAACTTTCTCGGTCAGGCATTCCAAATAAGGGCGTAATATTGTGGGTCATTAGAAATTAATGAGAGTAGTGGTGGCCCAGAGGTAACGGCCGCCACTTACGAGGTAAGGAGGAGGAGGTAGGTTCGAACCCAGACAGGCGCTTTGTGTAAATTATTTCATCACCACTGCTCTCAAAACGGTGAAAGAAAACATCGTGAGAGAACTATGTTCTACAACCAAAAATTCGAAGATGTGATATCTACTAACCCGCACTGGGCCCGCGTGGTGGATTACGACCCACTCCCTCTCACCGAGAGGAGGCCGGTGCCCTAGCAGTGGGAACATTATAGGCAGATTATTTATTGTAGGTCATAGACACACATTATACAAGCTCTCATAATACAGTCCTCTTCACCATAACTGGCAACAGCGACCCAGTCTAATTTACATTCAATTAGTCTGCAATGGCTAGCAAAACCAAATTTGGTCTTGAAAATCAGGCCACACCGTATACTTACACCCTAATTTGTTTAACTAACATAAGAAGTAGGCCCATTACGACGGTACTTAAGTCCATTATAAATATTAACTACATACGTAACTGTCCCATATTCTGTGGGACAGACCTGCGCTCCCACATAATTTGGGTAAGCGTTCCATGTTTCCCAGAATGTCAGAATTCAAAACTGTTACCGGCCTGGTTCTTAGTGCTTGAGCTGCATTAGAAGCTGGGTATAAAATAATAATAATAAAAAGCCTTTTATTTCTTGCATGCACTTTACAATTACTTTGTTGGTTGTTAGTTTATTAAATTTATCCTTATTGTTAGCAAGAACCCCGTCTTCACAGGTGAAGGCCTCCTCCAATTGTCTCAGTCTTGGACTACTTCTATCCAGTGTGGACCGGCGACGTTTTTAATTTCATCTTCCCATCTACTCACGGGCCTTCGGCAAAAGAGGCAAAGAAGCTGAGTATTTGATCTCTAAACACGTGACGCCTCGAGAAGCTCTTGCCGTGCTAAAAAGGCCACTGAAGCTGGTGCCTGGTTCAATTTCTAGGTTAGCGCTGTCGGAACATAACTTTCCTCTTTGCACTTATTTTTTTCGCGTACTTATTGTACCTAATTTCCTGTGCTGTGTTGTGATTTGTTGTAATTGCATCTTATTCTTACTCACGACCCGTAGAAAGTCGTCTGCCTAGCGGCTACTCTGAAACTAATTTCATATGTAGAGCCGAGTAGTCCACCTCGTGTACTATGCAAGGAGACATGCTGGATTCATCTTAGTGTGCCACTAGCTCCACCCCTTTTTTGTCGTGCTTTCCTGAGGGACAGTTCTCGTAATTTTAAGAACGTTCACAGTGTGATCTCAGTCTCAACTGTCAAAAATACCTCGAATTTCCCTACATTTTTGCCAAGGTTTTGACATTGATTGTCGCTGATATGCGACCAGATTTTGAACGTTTTTAATTACGGGGATTGGCGTTTTGATCTGTGCCAGTCGCATCCAGATCTTACCTCCGAGGCATTGAAACTCATCTGCCGACTGCAAAATTTCGCTTACCATATCGCAAACTAATCAATTTTCTATTGCAACAACAACCGCCCATATTTAGTAGTTTTTTCATGGCCATATACTAATGAAAACGAGTGAGATGCGCGAGGTATGCAAGCATGTCAGTATGTAATCTATGTAATTTGTTCAAGGATTCGTGTTACATGTTTATTTATTACTGTAAAGTTTGTTTTAATCCTTTGATTCATCTTTGTTTAGTAATCTTTTGGTGTTGTGATTTCGACCAGAGGTACCGGCCATGTCCTAGAACTAAAAATTCGAAGGCACATATCTTGATAAGAAGAAGAAGATGGCACATGACATCCGCCAACCTGCACTGGGCCCGCGCGTTGGATTATGACCCACTCCCTCTCACAGAGAGGAGGCCTGTGTCCCAGCAGTGGGAACATTATTATCTACATTATATCCGGCAAAAGACTGCTAGCTGCTAGCGGAATTGTTCCACAGCGGTTTTTATCCGTTTGTTTTGGTCAGTATCTGCTTTTAGAGAGAAGCTTAGGTCTTATCATGTCGACGGACCGCCCACCAGTACTCTAAAAATATCACAGTCTCAATCAATCATCTCACTTTTGCCTGTGCTATGCGAAATTGAACTTTAGTTCAGTTACTTTTAACTCGTGTCTCCTTAAGTCCGTAAGTATCCGCTACTGGATCAAGCCGTCATGATTTGTGATGCCACCAATGTCCTGTTTTGGACTATCCTTGTGCTTCATTTCCTACTGTTTTCGATACGTCGTCAATCCTTTTATAAACTACTACATTCCTTGAATAAAATAAGCCGGATTTTTCAATGGCTCATGTATAGACTTCCTAACCTTGAGTATCAGAAAAAATGTAACACGTTTTTTCACAGTGTTGCACATTTAAAAATGCACATTCATATTCATTGAATATTTTAATTGAACCATTTTTTTTACATCTTTGCATGAATGAGAAGCCGAAGAACCGGTTGAAATGACCGTTGGTGTGGGAATGCGATGAACTAAAATAAAAACAAAAGAGATCAGTTTCCATGCGACTGGAGAGGCAAGAATTTCTGCATTGATCAAATAGGGAACGAACTGAGAGTGTATAACTTCACATAATTCTGTTTGTCATAATTTATAACCTAAAATTATCGGTCAACCTGTCCGTAATCTATACACATAACATGTTCTATACATACAAATAAATAAAATTGAAGTGTCTGTTTGATGATTTCCCATCAGAAAAAAAAAAAAAGGTGTCTGTTTGTAATGTCAATTTAACAGCTTTTTACTAAATGCTTAAAACACAACAACACTAACACAACACAAACATTGCTACTTAAAAAAAAAAACATTTTTTTAACTTTTGTCTGTCTGTGTGTTTGTTCCGGCTAATCTCCGAAACGGCTGGACCGATTTTGACGGGGCTTTCACTGGTAGATAGCTGATATTATAAGGAGTAATTTAGGCTTTTATTTTAGAAAAGGAATTAGGATTCTGCGCAAAAACGAATAAAGCCTATAAAATCAAATTTGATTTCCACACGACATGCACACGAACGAAGTCGCGGGCACAGCTAGTTGTAATAATAGTTTTAAGCACAATCGAAACTACTGAACTTTTAAAAGATTGAACAAAATCGACGCCTTTGAATGATTACAATCTGAATAGTATTGATCGTTGGCGACCGCGTTTAGAATAGTGCCTTCAAACTGATTCTATCTGAATGATTGAAAATACAACTATTATCTAAAAAGAAGTAACGGATAGAAAGATGGTGAACACTGCGATGACGACTGATAGGAGATGGATGGACGATAAAGTTGTTTGCCACTGTTTGTCTCTGCATCACCCAACGGTTGACTGGTAGAAAATTCCTATAGCATTAAGTTCGCCTCTGTACGGACGCCAGCACATCAATCTGTCAAATTTCTTTAATAGATTTTCAAGTTTATCGCTAAAGCATTGAGGTTCAAGGTTGATTGGGAAAATTTGACAGTTTCGGGTAGCTTGACCTGTACATTTGCTTGAAGTATTAAATAAAAAAATAAAATGCTGACCCCAAATGAACTGGAAAAACACCAGCTATTCACAAACATTCGATACGCTTCCGTGCCGGATCGAGCGTCAATCAATACTATCGAAGAAGTCCTCTAAACGCTGTACACAAATCGATTTTTTTTATACAGTTTAATCCAAATTGATGACCGCTATTCTTCCGACAGCTATTTGCTATCGGGGCCTAGGCAAATCAGGTTACCTAAAATGTATCATTTTCGATTCGGAAGCCTGTCCAATAGCATATAATGTAATTCTATTGGACAGGTTTCCGAATCAAAACACAACGGCTATTCACAACTGTGAATAGTTATTCTGGAGCTTGATGAGTTGGTTTAACCACTTTATTCAATGAAATCACCTAAACTATTTTTGGAGGCCATAGGTACTAGAAAGAAATCCTCTACCAAATATGTACTTCACATTCTTCTTACCTAGAACCAAAAATTCAAAGACATGTGACCATAATCCACCAACCCGCACTGGACCCACTCCCTCTCACGGAGAGGAGGCCTGTGTCCCAGCAGGCAACATTAACGGCTGATTATTCTTCTGACTTCCAAAAACGGATTCCTGCGGTACAAACAAATTACGACGCAAATGCATGATTTCTTTTTATATTCAAAACAATTTTGATGGACAGTACTGCACTACGTAAATAACATACAATGCAACAAGAATTTATTAACTACTTGTACTATTGTGTTGAATTGAATAATTACCTACTTAGTTTCCGGCCTGCATGCATGACTGGTCGCTTATTGCATTCTGTGTTCCACTAAAGGCTGAAGATGACGATTTTAATGAGCACAAATCATTCTTGACTGTATTAGATCATCTTATCGAAGACCTATTGAGTCGTATCGATTACTAGCTTCTGCTCGCGACTTCGACCGACCCCGTCCCATCGCATCGCATCGCCCGTCCGCGCTATTACTTCGTTTTCGCTTAGCGTTCTTTTTTACTCTGTTTGATTGGCCCTTTAGGCTCTCTAATCCTAACGTTATGTTAAGATAGCCTCCTCAAGAATTGGGCTATCAAATGCAAAAATATTGTTTTATATCGGACTGATGTCCCAGAGATTAATGCACTCAAACATACAAACAAACTCTTCAGCTTTATTATTAGTATCTAGTCTTATGTTATGAGGTAAGGTGGCTAGTGTTTCAAAGTTGACTCTCCAATAAATCATCGTCATTCTCCTGCCCTTATCCCAATTTATTTGAGGTCAACACAACATATCTTTTCCTTCCATACTTCTTTCTCTATTAGTCGTAGTCGAGGTAGTAACTCCCGTTCTAGCCATATCATCGTTCACACAGTCCATCCATTGTTTCTTTGGTCTTCCCCTACCATCCAATAGATGAGCGTTTAAATTCTTAATGACGTAACATGACCCACCAGTAGTCCAAATTAGCCCTGCATCTTAAGAGCTGAAAGTTATGGGGGAGGCCTTTGCCCAGAAGCGGTATCGTACAGGCTAACAGTAGCTTAATATTTGGTCTATATTTGCGGTGGACTCTGGTATGGACTGGCTTCTTCGTCTCTTGTGTTGACAGGAACTATTCAGGTATAGTACTATCGCCAAAACCAATATCTGACCATTTTGAAAATAAAATCCCGTGCACATGATGACCACAGCTGCGTCTGTAAGTAAAACAAAAGAGTATCCTTTTTAGGTCGACCAATAAATATGCGCCGCAAGCAGGAATAGTCCTTACGGTGGTCAGATATAGATTTTGGCGATAGTATATGCCATGGTAAAAGTACCAGGCAGTCAGAAAAGGGGTAGTGGTGACTGCTCGAGCTGTTAAGAGCTGTCGCAAATTATCCACTTATGACCTTTTTTTAGCAGTATGGTCAGTTGTTTTAGTTTTTGTTGTAAGCAAGTTGTGAAAAGATTTCCCTATGATTGTTGAGAGTGAGGTATTCCACTTCGAGCACTGATTTCAAAGGAGGTTGGCCAAGCGTACATATACAGATTTAGTAATACGATAACATGCTCAAAGTATAAATGAAAAGTATTGTTTTAAATATGCATAAAAGACCACGTGATGAGATTACCTAGCAGACAGATGCGGTTACAAACCTCATATGAAGAGATTTCGAGATAAGCGCCGTATTACACATTCAGTGTCTCGTTTAACGCTGGCTTAGCAGTTAAAATCGTTCTTTTGTCACGTAATTATATTGTATTATCTGTTGATCTAAAATGAAGTTCATAAACATTCTTGAATTTGAAATTTGTCCAAAAATTTTCGCATCGTAACTTGTAACTCAAGTATTTATTACATCATCATAATTATAAGATCATACTAGACTTATGGCTACATTTAACTATAGTTTGGTTATAGTTTAAATTATGCAGAAATAATCAATTTCTTCCTCATGAATGTCTACTGAGAAGTGGTGGCTCCGTGGTAACGGCCCCGAGTTTTCGCGACTGGGGCGGTTTACTTTGTGTAAATAATTTCTTTCATCGCCACAGCTCTCAAAACGGTGAAGGAAAACATCGTGAGGAAACCGGCATGTCTTAGAACCAAAAATTCGAAGACATGTAACATCTACCAACCCGCACTGGGCCCGCGTGGTTGATTACGGCCAGAGAGGAGGCCTGTATCGCATTATTGGCAGATTACGAATGTCTTCTGTTAAAGGAGGCTCCTCATTTTTCCGCAGTTGCCTTAAAATTACCTTGTTTGACAAACTGTTCTCTTGTCAGACAATGGTATGCTGCTGACCATTTTTCTAATAATCTTTTACACATCTACGGATGGCGGTACTTTCTTCCTTACCACCAATGTACTGTAAAATCATTCCCGTTACGTGGATTCCTTAGAAACTGTCCTCCAGCCTCGTTTATGTTGACTTGCGAGTTTTGTCGATTTCATTATCTTTACGTTGAGCACATGGTCATCTTTTGTTTCACGTATGCTCTTGGTCAATGACTACTTCTGCGTACTACTTGAAGTCTTGTCATCAACTACGTCAGTATTACCTACCTTCGGTGTTCCCAGGCGTAACGGCACATTATGTAAAACATTACTCACTTTATTGTACTTACGAATAATGAAATGAAAAGTAAAATGTTGGCCTTCGATATTGTTACTGCCTACTGGCTGAACGTGTAGCCGTAATTTTGGGGTAACGGTTTCATAAATTTACCTACGTAATACGGCGCTATTTGCTGGCCCCTTGCTAACAGGCACTTAACCTCTAACTAGACGTAAAACTGATGTGGTTAATTAACTTTATAGTGGTGTACTTGGAGTTCTGTAGTTTCTGCTGACCCCCATGGGAAGAAGGCATGAGTTTATGTATGTATGGTGCACTTGATGAGGATTTTAGCACCGAGAATTGACACGATAAGTATCACAACTTTGTAAGTGCAAGTTATTCACGATAACAAAAGAGAGAATTAGATGATTTGGATTGCATTCACTTCATGTTTTTAATTCTTCTTTTTGATGGCGTGACCTACACAATATTTCAGGTCGTGGTAAAAGATAGACGAAGTAATGAGATAACCAGCATATTTTAAACTGTCAGCATTGTCACTCTTGAGCCGTCGTGGAGACTTTCAATGTGGGGTGCGGAGTCCAAAAAAGATATTTGGACAGAACTGTAGCCTAGAGTGATCTCGTTGCGTCTTAAACGAAGTAGACAGAAAGTAGCTCTACGGGAAACTGGTATTTCGTAAAAAGACGCTTTTAATAAATCAATCTGCCTAGCCTTTTCCCAACTATATTGGGGTCGACTTCCAGTCTAACCGGATGCAACAATAATATAGAATAAACAATAAATAAATGAATAAGAATACCAGTATTTTTTGGGGCGAATCCTATTTGACCTCCACAGCCTGTTACTGGGTAAAACGATACCCCTTGGTAAGACTGGTTGTCAGACGTAACGACTGTCAAAGATCCACGAATGATAGCCGGGACATGTACGGAGGGGCTTCGGCATGAAAGATGGTCACCCATCTACGGACCGACAGCAGCAAGCGTAGCTTAACCTGATCGATATACCCGTCCGGATATTATTACTTAGCCACGAGCCCCTCTAAAAAGGCGCTTTATCATCTTTAATTAACCGCACTAGGGATTGCCGGTAGCATCACCTATTCAAAAAGGTTGGTTGCGGTGACCATCTATCTCATTAAATTTTATACAAATATTCGCAACAAGGTCGGAGGGGGCCGGCCATTTTAAATCGCGCATGTTTCTGGACTGATAACATATTGTATCTAATGTTTATTTGCGTTTTATTGTGCTGCGATATCAGTTACTGAAATGTTTTCAAATATTATCTCCAGTACGTATCAATGATATTGAGTATTGAGTATTGAGTATGATAAAAATTCTAATCATACTCTGTTTTGTGCAGAAATATTTATGCAAACTTGTCAAAAATGTAATATAATTTTTCTCTCTTCATCTATACATTCATAAAAATAAGGGCTGATTTCTGGCGTTGGAAAAATCAGCCCTAAACAAAATTGAAGTGTCTGTTTGTTACACGTTTACAAATACAGATTCTGATTCTGTAATGTGAAAATAACAACTTTTTACTTTTTTAAATCAATTTATTTATTTATTCAAAATTAGTATGTCCAGCAGTGGACGTCTATCGGCTGAAATGATGATGATGATGATGATTAACAATAGCATATATAAAGTCTGCCAAACTACTAACAGTTTTCCGACAACTATGCATATAAGGTGCAAAAAAACGATTTTTAATTTTTTTATCTTTCTGTCTGTTCTGGCTGATCTCCGAAACAGCTGGACCGATTTTGATAGGACTTTCACTGGAAGATAGCTGATGTTATAAGGAGTACCTTAGACTACTATTTTATTTTAGAAAAGTAATTAGGGCCCTGCGCAAAAATATAAAAATAAATCCATGAAATCTAATTTGTTTTCCGACATGCACGCGAACAAATTCGGGGGCACAGCTAGTATTTAATGTAATGGAATCAAGCCTAGCAACATAATGAGATGTTGTAGCGGTTTCAGCTAGATGAGATTAGCAGCTAATTTTCAGCTGATCTAATTTGCTGGAGAGCGCTCGTGCCTTAATTGGCGTCTACATAACTACCTAAGTACTAAAGTACTTTTGATCGATAAGGGGATGAGATTTTTAAAGAATACTAGCTTTTTTTTTTTTTTTCTGGTGGGAAATCATCAAATGACCGCTCCCGCTCTGGGTGGAGCGGGAGTGTCAGACTCTTACTGACTAAAACCCACCCATGTTCCTTCCTTCGCCCTTTATGTTCCGGGGTAGCGGTAACCCTTTCGGACAATCCCGCTGAAAGAATACTAGCTTTATTTATAACTAAAGCTAGAAGAAGCTAGCAGTAATTCCAAGAATCTCTTGTTTTAACATAAAATGTATCATATGACACTCTGCAATACTATAATAATGTAGCTTCCCATTACTGAAAGATTTTTTATAATCTGATCAAGTAAGTGCAGGACATCAATATCGCTACGTTCCTTACTCCTTGTGCTTCGTTCACGTTTAAACATCTTGTCGCACACGTGAGTCGGTCGGGTCTCCCGTCGTTTCCACTGACGTCCCCTTTCCTTTCATAAAACGCCCACATCCATTCATTTTTGCAACGTGACCAAACCATCTAAGAATCTAAGCATTACTTTTCCAATATCTGTATCTACGTCCACGATTTAACCGCAACGATTAAATAACAGGGCGTCTTGAAAATAAAAAAAAATGTTGTGATACCATCTCGGAATTTTCTACAGTTACGCTCAATCCACAATAAAAGCAGTCAGATTCTGAAACAATAAATAAAACGGATATTAGAGCCATTCTATTGGCTCGCCCGTCGGCTCCGTCCAATGATTGATGGGCACAACTGAAATGCGATTAAAATTAATCACCTTGGTGCCTATGTCTCGCCGTATTTGCTGACGAAGAAAATATTATTGGGAATTCGAGATGAGAGATGATATTAAGATTATTAGAATACAGTGTTGAGCTTGAATGAGTTTGGGATTATCATCATCATTATTTCGGGTTGGCACTGCTGGGTGTAGGTCTCACATTTTTTCTGACATACTTCCAGGTTCCGTGCGTCCCTTATCCAGGTGTTCGGGGTTTTTAATTTGAGGGGAAGACACTTGATTCACGTGTTCTATAAAAGTCAGCACTTGCACTGCAGTGTAAGTTCACTCACACTGCACTAACTAAAAGGTTTTACCCTCTTTAGTCTTCGCACTAATTCAGTGTTGTCAAGGAGTTGGATTGCCTCGACATTCACGTGATGAATGTCTGTGTTCGTGAGCTACTGCATATTTTTGTATTTAACTGTGTTTACGACATCCATTTTGAGGTCCCGGTGGAGGTCGCTGTTTCTAATGTGCCAGGTGCTCAGAGAAAAGACTTGAGATTTACTAACAATTGAGTAATACTGACAATAATCAATCAGCTTTGGTGAAAGATAAAGGCTACCTCTTTTTGGTATGAAGGTCGTATGGTTGACATTTCGCTAAAGATCAGAAAATATTTCATAATTTGGACTAAATGACTGGAGGAAGGGATGTTCTTTGTGATTTTGTCGGCTCACAACCGATTTGGCAAAAAGGCTCAACATTCAACCCGTTTCATTGTTCAAAGATTTTGAAGTTTGATTTATTTTTTGTGTCCCATCAACTGGTTTTCCAAGTATTTCTTCGGAACGATATGAAGAAATTCTATTATTGGAATACTTATAATGAGGCTTCATATTCAGCAATTTATGAGGGTTACAACAATTACACGGAAGTGCGTTCTTCAACTTGGAGTCGAACCATTCTACCCATCTCAAACCGGCTCCTACATGTATAGCCTGAAGAATGTATTATCCCTTTCGATGTCCCGTCCGAGGTTGTTCTCGGACCTCGGCGAAATTCGTAAGTACTTAAATTAAAAAGAGAAGGTTAAACCTTACATACCCACATATCTGTCGAAGAAATTTTGTCGCTACTCACCCATTTGCTAAAGAGAGCAGATCATTGCAATACGTTGCGATACTACGACAGTTTAGTACATTACAATTATACATACTTGACAACGCAGTTACTACATTACATATATTTTACGTAATTACCGATTGCTCACTTTGTGGTAATTTTTAAGAGCGGTGTTCAAGAAATATAAATGGCCTCTTACCTGTCTGAGTAAAAAATAATGCTTTTGCTTTGAAATGCTCGGTTAGTGTTGTAATTGACTGGTCAATGTGTTTAATGACCAGTCATTGTGATGATTGTGGGCTGGCAACCGTATGTCATTTCTACTGTTAAGTTTTATATTTTCTACTGAAGTACAGACAGAGATGTTATTTGTGTTCATTGTTTGCTTAATAGGTCATAACTTAGGTGTTCACTAATTCAATTTACAACTGGTGGGTAGACTCGTCTTGTCCAGCCAATGCAATAAAACAACTGTCTCACTCCTTGAACATTACTGCTCTTAGCATAAGCATAATTACTATATAATGTCCCCACTGCTGGGACACAGGCCTCCTTTCTGTGAGAGCGAGTGGGCTATAATCCACCACGCGGGTTCAGTGCGGGTTGGTATATGTTTCTACTCTTGAAAGATTGCAAATCACAAAGATTATTCAATTCCTTACCAGTCTGTAGCGTTTATTTAACATCAGGTACAAAATCAAGATAATCACATTAGCCGGTAAATGCCGTAATACCGTACGCAATAGTCACAAGTGCAACCATTGTTTGTAAAGGAAATACCTCACAGTAGCGACCTTGACCGGGGTGATATTGAAAGCTAGTGTTGGACAAGACGTTTGAAAATGGACGGATGGTGGAGGTGTGTCATCAAATTATAAAAATTATTTGTAATAGCATGACGCATGGAACCAGGGGGTCTACTCCGAAGTGGTATCGGCCGTATGTTCGGCCGTTTCCTGCTACGAAGTTACTATTTGGTTCGGTCGGTCCCGATCCTACACTCCTACACTCTTTCGAATATTGACTATGGTCCTGAGCCAACTGAGCCGATCCGAACTTTTTTCGCATTTTTCAATAATATTCGGTTCGGCCATGTGTCGGTCCGATCCAAACATTCGCACTTTGCGCTTCGTAGTAGACCCCCAGGAAGTATGACAGAAGAAGGGGCGAGCCTATACACAGCAGTTGGTGATTCCTGGCTGAAATGATGATGATGCCTCGTAATAGCTGAAGTGATTGAGAAAGTGATAATAACCCACCACATCATATTCCTCCCTCACAAAACTGGTCTGTATGGGGTCGGCGCAGTACGTCTTTTTCTTCCATTATGTATCTCAGTGACCACTTCCCTTGATTGATTGGATTGTGTTGATGTGGAGTCATAACATCATCTTTAAACACAATCCACTTATCATTTCTTTGGTCTAAATGTTCACTTATAGCCATTCTTATTAAAAGTATTGTTGTATTTCAACAATACTTTTGTTGTCACATTCTTTTCATTCCTTGTTATCGTCATCAGTCATCATATCAATTATTTACAAAATAGCATAAACATTGCTTGCATAGTTAGAGAAGATAACAGGGAAACAGTCATGTGCAACTTTATAACATTTCTTTTTTCTTCGTTGTAATCTTCTGTCTTGCCTTTTCCCAACTATGTTGGGATGGGCTTCCAGTGGATACAGCTGAATATTCTACGATTTATTAATATTCGACTTTGTGTTAGCTTGTGTATTAAACTATTTTCTATTTATCTGCCTTGTGAAAATGTCCAGCAATACCATTAAAAAATATGGAGTTGCCCAACATAACCAAGAGCACAATGTGAAAAACATAAAAAAACTTTGCACGTGACAACGCATATTCCTGTGAGCTTTAAACGGCTTCCCGTGCAGATTGAATATGGATTTCTAACGAATATAGGACAAAGGCATCGCTTGAATTTCCCATACGTTCCAGGCAGTATGCTGATTTATTCAGATTGATCCCTACGTGTGCTCGAGTATGAATAGAACTCCCCATCTTCCGAACGCGGTCTAAGTCGACTAAACGGTTATATGAAGATGGACAGGGGGATCTATCGTAATATTATTATCCAGCGGTTAATAACTGTTTGTTGAGGTCGGCGAGGGGAACGATGTTCTATACATTGTACATAATAATTTGCTGAGTTTGATCATACAATCACTATTGTATGAGCAAATTCTGCATGAATAGAAGCATACATCAGGTTATTGGAAAAAGTAAAAGACCTCTTAATAATACTAACTACTATTATTGTTCGAGAGAGATCTTCTTCATCATTGGCAGAAATGAGATCTTCATCATTAGCAGACATGTGACCTTCTTCATCAATGGTAGAAATGAGGAGATCTTTCTTTTCATTGGTAGAAATGAGACCTTTTTTATTGGTAGAAAAGATAAACAGTCAATATTCGGACTTCGCGGCAAGAAAAAAATAATAACGGGCGGTATTTTTTTTGTTGCAGAAAATAGGTCAAATGAGTAAATGAACCGATTTCTGTTAACGAATGTGGAAAAAAGCTGGACATAATTTGCACAACTTTTTTATTATATCATTTTTCGTTCGTCCGAATTTGTCCCGAAAATTAAGCCAACCAAATATTTGTGTTGCTACTCCAATCGGAAAACGAAAACCTGAACTTAATGAGAAGTGACGTCATTTAGATTTGTGAGTCTCGAGGGAGGGCCGAGCCTGTCTGTAACAACATAGCTATATCTAGATCCAGTTGTTTTATCAGGACTGACATTTGGTTCATATTTTATGATACTCACGCGAATTCAAAATGGTTTGTGGCCGCAAATCAAACTGGGAATCTCAGAACGGATTTTGCTTATCAAGTCTTGTGGGGAAGGTTTTGATGCATGAATCATAATTTGTTCTAAATACAACCTGACACTGACCTGGGGGCTTACCACCAGCTCTTATAGCAGGGCAGAAGTTGAACTGCTTTTTTGTACTTAGTCATAGAACAAAAAAGCAGTGCTGTTAAGTTCTGCCCTGCTATGCTGCTGGTAGTAAGTCCCCTGCAAATTGCAAAGAACGTAAGAAAATTTGAATTTCGCCGGCTACCTTGGCGCTTCTCCCTTAATGTCAAATACTGGGGAAATTTCAGATTTTCATGACGGAACCGCTGTACTGGAAACGCAAGCCTTACAGTATTCCAGCTCCATGCCGCCATGTTTGTTGCGCCACAGTTAATCCATTCAAACAAGCCAGATTGTTAATTAACTGTCTATGGGTGCCTACGTCCAACAGTTGTACGGTTATGTATTTGATTATGCATTCATTCATCAATCAGCACGCTCTGTTGGTCCATTACTAATTAACTCTAGTATTGTTTCGTCTTATACACATCGTCAGTGAAACTGCATATGTCACTAATGCATATTTTTTAATTGTGTTTTTCTGAGAAGCAAGTATGTACAAAATGATTGATGGCTGAAGATTCTAGAGGGGCCCGTGGCTAAATAATAACAGCCGCACGGGTCGATTGATCAGGTTAAGCTACGTTTTCCGGGGTTGGTCTGTGGATGGGTGACAATCTTTACATACCGAGACCCCCCCGTGCCTCTGAAAGCACGTTAAGCCGTTGGTGCCGGCTGTCATTCATGAATCTTTGACAGTTGTTACGGGTAGTCAGAAACCGGAAAGTCTGACAACCAGTCTTGCCAAGGGGTATCGTATTATCCAGTAACTAGGTTGTTGTAAAATACTGGTATTCAGCTGCATCCGGTTTGATTGGAAGCCGACCCCAACAGGTAGGCAGATGATGACGATTCCAGTTATGAAAATGATAGATCTCAAGTCTTAGGGCAAGCGTGATTCTTCTACGGGGTTACATTATCTGCTGCTATAGACTATTTCTTTCCCCGTGACTGGTAATCATCAAGTGCATGATTACTGACAAATGCGTGCACTGGCTGGACAGGTCCACTCAATCTGTGACGTTCTTTCCTCAAAAGACCATTTCAGACACCAATCTACATGGTCTTCACATGATCTCACCAAGATTCTGTCTGTTGTGACCTCTAAGGTTGTTTCGACCTTCTCAAAGAAGTCAGATAGGAAATGCCGGCCTCATTTAGTTTTTAAAATATGATTGACGTGTAAAAGTATTTGTATGAACCTACTTACAGAAATAAAATCATTTATCTATACAGTTCATATCCATACTCAACAGTACGGATGCATTGACTTTTGATCTGAGGGGCAGTTCTCGTAATTTTAAGAACGTTCACAGTCTGATCTCAGTCTTAATCTGTCAAAAAAACCTCAAATTTCCTTACATTTTGACAAGTTTTAGACATTTGTTTGTCGCTGAGATGAGACTGCGACTAGATTTTGAACGTTTTAAATTACGAGAATTGGCCTTCTGATGTTTAAACTATAATGCTAGCTTTTACCCGCGGTTTCGTCCGCGTTGAGGTCGAATATTATACCACGGGAACGTACTACCGGGATATAAGTATCATATGTCCGTACCCATGTTCTTACCCAGGTCATGCATGCTACCCGTGTGCCAATATTTATCGAAATCCGTTCAGCTGTTTTTAAGGCCTGAAAAGGTAACAGTCTGATTTACTTTCGCATTTATAATATTAGTCTGAAATCAATTCCCTTGTAATTTGACATTTACCGCAACACCAGCATCGACATTGGCCAATTTAAAGTCCAAAATATGCAGGATTCACCTGCCTTATCAGGTAAATGCAAAGTTAATGAACTATGGTTCAGTTTTTAAGCAATTTGCATAATTACTGTTTTCTCAGCAAGGTTGGATCAGATTTGGCCTACACTATGACATTTTGCCTGTTTCTCAGATTTGCGAAAAGTATATCTCTTGTCACAGGTGGTCATATATCAGTGGGAGTTTCGGGATATAAAGTACCCTATATATGATCCTGGTTATAAACCATCTGTGTGCCAAATTTCATCCAAATCCGTTTAGTAGTTTTTGCGTGAAAGAGTAACAAACATCCATGCATTCATCCATACAAACTTTCGCATATATAATATTATTATATATATTATATTATTAAATAAATTAATATTATTAATTATTAAGTAGGATAGTAGGATTTATACATGCGACGTCGCGAAGCTTATGACTTGGTCACAATTTATTGACTCCCTCTCTCCTGTGTTTGACGTAATTTATGAATGGCCCACCTAAGAGTCTCACTCTTATAAGTAAAAGTTCGCATACAATATACTTCAGTAAGATTCTTACATTTTGTGGTTTTTCATTCAACGATGGACGATACCCGCCCGTACGAAAAAAATACAACATACATACGCGGCATTTTTCAGGAAGCCAAATAAACGTTTTATGAAATTGCAACATACGTCTTGCAATGTTTGCTATAGAAGTACAAACGAATAGGGGTTTATTTTTAAACGGACATCCAGCGGGGTATTTGCGTAAAACACTATCAGAAGCAATGGTATTCATTTTGACAGTTCAACAACATTCATTGCGTTCTTTACTTTGATGAGCAGATACATTTTTGGATATTTGAAGCAATGGATTAGCAACATCCTTCAAAATGACTCAGATTGTGTTTGAAAGTGTGTTACGCAATTAGGGTGCAATTACCCGTGAGTTTGTTGGTCTACCAGCCAGTGTGTAGCGTGGGTCGGTTTGATTAAAAACTCGGTCATATTAAGTGTTACTAGAGAGTGTTAATTTGGGGGTTGATGAGGATGGAGCCTTGTTTGTTTAGGGATTTAGGTGCTTAGAGAGGACGGTAAATATGATTGAAGGACCACGGATATGATTGATGTCCAGGTTTGAAAAAGTTAAATTCAATCCAATATAATGCTTTATATACTTTCATGAGAGGTGTTTGAAATTGTTGATTCAGGCGGATATGAATGTTTTAAATGTAGCCAAAATATATCACCAAGAGACCGGTCGAAATTAATTAAAATTGCCGGTAAAAACCAATCTGCCATAATCTGTACGAACGATGCCCTTTGTTTTCCTAACCTTTTTGAAATGATTTGTCTTTTCAAATCATTAATTTCATTTTAAAAGGCTCTTTTGGACGTCTACTTTTAATAGAAAATAGAATGTATTCTAATTGAAGGTTGGAAATGTTAAAAAGGCAGTTTCGTATGAAGAAGAATGGGCAAGACACTCCATAGTCATTCTCTTTTGTTTTTGCAATATTTTTTATACATCAATTATATTTATATGTGAAGGCGATGTTCCTGGAATAAATGTTGAATAGTTTAATAAATGTAGCCTTTGTTTTATAGGAAATAGAAGCCATTGAAGAGCAATGGCGGACGGAGTCAGCAGAGTTGGTGACGGCAGTAGCGCGGCTACAAGACGAGAACAAACGTCTACGGAGGACTATCAATGCGCCTGCAGACGGTGAGAACTTTTACATCTTTTAAAGGGATTCCCCCCATCCACTTAGGCAAGCTTATAACACAGTTTGAATGCCATTAAGCTTTTAGACGAGTTCTACCATTCATAGACAATTCTACCTCCACACACCCCTGTCTGATTTGACTAAAATCCTAGGAACTACACAACGTTTTCGTTTCGTGGGTGTGAACGCATCCGATCAGACCGATCTTGTGCAGGTTCGTCTGTTCACATTGATCTTTTAGACATAATATTTTCCAAAGTGCTTTTTCTGATACGAATCTATATGCTTTTGTTTATGCATTACCTGCCAGTTCTCTCTATTTAAATTAATGCCAGTTCCTTGGCCTCTTCTTCTTGGCCTCTTCTGAGACATAGTTACACCGCTTAAATAAAACTGAATAATAGATACAAAGATACACAAATTCACGACTTCATCCCATGGGGTAGGCAGAAACAACAGAACGCCACCTGCTATGATCCTTAGGCTTCCTGTGCATGACGCCGGAGCCGGACCGCAAGTTTGTGTATACTGATGAATATCGCAACAATCATGTGAGTATTTATTCGTAGGCACACCACTGACCTCTAATAAACACGTACGCTGGACTAAATATACTATACGAAATGACAGTTCTTATGCCGATTCAAAGCTCGAACGTCTCAGGAACTATAAAATTGATACATTGTTGCAAATGGCCGTCGTTTTGTTTTGGTACGTCTCTGTCTGTCTCTGATTTAGGTCTAAATCGTGGAATAAGACTTTTTTTGCGTATTTTGTGTTTACTACAAGATATTTAGAACATTTTTATCACGAGAGTATGCGTATTTTGTAAAACTCACTACCAAAAATATTAGTGCCACGGACGCTCACGTTGCTATCAGCGCCAAAATGACGGTAATCATATGTCTTCGTTTTGTCATCGATAGTATGATGTCCAGCTTACTTGTATAATATACATAAACATGCGGTGCGACTCCGGCGTCATGAACTGGAAGCCTCACATACCGAAAAAGCCGAATAATTAATCGGAACGTAAAAGGGTCGAAATACATATATCTCGTAACGCAAACGTGCAGCTTCGAGCCTTCAAACCTTCATAAACCTTATTTCAGCGGTCGTTTATTCTAAATATAGAGGAAAAGTTAGTGGCAATATTTCCCGTGCCCACATCGTTTCTGATTAGTTTCGGCCCGGGTTTGGGCCTAGTGCTTCCCTAGAGATCGACGGACAGTCAACCTCATGTACAAGTTAAACATTTGACATTGACAGTACTATGATGTCGTAGCAGCAAAGGTGTTTTTTGTAGTTCAAGTGTTACGACTGACGTAGTTGATTGTACTTGCTGCCTTTGGGTAAATGTACTTCAGCCTCAGAATGATTGACTTGTACAAACGGTACACATTGTGTGGTGCCGGTATTGAATACAATGACACTTATTTTCCCAGTAGCAGCCCGGAGTGAGTTGTGCCCAGTAATTGTTTGATATTGTTTGATTGTTTGTTTGATAATGGCAATAGGCTTGTCCCCTGTTACATGGGGCTTAAACATAACTGTCGAAATGTGGGTGTACTTGGACATCTGCCTAACCCTTCAGGGAAATAGACGTGATGTTGTGTTATCAAAAATCGGGGGATATTCATCTCCGCTGTCATGTCATGACTCTCCATATCAGAAAGACGGAAATTCCACTGGGTAACCAGTCATAATAAAATACATAAAAAAACGAACAAGCCAGTATTTTCTTGTATATAGTTTCTGATTAGTTTTGCTGTTCTGACTGCGAAGTTTTTCCCCAGAGAAGTCCATTCTCGGATTCACAGTCAGATTTACTGACATATATCAAAATATTGACGTCCAGACAGACAAGAGATAGACAAACATTGTTAGAGAATAATCGATAATCGTGTTTGTGTGTGCTCTTTGTGTTTCTATTCGGAATATTTGCCTTTGGGTCTTTGTTAGTGTTCGATTCCTCGAATGTAAAACTAGATAGTGTATCTTAATTGGCGGAGCGGCTAATGGCCGATTCCTATAATTTATTGACTGTAATTGATTAAAATGAAGACTTGTATCTTTACCAATAATGAAGCAAATTCCTCATATTTTGCACCGTAGACCCCCCCATATGGAAGTAGCTATCACAGGTAAAATTAGCTTACGAGTGAGGATAAGGCAAAACACTACTTGAGAATTCATTACAATCGGTGGGAGAGTGTCTAGTCTGGACATCAACTCTACAGAGCTGCACGGTGGCGGAATGCAGCAATTCCCCGAGAGGGGAATCGATCCAAAATACTGATATTTTCACATAATTAGGAAAAGTAAAATTTTACCAGCCTAGGGTATTTTAAGAAAAGTCACATGCGTAAGCTAATTTTACCTGTGATAGCTGCAAGTAAACTGGGCATATAAATGGTTATACAGGGTTATTGGTAAAACACCAACAACCTCTTAAGAGGTCATTGTACTCATCATTATGAACAACTTTTACTATCGGACCAAACCAGAAATCGCGAAAAAAAAACAGCTGTTCCCTACATTTATGTTCGTCTAACTCGTCAAAATGTAGGGAACAGCTGTTTTTTTTCGCGATTTCTTGTTTGGTCCCATAGTAAAAGTTGTTCATAATGATGAGTACAATGACCTCTTAAGAGGTTGTTGGTGTTTTACCAATAACCCTGTATACCCAGTTTGGCAATAAAAAATTGCTACCATTGGTAAGCAAAGCGATTCGTTTTTGTTTATAGGAACCGAGCATACGTGTTTGATTTCTTAAGATTAATTAAATATATGGACCAAATCATCAATATACAGCATAAAATATTTGGTAATATTATGATAACTGCATCCATTATACTTGACATATGATGAAAGTGTTGTGGAAAGTGAAAGCCTCATTCAATTATTACAACAGTAATATATCAAATTAATATCTGACCTTCACAGCCGGCACCCTAATTGCGTAACACTATCAATCTCAATCTGAATCATTTTGAACGATATTTGACGGCACGGTTGGCGCAGTGATTAAGCGATTGACTGCTGCGCTGCGTGTCGCGTGTTCGATTCCCGTACGGAATAAATATTTGTATGACCTACAAGTAGTTGTTCTGACTGTTTGTGTATGTACCCACGATACAGGAGAAATTCCTCGTGCGGGGCACGTTTTTTTAAAAAAAAAAATATATATATTCTATTGCTTCATATGTTCGACAAAGGATGATGGGCAAGAATGTATGGAACTTGGTACTAACTCCAACAGCAATAATTGTGGTGTCGTTGAAAAGGTCTTTCCAATAGGATAGGAACAATATTTACTAAGGCGATTTTACCAATTCGTTGTCCGTTCGGAGTTATCACCGGTATGGACATGCCATCCCATACCTACTGTAATTGAAAACATTGTAAAAGCCAATTATTTTTAAAAGAGTAACCGTTAAATTTCTTGCCGTCTCTTCTCCATAGGAAACGACCAATTTGAACTGTGCAACTAGCTTCTGACGTTTCTTAAGTGCCGATGTAGGTTTATGTGAAATAAAATAATTTTATTTTTGACTTATTTTGCAGAATTAAAAACTAAAGTAACGGATTTTCACCTTTCCACGGACTGACCTCAGCTAACGTTGCTTGACCTTCAATCGGTCCGTGTGGCTGCTATGACGTAGCCACGAGCTCATAATTATAGTATCAAATACATAATAATAGTAGTAATTTGTTTACCAGTTGATTGTTAACGTGCACAGAGCCATAACATTGTCAACATCGGTTATAAATATATCTGCGAACATTATTGGTCCATTGGTTGGTAAAGACCTATTCTGATATACATATGTATATAGAAACTAGACGAGTACCGATCACAATTTCTCACTGCATATTGTCGGTTACAAAAGCATCAAGTTCTGAGTACTTCTCTCTTCTCTGAGTTCTGACTTCTTCTACACGATTAGTGACAAATGCTTGCACTGACTGGACTGGTCCACTCAAATCTGTGTGGTACTTTCCTTTAAAGACCATTTCAGACATTAATCTACATGGTCTTCACATGATCTGACCCAGATTATGTCTGGACATTTAAAGAGACTGTGACCTCTGAGTTTATTTCGGCCTTTCTTCTCAGAGTAGTCATATTGGAAACGTCGACCTCATCTAGCTTTTTTTTTAATAAGATGATGTGTAAAAATATTTTCTATGAATGTATTTTCTAGCTGAACAGACAGCTGTGCTGCTGGGGAGTTTATTGCGCCCCATCTTTCCAGCTAAGCAATAGGAAGTGGTGAAGGAAACGAATAGAAAGACCAGCATATAAAATATTAATAGAATAAGTGAACGAATGGAAATATAAATACATAGGTATAAAATAATTAATAAGATATAAAATAACTGTAACTAAATAACAAAGAAAATTAATACAGCTCTGTTCCTCTCTCTACTTATTTAAAAATTTGCTGTGTCCGACAGGGTCCATAATTGTTTTTATTATTTTTCTTTTATTTACCACCTGTAATTGTACATTATGGATTGCAATAAACGATTTGAGATTTGATTTGATTTGAAGGGCGTGCGTTTTGGGGGATTGTCTTATATAATTTTGACGTTCGAAAAGTGCTGATTGATTGATATTCTATTTACAGAATAAACAATATCATTCAACTCTATATTCCCCACTATATTTTCATTCACAATACGTGAGTCTTTTTACAAGCTTTTATTTTTATATTCTCCATTCCTGAAATATCTTTCATGAGCACAAAACATTTTATTATTTTAGATGAAACTAAGAATGTTTGCAAGCATTCTCGCTGTCTCGATTCTCTCTGGAATTTGTATGTTAAAGGCAAACAACTGGAATGGAATATTTTCTTGAGTTTCAGCGGAACGTGTGCTCAAATTCTTATGTTTTAACTCCCTGCAAGTTCTTGCTTTGACGTGATATTTTACTTTCTGTAAAATAAAACTGTTTCTTTTTTCTCTGTCTGATGTCAGTGAGATATTATTTTGTCGCTGTTACCGTGAGCTTAGACGTTGCCTCTTACAAGCTGTGTGCCCGATAAGATATCCTATCGCAAAATTTTACGAAATTCTAACTTTCATCCCCTATTTAACCCCTTTAGAGAGGTGAATTGTAAAAAAAACCTTCCTTAGTGCTCACCGTCGTTATACAAGGAACTCTTGTGCAAAATTTCATATTTCTAGACCTAGCGGAATTAGGTCCGTCAGTAAATGAATTTAAGAGTTTTATTGAGCAGAAGAAACGTTGAAGGAAAACATCGTGAGGAAACCGGCATGTCATAGAGAACTAAACATTCGAAGACATGTGACACCCACCAATCCGCACTAAGCCCGCATGGCGGGTTATGGCCCTCTCCCTCTCAAAGAGAGGAGGCCTGTGTGCCAGCAATGGAAACATTATAGGCTGATAATGCTATCGAGCGAAAGTATGGCTAAAAGCGAGAAGATTACTGTCTCAATTAACTATTTGCTGCTTACCTGATTAGCAAGAGATCCTAAAGCATTGAGAATTTAAGCCAGACATCGGCGAAGATGACTCTACTTACAAAACACTAGCCCAGAAACCATCAACCACGATACTATCTAATATTGAGTAACAAAAACAATGGTGGCTCTTACATCAATCTGTGCCATTTCGCCTCAGTTCCGTATGTGGCATCATGTCCTTTCGCTCGCGAGTTATGCTAGCCAGCCGCTGGTTTAGTTGCGTATAACGCCTGATTAGCGCGAACTAAGCTTCGTTGACGCGTTAATGTGAACTCGGGCAACTCATTTCGCTAATTAACGCGCTGTTTTTGACCGCGGATAATACCGTCGATGGACATGCTGTGAACGACCTACAACTAATCGGATACTGACTGAACTTATTCCACGTTCAGTTATCATTATTAAATCATCGAACATTTTCCCAGTTTGACCATGGCACCCAGTCTAACTACACAGGTAACTATTGTTGTTAGACCTTTAAAACCGTTTCTCTCTATTTCTCTCCCGGGTTGGAAAATCCTCTTGGATGCCGCCCTGGGGTGGGCGACGGGGTACGACTCTTACTGACTAAAAACCATCCCCGGTGTTCCATCTCACATCTACGCCGGAGGTCGCGGCAACGTACGATCCTTCTGCAACCCCCGACTGAGGCCTCCGAAACCCAAGTCATCTCAATGATCCAGTCATTTTCGTCACGTGTTTTGTGCCAATTATTCCCAAGTCTTTTCAATTATATCATGCCTGGTATCCGACAGTTAGACTAGTTCTAGTCGTTCGTTCTTGTCTTTGGACTTCTTTCTACCTTCAACATCTGTATTCGTTTCATAACCAAAGCTGATGGTCGTAGTCCAGTCGTCTTCATTGACAGCAATAAATAGAATGCATCTAGAATATACGAGTACCTAATGGCATTTCACACACCAAGTTTTACCGTAGTGTTCGTTTCTTTAACATTTTAAATGTCATAATCGTCAACGGAATTACGTATATTAACGTGTTTAACACAGCTATGAGCGTTAAACCCAATATTTACATAGCTATTGGGTGTATATAGATAGCTATTGCTTAAAGTTTTATGTTACTTTAGGTTATTTTTTTTGCAATAATGCAGATAGCTTCATCTTTGTATTTGTGCAGGTGACATCATGTGGTGACTTAGTCATTGAATATATCATTATGGATATGTAATATGATTCATTGATTAGGTACATTCGCCTTATAATAATAGCCAAATGTTGTCCACGTACCTACTTATTGGTAATTTTACGCCACGGCAAATCTCAAGTAGGATCCAAATTGAAAAGCTTTAATAGTCCTTCAGACCTTATTTCGGCCATGGGGGCTAATCTCAACGGAGGCTAGGCCTTCGGCGCAGGAGATAGTATAGTGCACAAGTTTGTGCGTAGACACAGGTGCACTCTCTCTCTTCCCTCAGTCTCATAGTCCGATGGGACGGTAATCCGACACGACCGGAAAGAGATCAGCAGTGCGATTCTGTAACCATCTCACCGTGAAAATTAGGTGAAGTGAGCGTGGATTGAGCTGTCATTCCAACTAATGCTAGGGATTGACACTACTGACAGCTCACATCAAGCTCACATCACTTGAGTTTTCACGGTGAGATTCGAACGGCAGGCGTAGGACCAACAGCTTAATGTGCTTTCCGAGGGGGTATAACACCACCAATTACCAAACTCCGGGCTGTTACTGAGAAATTTCTAACGGAAGACCCAGAAGGTAATTAGAGTCAACGGGAGAACGAGTCAAGTGTTCCAACATTTCGCCTTTTTTTAGCTGATGTTCAGAATAAAACAATTATAATAATTACAGTGCCTTAGCACTGACAATTGAAACCAAGTCACGATAGTGGTTTTGTGTGATAACTTAAGCCTACAAATAGACAATACAGTAGAGTTTCTATTTGATATCTTAACAAATAGATGTTACAGATTTATTGTAGTAGAGATAGTAAGAACGTGAGCTTAAATATTGGTTCACACAATAGTTAAATATTAGGGGGTTATTTATAAACAATGATTAAAGTTAAGTAACGTTTAAAGGTCTTAAATGTATGGTTAAGCAGTCGCTAATCATTACTTAACTGCAAGTTATTGTTAAGATAAATGTAAGTAAATAATCATTTTGTTAATTGATGCACTCTATTTAGTTTTGTTAACGATCAAACATACTAAAACATGGACTAGTAGAAAATTCGTTACCATCCTACAGTAGCGACATAGACTGATATACTTACAGCTGTATCCATCTGTTCGGGGTTGGGGTGAGATTAAGATAATCTAAGATTATAAAGATAGCTATATTTCAGTAATACTAATGGGATAAAGATTAAAACCAATGAGGTGTATGAGATGAGATTGAGGCGCGCCCGATATGCTATCAGAAAACGTACTGACTATTTTACTTATGTAATCATCGATCACTAATAAAGAACTTAGTGATCGATGAATGTAATACATAAAATATTCAAGGTATAAAGCGCGGTGCCGCAATTACGCTGACACGTTTATTATTGTTCGGTGATTGACCCGAACACCATCCACCAAAAAATCAAATCTTTTTTCGTATAATATATTAGTTTTGATAAAATATAACGGCGATGATGTCTCAATCTCCACACCCAACTCTTGGAAACAACAATACCCCTTACTCCTCCATACTAAAAGATTAATATCCCACAGGCTCAAGCGCGCCACCGTCACCAGCGCGGGAGCACGACCAGGAGGTCCTGTCCCGACTCAGCAGCACGGCAGAGAAACAACGAGCTACGTTACGTCACCAAGAACTGCAGCTACAGGAGAAGCAACAGCTGATCGATAGCGTGAGTAGTATTTTTTAAGCATATTATTAATACGTCCGAAGTTATCTAGTCAAATGACGTGACGTCATCCAGAGATATTTCACGGATACTAAGTTTTAATCACGAAACGCTAACGGGCTGGTGAGCCACATTCCCCCCATTTAAAATGGATTTTGATGCAGTAAATTATTTATCATAAAATGTCGAGGAGTTTTTAAGGGTTTGGGGGTTGATACTTGCCAATTTAAAATGAACAGCGATAGCCATACTAGCACCCTATTTGCGTAATACACTTTCAATTACAATCTAAAACATTTTGAAAGATATTGCTAATCCATTGCTTCATATGTTCACAAAATTTGTCTGCTCAACAACGTAAATAACGCAATGAATGTTGTTGAACTGTCAAATGAAAGGTTGGTGTAATACGATGCTGGTAATATAGCAGCACAAGTTTTAGAAAAAGTTCGGCTTTGTAGAGCTCGTCAATGTAACTGATGCCTCTGTGGCTGTCTCTTTGTAGAATGAAAAACGTTTATTTGCGGTAAACATGACGCAAAAAAAGAAAGGATTAAGGGAAACATGCATTATGCTGCGACCCTATGCAAGAGAGAGCCCCAGCGCTGGTTTTCAGCGACAGCCGGCGCCGACGTAATGACGTCGTCCGGTGCAGCAAATAATTATTAGGACGCTTCTGAAGGTCTATGTGTCAAATTAATGCCCAGAAACGTGAATATGAATATGAATATGAATTGCACCATTCCCAACGTGGTTTGACCAGACTCGATTAATCGAATGAACCCCAAGATTCACACTAGCTCCTGTAGCCTCATGTTCATGGTGCTACAGCGACCATTGTATATCAAGAAGTAGACCGGGGGGCGCGGTTTTTGCAGGGAAGACGTGCCCGTTGGGAAGATAGGGTTTAAGAGCCTACCGGATATGCATCCTAGAGTAAGCATTGGACTAGTGGAGAGATGGGTGATATTTGTCTATGGATGGGCATCTTTTAAAGACTTCTCGGCCAGGTGTTTCAGGTCGAGCTTCACCCGCGACTCTTTTGGCCGGGTTCTACTGCTTTCTCGGTTCTTTTGTATGTTCAAATAAATGCCCAGAAACGTAGTGAAATATTCCCTTGACTGATAAGCTCTGAAACCATTAATGAACGCCAGCAACAACTCCTTGATGTTACTGAGCACATTTCAACAATATTTCATAAAAATCACTGATATTGGTAACGACAAAAATAGACCGTAGTTCAATCATACAAAAAGGTCCTACAAAAAAGTGGGTGGCATTCCGGCCGAGTGACCGATTGTCGGTGATAAAAAATGTCAAACGAAAATATTATTTACGTGAAACAAAATAAGTTCCGTGACTCCGTTAAACTAGATTTGGTAGGTGACAGGTTATTGAATCTATAACAAGTTGTAATGTGAACAATATTTTGACTAACTTAATAGTGTAAGATGGAAGTTGCCAGCACATTTTCATTTGCGTTAGTCAAGAGGGACGCGCTACCCGCGTATTTCAAATTTCCTTACATTCTTTTTTGCTTTCATTCATTGTCAAGTTGTATTTTGATCAAAATATGATTTGCTACAGAATTATAATCATTAGAATTTCAATGCAACTCTATGTTCGTTGAGTCTTTAGCCGCAAGGTAAGGAGTTCCTTGCTGATAAAATTATGCACATGAAAATTTTCAACTTTGTCTAAGATCTGAGAAAGTGTATGCAAATCCTTTGGGTTTTGGTCGGCTGCTTGTTTGCCAACCCTTCACATAAAGTAACATATCGATAAGTCGACGCTTGGCAACAATGGACGTTTACACATTTTTGACACTACCTTCAAAAGCCACGTCGTCATCTTCCTGCGCTTGTCGTATGTTACCAGAGGGGCAATTCTCGTAATTTTAAGAACATTCACAGTCTGATCTCAGTCTCTATCTGTCAAAAATACCTCTAATTTCACTACATTCTGACAAGTTTTTGACATTTGTTTGTCGCCGAGATGAGACTGCGAATAGATTTTGAACGTTTTAAATTACGAGAATTGCCCCTCTGGTCATACACGCACGCCGGTTGCGAGAACTACGCACCTGACCTTTCTGGAGAACATCACCAATAAGGTTACTATGTCCTCCCGGCGTTTCCACTGACATCTGCCTTGTAAATACTTTTTGTTAGTCGCCTTTCATTCATCCTCTCAACATGACCAGACCGTCTAAGCGTAGGTTCTTTTATTTTCAAATAAAATGGCGCTAATCCAGTTCAATCTAAGGACCGCATCAGTCAGTCCCTTATGAGTATTATACAGGGTGGCCGGAACATTGACGTCCAAAAATAAAATTTAGGTCCCTCATATCGTGGGGTATCCGAATCACCCCCATGTATGTTCCGCGACTTTTCATAGTTTTCGAGTTACGAATTTTGTTCTGATTTTTTGAGAATGATCGACCTGACCAATCTAAAAAATGGCTTTGTCGAGATTTTTTAAAGTGAAAAAATTACGTTCGGTAAATTATGGCTTAGCATTTTAACTTTAAATAAAAAATTTAAACAGGAAACTTCATGGTTCCTAAGTAGGCTTCAAGAATGCGCCAGACTCTCAGCTTTCATAATCATAAAAAAATTAGCACTTTAGACCAACTTTTTCATAACTTTCATCACAGTTACGAAGCTGATTATTTTATGCATAAAAGTACTACTCACAAAGATTCAGTTGCAAAAAAAAAATCTCGACAAAGCCATTTTTTAGATTGGTCAGGTCGATCATTCTCAAAAAATCAGAAAAAAATTCGTAACTCGAAAACTATGAAAAGTCGCGGAACATACATGGGGGTGATTCGGATACCCCACGATACGAGGGACCTAAATTTTATTTTTGGACGTCAATGTTCCGGCCACCCTGTATACAAAGATGTCTATCAGTAACTATTTAGATAACGACCAACTCACCAACTTGATGTAATCTTCGAAATTGTCTCCAAGGGAACTATAGACTTGTATCCAAAGACAAAAATGCCGAAGTAATAACCTTTTCACATCCCCCAAAGGGCGCCAAAATGTCTTTTGACCCGCACCGAATTTGCTCTGAACAAAATTATGAGAGTTTAACTTTAGACTTTTGGACTTTGTATTATAGTTTCAAGTGACAAAGCCTCTTTGTAATATTACTTGTTCTCGTTTTAAAGGTTAAGTTTTTCCCCGTAAATCCTTCAGGACTTGTTAGGCTGTTATAACTTTGTAACTTTACGAGATATAGGAGATTCGTCGCTACATTTTAGTCGAAAAGTTTCGAGAATTTTTTCTGTCATCTAAAGTTCTGGCGAGTTTAGTTTTTTTTTTTTTATCGTAATCAATATAATTAATAACTTAGAGCTTTTAATTAATTTTTCACCAAACTAGTTATTTATGTACGCATTTAAAGTAAAATTTTATACAGGCTGTCATCACATCTTAGGCAGTCGTCACGGGTAGTCAGAAGCCCAAAAGTCCGACAACCAGTGTTACCCAGTAACTGGGTTGTGAAGGTCAGATAGGCAATCGCTCCATGTAAAATACTGGTATTCAACTGCATCTGACTGGAAGCCGACCCCAAACATAGTTGGGAAAAGGCTAGGCAGATGGTATTTGAATGCTGCAACAGCTAGAACACGTAACCGATCCAATACTACACCGGAGAATTATACTAGTTTGTGTTATGGTTAGTAGTATATGAATGAGATGTAGTCTTGAGTCATCCCTATATGAGATAAGGTTTTTTTTGTTCGGTCATTGTTATGATCTGTCCGCCTAAACATATCGTGCTAGATCATTTGTTATTTACAACTTCCAAATACTATGAGAAGGGTGTCTGTAGTAGGGGAACGTCTTATTTTAACAGAACACCGAGAAAAGGTAGGTACTGAAAGAACTCAGCGCCCTTGTACAAACGCTAGCACATCAAGCTACTACAATCTGTCAAATTTCTTTAATTGATTTTCAACTTTATCACTAAAGCATTAGGTTCAATGTTGATTGGGAAAATTTGACAGTTTCGGTTAGTTTGATGTGCTGGCGTCTGTACCTACCGGCTCTTTTTTTTTTTTTTTTTTAACGTTGCCCCACATTAGGAATTTCTCCTGTATCGTGGGTGCGTTTACAAACATTTAAACTCACATACACAAACAGCCAGACCCGGAACAACTACTTGTAGGTCATACAAATATTTGTTCCGTGCGGGAATCGATCCCGCAACACGCAGCGCAGCAGTCAACCGTTTAACCACTGCGCCAACCGTGCCGTCAAAAAGCTACTTTAGCTATACAGAGTGTGGCATAAATAGTGGTCCTACTTTAAGCGGTTGAAACACCGTATTTTCATAAAGGACTAACAGCGCCCCGCGCTTTCACCTGCATAAGTTTCGATCCCGTGGAAATATCGGGATAAAAAGTCTTCTTATATGTTAATCCTGGATATAAACCATCTGTGTGCCAAATTTCATCCAAATCCGTTCAGTAGTTTTTGCGTGAAAGAGTAAATGATAACTGATTTTATTTTGTAAGTACAAACCGTACAAACACTTACACGTCAATCATATTTTAAAACTAGACGAGATCGGCGTTTCCTATCTGACTAGTCTGAGAAGAAAAGCCGAAACAAACTCAGAAGTCACAGTCTGTTTTAAAGTCCAGACATAATCTTTGTCAGATCATATGAAGACCATGTAGATCGATGTCTGAGATGGTCCCAAACATACATCCATCCTCACAAAATTTTGCTTATTTAATATTAGTAGATTTATAGTAGGATGTGCGTAAATAGTGGCCCAATGTTAACGGGTCAAAACACTGTATATTCAGATATCGCACATTATAATTTGAACCATTACAAGCATCAGCAGATACAGCGTATGTCTGCCAATGGGGCCGACTCCAAAGTCTTTTCAACTTCTAAATATGAAATAGTGTTTATCTCTAATACATGCCAGTAACTTATCAAACGTTTGTGGAGGTCGGTTGGCAAAGCTATCCCGACAAAACTTAGACCCTTTCAGATAAACAGACGTACTGTTTCAGATTCAGCTTTCGTTGACTGTATATCAGGGGGCCTACTCCGAAGTGGTATCGGCCCATGTTCGGCCGTTTCCTGCTACGAACTTACTATTTGGTTCGGTCAGTCCCGATCCTAGACTCCTACACTCTTTCGAATATTGACTATGGTCCCGATCCAACCGAGCCGATCCGAACTTTTTTCGTATTTTTCAACAATATTCGGTTCGGTCATATGTCGGTCCGATCCGATTATTCGCACTTTGCACTTCGTAGTAGACCCCCAGTATCGATCGGTATGTCCTTAACATAAACCAGATCTTAAAACTAAATCAAGTACGTGGACGTCTTCAATCTATTACCAAGTCTAAATTTAGCGTCAAACCTTTTCATCAGCGTCCCAGCCTAACTTTAACACAGCTATAAATCGTACCATCCCCCATAAAGCCTCAAACGAGGTACTGTAAACATTATCTCGTCTTAACAACGTAGTCTTTATGTGTAGAGCGATAAGGTTCAATGTCGCAGTAAAGTGAAACTAGGCAGTAAAGACTGTCTTTAATGGGCTTGATAACAAAAAGTATTGCGTCCCGTAGTTTAGGTTTAGAATGCTTAAATAGGTGTTTATATGAAGGAGATCAATGCCGAATGAGCAACTTTACATGCCTTTTTGTATATGTCAGAGTATCCTATCGTACTAATATTATAAACGTGAAAGTTTGTATGGATGGATGGATGGATGGATGGATGGATGGATGGATGTTTGTTACTCTTTCACGCAAAAACTTCTGAACGGATTTGGATGAAATTTGGCATACAGATGGTTTATTTATAACCAAGATTAACACATTCATAGGATACTTTTTATCCCGATATTCCAACGGGATCGAAACTTAGGCGGGTGAAACTGCGGGGCGCAGCTAGTAGGTTATATGTAATAGAGTTACGGGAAAGTGGTAGGCAATTCTCAAAAAGAAATACTTAAACCTTTGCAAGCGAGTAGTTCGTCCAGTTGGAAAATAAAACGCCTATTCCTGCGACAAAGCTACATGTGAAAATATAGTCACATGAGATACAACTCTGAGTGGTAGTTCCAAGGAAAACGTTATACGTCGGGCATATCCTATGAAAATATCATCTAGGTATTCTGATTACAATTTGGCAGGCAGACATAAACAACATCCACACTTACAATCACAATTCCTTATTCATTGCGTTATTTACTTATACGTTTGTAGGGCAGACTATTTGTCAAACATGAATCTATTGATTTGTGATGCGTAGTTGGCATATGGCTGTGTAAATACCGCTACAGATTATTTACATAACATACTCACATTATCTTGGACATTACTAACATCAATGACTTAATATAGGTCTAAAATCGCCAACCCGTCTTGGACAAGCGTGGTGTTCAATGCTCGTGCCTTCTCTGTATGGGAAGATATCTTTGCCCTGCAGTAAGACAGTAATAAGCTGGTATAATTATTATTATTTACTCGTTGCCAACATCAGGTGTACCATCTGAAAGTTAAAAGACTTCTTAAAATAATAAAAAACTCAATTCGCGTAGCATCTCTGCCGATAGCATCCGGCTGCTAGTGATAGATTGGTTCAATAAGCCCTCGCCGCCGCATGATCGCGCACATCCTTTCCATTCTATTGAAATGTCTCTTTTATTAAAATCTCGGGAATATTTTCAAACGCTGCGACTGTTTTTCTTCGCATTCTGAGTTCTGTGTGCTCTGCTGACACAATTTTTTCGCGATAAGATTGTTTTGCTGTTTGTTTGTTTTGCAAATATTGTGATGTTATGAAAAAATATTTGGTAACAAAGACAGGCGTTTGTCGATGACTGATCGTAGAAAAGTGTTATTGGGTATTTTCGTCAGGTTTTTCTCAGTAGCAGCTCGGTCTTTGGTTGATGGTAATAGGCTCACCCCCTATTACATGGGACTCGAACATAACTGGCGAAATAAGGGTGTACTTTAGGTACACCTCTAGGCAGAGGTGTGGAAGGTTAGGCAACCTTTCGGGGAAAAAACGCGTGATGTAATATGACCATAGATTCGCGAATGACGAGGTACGCCGTGAAACACATAGGACTGAATCTGGAAGCAGTAGAAAGTCTCTTTAACCTGTTCTGCCCCAAGGCTTAGGAAACCCCTTGTGGGTTCAAAATCAAAAGTCATTTATTCAAATTTGGTTGACAATCAGCACTTCCTCACAGACCCCCAAACGCGCTCCCTTCGCCACTTCCTCGTGTTTTAGCTGGCAAGAAGTGGCGCAACAAACTCGCCAGCAACACACCTGTCTGTTCCCGTAGAGTCCATAGATATTTATGCCTTTGGTTATTTCTGCTAACTAGCTTCTGCGCGCGACTTCGTCCGCGTGAAATGTCCTATTCCTCCAACCCACCTCGTCGCATCGCATCGTCTATTCGTCTCCCCGCGCTTTTATTTCGTTTTCGCTGAGATTTTCTTAGGTCCTAAGGATCCTACCTGAATAGCCTTCCAGGGCTTTCAAATGCAAAAATAAAATTTCAAATCCGACTGGTAGTTCCAGAGATTAGCACGTACAAAAAATATAGATACTTAGTAGTGTATTTACAAGAAAAGAATACTTAATTCACACGGCATTCTCCTCTAGTCTAAACCATTAAGATAATTAGCTAGATAATCAGTTCATCGTCCCATTACATAAAGAGTTCCAGTCTAATGGGAAGTTCCCTCGTCATAATTGCTAATCGAATGAAAATCAAAACGTTGTGTAAGGTGTCGGTTACAGCGGATGGCATACGGAACTACATTATTATTAGGCCTGTCTGATAGTGCATTATGGAGTAGCATATTATATCATTAATTTTATCAAATAATTGATTAAGGTGCTGATGAGGGTTGTCATCATCACCTTGTCATCATCATCAGCACCTGCCTAGCCTTTTCCCAACTATATTAGGAATTACGTTTATGAGTAAACCCCGAAATTACAGTGTCTAGTCGGTTTATACTACCTGGATTTCGGATCTAGGACATCACGATATCAATATGGAAACCAATACCTACCTATCTATAGGATACGTGAGAAGGTACCTACAATCCTACTTCCTACTAAACTACTAATATTATAAAGGCGAACGTTTGTATGGATGCATGGATGCAAGGATGGATGGATGGATAGATGTTTGTTACTCTTTCATGAAAAAACTACTGAACGGATTTGGATGAAATTTGGCACACAGGTGGTTTATAACCAGGATTAACATATAGGATACTTTTTATCCCGATATTCCCACGGGATCGAAACTTATGCAGGTGAAACCGCGGGGCGCAGCTAGTCCTACATATTCCTACATCATCATCATCATCTGCCTAGCCTTTTCCCAACTATTAGGCTCGGCTTCCAGTCTAACCGGATGCAGCTGAATACCAGTATTTTACATGGCGCGACTGCATATCTGACCGCCACAACCCAGTTACTGGCTAATATGATACCCCTTGGTAAGACTGGTTGTCAGACTTTCGGGCTACTGACGAGTCTTAACGACTGTCAAAGATCCACCAATATCATTGATGTTATCAATTAAATGATAAAGGTGATGATGAGGGTCTTGGAGTTAATTAATTAGGTTAAGCAGCTTCTGCTACTGTTAATTCGTAGATGGGTAAAATCGAATCCACATCTTGAGTCTCGAGGGTCTCAGAGAGCACGTAATACTTCTTGTTTATTTGTATATGCAAACTTGCCTCGTTGAACGTTAAGCCATAGATCCTGGAGTGTCCTATGGAAGTCGTTACGGGTATTAAGACGCTTGAAAGACGACCCATTTAACTGAACATTTTTGGGTTTTTGTGTTTGCTTGTATAATCGGCCATTACTGTTTGCAATGGGACCTTCCTCTCTCCTCTGTGAGAGATTGTGGGATTTAATTTACCACGCGGGTACAGTGCAAAATTCTGATGTTCATGTCACACTTGGTTAGACTGAAACTGGACCTATCTTATTCGGGAAAGGTTGAGACAGAATTTAAATATCTTGTAAAAGGACCATTGGAAGACATATCCTCATTAACAATATTCTATTGTCTATTCAAAGTAATGTTTCAAATTGGTGTTATTTCAAGTTAAAACAATATCAACTTTGTTTCAATGGTAATTAAGTTGATTTCAGAGTGACTGGCACTATTGAAAAAGTTATAAAAATGTTTGAAGTTGTGGCGTAAACTGAACTTTATTGTGTAGAAATTAAAGTTATTTTTCCATAAACTCATATTTGTTTACATTTTTGGCAAATAAATCGCGAATGCAATGTAGATTCTGTGTTACTACCCAAATCGTCTTTTGCCCCCAGCAGTCAGTGAGAAGTGGTGGCTCAGAGATATCGGCCCCGACATACGAGTTCGAACGGTCGAAACCACTCGCAGCAGGCACTTTACTGTCCGGCATGTCCTAGAACCAAAAATTCGAAGATATGGGACCTACACCAACCTGCACTGGGTCCGCGTGGATAACAGCCCGTTCCCTCTCAGAGAGGAGCCCTGTGTCCCAGCAGTGGGAACATTATAGGCTGATTACGTATTCTAGAAACACCCAAACACAAATCACCTTATCACTTACATAAGGCCATGTATTCCGGCGTTTACATACAAATAACTCAATGTAGAAGGCTACGCGGGTACCACCAAGGCTGCACCTAGGGAGTCCACTTGTGTTATCAGTTATTGTCTTGTTGATATATCGTTGACCTTGTGTTGGGTAGGTGGGAGCCGCTTGTTTGAAGTTATCTGAAGTTGTTTTTGGTAATAATAGAAATGTTACATTGCCTAAGACTTGAAGATATATCTTTTACTCAAGATGATTACATCAAACACGCTGTATCATATTTTACTTAATATAAGATCTGTAGCTTATAAACTAATCTGCATTCGCGATTTATTTGCCGAAAATGTAGACAAGTATGAGTTTATGGAAAAATAACTTTAAATCTTACATTATAAAGTTAAGTTTACGCTATAACTTCAAACATTTTTATAACTTTTCAATTGTGCTAGTCACTCTGAAATCAACTTAATTTGCTATTATATTAAAGTTGATATTTGTTTAATTTGAAATAACATAATTGGAAACATACATTTCAATAGATCTTAGATGCTCTTTTTTACACTGTATTATTTGAGTTGGTAGCGGTATCTACAACGCCACATGCGAACAACGCGTCATACTGACGTCACGCAAATCCTGCATCTCGTAAGCAGAGTTTACCGCGCAATTAGCATAGATACAATTTCCCAACATGAATCGTTGGGCAATTGCCCGCCAGACAACACCCGTCTGGTCGGAGGATCCTCCCTTTTCTATGGAGGATGAGTGAACTTTACACCCTGTTCCTCATACCTCTAAACTGGTTCCTCATACCTCTAAAAGTTCATCTCGGAAAGTATTCTTATTTTCACAATATGCTTCTCGTGGTCATGTCATATTATTTGTCATGTCCCGAACAGCCCGAAATCCAACAGGTAACATAAGATGTCGCCGCCTGTATTCCTCGAAGGGTTAGGCAGAGGTGCACCTGTAGTACACCCACATTTCGCTGGTTATGTTTAAATCCCATTGAATAAGGGGAGACCCTATTGCCATCAGCCGAGTACTAATCCTAACTCCGGGCTGCTACTGAGAAATTCAAAATGACACTGGCCGAACTAGAAATCGAACCTAGGACCTTATGCTCAACAGTAGCTCTCGCGACCACTAGACCAACGAGGCTGTCAGATCCGAAACCCCTAGATTATTGTACTGAGCTTTATTGCTCTTTTGAATATTGAAGTAGTTATTAAGTAATCAAATGAACTTCTCTATAATCTAAACCACGGTACCTTCAGTCCATGCAAATTCTGCCCTTCTAAAAGAAAATGGCGCCCACGCAAACCCACCCCTAAAGGTCAGAACGCAAAGGTTATAATATAAACAGCCAGTCGTAATGAAAAATTTAATATAACATTATGAAAATCTCGTTACGCGTGACCTTGTTTATTTACACCTTGAATTATTACGCTCGGGACTACTTAGTAAGTTGATGAGATGTATGATGAGGTTGACGTTTGAATTAGTAACTTTTTGGACCAGACTATAAAAGAATTCTAATATTTTCTTTTCTCATTTGCCAGTTTTTTAGTGTGGTAACTATTTTTGGGAGTAATGAAGACCTAAAAACGTTTTTACTGGTTTATAAGCGTAGTGCTATATTTTGTTTTTGTAATTATTATTTTGATACTCAAATAAAATATCCAATGAGGTTCTGACGAGTTTTCCTAGTTTATGAATTTTTCAGTCTGCATGTAGTATTTACCAACCTGCACTGGGCCCGCGTGGTGGATTACGGTACACTCCCTTTCACCGAGAGGAGGCCTGTGTCCCAGCAGTCGGAACAGGTTGATTATGCTATGTAGTCTGGTTTTGTACCCGGTCCATGGCATTGGGCTTGCCCCCATTGCATGACACTAAAATATAACTGGGAAATGTGGAATTATTATACACCTCTGTCTATCCTTTCTGAGAATAAAGTCGTGATGTTATGTATGAATAAAATATTTGCAAGAAATTGTAGAAGGGACGGAATAATTGTTTGGTCGATTTGTTGCTTTGATTCTCCATAAATTAATTGTTTAATGAGCTGATGAAAAGTTGAAATCCTTGGCGTTCGCCATTGTGTAGGTAAGGCAAGCCCTACGTAAAAGTTAACATATATAAATGTATTAGCATAATCAACCTATACCCTTCCCACTGTTGGGACACAGGCCTCCTCTCAGTGAGAGGGAGTTGGCCGTAATCCACCACGCGGGCCCAGTGCGGGTTGGTAGATGTCACATGTCTTCGAATTTTTTGTTTTAGGACATACCAGTTTCCTAACGATGTTTTCCTTCACCGTTTTTGAGGACAGTGGTGATGAAAGTTGTTTTCACAAAGTAAAGCGCCTGGGTTCGAACCCACGACGTACCACCACGACCAAGTCATAAGTCGCTCCGACTTATGAGTTGTACCTTACCATTGGACCACCACTGCTCTCAATAAATGTGTTACTTAACTTTATTATAATATTTTAGGCTTCCGAATTTCCGCCTAACATAATAGATGATTTCTTTGCGTGTGAAGTGATTAGAGCACGCAAGTTTTTTTAACGGAAAGACCTTTCAGACACGTGTCAAAATACAATTATTATAATAACACTAGATTATTATACTTTAATTATTTTCTGGAATTGTCCCCTTAAACAATACTTGTTGTAGCCCCCGACTTCGTCTGCGTGTTTTGTTTTTCATAATTTTTTAACTAAAAATATCCAGCATGAAGAGTAGCCTATGTCTTAACCAGAACCCAGTCTACCTATCTGTAAAATCTAATAAGGATTGGTTTTGTGGTTTTGGCGTTAAAAGGTAGCAAACATACAGATAGACTTATTTTCGTATTTCTAATATTACTAGCTTCTGCTCGCGGCTTCGCCCAAGTGGATGTCGGAAATAATCCCAAGGGAACGTGCTACCGGGACAAAAAGTAGCCTGTATCGGCTATATCCTTTCCCAGGATGCCACCTATATCCTTGCCAAATTTATCAAAAAACCGGTCAGTGGTTTGGGCGTGAAAAGGTAACACTAGAGTTACTTTGGAATTTTTTAAATTATTTATTAGAACATGGAAGACTCACAGCTAAAAAAAAAACAAACAAAAAAAAAGGAAACAATAGTCCACAGAAAGCCAATTACAAGTCTTCGCGTTTAGACTTATAATAAGATTTGTGTTGTGAACATACAAACAGTAACATATTACTATATTAGTATGGATCGTATAGATAAAGATAGCTCTTTGGAGGGTGTAGAGATAGGCCAAAGGATTTTGCCAGGACGTTGGGCAGAAGGCCAGTAACGACCATCTGCGATCGCCGAAACGCTTGCCAAAAGTGGGCGTTATTACGGCTTGACATTCCCTAGACGCCCTCAATTAAATTGGTCGATTCGAAAGTCTAGGATCGTTTGTACCGGTGGTTCATAGGATCGTAGACTTAGATGGATGATGAACTTGATATTTATATTTATTTTTTGCGTTCCAAAAAGTTCAAAGATGTTACAGAAAAGGCTTAACACTAAGAACCTTTATGAACCCTGTTAGCGCACAGCAGCATATTATAATATTGTCTTTCTTTTTTTTTTTTCTTAGCCTATTTTGTGTCCCTCTGCTGGGCAAAGGCTAATTCCGGCCAAACCTCGCTATCTTGTGCGATCTCTGGTCATGTTGACCCTGCAAACGTTATCAGATCGTCACATCACCTTGCGCACCTCGACAGCGATGTCCGGGCTCCTTGTCTTCAATTAAGAATTGAAAGAATAAAATATATCTGACTTTGGTAAAATCAGCCCTAAGTATTGAATGAAAATGATAGTTTGATACAACCGCTGTGTGGGAAAGCAATGTGTTATGAGAATCCCTTAACATTTTCATTCATAAACAAGCAATTGAATTGACCAATACTGTTAACATAATACCCGAAATAAATCTTGTCATGAAGGATTACGGTTTAATTCAAACAGATTGCAACGAACACGCCAATACAATTTTGACAAAAATTCTGCACACAAACAAAATGCATCACTTTATCGCTGATAAAATTAAGTCGACACCGGATTGATATTTAGCATTGTTATCAATTTAGGTCACACTAGCTTCTACCCGCGACTTCGTCCGCGTGATATTTCTTGTTCCTCCGCCCCACCTCGTCACATCGTATCACCTGCCCGCGCTGTCACTTCGTTTTCGCTTAGCGTTCTTTCTGACTTTTCTTTTTGCGCGGCTCCTAAGTTTTATAGCGTGATGTTAAATAGCCTATAGCCTTCCTCAATAATTGGGCTACCAAAAGCAAACTGATTTTTTTTAATCCGACTTTTAGTCCCAGAGATTACCCCCTACAAACAAACAGATTTTACTTCTTTATAATATTAGTATTGATTTATATTGAGCCTAGCTTAACCCCGATCGTGAGCGTGTTATTCATCTGCTAAGGACAAATCTGCATAACCATTCAATCATATGACAGTGTGTTACGCAATTAAAAAGCCCAAAATTCTGGCAACTACGGAGTAGTTGCCAGAATTTTGGGCTTTTTAGAACCCTACAACTGTCTTAGAAAACTGACCGACGTTTTCCCAAAGTATGTATGGGGTGCGATGTGTACGGCAAATTTTACAAGAGTGAAAAGTTTCATATTTTCTCATCTCTTATTACACTCTCACAGTATCTACATGTAACAAAGCCCTCATTATAGCGCTTCACGTGTCACGCATTATAAACGTGCGTGTACTTACCTGCGTAGAAAGTTATTATTTTCGGGATGAAAAGGATCTGTTACATTTTATGTTCATGACTTATTCATGTTCATCTCGGAGACGGTGTTTAAATTCCAAATTTTCTTTAAAAGTGCTCGTAATTTTTTTTTATATTAAGGTATATTGGCTGACTATTTTTACCGTCTGAACAAAAACAAGGTATAAAAGGTGAACGTAGTAGTAGTACGGAGTAGTAAGCTTACGGAACAGTAATTTATTTTTTTCTTCCAAAACTGAAAGGCACCTTCTTACGCTCGGAAATGACCGATGAATTCGTAGCGACATTCAATCCTTTGATTGAAGCCATCGGCCGGCTTCAATCAAAGGATTGAACGTAAAAAAACAGATTCCTTGTGAAAAAGAAAATAAATTTCTGGGCCATGCGCTTCTACTCCGTTCACCTTTTATACCCTGTTTTTGTCCAGACGCGAGACGGTAGAAATGTCTGCCGGTATGTGGCAGCAATCTTTAGAATGCTCTCCTATCTAGAGGACCGAATATCGAACATCCTTAATCCTGTCAAGAATGATAAATAGGATACATTATCGAGAACTCATTAGCTCAATTCTCAGGATCAGCTTCTTTTAAAAAAACTATTGATCATGCACACAGCAACTGAAACAAAACTGTTATCCCACAGCACTAAGGTTCATTTCAGAGCAACTATAATTATAATGTTAAGTGCTTCTGATCCCGCTGCAGTTTTTAGGGTCAAGGGGTCGAAATAGGTTAATGTAAGTACTTGTTTTGCATTGAGTTGGCGGGTTGCATTCGTTGCATGAATTAGAGACTTGAGCAAGTTCTGGTCAGCTTTCAGGCTAAGTAGCGGCTGAATTTTGTATTTTATTTATGAGCTAGGAGAAGTAGTTGCTACCGTTCTGTTGTCTGTATAAGGCGGACTGGTATCGGCTTCAGTTGTAACTGTAATTTAGTTGTCGGGGTCGATTTAACCTGGGGTTGAATTGTCGCGGGGTCGGGATGTCTTGGTCGAGTTGTCCTGGGGTGGAATTGTCACGGGGTCAAGTTGTCGGGGTCGAGTTGTTGGGGTTCAGTTGTCGCGTTCGAGTTGTCGGGGTCGAGTTGTCTCGGGGTCTAGTTGTCGCGGTAGTTTTTGGGTTTAATTGTCGGGCTGGAGTTGTCGGAGTCGAATTGTCGGGTTCGAGTTGTCTCGGGGTCTAATTGTCGTAGAATCGTTGGACTACCCTTCACGTTGAGATGCATCTACCTATACCTACCTACTTTTGCAACTTTTTCGAAAAAGGATTTCTTGTAGCTTTAGGTTTTCTACAAAAATAGGTTCTATGTTACAAGTTATTTGTGAGGGAGCTCTTCCGGTCAAGTACCCATTTATAACCCAAGTCGTCGAAATATACATTCGCTTGAAGTATTATGTATGAATACAGCATCGTTGTGCTGCATTCCGATTTGAAGTGTATTGCCGCTGGTGAATTTCAGGCTCGTGAAATATTTCAGCTCTGGTTGGTATTACAGATGCCTTTAGGCGCCGGCGACCACTTGCCATCAGGGACCAATTTTGAACATGGGCGACAATCCGATAAATCTGTCAATTTTGTAAGGTCATTTTCATTGTTATCCGTTTTATTAAACAGCACAACAGCTTGTCGTGAAAATGTGACAATTATGTATTTTTTTTAACAAATATGTCGCATTGTTAGGTAATACATTCCCGAACTCCTAATCGAGCCACCGTGCATTTCCATATAAGGTATAAAGGCATGAAACATGAAAACAATGACGAGTCAACGAAAAAGGTTTGATGCAATTTTGAAACTGACATACTGGCGATCGTTTTGGTGAATTCACGACCTTTTTCTAAAAAGACATAGTCTTCAAGGCATTGTACAGACGCCAGCACATCAAGCTACTACAATCTGTCAAATTTCTTTAATAGATTTTCATCTTTATCGCTAAAGTATTATGGTTCAAGGTTGATTAGGAAAAATTGACAGTTTAGGGTTGCTTGACCTGCTGGCGTCTGACATGATGCCGCAGCCGCTCCGGCGCGGGATAGCAAGTTTGTGTATACGAATGAATATTGCACCAATGCGGTGCACACGCGGTTCCGGCGCGGTGCATGCACTATGAACATTCGTATACCAGTTAACGAGCAGCCGCGGCGTCGTGTACAGGAAGCCTAATAAAAAAAATGTGGCGTTGTTAGATTCCATAGTCTTGAGAGTGTTTTAAACCAGGTGTTGCCACCCAATAATATAAGAAAACGCTTTCCTTTAATACACTTAAACCAAACTGCGTGAAAATAAATCGTATTTCAATACCCTAAATGTGTCTGGAACGACCTCGTAAACCTTTATTAGTCTCGTGTAAGCAATCACTATCTAGCAGGCTGTGGGCTGTAAATCTGGTCTAGGTGTGGTGCTGGCCGAATTTAATACCTATGTGCGGTGTATTTTGATGAGAGTGTAATATATTGAATACGTACGTTAGCCCACCTTCACACGGACGTACACATATCGAGGCGGGTTTTTTTATTGCACACTGGATTTTCAGCTCTCGGTTTTGAGCCGAGGGTTGAGAATCCAACAGAGCGCATCTCAGTTCGTCGAAAAAAACACACTGTTGGATTTTCAACTCTCGTCGCTAAGCGGTGCGCGGTACGCGAGCCAAGCGACAAGCAAGGGCTTAGGTATTAATATTGTAGGAAGGTTCCGGAGTTCTACTCCTGTAACAGAAAGGTGTGGTCAGATTTAAGGGTGTGGTACAGAACATCAACCTGAACAACTTTCTCCTTGGGACCAACATCGTAACCGCGAAAAAAAAATATTATATATCTTACTGACCGTTGGTTGTGTGGTACAAAATGGTTGGTTTGGGTATGGTTAAACGTCGAAACCCCTTTCAACGTTCAGTATAGCTTTTATCGATAATATGGAAAGGACACTTTGATAATTAAAATCATTAAAAATCTTCCAACAACTAAAATACGGAAATCACAACTAAATACAGGCCGACGCACAACCATTGGAACACATGAATTGAAATTTACCGCCGGCTATTAAAAAAAAAAAATCAACTGTTTCCTACAAAAGCGCAATACCTACGCGGTGAAAATACAAGGAACAGCTAAATTTTTAACGCTTATCTACTAAATCCATGGTAACAGGTTGTGTGTTGATGCCACCCTGTATTTATCTTCATCATCTCAGATCAAATTACCCTTTACAAATCCTACACTTTCTAAGGCCGTCAATTTATTTCCATTAAAACTCACTTAAGGCTTCATCTATTTTAATCAATTACTTCACAAATCTTCAAGTGTAGGCGGAGTGGCACGTTTCGGGAGTACACCCGCGGGGTGAAAAGATTGAGGATCTTGGGACAATTTTTAATTGCACAGCTTGAAAGGATAAGATTCGGGTTTCGAACGAAGTGAAAATCGTCTTTTTTTCTGAAAAAAATAATTACGGTTTTCTGATGGGAAAAAAACACCCTCAATATTTTTTTTACTATTACGACGAAAGGCTACAATTAACCTCCTGGCTGCTATTTGAGTTTGAAGGTACCAGCAATCATATTTTTGCCAACAATATTTTGGACATTCGTTTGAAGACGCATATCGTTACTGATTCGCTGGGCCGGCTGGCTTTTTAATTTTTGGGTACGAAATGATATACTAAAAGAAAAAAAAAGAAAATACGTTTATTTGCGGCAAACATGACGCAGAGAAAGGACACGACACAAAAAAAGTACAAGTCCGTCTGTCGCCATATCTTTTGTCATTTTTACGGTCGACACACTAAAGAGTATCTTCTGTCGGTCTTCACAGTGCAAGAGACATAGATATTATTTTACTACAAACATTTTAAGTAAGTATACTTAACTGAATGAAAAAAAAAAACTTGGTCGGTGGACCAAGGTGGAAAATATTAAAATGACGAAAAATTTGAAAATATTCACATCCGCCATCTTGGATTTTCATTTTGACCTCACTATCGCATTCAATACCCTCGAAAACCACGAAAACTCTCTCTGACTCTTTCTATTATATATAATAAAAAGTCGCATGGAGGGGGCATAATGCTTTTTCGTTACGTGACGATTTCTCCCAATTTACTCCTACCGCCAGCTCCGTTAAAAACTTCGTTCCAAAAAATATGTGTCCGAAATGAGGGAATATGCTTCACAAGTGTACCTACTTGTGGCGCATATTCGGCTTCCCTGCTATGTCCCCTAACGATCGAACATAGGCATTCTTAGATAGCTGTAACGTCTGTGAGTCATGCTAACAAGGGGGAGACATGGAAACATTTGCATAAATCCATACTGAAGGACTGAGTCAACATGAAAAAGGCTGGAATTTCGGCATTGCGGTTGTCACTTGAAGATTTCCTAGGATAGAATGAAAGAAAATAAAGAAAAAGTATTTATTGGAGCTCGCACAGGAACAGGAACAAACAAACTAAACTAAACACACTCATAGAAACATACAAAAAACAAAGGTGAAATGAAAATAAAAACAGAAAGTCCTGGATATGGATGGTCCTAATCACGCATATTTAGCATTCTATGGTGGTCTCTGAGCTCAAGTGATAGACTAGGCCCGAATTACAGAAACTAACTGAAGACTCAAGCATTACTTAGGTAAAACTAGCGACTACCAACCAAATAACTTCAAACGACATTTTATGTAGCGCTTGAGGGTTGAGTAAGATTCTGTAATACGATCTTTAAAGCCATTACGTAAGCTTCATGAGCCATGAATAGCACAACAATACAAAGCGCCATTCTTGAAAGCTAAAGGTATTGTAAAATTTATTCTAGAATTTTTGGCTCACTTCTAGACACAAAAGCAATATGTCCATAAAAAAAACTTCTACACAGCTATACCCCGTCCTTTTATTTCAATACGGCTAAATGTACCGAAACAGTGCGGTACTCACGACGACATATCAAGCTGTACATTTCCAGGATAAGCTGACTTCTCATTGTTCGAAAAGCCTATACAATACGGGTTCAGCTGAAACTGGAAATGCAAAGCTTGATATGTCGCCGTGCGTACCAGTACACAGCCAATATTAGTTTTCGCTCAAGCATTCAGTGGAAAACGATGTCTGTTCGTAACGACCGATGGCTGACCGTGACGCAGCAGCATGTGCCAATATATGCCGCACTTCTACAATAAATAAGTAGGATATAGAATTTTTCATGCCAGTAGCACACAAGTTTTTATACAGAGCAATATTTTCTTTAGAATGCAAAGGAAAAATGTTTTAAGCTATACGTTTTGATACACACATACCGGCTGGACTTTTGAGATGGGACAGTAAGGGCCACGGCACGGAAAAGGATTTTTATGCGACGAATAGAAAATATCATTTAAAAGTATGACATTAAAATTGAAACTTCAACGGCAACGATGCTGCGGTATTCTTCCGCGGTGTCCTTTGGCATAATCATTAAAATTTCAATGTCCTTATATTTTGAACCCCATTCACAGATTTAGAAAATAATTACCTAGGTACAGTTAGCAAGAAAATGGGCCATTTTCACAAAAACTGTTTTTGATGCCAGTCGATCCTGTAATAAGGATAAAAATCTATCGAACCAACTGAGGTTTAGAGTACTAGAAAAGTCATCGCAAAAAGCTTTCCATACGAGTGAAGTAGGAAATGAGACTCCTTTTTTGATTGAACTTACTTTTTTATCATAAATACCATAGAAGGAGGAAAGCGTTTGCAGAGCCAGAGTTCGTTAGTCAGTAAAAAGGTGTTCGTTGTTTAAATCGTCATCAAATTGAATCCTGCTGGCAATAATTATACTTTCTTCATTTCCTAGATACTAGATCCAATCCACTGCTATCCGACGTTTTTCATTTTTCCAACTCTTGAAAAACTCAAAACTCAAAGTATTTATTTCAATTAAACCAATTACAGGCACTTTTGAATTGTCAAGGGGTCGGTCAGTCAGAAAAATGAAGCTAGTTGCCCATTCCAAAGCGTAGTAGGTACCTATGGAGAAGAACGGGCAAGAAACTTCATGGACACTCTTTTAAATCAAAATATGGTTACAAAGTATTAGTTACATCATTCATGTTAAAAATTATGCATGTGAGAACGATGCAGAACGTTAAAAGCGTCCATAATGAAAAGTTTAAATACTGAACTAAATAAACTTTCTACGTAATTTAGGCGAGTAACCAAGCATAGCCCCCAAGGCGTAGCCCCCATAATTAAGTGCGTACCACCGAATCTGTAGCTACCTATGTAGGGATGCCGACATACCAACGAACCGTAAGTCTAGCTATGTAGCTCACTTGGCGAGCGCACCCGACGACAATTTGGTCGTCCCCGCCAACACAATTAGGTTATACCAGACTGGTTTATTCCGTTCCTGTATTTATGTGACCAGGGACATCTTTTTGCTTTTCAAAATTAAGTGGGATTCGATTTTTTCCCAATTAGGACGTTTCCTTTTTAATTTTCGGAAGTGGTGAACTGTTTCCGGATATTGGTTTTAGATTTCTTTTTTCTTTGTGAATATTCTTCCTTCTGATTTCCTCTTTAGACAGCTGTCACCTGTCGATATTTTATTTGTAGGCATTTGATGGATTGTTTATCGTATCCTACGAGTATTACCCAGTAACTGGGATGTGGAGGAAGGATAGGCGACTGCCTATCAGTGACTACTCCATGTAAAATACTGGTACTTAGTTGCATCTGGTTAGACTGGAAGCTGATCTCAACATAGTTGGGAAAAGGCTAGGCTGATGATGATCTAATGGATTTTTTACGCAAGCCAAGTATTTGCTGTTTTGGTGACGTACCTATGTAGGTATGGACAACTTTTGAGTGACCTATTCCCAGCTGTTGTATGTAATAGGCTAAGATGCTAAGTGAATGATTGATTAGTCTGCCCTCATAAGTCACCCCTGCAGCTGAGTTAAATCCAAGCAGCCTTAGATTTGCGGAGTCAATTTGTCACTGTCTGACTCAATCCGCTTGCTCACGGAAAGTCCAGTGCTATTTCGTAAATTAGCCCTAAAAGATCTAACCAATTCAAATCTTCTTGCTAAAGTTTTAATCTACCAGGACTGGTGCGAAAGCGAAAAGTGATAGCAGATTTAAATAAATTAAGCTTAATGAAACGGAGGGTTAGTATAACAGTGAACACCCCTGAAAAGCCAAACATATTTAAACAAAATATAAAAACGTTTATATCAGACCATAAAGGTTAATATTACAACAAAAACAGAAATATCATCTAATATACACTTCTGGACACATCTATTGGCCCACCTTGTATTTTCCGTTTCGTTTGGTCCTAGCTAAAATTTTATATTAGGTCGAGCAAAAAGTTTTTATGCAGTTTTGAACCTGGCACATTCACAATTTCATCCAATAGTCTTTTTTTGAATTTCGAACACAGAATTTAAAGAAACTAAAGACAATTTGGAGCCTGTTTGTTGATATCAAACAATCGAATACTAAGAAAACTTGGTTTTATTGGTTTACTTGGATTTAATTCTTGAAAAAGTGATTGATATCTTTGGTTTTGCAACAAACATTACTTATTCTTAACATTAAGGTGAGGTTCTATCAATAATCTATGGATACTTCACCTGAAGTCGCCGCCTAAGCTGTGGCACTTATTCAGGCCGGACACAGCCAAAGAAACGTGAGTGCTCAACTTAATTTAAGTCGATCTGCGGTCCGAAATGTTTATCGGAGGTACCTAGAGACTGGCGGCTTTGTTCGTCGCCAAGGAAGGCCACGATCTCGGGTCACAACTGAAAGGCAGGATCGATTCATCGTGACGACCAGCTTGAGAAATCGTCACCTTACCTCCATTGAGATACAAAACCAACTTCGCGACTTCCACGGAGTATCTGTGAGCGCTCGAACTGTTCGGAGAAGGTTAAAAGAACGCGATATGGTACCACACAAGCCAGCTAATGGGCCCAAACTAACGCGAGCCCACCGAACAGCGCGCCTTCATTTCGCACGCAGTCATTTAAATTGGACACAGCAAGATTGGAGCCGTGTACTCTTTTCTGATGAGTCTAAAATTGTGTTACATGGCAATGATGGAAGGAAGAAGGTCTACCGACGTAAGGGAGAGCGTTTCGCACAATGCTGCTTTGAAGAGAGGGTTGCTTATGGCGGTGGCTCATGGACTGTCTGGGGCGGTATATCCGCGAGCGGCAAAACTCAACTTGAGGTTGTTACAGGACCACGGCTGCCAACATTAAATGCTGAAAGGTACATTCGTGAGTGCTTAGAACCTCACGTGATACCATACGCGGACTATGTGGGCCCAAATTTCCTTTTTATGCATGATAATGCAAGAGCCCATGCGGCCGGCATCGTCAGAGAATATCTTCGGGATGTGAACATCACAGTTATGGACTGGCCAGCCAGAAGCCCAGACATGAACCCCATTGAGCACATGTGGGACGAGCTAAAAAGACGTGTTAGGGCTCGTCAGCCAGTTGCCCAGACGATGCAGGAGTTGAAAACTGCCATAGAAGAGGAATGGGAGATGATCCCTCAAAATTTCATAGAGCGGTTGATAAACTCTATGGCCTAATCGTATGAGAGCTGTGGTAGACGCCCATGGAGGCAACACGCGTTATTAGATTAAACCTTTATTTGATAAAACATGTTTTTTATTCAAAAATCAATTGCCTTTAACAAGGCGCATATCCGACTTGTTAGGCGTAGCTCCATGTCGTATGGTATTCTGAATTCAAATTTAAAACAATACGATCGAAAAAGATGGTAAAATATATCAGGTTTAAAACTGCATCAACAGTTTTTGTTCAATCTAGCAATCATATTTCGGTAGAGGCCATCGAAACCTAAACTCTAAGGTGGGCCAATAGATGTGTCCAGAAGTGTATTATCTTCAGAAATATATTTACACCTCTATAAATATATCGGGCAGGCTGGAACGTGGACCTTTGAAAGGTTATCTTAGTAATTATCTCCGTTTATAAGAGTTTAAATCCCTGAAAAGCAAAATGTATAATTGGGCCTTTGGTTTTTCGTTAGCCAATATTGTTTCTGACGGCTGGGCAAAAGCCTCCCCTTCGTCCTTGGGGAAAATTGGGCGTTTACTACTCTATAATTATCTTTTAAAATAATTACAAGTCTACAAAAAGAAAAGCTTTTACAAATATATTTATCACACAATCAGCCTGTAGAGTTCCCACTGCGGGGACACACCTCTCTGTGAGAGGGAGTGGGTCATAATCTACCACGCGAGCCCAGTGCGGGTTGGCGGATGTCACATGTCTTCAGACAGGCACTTTACTTTCTGTATTTAATTTCAGCACCACTACTCTGAAAACGGCGAATGAAAATATCGTGAGGAAACCAGCTTGTCTTAGAACAAATATATTTACACCTCAATAAATATATCGGGCAGATTAGAATGTGGACCGAGCCTTGAAAGGTTATCTTAGTAATTTGTGCTGTGGGTGTTCGCCTTTATAGTAACCGCCTACTGGCCAAACAATCTATATTCTATGGAGTGACAAAACAATTTGAAAATAATCAATAAATAAGATATTTTCCTTGCATTCTTGAGAGGATATTGTGGCACGTTTCACTTGTGGGTTGTAAAAGCGTGGGTGGCTTGATTATTCGGTCTTCTTTGCGAGGAAAATGTGACCAGGAATATACTGTTTTGAAAAGTTTCGGAAAAGGAAAAATGTATTATGCCTCGTGTACTGGAAAAGTCTTCCCGCATTTCCTGGTCACGAGGCGTAATACATATAACAAGCTATACAAACCGGCCAAGTGCAAGTCGGACTCGCTCACGAAAGGCTCCGTACCACACGGTAAAATACGCCAAAAAAAAATCACGTTTCTAGTATGGAGACCTCCTTTAGTTTTTATTAACTGTATTTTATTTTTATTATTTGTTGTCATAGCGGCAATAGAAATACACAATATGTGAACAATTCATCTGTCTACCTATTAGGGTTTTTGAGATAGAGCCCGCTGACAGCCAGGCGAACGGACGGAAGGACCGCGGAGGCTTAGTAATACTGTTCCGTTGGCACCCTTTGGGTACGGAAACGGGAAAGAAAACGATTGATAAATACTGTGTATTTTCGTAAACGCGTTTCTTTTCAATTCAGAGGGAAAGGTCAGAGGTTCTCAAATCATTCTGATGCTAAAATCCATTTCCTGGTTCACTTGAGTATTTATTCGTACAATTTCGATCACCACCTTTCCGCGAAATGCGAAAGTTTACAAAAATCACCACAACTTCAGCAAACAACAAATGGAGGGAGACCTCGTCATTTCCTCCGATCTAAATATAGACCTGTCAATATGAACCCCCCGAATCTCGCAACAAAGACAGTATCTTATCATCGAATAGAACATTTATTAAATTGACGAGCAAACATTTTTATCTCTGCGTTTGCTGTCAAAAGATAAATTCCCTACGATACACTTCACGATTTACTATACTTATTACATACTAACATCACGTGTTTTATGAAATAAAGTGACAAAATATAAGTTTGTAGTGTCGTCTGTGACTAAACATGGCCATTTTGGATACTTTGCAGTTGTCAAATCAAGTGGAGAAGTTGGCGCAAGTCAGCCGAGACCTCAGGCGGAAGCATAAGCAGATACAGAATCAGGTATGGTCTTTTTTAAAACTTTTAGAGCCGAGATTGGTTTGTACAGAAAGCCCGTGAATAATTTTGACAGGAATTTGACGTATTACGTCATTGTTAGGAAATGTCACTCTGACATTCCTTTTTTTTTTCTTTGCGCACAACCGGTGGTTGTCGTTCCTGTAAATGTGATTTATATATTTCTAATTTTTGTCATCTGATCCGGGCCTCTGTATAACTAAGTTTCGTCCTTTTGGCAAAGGTTTCTATCCTACTAATGAAAAAATTTGAAAGCTTTTTGCTCTGAACACGGTCCAAAGGAACTTCAAAGTTCAGAGGGACTTTGAAATTTAACCTTAATTGTACACTCCATTTAACTACATAATATTTTGGATCAAATCTTGCCAAAGTAGGATATAAATTTCGTTGCTTAGTTAGATTTATGCACATATTTACTAGAATGCTTCACACAACACAACGTTATTTAGCATTATGTTGTTATTTTTCAAACTTTTTTTTTTTTTTTTTTGTTTGTTTCGGGGTTTACCCCCTTTTCCTACCGCAAACAAATGATAAAGTTTCCCGCTTTATACTTTTTCTTCTGAGGCTTAACCACGCACAAATACACCTGTCAGGGGCACTCGGAAAACGGCATATCTATTGTTTGTTCCAAAAGTGTCTGATGACAGTGTAAACAAACCCTTATCAGGTTAAATTCTTACGCAAACACTCACTTTTAATTAGGGAATTAGTAGCACGTCCATCTGTATTTAGAAGTTTCCAACTTTATATCTAAGTGGTGAGATTCCAACAATTATTGTTTGAACAACATTATTAAATTGTAACTGAAAAATCATCGACAAAAATTTAGGTTATAAAAAGTAACCTCATTTGTCAATGTAAAACTAGAATTAGAATTTTTTGAAATTAGAATTTCAGGTTTAAGTATTCATCAAATCACTCAATTTGTTGGAACACAGAATACCTATTGCCTGGACAACCCTTGCATTGAATTATCATATCTTTTGTAACCAAACGTGTTGTCTGCCTGAATAATAGCGTAGCTCGTAGCCTGCTACACAGCATCGCACTTACGATTCAAAGAAGATTTATGACAGCGCGGGCGGGTTTCGACGCTTTGATGCCTAGTCAAATTCTAAAAGTAATCGACGTTAATTTTATACTAGTTGTGCCCGCGACTTCGTTCGCGTGCATGTCGGGAGAAAATAGGATTTCAAGGGTTTTAATTTTTGCGCGGAACCCTATTTTTTTCCTAAAATGAAAGCCTAAGCCTAAGTTACTCGTTATAAAATCAGCTGTCAGGAAAAACGATCCAGCCGTTTCGGAGATTAGCCGGAACAAACAGACAGACAGACACAAATTTTTAAAGCTGTTATTTTGACATTACAAACAGATACTTTCATTTTATTTATTTGTATAGATATTTTTAAAGCCGAAAGACATCCACTGCTGGACATAGGCCTCCCCCAAGCACCTTCACTGCGACCGGTTCTGTGCTTTTCGCATCCAACGGGTTATATATGATATATGGTCTAGTTCACCGCGTTTTGGAAGAGCTAAAGGGCCTCAACTTAGATCAGGCACGGTCTAGCATAAATCATTCTCCACGAAGCTTCTTGTGACGTATAACTTGGTATTACGTGTGTGTTGGCAGCATAATACATGTAAGGTCATGTCTCCACATTAATTTCATGTTTAATTTTACATACATTAGGTTGTGTAGCTCTAAAGCAGTTTAAAGTTGGGCTGGGCAAAGCATCTTCAACTTTGTTAGGCGTTAAAGACACAGTTTTTCTAACCACTGAATTTATCCCTTTTCAAAAGACGGTGTCAGAAGTTGGAACATCCGGTGTATTCTGTAAAAATCTCACCGTGAAAACTAAGGTGCAGTAAGCCTGAGCTAAGCAGTATCAGGTGGAATGACAGCTCACTTCACCTTAAGACTCCCGCAGAAAGTCGCGATGCGACGGTGCGGGGCGATTTTGGTAGAACAATTTCCATGAAGTTTTTAAATAAATTGTGCTACTACAGTCGCTTCTTATATTTACACGCGGTTTTATCACAGGTGAATTCTCCCGGTGAGGAAGCGCCTTTAGATTCAAATTCACTTATTTAACTCTGCCATTTTTCTTAAAATACAAGTAACATGGAAGGAACTTCTAACTAACAGTAGACTTTTTAGCTACTTTAACTAGGTATTTGATTAGGGCCTCCTAGAGATGTTTGTTAGCAAACGAGCAACTGACTATCAGAAGACTTATTAACACTTTGCGGGACACGAAACGTAATAACAAAAAAACTTACATTGTGTCTCGTTCTGTGTCCTTCAATCCAAACCAGGCACAGTCTGTACATATCCTGGTGATCCAAAAAATGAGCTATTTTCACTAGGTCTTTGATTAATTTAGCATAACGGCATCCCATACCACGTTTATCAGCAACAGCAACAAGAACGTTAAGCCAAGTTGATTGATTCATTGTATTTTGTTTCGCCCAATAAGGATCAAGGACGTTTCTCAACAAGAGTATCGCTTGCTAACAGTCTTGCTCACCTCTGCAGAGAATATTAGCGTAAAGGTATATACAAACAGAACCGAACACGAGTATACTAATCCACTTAGTTCTAGTCGGTAAATGTGGGTACCTATATTTGACACACATTTGGAATTAGCTAGTGTATCGATCGAGTGAAGCAATTTCACTTTGATGGTGAAATGGAGGGTAATGTGTTTTATACGTATGTACTACAGTAGGCAAACGTAATATATGTACAGACGCCAGTACATCAAGCTACTACAATCTGTCAAATTTCTTTAATATATTTTCAACTTTATCGCTAAAGCATTAAGGTTCAAGGTAAATTGAGAAAATTTCACAGCTTCGGGTAGCTTGACCTACTGGCGTCTGTACATAATCAGCCTATAATGTTCCTACTGCTGAGACACAGGCCTCCTTTCTTCGAGAGGGAGTAGGCAAATAATCTACCACGCGGGGGGTTAGTACATAGATGTCACATGTCTTCTTCAAATGTTTGGTTTCCTCACGATTTTTTCCTTCACCGTTTTGAGAGCAGTGGTGATGAAATTATTTACACAGTGTAAAGCCTGTCTGGGTTCGAACCCACGAAATACAACTCGTAAGTCGTGGCCGTTACCACTGGGTCACCACTACTCAAAAACATGGCAGTAATGTACAGACGCCAGCAGGTCAAGCTACCCGAAACTGTCAAATTTTCCCATTCAACCTTGAACCTTAATGCTTTAGCGACAAAGATGAAAATCTTTTGAAGAAATTTGACAGATTGTAGTAGCTTGATGTGCTGGCGTCTGTATGTGTAAACAAGCAATATTATAGAGGCGTAGAGTTGCTCAGATTATTTCCGTTTGTTATTCTTTTGTCTCAGCGGAGGGCGCATAGCGTTCAACAACTTATTAGAATTTACGATAAGACAAGGGCTTATTAAATTGAGATAGACTTACTTTATAAGTACTTTGATGTTCAGCAAAGAGGATTTATTTTGTGTTATTTTAAGAAAGTCTGCTCCTACGTGACTTGATTATATCGCCGACAAGAACTGAAAATTGACAAATTGAATGAATGGTTTAAAAATAGTAAACTAGTGAAAGCATCCATTTTTTAGATTCTTCAAAGATAGGTATGATACCTGAAGGTCAATTCTCGTAATTAAAAACGTTCAAAACCTAGTCGTAATTTCATCTGATTCAGCGACAATCAATGTCAAAAACTTGCCAAAAATCTACATTTTTGTCAAAATCTAAAATCTAAATTTGTGTCGTGGTATTTTTGACAGATGAGACTGAGATCAGACTGTGAACGTTCTTAAAAATTACGAGGATTGCCCCTCTGTTTACAATCATTGTTACAAGATAGGTACCATGAGTCTAATGACTTATCTGTGTAGGTATAATATTTAAACATCAGTAAATATTCATAAGCGGTGGCTGGAATCAATTTAACGTCAAATCCCCTCTTTTTAGTTTGTATGTCTGTATGTTCCAGCTACATCTCAATAATACTGAACGGATATTGACGGGGTGTACCTTGTATGAAAGCTTTATGTCCAACCAAAAACCGGAGGTATGTACCATTGCGATATGTCAAACGGAGGCCTGGCAGGATCATCAAATATTAACATAGAATTGTGAGCGAAAAGAAAATGGCGGAAAACAAGTCGTTGTTTTAATTTATCGTTAAAAAAACACATTTGTACATATACATACATACACGTTAAGTCTTTTGCGAAGTAGGCAGAGAGTTTGTGTCTAAAAGTTTATGACTCTGCTCATTTCTTTTTTAATTTTCTTTTTTCCTTGTGCATGATTTGCTAGTGCCAACTTTTGAAACTAGGTAAGCTTTTTTGAAGGTGTTCCTGCATAGACTACAGTTTTCATCGACTGGATAAAATGTTTAGATAGTAAATGCGGATTTCACCAATGAAACAGACGGGCAATTCTCGTAATTTTAAGAACGTTCACACTCTGAAGGCCAATTACCGTAATTAAAAACGTTCAAAATCTAGTCGCAATCTCAGCTCAGCGACAATCAATGTCAATAACTTGTCAAAAATGTAGGTCCTTTAATTTGTCTACGTTTTTGCCAAGTTTTTGACATTAAAATTTGTTTGTCGCTGAGATGAGATTGCCCTTGGAATTGGCCTTCAGGACTTCTAAACAAGGTTCAAGAGCTGTCAGTGACAATATTCCATAACAATTTTGATACTGACAACTCTTGCGGTTTAGATGAGCTGAACGCTCCGTTCTATAATGGCACTAGATTTCCGATGAGCGCATCGATGTTGTGGTCTTATTTTGCAACATAGTTTTTTCAACCTTATTGCTTAGAAATTATGTTTTATTTTTGCGTAAATATAAAAAAAATACGTTTACTTTCCAATCAAAGTAGTAAATGTATTTCAAACGATAATAAACTTTACGTTTTAAAGATAAGGTTTGTATGCCATCGCGGGCAGATAAGGAGTGATGTGTTTTTGTTATTAATCTAAAATCTAGTGCTATTGTTGATCGATCTTCATTCTAAAATCAACTTTATTTAAAATAAGCCTAAAATCAATTATTGATCGTAGGCTGAACGTTCTGTTTGAATGGTGAAATTCGCCTTAAGTTGTTTTATTGCAATTAAAAGGTGGATGCTCGACTATTTTTATGCGACCCGTATAAATAATTTTAGTGCCAAAAACTTCCATAGCATATTTCGATCAGAATGAATTCTCCTCAAGTATAAGCGTTTGTACAAGTTTTTGGCACCGAATCTCCACCGAACACGTTACTTACTGCAGGCTGCAACTACTAAAGGCTTATTTATGTTAGATCGTGTCTGGTCCTAACCGAAGCACAGATGCATAATGTATATGAAATATAAAAACGTCTGATTTTTTTACCTTTGTAATATCATCATTATAAGGAACTCAAGGTATTGATAGCGTTCATCCCGCGCGGGCTGGCAAACGTCGCGTTTCTAGTGGTTTTTCGCGATTATTTTTTTATTAAATTTAAACCTAAGTACTTACTACACTTTTACAGCCAAGCACTAGATCGTTGGTATCTATAATTATTTTTAACATTTAATCTTAAATAGAAAATAATTGACATTTGTAAATTTTCATGAGTAAATACCAAAATACCTGTTAAAAAAATTGCATTCAAACTTATAGATACCAATAAGTTCCGATCTGGTACTTGACTGTAAAAAAATTTGGTTTAAATTTAATAAATTAATCACGAAAAACCACTAGAAATGCGACTTTGACGTTGCCAGCCCGCGCGGGATGAACGCTCTTGCTTCGGATTCGGCACGGTCTAACGGAGTTATTATTTCTAAATGTAATCTCTCAATTTATTTGCTCTAGTTTTCTTCTTTTTTCCACTAGGCAACATTAGGTTTACTACAAAAATAATGGACATTTGTTTTTCAAATATAGGCCTTATTAACGTAAATATTTTTCTTTTTTTCCAGATGCGCTTAGTATGTGAGGAGCGTTCGGAGCTGACGGCCATAGTACAGTCACAACAGAGGGACATCGCCGCGCTACAGCAAGACAGCGCACAGAACAAGGTTGGTTTCCTACGCACTGTCCTTAAGGCATCCATACATTTATATTGCTAGCTTATTCTTAAGGTCGTATTTTGAAAAGATTTTTTTTTTTTTTTGTTATTAGCTAGCACTGTTTTTTGTGGAACGTTGATTCTGTTTAGCTGCCATACAATCTTACGGGGAAAGGACCAGGGGGTCTACTCCGAAGTGATATCAGCCGAATGTTCGGCCGTTTCCTGCTACGAAGTTACTATTTGGTTCGGTCGGTCTCGATCCTACACTCCTACACTCTTTCTAATATTGACTATAGTCCCGACCCAACGGAGCCGATCCGAACTTTTTTTGCATTTTTCAATAATATTCGGTTCGGCCATCTGTCGGTCCGATCCGATCATTCGCACTTTGCACTTCGTAGTAGACCCCCCGGGGTAGCTCGCAAAATTCAAACTTTGAAATAGTCATTCAATACGGTTATAGTTACCAGCACGTAAGTTGGCAAAAGATTTTGTAGTGGGGGAAGTTCGCGCACGCACAATTTCATACATTTTTACATGCGCGAACTTCCCTTCCCTTACTACAGAATATATTGCCAACTTACGCGCTGGTAACTATATACGAACTTAGAGGGTTGTATCGATGATTTTAATGGTTATAATTCTGTAAATACTTGTTACGGTCGCGAATCATATTTTGACCTGCAAATTGCAAAAAAAAAATGTAAGATTACAAATTGCTAAATTTGATGTTTGCGGGCTACCCTTTCGCTTCTCCCTTAGAGATAAGCTGTCAAACATGCAGGCGTATGACTACCTCTAACGACATAAGACCTTAACAAAATACCCTTATTATAAATACCCTCAATTTATTCGACTTGCGCATAAACAAGGCGTCGTTCATCAGCATTCAGGCTCGCGCCACGTGCCCCTTCAAGTGACCCCAAACTTTGACAGTTCGAACAAAATTACATTTAGACTTCGTAGAAAATTAAATTGTTAAAATCCGGGTGATTTAATTTCGCTAAAACGAGTAATAAATATTATCATTTATTATATTTACATAATTTAAAATAATTGACAATATGCCCAAAGAATCAGCAGTGCCATACAACGTGGCGATGCTGCCAGCCTTTTGGGCACTTTGTCTATTGACAGCGATGCGGACGAATTTTGTGCCCTTTTATTATTTCCCCTCCTTTTTATATAGGTACTTGTACATTATATAAATTCAATTTTGCAGAAGTGCCCAACATGCGGCGTGGCGACTCCTGACGGCATTGACGACGACGACCAGTCATCCAAACCAACCTTCAGCGTACGAGAGCTTCGCGCCATCCTCCACGAACGCAACGAGCTCAAACTGAAGCTCAGCCGCGCAGAAGAACAGCTGCATGCGCTACAGATCGATCAGCAACATGATAGGTAGGGTCAACTAAGATGTGTCCTGGGTCAGATAATCCACTTGATATCGATCAACTCAACCTATCACAGTCCACTGCTGGACATAGGCCTCTCCCATGCTGCGCCATAGCACCCTGTCTTCTGCCTTCCGCATCCAGTCTGTCCCAGCCACCTTTTTGTGGTCCGTCCAAATATCCCGTCCATCTTCGCTGGGGGGCGTCCCACACTACCCTTGCCGATACGCGGTCTCCTCTCTAGGATTCGTCTGCTCCCCCATCGGCATCGACAATTCATTTGATAATAGGCTAGACATTTTTTTTCCTTATTACACGATTTTGTACATTAAAATGGGTCATAAGCTGACTCTTTACTGATAATAAAATTGAAAAAAAAGAAATTGGGGAAAATGGCTCTCCTAAGAATCTCCTCAAAAAAATTGCCTCCGCCTTCTGCATCAATTATGCCTTTAGATTTGTTGTCATATTATGAGGTGAACTCCCATAAGCTACCATAGCATTCCTGCATTATTTCTTCTTAATCCGGTCTTCAATGTCACCAAGACCAGTTTGCCCATAACTGATAAGGTTAAGGAGAAGTGACGCAACTGACCACCATATTAACACCTTATTCACAGTGGCTCAGACACATCACCATCAGTGAGCACAGCCCACCCTGAGGAAGAAGAGGCTCCGGTCCAGGGTCCGCTACCAGCGGAGCCGGACGACGCGCCCTGGAAGAGGAATAGTGGCATCAGGAAGTTGTGAGTACACTTGTTGTTTTGTAGTAAAGGAGCTGGGATGTGTTGAGTAGTGACGTCATTTGGGTACATGAGCGTAACCTTTTTTTTTCCGGATGGGAAATCATCAAATGACCCCTCCCGCTCTGGGTGGAGCGGAAGGGAGTGTCAGACTCTTACTGACTAAAACCCACCCATGTTCCTTCCTTTGCCCTTTATGTTCCGGGGTAGCGGTAACCCTTTCGGACAATCCCCCTGAATGAGCGTAACCTGACGTAACGAATTTAAATCATCGTTCTGTTTCTGTCAATCGTTTGAAGGTGAAAGAGACAGAATGATGTTTTAAATACGGTTAGAGCTAAATACGTTTAGAGATTTGTGGTGCAAGTAGCTTGGCTGCTGACCAAATCACGCTGAGGCCAAAATTACGCTGGGTTAACACTCATCTGGCCCTTCGCGCGCTATGTGGCCACGACCGACTGGTCATTCGTCTGTCTTGAATATAGTTGTAAATAAACAGATTTTTTAAGCACGACCACGTGGTTTAAAACATTTTATTTAGTCGGGCGATCGGATCGTGACGGCCGGTTGTGGTCGTGGCTGCATAGTGCGCGAGATCCCTTACTATCTTATAATTTGGTGTTGTGAAACTATAAAATGGACTTGTATATTTTCATTGACGGTTTCTAAAAGTCTATTTCTTCTGATCTATGTTCAAACCAGACAAAGTAGTCCTATGTAAATAAAATCAATCTGCATGAATCCTAGTGTAATCCTAATACACACAGCACTCAATAATAATCTGGGTCGGTGATGGCTATAGGTATGGCCCATGTGGCCTGCAGATGGGCCAAATAGAATGCATGAAATGAGAAAGTATGTGGTGCATAATCAGCCTCTAATGTTCCCACTGTTGGGACACAGGCCTCCTCTCTGTGGGAGGGAGCGGTACTTCGATTTGGTTCTAGGATATTTTGGTTTCCTCACGATGTTTTGGGATCTTAAAATATTCCGACAAAGCATAAAATACAGGGTGGCAGAGACATCGACGCGCAAGCTGTTACCATGGATTCAGTATAAGATTCTGAACCCCTCTGCGTTGAAATTCTTCTTCGGTTATTAAAACAAAATAAAAAAAAATGCTGTTCCATACTTTTGACCGTGTAGTAGACCGGTCAAAATGTATGGAACAGCATTTTTTTTTTCTAACAACCGACGTAGCGTTGGAAGGCCTCCCACAAGGAGGACCGACGACCGTGTGAAGGCCGCAGGAACCCGCTAGATGCAGGAAGCACAGAACCGGTCGAAGTGGCGGTGCTTTCGGGAAGCCAGTGTCCAACAGCGAACGACTTTCGGCTGAAATTAATGAAACCGACGAAATATTTCTACGCTAAGGGTAGCGTAGAAATATTTCGTCGTCTAGAATCATGTGCTGAAATTCATGGTTACAGCTTGCACGTCGATGTCCAGCCACCCTGTATAACCAACATCCATTTATTAAGGGGGATGCGGTAGGTAGTCCGCGAATTCCAAATTTTCTTACGTTTTTTACAATTTGTACTTAAAAAGGCTACGTTACAAAGATACTTGTAATTTAATTTAATGAAATTTAATTGAGCTATGCAGTAAAAAATTTTTAATTTGGCCCATGTTGCCGCTTAGTGCAATTAAAATGATAAATCTATCAAATACTTCGGATAAAGAGATAAAGAGGCATGCACTTGATTTTAACTCAAGGTATTTAGTTTGTATGAAAATTAACAAAAAATAAAAAATAAGAATTCATGAATGTGTCCAAAATGAAAAGTGCTTATTTCCATGGTCTGAACATCTGGTCGAAGTTTATGTATATCGTCCGGAACACGGTGTATAATTTATTCGAGTTTGACTAGTAAGGGGTGACTACCGAGATGACGACTGATGTGCCGACCCTGGAAATAAACTGGGAAAAAGGCAGGAGAATTATGATTTGAGGTTGAACTATGCACGATCGAGAATGATCCATAACGTCCTCCTGCATGGCATGTTTTAATAAAGCCTTAGATTATATAATAATTATTATTTCCCTTGTTATTAATGTATAGTTTTCGTCGTGTGTCGGTGCTTCGCTATTTGTCCTATGTTGTGGTGGTATTGTAATAATAAATTGTAGAACTAATTATCACAAATCTTCAATACATTTAATATCACTCATGCTCATACTAACTTGATTCTAATTTGTGTTGTTGCGCGTCACACAGAAACTTAGTGAATTTTGTTCTCTACTTTTTTTTTAACTTTGACTTTCTATTTTTTGTAAATACTTCTCTATGGTTCTGTCTTCCGTCTGACGCGCACTTGTCTATGGGAGAACTATCCGTATTGTAACGTCCAACTCCTAACCTAACACTCAAGCTTTTATTTGGTTCTGGTACATTTTTTCCCTATTTTTTTTTTTCTAAGAAAGCATGATCAATTTAGCCCTAAGAAACTCTTTGGTTGTTTTATTCAAAATTTCTTTGTTTTTAGGTGTTTTTGTGTAGTTAAAAAAAATATGGAAAATTCAACCAGGGCCGAAAGAGATGGTGCACGATACGACAATATGCTGCACTGTGTTGCATGTTAATACGACATACGACATTACACTGTCATGAACGCTTCACGCTTGACCACTATCCCCAATCCTGTCCCTTTTTTATTTAACCCACTCACATATTTTATGTCCCGCACTTTTTCATTTATTTTTTTGTTTATTTCATTATATTCTTGCTAAATAAATGTACGGTCAGCAAGGTCATGTATGCACAATATTTTTTTTTTTATACTATTCTGAATAAAAAAAAGTACTTTTTTATATTTTTTTCAGTACCTATTGAATGTGCTGTAGATCAATGCTAATTTTTGTAATATATAAAAAAAAAATATTTTTTTCTAATATTATTCTTTTTTTAAGTAAATAGCTAGGAAAAAAACAATTTCTTTGACCTATAAATTTGATGATATTTTTATTGCTAAAATAATACGTCGACCTTGGATTTTCACAAATACCTAATATTTAGCGATGAAATCCAGTCGATTTCAAAAGATATTTTAAATACAGTGTATTAATTAAAATATTTTTTTTAATGCAAGAAATGAACTGACCGATTTTATTTTCCCCCTTCCCCATTTATTTTCCCCCTATTTTGTTGACGTTTGTTTGTTCCCCGCGCGGTAGGTTCCGCCTGGCGCTCTCGTCGCGCGCAGAAGGTCGTCGCTCGCCGCCTCCAAGAATCTCTTTCGGCCCTTGGTATTGAAGATGTGTTGCTCTGCGGTACGTGAGGGGGGTTGGGGGACGTTCTGAAAGGGGGCTGACGATTATCAGTAGACATTGGAAAGTCTAATGGGTGTCTGAAGACCGGTGTTACTGTCAAAGTAGGACTAATAGACAATGGCGTAGTGACTTCGATGTGTTTATGGCAAATTGGTTACAATAGAGAAGTTGGGTATTTCTGGGGCTATGTGCAACAATGGCGAGAAGTTTAGTTTCAAACGAAGTATTAATTTTATTTTACAAGTCGTGAAGATTCGACTAGCGAGACACTAACAATGGTTTTTACAATATTACACCGTGCGAAAAGGTAAATATTTGATAGGAACTTGCAGCACTGAATTTCAGGGTTACCAACGTAGAAAAATAAAAACGTGACTGTTGATTGCAAAGGGCTTTGAAAGTCCGTGGCACACCTCTCCGCTATTTTTTTTTTCAAAATGGCGGCGTTTCTTGGAACCTATATAAACGTAAACGTGACACTTTAAGGGATTTGGTCTTATTATGTTTTCTGTTTGCATTGATATTAGCTATCAATTTATATTTAATTCATGCGGCGCCGCCATTTTGAAAAATAAATCAAAATGGCGCGACAGTAGGTCTCCTAGGTTCCATAAAATATCTTTAATCCCTTTTGCGACCAATACTTTTTTTGTAGTTCAATATTTTTTTATTTACATGATTTTTTTCAATCGTCAGCACTTCATCTTCAGAGCGTCCCCTTATTCGGTCAAGCAGTTTTGTTTGACTGCATATTATGTTTATTACACAGCTTTCACATTCACACAATGCAGTAGATAGACAGGTACTCATATTTATTAATAAGACAAATTTTATGAAGAAATTATGATTGGTTTGTTAATATATTTATCCAGGATATGATCAACTTGCCTGCTAACAGTGGTTAAGTTTAAAAGTTTAATACTATGTATTATACGCAACCACTTTTGATACAGTTACGAACATGCTAAAATATAACGATATATATTTCATTTTGGGTCTTTATTACCGTATTCTGGTAAGATTGCCCCCACTCCATCCAGATTCGTTTTTTACCAGAATATGGTGAAGCAGACCCTCAGTAAAATTGACAGCTATTTACTTACTGCAATCATTTCTGTTTTCAGTTTTCGCAAGCTCTTTGTTGAGTCTGATCTCGCCGTGGGCGGATTCCAGCGCCGCTCCTTATCCTCGCTGGCCCGCGGGCCCGCCCCCCCCGCGCCCCCCGCGCGCCCCGCAGGTGCCCCCCCCCGCCCCCACGTAGACACAGCGTCCCCCCCGCACGCGCACGCGCCGCACCTCCGCACGCACGGACACACCGACGATACTCCGACATCAGGACCCTTCCCGTTACAAAAATTGACCTCAGACAAGAACTACTCGACTTAAACCTCGGGGCGCAAGAGTTTGACAGCTGGCTCGGTACTAAATTTGAAGAAAATGAACAGTACGAAAATGAATCTTACGACGAAAGGTTTGAGCACGATATTCCTTTGCAGCGGTCTGTCTCCCTCGACAGAGGTATCGACATCTTCAATCACTTGCAAACTATAGGCTCGGAAAGTTCAGATAGCGTTGATTCCTTGTGGACAGTAGATTCGGTTGGCAGAAACAGTATGGCAGATAGGTACAGGAGTTTCGAAGATATCCCCGCTTCTCCGTACAAAGCGAGAAGCAGGCGTGCATCTTTAGGTGTGGAAACGTTCTTAGAACGAGATCTAGCGTTGGCGGTATTGAACGAAAGCTATAAGGGTCTGGGTGCCACGAATGGTAGTGTGTCCCCACAGGTAAGGAAACTAAAAAGATGTTTCACATTCGCCGGGACTTTTGACAGTATTAAGAACCGGTCAGTCGAAAATTTGGTCCAAAAAGAAAGACCCAAACTCCGGCTGAAGATCCCGAATAGGAGAAATATCAACAGCTGTCCTGTTTCACCAGAAATCAACAGGATAAGGGACTTCTTCCAAAATTCTGCTGACGGTGTTGAAACAAACATGTCTGATGATGAGGACCAAGAGTTTGAAGTACAGAAGCCGGTTTATAGGAGCATATCTGTAGAGTGGAACCAAGGGGAGGGAAGCAAAGTGCGGCAAAGACGGTCTGGTATCCAAGATATGATGACGGATTTGAGAAGGAAAGTTCTGATAAAACAAGAGTTTAAAAGTAATGAAACCCACGAAAGAAATCAAGGACCGCCAGAATCTTCCAAAAGTCTTCTAAAAGGCACCTATGCAAACCGAAACTCAAACTTCGTAAAACTAAAAAAGATTGTTCCATTACCGGGCAACACTGACTCAAACGTCATCGGGCCCACAATAATCATATCCCGCGCGGATTCCCACGGTGTTGCCAAAATATCAAATACTTCCAATTACGTAGAAATAAGTAGGAATTGTGACTGTCGAATATGTAACGAGGGAGACGGAAGATACTTCGTACGGAGTGTGCTAAGTAAATTGTTCGTTAAAATTGTTTCTTGTAATAGTAGGAAATTATATTGGGACGAGAATAATAACCTGAATGATAGTGAGATGTACACGTGTATAATGCATGTACTGAAGTTGATGCTAGGGCTGTGGTTGAGACATCTTGATCATAATTAGTAGGATAATCACATCCAATTTGAATCACACATCGTCTTAGCGCATCAATGGCAAAAAGTTCAAACATCTTTGGCCCCAAAATTCAGCTGCGAGAACTCCTCTCACTGACATTGGAAATTATTGTCTTTAAATTTACAAGGGGTTTATTTATAAATGTTGCTTAAAGTCAAGTTATGATAAACGTCTGCTTAACCATTGATTTTTTTACGTCTCTTAACTTTAAGCAAAGTTAAATAAATACACCCATAAGTGTGTACTTTGAGGGAAACTAGTTTTGGGTCAAAACGGGAATGGGTTAATATTACAAAGTTGTCGAAATCTTATTGTTGTTTTTATTTAATAAACTCAAATGAATCTAAAGCATTGCTATCTCGATACTAACAGATGAAATAAGAAAGGGTTGCAAGATAAGTAAATTGGTCAAATTAGAATTGGTTTCCATGGCAACTTAGAATTTAACACCTGAATACAATTGAAGTTTGACAGCTCTAAAGCTTCAGCCAAACGCGAAACTAAACGTGAACACCAGCGCGACTACAGCGGTCGCGTGGCTGTGCAAGGTGCCATAGGTAAACACGAGCAGCGTCCGCTGCGCGACTGACGCTCCCGCTTCGCAGTCGTTTTGATCGCACAGGTTTGGCCTGTAGCGGTATCTACAACGCCACATGTGAACACACGTCATATTGACGTCACGCAAATCCTGCATCGCGCAAGCAGAGTTTATCGCGCAATTAACATATATACAACAGCCCGTCATGATTCATCGGGCAGTTGCCCACCAGACACAACACCCGTCTGGTCGGAGGATCCTCCCTTTTCTTCCCTGTTCTTCATAGCTCTATAGGCCGAAGATTTAGTGTCTCCCGTCTCTGTCTTTCTTGTCCTATTGGTAAGAGATAGCAATATTTAAGCAAATCAGTATTTTAAAAATTGGATGATATTAACCTAACAGGTTTAGAATTATAATATGTTCTATAGTGTTGTTCGATGTTACTATTAGCAGCTTTTATCTTTTTTTATGCGAAAACGCAATTTTAGTGTAAAGAAATTTTGTCTAATTTCTTTATGCCTTTGATGGGGAGGTTATTGGGTTTGCGAAAAGCGAAATGTATGTCACTGTGATTTTTATTTATTTTCTTGTTGATTATTTTATGTTGGGTAACGCATTAGGGTAGCAGACTGCCCTTTCCGATTGCTCGCTTAATTTCCCCATTTTTCGTGATCGTTTCTATCGTCAACGTAAATAAAGAGGTCAAACTTACTGTGCGGTGTTCACATGTCCGCATGCGGTTAAACGCAAGCGACGTTAATTGGCATTCGGTTTAAATATAGAAAATAAATCCGCCCAAAAGTGGCTCAATGCAATCATAGGTACTATACTACTACTATAACCAGCCTATAATGTTCCCACTGCTGGGACTCAGGCCTCCTCTCGGTGAGAGGGAGTGGGCCGTAATCCACCACGCGGGCCCAATGCGGGTTGGTCATCATAGATACTGCAAAGGCGAAATTAATATGGTGTATACCCCATCGTGAGTTTGATCCCTTAGGTTGGCAATATGTCAGTCTAATGCGATGTCTAACAAACTTCTCGCCTCTTACGTAGCAACATTAAAATTATATGACTATTCTAGTTTATTGTAAGTACAATCATAAGATTGTTGAGTGTTAGCGCCTTATTCTTCCATATATTATATTCTTGTCAATTTCCAATGACTCTGTTATCTATGGAAAGGTAAACCTTTTTGTATTTTGTGAAAAATAAAAAAAAGATTACACTTCGGGACAGAAAAAGTGGATCTACATCTTTTGTATAGTTTTTGTTAGTGCTACATGTGGCTTGAATTGTTTCTTATGCTAATTGTTGGTGATCTACTGCGTCTGTCTGAGATAAGAAGCAAAACTAATAATGGCGCCGATTCCCTTGTTCACAAACTAAACTAAATTTAAGTTAAGTGCATCTTTTTCCTTCCATTTAATTAAGAAAAGGACAGAAGATAAATATTAGTTAGTCCTGTCAAATTAAGATACTACATGGACAGTTTAGACGTGATTAGAAACATGGCTACTAAAAATACGTCAATTTACGCCAGGCGCTGAATGTCAACATTTTTTAGTTTACCTAGCGCCTAAAGGTACGGTTTTCTATAAGAGCGGTGGCCAGTGACGGCTGTCATGAAAATGTTGACAGCGGGGTTTGACTTTACGGTGTCAAATAACGCTCGCTAGGAAAACACCAACTTCCTTTCATGAATTACGTTTCAGTGACGTCACTCGCCGGTAAATTGCGGACGCTATATCGCGGCCACCGCTCTTCTATGGAACCGTTGTAGCACAACGACCATGCCGAGACACTTGGCGAAATTAAGAACTAATAATATAAATTATTTTTACATTCAAGTTTCACATGTAGGATTTACAAAGACAGCAACTTTTACATCAATAAATGTCCCGTAATGGAATCTAGTATGATATGACTGTTTTACGAAACTGAAAATAAGAATCGTCGACGGATCTAAGACGATCTGGATAAAAAAAAAACAAATATTTTACAATAATTTAAAAGACCTCGTTGGTCAAGTGGTCGCAAGCACTACTGCTGAGCATGAGGACCTGGATTCGTTTCCTAGGTCGGGCTAAGTGTTATTGAGTTTTTCCACCAGGATACTCAGTAGCAGCTTGGAGTCTGGATTTGAGCCCGGTTGATAGTAATAGGCTTACATAAACATACTGGCGAAATATGGGTGTTGCTATAGGCTCGCCTCTACATAACCCTTCGGGGTTACAGGCGTGGTTATTTTGAAAAATACCTTGTTAAATAAACAGGTCCCGATTCTATTTATATCAGTTTCGTAAAACGACGTAGACACGTGAATATTTCTCTCATAGAAGAGTGAATGTTATTGTGTTTTACTTGACTTTTAACTGTGTATGAAGTATACTAAACTTTGTATGTGATATCGCAGCGAATGGTAACGTTCTTCCATTTTTATGGAACTGTAGTTCTGTCATAGGTGTGTACAGGGTGGCAGGGACATCGAAGCGCAACCTGTTATCATGGATTCAGTACATGATTCTGAACAGCATTTTTTTTAATAACACCGAAAATTACAACTCCAATTTTCGTAGGTTATAAAAAAAATTGCAGTTACGTACATTTTGGCCGCGTAGGCATTATTGCACTTTTCTGTGAAATAATAGATTTTTTTTTTATAACCTACAAATAATTTCAACACTAGGGGGTCTAGAATCATGTGCTGAATTAATGGTTAAAGTTTGCGCGTCGACGTCCCTTTTTTTATTTTTATTTCGCGGTGGAAATCCTCATGGACTTCCTCCATTGTGGGGGTGACGGAGGAGTATGTCGGACTCTTACTGGCTAAACCCACCGCGGTGTTCCACCTCTGCCTATGGCCGGGGGTGCGGGATTCCATTCAACGCCCCCGCGTCGACATCCCAGCCACCCTGTATTTTCTATTTAAGTATTTATCATGAATATACTCAAAAAAATAATCGAATGTTTTCCGTCTTCGACAGAACTATTGATTCCGGATATTTTTCATCATTTGCCGTTTTAAAATGGTATAACTTTTCTATCCAACTTCGTTCGTGTAAGAGTGAGTGCCATGAATGTTGGTCTAAATTTAATGGCCAAACATAACATATCCCTTTTGGTCTCGATATGTAGGCTGCGGACATTTTGTATTCGCTTAATCGTACACTTTCGGCCAAATATATATACACACTTTTCATCGTGCACGACTGGCCAAAGAAATGGTTAACCGTTTCTTTTAAAATGGTTTTTATATTTGTGGACCATCAGTATTTTTCACTCTTGGCCTAAATATGTTAACGTATTGACATGATTGATATTAATATTAGTTTTATTCCTTTCATATTTAAAGTATTAAGTTACCAAATAAAAATAGCCTAAATCTTTCATAGTTTTGCTGGTGTGGTCGAGTGAAGCAGTAGCAGAGGTAAAAAAAAAATTGAAGAAAATGGAATGTCTCTGGTGCTTACAAATGCTACTTTTATATACTGCCATCTTAAAAATGCGTTGCCGCTATAGTTTTTATGGTGCTAAAATAGCGTCGCTTCATCTCAATAAATAACGACAAATCCAGGAATAAAAAAAAAACGAAAAAAAAAAAAACAAAATGTCATCAGTCATCTTCTACTACTGCTTACTCGGAAACCGCAAACGTATTTATTTCACTAGATAATACAAATTGTAGCACATCGACAATAAGACACGTTTTTTAAATACATTTGAGAAAATTTTAGAAATGACTAGACTAGAAACCCAGTTGAAGTTTGACAGGAATAGACAACAGTTTTAGGAGTAATAGACCTAACGATAGCGTAATGGTTAAGGACTCTTTCAGATTTACACAAATAGGGTACTATTTGAATTAAATGCGTCGGTATTGTGTTTGGGAAGGCGTTCGACTGATAAAAGGACTTTCTAATCAAAGTAATAAAAAAAATCGTCAAAAGAAAACCTTTAATAAAGTACGTGTTCTAAATTTTCCAAAAAAAATAAAAATAAGTGTTTGGAATTATTTTTAACTTGTTATAACTCATAAAGTTCCATAACACATTGGAGTTTTACAAAATTTACGACATCGAGATGGTTTGCCACAAGGAAAAATTAAATCAACTTTTCCGCTTGCATTTACTAAGACCCCATTCACAATCAATGTGTTAGAAATTATTTTTTAATATGTACCCAGTGCGACTTAATCGCAACACAACAGAGGTACAGACACGTGTACAGAGGTACATTACGATACGTGTGACTTAAGTAGTCTATTAGCGAGGGTGCTAAACGCCTTATAACGCATTTATACTACTTAAGTTATACGTTGTATCGTATATTATTTTATAGCGTTTACATCATCCGGATGTAAACGCGCACTTAAGTCATGCTTTTCTGTGTAAAAATGAACTTCTTAAGTCACAGATAAGCGTGACTTAAGTGCGCGTTTAGGTCACAGGGAGCTATATATATTTTTTTAACTCCATTCAGGAGACGTCCTTTTCCCAGTCGAGCCTATAGTTTTTCTATGTAGCTAACAAAATAGTGGTAACTGACTGATCGTTTCAAATTAATATTCTTGCCATTTTCCAAACATAATAGCGACGTAACAATTTACGACGATGTGAAGTGCCTGCAGCTCATCACAATAATCACACATCTATAAAAATATGTATTATTATAGCAGTTTCTTGGTAGTTTTTAACGGTTATTTATATAAAATATTGTGCTATGTGTTATCTGTATCGGGTGGGCAAATTTTTGTGTCCGCACGTGTAGGTTTAGATGATCATTCCGTAATTTTTAAGCTGTCGTGTTTGTTTTTCTTAAATTTTATTTTTAATTCTAGTCACAGTGCTTCTGGGTACTAGATTTTAGGGGTTGATTACTGTGATTAAGGGTTATTTTTGGCGGGAATTGTAAAAACGGTGCAGTTATTTTTGCTTTATAATAAATAAAAATAAATCTTCGACGGATATTTTTTTTGATAAGTAACATTTTTTTTTGTTGTATTTTTAAGTTTAAATTAAAAATAATTGTACGGGCCACTATTTAATCATTATTTAATATAAAAAAATACAATACTCGCCAAATATATCTCTTTATTTAAATTCAAAACACATTTCCAATGGGTTATCGGGAACACAGGCACTTTAGTTTGATACCATTGCCTATTCATACTGACTAATTTCTTTTAAAAAAAATATCACTCAGTGATCTATATAGCTGTATAAGGATCTTTTGGCGCGCGGCCAAATGCGGAACTAACGCCGCCATCTTGTTTTTTCAATACAATTTTCACAAATATATACCAACAGCGCCCTCTGTCGACGTCATTTGAGCGCCAAAAGATCCTTATAGCATTCTATGCTGTAAAGACATTGGTACCTAATGTATAATGTAATATTTATAAGTTGACAGTGTCAAAATAATTATATCATCTGTTTATATTGTATACCGTTTTTTATTTCAAACCTTTTTGGTTTATATCCCTCTAATTATGGTAGATAATCTGTAATAGTGGAGAGCAGTGCTGTGATGGCCCAGTGGAAACGACCGCGACTTACGAGTTGTAGGTACTTACAGATATAAACCGATTTAAAAGCTTTTTAAACAAAATGTTGCCGTTTTAAACCCCAAATAAATCGTTAGAAACGGTTGAAAACTCGCCTACAAAAATAAATGAACTGTGTTTTACACTTCATTGTGGGCAATTTTTGGTTACCTGACGACAGGTTTCGTCGTAATTAGTTTATAGAAAATTCAAATTTATTTATTCGTAGGTACCTACCTACACATAAGTGTAATGTAGTGGGACATGATGTGATGGTATAAAATAAAAATAAATATGTTGTGTCACTATGTGTTGCCTTGCAAGGCGTACAAATATTGCTCACCCATTAGGTAATGGGTGTACAGTAAGGCCTAGGTATATAATTATAAAAATACTGCTAAATAACAGTTTTAAATCTTTAGCAAAATATAAATAAAGAAACTTTACACAAACAAAGAAAATATAATAATAAAACAAGGGAAAAAAAATCAATAGACAGTACCTACATACACTGGCGTCGATACCCTTGTTCACAAACTAATCTAAATTTAAGTTCAGTGCATCGCTTTCTTTCTATTTCATTAAGAAAAGGACAGAAGATAAATATTCAGTTAGTCCGTCGTGGAAAATTCTAGCAAACATTTTTAGTGTTTTCTTAAATCGAGCACTTTGGCAGTTTTGATCGAATTATCAGTTTCTGTGTTCGCCTCGAAGTTCCATCCCAAAACTGTAGTTATTTTGGAAAAAGAAAGTCAACTCTAAATCTTTAGTAAAACGAAGTATTTATTCCCAGAACCATCCACAGACAAACAGGTTCATCACTCTCTGACACTTCAAAATCAACTCTACAAGGAAAGATCAACTTAAAACTATAACAAATTACATTGCCTGAAGCGATCACACACCCTATCATTAACTTTCGAAACAAGTGAAAAGCGAGTTACTCCGAAACTACACTCATACATCAATTATGATTGAGTTGTTAGTGAACTGTATTAATGCTGACAGTGATCAATTTGAGCAGGTGTATGATACAACCTTGTCACTTTGAAGGACTATGGGTGGTGAGAGACTTCTTAGCGTTTCGATGGCAAAAAAATAATCATAGTTTTTTGAATTTGTTTGGCCCAAAATTCAGCAACGCGGATACCATTCGCTGATGCGGCCATTAGGTCCTCACGTGTGCAGGTGACGGCATGCGGTGCAAGATGGGAGGTGAGCCATTGTCTGTAGAGAAACGCCGCATACACACCGGAGGTCTGAGCCTTTCATGAGATTTATTTGTTGATGATGATCCAGAAGGATATACCTACTGATGCTAAATAATTATTATCCTCCTAACATTGCTAATCTATACCTGTTTTTAAGTCACAATATACAGAAAGTAACAAACTTTTATCACTCAGTAATGAACCGGCTAATCAAGTTTGTTTTTCTAAAAGATCGCATTCGTAAATAATAAATGCCACTTGGGCTTTGAGCGACGGCAGATTAAGTTTGTTGTATGTTCAATACGACTAATGAATGTAGATGATCTCACGGGTCGATGCTTGAAAATACTTTCGTACCCTTCGTACTTAATAAAATATCTAAAAGAACTGCAAGTGCTATTCTGTAAAAAATATCACCGTGGTAACTTTTGTATGTGAAATGAGCTGTCAATAGTGTCAATCCCTAGCATCAGGTGGAATGACAGCTCACTTCATCTAAGTCTTCACGGTAATATTTTTGCTGAATCGATCGGCAGGTGGAATGACAGCTCACTTCACCTAAGTTTTCGCGGTGAGATTTGTACAGAAAAGCACTGCTAGAATAGGTATCTACATCCATCCAGAACCAAAACAACCTAAAGGCAAATATAACAGTCCAATGAGTTCCTTTCTTTAAAAGTCGGTGAGGAAAACTAACAGTCGTAGTAGGCAAACTTTTATGCTATAGTTTTCATAAATATGTAAACTAGAGGGTAGTCGAATTGAGACACTTCTCTATCAGATTTTTGGGATATAACTCAAACAGGAAAATGTATAGAATAGGTACCTACTTATATACCAAAGGGAATTAAACTCCACTTTCGACTTGAAAAATAATCAGAAGCAGTCTCAAAGAGCTCTAGAAATAACCTAGGTAATTTGGAAATATTGCCATATACAAATGTCGGCGAACTACACGTTCGACGACTTTTCAACCTTATTCCTAAAGTCATAAGGGTGGAAAATGGTCAACCGCTAACTTCGTCGTATTAGAATGTGAATCAACATTAGCGTTTATAATAGGCTCACGCGCGTTGCTAAGACGAATCGATTGACACCTCATTTGTACAGACGCCAGCAGGTCAAGCTACCCGAAACTATCAAATTTTCCCAATTAACCTTGAACCTTAATGCTTTAGCAATAAAGTTCAAAATATATTAAAGAAATTTGACAGATTGTAGTAGCTTGATGTGCTGGCGTCTGTACAATCGGTTCAGTAGTGCAGACTGTGAGTACATTTCACACATCTTATGGACATTTACCTATCTGATTTGCAATTATCGTCGGAGCAAAACATCATTGCTACTTCTGCCGATCTATTCTGTAAACATCTCACCGTGAAACCAAGGTGAAGTGAGCTGTTAATGCTTAGCATCAGCGGGGTAGTTGCGTAATACACTATCAGTAGCAATCAGTTTCATTTTGACACCTCAACAACATTCATTGCGTTATTTACGTTGTTGAACAGGCACGTAATTCGAACATATGAAGCAATGGATTAGCAATATTGTGATTGATAGTGTGTTACGCAATTTGGGTGCGTACAATGACAGCTCACTTCACTTATGTTTTCACGATGAGATTTTTTCTGAATAGACCGACTGTAGTCAACATGAATAAGCAAGCTAATGTGGCAATGAGCGGGCCATATTAGCCGTAGAACCGATGACCGTTGGGGTAGACATGTTCATGAGTGGAGACCGCGAATTGGTAAACGTAAGGGACGCTCTCAGGCTAGGTGGAGCGACGATCTTCGCAGGATGGCTGGTAGCAGCTGGATGAGAGTTGTCGAAAATCGAGTTGAATGGCGTGCAATAGGAGAGGCCTATGTCCAGCAGTGGACTGCTGTAGGCTGATGATGATATGATGATGATGAAGTCAACATGAACTATCCAAGAATGAGTAATGTGGTGGTAAAAAGTTTTTGCAGTCAGCAGATTACTAGTGGGGTTTTATTGCCCAGAATGCGTAGGACGGTCATCATTCTCATTAAACTTAAACACGATAACTTTATTGTCGATTTCAACAACTATCAGAGGGGCAATTCTCGTAATTTTAAGCCGCTCACAGTTTGATCTCAGTCTCAATCTGTCAAAAAATACTTCTAATTTCCCTACATTTTGACAAGTTTTTGACATTTGTTTATCGCTGAGATGAGACTGCGACTAGATTTTGAACGTTTTAAATTACGAGAATTGGCCTTCTGTTACTTTCAGTACTAGCGTTTATTCAAACATCCATGCGTTAGGCTGGTCAAGATAAAAAGGCAATTGGGCGGTATCCAACCGCCTGCTTGGGGTCTCAGGTCCCTTCGTTTTAGTACCCCTCAAATCCGTCAAATAGCAGAAATTGTGTCCTATGACGTCACGACTGATAGGTGTGTAATTAACATGGTCGGTTTGTATCTAGAAGGTACGGTTGTATACTATGCAAACAATTCCTTCCTCTCTAAAAGGTACCCATAAAAAAACCCTGACCAATTAACAAGAATCTCGGCAGCGAACAAATGAAAAAAAATCGTAAGGCTTAAGAATACCTCTCCTTCAATTGTGTGCAAAGTAATGTCCATATTCATTTGTCAAGTGAAATCCTATTCATAGATTTTTTGCGCCAACGGTACACTACCTGTCGGCGACGGGTGGCCTACCGGTAACTGTTCGTCTTCTTACGAGTCGTACGGTCGTACCTAACTGGTTTGTAAATTATGGTTGAAATTAACTGAGAGTAATGCCTTATGTGGGTGATGGGGTATAATGCGTGGCTTAACATTTTACTGTTTGGTGTAGGTTCGGCAAAAGTCGTAAAGATGATGAGAAGAAAATGGGAATATAGGATTAATAATACTTTATAGCACTGTGTAACCTAAACTCACACTTAAGTCACGCTTATTTTTAACTCTGAAAAGCTTGACTTAAGTGCGGGTTTAGGTCACATGAGCTATAATTTATTTTTTATGAGCCTGTGTTGTCACTCTGCAGGGCAAAGGCCTCTCTTCCCTCTTTTCACTTTTCCCGGTCTACTGCGATTGTGGGCCAATCCTCTAAGAAAGAGTCCAGCTCATCCCGCCATCTCTTTCTTGGCCTGCCGCGTAGTCGTTTCCTGCCATTGGGGATCCACTGAGTGGTGGCTTTTGCATATTGCTGCTCCGACATGCGATAGATATGGCCAGCCCAGCTTTATTTTAGTCCAGCAACTGTTTTGCTGCGTCCGCTATTTGTGTTTTGGAACGAAGCATAGAGTTCTTGATGCGGTCTGTGAGTTTAACACCTAGTATACTTCGTTCCATAGCCCGTTGGCAGACCCCAAGCGCGGACTTTTGACGCTTTGTAAGAGACCATGTTTGCGCTCCGTAGGTAAGGGTGGAAAGAATGCACATGTCCATGAACTTTCGTTTTAGTGAAAGCGGAAGGGTCGACCAATCGACCAATAGTTCTTCCAGGCGTTTTCTGTGCGGCGAGCGACTTCTTTGTCTTGTCTCGCCTGGAAGGAAGCTATAAAATAGAATACTTAATTTCACGTGCAATAAGCCGTAGAAGGTGTTGTGGCGCAGCCTGGAAGAGGCCTATGTCCAGCAGTGGACTGCCATAGGCTGAGTAGATTGATTAAAAATAGTTTTTGAGGAATTTTCAATTATTTTAATAACACCCCGGATTCCGAATTTCCGCTCTGTTAATGACAATGGGATCCCCCTTATTAGACGGATGAGACTTACAGCATAACTGGCGAATATGTGTGGGTATAATATACCTACTTCTACCAACCGGTAATTGGTAGGTATAGACGCCAAGCTACTACAATCTGTCAAATTTCTTTAATAGATTTTCAACTTTATCGCTAAAACATTAGGTTGAAGGTTGATTGGGAAAATTTAACAGTTTCGGGTAGCTTGATGTGCTGGCGCTTTACAAGCGTGATGTTATATTCAATTCACACAATCGTTTAAAAAAAAACAAGGAACACTTTTAAAATAACTGTGATATCATAAATCTGGCACGCATACTAAGGTAAGTAGGTATAAATTAATCTAAGTCTACACTGAGAGAGATAAAATCAAGGTTCTGTACCTAACTGCGTGAATTAGCTAGAAATTCTAGGTATGTTGATATCATACTTTGTAGGTAGTATGACAAGGAAAATTAAATATTTGTCGCATCTTTGACTATTTATTGGTTTAGACGCTCAATTGATTTTTGTAATACCGGTGAACGCAGTGACGTCACATATCACGTGAGCGGAATCGGTTGGAGGGGTGTCGATTTTAAAGTTATAAAAGCGCTGGTCGCAAGAGAACTTGGCTCAGAACGATACTTCAGATCGGACCTCCAATCGGGATTGTTGGTTCACAGGTACCTTATTAGTATTGTCTCTAACTATTATAACCGTTATTATTTAAACTGTGCTGTGCTATTATTCAAATAAACCTTTGTGCAAGTATTGGTATTGTTACTGTGTTACTTGAGACCTACGCCATGGAATCTCTACCTCAAGACCATACTGATGATGGGCGAGCTGCGCAGACCTCTCAGCCGTCGACATATTTAATTTTACTTCAACAATCATTAGTATTTAATCAGTATCAATGAATAAATAATCGATCTTCCTCGTTATTCAAGTGGTCGCAAGTGCTACTGCTGAGCATGTGGTCCTGGGCTCGATTCCCAGTTAGGGCAAAGTGTTATTGGGTTTTTCTATCAGGAATTTCTCAGTAGCAGTCCGGAGTCTGGATTCTGCCAGGTTGACGGCAATATGCTCGCCCCCTATTACATGGGACTTAAACTTAACTGACGAAATGTGGCTGTACATAGTATGGGCTATGGGTACCCACACCTCTGCCTAACCTTTCTGGGATTACAGCCTAGATGTTACTCTACATAATAAATAAAAGGTAGGCATAACTAAACTGTCCATCAGGACTATTCTGGAGCAATGACACTTTAATTTATTAGATTAAGGGCTTTTACAATCGACAGATAATTTTTATTCGTGGAATAAAATTGACCTCTGACAGTTTTTGTATGAAAGAACTGTCAAACGTCAATTTTATTCCTCGGATAAAATAATCTAGCGTTGGGAAAATCAGCCCTTAGTTTCTGCATTCGAGTGAATTGAATTCCTAGACCTAACACTAGGATTCCTTGTGTTGTGAGATTGAATTTCATTTAGATGCATCTTCACTACTAGGAACCTACCTAGTGGATGGAGGTCACAGTGTCAATGTGATAAGCATATTATTACGAAACATTCTACACGATACAATATTACGAGTATGTTTCAGAAATTGAAAAATATAAGATAGTTACGTAATAGGTTGTGTTTCTACGTTTTCATGTTTCAAACATAAAAAATAGAATAGAATACTCTTTATTATTATGTTAATCTGCCTCGCCTTTTCCGAACTATCTTGGGGTCGGCTTCCAGTCTAACCGGATGTAGCTGAATACCAGTATTTTACATGGAGCGACTGCATATCTGACCTCCACAACCCAGTAACTAGGTATGACGATATCCCTTGGTAAACCTGGTTGTTAGATTTTTGGGCTTCTGACGACACGTAACGACTGTCAAAGATCCACGACTGACAGCCTTTTTTTTTCCGGGGTGGAAAATCTTATGGATGTCCGCCACCCTGGGGCGGGCGGCGGGGTCTGTCAGACTCTTATTGACTAAAAACCACCCCAGTGTTTCATCTCACACCTACGCCGGGGATCGCGGCAACGTACGATCCTTCCGCAACCCCCTACTGGTGCCGGCCCGCCACCGCGGGCCTCCTCGACGAGTGACAGTCCCAGACCGTCCCAGCCGCCGCGGGAGACGCTCCGGTCGTCGGGAGCCGCGTGACGACTCCCGGCCACCATAATCGCGGGCCTGCGGGCAGAGAGGAATGGGTACCTCACCGTCCGATCAGGACCAGGGCCAGGCCGTTGTCAGCATAATCTGAGGGGCTCCTTAGGGCCGAAGCCTGCCGGGTCAGCGGGATTGTCCGAAAGGGTTACCGCTACCCCGGAACATAAAGGGCAAACGAAGGAACATGGGTAGGTTTTAGTCAGTAAGAGTCTGACACTCCCTTCCGCTCCACCCAGAGCGGGAGGGGTCATTCGATGATTTACCATCCGCAAAAAAAAAAAGCCCCGCTCCTAATTATGTTCACTATAAATATTACAAATATAAATGATGTACAATGGGCGGCCTTATCGCTAAAAGCGATCTTTTAAAGACAACCTTTGGATGGATTATATTTGGGGACCGTTTGTGATAGATCTTAAAAGTAAGTAGGTACATATTTAGCTGAGTACACACGGCTACACATCAAGCTATGCATTTCCAGTTTTAGCTGACCTCGCATTGTATAGGTTTTTCGTACAATCAGAAGGCAGCTTATACTGGTTTTGTATAGCTTGATGTGTAGCCGTGCGTACCTAAATGATGCTTAAGATTTTAGCAAAAATTACTAAGAAAAATCTTGAAAATCTACTTTAAAGATTTAGGTACAGACCGTTCATGGTAGACGATAAGAGACAGTATGTATTTAACTGAATACGCGAGTACCTTAACGATGCTTATGATTTCAGCAAAAACGACACAAGAAAATACTTGAAAACATACTGGAAACATCTAGTCAACTTGATAAAAATCTTAAATTCATTCATTCACTGACAGACATGCATGACAGCCCGCTGCTCGCTGGGTCTAGAAGCATGAAAAAAAGACACCACAAAGTGAAAAATAACTTTAATTTCAGAAGTCGGTGTCGTTGGGTTTGCGTTTTCGTTGTTTCTCACCGACTTCCAAATTTGTGTTTAAGTACAACTTACCCCACACAAATAAAACCTGCCAGATAACTTTTATTCGAGGAATAAAATTGACGTTTGACAGTTTTTGTATGTAATAACTGACAAAATTTCAAAATTATTTCTCGAATAAAATTATCTAGCGATGGAAAATCAGCCCTTAGTTAAGCATTAATTAAAGTACTTAAAGAAAAAAACAAAATGTGTACCCATTTATAATATTCAATATACAACGGTCTACAGTCTCACCTAGATAAATCCTGGTATACGGACAACTATCGACATAATTTTACCCAGAATAATCTCCGCTAGTGCACTTATTATCGAAACAACTATGTAGGAACAGCACTATAATAACGCCGCTATGTCTATTGGAGACTTCGGCATATAATTTACTGTCTACGTGTTGATCTGACGGTCAACACAGCGGTATGCCTAATAAGCTTGCCAGATTAGAAAATCTTGCTGGATAAGACAAACCAAAATAACGCAGCATGTATCAGAATGGTGTGGTCTGTATCACACAGACCATAGCCATCCCATACATTTGGATAGGGTAGGTAGATATTGACATAATAGCCATCCCATACATTTGGATAGGGTAGGTAGATATTGACATAGCTCACAGGATAAGCAAGCTGAAGTGGCAATGGACCGACTATATTAGCCGTAGATCCGATGACCGTTGAAGTAGACATGTTCTTCGGTGGAGACGACAACGGCGAAACGAAACGTAAGGTAGGAAACCCTGATGGGGAGTGGAACCGGCGAGAGATGTCGTGCGGTGTCCCGCAGGGATCGGTTGTGGGGCCGTTCCTGTGGGACATCGGCTACGACTGGGTGCTGCGGGCCGACCTCCCTGATGGCGTCAGCGTGGTTTGCTACGCTGACGACACGCTGGTCCTGGCGCAGGGGAGGTCGCATCAGGCGGCGGCCGACGCGATGACACGCGGGGTTGCGATAGTCGTGGAGAGGATCCGGCAGTTGGGTCTCGAGGTGGCATTGCACAAGTCCGAGGCCATGACGTTTCATGGGCCCCGGAACGCGCCACCACCGGGATCCCAACTAACGGCAGGAGGGGTTCACATCGGCATCGAGACGACGATGAAATACCTGGGTCTCGTCCTCGACAGCCGGTGGAACTTCGTCGAGCACTTCCGACGTTTGGCCCCCAAACTGGAACGGGCTGGGGCCGCCTTCAAGCGGCTCTTGCCCAACCTGGGGGGGCCAAACGCCTCCTGCCGGAGGCTTTACGCGGGGGTCGTGCGGTCCATGGCCATATACGGGGCCCCGGTGTGGGCGCGTTCACTGCGGCGGCGAGCCGCCCACTACCTGAACGCGCCCCAGAAGGTGGTAGCCGTAAGGCTAATCCGGGGCTACCGCACGATCTCGCGCGAGGCGGCAAGCCTCCTTGCCGGACTGCCGCCATGGGATCTGGAGGCGATAGTCCTCGCGCGCCTGTATGAGTGGCGCGCGGAGGCACTACGCCGGGGGGAAAGTCCGCTCCCGCGGCAAATTGCTGCGGAGCGGACGGACCTCCGGCTCGATCTCATGGCGACATGGAAAGAGCGACTGTCGCAACCCAGCGCAGGGCACGCCGCGATAGCGGCGATAAGACCCCTCTTTGAGGAGTGGCTAGAGAGGCGCCACGGCGCCCTCACCTACCGCCTGACGCAGGTCCTCACCGGACACGGAAGTTTCGGGAGGTTCCTGCACATGATCAGGCGGGAGGAAACGCCCGGGTGTCACCATTGCCAGGATCGCCCAGAGGACACGGTGGAGCACACGGTGGAGGTCTGCCCCGCTTGGGCGGAGCACCGCCGTGTCCTCGTGGAGGCGATCGGCAGCGGCGGCGGCCTCTCGCGCCCGGACCTGGTGCAAGCCATGGTCCGGAGCGAGAGGGAGTGGGAGGCAGTCGCCTCCTTCTGCGAAGCAGTCATGCTAGCGAAGGAGGTGGCGGGACGGATGAGGGAGAGAGCCTCCCGTCCCAGCCGCCGCGGGAGACGCCCCGGGCGTCGGGAGTCAAGTGAAGACTACCGGCCACCGTAGGCGCGGGCCTGCGGGCGGAGAGCAATGGGTAGCTCACCGCCCGATCAGGACCAGGCCCGTGCCGGACGGCGCGTAAGTGTTCCACGCGCGCCTCAAAGAGATGTCAGCATAACGAGGGGCCCCTCAGGGCCGAAGCCTGCCGGGGCAGCGGGATTGTCCGAAAGGGTTACCGCTACCCCGGAACATAAAGGGCGAAGGAAGGAACATGGGTGGGTTTTAGTCAGTAAGAGTCTGACACTCCCTTCCGCTCCACCCAGAGCGGGAGGAGTCATTTGATGATTTCCCATCCCAAAAAAAAAAAAAAAAAAAAAAAAAAAAAAAAAAAAAAAAAAAAAAAAAAAAAAAAAAAAAAAAAAAGGTAGGAAACCCTCAGGCTAGGTGGAGCGACGATTTTCGCAGGATGGCTGGTAGCAGCTGAATGAAGGTTAGGGAAAATGGTGGTCTATCCAATATTAACGAGTAACGACCCCAACTTAGTAGCCGATAGTCGTGGGAGCGTCCAGGCTGCAGGCACTTTCAGCAATATTTTCAACACCACTGCTCTTAAAACGGTCAAATCAAATCAAAAGTAATTTATTCAAATTAGGCTGAGAATCAGCACTTTTTGAACGTCAAATTACACAAGACAGGCCCCCAAAACGCCCTCCTTTCACCACTTCCTAGTGCTTTAACTGGGAAGAAGAAGTGGCGCAACAAACTCCCTAGAATTGAAGACAAACATCGCATCGTAAGGAAACTTGCGTCTCCGGACAAGGGATTAAAGACCGCTCCTACTCACGGAGAAGTCCTGATACCCATAAGTCGGAACATTACATATAGGCCGATTGTTTAGACAGTCGCATTGCTTACATAAACCTTGTGCTTCTATTAGTAAGAAATCAAACAATTGCATTTCCAGCTACTCCTGGAATGCATATTAGAATGTTTTATACCTAGGTATGTGTTTGTTATTACATTCGAATACAATAACAACAATGCATTTGATACATACACATTATTAAAATAAATACCACTCATACTTGAATACTACGGAATTGTTCAAATCCCTGTCATTGCCTGTCTCGTTGCTAAGTAAGCCAACTTATGGTAGCCCTGACTCAGACTAGGTGGAGCCGTGGAGCGACGATCTTCGCATGCATCTATCTCGGCATTTCTGACCTTCCTTGACACCTTACATCCAGCTAAGGTTACCATTCCAAAATTTAAAACATCCTGACTAAAAGCCGGACATTTGCAAAAAAATCCAGTTGGATAGTTAACGTTTTAATCTTTCTTTTTTCAGTAATCATTAATAAAATAAGTTCTAAAGGAAATTCTAATAAAAAGAAGATCATTTTAAAGATTAGGCTCCAATTACAGAAGAGATTAAAATGAAAAGATGGAGGGAGGCTTTGTCCTGCAGGCTGCCTATAACAGGCTCATGATAAAGATAAAGGAAATCCCTAAAAGTCGGAAAGCCCGTACAAATGAGAAGGCCGGGCAAAGTCCGGATAAAAAAGCTGGACATGTCTGGACGAATCAAGACCCACTAACACTACATCCAGCTGCTACCAGCCTGGTACATCAACTTTTACTTTACGATTGACAATGCAACAGCAATCCTTTCGGTATTCCAGCTGCACGCAGTTATCACTTTCCACCAAACGGGTGGCCGAAAACTTATCACACAGATATCATCAACATTCTTTTAAAAACCCATCAAAAGATCACAAAAATAAACAGTTAAAAAGATAAGAATATCCAAATCGATTAGTATCCATCGGACAGTGTGTCAGTTACCTATAATTTGACCGTATCAGTCGTGCCGGCTCGTAAGACAAACCGGACCGGTTCGAGACAGGTTGTGACATACATACTAACTTTCTTCGCTTCACAAAATTCGACCCACGCTTGTGACAGGTCTACTGAATACAATTAAATGTGGTTTTTTTTTTTTTTCAAAAGTATTTTCCGTTTTTTTTTTGCCATGTTTCTTTTTGTGTGGGTATTTTTAGCAGTCATATATGTATTTCATACTGCCCTATTTCTGTCAGACTGATAAAATATACGCCTATGTACTATGTGAATTTCAAGCTGTTATCAAATTTTGTATAGATTGACTGCCTCGGAAGTCGAGTAGTTGTTTTTTTTTTTTTTTTTTTCTGGGTGGGATATCATCATATAACTTCTCCCGCTCTGGGCGGAACAGGAGGGCGTGTCAGACTTTTACTGACTAAAACCCACCCGTGTTCCTACAGTTGTCAATGCCAGGGACCACGGTATCTCTTTCGAACGACCCGCGGCCCTGGCAGGCATTGGCCCTAGCCGACCCCGTCACTTCGTGGTGACATCTCTTTGAGGTGCGCGTGGAACACAACGCGCCGTCGACTCGGGCCTGGTCCTTGCCGGGCGGCGAGCTGTCCATTGCTCGCCGCCCGCAAGCCCGCGCCTACGGTGGCCGGGAGTCGGCTGGTGACTCCCGACGTCCCGGGCGTGTCCTGCGGCGACTAGGGGCGTGAGGACGCAGAGATTGCCTCTCCCTCACGCGCTCCGCCTCCTCCTTTGCGAGCATAACTGCTTCGCAGAAGAAGGTTACGGCTTCCCATGCACTCTCGCTCCGTACCATGGCCTGGACCAGGGCCGGACGCGAGAGATCGCCGCCGCCGATTGCCGCCACGAGGACGCGGCGGTGCTCCGCCCAAGCCGGGCAGACCTCCACCTGCAAGGTGACCCTCGGGGTTAATTCTGGATTTTTCCAATTTTTTTTAAGCAGTCATGTCTGTACTGGCCTCCGATTAATGGCAAAAGATTGGCCATATACTGCTTGGAAAATGTTCAGTGTAGGATAGGTGCTATCGCCAAAACCTATATCTGACCATTTTGAAAACAAACTCCCGTGCACATGATGACCACTGCTGCGTCCGTAAGTAAAACAAAAGAGGATCCTTTTCAGGTCGACTAATACTATGCGCTGCAAGCAGGAATAGTCTTCACGGTGGTCAGACATAGATTTTGACGATAATACCTCTACCTATAATCCTCTGTCTATCCTTTCGGGGAATACAGGTGTGATGTTTTGACATGCAACATCCCAAGCAAAACAGCCAAAACGTAAACTTCATTTTTATTTTGTAGGTTGCAATATGTATGATGCTAAATTACTCGTTTCAAGAGTCAATGCCCTCATTTGTTAAGATATTTTATCGAAAATTATCTGTGATAGATTTAATCATCAACCGTCACGTAGCCAGTTTTTCATAAATGCTATAATTATAGACATTAACCTGAATAGCTAGGACCAAACTGAGGAATGGTGATTTAAATGTCAAAATGATTTTTCTCTATCTATGCATCTATACCAAAAATGGTATGGCATGTCCTAGAATAGATAAATCGAAGACATGTGACATCTACAAAAGTGGAGAGGCAGTAGCGTAATCCAACACGCGGGGCTGCCGCGTGTTGGATTACGTCACTGCCTCTCCACTGCCTCTCACCGAGAGGAGGCCTGTGTCCCAGCAGTGGGAACATTATAGGCTGATTAAGTATTTATAGAAGTTACCTACTTAAATTAACATCATTGGGTGTCTGGGACAAACTGGATGCGGAAGGCAGAAAACCGGGTGCTGTGGCGGCAATTCGGAGGACCAATGTTTAGCAATGAACTGCATAAGCTGAGTTGATTGGAACAAAATCAATAGCATAAGAATAAGCAGCCTGTAATGTTCCCACTGCTGGGACACAGGCCTCCTTTCGAATCTTTGGTTCTAATCGTCTTCGAATTTTTGTTTCTAGGACATGCCGGTTTCCTCACGATGTTTTCCTTCACAGTTTTGAGTGCAGTGGTGATAAAATCTTTTTATTTTATTTTATTTATAACAGCTTAAACTATCATTACAGGGTTTGACTTAATACGACAGTTAAGAATTTAAACTAATAACCAAAGCTTACAATAACCAAATTGGAAAAATTAAAACTAACAACATTATTAAATTATTACACCATTAAAAACACAAAACATAGTTTAACACAATTACTTACATCACAGTGTACAAACGTAAACACAAACATACTTTAGTTACATTAAGAATTTTTTATTTTTATTTACACAAAGTAAAACTGCCGGTCTGGGTTCAAACCCACGACCTACAACTCGTAAGTCGCGGCCGTTAACACTGGACCTCCAGTGCTCCTAAAATCAATAACAAACAAAATTATATAATTAAAACCACCTAAAACACACTAATTAACACCATTTAGCTTGCAACACGTCGTAATACTTGCCTAATTGTCGCTCGCTGCATTCTTTACAATTATGCAACTATCACGCGTCTGTTGTTTATTATAAAGTTATGTAAAAGCTGTTAGAGGACGGATATATAATATAATTATATAGCGTTCGTCATGATATTGATAGATACCTCCTTAATGATGTAACGGAGTTAGTATGAAAGGTGATATTAGAGAAGACTTTCGGGTCGACCGAATGCAGTCGATTTTATTTTTTACTAGGTCAGTCTAAATTAAAAACTCACAAATGTGACTGGTTTTGAAACGAGCTTGAAAATGATGGTTTATTTATAATTAATGATGATTGAAATTAAGTAAAGCCGTTACGGGTCGTCAGCTGTAGCCCGAAAGCGGGATGGTAGGCGTGATATTATGTATGTAGATATGAATGCCCATATCGCTATGAAGTGTCACCACAAAATTTTATTTAATTAAATCCCATCTGCTCTTAAAATAGAATTTCTATCAGACACTATCACTTCTTGCCCTGAAAACCGAACCTGGAACTTCAAGACTCAAAGCGTGCCTTAAGACAACTGTACCAACATAATCATCCTATAACTTTCCCACTGCTGGGCAGAGGCCCCCTCTCGGTGAGAGGGACTGGGCCGTAATCCACCACGCGGGCCCAGTGCGGCTTGGTAGATGTCACATATCTTCAAATTTTGGTTCAGTTTCCTCACGATGTCTTCACCGTTTTAAGAGCAGTAGTGATGAAATAATTTACACAAAGTAAAGCGCCTGTGTGGGTACGACCTTCAACTCGTAACCTGAGCCCGTTTCCACTGGGCCCCACTGCTAATTACTGTACCAAAGAAAACCCATTTGAGCAAGGTCAGCTAGCTACTCCAAATTAGGTAATAAGACCAAGCTATAAAATAATTAGTTCATTCTAAGCTATCTGCGAGCCAATTCATATAACTGTTGCTAACGATATTACATAAATTAGTTGTAATAAATTATATTTTATGGTTGTATACCGTTCTGTTGCATAGAATTAGACATGATTGATACGGAATTTGTGACCCGATTGGATAAATTTTGGTCGAATAATAATGTAGAATCTAGAATGCCTCTTTGGTCTAGTGGTCGCATGCGCTACTGCTGAGCATGAGGTCCTGGGTTCGATTCCTAGGTCGGACAAAGTGTTGTTGGGTTTTTCCTCCAAGAATGTCTCAGTAACAGGCCGGAGTCTGGATTTGTGCCCGGTTGATGGCAATAAGTTCGCCCCCTATTATATGGGACTTAAACGTATTCAAACTCAAAGAATATTTCAATTAAACCATTCAAAGGCACTTTTGAATGGTCAGGGAGTCGGTCAGTCAGAAATATAAAGCTAGTTGTCCATTCCAAAATGTATTCTTGAGTACGTACGTACCAAAGCACCAATGATAGTCATACGTCATAGCTCATAATTCATTCATTTGTTTAACATAAGTTAAATACTAGAAAAATAATAAAGAGTGCGCTATGTTGGCAGAGAGTTTACTTTGTGTACCTAATCAACTAATCATAGCAGGGAATAATTATTGCCTGTAGTTCATTTTAAGGGTTATTTACACAAAGGGCAACAGTAGTGTGTGACGCCCCCCAGCTAGATGGACGGACGACCTTAGGAAGGTTGCTGGGACGGACTGCGGAAGGCGGAGGACAAGGTGTTGTGGCGCAGCCTGGGAGAGACATATGTCCAGCAGTGGACTATATAACTATCTGTAATAATCTGTTCTTCTGTCACAGGGTCGATTATTTTAACCTTTTATTTTTTGCCGTTTCTTCTCTATAGTAACCTACTACGTTTTGGGATGAGCTTCATCTTCGTGACTGACCGACTCCTTGGCAATTTACTTCAATAGTGCCTGTAATTGGCTTAATTGAAATAAATGCTTCGAGTTTTGAGTTTTTTTTTTTTCTGATGGAGCCTCCAATTAACTATCAAATATGATCGACTTTCACAGCATAACCACTGCTCCCTCCAATATCTAAAGGCCAATTCTCGTAATTTAAAACGTTCAAAATCTAGTCGCAGTCTCATCTCAGCGACAAACAAATGTCAAAATTTGTCAAAATGTAGGGAAATCAAAAGTATTTTTTGACAGATTGAGACTGTGAACGGTCTTAAAATTACGAGAATTGCCCCTCTGATTGATACCAATTAGAAAACCATACATTCCACACCAGTTTTTTAATAGTATCCTCGCTAAATACCATAGGCAGTAAAAGTCACAGTTCCAAACAAAATCGTAGAGAAATCTTTAATTGACGCCATAAAAATAGTTTTGTAGCCAAAAATGGAGTTTAGGAGCAAAAATATTCGTGGTATTTTGTGACCAGTTCTGTAGGGGCCGAACAGGTATATTTGTGGTATTATTAGTATCAATACTCCTACAGAAGCCACAAATACTTCTGTAGGATCGGGTTTGCAGGTGTATGTGAATTAGGAACAGGTATACATTTCCTAGAGGACCTAAAAGTTGTGAACATTGTGACGCCACTTACTTCCACCCTTACACCAACGGCTTGAAGTGCTTTTCGAAGCACGGAGGGGTTTCGATATGTAAAGATGGTCACCCATCCACGGACTAACCGCTGCAAGCCTGAGCGATCGACCCGTGCGACTGTTATTACTTAGCCATAAGCCCCTCCCTATACTAATACTAACTATTTATATAAATTAAAGCATTCTGCTTCTGAACTACTACCTCACAAGTACAGCTACTTGTGATAGGGTTACGTCTCTGCCGACCCTGCATTTCTAAACACGTAAACACACACCTATAGATTTCGGTGTGTTAACGTTTGGCAAACGCTTGGCACGCATGAATGTGGAATAGCGTGGTGGAGCGTAGAGAGGTGTTCTGTGTTCTGTGCGGCTACGAATAACGAGGACGCGAGATGTTGTGTGCATGGACCGCGGGCAGTTGATACTTGAAGATGATGCTGTTCGTGTAATAGAAAAAAATGTTCATTGAAATCTTACATAATGGTTACAGAGATTTATTTCTCAAAAATAAATTACATGGATTTGAGTTAGGTACTTGAGAACATTTTTAGAACTTAAAATATATCTACTATTGTTAAAACTTTGACATACAAACTAAGTAGGTATTGTTGTGTGGTGTGGTTTATTTTGGTAAAATATAGTGCTATGATTTGAATTTGAATGTTTATCTTTGAATAATCGACCAAGGTTTTAAATGGATGACGATTTTGTCATCATGATAAAATTATCATATTCTTGTTAAACATGGCCACTACCACTATTACATCTAGGAAGACTTCGGAATACATACATAAACGGATAGTGGAAAACTTGAAATGCAGCGGACTTTTTTTAAAAAAAAATGAAAGTAAAAATCGATTTAATTAATTACTGCTAAATTATAACAGTTTGAAGGACAACTATAGTTATCAAAATGCATTTCGATTTTTATTGCAATTGCATTCGGTAATTCTGTGCAAGCATTGAAGCATGAAATGAACACACGTAAGTCATAATATCAAGAATTCGAGTTTCTACACTCTATTTAACTGCAATTTCACCAAATATTTCTAACAATAGTAAATTAAGCAATGATTAATAACGGACAATATACAAAATTTCATAAGAAAGCCTAGTTTCAGACACATTAATAAATTTTTTCCTGTGTTTTATTTTATGAAGAAATCTTCTGTTTTCGTTTTTTCTTTTAGTTTTAAAGTCATTTATTTTAGTGTTTGTGTTCATTTTTGTTATTTTATAGGTTAAGTTACTCATAAGTTCTACTTTTTAAATGCTGTCGAATTTCTATAAAGGTTTTACATACACACATATGTACTGTAAATGCTTTATTTCTAGTAAATAATGACTCTCAAAGTCATCATCTGCCTAGCCTTTTCCCAACTATCTTAAGGTCGGCTTCCAGTCTAAACGGAAGCAGCTGAATACCAGTATTTTACATAGAGTGACTACCTATCTTACCCAGTTACTGGGTAATACGATTCCCTTTGGTAAGACTGGTTGTCAGACTTCCGGACTGTAACGACTGTCAAAGATCCACGAATGACAGCCGGGACCAACGGCTTAACGTGCTTTCTGAGGCACGGAGGGGCCTTGGTATGTGAAGATGGTCCCCTCGGACAAACCGCGACAAGCGTAGCTTAACCTGATCGATCGACCCGTGCGGCTGTTATTACTTAGCCACAAGTCTCTCTTAATGACTCTCAAAGTCTCTGCATTAAAGGTTACTGGCATTAGTCCTGCAGACGACTGTCTGCAGATTGAACTAAAACAACTTGCTCTAGTTCAATCTTGCTAAAGATAGCAATTTATAAGTAAGTAACTAGCTAGTTAAAGGATTTCATTCATTTCGTACCCAAAAATTAAAGTGCCGGCCAGAAGAAAACAGTACTGCTGTCTTATGGGAAATTACCTCTTGAGCATTTTTTATTATTACAGTGAAAGTCTGAAATTAACCCCCTGCCTGCTATTTGAGTTTGAAAATGCCAGAAATCATTTTTTTATATGTTATTAAAATATGATTTTGACAAAAATGTTCAAGATGTTATTTCCCATAGGAAAATAATACTTTTTTTATGACCCTGATGTCCTCTACAGTCAAACTTGTACGTTTTCTTAATATGATTATTGTTTTAAGAATTAAAGAAGCCTTACTAGACAAGTTCAAGGAGAAATATTCACAAAACAATGAAACGAGCGTGAATTTCCCTAATTATGTTTAGTTTGTATGTACAACAAGCCGGTAATGTTCGCTTCCTAATCGTAATTAATTACAGCTATTGTTATGAGGCGGTGATTTCAATCGTTTAACAAGTTTTCGGCAATGATCTTGAATTTTAGTTAATGGAGTTGTTGAAAAATTAGGTTATTTTTTGCATTACACATTACTATAATATATTTTAAATGAAAAAGTGTGAATGTAGATAACATTTTAATAAAAAAAATATTTACTAGCCGGCATTTCACAAAACAAATTGACCAGTCTTGATCACAGTATCAAGATCGTTAAGTTCATCTAAAAATAAGTAAAGGTGAGGTGCTCAGACGCAGCGAGTGACGTGTCTTCTCACTTCTCTTCCTTCAGTTAACCGCGAGCCGCCGCGCGAGACGGACGTACGGTCTTGACAGTTCTCAACGAAATACATTACTAATTTATTAATTGGTGCCGCTAACTAACTGTGTTTGTTCTACAAAACATTTTTAAACACATTCCATTGTTACAAAGTCTAACTTTTCCATAAGTTTTGTGTAGTAAAGCCTAGTTTTGAAGGACAGTGTTACAACAGATTTGTAAGATTATTTCAAGTGTTTTTTTTGGTAACAATTTCTGTTCGATTCCGGGATTGCCATTGTGGATTGAAAAGGTTAGTTACAAAAACGTTTAATCTTATTGATTCGTTAAGGTTTTTGTTAGTTTTAGTTCGTACTTAAGCTGTGCTGTGAACTTAGTACAGTTAACTTAGACGGAACTTAACTATTTGAATGTGTGCGTGCTGTGTGTCGTAAAGTCATTTTCTCTGAAGAGAATTGTGTTTAATATTAAGACTTGAAGGTCAATGAATGAAATAACATTACAAAAAAGTTTTTTAAAGATGGTTTCGTGAAGAGGGTTATTAACCCTATTACTGTGGTGATTGTAACCTTATTTTCATAACGACTTCAAACTCGAAAAAGTGAAGTCAATTCACAGACACGAAAACTACGTTTTCTCAAGGATAATGTACGGAAACTGGGCCAAGTTTTAATTGAAGCCAGAATTTTAACTTTCACACGAGTAAAAGTGAAGAAATTGTCGTTTGCGAATGTCAATACGAGTTTTGAGGCCGTTTAGGTATTGTATGGTCAATTGAGGTGATTGCCTATCGGATGGGCCGGTTTTTAAATTAGCGGATTAAGATGCTTCGATCGCTCTATAATGGGTTTTTGGCTACGGTGGAATTTTAGGGTTAATCGATGTTGTGGGGAGATGAATACCTACTTCAGCTGCATAAACAGTGTCTGGCTTAACAATAAATTTCTAGATCGAGATACTTTTAGAGCCAGTGGTAGTTTAAGCACTATTAGACGTTGCAAAATTCTACATTGAAGTAGATTTCACGAGTTGTCTGAAGCAAAAGCAACGGAAAGTTACTTACTTCATTTATCTAGCCTAGATATTATGACATAGGCCGCTGGAATTTTATAATTTGATTTGAAACAAAATTCAAATTGCAGTATAATACTTGTCTCGAAGTTGGATTTTGAACTTGTTTTGTCACATAAGAGGTGATTTTTTAATAGTCAGATGTTATTTGACAGCTTTTTTGTACAGAAAATATGCAAACTGTCATATTTATTCTGTAGTTAAAAGTAATCTGACTATTAAAAAACCAACATTAAATAAACTTTTTTTTATGAAACTGTCTCTAATCGTGTAGACATTCACTCGACTAACTACTAAACTTATCGTTTACACTTCCACGAGACTAAATTCTCGCCTTACTAAACACTTGAACCGTGTGAACAGACCTTTACCTTCTTAAGTAAATTCTCATAAAATACGGAAGCCTAAAGGTTTTCTCTTCGCTTATAGCTAATAGGAAATGGTTACAATAACCGTACCCGGTGGTATTAGCATACCTGCAGACAAACTGGTTGACTTGAACGAATCAACCGCTCAGGGTTGCGACGTGTGATTGTGAATGAAATGGTTGCTAGTGTTGGTTGGTGGACGACCTGGGGCCTTAATTAAACCGACAGGCAACATTCCGATAATTTTACAAGTTTTTTAGTATATAACAGTTTTACTGCTTTATTAAACTGAGGGACAATTCTCGTAATTTTAAGAACGTTCACAGTCTGATCTCAATCTCAATCTGTCAAAAATACCTCTAACTTCTTTACATTTTTGACAAGTTTTTGATATTTGTTTGTCGCCGAGATGAGACTGCGACTAGATTTTGAACGTTTTTAATTACGAGAATTGGCCTTTAGATGTCGTTTTTTGATAAATTGAAATAGGCCCCTGGTTAGCTTTATTATTACGTATTTATTTGTGAGATCGTAGAAAATATTAGTTTATGACGTTGGTCAGAGTATTAGTCCCACCTTTTATTAGTTTTATTCAGAGTTTTGTGAATTTTCAGAAAACTTAGTTCGGTTTTTGCAGCTGTAAATGTATCAATTGAACAGGCAAACTCAATATAAATAATATTCAATTAATATTTCAAGCAGCCTAGCACCCTAAAACTAAACTGTAATTGGATAGACACAGAGATAAGTTACGTCACGATTTCCAGGTATAAGTTTTTCACAACTTCACTTTGAATTCATTAAATAAATTATGAGGGTTTTTAAGACGATTTCTCCATATGGGCTCAATCAACTCAGCCTATCGCAGTCCACTCCTGGACATCGTCCTCTCAGGCTGCGCCACAACACCCTGTCCTCCGCCTTCCGCATCCAATCTGTCCCAGCCACCTTCTTAGGTCGTCGCTTCATCTAGCTGGGGGGCGTCTAGTACCACACTACGAAAAAAAACACACCTACCAAGATAAAATACTATACAATATAATGACAAATCCGATAATTTTTAACCTATTATCTTGTGTCAAGAAACAAAACCTAGAATACTCTAAGTACCCCCAATTAAAATAACCAGAAAAGATACAAGATATTACATTATTTCCGTATACCGCATAAGTGAATCTTAATGAGTGATAATGAAGAAACTAACTAATAATGACTCTTACATATACCTACTTACGTCTTCTTGTAAGTCGGTGTACGACCATAAATCATTGTATGTATTTTAATTGCTAAGTAGGTTTGTTATGAAGTGTCTACTGTCTATGGCTTCACTAGTGCGTAAATAAGCCTACATTAAAATGAATAAAATATGCGAAAGTGAATCTGTCTGTGTGTCTGATAGGCTTTAAAGATTTGCTGCATCGATTTTGATGAAATTTTACGAAGAGATTTATTTATTTTCCAACTTACATCTACTATTATGGGGTAACATATTTCGAAAGTGTACTTATCTAAACTCTTATCCAAGAGGTTGGTCCTTGGTGGAGAAAAACGAAGACACTGGATTTGTTCCTGGAAAAGGAAATTCCTATGGACCTTTCCTAGATATAGTTTCATCATAGTGGTTGAGTTCCTTGTGTACATAAGTTCATTCATCTGGGGAAATACCTACTACAACTATTACTATTCTTGCCGGCAAACAGCATTGTTGTGTCTCGATACATAAGGTGCGACGTTGGAATTACAAAAACAAAAAGCCCATAATACACATGCCAGTAACTTGTGCCACTCACCAATCACAGGTAGTTATGGCACATCGGCTTGCAAGTTACTTGCATACTTTTGTACAAGTTATAGGCTTGTGTACTATGGGCTTAACACATTTTAACTTCATCTCCAATATACCGGTAATTCCCTTGATTTTGCAAAGCTCTCTATGTAAAGGTGGAAATAACCACTTCCAAGTGGTATATTGGTGGTTATGTTTGATAGTGTGTTCACTATCAAACATAATCTGATTCATTTTGAAGGATATGGCTAATCCATTGCTTCATATGTTGGAAAAGAAATCTGCCCAACAACGTAACTCACGCAATGAATGTTGTTGAACTGTCAAAATGAAAGCCATTGCTAGTGATAGTGTGTTACGCAATTACCAGCAGGTAGACCGTCAACAAAAAACTGTGACGCGTTTTTCTTCTCTTTTACAAACTGTAAGTCTTGAATCTTTCTTTCTAAAGCTTCTTTTTCACTTTCCTGTTACTTCGGACTTTCTCTATCAGGCCTACGGCTCATGTAGTATGAATATACATAATATTAAACATAATGACTAGCCCCCTTTAGTCATAGCGTGATAACCTATCATTAATACGATTTTGTTGAAGGATTTCAATAGTGAAAGTTTCTTTAGATTGATTGATTGTGCTCTTCTTGTTTTATTCACGTTTAGTTATAAAGGGGGGCTTGTGGCTGAGTAATAACAGCCGCACGGGTCGATCGATCAAGTTAAGTTACACTTGCCGCGGTTGGTCCGTGGATGGGTGACCATCTTTACATACCAAGAGCCCTCCGTGCCTCGGAAAGCACGTTAAGCCGTTGGTCCCGGCTGTCATTCGTGGATCATTGACAGTCGTTACGGGTCGTCAGAAGCGCGAAAGTCTGACAACCAGTCTTACCAAGGGGTTGCGTATTACCCAGCGACCCAGCAACTGGGTTGTGGAGGTCAGATAGGCAGTTGCGCCATGTAAAATACTGGTACTCAGCTATATCCGGTTAGACTGGAAGCCGACCCCAACATAGTTGGGAAAAGGCTAGGCAGATGAACATGATGACTAATAAAAATTGTATGGGCTAGAGTGAGTGATATGTGGCCTGTACCTTTTTCGCGTATCGGCAAAAACGATAGAGGGAGAATTTTTGAGATAGAATTTTGTAGTACCAACTTAAATGAAAATAAAGCAAAGTTGCTACAGGAAAAATGTGTTCGATTTTGGTTTAAACTAAAGTTTAGCTATGAGTCGAATCGGGTTATTTGTGCAAAAAATGCCAGCGTTAGCTTGGGCTGAAATAAAAGTGGACTGTTTTTTAGGGACAATGGTTTATAGCCGTTTTTAATAACAGAATATACTGTCGCGGACAAACAATTAATTATTGAGTTTTAAGAGACTAGTATTGTTAGTCGCGGTGGAGTCTGTCAATGTTGCTTTAGCAGACCTCGCGCAAGTCTTGGGTTCGATTCCCAAGAGCCTGTGTTATCTCTATTATTAGTTGATCGTAAAAACAACCAATTTATATTTTTGTATGTGTCTTTTCACTTTTCAACCAGTAATATTGTGCTTCTGAGCAATCTACTAGCATATAAAGTAAACATGACGTGCTCAGTTCTAACAGCAGTCATTTAAACTGTGTAACTTCATTAGCGTTGTAGTTTGTTTGTGTTATTAAGTGATCGTTCACGCCTTTGTGCATCGGTTCGACATTTTGTGTGTACAAAGTAATTTTGTACGATCAACAAACGCGCTGGCTACAAAAATATTTTAAACTGTACTGTGGCGCTCAGGTTATATCGTTATTTTTTTCAACCTGCTCTTTCTGACCTCTGGGCAAAGGTCTTCCGCGTAGTAGTTCATGTTTTGCCTTTTCCGAGTAATTTTCAAAAGTAACGCTTCAGTGAACACTCCAAAGTCTCCAAACGTGCAGAAAAACATAACAAAAGCAGCCATCGCGCTTGCTTTCCCCGAAGGATTAGGGTACACTGAAATTTCGCGATTTCACATAATAACTTTTTTGGAATAAAGAAAATACAGATACGGAATTTTCTTCTTCTTTGGCCTCGGCTTTATCTGTTACGCGAGGTCGGCTTTCCCAATCATGCGACGCCATTTATTTTGGTCTTGTGTGTCATCTTACACAAGTCCCATCTCCCTCATATCCTTTGGGACCTTCGTCATCCATGTGGTTCAAGGTCTTCCTCTTTCCCTTACACAAACACAAATAAGGAAAGTGAAAAAAAAAAAGTTTTAGTATTTGCGGACATACATTTTTTGTGGACTGTACTGTACGTACGGATATTGTGTTGATCGATCGCTGGACTTGAGGCATGAGGCATTGACTGGTGATAGCAAGGTCGTGGGTTCAAGCTGTATCCGAGATATTTGTTTCGGCTATTCAACAGGATGGGTTAACATAAACTGTTAATAATTACAAGTAACTACAACACACAATACAGCACACACACACAACAAAAACTGCAGTATATTTAAAACAATAAGTTTAATATAATCCCCTAAGGGTTAGGCAGAGGTGTACCTAAAGTGCACTCACAAAGTTGTGAGATTGTATAGTTTATTGATCGAAGGAGTAAGGAATTTATTTCTGAGTGCGAAGCCCAGCGGGATAATTGCGTAACACACTAGCAATTGTAATGTCTTTCATTTTGACAATTCGACGATATTCATTGCGTCATTTACGTTGTCAAGCAGACGATTTTTTCAAACATACGAAGCAATGGATTAGGAATTTCCTTCAAAATCCTTCTGATTCTGAAAGAAAGTGTGTTTAAATACGCAATTGGGGTCATAATCAGCCTATAATGTTCCCATTGCTGGGACACAGGCCTCCTCTCTGTGAGAGGGAGTAGGCCATAATCCACCACGAATTTTTGGTTCTAGGACATACCTGTTTCCTTCACTGTTTTAAGAGCAGTGGTGATGAAATAATTTACACAAAGTAAAGCGCCTGTCAGGGTTCGAACCTATGACTTACAACTCGTAAGTCGCGGCCGTTTCCACTGGGCCACCACTGCTCTCAATATCAATTGGGGTGCTGGTGTTAATTAAGACGTAATGGTCGTTCTTAGTTGCAATCACATGTGCTCCACATTTAATTCATTCTAGCTATTAACTATAATGAATTTTATATTCACATTCCGTATTAAATTAAGTTCAGTTTTGCAGTTGATCTTGAACTCAAAGACAGTGATAGTGACAGTTAAATACTCTTGAGTTCAAGTACGTCTAGCTAAGTTAGAATGTCAGCAGGTGATCGAAAGGTTGTTGGTTCAAATCCTGTCTGATGAACTTTGTAGTGAACTATTGTTAAAAGTTTAGGTTATTTGGCAACGATAGTTCAGAAAGATTCATTTAGTTAGCAAGTTAAGGTTTCTGTTGTGGAATGTTTTAAATTGTTACTTAACTGAGTAGGTTTTCAATAATTGACAGATAGACGAATTGTCATAAGAAAAGATAGTTTACATTTTTTATTATTAGACTTTATTGTCCCACAGCTGGGCAAAGGCCCCCCTACTCTCTTTCCACCTCTTTCTATCCAGACCTGCTGAGGACCAATCTATATCAAAGGAGTCCAGCTCATCCCGCCATCTCCGTGTGGGCCGCGATGTCGTTTGCCCGGTTTTGAATAACCTTAAAGTTTTTCATTTAGCAATTGAGGTTAATTTTATAACGTCAATTTTCGTCGATGACTTTTCACTTACAGTTTTTGTTACAGGGTTTGTTGACACTTTCATTAGATACTTATTGAGCAGACTACAGGTAGATACATTGATCATTAACACTTCTACCTACCTACCAAACCCACTAGAATTAAAACACCTTTCACTCCACATACTCACAATAAAACCAGCACATTATAAACACCAATAAAAAACCTCACAAATGAAAGGAGAATCGATTCATTGTAACACTCGAACGACACGTAAATAATAACAAACACAAGAATGTTGTTTGTGTGTCTGTTTGTTTGTTTGTTTGTTGGTTTGTTTATAAAGCTAAATCAGCATCAGTGTTGTTGATAGATTGAAAGTGTGGATGTTGATAGACAGGGCAATGCTACATGCATTGAACTGGTCATCACGTGGGTACCTACGACATTTTTTGCACTAATATTTATTATTATGAATAACTAATGACCTGCCCCTGCGTCGCATGGGTGTGCAATGGCGACATGTTAAAACATCGAGATTTATGTGCTAAATCTAAGTTACATATTGATGTAATATACATAAACCTTCAGGAATAAATGCTCTAAATGATGGTAAAAACCGCATCAAAATCCATTGTGCAGTTTAGATCTAAGCAGTCACACAGACATACAAGAAAAGCGACTTTGTTTTAATAAATACTAGTTGCTCACCGCGGATTGATAAGTCTAGATCCCGTGGAAATGTACAGATAAAAGTATCCTGCGTCCTAGTCCAGGTCATGGTCAACCCATGTGCCACATTTCATCCAAATACGTTTAGCCGTTTTAGCGTGAAAGCGTAACAAACAGACATACAAAAAAAATCAAATCTTTTCTCTTTGTAATATTAGTTTAGATTATGTACCTTCTTTTAGATTAGCTATTTAATTTATGGTTACATACATCAAGAGGCAGGTTGCCTTCTTACAGGAAAGATAGAAAATAAACCTTATGTAACGCGCACAAGAACCGTAGAAGATGGCGGGACGAGCTGGACAAAACAAACGACCAGTGGTCTACTTTACCCTGGATCGAAACAGCTGAAAGTCATGGGGAGAGGTCTTTAGTCATTAGTCATTAGTCATTTATTCATGAACAATAAATTGTGTCTGAAATTACATAGGAAATTAAAATTAAAATTACAATTTTACAACAAGCATACATTTAAATACAACAACAAAATACCCCATAATTTTATAAGAATTTCATTATAGATCTTCAACAGCATAAAGACATGCCCAGCAGTGGCATGATGCAGGCTAACAGTAACACGCATAAAGAAATAGAATTTTAAAACTTACTTAGAAATTTGAAACTTACCTACAGGAAACCGGAATCCCGGCTCATTATGAAAGCACAATAGCCTATATAGCCTATATAGGCCCGTGCCGGACGGCGCGTAAGTGTTCCACGCGCGCCTCAAAGAGTTGTCAGCATAATCTGAGGGGCCCCTTAGGGCCGAAGCCTGCCGGGTCAGCGGGATTGTCCGAAAAGGGTTACCGCTACCCTGGAACACAAAGGGCAAAGGAAGGAACATGGGTGGGTTTTAGTCAGTAAGAGTCTGACATTCCTTTCCGCTCCACCCAGAGCGGGAGGGGTCATTTGATGATTTCACATCCGGAAAAAAAAAAAAAAACTATATCGATAACTAGATACTATAGGACATTATGCACGCTATATTGGTAACTTAAAATACCGCTAGCTAAGTTTACTAAAGGTGCTCCTTTGGTAAACTTAACTAGCGACACTGACCAGTATTGAAAAAAAAAAAAACGTAAGTAGGTACATTTGAATTTCGCAGGCTACCTTAGCGCATCCCCATTAAATTCCTACTAATTTGTACGTGAAAGTTTGTATGAATGGATGGATCGATGTTTGTTACTCTTTCACGCAAAAACTGCCAAACAGATTTGAATTAAATTTAACACAGATGGTTTATAACCAGGATTAACATAAAGGATACTTTTTATCCCGTTATTCCCACGGGATCAAAACTTATGCGGGTGAAACTGCGGGGCGCAGCTAGTGTATGTTAATGCAATTACAGGCACGTGATTGAAACCGCGGGCACAGCTAGTTTGAGCTATAAACACAAAATCTAGCAAATGCTAGAAGTAATAATTATTATGCGATCAACATTGCTAGTCATTTTAGTTTCGCCGAACAAAAGACATCAACGCGAGTGCTCACTTTAATATTTTCATTGTGACCGTATAAAATTATGCGAATTCATTAAATTATATTAATTCAAATGAGAATAACAGTATTTTTTATATCTATATTTATACTAATAATAAAAGTGAAGAGTTTGCCACTTCTTCTTCCCAGCGATAGCACTAGGAAGTGGTGAAGGGCGGGCGTTTTTGGGGGACTGACTTTTGTAATTTTGACGTTCGAAAAGTGCTGATTCTCAGCCTAATTTGAATAAATGACTTTTGAATTTGATTTTTGTTTGTTTGTTTGAACACACTAATCTCTGGAACTACTAGTCGGATTAAAAAAAATATTTTTGCCGTTGATAGTCCATTTTTGGGGAAGATTATAGGCTATTTAATATCACTCTACGATTCTTAAGAGCCGAGCAAAGATAAAAAAAATTGGGCAATGCGATGCGACGCGGTAGGTCAGAGGAACAAGTAATTTCAAGCAGACGAAATCGAACGCAGAAGCTAGTTCTTTCATAATTAAACAAGAAGTAATTGACACAAATGGATGGAATTCATTTCATTTAGAACACGGACTGAAACAATTATTCGTAGACGATTAGAAATACTCTAATTATACTAAAAATCCTACTAATATTATAAACGTGAAAATTTGTATGGATGGATGGATGTTTGTTACTCTTTCACGCAAACACTACTGAACGGATTTGGATGAAATTTGGCACACAGATGGTTTATAACCAGGATTATAACATATATGATATGTACTTTTTATCCCGATATTCCCACGGGATGGAAACTTATGCGGGTGAAACCGCGGGGTGGAGCTAGTATAATATAAATATGTTTTCTAATATGGATTATGTGGTACCTGAAATAAATGAATTTTAATATTTAATTTAATTTTTTATAAACCTTTAAAATCGTGTAAAGAGGCAACTAAAAATGAGCAATACCAACCGTAAGTAATAAACATTGCTCCATCATTATAATTATTTATAATTATCTCTTAGTTATAGCCCAACAGCATTAAATATAATACATAGTGAGCGTGCCACGCGTGACAGGAAGGGCACGAACTGCCGTGTTTATTATAAAGGGTGTTAACGTTCACGAAAGTTGTAGTTGGGATGGACCTTCTTGATACTTGTTTTTTTTAACGTATATTATTTCTCTCTCTTATGGGCTGAAAGATTAGCTGAAGCTGTCGTGGAAATAGTAGTCAGCCAGTAGGTGATAGAGGGGGCTATCGTATACTGGCTGATTTTTTTTAACCGTCTGGACAAAAACAGGGTATAAAAGTTGAACGGAGTAGACGCCTACCGCACAGACGTGTCTTTATTTTTTGCTCAAAAAAAACGTTTTTTTTACATTTATTTATTTTGATTAAAAAATCTTTTTTTTTGCATTCAATCCTTTGAAGCCGGCCGATGAAAAAATCTTTTTAGAACCGTAACACAAAATCTAGATCTTTCATACGTAAAAGAGAGGTAATAAAAATTTTGAGAGTGTAAAGGCGTGGGTATACAATAAATATGAAAAAAAACAGAAACTAGACACCATTTCGATGCTAAAGATACCTAACACAACTTTCCTAAAACTATAACATTCCTAGACATCTAAAGCCATAAAACCTGTCATAATTTCGCGAGTCACAATCTGATCATCAGTTCAGTGTGTGGTTGAAAGCTGTACAACATGCAACATTACGCCCACTCGTGGTAGATGCCACTTTCTTTCACACGATATGGTTCCACTTGGACATGTAAAATATATGTCCGTGGTTTTCTTTGCAAAATAAGAAGTGTATAAATTGTCACAGGTTTTCATCACCGAGCTAGGAGAGCAGTGTTCACCCACGCGATTGTACTCGTAGATATAGTACTTATTTTGTCAAACTGTTTTATTAACATGTCCTTTGTTTTACGTACATAAATATTATATTTTGGAAGTACGAGGAACAGGGTATAAAGTTCACTCATCCTCCATAGAAAAGGGAGGATCCTCCGACCAGACGGGTGTTGTGTCTGGCGGGCAATTGCCCAACGTTTGATGTTGGGAAATTGTATCTATGCTAATTGTGCCGTAAACTCTGCTTGCGAGATGCAGGATTTGCGTGACGTCAGTATGACGCGTTGTTCGCGAGTGGCGTTGTAGATACCGCTACAATATTATACTATTCATCTTTTTAAAGAAAAACTACACTAAACACACATACATAAACTCACGCTTTCTTCCCATGGGGGACGGCAGAAACTACAAAACGCCGCCTGCTGCAGTCCTTACATACTCCTTTTGCCTCGTATATGTTCACACATCTGAGGGACAATTCTCGTAATTTTAAGAAAGTTCACAGTCTGTTCTCAATGTCAATCTGTCAAAAAGACCTCTAATTTTTTCCCCTACATTTTGACCAGTTTTTGACATATGTTTGTCGCCGAGATGAGACTGCGACTAGATTTTGAATTACGAGAATTGGTCTTCTGGTCATACACGCACGCCCGTTGCGAGTGCTACACACCTGAACTTTTTGAAAAACATCACCAGTAATGTCACTAATTTCCTATTGGCGATGGCGTCCCCTCCACGTTTGCACTCACAACTGCTTGAACTACAATAAAGTTATTAAGAATAACCGTGGTGATGGTGACCCGCAAGTTAATAAAACCGCTTAGCACCGGGTTGCAAGCAAGTTCACAACCAAGCATGAGCCTATGTGACTCATCCTATGTTGTGACTTCTAAGAAAGCCCTAGAATGAATGGGCCATTGTCACGAACAGGTAATGCGAAAATTCTTGTGGCTTATTTTTTTCTTGTTAAATAGATATATTCTTTGCAGTAGTATAATTATACACATATATGTAGAACTAGTTGCGCCCCGCGGTTTCACCCGTATAAGTCTCGATCCCGTGTGAATATTGAGATAAAAGTATTCTTTATCCTAATCCAGGTCATGGTTTACACATGTGCCAAATTTTATCAAAATCCGTTCAGCCGTTTCAGCGTGGAAGCGTAACAAACAGTTCTTTCTCTATGTGTCTCATCCATCTTGATATTTTTTTTATTGTCCTTTCTATAGCTACTGGCCCAATAATTGTTTGTAGTTTTTATTCTGAATTGTTTCCCAGATGTCTCAAACCCTATGGATATAATTCTTCCTTCGTAGTCCTCGCTTGAGCTACTGACGACTTTTACCCTTTTTCTTACAAATTACACTACGTTTCTTTCCAGTCCTTAGTTGTTAGAGAATAACTACAAATAAATAAACTGTAATTGACATTTCGACCACCCCTGAGCCACATAAAAATGTTCCATTTGAATCTCTATGAAGCTCAACTAGTCTCAAATTACTACAGGCAATTGTAAACTCTATCTCAACTGATTATAATTACAATTCGCTTTTGGATGTCAGATTGTGAACCCGCTAGAAAATTATCATGAGCATAAAATAATGTACTTGAACTTTTGTTTTTATTATGTTTTAGCTATTGGATTTGAAGTCTTATTTGTTTCGAGATTAGATTTAGTTTTCTTTGTATTACTTGAGGTTCTCCTAGACAATAAGCAGTTAGTAATATGTAGTTAAATTATTCAAGTTATAAGAACGTTGTGTGTCTGTACTCCTACTTATACTAGTTTATCCATAGTTATGTTGCATTGTCTGGGAATCAAAGCAGAGATTACCGACGACAAAAAAGTATGTAAAAAAGTGGTTTACAACGCTGCAATAATATTTTGGCGCGTGGCTTAAATCAGAACTAACGCCGCCATCTTGTCTTTTACTGAGCTATCCGCCGCTGTCCGTCCGTCTGACTGTCAGCAGGCTGTATGTATCTCTTGAACCGTAATAGGAAGACTGTTGAAATTTTGACAGAGTGTGTATTTCTATTGCCGCTATAACAACAAATAATAAAAATTAAATAAATTTAATAAAAATTAAAAGGGTCTACATACAAGAAAAGTTTTTTTTCGGCGTATTTGCCTTGTGGTAAGTAGTGTGCGAATCCGACTCGCACTTCCGGTTTTTTAAAAAAATTACTGTCAATTCCACAAATGTTTACCGACAACGCCCCCCAGCCAATGTCATTCAGGTGCCAAAAGATCCATAGAGCACTATAGTTACCCTTAAAAAAAACTACAAGTATCAAGATTGTTATTCAACAAAAAGATTATTTATTCAAATAAGATACGAATCAAATAAACCATAAAGCATTTAGAATTGTTTGGTTATTTGACAAGTAAACATTGACAGTGGAGAAAGAAACAAAGTACATATTATCTGAAGAGATGTTGGTAGAAACTTTTAACACGTTTCACTAACATCAAATTTACTATAGCAATGAATACACAATCGCATAATTAGTTTGATAATATTATGAAACAGTGATTTGTAAATTAAAGTAGGTCTGTCTTATTATATTTTATTTTCTGTTTGAATTGTGGCGTCATTAAATGTGTAATTACTTTGTAAGTTTGTAGGTCAGTATTGGCTAGGCTTTTCAGTGAGTAATATAGTTATACCCTGTCCATTAGGTAAACCGTTTTTTGACAGATGGAACTAGAGATTGCAGTAACACACAATACATTGATTGATACACGTACGGTATTATAATGAATGTAAGAAGCTATAAATAAGATAATTCAATAAGATAAGGCAGTTTATATATTTATTTTATTACGCATTTTAGAGTTAACTTTTACGTAATCTGGAATATGTGCGTTTTAAGACAGCTGTCAAAAAACAGTTAATCTAATGGACAGGGTATAAGTTACTAATGTACCATTTTTACTTAACTTGCGTAGTACTTAAGTAGGTACATTAAACATAACAATAATAATTTGATAGTACAATATTAGATTCTAATGAAATAACAGTACCTTTGTGCTTTTCTCTTCTATTTTTATGTATTTTTCCCTTTCACGTGTTTTGTATCTACATAAATATTTTTTTTCTGTTTTTTTCTAACGGAATTGGTTTTTGTAACGGACAAACACCTCAGAATCGACCATTCACAGACACATAGAAACCTTATAAAAAGTAGAACCCAGTGTAAAATAATCCATGAGAAAATTAAAAAAAATGCGTGCGAGAAAACGGACGAAGCCAATGTAACTAGGATAGTGGATTGGTATGTGGCTACTTATACCACTAATGAGGTGATCTAAACTCTTTCTAATTACAAAAAAAATACGGCCAAGTGCGAGTCGGACTCTCACACGAATGGTTCCGTACCACCATATAATATTTAACACAACTTACATATTTTTTCTTGTTTCTTGCATGGGAACCCCCTTTAATTTTTAATATGAAGTAGTTGTGTTGTTATAGTGGCCATAGTTCCCACTCTGTGAAAATTTCAAGTGTCTATATTACGGTTCAAAATATACAGCCCTGTGACAGAAGGACGGACAGCGGAGCCTTGGTAATAGGGTCCCGTTGGCACCCTTTGGGTGCTGAACCCTAAAAAACAAAAGAATCCGTGTAACATGTAAACTTAGCGGCAAGTATGTAATGTGCACAAGATCACACGATCTACACCGCTACACGTCATGCTAATATTTTAACACGACACCAAATGGACGTTTACTAGCAAAGTCAATTAATAGCACGCAGTTAATTGTATGAAATTATAACACTTTCTATGAAGTTTTCAATTAAAATCGTAATTTTACATCTTTCATCAACGTTTTTTTAGACTTTCTCAAATAGCTAGCGTCTATTTTTACACCCGTTTTCAAGCTAATTCATTTTCTAGGAATACCTCTGTTAGATTAGCAACCGAAAGAAGTGCTATACCACATCCACCTTCAGTGTTTCGGTGTTCGATCGAAAATGCAAAGATATCTATATCCCCAAAAATACTATAGCACTATTCAGTAACTAACGGCGCGACTTACTTGAACCCAGGCGCTTTACTTTGTGTAAATTTATTTCATCAGCACTGCTCTCAAAACGGTGAAGGAAAACTTCATGAGGAAATCGGCATGAATGAAAAATTCGAAGACATGTAACATTTACCAACCCGTACTTAACTGGGCCTGCGTGGTGGATAACTGCCCACTCCCTCTCACCGAGAGGAAAAAATAGAAAATTCTCCACTAAATTACTTTTTTCAAAGAGTTGTTTTGGTTTCTTTGAGTCGAGGAGAAGAACAACCCTTACTAGCAATAAATAGATCTTAGAGAAAATTTAAAAATAGTAGGTAGATAAGAATTAATTTTAAAGTCTAACCCTACTTTGCTCGTCCGTCGTCTAAGATTTTTATGACCTAACCCATTCTTTAATTTCATGGAGCTCAGTTACACACTGAAATTCGAAACTCCAGCATAATATACTAGTTCATAATATTCAGGTTAATATACATAAGCAGGTAGGTAAAACGCATTAAGGCTAATTGAATCTTCAAAAAATTGCCGCCGAATATATGTAATGTACGGAGATAAGATTTTACTTGACTCGATAACTTGGAGACATAAAAAATTAACTGTGTACTTTCTTTTTTTTCATTCAAGACTTGGTCTTTTTTTGGGAAATCAGCCTTCATGTTATTTACATAAAGTAATGAAATCAATCTTGCTGAAAAAGAAGTTTAGCTGGCAATTAAGTTTGATATCAGAATACCAGCGCTGCGACATTTATTTTTTAAATGTCGCAGCATCATGCTGAGATGAGGAGCCTTTTGACCTCGTATAGGACTTTCTGTTTCATTTTTATTTTTGTTATTTTTTTATATTATTTGTTTATTTTTGACTGTGTTTAGTTTAGTTTGTGATCTCCTGTACGAGTCGCTATAATAAATACTTTTTCTTTCTTTATCTAAATACTTTGAAAACGAAATTAATATTTGGTTCTATTTTTTCGACTTTATTTATTCACTCAAGTAATAATAATAGACAATATTTAATACATTACATACACAACAGACAATACACATTACAAAACAAAACAAAACCAACACAAACAACAGAACAGATTAGTTACCGACGACCGGTAGGTGATTTGTAGGTTATTAGTTTTAAAAAGATTTTGCCCAGAAGGTTTATTCGGAGCTGTATCTATCTATAGTATACATTTCCCCAGTTTCAGTGTTTCTTTGTTACCTCTAAGCTTCTTACTAACAAGTAAAAGCATAATCAGCCTATAATGTTCCCACTGCTGGGACACAGGCCTCCCCTCGGTGAGAGGGAGTGGGCTGTAATCCACCACGCGGGCCCAATGCGGGTTGGTGGATGTCACATACATGTCTTCGAATTTTTCGGTTCGAGGATATGCCGGTTTCCTAACGATGTTTTCCTTCACCGTTTTGAGAGCAGTGGTGATGAAATAACTTACACAAAGTAAAGCGCTTGTCTGGGTTCGAACCTTACGACCTACAACTTGTAAGTCGCGGCTGTTACCAGTTACCCACCACTGCTCTCCTAATAAACCCTAATAAACACATTAAAGTAGGTAAAACTAGCTCGCAAAATCAATTTACCAATTCCAACCAGCTGCCGAAACACGCGCATATGCCTAGTTATTGGAAAGTAACCACACAGACAATCAGTTGCTTTACGTAACACTTTCAAAGTATTTGTGATCAACTCGTTACATACAGTCAACTAAACATCAGTTATTACAATATGACATTGATAACACTTGTTCGTCGTAGTCATAAGGGTGATTTTCGTAGTGCAAGTGTTACCACGTTGACTTTACGTTCCGTGGATAAATGGACAATTTCGTTTCATTCGAACGAAATAGATGCTTAGAATCGTGGATGTAACTTTTTATACGGTTGTTATTTGTTATTCGATGTGAGTGATTCTTGGTGATGTTTCTTTGTGAACCGGTGGTTTTTTTGCTGTCGATAGATTATTTCTTTTTTTCACAGTCACTTTTAGACGACTTAAATCAGATGGTCGGAGTAGAATGCATCGGTATTTCAGAAATTATTATAATAAGTATCTGTTCATTTTAAAATTTTTAATAAATACCCTTCAGAAAATATGTCCTAGTGTCCCGAAGTTTTGAAGGCTGTTTGTATTTGTGTATCTTGAAGGCTGTTTGTATTTATGTATCTTGTAGAAGGCTGTTTGTATTTGTGTATCTTGAAGGCTGTTTGTATTTGTGTATCTTGAAGGCTGTTTGTATTTATGTATCTTGAAGAAGGCTGTTTGTATTTGTGTATCTTGAAGGCTGTTTGTATTTGTGTATCTTGAAGGCTGTTTGTATTTGTGTGTTGGTCTTTGACATTGAATGTTAAAAACAGATCAACCAATTCTGATCATGAGCATTTGTCTTTCTTCTGAGCAACGTCAATACTTTGTAAAACAAATGCAAAGATCGTAATGATATTTTTAGCTTCGATAAAACATGTTTCTAACTTTTTTTTAAACACCCCTATCTCTCTAAACAAGAGAATAAAAGAGAATGCCTAAGGCATTAAGTCCGCCTTTGTACCTTTTTGTGCGAGAAGATTAAATAAATAAATAAACAGGGTGTCAACTAAGATATATTTTGAACTATCAAAACCTGTTTCTCCATATGTATAATTAAATGTATAATTAATACCCAGACAGGGTGTAAACTAAGATATATTGAACCACATTTTAACTGGTTTGCACATATGCATCATTAGTATTAATAATTACCAATATTAATTGCCAGTTTCTCTAACCAATCAAGGAAATGGTACACGCATGTACAGTCACGGGCAAAAGTATTTATACACTCGGCTTTATTCAAAAGCTATTTACTCCTTTATTCTTGAATTAAATTTTATGTTGTTACGAACATAGCATTTTCGAACCCATAGGTTTATGTAGTGTCGTATTTCAACGTTGCATTCGTTATTTCACGAAAAAATTGCAATTGAAAGTTGCCAAATGTTGACATATTGGTGCTCGTGGCTGTACACTGATACATTATGTATTCAAGCTATGCGCACTTAATCACCTGAGTGCATGGTAATTAATAATAATCATTTTTATTATTAACAGTTTGATTTGATTCACGTAAATGGTTTGGCGTTTCTTTGTGACGTCATAGCGTGGATAACGTGCGTATGCGCATCCGTTAATAAAACTGTTGTTTTGTTGTTTGATTATTTGATGATTTTGTGAGTAGATATTTGATTGGTAGAATATGAAGGGTTTGTATATTACTTCTGCTTTGAAATCTATAATGTTTTAAAAATATATTCTGTTGCTTTTATGTAATTCGAGCCATTTTGAAGTGGGATTTTTTTTGTAAGCTTTACATAAGTTATGTGTAGGTCTCGATAAAAAAAATGGTTAACTTTTTCTAAAAAATGACATGACGAATCATCTCAGTCTACATTGTCTCCAACAAAATACTAGTTTCTGTGTTTTATCTAGATTTTCTGCGATAAAAATTAGCTGCACTTCTTTCTCCCCTACCTCCTTGACATGATACTCCATTTATCTCTGAACCATGTAAACTTAAAACAAGCATAAACGACAGTTAACCTCCAAGATGTCACAGCCTACATCACAAGATGATTCGACTTAAATTACACCCGCCATCTTGAAAATGTAGGCCCCCGTCGAGATCGATGGCAGACAAAGACAAATTACTGCTCTTATCTTAAGTTAACAGTGCTTATCTTCATTTGAGTAAGGCGGTGAGATGGGTCAATGACACTGGGAAAAGGTGTGGGTCAAATGTAGGAAGAATAACAAGGAAACTCACAATTGGCATCATCCGACTGGGTTTTTCTAAGTATTCTACGTGATTAGCGATACCTCTTCTGAATTCTCGCTATTCCATATGTATACCTAGTACAATAAATGGTAATATACAGGGTGGAAGGGACATCGACGAGCAAACTGTGACCATGGTTTCAGTGCATGATTCTAGAATCATGCACTGAAGTCATGTGTGTCTAGACACACCAGTGTTTATATTACGATGCACGCCGATGTCCCTACATCTATACTAACATTATATACAGGAAAACTAACATTATATATGTACAGGAAAAAATTGAGAGTTTGTATGTATTCAGTAATGTTCGGAACTACTGATCCGGTTTCAAAAAACTCTCTCAAATGGGAAGCTACAATATTGCCGAGTGACAGGATTTATTTTATTTTAACGATATCCTGATACGATACGATAAGATATAACGGATGAAGTCGCGGTCAATTCCTTTACACATATTAAATGGACACATTAACTACATTAACAACTATCAAGTGTTTAACCTTATAAAAGTGATTAACAGAAGAAAGCTGCACACTTCGGACTATTCGAAATCACTTGAGATTGAGTATGTTCATAAAGTTGTAACTCGCGAAACAAGTTTGTGTTTATAATACATTTATTTATGCACCGCGGCCTTACGACGGCATTCCACATGGATAGTGTAATACTTTAAGCTGTTGGATGTAGTTGGCATTCAATTAATTTAAATGTAAGTATAAATGTTAAGGGTAACGCTGGAAAAGTGGGTAACAAGAAAGAAAGAAAAAGTATTTAATGGGACTCGCACAGAAAGATCCTCAAACTAAACTAAACACAATCATAGACACTTAAAACAAAACATAAGGATTAAAAGAAGAGACATGTTTTTCTTTAGCCTACACTGTCCCACTACTAAGCAAAGACATCCCCCAGATCTATTCTTAAATATAAGTATAAATGTTAAGGGTAACGCTGGAAAAGTGGGTAACAAGAAAGAAAGAAGGAAAAAGTATTTATTGGGAGTCGCACAGGAAATCACAAACTAAACACAATCGTAGTAACTAGTAGAAACATTAAAAGAAACCAGAACGTCGTGCCCCCTAATTGCGTTACAACACACTATCGATCTCAGTCTGAATCATTTTGATGGATATTGCTAATCCATTGCTTTATACATATATTCGAAAAATTTGTCTACTGTTGTACTTCAAAACGTAAGCTATTGCTATCGATTGTGTTACACAATTACCCCGCTGTACGAGGCCACAAAGTTCCTCTCCCAGTATGATGGTAACTTGGTGAGACATATGGTCTCAGGGTAAACTTAGGATGGTTGCCATACCATTCGATATTTGAAAAAAATCCGGATAATAAGTCCGGTTCCGGCAATTTCCAATGCCAGTCGGGTAATTTCAGATTTTCTATGGTAATAAAAAGTGTAAACAGGGTTATCAAGTTTTTTTAGTAAATAAAATACGCAAATAAGAGCAATAAACCTTGATAGGTTGATTTAGGAAATAAAACAAACGCAATTGTGGGTAAACTTGAAATTACATGTAATAAAGAATAAACTCCCTGTCGACCCATGTGCGATTTTTTTTCGCGCATTGGATTATTAATACACAGTTTAGCGCTGAGAGTTGAAAATCCAACAGTGTGTATTTGCGCTGGGATGTAGACTTTTCGATTCTCAATGCTCGGCTCAACACCGAGAAGTGAAAATGCAGTGCGCGATAAAAAAATCTTCGAGTTAAAACTCTGATAACTCTTTATTTGTTGTTCAGTAAAGCCTTTATAATTATTTCTCGTAAGACTTTCGTAAGAACCGTCTTACGAAAGTTCTGTCGCAACTTTTGCCCCGACCCAGCGGTAAACTCGACAACCGTCCATTTCTCTATTTCTTAAATAAAATAACTGTTATTAAGGGCCGGTTTTTCAATCGCCAGTTAACTTTTATCTCACGAATAAGTTGGTCATTTTGACAGTCTTGTACACAAGCTGTCAAAACGTCGTATTTATTCTTCAAGTAAAAGTTATCTTATGATTGAAAAATCAGCCCTAAGGGCTGATTTTTCAATCGACAGATCATTTTTATTCGTGGAATAAAATTGACGTCTGACAGTTTTACAAGGAAGAACTGTCAAAAAATTCAAAATTTTTCTCAGATAAAGTTATCAGATGATTGAAAAATCAGCCCGAATTTCGACATTGCCAGTAATAAAGACATATGTCAGTTCAATGTATAGATAGCGGTACGATGATCTTTTGGCGCACTGCCAAAATCGCAACTAACGACGCCATCTTGTTTTTTCAAAAGAGTTTACTGACAATGCCCTGTCAATGTCATTCAAGCGCCATAACATACATATGATAGAGGACCTTACGTACCGGTACAGGCCATTCATAGTTATTTTACATCTGATATTGCATCACTGACAAAAATTATCTTTATTCTCATTATAATAAGGTTGGTGTTGGGTTGCTGCTGTTGGAGTTGAAATATCTATAAACGGACTGTAAAGTGTTGTATAGTAATTATTAATTGAACGGTATTAGTCCAACGATTAAGTCTGCCTGTTCAGTGAAAAGTCGTGAGTTCGACCCACTCACTGTCGTAGAGTCGTAGGTGATAAAGTACTGACTTGCATTCACTCCTAGCTCGGTATTTAATAGTAAATTTTGAGATAGTTAACAGGTAGCATACCGTCTTACCAAGGGGTATCGTATTATCCGGTAACTGGGTTGTGGAGGTCAGGTTGGCAGCCGATCCATGTAAAATATTGGTATTCAGCTGCATCAGGTTAGATTGAAAGCCGTAAGTATTCACTTTTATTGTGTGATCATAAACACACACCCTCTTTTTTATACATGAGGGTATTTTGTTATTGACATTTTAATGTTCACATGGCTTATTTTTTTTTTAAAGTCGTGTCTATTTTTTTCATTCATTCACCTACCTGCTACCTACCAAACCAGCTAAAGTGAACACAAAAACATTACACCGGCTCCGAATATGTATACTCTTAAAGCCTAAGGCGATACACAGATGGACGCAAAAGGCGACCGCTTTCACCTGCGCCTGCGATGACTCGCCTCTTTCAATACATTATATTACTTTAAGGCTTTGAGTTCATTTTCACTAACCTGTGCTGTTTTATGGGTTAGAGAATTATGGTTAATTAAGTTTCATTCATGTAACCTGAAGGAAATACTGAAATAGTTGTATTTAGCTTAGACAGGTGCCTCTGTAAACTTATTTAGCATATGACTGCTAGTTTCTCGGCCGCCTCAAGTTCGGCTAATCGTAGTCGCGTAGTCGCACTCGTGTTCGATCTCACCGATCGCGGCGGCGATCTTATTCGTCGCTGTTCTGACGATGGTCCCGCTGTAGCGAGGTCTGTGGCGGTGGTAGGTCTAGCCATACTTTCGACTTGAGGCGATGCCGGTGGATCAAAAAACTGTTGAGCGGGTCCAGTTATAAAATAGTCTAGCTTCTGACCGCGACTTCGTCCGCGTGCAGTTTGTTGTTTTCCCGACCCGCCTCGTCGCGTCGCATCGCCCGTCCGCGCTGTTACTTCGTTTTAGTTTAAAGTTCTTTCTGACTATTTTTTCTTTTTGCTCGGCTCCTAAGAGTCCATAGCTGATGTTAATAGCTCAATAGCCTTCCTCAAGAATTGTGCAATCAAATGCAAAAAGATTTTTTCAAATCCGAATGGTAGTTCCAGAGATTAGCGCGTTCAAACAAACAAACTCTATCGCTTTATTATTAGTATAGATTTTGCTTTGATTTGTATATCTTTTTTAAATCCTCAGTTTTCTCTAAAGTTCGTTTTTTTAATCCCAGATACTAATCTGACATTTAAGTCTTTTGTGTTTGCGTTTTTTTAGTATAGACATTTGACATTACACCTGTCAAATTAGTATCTGGGATTAAAAAACGTACAGCTCGCCTTTTGATAAAAGACGAAGATATTTTTTTAATATTGTAACATTTCAACGAATTTTCAGTTACTAGCTGTTATGCTGATGGTAACACATCAATGATGCCAACGATAACAAGACAGTTAATTTATAAAACAGTTAACTTAATAGTTAACTGTTTTATGTCTACACATAAAACAGTTAACTGTCAAGTTCAATTAGATGATGCAAGATAGTTAACTTAAATCCGATGAAATGTTGAATGGTTAAACTAATCAGCCTCGCTAAACTCGCTAGTTGTTACTCGTATCATACAACTCTCTACCTTTTACAAGATTATAATGTCAATCGAATTACGTTGTTATTGTTCGAATGACAGCTCAATAACAATGCATTGAAAAGGGCGCGAATCGGCAATTATAACGGACATTTTAATCGTTAGGTGCGTGCCCCAACGTCGACCATATCATCGCTTACGATCAGGAGGTGACAGGCGACAATTTTACAAGTACCTTTAATCCATTTTCTACTTTATTGACACTTTCAATTTTTTGACAAATAAAGCGTTAAGTTAACGGATCGTGTTCGAAACACAAAACTAAAACAAAGGTAGCTGACGTGGCTCAAAAGGCTGCCCAAATTAAATGGGACTGGGCAGGATATGTCTGCCGCATGCTGGACAAACTGTGGGCCCAAATAGCTCAGAATTGGTGCCCTGAGACAGCGAGGCGAGGTCGCTGCAGACCACGTAGGAGATGGCGGGACGAGCTGGATAGGTTCCGTCAAAATTGGAAGGAGGACGTGCGAGCTCACGAAAGATGGAAGGTGTGGAGGGAGGCCTTTGCCCAGGAGTGGGACAGCGAAGGCTAACATTAAAAAAAAATAATTGAATTTAATCACCCCATTTATGCATCGAAAATTTGCTACTTAACACAGTATCATTTCTTTTATCATAGATAGGTACGTAGGACAAATCAAATAAAGTTTATTACAAAAAAAAAAAAACACTACAAAGTCAAAAATAAGTTTAATTTCGGAAGTCGGTGGCAGGTGAGCTAGTGGTCAAACGCGAGCTTCCAACAATAAATCTGAAATCTAAAACTATTTTGCAATGATAACCCTTGTAAACAATAACGCTGTCTAAAATTACTGTATCCGTCGTACTTTCGATAAGGAATTTTAATTTAGTTAAAGCTACACTTTTTAATCATGCTAAGCTTTGGCATTTTTCGCTGCCCAGGTAAATTGGGACACGATCTACGTTTGTTAGAATGACTACTTAGGCATGCACATGTGGAACCGTTACTCACCCTGTTTTTAATGTGACAAAATAGGACATGCTACGCATATGTGTAGGTATGTCCTATTTTGTCAAAGTACTTGATGGCATTGTACCTATAACGACTACAATGCGTCGTTCATAAAGAAATGATGTTTGTGTATGTGAGTTGAATTTGTAATGTTATGTGGCACAGACCTATTGGGTTACTTCAGGTCATTAGGTACACACGGCTACACATCAAGCTATGCATTTCCAGTTTTAGCTGACCTCGCATTGTATAGGTTTTTCGTACAATCAGAAGGCAGCTTATACTGGTTTTGTATAGCTTGATGTGTAGCCGTTCGTACGCCTGCTAAACGATGATACGTCCAAAAAACAATGATCTTTTAAAAGTAGACGAGGTCGGGTCGGTTTTTCTAATCTGACAACTCTGGTAAGAAAGACCGAAACAAATACAGAGTTCAGTTTCTGTCTGCTTTAGGGTTAGGTAAAATGGTATTTATTATACACCTTTGCATTATACTTGGACCAAATAATGAATTGATTTTTATCACCCTATCTAAAATGTATATATTTATATCTGTATGAGGTACTGTATAAAAAGTATTCTAAGATAATATTTTACTTACAGCAAACTATAACTTGATTCTTACGCGCGTTCAAAGTTATTCGAAGTGTCTTTGAATAACTTTGAGTGTCTCGATTTCCTTATTTTAATTTCAAGAGAAGGTTTTAAGGCTAGTTTTATTTCACTACAGAATGTTTACTTCAAAATGGCGCTAATTTCAAAATAAAATGCACAAACTAATTTAAAATAAGTAATACTTAATTCTTTTACATTTTAAGACTAAACGTGTTCAAAATCTAAATGTCAGACGAGTCAAGGCTAGAAATATCCGGCAAATGTTGTTAGTAAAAATTTGCATAGTGTATGTAAGTAGGTAATGACATAAACTTACGATTTTTATCAGATTTATTAACGAGTGTATGGAGTCAGAATTTTATATAATTTGCATACATGTATGGACTGAGATATAAATCTATGCTTTTATATCTGTAACAGCGTAGTTCTACAAACTAGGATAGCAGTAGGTGGTTTATTAGTCGATTCGCCCAACTTTACACTCCCGAAACGGGCGAATCGTCACTTTTAATTAATATTATTTTTTCTATAGGCGACTGGTACGAAAATAATTTATTTGTGGGCGAGTCGACAATTCTAGTAATTCGAAATGTGTCAATTTCTGGAGTTAGCAGTCGACTCGCCCACAAATACTCTTCGTGTGAGGTAGTCGAATTGTTTCTAATTTACGTAAATGTATAGTAATCTCGCAAAAGACAGAATTGTGTGGAAAAGGGAGAGGGAGACTTTTGCCCTGCAGTAGGACAATACAGGCTGGGTTAGATTAGATAGATAAATATAAATGTAATGCTGAGATAAAAATCTATGCTTTGATGTTTGTAGGTACGCAGTTTTACAAACTAGGATATCATTAGATAACTAATTAAGTGGCTAAATAAAATTGTGTTTTTTGGAGCTTCCGCCTTCTGTAAAAGACATTTGATTTTTGTGTGGCCAACTTACAAATATTTGTCTATGTCAATAAACTTTTTCATTCGTTAAAAAAACTAAATTTTGTTGATGTTTTTGCATGAAAAGTCTTTTCGAAATTCCTATTAACAATAATTTTCTTTTTTTCCAGATTTGGCGATTTTCCCCGTTTAATTTGTAAGTAATTTCTGTTTTTTTTTTCTGAATGCATCTCGCCGGTCAACCGAGGAGGTTGTTGGCTGCTTAACCTTTAGCCGAGGTCTACAAACGTTACTCAGCAAGGTCTTTGACTTTGCGTTATTTCTGCCACTGTCACACAACTGACAAACTACCCCTTTATTCATAAACGTTGCTTAAAGATAAGTAGTCACTAGCGACTGTTTAACCATAAATATTTGACGTTTAAACATCACTTAACTCTAATCACCGTTTATAAATAAAGCTCTAAATGTTCTAGATAGAGACATGAATATGTCTAAGTCAAATTACAAGCTAAGTAACGTTTATAGATCTCGAACTCAGTGCTCCTAGTGCTTGGTGTTCAAGATGAATGCCCTGACAATAGTGATATAATCGAGAACATGTCACGAGGGACATGCAACATGTCTCAACGCGGATGTAGTCGAGTGCTAACTATTGCCGACTTCGACTTGAATATTGGCACTGTAATAGATATTTATCTATTTAATTATAGTGACGTAGGAAATTGTTTTTGAGGTGAAGGCGGGTTTAGCATCCTAACTTAGGGCTGATTTTTTCATAGCCAGATAACTTTTATTCGAGGATTAAAATTGACGTTTGACAGTTTTTGTATGAAATAACTGTCAAAATTTCAAAATTATACCCCGAATAAAGTGGGGACATTATAGGCTGATTATGTTTATGTTATATAATGCTTCATATGGTCGAAAATTTGTCCGCTCAACAACGTAAAAAACGCAATTAATGTTGTTGAACTGTCAAAATGAAAACCATTCCTAGGAAAGAAAAGTCCAAAATATGCTTTTAGGGTCTGATCTTTCAATAGTCGGATAATTTTTATCTGAGGAGTGAATATTGTCAGCGGGATTGTCCGAAAGGGTTACCACTACCCCTGAACATAAAGGGCGAAGGAAGGAACATGGGTGGGTTTTAGTCAGTAAGAGTCTGACACTCCCTTCCGCTCCACCCAGAGCGGGAGGGGTCATTTGATGATATCCAACCAGAAAAAAAAAAAAAAAATTGGAGTGAATATTGCGGTTTGACAGCTTTTGTATAGAAATTATATCAAACTGTCATACTTATTTATTCTTCAGTTAAAAGTTATCTGACTATTGAAAAATCAGCCCTTATCATCCTTATTTATGACGCTACGAAGCTCTTCTGACGCGTGGCCAAAATCGGAACTAACGCCGCCATCTCGTTTTGTCAATACAATTTCTGTGTCTATTCCAAAAATGTTTACCAACAACCCAGTCAATGTCATTCAGGCGCCAACTTGTCGTTTTTTTTTCGTGTGGTATGTTCTTTTTTTATGCGTCATGTTTGCCGCAAATATGTAAATGTATTTTCTTTCTTTCTAAAAGATTCTGGCAATCTATTTATAACTTATCTTACCAAACATAGATAACGACAAAGTACATAACAGCATAAAACATCATGAGAAAACCAGCATGTCCTAAAACCAAATAATTGAAGACAGGACATTTACCAACCCACACTGGGCCCGCGTGGTGGATTACGGCCCACGCCCTCTCACAGAGAAAACGCCTGTGTCCCAGCAGCGGGAACATAATAAGCTGATTATCGCATAATAACACCACTAAAGAGGTACAGACAGCACATTCATTAGTGAAGTAATATTCACCTTTACGTTATTAGCGCTGTTATGTGATTACGTTGCCGACGGTACAGCAAGGCGTGATGAAAATAATGAGTAACATGCGCTGTCTTCACATTTATTTAAGTTTATAATGATAGGTTTGAGTGATCTGAAGGGCAATTCTCGTAATTTTAAGAATGTTCACAGTCTGATCTCAGTCTCAATCTGTCAAAAATACGTCTAATTTCCCTACATTTTGACAAGTTTTTGACATTTTATTTGTCGCCGAGATGACACTGCGACTAGATTTTGAACGTTTTAAATTACGAGAATTGGCCTTCAGTTGTTGATTTGGAGTAATTTAGTCAAAGACAAAGCATTTTTGTCAACTAACCAGGCACTTCTTGAATTGTTAAGGAATCTGTCTGTCGGAAAGTCGAAGCTCTGAAATAATTGTTTCTCCTTGTCCCTTCAATACTTCAATCCAAGGTTGCTATAAAAGATCGTTTTTAGCGTCAGGAACGCCCATTGTAACACCTTATGTAAAATGTCTAGATTTATATCTGTAATTTATATGCTGTACATAATAAAGATATTTTAAATATTATAAACCGTAATATTTCTCCAGCTTATTCTAAATCGTAGTTTAACCATAGCCTTGATTTAAGTCTCTTGTTTAAGTTTAACAAACAATGAACTTAGCTACGACTATCATTAAACCACGTTTTGTGATAAGCTGGTAGGTATAATCTCATTCATTCGAGGCGTCACTAAATCTTCAGTCAATATTTAGGAATTTCCTGGTTTAGCTTCCGATCTGTGAGTGTCTGATGCTTATGTGTGTGTGGCTTTGTATATCAGCTAGTTATACATGTAGATAACTATTATCTACCTACATCTACATCTAGCTAGTCATTACGTTCTACAAGACATTTACGCTCATCAGTCCATCACATTCCATGCATTCTAGTACAATTAATTGTGTAAAGCCGCGTACGCACGCACTCACTAGGCTACAAAATAAACGCAACGTTACCTACAACATCACGGTTTTTTTAACAACAATATTATGTTTTAATAAAAATATTTTAGTGCTGCTGGGGAGTCTGTTGCGCCAATTCTTCTTCCCAGCCAAAGCACTAGGAAGTGGTGAAGGGCGGGCGTTTTGGTCTTGTATAATTTTGACACTCAAAAAGTGCTTTCTGAGCCTAATTTTAATAAATAACTTTGATTTTTTATAATGTTATATGGTTTACAAAAATATTTTTTGATTTACTGATTATGATGAATTATCTCAAATTTGGATTCGGCACATGCTTCCGACTACGGTAACTCATACCTGATCCAATGCATACATTTTCATCTTTAACTTCTGGAAGTGAACGAAACTGAACCGCAAGGCTCGGGTTTAGTGGTGCTGAATCGGGTTTACTCGGCTCCAGTCGGTCGGTGATGCTGAATTGCGTATATCTACTCGGTTTTGAATGGGGTATACTCGGCTCCAATCGTAAGTTTTCAGTTCATTCGTGTGCTCATAAGCACACATCGTTTTTTTTTTAGAATCTCTTAGTTGCCTTGAGTAACATGATGTTATTATGACTAACCATTGGATACTCAGCTTTACATTAACTTTTATATAATTACGTAGTCTTGTTAATGGATAACATGCAATCTTAAGAAGATTGGAGGTGAATCATTTTGCTTCATAATTACAGTCTTTCAATTTTTTATTGAATAGAAGCAGATATACTATTACTTTTTAAGTATCGATCAGAATGTAACTTTTCTCTTTATTAACGTAAGAAATTTTTATGTTGAAGTATTTCGTTTTGAAATAGAAGGCCTTGGGTGCTATTATATATTATTTCGTAGCTATTATGATTTATTATAATTATATTATGTAATAATATGAGGCTGTTTCGGCCACTGCTGGGCAGGCTTTGCCCAGCAGTGGGACAGTATAAACTAAACAATAAAATAAAAGTGTCAAGTGCCTCTTGAGTTTCAAATATTATGGAAATAGAAATGGAAATTACAGAATTTAGAATAAAAACATTTGTCTAGCAATGCTAGCTTAAATTACAAATCATAAAACGATTTTTTCCAATATTCTTTGAATGAGCTGAAAAGAAGTCTGAAAAAATCTAGAGCGACAAAACATTCAATCATTTGAACCTCTACGTCATAACATCGTGACAGTGCATGTAAGACCTCAAAAAGATGATACATCAAGAAAAATCATTTAATTGTCAATTGTGTTTGTTCCATAACATTGTTTTAAAGTCTAGCCACAATACAATTACACATGAGAATTTAATTGTAGCAATACATTGATACTGTGTTAAGGAACACAAATAGTAAACAATCAAATGAGTTCTTGTCGTTGTTTAGATATTTTTGAGACCGACTGTACCAGCAAGTGCACACTGTACAGTCCTGACAATATGTAATAGAAATAAAAAGCCTAGTAACTAAACGGTTCCCACACAATTTATTATTATATCACAACGCACTGCAAATACACAGTTACGTTCGAAAACGTGTGAAACATAAATTCGTGAAAGCTGACCGGCCAAAGAGTTTCAAGCAAATAGTTTTACACGTAAAACTCTACTTTCATTTCCTGACGACAACGCTTGTTTTGGCGCGCATTTTGACAGCTGTCAAATTAAAGTTCTTTATGTTGCGTTCGAATTTAGGTTTTGTTATTTTTTTATAGTTACGGTTTTAATCTATAGTTATAAGTTTGATTGAATTAAATAAGTGTGAATGTGAAAAGAAAGAAAGTTCAGCGTGATTATGTTGTCATGCTGTTTTTTTCGTTGCGTTTGACCTCCGATACAGTGATCAACACTTTTAATTACCTACCATTTTGGCCGCATGTGTAGTAGAAAATTATTAAGATATACAATTATATTCTATGTCAAGTGTGAACCAGTATATTTAATTAGAATAGTCATTATCTCATTATCATTCATTTTATTTTATCTTCTAGCTCATTCTAATTATGAATTTAGTTTGGAATAGGTACTCGTGGTTCCTAAATAAATAAAATGTCACGACAAAATCGTCCATCTGAGTAAAGTAAAAGGAAGAAAGAAAAGAAAAAAAAACGCTTATTTGCGGTAAACATGGCGCAGAATAAAAACAAACACAAAAAAATAACAAGTTGGGGGGAAATATGCGTCACATCCACGCAAAACGGCCACCGTTCAGCATAATGCTAAGACCCTATGCGAGACAGAGCCCCAGCGTTGGTTTTCAGCGACAGGCGGCGTTGACGTGATGACGTCAACCGGTGCAGCGGGTAAGGTCCATTTTGTACTAAAACTTATCAAAACACAAATCTATAACTGTTCTCACGAAATAAACCCTTTAAGTAATTTAAAACATAACCTAAATTCGCCAAATTAACAGTCTCACAAATAAACAACGTTTTATTAAATCAAAGTTAACCGCACACCTGTGCGAAGAATGTTGATAAAAACCCGTTCAACTTGAACCGAGCATTACTTGAGCAGTTAAGAGTTAATTATAATTACTGTGATGATCAAACTATGTATGTCCTTGTAAAGATTAAAAATTCATTGTAAAAGGTTAGTTAGTCATCTGATAACGAAACGTAAACATATTTTGTTATCTGTGGCAGATTAGAACTGTTTTATGGATATATACAACGGTAACTTTGAAAATGGTGGTGATTTTTCCGGTTTAATGATTCATCATCATCATCATTAGCCTATAGCAGTCCACTGCTGGACATAGGCCTCTCCTATTGCACGCCATTCAACTCGATTTTCGTCCCGTCCGATTATAATTTAAGTGTCTTCGAGGCTAGAGTGAATAGGCTCATAATAAATTAGTGCGCTTTACCATCAATGATTGCATCACTGCGTTCCATCAGGCGGGATCGCAGTCAAGCACTAGTTTATATCGTTAAAAAAAAAAAACAACATGATAAAAACTTTACCTAATAAAATTAGAATGTTCAAATGTTTACATTAAATAATTTATAGTCAAAAGTATTCTTTAGAATTTTCTAGTCGCCATATTTCAAATCATTCTTTAAGTAAGTAGATATAAAAACGAGGAACATGTAATATAAAATAATAATCCTACTAATATTATAAACGCGAAAGTTTGTGAGGATGGATGGATGGATGTTTGTTACTCTTTCACGCAAAAACTACTGATCGGATTTTGATGAAGCGTTACAGTAATATAGCTTATACATCAGAATAACACATAGGGTACTTTTTATTACGATATTCTCACGGGATCGACACTCGACACGGGTGAAACCGCGGGGCGCTGCTGGTATATAATAAGTATAAAAAAGATTAATAGAAAAATACGGAAAAGTTATTGATCTATGTTATGTTCCGTTCTGAATACGCTGGCAATATTAATATTATACAATTCCTTACATTATACAATTTCTTATATTATACAATTCGATTCAAGAAATATGAGCGGACTTCATAATAATTATGAAATTGCTATTGTTATCTATACAAATATATAAAATTGAAGAGTCTGTTTGTGATTTCAAAATAACAGCTTTTTACTAAATGCATTTGAAAGTAACGGTGCTTATTATAAAAAAAAAAAAATGTTATTTTTGTCTGTTTGTTGGTCCCGGATAATCTCCGAAACGGCTGGACCGATTTTGACGGGACTTTCACTGGCAGAATAGCTGATGTTATAAGGAGGAACTTAGGTTATTTTTATTTTAGAAAAATAATTCATTCACGCCTAAACCACTGAACGGATTGCAATAAAATTTACCAACGAGATAGATGGCATCCTGGGAAGGACAAAGGCTACTTTTTATCCCGGTAGCACGATCCCGGGGGATAATTTCCGATATTCACGCGGGCGAAGCAGCTAGTTTTTTTTTTTATTAGCCGTTTGTAACCCACTCCTGGGCAAAGGCCTCCCTACTCTCCTTCCACCTCTCTCTGTCCAGACCTGCCAAGGACCAATCTTTAATAAAGGAGTCCAGCTCATCCCGCCATCTCCGTCTGGGCCTGCCGCGATGTCGTTTGCATTAAGCGGAACCCACAAGCAAGCGAGCAAGCGGGTCGTAAGTCTGATAATATGATAATATATTTGTTTTAAATAATTTATCATTAATTTACATACTTTCATACATAATCCACACCTTCCTTTGAGGGTAGGGAGAATCTACAGACTTCTTTATGCTCCGTTTACGTTCGTACAGTCGCCTGCAGAGAAAACGGGACCCCTCAACGCTCACTTTTGTAAGGCGGGGGGGGTCGTTTTCTCTGCAGGCGTCCGTACATCATTTAATAGTAGTAAAAAAAACCATCACACTACGCACGTCAAAAAAAAATCCTATCACACGTCATCTCGAAATAGAAAACAAATGACAAGAGGTGATTATTTTTTTAATTACAAGCAAAGGCCACAATGTCATACAGTCAAAACAGATCGTAAAAACAAGATTAATGAAGCTATCTTGATAAGCAAGGAGGTTAGTTCCAACGTAAAGGCATTTATCTAGATTTACATGGTTTACTTTAGTTATATTAGTGCTAACTGTTTATCTCTTCCTTGGCTGTTCATAAAGTATATGATTTAAATATTATTACATTGTTAGATTGTCATTTTGATTATTTCTGATGTCCGTGACAATCTTGTTGACATAGATTTTAAGTGTTTAGGAGCAGTGGTGTCCCAGTGGAAACGGCCACGACTTATGAGTCGTAGGTAGTAGGTTCGAACACCAGGTGCTTTACTTTGTGTATTTATTTTCATCACCACTGCTTTAAAAACGGTGAAGGAAAACATCGAGAGGAAACCAGCATGTCCTAGAACCATCAATTCGAAGACATGTGACATCTCAGCCCGCACTGGGCCCGCGTGGTGGATCACGGCCCGCTCGATCCCTCTCACAGAGAGGAGGCCTGTGTCCCAGCAGTGGGAACAATATAGGCTGATAATGCCTTTGCTACCACTAATACTTAAGATACGGTACCCTTTCATCACAGTTATGCATTACGATATGTTTGCCACCCTGTGCCACCTATGTTTTTTTAACTTTAAAGGAACATACTTCGTGATTGCGAAAGATTTAGATACAGTATTCACACCATACAACATTCAAATTCCATTCATGTAGGTATATCTAACTGACTCGAATCGCATTATAAATAGCATTTGACACTTCAAAGGAATTAAAACAGAGAGTAGGACGCACGGCTACACATCAAGCTATACATAACCAGTATAAGCTGACTTCTGGTTCTACGAAAAACTTATACAATGCGAGGTCAACTAAAACTGGAAATGTATAGCTTGTTGCAGCCATGTGTACCAACACAATCAATATTTATAGAAGGAAATTATATCGTCAGGAAGAAAGAGTATTCAAATCAAGTCATTATAGTTCATGAATAAAAGGAAATAATAAATAGTTTGTTCGTAACTTCTTAATTATGTACGTATATGTAAATAGTTGTGTATGCAAAGTGTAAGGTAATTAGTGTTATGTGATACAGCGAAATAGGGAGATTTGTTTGTATTTTGTTGTTCAGCTAGTAACTGCTGGTTCACTCCTTTTATTCAGGTATCATAACGCTAGTATTTCTGGAAGGTTAGCAGAGGAGCTTAGTACTCTCACATTTCGCCAGTCAGATATGTATACACGGTGGCAGCTAGGGACATCAATGCGCAAACTGAAACCATTAATTCAACACATGATTCGAACCCCCCTAGCGCAGAAATTTTTCGTCGGTTAACAAATCAAAACCTACCGTTTCATAGAAAACTGCAATATCTATGCGATTAAAATGTAAGGAACAGATTTTTTTTTTTTGTATCCTACCAAAAATTTTTTCGCATGGAGGTTCAGAATCATGTACAACGTGAATCCATGGTAACAGGACGGCAGAAACCTCGACGGTTTCTGCCATCCACTATGGCCCGTAAGAACCTATTGCCACTAAAACTATTTAATAAGGGGAAGGCAAAAAAGTATTAATAAAATTGCATCTGACAGCTCAACGGGACTCAATCCACCACACACGTCTCGAGACAAACCGATCTACTATCACTTTTACTATATACCATTAACATGCACGCGATGGAGTGAAAACAATTGGTCCATGTATTATGTATGTACTTTCTACTTAGAACGTTTCATTGCATTCTTGACCTCGCGTCAAATCCTGGTTTGTGTTAAACCGTCGGCGGTTTGCGAATTTCACTTGTTTTTGCCATAAGAAAATGCTGGTTCTGACTCATTTTTATCAGCCTTTGAAACAATTGAATATGGGCCTTCAAAGTAAACAGTCAAAGTGCATTTTCCAATACTACAAGTATTAAATTGTTTTTAACACATTTCGTCTTATCTAAGCTCCGGAAAATATGTACTGGCTGCTTTAAAATTAACCATCAAAGTAGAATTGACAGTACCACAAACAGAAGGCCAATTCTCGTAATTTAAAACGTTCAAAATCTAGTCGCAGTCTCATCTCGGCGATAGACAAATGTCAAAAACTTGTCAAAATGTAGGGAAATTAGAGGTATTTTTGACAGATTGAGACTGAGATCAGACTGAACGTTCTTAAAATTACGCGAATTGCTCCTCAGATTGTTGTCAAAAGAATCGGAAGCTAGACGTTATCACTACCTATTCTTATTTAATCACTAGCTGCGCCCCACGGTTTCACCCTCATGTAAAAAGTATCCTATGTATTAATCCTGGTTATAAACTATTTGTATGCCAAATTTCATCCAAATCCGTTCAGTAGTTTTTGCGTGAAAGAGTAACAAACATCCATCCATCCAACCATACAAACTTTCGAGTTTATAATATTAGTAGGATATAATTATCAGCTCAAAAACGTTTTCTGAAAAAAACCCAGCCCTCTCAGGCTCTGTCTCGCATAGGGCCGCATTATGCTGAGCGATGGCCGTTTTGCGTGGATGTGATGCACGTTTACCCCCAACTGGTTATTTTTTTGTGTCGGTGTGTTCTTTTTCTGCGTCATGTTTACCGCAAATAAAAGTATTTTCTTTCTCTATTTTGCTAATCATGAGCTTAAAAAGACCGCTACAATAAATGGCCATAGAAAGATTGCCATGATCAACACGTTTAGCAGCTGAGTCAAGCACCGTTTCTCATGATATAACCCGTTATTCATACTAGGTAACGTAATTCATTACAGTAATTGGATTACGGATGTCAAATAAGAATCACTGCTTCGTTATAAATAATTTAACTGGAAGTTATAAGTAAACCAGCGTATGAATCAAACCTTTCCTGGAGGTCTACCATGCCCTCTTATCAACTCAGCCTAGCGCAATCCACTGCTAGACATAGACCTCTTCCAGGCTGCGCCACAACACCATGTCCTCTGCCTTCCGCATCCAGTCCGTCCCAGCCACTTTCTTAGGGTCGTCCGTCCATCGAGCTGGGTGGCGTCCCAAGCTACGCTTGCTCCACCGGCCATCGGTCCTTCGGCAGCCATGGCCAGCCCACTGCTACTTCAGTTCGTTTACTCTGCAAGCTATGTCGGGACCTCCTGCGCTCTTATACAGACCAATATTTTACGAATATTTGGGTGACATGAGAAGTGCGAGATGCGAGTCAAGCGATTTTAAACCATGTGCATGTTGGTTGAATCAGCTTCCAATCGAACTACAAACAACTGAACATCAATACTTTACGCGACCAACTGCCATCTGACCTCCTAGTCAAAGATACCGGTACTTTATTTTTATAGCCAGTCTTTATACCGTTTGGAATACTACTCACCCTATAAGGACACCACCGTAACGATGTATAGTAGATGGTGTTGTTGGCCATTTTAGTTTGACACGATAGATTGTGGCACGATTCGCATATTAGTAGGAGATTTTTGTGAAGAAGCTCTTAATGAAACACAGTATAGTCCAGTTAAGAACCCGACAACTTGTAGACACACCTTTGAGATACCGAAATTAAATAATTAAGAAGGGCGTTTAATTTGTTGGGGAGTTTAAACAAGTGGTGAAGGGCGGCGTTTGGGGGCTGTCCTTTGTTGTTTTGACATTTAGAAAGTAGTGATTCTCAGTGTAATTTGAATAAATGACTTGAGTGTTCCGATTTGAAGGGAGTGTTGGTGTTATTACAGGCACAGGAGACATTTCAGCTTCTCACGACAAATGGCAACACACGTACAATGAGTTTGGTATTGCAGATGTCCAAAGGCCACAGTAACCATTTACCATCACGTGGTCTGCCTGCTTGGTTGAACCCCAATAAAACAAATAAATTAATGCTACAAGTACGACATTTGATATCGTGCTAAGGAAACATCGCAACGGTGATATATGCCAAGATATTTTGGTGACTGTATTTTTGGCGCGACTTATTTAGTATGCAGTAGGTGTTACGATATGCTATCACGTCCCCGTAAGTTTCCATTTTAGACATGATTTATAACTTCACTACAGTAACGAAGCTTGACAAATTAAATTATGGCAGGTATATCTGAAGATATTTAAGTAAAATATTAGCCCGTGAACTAGGGGGTCTACTCCGAAGTAGTATCGGCCGAATGTTCGGCCATTTCCTGCTACGAAGTTACTATTTGGTTAGGTTGGTCCTGATCCAATTGAGTCGATCCGAATTTCTTTCGCATTTTTTAATAATATTCGGTTCGGCCATGTGTCAGTCTGATCCATCATTCGCACTTTGCACTTCGTAGTAGACCCCCAGAACTCATTGCAGCTTTTCTTAGATAATCTTGTTTATAGCAGTGTTCATAATCTCAGGTAATTTACATTCCATCGCCACTTAATCAGTTATTTAGAGCAGATTTTTCTAACGCCAGATAATTTTATCAGAGGAATAATTTTGAATGTTTGACAATTCTTCCATACAAAAACTATCAGACTTCAATTTTATTCCACGAATAAAAATTATCGGTTGATTGAAAAATCAGCCCTTAGTGAAATTTATAATAAGTTGATTTTTGAGTGTCCGTTTCAAAAGGGTCCTAATACATTTTTGGTTGCAATTAAAGTTGAACTTTAATTGCAACCAAAAATGTATCGCGGTACCTAGGTAGCGCGTGCGCGCGCGCCATCCGCGGAGCGTTTTGATCGCGTTGTTTGCAATAAAGTGCGCAATCAAAAATGTCAATTTTTTTAACCGGTCATTTCCGAGATGAATGACTTTCGTAATTTCATTTATGGCATCAGGTGTTACCTTTTCACGGTGTTTGCGCGTCATGTCCCTGCCACCCTGTATAGAAATAAGTATCATGAAACCTTGTTGTGCGCCAGTAAAATATTCTAATAATACTCGTAAACTGGTGTCCAGAAAAAAGTGAATGAACGTGAGACTGTAATAGTTTTTATGAGTGTCACTATCATTATTTCAACTTTTAACTGAATAGTCACGCAGTTATGTAGGTAACCTTCTTATGTAACCTTCCAACACTCGGTTAAGCTGACAAAGACATGATCGACCTTTGTAATTTATTAGTGCAAAAACCTATGTCACATGGAATTGAAGGTTTGTAGTTTTAGCCACGGTTCCCTGATATATATCGGATAATTGGGGAAGAAAATCGACGTAAACAACTCTTGAGCAAGAAAAATTCAAGATTCCGCCATTTTGGTAATCATTATTGGAATAAATTCTTCTAAAATGTGCAGCTGGATATAGAAATCTTAGATATTTCATAAGTCTACACAGTTCTTCCGCATCCGACCTGCATAATTTCGTAGACTTTTTCAAGTCTTATAAAAAAATCTAGCTCATAGCAACAATTATATAAACGTATGTATTACGTCGTGTTCTACATAGTTCATAAATAAATGAATTGAAGGTTTTTGAGTTTGTGTGTCATTGTATGCTATGATGCTGTCATAATCGTTATATGGTAGGCAGAGTTGTTAAAAAACATCGTGACGGAAATTGGGGATAACACAATCAGCCTGTAACATTCCCACTGCTGGGACACATGCCTCCTCTCGGTGAGAGTAAGTGGGCTGTAATTCAACACACGGGCCCAGTGCAGCTTATTAGATGTCACATGTCTTTGAAGTTTTGGTTCTAGGACATGCCGGTTTCCTCAAGATGTTTTCTTTCACCGTTTTGAGAGCAGTGGTGATGAAATAATTTACACAAAGAAAAGAGTTTCCCTGGGTTTGTGATAAAAGGACACTCTGAAATTTTAAGCTGGTATAGTTTTATGCCAATTGATTTCTTGCACTTAAAAGACCACCGGTTGTACTCAATGATAAGTTAGGGTAGGCGGGCTATGGTGGTCGTCTCGCAGAAGGAGGCTGCGGAAAGGGAGAGGGAGATCTCGTCCTCTCACCCGGCCCGCAGCAGGCGCACCGAGTCGGCGGAGGGCGAACAACGCCCTCTTCCAGCCCCCCAAATGGGTCCAGGGGCGAAGGACTCGGGGACGTCCGTCGCCCCCCACACAATATCAGGACCCGAGGTGGCGGCGCGTAGTGTTCCACGCGCGCCCCTCTTAGAAGTCGCGGGGGGAGTCAAACACCTCACTCCCCCCCCTGACCCGAGGAGGCCCGCGGTGGCGGGCCGGCACCAGTCGGGGGTTGCGGAAGGATCTTATGTTCCCACGACCCCCGGCGTAGGTGTGAGATGGAACACTGGGGTGGTTTTTAGACAGGAAGAGTCAGGTGGGCTATGGTAAGTTTAAAAGTTCTTGTAATTTATTAATTTATATACAAAGCGCGCCGCTTTATTAGCGACATTAATTTAACACACATATACGGTTTTACGTTTTCGTTGTATGTTTTATGAACATATTTTAATTTAATTAAACGTTATTATTTATTTATTTTCAATTATCTAAAATAGCATCTTGGCGCAACCTGTACTTAAAAAGAATTTTAGCGCAGGAATCAATTGCCGGGGTCACGGATCATAACATCGCATCAATGAAATTAAAAAGAATAACGTGCAAAAAGTAGGGGAATTGACGGAAAGAGAGACAGCCCTATGTCAGCGAGCGGTGCGGACGGTAGTTTTCAAATTACGAATTATTTAATGTTGTTATATTTTTTATGATTACTGGCCACTAGCCCTACTCGTGTGTTAAATTAATGTCGCCACTGTAGCGGTACGTTTTATATACTTTATTCATCATCATCTGCCTAGCCTTTTCCCAACTATGTTGGGGTCGGCTTCCAGTCTAACCGGATGCAGCTGAATACCAATATTTTACATGGAGCGACTGCCTATCTGACCTCCACAACCCAGTTACTGGGTAATACGATACCCCTTGGTAAGACTCGTCAGACTTTCAGGCTACTGACGACCCGTAACGACTGTCAATGATCCACGAATGACAGCCGGGACCAACGGCTTAACGTGCTTTCCGAGGCACGGAGGGGTCTTGATATGTGAAGATGGTCACCCATCCACGGACCAACCGCGGCAAGCGTAGCTTAACCTGATCGATCGACCCGTGCGGTGGTTATTACTTAGCCACAAGCCCCTCAGTTTTATACACTTTATTATACACCAAAAAATACATTTAACACTACAAAATATACAATATCGCCTTATCGTTTTCTGCGATCTTTAATTTTTCTTATCCTCGCAGATCTTTCTATTCGCTTCGTGTTGTACAGACGCCAGCACATCAAGCTACTACAATCTGTCAAATTTCTTTAATAGATTTTCAACTTTATCGTTGAAGCATTAAAGTTCAAGGTTGATTGGGAAAATGTGACAGTTTTGGGTAGCTTGATGTGCTGGCGTCTGTACACAAGCAAATCAATTTACTGTTGCTTAATTATTACAAATCGACAATGTTTTATTACAATTGATTGGATTGCAATATATTTTATTTGAACTGTTCAACCACGTCTCAATGCCGGTCGGTACCGGTACGCTAAGAGTACGTGTTTGCCTTCAGCACTGCAATCTGCGACTAACATAGTCTTTGGCGCCGATTCCCTTGTTCACAAACTAAACTAAATTTAAGTTCAGTTTAGCCCTGTCAAATCAGTCAGCGCCTGACTTATATGACGTATTTTTAGTCGCCATGTTTTAATCACGTCTAAACTGTCTATGGAGTAACTTATTTGACAGGACTAAACTAATATGTATCTTCTGTCCTTTTCTTATTGAAATAGAAATAAAAAGATCGGAATCGGAAAAAGATGGGAATCGGCGCCTTTGTTACGTTATATTTTTCTTATAACAGTAATAATTTAATGTTATTCTGGAAGTAACTAAGTACAGACGCCAGCACATCAAGCTACTACAATCTGTCAAATTTCTTTAATAGATTTTCAACTTTATCGCTAAAGCATTAAGGTTCAAGGTTGATTGGGAAAATTTGACAGTTTCGGGTAGGTTGACCTGCTGGCGTCTGTACATTTAGGGTTTTTCTTCAAAAACTAAGTGTATTTTCTTCAAATTCTTCAAATATTAATATTAACTTAAACCACTCTCAAAATTCAATAAAACAAAACAAAAAAATAAAAAAAAAACAAAATCGCTTCAGCCGGTAGGAAGCTACGATGCCGCAGACAGACACACAGGCACACGTGAACCTTACAACAACCCTCACTTTCTGTCGGGGATTAAAGAGAGAAGGATATTCATCTAACTGTACTTGCAAATGACCGGATGACAACACCAGTAATTTTTGCTGGGGACTTTGTTGCGCCACTTCCTCCCAGCGAAAGCACTAGGAAGTGGTGAAGGGCCTTTTTGGGGGACTATATTTTGTAATTTTGACGTTCCAAAAGTGCTGATTCTCAGCCTAATTTGAACAAATGACTTTTGATTTTGAATAGTAGCAATATGGGATTTATTTATAAACTTTGCTTAATAAAGTTAAGTAATGATTAAGAGTCTATTTAATCACACATTTCTGACGTTTAAACGTCACTTAAATTGAAGCAACGCTTATAAACAAAACCGGATGATGGTAGAGAAGGAAAGTAATCTCCCAGGCGGTTAGGTTTTATTTTTATTTATGTTGAGGCGTAGGAAGGCGAGACATTTCAAACACCAAACTAGTTTGGAGCATAATATTTTGGTAGGTACAGATGATAACAATAGTCGTGTTGATGTTTGTTTTTAATATCCTACTTCCTATTAATATCCTAATAATATTATATACGTGAAAGTTTGTATGGATGGATGGATAGATGTTTGTTACTCTCACGCAAAAACTACTAAACGGATTTGGATGGTAATTTGGCACACAGATGGTTTATAACCAGGATTAACATATAGTATACTTTTTATCCCGATATTTCCACGGGATCGAAACTTATGCGGGTGAAACCGCGGGGCGCAGCTAGTAATATTATAAACGCAAAAGTTTGTGAGTATGGATGGATGGATGATTTTTATTCTTTCACGCAAAAGCTACTGAACGGATTTGAATGAAATTTGGCACACGGATAGTTTATAACCAGGATTAACATCATAGGATACTTTTTATATGAGGGTGAAACCGCGGGGCGCGGCTAGTATATAAATAATTTTATTAGGTCGTGACTACCAGCTGTAATATATATATATTTACATGGCTGAACAAAACTATGTAAATATTCAAAATTATCTGATACGGACTTTAATAATAACCTTTTAAAATAAAATACAGCATTGTTCAATTTAAAGCTAAAGTGAACACTCTAAAGGCAGAATTTACCTGCAGCTTCGACCAAAATAAAACTAAATAAATACGAAAAACCTCAAAGATGATAAAAATAAGTATCCCTTTCTCAGGTTTTTTTTTACCCTAAGCCTTGACCCTTTACGAATAACATGAAGGTAAGATCATCCAGGTTCCTTACCCCAAAATTCGACGTAAATAAAAACAAAAGACCACCAAGTTTATAAACAGGTTTTTATAAACAAAATCCTTCCTATAAAAAACTGTCGACACGCCACTGCCTCGCACGGTTTTTACGACTTTACAAAACATCGAAATATTTTCATTATAATCTTAAGTAACACCACTGTATTCAAATATCATTAAATAAAAATAAATATGAATTTCATCACCACTGCTCTCAAAACGGTAAAGGAAAACATCGTGAGGAAACCGGCATATCCTAGAAACAAAAATTCGAAGATTGTGACATCCGCCAACCCACACTGGGCCCGCGTTGTTGATTACAACTTACAACCCACTCCTACAGAGAGGAGGCCTGTGTCCCAGCAGTGGGAACATTATAGGCTGATCATGCTATATACATAACCCTTACGGAATAAATTCTCGAAATGATGATGAAAACCGCATCAAAATCCGTTATTTAATCCGTAATTTCTTCCCTACCAAAGCACTAGGAAGTGGTGAAGGGTGGGCGTTTTGGGGGACTGTCTTATGTAGTTTTGACGTTCAAAAAGTGCTGATTCTCAGCCAAGTTTATATATATGACTTTTGACTAGGTTTAGGAAGAATAACGCAGTCACACAGACAGACACAAAAAGCGACTTCAGTTTATAATTTGTACAGATAACGCACTTGTGAGCTCGCTCATACATTTTAGTTGGGTCACCTTTTTGTGTCCATTGGGTGTGTCCACGCGATAATGGTACAGGTTGGATTCCCGATCGCGTGCCGCCTTTAAGAATTTTAATAGGTACTTTTCCTTTTTTGTTACCAGTTTTTGTTAATAGTTTTTTGGTTGAATATTTTGAAGATCGGGTGTCGGAATTTAAGCTTAAAATGGATTATTGAAAGCCTTGGGTGTCACTTTTTATAAAATGTTTTGTTGTTTTGGGTTTATTCCTAAACTTGCTGCGTCCCGCGGTTTCACTCGCATAAGTTTCGATCCCGTGCGAATATCGGGGTAAAAAGTATCCTATGTGTTAATCCTGGTTATAAACTATCTGTGTGCCAAATTTCATCCAAATCCGTTCAGTACTTTTTGCGTGAAAGAGTAACAAACATCCATCCATATAAACAAACTTTCGCGTTTATAATATTAGTAGGATATACTCTCACTGAATATGTTTTTTTGCTTATAAAGTAAAGCCTTCTTACTTTTTCTGGATTTATTCAGAACACCAGTTTGTTTATTCCGGCTGACTTTGTTTACCGTCTGTACAAAAACAGGGTATAAAAGGTGAACGGAGTATTCTGCCTATGGCACAAATCTCTTTCTGTTACATTCAATACTTCGATTGAAGCCGGCCGATGCAATGGCTTCAATCAAAGGATTGAATGTCGCTACGAATTCATGGATTTTCCGCGCGTGGGGTGGGGTGCCTATAATAAGTTGATTTTTTTATATTATTTATCGATTTATTTGTTTTACTACGAAAAGTTTACTTCAAATAAGTAATAGTATTTATTGATATGTTAAATTAAATTATATGTCAAACTGTATAATAAAGTTATACAGGCTGACTTATAATTCGATAAGTCAAACCAGCCTGTGTACTTTTTAAACGTAGTTTTCTTAAAAATGTTAGCATCGAATCCATAAAAAATAGCAAACAATCTACTTTTTGCCCAGTTAGAGAAGCGTGAGAAACGTTATCATTATGCACTTCGTTAATTAGTTTAGTAGAATATACGTGCGACTCATTTAATTAGTGTTTAGTTTTAATTTTTATTAATGGTATAATGTTACATCTGTGTACTAATTAAATTACCTACTTACTGGCTAAATGAATATAGGTTAGTACATGTAAAGCCCAGTCTTACTCCCGGTGTCTGAAACGATAATTTGAAATTGAGAAACTCTACTTTAGATTTTTTTTTGTAAGCTTGTACTGTCCTGCTGCTGGGCAAAGGCCTCCCCCACGCGGGCCCGGCGCGGGTTGGTAGATGTCACGAGTCTTAGATTTCTTGGTTCTAGCAAATTCCGGTTTCCTCTCAATGTTTTCCTTCATCGTTTTGAGAGCAGTGGTGATGAAATAATTACACAAAGTAAAGCGCCTATCTGGGTTCGAACCTACGACCTACAACTCGTAAGTAGCGGCCGTTACCACTAGGTCACCACTTCTCGCTGTTTTTGTGTGCCCGGATAATTTCAACAGGCCAACCCCCTATTACATGAAACTTAATTGAATATACCCTCCTACTTATTCCTTCGGGGATTACAGTCGTGTTACATTACATCCGATAATACGCCTCTTGGCCGCTAGAAAACGATCAAAGTCCACAGATAAAAAAAACGGGTATGTTCTTTATTTAAACGCCATGTTTGCCGGCAGTGTCAGACTAACTATCAAGTTGATTGCCGTGAGCTCATCGTGATGTCATTGTACACGTCTTCCTTTTACCTCTTGTAAACAGGCATATTATTATTTGAATGTGATATTAACTGAAATTAACTTAAGTAGTGTAATGTACGTATAAACTTATGGACAAATAACGAATATAAATAATAATATACAGGGTGGCAGGACCGGTGTGAACATCATCAGCCTATAGCAGTCCACTGGACATAGGCCTCTCCTATTGCCGCCATTCATCATCAGCCTATAGCAGCCCACTGGACATAGGCCTCTCCTATTGCCGCCATTCATCATCAGCCTATAGCAGCCCACTGGACATAGGCCTCTCCTATTGCCGCCATTCATCATCAGCCTATAGCAGCCCACTGGACATAGGCCTCTCCTATTGCCGCCATTCATCATCAGCCTATAGCAGCCCACTGGACATAGGCCTCTCCTATTGCCGCCATTCATCATCAGCCTATAGCAGCCCACTGGACATAGGCCTCTCCTATTGCCGCCATTCATCATCAGCCTATAGCAGCCCACTGGACATAGGCCTCTCCTATTGCCGCCATTCATCATCAGCCTATAGCAGCCCACTGGACATAGGCCTCTCCTATTGCCGCCATTCATCATCAGCCTATAGCAGCCCACTGGACATAGGCCTCTCCTATTGCCGCCATTCATCATCAGCCTATAGCAGCCCACTGGACATAGGCCTCTCCTATTGCCGCCATTCATCATCAGCCTATAGCAGCCCACTGGACATAGGCCTCTCCTATTGCCGCCATTCAACTCGATTGTCGGCAACCTTCATCCAGCTGGTAGAAAACATCGACACACAAACTGTAACCATAAATTGAGCACATGATTCTAAACCCCTTTTTTCTCGGCTGGGAAATCATCAAATGACTCTCGCTCTGGGTGGAGCGGAAGGGAGTGTCAGACTCTTACTGACTAAAACCCACCCATGTTCCTTCCTTTGCCCTTTATGTTCCGGGGTAGCGGTAACCCTTTCGGACAATCCCGCTGAATTCTAGACCCCTAGCGCACACATTTTTCGTCAACAGCTAACAGCTGTTTCATATATAGAAAAGTTTAATACTTACGCGGACAAAATATGTAGAACAGCTAATTTTTATTTTAATCGCCGAAAAAAATTTGAACACGGGTTCCGAATCATGTGCTGAATTAGTGGTTAATGTTTGTGTCGATGACCCTGCCATCCTGTATATTATTATTTATATTCATTATTTTGTCTATATCTTTCCCCAGGATGGCATATATCTCCTTGCCATATTTTATCGTAATCCGTTCAGTGGTTTAGGTGTGAAGAGGTAACATTACTAGCGGACCCGGCAGACGTCGTCCTTCCCGGAAAAGCAGCACCACCTACCGGGTCAAATTGTATTTTCAAACCATCCAGGAACCCATTGAAATATACACACAAAATTTCATCCAAATTGATCCAGCCGTTTAGGAGGAGTTAAGTGACAAACACACGTACAGAAGAATTAGATACAGGCTGTCCGGTAATTATTATTATCTATGGGTAAAATTATGTCGATAGTTGTCGGTACACCACGGGGGTCTACTACGAAGTGCAACGTGCGAATGATCGGATCGGACCGACACATGGCCGAACCGAATATTGTTGTAAAATGCGAAAAAAGTTCGGATCGGCTCAGTTGAGTCGGGACCATAGTTAATATTCGAAAGAGTGTAGAAGTGTAGGATCGGGACTGACCGAACCAAATAGTAACTTCGTAGCAGGAAACGGCCGAACATTCGGCCGATACCACTTCATAGTGGACCCCCAGGTTTAGTCCCATAGTAATAGTTGTTCATAATATGAGTACAATGACCCCTTAAGAGGTTATCCATTAATTACTAGACAACCAGTATATTAAGATATGGATTTACTCTGTCAATTCAGAAAATTCTTCGTTCGTTCCAAAATGCTTAGCAACCCAAAAGAATGGTCTCATTGGCCGATTTGTCAAGCACTTGGCCGACTTACGGTATCGAGTCGCCAATTACCGAGAATCGATTCTTCCGGAAAATCGATATCAGCGGTTGTGTAATCGGTATCAAGTGCGATTCGGGTTGCAACGATTTTGAGTAAATCTGTTCGTGATGTTTTGGTATCGTTGGTGGTATTGTATTAATTTCTTTCATCGTTTAATTAGTAATTGCAGAATAATAAATGCCTTTTGTTTTTAGTTTTCTTGGTAATTTATGAAAGTCCATATATTAGGTTACTATTGCAAATAATTTAATGCAATGTTTCGAAAACATTACATTTCTTTTCCTGAGTCAGAAATTCTAGACAAGTACCTCCTTTTGGGTAACTATTTCAGTTATTTCCATTTTATTAAAAATGAAAAATAATATTTGAATTTTGACTTCTTTCTCACAATCGAAATACAGATTCTCCGATAACTACATTTTTGAATACTGTAACAAACACTTACGTACAATACTACGCTAACTAACAAACGGTTCAATCAAACTGTAAAAAAATCCCATACCTACACTAAAAAATACTCATTTTCTCAACAACTTTATGACCCTTTTCCATAGAGCAGAACCACATGCATTTAACAATGAACAGACTAAAGAAATGCATAGAGTAGCTCGTAACAAGTAATTTGCTGCCTTTCGCTAGTGCTGACCTCTGGTGGCGAAAGCTGGCAAGGTCACAACTATTGATATGTTAGCCGCTCTGTGTTTATGTCTAGGCGCAAGCGCATTTATAAGCCTTAGTTTAAGACTGGCTGTTTGTTTACAACTTGTAAATATGATTTGTCTCTTGGCGTTAGAAAGGTGTTTGAGGCAAGACAGTTTTGATTTATAGCCTAGGATAATGTAATTTTGTTGTTTTTCGGTTTCTAAAATGTATAGAATTTACCCAGAAATGGAAAGATACGATCATCAGTTAGATTAGCACTTTCATATTCCTTCAGAAATAAAAATAGTCACAAAGAATCATCAAACCATTCACACATCACTGTCCCATATAAAACCTCATTCACACACGGACACAGCCTAACCAAAACAGTAGACCCAGTAGCACTGCTAACCCCGAGTACCGTAAGCATGTAGGCTGTGTAAAAAACAAAATACGCGAGCTAAAAGGAATGTGACCGGTCGAACTAGCCTTGGTTGGAGGGCAACTAGTGGACAATGTTGGTGGAGTCTAGCTGGCGGTGTACACAGGTTGTGTATTGTTCAAACTTGTATTTTAAGCTAGTTTAAGAAGCAAGGGTAAGGTTAGTTCAGGCGGTTGGCTTGATAAATGAGGAAGGGATGGGGGATCGTCAATTGTTTTTTGGTGTTGTGTCAATCATTCAGGTGATATCATCGAAGCTTTGGCTATTAATTTTGACGCTCAAAAGTGCCTCTTACGTACCTATCTAAACTATTATAAAGACCATTTTTGTGTTTGTTTGTGACGCTTTCACGCTACACCGCTGAACTGATTTGAATGAAAGTTGGATATGGGTAGACCATGACCAGTATTAGGACATTGAATACGTTTAATCCCGATATTCCTTCGGGATCGTGATTTATCCGGGTGAAACCGCGGGGCGTAGCTAGTTCGAAATAAATGCTTTGATGTTTGACTTTTGCTACGATAGTAGAAAATTATCCGTACCTTTTCGTCGTAACTCAATATAAGACTTATTTATGAGGCCCTTACCTATCCTCATGCAGAAGAAAAGTGCGGGTTTGGGTCACACAGTGCTATAAACAGAATTTTTGTAGTTCTGCAAATATCAAGCAATGCAAATACAGTCGAAACTGTTCGCGAATCGACAAAGGAATGAAGGCGTTAATTTACCGGACGTTATGTCACCACTAACCAGTTGCATCACTCCATTGAGTACAGCTTCATGGTCGTGAATTAAGCACAATCCGTGTTATTTGCGAAGTTCGATTGAATATTCTGCATTTGGTTAAAGTAAAGTTAAGTAAATGGAAACTTATGATCGAGGTGGCGGATTCGTTGAGTTTTTATTGATGAGAGAGTACACAAACAGCATTGAAATCACTTTTATTGGGCCCAAGATTAATGTATATACAACTTGTCCCGGAATTAACGCACACCACCAGACACCCCAATTAGAATGTTATGTTATAATCATAATACATACACTGATTTTTTATTATTATGTAATAAACATTGTTTTTCTTATAAATTAGTTACACTGATTGTGGGAGAAAATTGTGGTCACATTACAAATCTACGCATGCAAACAGTCGCACTCGTTTAAGGGTCTAGCGCAGTAGGTACTTCATCTATTTTGGTTTTTTTTGACTGTACAGCGGAAGTGTGACAGTAATTTACGTAGTTTTAATTATTTTTGGGATAAAATATTACCTATATTAAAAATTACAGAAATCGATTCAGTAAACGATTCTGAACAAACTACTTTCATAATGTGCATTAATTCAGTTACACATTGTATATATATATATATACATTAATCTTTAACTAAAAGTCACAATATTGTGTGCCTTTTAGTTTTTAACATTTACACCAGATACAAAATATATATATATATAAATGTAAATGTTAAAAACTAAAAGACACACAATATTGTGACTTTTATTTTGTGCCAAATAAATGTATTTTTATCGACTTCACAAAAAGGAGGAGGTACTATGTTCGGATGATTTTATGTTTTTGTTTTTCTTTCTTCTTTCTTTCACACTTGATGCCCTGAATTATCATAATCAGCCTGTAATGTTCCCACTGCTGAGACACAGGCCTCCTGTCTTCGAGCGGGAGTGGGCTGTAATCTACCACGCTTCCCCAGTACTTGTTGGTAGATGTCACGTATTCGAATTTTTGGCTGAATAATATATATGTAATTCTACTGCAATGTCAGACTAGGCATCAGATTATATACGATTTCTGAAAGCTTCATTGGTATTTCTTGGACGAGGATCTGAAGATTTCTTTGCTATATAGCGGGAGAGTCAGTGCCCTGTCTTACCTGACCCCTTTTACAAAGAAAAAGAGGGGAAGAAATCAAATCAAATCAAAAGTCATTTATTCAAATTAGGCTGAGAATCAGCAATTATCGAACGTCAAAATTACAAAAGACCGTCCTCCAAAAACGCCCGCCCTTCAACACTAGGAAGTGTTGAAGGGCGGTGTTGAAGTGCGATCAGACTGTGAACGTTCTTAAAATTACGAGAATTACCCCTCTGATCATAATCGAGAGTATTCTGTGATGAGAATGTCTTTTCTTTGTCGGACTGAGTTAACTAGAAACTCCTTACTTACTCATAACAAGCGCGAAATCATTATTTTTACAAAAGAACCTCTTGTTTTATCCAATATTAGTGAAAACACTTCACGAAATATTTTAGCGTTTAGTCGCTAAGTAAAAGTGGCCGGTTGTTTAGCAGCCATATGCTACAATATATACTTAATGGAACTACGTCTTATGTTGTAACTTTTGACAATTTTTTGCGTCGTTTTAAAATATTTTTATATGAAGTGGCGATGAATTTATACATAATAAAAATCGAGGTGCTCCAAAAGCATGATAATAATAGTATCATTATTTTCATTTTGTTGTTTTTTAAATTGATAACCTTATTAAAATCCATTATAATAATCGATTAGTACGACCACATTCTTAGGAAATGTACCTACTAATTACCTTGCTCTGGTTCTGCGGGGTAATTGCGTAACGTAAAAGCGTACACTATCAGTAGCAATGGGTTTCATTTTGACAGTTCAACAACATTCATTGCGTTGTTTACGTTGTTGAGCAGACACATTTTTCGAACATATGAAGCAATGGATTCAAATTGAGATTTATATTGTGTTACGGAATTAGGGTGCAGTACACTGCTTGATGGCTCTTTTCGTGCTCATCTGTGTGTACATACAATGATTTAATGTGTTGAATGTGTTGAAAAAACAAGATGGCGGCGTTAGTTCCGATTTTGGCCGCGCGCCAAAAATAATCTTGTAGCGTTTTACATGATTTGATTTAAATATAGTTTGTTTTTATTTTAGCTAGCTAGCATTCAATATATTGATAGAGTTGGTCTGGCTTTTAGGAACAAACAAAGTGTCAGAACAAAAACTAAGTATATTAACATATTAATTGTATGTAATTATTGTTCCCTCTTTTTTATGTACATATTATTAATATTAAGTCTGTTATCTTTTTTTTAGCCTAAACTGTCTCAAGTACATTACACAACATACACGTAGTACACGTGTACACGTAGTACATTATTATGAAGAATTAAATAAATATAATATATAATATTTTTGTTGAAAGACAAGTAATCAGAACCTCCTTTAAAAATATGTTCTGTCAAAATCAAACTTCAAGTATTTGTTTCAAATAAACCAATTACAGGCACTTTTGAATTGTCAAGGGGTCGGTCAGTCAGAAAGATGAAGCTAGTTGCCCATTCCAAAGCGTTGTAGGTACTATCGCCAAAATCTATAACGGACCACCCACCGTAAGGACTATTCCTGCTTGTAGCGCATATAGTCGACCTAAAAGGATCATCTTTTGTTTTACTTACGGACGCAGCTGTGGTCATCGAGTGCACGGGATTTTGTTTTCAAAATGATCAGACAGGTTTTGGCGATTGTACTTATGGAGAAGAACGAGCAAGAAACTCCGTGGACACTCTTTTAAATCTTATAACAATATATTATTATATATCTATCTATAGAAATCACATCACTCCATACACTTCTCACAATGTCAATACCAATACATATTCAATTCACCGTAACATTGAGTGCAACATAATGGCAACACGCAGTTTTCTCTCACGTCCCGCTAGAGGTCGCGAGTGACGCATGGTGCTAATGTGGGTAGGGCAGTCACTGCTGATTGTTAATTAGTCAATCAATCATCGGTATCAATCTTTAGAGATATGTTGGAGACATTTAGGAATGTTAGAGGTTAACCTTGTAGGCGTTGTAGGCTTATAGATGTTTCGATTTGCTATACATTTTGGTACTTATTGACAGGCCTACACTGTCTTCCGATACCAATTAACACTGTAATTTAAATACATAGTAAAAGCTCATGTTTTTAAAGTAGTACCCGTGGAGGCTTGCCGGCTCTTCTCTAAGTACAGGAAACAATAAATTGGAACCGTGCATGTAGCTTCTGACATTTCATAAGTGCCATGTTTATGGTTAGGTTTATGTGAAATAAAATATATTGAATTTGAAGCTCCTTCTAGGGTTATTAGTTTGTTGTTGTTCTTGATGCCATTTAGATTCTTGGGGCAAAATCTTTTTCTCATTTCTTTTTCTTGACTATTAACAAACTAGTCAATCAGCCAGTAAACTTTTCGGAAAATATGCTTAGCCTGTAGTTCTACACATAAAGAAACAAAGAAAGAAAAAAAATATCTTTTTGGACTTGCACAGATAAGAATAACACGCCACTCACTACATCGTTATGGCTCAACCAAATCTTTTATAAAATGATTTTTAGTTGATAATCTTTATATTCATGTCATGTAACTCCTTTCATCATAAAAACTCAAGCAAAGCTACAGCGAAAGGCTAGTCCACTAACAATGTGAGCAATTGCGTTTTTCCTTGATTTTTATTATCCAATAAAAACATTTCAATGCGTCCGTAACGAGATGAAACGAATCAATTTATTATTTTTACATTAAATTATTATTATATCGATAAACGCAATAGTAAAAATCGAGTCTTTTTACAGATTTCTCGAATTCAATGCTGACTGTCGTGTGATTTTCAAAAGCATCTGTTTTTATCTTGCTGCGATATATAATACATATTTTTATCGATTTGAGTGTCGCAAAAATATATATCTTTGATTCGTCGACCATGTAATTCTGGCCTTTTGTGTAAAGTCACTGAAGGTATGATTTTGAATAAAAATAGGAGAAGCAGACGTTATTGTACGACTATAATGCAATACTCGTGTAGACGCTATTGTATAATGAAATACTCGTGTCTTAGTTGTTTAGTGGACTGCTGACACATTTAGGAGTACAGTAATCATCATGCATGCATTTAGAACGTCCCTTTATTAATTTTGATGGGCTCTGAGATTCTTGAGATTTTCTGACAAGCTCTATTGCACAGGGTGGCAGGGACTTCGACACACAACCCGTTACCATAGATTCCAATAATCAATTCATGATTATTCTGTAAATGTTATTGCTAAGACGCGACAAGGATGTGTAGGGGTGTGTGTGTGTGTGTGTGTGTGTGTAGATGTATTTATTCAAACGCATGACAGGTATCGTGTAAATATTGTTGTAGTAGGTAGCAGGGAAAAATAGGTCCGTATGCTTTGCACGAGCATTATACCAACTATTCTGTGAATTCTCTCCATCTATGAAATGGTTTTATACCAACGAACTAGGTAATAAACATATTTTTTTTTAATATTATTGTCAATTACACGTTTTTGGCAACCTTTTTATCGAGTAAAATGTTATTTTAATCTCAACGTCATCATCTTTCTGTCCTTATTCCAATTTATTTAAATGATGACAACTATGTTGGGGTCGGCCTCCAGTCTTACCGGATGCAGCCGAATACCAGTATTCTACATGAAGCGACTGCATATCTGACCTCCACAACCCAATTACTGGGTAATACAATACATATCTACTATATCGAGCTTATTAAATCGTCATCCGTCATGAATGACTAAATCACTGATAGACATCAAAATCCTTAACGTTGAATGACACTTTAAGTACAGCTTATCCTATAAGGTATGCAAGCATGAAGAATAACTAATTCTACCCACAAACAAGGTCCTAACCTAGGCCAGGACGTTAATTATGTCAATAGGTCAAACACATAAGTACGCACGGCTACACATCAAGCTATACAAAACCAGTATAAGCTGCCTTCTGATTGTACGAAAAACCTATACAATGCGAGGTCAGCTAAAACTGGAAATGCATAGCTTGATGTGTAGCCGTGTGTACAAACTTAATAAACTGACTCATGACTGACTGACGGACAAAGTACACAGTAGCCCGCACGTCTGCAGGACCCAGTGCGAATGCGGTGCTCCTGACCAAACCATACCCCATATGTTAGAGTGTCCAGAGTGTCCATACACCTGCACACTAATTGCGTAACACATCTGAATCATTTTGAAGGATATTGCTAATCCATTGCTTCATATGTTCGAAAAATTTGTCAGCTCAACAACGTAAATAACGCAATGTATGTAGTTGAACTGTCAAAGTCAGCCATTGCTTCTAATAGTGTGTTACGGAACTAGCCCGCTGCACTTGTCATAACCTAAAAAACGTCACTGACGCCGCGATTGGCATGGCCACTTACTAGGCCCAACTCATCTAACACAATAAAATATTTTTACTATTGCCATCGACTCGAAAGTTCAAAAGACCGATGGCCGCTGGAGCAGACGAGTCCTGGAGAAGAGACCGCGTATCGGCAAGCGTAGTGTGGGACGCCCCCCAGCTAGATGGACGGACGACCTAAAGAAGGTGGCTGGGGTAGACAGGGTGTTGTGGCGCAGTCTGGGAGAGGCCTATGTCCAGCAGTGGACTGCGATAGGCTGAGTTGATTGATTGATTGATCGACTCGAAAAGAAGAATAAGACTGCTCGTCTGTGGTTGTACTTTGACTGTTTTAGTTTAGTGAACCCCTAAAGCCTAAAAAGATCTAATCGGCGTCAAACTTTGTATGCAGACCAAGTCTGGCAATGACTATACCTACTAACAACTTTAATAAGGTCTTCGATAAACCGTTACGATATTAAAACATTCACTACTGTATGCGTTCATAACGGTCCCTTGCCAATAATTTGTGTGGCCAAATAGCCTGTCATATTAACCTATAGACTTTGAACTACATACTTACTTTATAGATATTAGTAATTTATGTTATTAAGGATAATGTATTATAAAGCCAATTTCTAAAAGTTGACTAGCAGTTGTCTGCGTTTTAACATTTTACCGTTAGGACTACAGTTTCGCAAAATTCTGTCTTCTTTCAGTTCTACAGTTTTTCAGGAACATAACGAAACGTCACGCCTGTAATCGCTGAAGGGTTAGACAGTACCTATAGTAGGTACACCCATATTTCGCCAGTTAGGTATGTTTAAGTGCATACACCAGGTACAGATCCAAACTCCGGGCTGCTACTGAGAAATTCTGACGGAAAAAACCCAATAACCTTTGCCCAACCTGTCTACAGACATAGATATACCTAAACTAACGCTTTGTTCCCACGGGGGTAGGCAAAATCTTTACTTACTCCTTTTGCTTTGTTGACGTTCATACATCCTAGGTCCAATCTATCTATTAATTATACAAGTTTATTAGTAAAACACGAACAACCTTGCAGAACTGGATTACTAACCTATCATAGCAACGTAAAACGTAACGACGTACGTATCAACGTATCTGTACTGTCAATGTCAATTAATGTGAGTTGTCATTGGTCCATGGCCTTGACAGCGAGCAATAGACAAAAGTGTCAACATTTTTTTTTATGCATGAGTTCGAGTCTTTTGACTATGTGTATCTTATGTTTTTTTTTCGTTTTTTATTTTGTTTTATTATTTTTTTTTTTTTTATTACTTGTAATTGTGCGTTTTGTTTGTGCAGAATAAAATATTTTTCTTTCTTACTTTTCTTATCTTTCTTTCTTTCTAAAAGATTGTAACAACATTAACTCATTCAAAATGAAACTAAAAAATCATATTCATAAAATGTAGTCATACCGCATACCTATCAATGAATGTTAGCAACATCTTACCTACCGAATATTTATTTGTATAACTTCACCAACACGCGCCTGAGGCATAATGTATTTCCTTTTAGATTTAAGCAATTACTTTGAATCTCATTGTAAGTGAACCTACATATTGTTCTTAAGAGAATAAATTCTTTAAACCTATATAAACAACAACTTTTGTTCTATGACTTTTTTACAAAACTTAATACATTTACCAAAAACAAACCTTCAAAATTTCGTTGTTCTATCTAGCCCCATATAATTTTGTGCTAGACACGGCAGTTTTTTTACCTAACTATAGCGCTTTCTTTTGCTTCGCGTAGAGTTCGTAACAGAAAATCGAATACTTCAATTCGTTTAATTGAAATATTTTTATTTTTGTATGAACGTCTGATGAATTAATTGACAATATATTTTTTACCATTATATGATTGCTTATACACTTCAACATAGGACACAAGATCATAGGATGACAATTAGTTAGACCGGTTCCTTGTCAGCACCGGCTTACGTAGTAGCTACGGCCCTCCCTATAAAAGTCATAGAACACAAGTCGTTGTTTATGATGTTAGTACTTAATATAGTTCTGAGAGGTTGTTAATGTTTTACCAATAACCCTGAATTGAGATGAATCGGAATGGAATTTGAATGGTACTATGTCACAATGTACCTGTCGATTCAATAATTATGATGCCGACGCCGCTCTTTCACGTCGAAACGTTGAATCAATCAATCAATTATTTGAATCGCTGATTGATTGAATGACCCGTTACGTTCGCGGTCCGGTGGACTCTTCGGAACTAATTCTGAATTATGACGCTATCTGAATTCAATTGTTAATGTAAACCTGTATATTTTCTATTAATAGAAATAGTGTGGATTAAAGATAATCTCTATTGTTATCATTACGAATAATAATGGTATTTATTAAAGATTTTACATAAATGAACTAACACAAACGATTAGCATAAACAATATCAGTCTATAATGCTCTCACTGCTGGGACGCAGGCATCTCAGTAAGTAGGCCGTAATCTACCACGCAGGCCCAGTGCGGGTTGGTAGATGTCACGTGTCTTAGATTATTTGGTTTCCTCACGAACAAAACGAACAAATGATTATAAATCTTTAATGACTGAATGATGAATTGGTTTATTTATTCCATTGGCATAGAAAACAAACAAATTACCGTCCTACGCACCAACGGTTTTGGGATCTTGCCAAATATAGCGTCAATTAGTAAGAGATCAATTCGTTTAGCATTGATTTGATTTATTGACTAATCTATTGTTTATAATATTTTTTTTACCGTGTTATATTTTAAGCTTCTAACCTGCAACTTCGTCCGCGAGAAATTTCTTATTTCAACATAAAATATATCCAATGACACTCAGCAAAACCGTAGCTTTGGAATCGGATCAGTAGTTCCAAAGATTACCCCCTACATACGCACCAACAGGTACCTCTTTATAATAGTAGGAATGGTAGACAGCGTGGCAGGGCGTGCAACCTGTTACCATGGATTTAGTATATGATTCTGAACCTTCTGTTTCAGACAAAAGTACAAACACCTGTACGGTCACAATGTATGGAACAGCAAATTTCTTTTTTTAATACGTAATCGTAATCAGCCTATAATGTTCCCACTGCTGGGACACAGGTGAGAGGGAGTGGGCCGTAATCCACCACGCGGGCCCAGTGCGGGTTGGTAGATGTCACATGTCTTCAAATTTTTGATTCTAGGACATGCCGGTTTCCTCACGATGTTTTCCTTCACCGTTTTGAGTGCAGTGGTGATGAAATAGTTTACACAAAGTAAAGCGCCTGTCGGGGTTCGAACCTACGACCTACGACTCGTAAGTCGCGGCCGTTACCACTGGGCCACCACTGCTCTCTTTTGTTAATAGTCGACGAAAAGTTTTAACGCAGAGGTTTCAGAATCATGTACCTACTGAATCCATGGTAACAGGATACGCCTCGATGTCCGCCACCCGGGGTATAATGGGTGTAAAAATACCCTTAACGAAGCCGAGAGTCACTTGTTCTCCCCGTCATTGCATTCATTTTATTGCACTGGACCATACTTGTGAACCTTCTGGTTACGGAGATATAGAAGCTTAAAGATCCAACATTTATGAGGTTTTTTTTTTTTATGAAAACAAGTTTACTATAGACCTCTGTCTTCCCCTTTAGAGAATACCTACAGGTGTGATATTATGCAATGTCCCTTTCTTATGTTATTTAGTAGAAAAATTGCGCACGTAAACTGCGAAAATGTGAAGAACCATTTAAGCAAGCAATTTATTTACAAACTTGCTGAACGAATCTGATTTCAATAAGGTGAGTAGCCTGCTTTAGTTTAAATTAAATATTTCACGCTTTAATGATGTTACAAAAAGTCTATTACACAGTTTTCATGCCTCAACCGTTTCTTGTCACAGTGTGAAATATTAATTTTATTTTTTGTGCAAGCATCATCGAGACTGGTTTCGTAGGTCATACTCGTAAGTTCGAACCCAGGCAGGCACTTTACTTTGTGTACCTATTTAATTTCATCATCACTGCTCTCAAAACGGTGAAGGAAAACATAATGAGGAAACCGGCATGTCTCAGAATAAAAAATTTGAAAACATGTAACACCCACCAACCCGCACTGGGTATTACGGCCCACTCCCTCTCATAGAGAGAAGGCCTGTATCCCAGCATGGGAACATTATAGTGGTCTGATTATGACAAGCATCATCGTAAATACCTACAGTTCAAAATGTGTGAATATCGTCGTTGGGAGAATTGTATTTATGATTTGAATGGCAATAATTCTGTTAATACATATGTACTCGTATTTGCTAAGGTCATGAATCATATTTTGACAATAGCGCGTACGGACCTTTAAACTGCAAAAAGAAAATTTGAATTGCGCGGGACTTTTCGGTTTAAAAACATTTATTTCTCAAAAAAAGAACATTACAGTTCACTTACATATGTAGAAACGTATAGAAAATATATAATAAAAGTAGATACAGTTTATGTGATCACATAAAGTTATACAAAACAACAGAATTAAAAGATTTAATAGCTGACATTCGGTGTTAATACTTTTTCATGAAATATCAATCAATAGGATTATATGAACTTAGAGGTTGTATTGATGATTTTAATCATTATAATTCTGTAAATACATACTTGTTAGCTACGTTCGCGAATCATATTTTGTTCAACATACAACGACATTAACCTGCAAATTGCAAAACAAACTTAAGAAAATTTGAATTTCGCGGGCTCCTGGCCGCAAATCGTATAATTTAGAAATTAAAAAAATAATCTCTTAAAAATGGAAGAACTACTTGATCCACTTTTGTTTTCTTGCCAAAAACTTTAAAAAATTATTTTGCAAGCTTCAGTTTTAAATTTAGACGCAATAAACCGAGTTCTTTGACTATACTTTTGTATTATAACTATTGTTTATCAACACGTAGTCTAATAAACATTAAAACGATATTAATATGTTTTTATTGATAAAGAAATCATAGTTATCCGAAGCACCGTACGTCAGCGTTGTTTGTAAGTGATCGTTGTTTGCCACACCGAGGTCGACAACATTTTAATAAATTCTAATTGTAATATTATTTATTCCTGATTCTTTGTTTGAAGAATGTGCAATGAATATAATGTTTTCCTTTATATATCTATCTATACTAAACAAGGCTGAAGAGTTTGTTTGTCTCTTTGTTTGTTTGTTTGAACGCGCTAATCTCTGGAACTACCAGTCCGATTTGTAAAATTATTTTTATATTTGATAGCCCAATTTTTGAGGAAGGTTATAGGCTATTTATCATCACGCTACGACCCTTAGGAACCGACCAAAATGTCATAAAAAATGCTAAGTGAAAACGAAGTAGGTAAAATGTCCCATTTTTGAGTCTGTACTTCAAAGTTTTCAGTTTTGCAAATTATTCGTGGTTTTTTTTTTATTATTTATTGACACCTAGTTGAAAATAAGCATCACATTCATTGCATAGTACTCATATGTTATCTTCGAAAGATATTTCCGGTCATAAATCTTTGAGGAATTCCCGACATTCCAACTTTATCTTTTACTCAGCTATTTCAAAACAACTAAAGAAATGGGTTGCCCAATAGTGATTGATATCTATCTGTGTTAGAAAGTGACAAATAACCAATCGGTCATCTGTCACTTTTTCATTGAGCAATGGCCTTATCACCTAAGTTGTTGAGGAAGTTTTTGCAATCGCTGTTAAGAGGTTTTTTCTTAGAAGTTGTATTAAAAGCAGCCTCCTTTTTTCACCTAATACCTACCTAGCTGCTAATCTTTTGGTACAGTCCGATTCAAATTCTATGGCGGCTCCGACGTGCACTACTCGCTGCGCAGTACCTCACCCCTCACCCCCGCTGACATGTGAATTTGTTACTGCGCAGCGACTCGCCTCATGTTCCGAGCTGCCATAAAGTTTGAATCGGGCTGTACCGAAAAACGAAGTCTAAATAGCTTTTTGTTTTTTCTTTGAAATATTTTACTGAACTATAAATAGAAATAGGTAAAAACGCTGCAGGTCCCTCATTTGTTAAAATATTTTGGCATCATAGATTAAAACGGCTCTGTGATACAACGTATGCAATAATATGTTTCAGGTAACATAAATACGTTTTGTTGATCTATTTTACTTATCGGCAACACTGCTGATACTGAAACGGAACTATCTTGTAGATAAATAAAACATGTATGAGGACTTAGTAAGGAATTCCGCTACTTCTAATCAATGTGCACTCTTTGAACTATAAACCTTAACTTATGTGTTTTAAAGTTCAAATCAACTTGTATATGGAACAGCTAGTGAATATCACAAACTCATTTTGAGCTCTAATCAACAGAAAATAGAATTTAATTTTCCTTGTAGTAACTGTTGACAACAAAGTCGTAAGCTGTGCTAATGGGTACAAAAACTTCAGGAATGATATCATCACGACTGAATCTTCACGCTCTAACCTATTACGGTGTAAGCAGGGTTAGTGGTTATTATCAATGCTTGTATCGACACCGCTCTCCATGTATACGTGAGTACCTACTTCCAAACATTTTATTTTAATACTACTTGTCTCCTGTTGTAATTTTTTTTGCAAGTTTTTAAACCAAGCAGGGACTCAAAAAGAAAACCCGAATATCAAGATTTTGTAACTCGGAATTTTCGTATTTTTTTTTCACTGGAATGTCTATGATCCAAAGCTTTTTATGTTTTATTGTATGTAGATTATGATCAGCTATCATCCTTCTAATATTATAAGCGCGAAAGTTTGCGAGGATGGATGTTTGTTACTCTTTCACGCAAAAACTACTGAACGGATTTTGATGAAACTTTACTTTTTATCCCGATATTCCCACGGGATCGACACTTATGCGGGTGAAACCGCGGGGCGCTGCAAGTACTAAATAAATAAGAACATTTTACCTTGGATGTAGGCACGACGATATATCAAGCTATACATTTCCAGTATAAGCTGACTTCTCATTGTACGAAAAGCTTATACAACGCGAGGTCAGGTAAAATGGAAATGTGTTTTGTGTACCAAGAATTTACTAACAAACAGATATTCCAGAAGAAAACAAGTTATAGAATTTTTCTTTTGCAACAAAACATTAAATAAAACCCCATAATTAATTGCTCATAAATACTCAATCTAACAAACGCCATTTATTAGCCATTTAGTGTATTGCACACAGCACAACACCGCGCGCGTGGCATCGGGTGCGCATGCGCCGGTCGTTGACAGCGCAGGCGCGCCTCGTGCCGCTTGCCTTTTTATTTAGCAACCTTCGATAAAGCGCTTTTTGTTAGCTAATCTAAGTTAAATCTAAGTATGTTGGCGTATTTTGAGTAGGTAGTCGTTTTTAACTGTAACTTGGCAGAAAATAAATTTTGCCGGGTAATAAGCGGTTTGGCGTTATTATAAATTATGAATTGAAATTTCTACATTTATATCCGTAATCTTTATGGTGCCCATAGTAAAGAGTATTCTGTCTATCTATTTATCTATCTATGATGGAAACCGGAGAGCGGACAAAGCAGTCAACATTTTAGTAAAACCACCTCTTTTTAATTTCGCGCTACGTAGAACTTAACAAGTCCAAAATGACAACCAAAAGAAGCACTGAAAACCATAGGGCCTGGACAAGTGGCGAAGGCCTCACTCCAGTTCATTTTTTACTTTTCCATCATTGTTATCGCTAAATGTCACTTTGTCTAGGCCCTCATATCCACAAATTATACTTAATTTCTTCTTAGTCTTAGGAAACTATAGCTGTAGCAGCATTACATACTGTAATGCTGCTACAGCTATAGTTTCCTAAGACCCAAACACTTAGGAGTTCAGTATACTCCACAAATCAACCAAAAAAGTACACAATGCCACCAAATTAGTACCCTGTTGGACGTACCATCACGAACCAACATTCAAAATAGTGCCCGGAAAAGTGCTCGAAACGTTTTGCAGGACAATATACCACTTTTTGTGGCAACTCCAGATCTTTAGAGTGTGGTGACTGGTTGCTTTAGGCTTTTTATACAAACCATTAGTGATAATCTTTTGCTTAGAGTTCGTTAGTGCTTCGAGTATACCTATTGCGTTTTAAAAGGAGGAAGGAATTTTAAAGTGTTTTGATTTTTTGTGAGGTGAATATACTCTGATGCGTCAGGCGTTCCAAGAGTAATGGGAGCTTTTGGTATATTACCTACTACATTTATGAACCACCATTTTTCTGCATTTTTCAATGGAATTGTATGACGTTAAGGGTAAATGCGTATTTAATAGCTGAGGCAAAACAGAATCATAAACAGGAAGTTGGTTCAATGGTTGAATGGAATGGAAGGTAATTTTTATCAGTTTAGTAGTTAGTGGCGTAACATAAAAAAGAAACCAACTTTTGAGCAGTCTTGTGTTTTTCTCCTTTTTATTAAAACTTTTTCTTATTATCTAGCATAATCCGCCTATAGCAGCTTATAACACTGCTGGGACACAGGCCTCTGTGAGAGGGAGTGGGCTATACTATAACCCACCACGCAGGCCCAGTGCGAGCTGCCAGATGTCACATGTCTTCGATTTTTTTGGTTCTAGGACATGCCGGTTTCCTCACGATGTTTTCCTTCACCGTTTTGAGAGCAGTGATGAAATCATTCACACAAAGTAAGGTGCCTGCTTGGGCAAACCCACGACCACCACCATAGCTCTCTCCTATTTTTACCAAATTGTGAACCCAGAAATCCAACTCGCCTTTCAATTTTGACAGCTCGCAACATACAAAAATTTATAATCAATGTAAACTAAAAACAAGCTCTGCACCTAGAATCCAACACATTAACACATAAGATCTAGGAACTAACTAGGCACTTGCCCGCAGCCGCATGTACTAACTCCTAAGCACCGTTACCTTTCCTGTCTTTGCCTGAGTAGTTTATATCTAGATGCCTAGCCACCTAGGTATGCCTAGGTACGGCTAGAGCCGGACCAACGACAGTTATATTTACGCCTATTTCCTTAATGGGAAGATGAGAGGGATATTGTGAAGACGGAGACGGTTTTGACCGTTTTCTGTTCGTTTTCTTGGGTTGAGTTAGCCATTGTTTTGCGATTTTAGAAAGATTTTATGGCTTGATGAGCGGGATAATTGTGTAACACAAACTCTAGATCAAAGCATTTATTTCAATTAAAACATTTACAAACACTTCTGAATTGTCAAAGAGCCACACTATCAGTAGTAATGGCTTTCATTTCGACAGTTCAACAGCATTCATTGCGTTATTTACGTTGTTGAGCAGACAATTTTTTCGAACATATGAAGCAATGGATTAGCTATATCTTTTAAAATGATTCAGATTGAGATTGATAGTGCGTTAAGCGATTAGGGTGCAGAACAGACTGATTTAACTGTGGCACCCCCATTTTTTTAACTGGCTTTTCAAATGATGAGGATAGTTTTAAAATTGAAGTTCCTATAAAACGTGTTGTCGAGTTAGCCTGCCTACTGTCGATTTTTCTTAAATTAGTCTTCAAGAGTAAAGAGGGCCACTGAACGTTTACTGTCTTGTTTTGTGATGGGTCAGTAATTAGTCAATCCTATACGTTATTCTTTTTTCTATAGGTATGGATGGCACTATAAAATTAACTCGATTAATCGTGCCATAGCTACAGTAAACAGTGCTTCTTACAAGGAAGTATTTAAAGAGTTGAAACCTTGAATTAGACAAGGTTTTGTCGTGCGTTTCTATACAAGTTTACGTAAAATAATACTAGTTACGTGCGTCAAACTTCTAATATATAAAAAAAAATACCCACTTTGAAAGCAAATGGTCAAGGGAACTTTTAATTATGGCATCGGTTTCAAAAAATATCACCTGGTTTGGTTTACTTCGTGGATTGCTAATTGATCCAATGCCAAGTTTAGTAATTGGGTAATGAATAAGAGCCGAGCCGGTAAACACTTTTCGGTATTACTGAATTTTAAGCAGCCGAATTACTGAATTTAAAGTAAGACTTAAAAAAAATCAGCGAATAACATGGCTTGTTTTTAATTGAATTTTTTTTAGTCTTGTTTTTCACATTATTTCAAAGACACAGAACATGTAAGAAATTTGTTTTAAATGAAAAGCTCTGTCTGGTCTCAGTTATAATTTTATTTGAATAGTTCGTTAGCTAATTTAACGGTTGATTTTTCAATAGTCAGATATCTCTTAACTGAAGCGTAAATATTGCCGTTTGACAGCTTTTGTATAGAAAATATGTCAAACTGTCATATTTATTCTTCAGATCGAAAAGTTATCTGAATATTGAAAAATCAGCCCTTAGTATAAGAATTTTATTAAGTGTATATATTTTTATCGTAATTAATTAAAATATGTATACGCTAACATACTTTAACTATTAAAGAAAACTGTAATAAATACTTGCTAATACCTACTCTTACTTTCCCATCAAAAATACCTGTTATAAATATCACGTAAAACATTCTATGACACGAATGACCATAAACGTTTCAGTGACGAACAAAAACCAACGAGTGAACGAAACTTTCGCTCCTTTTACCACTACGAATTCCTCGCTTAATTCTCTATACATCTCTAGTTTTGTTAGCCTTAATAGCTGCATGTGCGGTTATGAGAGAGCATTGGATGGTAAACATGCGTATCGGTCGTGTGATGGTAGCTTCATCGCGTGGTAGGGTTGTGCTTTCACAGATATTTGTAACCGTGTCAGGTTTTTTACGTAATAATTTTGGATCGTTATTTTTGAGATGGTTTCATGGGTGTTTCTTGAAGAACTCGGTAATTCATCATCGTTGTTGGCAGGCTTGTTCCACCCACAACTGAGAGGCCTTATCCCTTTTTTTCCATACTTCCTTGATCTGTGCCAGTTCAATACAGGTCTTACACAGGGTCCTATATAGTCTTGTAGATCCTCTATCCATACGGCTGTAGATCTGGGAAAAGATCTCAAAAGTTAGCATAAGCATAATCAGTCTAATGTTCGCACTGCTGGGACACAGACCTCCCCTCTGTGAGAGGGAGTGGGCCGTAATGCACCACGCGGGCCCAGCAAGTCGTCTCAAAAGTTATACCATCCTAATTCAGTAATTATTCGATATTATATACGAAAAAGTCCCACTCGTAGACTCGTTCAAATCAAATCAAATCAAAATATTTTATTTCACATAAACCTACATGGGCACTTATGAAACGTCAGAAGCTAGGTGCACGGTTCCAATTGGTAGTTTCCTATGGAGAAGAGCCGGCAAGAAAACGACGGTTACTCTTTTAAAAAAATTGGCTTTTACAATGTTTTCAAATTACAGTAGGTATGGGAGGACAGCGTAGGCCTGTCAACAAGTACTTGATAAAATAAGAAATGGTCTACAGATCTAAAGTCTACAAGGCCTACAAAGTCCCCACATTTGCGAAATATAGAAGAATCCATCAAAAGGACAGATAAAAATATAAAAACCTATTAAAACCAAGTGACATGACTGCCATTACAAACACTATTATAGAGTTGAAACTAGAATTGTCTATATATAATGTCAAATAATAAAAAGATTATGTCAAAGAAGTGTGTAAAAAATAAATAAACATCGTAATTTGAGAGCAGTTAATAGACATTTACGTAGTTATGCCGTTAATGAGGTGCCAGGGAAGCCACATGTGTAGAAGAAATCATTGCCAAACTACCTTGTCTTCAACGTAGTCTTTAATCTTATAATTCCCACCATAATCTCGTCACTCGACTGACAGAATGCAAGTAGGTAGGCAGAGTTCTGCCCAACCCATGCATAATATTAAACATTACCCCGTAGGGTTAGTCTTTATAGTTAACAAAATAATTACATACCAAAATAATGACTGCGTGTGAAGATCAATGGTCTATGCTGGGGGCACTGGCCTCTGCGTCCATAGACAAGCTTTTTAGCGCCTTGGGCCGTAGTGATGTGCAATTACAGGCCTAGTCGATTATGATAAGAAGATTATACGGTCGCAATCGATTAAATAGTTTATTGAAGAGATTAGGTTTTTAATCGTTATGCTCTATTTTTTGTAAAGCTGTGTTTGATAGAATGAGTAATGTAAGAAGTGTCAACTTATTGATTAACAAAATCCTACTAATACGAGTATTATAAACGCGGAAGTTTGTGAGGATCGATGGATGGAGGTTTGTTACTCTTTCACGCAAAAACTACTGAACGGATTTGGATGAAATTTGGCACACAAATAGTTTATAACCAGGATTATTACTAGAATACCTTTTATCTTGATATCCCCACGGGATCGAAACGTATGCGGGAGAAACCGCGGGGCACAGCTAGTATTTTATATTGTCTTAGATTAAAATATCTGACTTTTTAAAATTTGATTGAGAAATGGACCTGCTCGTGACCTCGATCTAGTCTTTAATACCTTTTCACCTCTAACTTAGAACCAACATTCTTAAGTTAAGTTAAGTTAGGGTTAAGTTTTTTAAAAATCTTAATTCAGTTAACTTCTTGTAGAAAAAAAAACCGGACGCTTAGTGGTTCGAGACTATCTTTAAAGCAAAAAAAAAATATATAAAATCTACAATAGCTTCCCGTTTTTTGTTCACTTCTATTTTTAGCCCTTCTTCGTGGTTGCGGGTACCGGGTGGTCGACCCTCAACCACAAGAGATCGTGGACAAAATGATTCATATCTATGCGTTCACAGTTTATTTATAAAGAAAATGGCGATAAATAAAATGTGTTTGGCTTCTAGATTTAAAAGTCTTATGAACAGGACTTTTTCAAGGAAATTTGGTCTCTTCTTAGTGTGTCGATAGCAATATAAATGGACTCAGCCCGGAATTCTGCTACTTGTTTCTTGGCGCCATCACCAGCGTCCATCAGTTCCTTTAACGGCAGCTGACAAGACACGTAGGAAACGATATTACGTGTCCCATCGTTTGTGGAACAGCACCACTTTTACACTCCAAGGCGGAGTCGTCTATGAATCTCCACCTGAACAGGTTTTCAGGAAATTTGGTGATGGATATCATTATGAATTAAAAGTTGGAAACCTGCTAATCATAGTTTTTTATGATTGCAAAACTAAAACTACAAGCAAATAGTCATTGTTTGTTTCAAATGCAATTCATACAAAACATTTGGCAGCATTTGGTACTGCGATAATTAATCACTTTTGTAAATAGCCAATTTCCCACGAATTACGCTAAACAAAACGAAACTCAATGAAATAGTCAATTTGTCAGCGTAACTGTCACTAATATAGTCGATTAGCCTAAATCGACTATTAATCCCATCCCTAGAACCTTCAAGGTTTTTTGCACAACATAAAGTAATATTCCGAAATACCACTGCAAACAGTGCCTGATAAATGAAACTCCTCCAAATCTTTCTATTTCTTTATTTCTCTGTGACATCAACCCTATATTCATAATTTAATATACATACATATACCTACCTAAACAGTTCAGTAAAAAAAAACATTAATTTTGTATTCTGTCATAATAAAAGGTATAAATAAGTAAATAAGTTAAACCTCCGCCTCAAGAGTCACCAAAATCAATCTGCCTAGCCTTTTAGCAAACGCCACTGCTGAGCATGAGGTCCTAGGTTCGAATCCCACGTCGAGCAATTTGTTATTTGGTTCTTTGTCTGGTATACAGCAGCCCAAAGTCTGGATTTGTGCTCGGTTGATGGCAATGGGTAGGTTTATTGGCAGCGTTTTCCCAACTTTGATGGGATTGGCTACCAGTCTTACCGGATGTAGCTAAATAACAGTAGTTTACATGAAGTGACTGCCTATCTGACCCCCATAAACCAGTTTAAGGGTAATACCCCTGATACCCTTTGGTAAGACTGGCTATCAGACTTTCGGACTTCTGACGACCAGTATGACCCGACTGTCAAAAATCCACGAATGAGAGCCGGGACCAACGGTTTAACGTGCTTTCCAAGGTACGGAGGGGTCTTGTTATGTAAAGATGGCCACACATCCACGGACCAACCGTTGCAAGTGTAGCTTAATCTGATCGATCACTAAGGTCATCAGGCATAATAAACATGAAATTCTGATGTCTGGCTGACAGGTCATCAGGCTGTAAGAAGACGGAAAACTAGAAAATTTACCTTATAGTGGATTTTCTGCAAATCCTTATATTATGTCCCTAAGTGCGTTTTTATAAGTTTATATGCTAATAGTTTGTTATCTCCGGTCGTCGACCCCGCGATAAGGCAACCACTTAACCGCAGGCGGTAGTCTACTGTCGAACTGAATTGAATTTTAATCGAAATTGATAAGGACTTGTGTTAGAAGGGACATAAATAATGTTATGTTAATCTATTCTTATGAAACGTTAGTTCTTGTATTTTAAATTAACTGATAATTACTTAAGTATGTTGATGGAAAAGTACGACGCACCTTGGTTGTCGCACGCTGTGGAGGTGCTGGTCAGAGGGCTCCACAGCCACAGATATTACAATCTTTAAATTTTATTTTTGTTTTTGTTTCTGTGTTTGTTTACTAACAAAAGATGTTACTAACAATTGGGTCTAGTTGCCATAAATAAACTAAATATTTAAATTAAAAAATGAATAATGCGTGGTTTGATAGATATTTTATTTCTTCGAATGGTAGTTAAAATATTTGTTTATATTTGGATACTATAATCTCAATGACTGGCTCGTTAGTCTAGCGATCGCTAGTGCTACTGCTGAGCATGAGGTCCTGGGTTCGATTTCGGGGTTGGGTAAAGTGTTATTGGGTTTGTGTCCGGCTGATGGCAATAGGCTCCCCCCTCTTACATGGAACTTCAACATAACTAGCGCAATGTGGGTGTACTATAGGTACACCTCTGCCTAACCAAATCAATCTGCCTAGCCTTTTCCCAACTATGTTGGGGTCAGCTTCCAGTCTAACCAGATGCAGCTGAATACCAGTATTTTACATGGAGCGACTGCCTATCTGACCTCCACAACCCAGTTACTGGGTAACACGATACCCCTTGGTAAGACTGGATGTCAGACTTTCGGGCTTCTGACTACCCGTAACGACTGTCAAAGACCCAAGAATGACACCTCTGCTTAACCCTTCGGAGATTACAAGCGTGGTGTCATGATTTTAATCTCAATATATTAGTATTTTTTTACATATAATTATAGCTAAGTATGCCTACCTATGTCCAGCAGTTTCCGAGATAACTATAAACAAACACAAACACAGGTTCTGTGTAAATAATAAAACAAATAAAACGTGTAAATAGTAAGGCATAAACGAGTTTCACAAGAAGTTACCATAAAATTATAAACAGACAGTTCAACTTTATTACTATACTTACAGATCATAAGCACTACTTGTAAATAAATGTACATATTAAGTTTACCACAGACAATTAATAAACTAATGTTTTTCTTTTCTTTTTGTTGCAGATCTTCGAATAAGACATCCATATTTTATTGAAAGGTAAATATTAACCAAACTTGTTGCATAATCAGCCTATAATGTTCCCACTGCTGGGACACAGGCCTCCGCTCTTCGGGAGGTGAGCTGTAATATACCACGCAGGCCCAATGCGGGTTGGGTGTCTTCGAATTTTTAGTTCTAGGACATGCCGGTTTCCTCACGATGTTTTTCTTCACCGTTCGAATGAAGTACCGATTTTGTATCGTCCTTACATTGGTCGACCTGAGGAAAAGGTCTTTCAGGATTTTCATAGTCTAAAGAAATCATACCGTGACAGCCATTTTTTTGGGTCCCTTTCGTTGGAGCCAGACGAAAAGTTCGCATACGCGAAAGAGATAGAGAAGTTTTATTTCTGTCCCGTTTATTCTTACTTTTGTATTTACTAAATGTCCTGCTCTCGTAATTATTATTTAGTGGCTTGTCTATTGCGTTATACTCTGTCTACGTAAACTATAAAGTTTTTTTTTATGGTATCTATTCCAAAAGGATATCAGTTTCAATTTTTACTCATGTTCACATTCATTATGTGCATTTTCTTCTATACTACTGAATGGTTTGCACACAACCAAAGCCCACTCGCCAATAAATAAAACTAAAGCTTTTAAAACGAAAGCTCCGCAGAAGTGACGTCACACTTCCGTCAACGGAAGTTACGCCAAGACAGCTGTCTATTGAATATGCGCTATTAGATTATGTAATAACTTTATTTAACTTATTGTTGAAAGATAGTTCTTTTCCTATGGTGTTCGTGACATGACTGATAAGTTGTGGCGCGATGATGGGCGGCCATTTTGTGGCGACGCCATTTTTTTTTTGGAACATTATTATGTAAACCTTCTTGTAATTTAGACAAAGTTCCTACCGGTGTAATAGACATTGAGGTTGCAATTAAGCTTTTTGGTGCAGAAGCAGTGGTCGCAAGCGCTACTGGTCATTATGAAGTCTTGGGTCGGGCAAAGTTTTATTAGATTTTTCTATCAATTTTTTTTCAGTAGCAGCCTGGACACAAATCCAGACTGGATTTGTGTCCAGTTGATGGCAATAGGCTCGCCTCAATTACATGGGATTTAAATATAACTCACAGGTGCACTTCGTTCACTGTTCAGAAAAACACAAAGTGCACTTAAAGAAGTTTTCACTTTAATTAAAAACAATTTAAGAGAACACAGTTCAAGATGTAATGAAAATGGAAGCCGGATTGAATGTCTATGAATTCTCCGGATGTTCATTTAACTATCGCATCTCGATCAAAAAGGCACTTCTCGATTCTCGCGCCAATCTCCTCGTCTCAACATAATCTTACCGTTTCACAACCGCACATCTCCTTATTACAGACAATATTTCACTTCCTAACCATTGTTGAATAAAATTTTAACTTCTAAGTTCCTACTTAAACTGTATTGAGGTAAGCAGGCTAATGAGTTAACTATTATGCTTACTAACGAAGCCATCAAGTGATCATTATCATTAGCTACACATCATCATTGGCGCCTGTCAACCACAGAGTAATGTGAACCCTTTAGGGACATTATAATTTGTGTCAGAGTTAGAGTAGGGCAAGTACCTTACTCTGACTCTCACACAAATTCCGAAAACTCTCCTAATATTCTAAGTAGAATATTAATAATAAAATAATAATATTCTTAGTAGAATATTAGGAGAGTTTTCAGAATAGGGCACTTAGAATATTGAGTAGGGTTATCGACTTTGAGGACATATGGGAAATGTCGTGAGGAAAGTTTATTTTAGGGATAGCTGTTCGTCAGGAATAATCTGTAAGAATGCATCAGTCAGTGTATCAGGGTTGTGCCATTAGGTAGTATATGCACGAAGGTGTTCATTAATTCACTTAAAACGAAAAACTTCGCAAGCAATGGGAAATTATTACTGAAGGCTGCGGGTGTCGACCTCAAGACGAGCTGCTTATCACACGGACAACTGTATGTCGCTTGCTCTGGTGACGTGCACCAGTCTCTTCATATTTTGGCTGCTGAGACCAAAACTACAAACGTAGTATACACGGAAGTTTTATAAAAATGTGGCTATTATATTACGGTGTCTCGCGACTTCCACCCGAAGGAAGTCGCGGACCTAATTAAAAATATTTCTTGCCAAAACTTTTATTATTCAAATACACACATACCTATTCCATAAAAAATCAGCACACTATAAAATTATTTCCTTATTAGGGACAATTTGCATTGCCGCGGAACGACGGAGTGGAATCAAGTTTTCGTACATAGCAAAATGAACTTTATATCAATGGTCTAACGTACAAAATAGATACGAGCTTATTACTGCCGGAATTCGCGAGAATGCGCGATAATTCTCCAGAAGATGCGCGATCTGTGGGTGTGTATATAATTTGTGCATTACACTTTTGACATAAGGTTCATTACGATTTGTACAAAAAAAATCGCTTCCATTCCGTTCCACGGCAATATAAATTGAGCCTAAGATCTCAATCAAAACAGGAGCAATCATGCAAGACTGGCTACAAAAAAAAGTCCCTATCATTATCCACTTTAGCACACCAGTAGATCAAGCATGAATAACAAAACAGAATTATTCCGCGGAATGTGCACGTTTCGTTGAAGTATGTATAACAAAAACTTCAGTAGTAAGTGCATGTTTGATTTAATTGATCGAACACAGTTTCCGACTTTCATTTAGCGTTAAATGCTATGAAAAAAGAATCAGCAGGCGCCTTGTGTAGTATAGTAAAGATGCAGTAGGCTAACAGTCAGTTAAGCGGGGTTAGCAAGTATTCGATAATACAGCCCATTACAGGGCAAAGGCCTCTCTTCTCATACAGAGAAGGCACGATCATTGATCACTACGTTTGCTCAAGACAGGTTGGCGAATTCAGACTAATATTAACTATAAGTACAGGTTTCCAGGTTACGTACTCTTATAGTCGTCCAATATTTAACAAGTGTCAAAAAGTGGGGTGTCTCGTGTCAAGCGATTTTGAACTCTGTGTTGTGCCAAATATAATTGTAACCTTTACCTGTCTTGCAAACGGTTATGGTACGGGCACTGAGGTTGACTGTTATTTGATCTCAGATTCAGATTCGATTTGTGAAACAAGGTCGAAGCCAAGTGATGTCTATCATTTTTCAGCTCATATTTAAGATAAGAACTGTCAGTAGCTTCTTCTGATAGAATTAAATTATAGATTGATACAAAAATAAAAAACTAGTCTTTTACAAATCATCGATACAATAAGTTGGAAATAATAAACTTTAATTTATAAAAATCTTGATTACAATCAAACTAGTAACCCAGTTTCAATTCAAAAGCTCGTTCTCATAGTAAACAAAAGCCGATTACATGGAATACAATTCCGACTTAGATTACTGACATTCTTATACTGTGGCATTGTTAAGTTTTTCATCAACATCATAATACATGCTCAGTTTTATTGTATTTCTGATTGACTTTTATTGTTAAATGAGGTTGTACGAGTATGATATTCAAATAAGATGCTTTGTATGGAAACTATCACTTTCTTTGTACCTACGATAAATTAAAGGGGAATGAGGGACATGTTCTGAGGAAAGTTTTGAGTATGAAAATAGAGAGGTGAGACCAAAGAAACGATAGATAGATTATGTTAAAGATGATAATTAAGTTTAAACGGGGGTGAATAGATGATGGTTTATAGGAAAATGCTGCGCCGAAACCAAATAAATTGGAATCAGGGTAGGAATCGTCCTACCCTGATTCCAATTTAATTTATAAAAATCTCCACAATTAATAACAATTAACACAAATAATAACAATTGTGGTTAACTGTCGTGGAAAAAGTATAGGTATAATATTCTCACATAGAGAATTTAAGGAACAAACGAGTCTTGACGCGCTTGCTCAAGGCTTGTTGGCTATTTAGACTACATTTTGATTTAGACAGAGTTTAAAATTGACCTACTTTCAGATAGTGAAATACTATCTCTTTAAAAAAAAACTTGAGTGTCCTACTTAAGGGTTTTATAAGCTCTCGTTTCATGTAATTTGAGTAAAAGGTTTTTATTTATTTCTACATACTACATCAAGCCAACCTTGATATTTGACGAATTTTGAAGATTCTTGATTAACAATAACATAACATCAGTCACTCCTATAATTACCGTAGGGTTAGGCAGAGGTGCACCTTTATACACCCACAATTCACCAGTTCCAAACTGCCAGAAATAAAAGGCCAATTCTCGTAATTTAAAACGTTCAAGATCTGGTCGCAGTCTCATCTCGGCGACAAACAAATGTCAAAAATGTAGGGAAGTTAGAGGTATTTTGACAGAATGACATTGAGATCAGAGTAGCAATCCTCGTAATATTAAGAACGTTCACAGTCTCAGTTTTGATTGTCGCTGAGGTGAGATTGCGACTAGATTTTGAACATTTTTAATTACGGGAACCGGCCTTCAGACTGTGAACGTTCTTAAAATTACTAGAATGGCCCCTCTGGAGTTAGTTGTGCACTGTAGGCCGTAAAAACCAATCCCTTCTTAATATATTCATTTCTGCTTTTCCTACATACGTTTGTGTAGTAAAGTTATAAGTAAAAGTATAGCTGTCTTCCGTCGAAGCTTAATAACCCATTGTTATTCGTTAGTCACGCTTTTAACACGGTACTGGTACGATTCCTAATGTTTTGCTCCCCAGTGTATTTGTACGTGACTTCGAATAGAAATGGTTTGTTTTGGTAGGATTATACAAATGCGAGCCCCGTGGAGCTTCGTATAGCTGAATGTTTTTAAATATTTCTCTTTATTTTAAAGGTTTACATGTTAAGTTGAAGCTTTTAAAAATATAGTGAACCTGGTTAGAACCTGGTGATTCTAACGAAACTTGTGTCCACTGACTGCAACAGTGAACGATTATATTAAAAACAATCTAAACTAATCCTATCCTATTAATCCTACTAATATTATAAACGCGAAAGTTTGTATGGATGGATGGATGTTTGTTACTCTTTCACGCAAAAACTACTGAACGGATTTGGATGAAATTTGACACACAGATAGTTTATAACTAGGATTAACACATAGGATACTTTTTATTCCGATATTTCTACGGGATCGAAACTTATGCGGGTGAAACTGCGGGGCGCTGCTAGTATTACTTATAAACAGAAGGATTTGGTTGTTTGTGTGTTTGTTTGTTACGCTTTCACGCTAAAACGGCTGAACGGGTTTCGATAAAATTTGGCAAGGAAATAGATATGGCATCCTGGGGAAGGACATAGCTATTTTTGTCCCGGTAGCACGTTTCCGTAGGAGAATTTCTGCCATCCACGCGGGCGAAGCCTCGGGCAGAAGATAGCGTATAATCAAGTGTTTGCCAAAAAAGTCGGGAATGTAGGTGAACTTTGTGCCTCTATTCTAAATAAAGCGGGCAACGCACTACCCCGGGGCACGACTTATGACACAATAAACACGATAAAAAGAAATACCAAATAAAATAAACAAAAAAATCTCCTATTGTGCGTGTCCGCTTTTTCCGTGCCGGGCTGACGAAATATTACGTGTCTATTAACGTTTACGATTTTGCCATCAAGATTGTAAAGTTATTTAATATTACTTTTGAGGTGATTGGTGACCGGAACAGCACTCACTACAGAGCTATTCAAAGTTGTTTTCAGCTATTGATCCGGGCATTTTTATTTTAACTTATGTAGATAATGAAATGCGTACAGAAACTAGTAGCAGGTTTTTAAACCTACCTATTTCGTAATATAATTTTAAAAGTTTTATAAACTTTGACATCGGAACATTAATTGCACACTACGGGTTTATCTATAAAGTTTATTTATTTGTTCACATCAATAAGTGCATCTTACAGTATTCCAAGACGATGTTATACCTAGTAAACCATCTATAAAATATACTTAAACATAAAATTCAACAATAAAAATAAATTAATAAAAATTTAGTGATAAAAAAAATAACAGAAGGTCAATTCTCGTAATTTAAAACGTTCAAAATCTAGTTGCAGTCGCATCTCAGCGACAAACAAATGTCAAAAACTTGTCAATATGCAGGGAAATTAGAAGTATTTTTTGACAGATTGAGACTGAGATCAGACTGTGAACGTTCTTAAAATTACGAGAATTGCTTCTCTGATGTCACTCGGAAAGCTGCCAAGCTTAAATGGAATTGGGCTGGACACATCTGCCGCATGTCAGACAACCAAAATGGGCCAAACTTACGACCCAGGTCCCACTTAATGGCAAACGACATCGCGGCAGGCCCAGACGGAGATGGTGGGATGAGCTGGACTCCTTTATTAAAGATTGGTCCTTGTCAGCTCTGGACAGAGAGAGATGGAAGGAGAATAGGGAGGCCTTTGCCCAACAGTGGGACAGTAAAGGCTAATAAAAAAAAAATAGAATATTTTTTCAAATTTATACGCCTCCTTCAATGCACCTTTGTGCTCCTGATACAAATTTCGGCAGGCTATCGAACACATCTTCCGACGGCATATTATATATAATGATTAGAGACTGTTTACGCAGCGATAATAAATAAAGGGGTTCAAATCAAGTAAGTTCTTGCTTAACAATTATTTCTAAAACTAGACGTATCTTCTAGCTCCTAAACAATCACCTCACACCTGATAATTAAAATAAAATAACACCATTTATAGAAGTAAACAGCCAAGTAATAATAGCACTAATTGCCAAACAATTAAGTATAAAGTTGACCGCCAGCTTACGTCACCGTTACCGGTAACTGTAGAACTAACGGCGCGCGCGGCAATTTTAACATTATTAGTTGGCGGGTATAAAGCTACACGCACACGACACTCACATCACCGACTGAAGATGCGTTGGTGATGTCACAAATGTGTGAAAATTAATGATACTTCAGTGGGGACAAAACATCACGCCTGTATTGCCTGAAGGGTTAAGCAGAGGTGTACCTATAGTACACCCCCATTCCGCCCGTGATATTTGAGTTCCATTAATAGGGGGCGAGTTTATTGCTATCAATCGAGCACAGACTGGGAAATTCCAGTTGGAAAAACCCAAAATCAAAATCAAATGTCATTTATTCAAATTAGGCTGAGAATCAGCACTTTTCGAACGTCAAAATTACAAAAGACAGTCCCCCAAAAACGCCCGCCCTTCACCACTTCCTAATGCTTTCGCTAAGAAGAAGAAGTGGCGCAACTCCCCAGCAGCACAGCTGTCTGTTCGGTTTCGATTGTGGGGATAGCGGATTTCTGTTTTTTAAAGGAAAATGGGAAGGCTTTGTCCAGCATCGAAACAATACAAAGGGTTTATTGATGTTTAGTACGGTCACCAAAGGAGATAAGTAACCAGGGTCATCGGATATAGTTGAAGTTTACTAAGAAACCGATGGATGTTTATGTAAACAAACAGTTAATTTATCAAATTAAATTACATTCGAAAACATCCATTGGTGTCTTACTAAACTACAACGATATCCGACGACTCTGGTTACTTATCTCTTTTGGTGACTATACATGCATTTACTAAAAATGAATAGAAATTAAAATACTTAAGTAATAGTGCTAGCCTCACATCATTAGGCACTAGGAAGTGGTGAAGAGCGGGCGTTTTGGGGGACTGTCTTATGTAATTTTGGCGTTCAAAAATGCATTTTGATTTTGAAATCATTAAGGTTATTCAATAACATCGGTGATTCCAGTACCGTGTGCGACCATCTTAACCCTTTAGTTACGTGTAACCGTTGACACAGTTGAGTTATACGCTCGTGTCGGAAAGAAAGAAAAAGTAGTTACATGTTGGATTGTCGGATAATTGTAGGGAGACCAAACGGTACCGACATTTAGTACGGTCATGTTGGTAATTGGTTTTTGTAGTTACCGCTTCAATGTCAAAGGGTAACATTAAGGATTGGATGGTGGTCTTATATTATTGATGAAGGTGAAAATCTTGAAAGTCAACTTAGTAATGTGTACATTGTAAAAATACTCTTATTACCTTAGGGCTGATTTTTCAATCGACAGATAATTTTTATTCGTGGACTAATGTTGAATTTTGGACAGTTCTTCCTTACAGAATCTGTCAGACGTCAATTTTGTTTGGGTTTTGTTAGGGACCCGTGCTCGGGTCCCGGACCTAGGCTCTCCACCTGGGTGAAGCACGGGGACTTAGTGTCCCGTGCTCCAACTGATGACGTTATTGTACAGTGATGCAGTAAATTGTTTTCCCTATATGATTCAAAAGATCTAAACAATTATTTAATAGAAGTGAATTTATATCCTACTAATATTATAAATGTCAAAGTTTGAATGGATGGATGTTTGTTACTCCTCCACGCAAAAACTACTGAACGGATTTGGATGAAATTTGGCACACAGATATTTTATGACCAGCATTAACACATTGGATAGATAGATAAGACTTTTTATCCCGATATTCCTACGCGGTCGAAACTTATGTGGGTGAAAGCGTGGAGCGAAGCTAGTGTACAATAATAGAATTATTAGTTTAATTAAAATTATTATTTTATTTATTTATTTATTTAATCTTCTCGCACAAAAAGGTACAAAGGCGGACTTAATTTTCTTATCAATCAACTCAGCCTATCGCAGTCCAGTGCTGGACATAGACAACAACATTTCTATCTAAATCTATATCCTACATAATTGACACCAATAACACAGCCAGGCTACATTCACGTCCAAAGCTCAGCAAACAATGCAGTAGAACAATGTCGCAGAACAAGGCAAGTCGGTCAGTGCGTTCTCACTGTCAGTAACGTCTTAGTTTCATGTCTTAATTACTGGTGAAAACGTGTTTGATTAGGAGTCATGGTTGATGTTTTATTTTTATGGTAGGTAGAAGTGTGTAATAGGAGGGGCCCGTGGCTAAATAATAACAGCCGCACAGGTCGATCGATCAGGTTAAGCTACGCTTGCCGCGGTTGGTCTATGGATGGGTGACCATCTCTACATACCGAGACCCCTCCGTGCCTCGGAAAGCACGTTAAGCCGTTGGTCCCGGCTGTCATTCGTAGATCTTTGACAGTTGTTACGGGTAGTCAGAAGCCCGAAAGTCTGACAACCAGTCTTACCAAGGGGTCTCGTATTACCCATTAACTGGGTTGTGGAGGTCAGATAGGCAGTCTCTCCATGTAAAATACTGGTATTCAACTGAATCCGGTTAGACTGGAAGCCGACCCCAACATAGTTGGGAAAAGGCTAGGCAGGTGACGAGAAGTGTGTAATCTATACGAATATGATAAAGAGGTAGTGAGTTTGTATGTAGGGGCTTGTGGCTAAGCATTTCTTATTGTATCAAGTACCTGGTACTTATTGACAGGCCTAGGCTGTCCTCCCTTACCTACTGTACCTAATTTGAAAACATTGTAAAAGCCAATTATTTTTAAAAGAGTAACCGTGGAGTTTCTTGCCGGCTCTTCTCCATAGGAAACGACCAATTGGAACCTTCTGACGTTTCATAAGTGCTCATGTAGTTTTATGTGAAATATTATATTTTGATTTTGAATACAAACAGCACGGGTCGATCGCGACGCTTGCCTCGGATGGTCCGTGGATGGGTGACCATCTTTACATATCAAGACCCATCCGCGTTAAGCCGTTGGTCCCTGCTGTCATTCGTGGATCTTTGGCAGTCTTTAAGAGTCGTCAGTGGCCCGAAAGTCTGACAACCAGTCTTACCAACGGGTATCGTATTACCCAGTAACTGGATTGTGGAGGTCAGACAAGCAGCCGCTTCATGTAAAATACTGGTATTAAGCTACATCCGGTTAGACTGGAAGCCAACCCTATCATAGTTGGGAAAAGGCCAGGCAGATTGATGGAGAGTTGTTGGGCGTAATCTTCGGAACCACTGATTCGATTTCGGAAATTCACGTTGTCTGACCTGGGATTCGAACCTAGGACCTCATGCAGCAGTGGCGTTTGCGACCACTAGATCATCAAGGCAGTCCTTATATAATAATAATAATAATAATCTTTATTTACAAGAAAGTGGTTACAAAATAGAGTGAAGTCCCTGACTCCTGTGCTAGGTGATAGACCTGTGTTACATTTCTACGATAAACAATCTAATCATAGTGAATTCCATACCTTTCAAAGTGAGAGTTTTTACAACACAGTCTGCGGTTAGTAACGTGTGTCAGTTGATATTACGATCGTTTCCTATTGCATAACATTGTACAAATTGTTTGATATCATTTGGATAGTAGATACATATTTAGGGTGTAACATATTTATCACGATGCCAGCAACAATAACAGCAACACGGGTCAATCTTCAAGTTTAAGCAACGGTTGCCAAGGTCGGTCCGTGGATCGGTGACCATCCATTACATACCGGAAACTCCTGCGCGCCTCGGAAAGAACGGTAACCAGTTGGACCTGGCTGTTATTCGTAGGTCTTTGACAGTCGTTACGGGTCGTTAGAAGCCCGAAAATCTTATAACCAGTCGTTACAAGGGGTTTTGTGTTACCCAGTAACTGGGTTATGCAGGTCAGATAGGCAGTCACTCCATGTAAAATACCTGGTATTCAGCTGCATCAGGTTAGACTGGAATCCGACCCTAATATAGATGGGAAAAGGCTAGACCGATTATGATGAAGAATAATATTTTATATATGTCATGTATGCTCTGTAATGAAGATTTTCCGGCTGTTGTAAATAAGTTCAAGGTATAGTTTAACATATACAATTTGACACTTGAATCCACGACCTTAAATACCCGCAGGGCGATTACCAGCGTAATATATAACATAAATAAAGCCAGATAATGTCCGTATAACGTGATGCCCTCAAGGCGTCTCCGATTGAGATAGTGAGAAAGTATCAAAACTCTTTCTATCAGTTAATTGCACAATACAGGGCTATGACGTAATCAAACCAAGATGGCGACCAATAGTTACGATGACAAAACAAGGTATGAATTGGTGGCCTTTTTGTTTTCAGTGAAAAAGTTAATTAACTATTTTCTGGTTTGAGTTTTTTTTATTCGATTGCTATTGTTACTGCAATGTTGATTGATACATTTTTTTTATCGATTTCATATACATATATAGCATAGGCTGATCCCATAATACTCTCACTGCTGGGACACGGGCCTCCTCTCTGTGAGAGGAAGTAGGCGTGGGCAGTTCGGGTTAGTATAGGTCACATGTCTTCGAATTTTTTGGTTCTAGGACATGCCGGTTTCCTCACAATGTTCGCCTTCACCGTTTTAAAAGCAGTGGTGATGAAATAATTTACACAAAGCAAGCCTGTCTTTGTTCGAAGTTACGACCTACAACTCGTAAGTCGCGGCCGTCACTACCACTACTCGCTGGGCCACTACCGCTCCGATCTCATATAGGCTATGGGTGGGTGTCACTTTGGGCTGTGGGCCCAACTTTGTATGAAACGTGTCTGATCTCCTTTTGTAGGTATGTTTGTAGGGCTTCATTAAACTTACTGATAACTGCATTTCTAATAACGTGTTCAAGTTAATGGCTTATTAACTCTCCGTGTTGGCGTTGAACCTCCGAACTGTTATTATCCACACAATTGTGTCATTCCAACCTACACGTATTCGGTAATTGAGCTATAATAGCTGTGCTGAAAGCTTCGCAGATATCTTGGGAATAGATTTTACTGTTTGTAATAGTACATAGAATATATACAGCACATCTATATGCTGTATATATTCTATTATTTTATTTCTATGCTTAAAACTGTACAAGCATAGGATCGACAACAAAAGTTTTCACACCCTTATACACAAGGGTGTGAAAACTTTGTAGTCAATCCTCATTCGTACGAAAATAACTGAAAATCTCTCCCGAAACCTTACTGTAAGGCGGCATTGCTCCAAACTGTTATTATTATGTTATTGATTATTTTAGTGAAAACTGTTTGAAGTTCATAATTTATTATTTTAAGCTGTAATAAATTAATTAATGTAGTACATATTTGAAACACAATGCGAATTGTAACATGAATAAATAAATAAATAATAAAATAAATAAAACAGCTGTCAAATATTTCGCAGTTTTGATTAATTTATCAATATTACTTAACCGGTTGAATGCCGTAATTACAGACACAATTAAAAAGCCATTGTCTCTGGCGTGGATCCGAAGGGGTAATGAAGTTATGAAATATAGCTCTGTCATCATCATCATCATTTCAGCCGAAAGACGTCCTGCTGGACATAGGCCTCCCCAAGCACCTCCACTTCGACCGGTTCTGTGCTTCTCGCATCCATCGCTCTGTGTTGCATCCTAATTTCTCAAATAAATGCGAAAGATAAATGAAATCATGAAATATCGCTTCATATGGTACACTTTCACTACAATATTGATTTTGATTGAAACCTTAAGAGTCATTTCCTCCACTCTTTTTATTGAACATTAGAACTAACAACACGATTATTTTTTAAATAACAAAACTAATAATAATTTGCACAAAATTACAGCAATAAATCTATCCAAATTCTGAAATAAATACTTACCCACATTCAACATGATATAGAAAATTACGCAGCGATTTAACTTGATCATCATCATCATAAGCCTATAGCAGTTCACTGCTGGACATAGGCCTCTCCTATTGCACGCCATTCAACTCGATTTTCGGCAACTCTCATCCAGCTGCTACCAGCCATCCTGCGAAGATCGTTGCTCTACCTAGCCTGAGAGCGCCCCATCTTTGACCGATTCGCGGTCTCCACTCAAGAACACGTCTACCCCAACTGTCATCGGTTCTACGGCTAATATGGCCGGCCCATTGCCACTTCAGCTTGGTTATTCTATGAGCTATGTCGACAGAATATGATGTTCGATATCCCTCAATAAGTATGAGAAAGATGCTTTCGCCCTAAACTTGGACATTCACCACAATCTCAAAGAGAATGTGGATTACAAACTTAATCTTAAAGCAAAAAAAAAAATACTAGCTCTATTAACCTGAATTTCAACGGTCCATCGCTCGCTACAGTAATCATTATTAGACGCAATTAATTTGATGGAATTATTTCTATTATTACGGTATGTGATGGCCGCTGTTACTTTTAATACGCTGTGTGTTTTAGCGGTAAATGTATTAAATGGATAGACAGGTGGACTGATGGATTAGAATGCCCCTTCTCTTCTACTTAATGTACGTGTTGAAAAGGGGGCATGAAATGACGTTACGTCAAGCTTTAATTCGAGTAATTTTTGTAGTCACAAAGGTTGCCCGAAATTTATAATTGCCCGGGATATAAAAGTAATAGATATCTTATCGCCTGCAAGTATTGTTACCGGCTGTTGACTTGACATTGTGGAGTTTCTTGCCCGTTCTTCTCCATAGGTACCTACTACGCTTTGGAATGGGCAACTAGCTTCATCGTTCTGACTGACCGACCCCTTGACAATTCAAAAGTGCCTGTAATTGGTTTATTTGAAATAATGCTTTGAGTTTGTTGCTCAAGATGGCTCCAGAAAATGTCTTTAGAATAGCTAGGCTAAATCAGTTGTTAATCGAGAAGTATTCATAGATACTCCTTTTTTCATCCGCAATTTAATCAACTTTTTAGAAACTAGAAACCTAGTTTTCCACGGTTTTCTAAAAGCTATTTCTACTTCATTTATATACAGACGCCAGCACATCACGCTACTACAATCTGTCAAAGTTCTTTAATAGATTTCAACTTTATCGCTAAAGCATTAGATTCAAGGTTGATTGGGAAAATTTTACAGTTTCGGGTAGCTTGATGTGCTGGCGTCTGTACATTATTTTGTCAAAATAACACCAGAGAGTCACTAGAAACTTGACAGAGGCTTTGAGAAAGCGTAGGGAGAGCAAAGTTTTGTAGTCACTGGAGTTTAAAAGTCCGTCAAACGCGATCTTCAAATCGGTGCAGCACCTAACGGTGTCCCAACCGGAGCTCCGCCAAATGCTAATACAATACAACTGTAATGTACATTTGATTTTATTTTCGTGATGCTCCATTGCGGTTTCTGGTTGATTGCCCAGAAACCGACTATTTCTTTCAGAGTTTGGGAAGATTAAAAACTTTTCACTTATTTTTTAGTTTTTGGATCGCGTTTGCTTGAGTAAATAATGCAAATATGAAGTGCACTGGGCGCGTTTATTAAAAGGGGTTAGTTAAAAACGCTTCTGGAGTAACTACAGCAGGTCGATCGCTCCGGTTAAGGTAAGCTAGCCGTTGTTGGTCCGTCGATGGGTGACTATCTTCATACACCAAGAGCCCTCTGTGCCTCGGAAAGCACGTTACGCCGTTGGTCCCGGCTGTCATTCGTTGATCTTTGACAGCCGTTATTGGTAGTCAGAAGCCCGAAAGTCTGACAACCAGGGGGTATCGTATTACCCAGTAACTGGGTTGTGGAGGTCAGATAGGCAATCGTTCCATGTAAAATACTGGTATTCAGCTGCATCCGGTTAGGCTGGAAACTGACCCCAACGTATGTAGTTGGGAAAAGGCAGGCAGATGATGAATTAAAAAACGTTGTATAAAATTAAGAGACGTTTAACGTCAAGTGTATGGTCACAGAGTCGCTAATCATTACTTAACTTTATGCAACATTTATAAATAAACTCTCAAGTGTTTAAAGTAAATAATCGCGTATTCACACCTCGGTTCAAAAATATGTTTAGAAAATAACAGGTATTGCGCCCAAAAACCTACGGGCAATCACAAGCTTGGAGCTCCCAAAAAACCACGAGCAACCACATTCAAATTATGAAGTAAAGACAATTACAGGTTGCCCAATTCACCTAATGTAATGACAAGAGTGTTGGTTGTTGGCAATCAATTACAATGAACCCAAGGCCGGTTGATGCAACCACGCGTGAGATATTTTTTATTAGCATGATTTTCACCGTTCTTTTGGTCTTATCGCAGTTTAAATATTAGGTTTGTAGTGTGTTATTAAGATGATAAATAGCGCATCTTTGTTTAGGTGTGTAATCAAGGTCTTGTTTGTAATGAAAGTAAAGTGATAATTATGGTCATTTTGACCTTACAATCTTAAGCACTCACTGGTGTTTAAGATTGTAAATTTTATTACGTAAGATGGGAAATCGCGGGAAAGACCTGCACCCTAATTGCGTCACTGCAATCACAATCTGAAACATTTTGAAGGATATTGTTAATCCATTGCTGCATATGTTCGAAATATTTGTCTGCTCAACAACGTAAATAACGCAATGAATGTTGTTGAACTGTCAAAATGAAACCCATTGCTATTGATAGTGTTTTATGCAATTACCCCACTGGATGAGACTGGCACAGACCAGGGACGCATGGCATAAAAGGGAGGTGGCGTATACTATATTTGGGAATGGATGGGTGGGTGCTCAGCAACAAGGCTGTTAATGATGATGAAGATATAGATGGGAAATCGATGACAATTGCCGAATTATGCCTGTAAAAAATCGTACCTTACAATACTATCGACTGTAAATGTAAAACACTAAGGAACAATGCACTTCCGTATAACCTTTTCGGGATCATACAGTTTCACAAAAAGTATTTCGCCGTTGAAACAGACAACAGCGGGTTAGTTAAATACCGCATACATAAAATGGCAACCGATCGCAATGACTTTTATTTTGACAGTTGAACCACATTCATTGCGTTATTTACGATGTTGAGCGGTTGTATTTTGCAAACCTATGAAGCAATGTATTAGGAATTTCTTCAAAATCCTCGGATTGCGTTACGCAATTAGAGTGAGCCGATTGTTGCTAGCAGACGTGATAATTGATATCTAACTACAATAAAATGAAAAAGAAATCAATTTTTACGATTTTTTTTTTGTAGGGTCATTGTTTTTTGTTTTTATTTTATCGTGCTTAAATATCAATACCCATCACATCTGCAGAGCTTCGCTAACTAATTTAATTTGACCCTCTATAGGTAGGCGTGTAGATTTAAAACAACACATAACATCGTTTTCAAACTTGTTAAACAAAGGGCCCAACCTTGCGATCTATTAACATTTTAAACCGCTAAATACTACTATGTAGCACTATTACAATAAGGTCAAAACTACTTAAGCAGCCAACCTATTAGGTAACAAGTTGCGTCCACAAAATGTTATCGTGGAATCTGTCAACTGTGCAACTTTGTATTCGATCAACGAATACTAATAACCGCATGTGCTGAATGCCAAAATTTGACGCGCTTTGTTAAAACAGGGCAATCTGAAATGTGTCCAGAATTTTAATAAGTGTTTTATTTACTGCAGTTGTTTATTTTGGTCATAAAAAGACTAAAATTGTAAGCTATATTTATTTTTAACTAGCTGCGCCCCGTGGTTTTACCCGCATAAGTTTCTATCCCGTGGAAATATCGGGATTAAAAGTATCGTATGCGTTAATCCTAGTTATAAACTATATGTGTGCCAAATTTCATCCAACTCCGTTCAGGAGTTTTGGCGTGAAAGAGTAACAAAAATCCATTCATCCATACAAACTTATGCGTTTATAATATTAGATAAGTAGGATTTACTGTTCTTCATCAATCTGGCACAAATCCAGATCCCGGGCTGCTACTGAGAAATTACAAATAGAAACCTCAATAGCACTTTGCCCGACCCGGGAATCGAACTCAGTACTCTCAGTAGTAGCGCTTGCTACCACCAAACCAACAAGTCAGAAATATCGTCTTAGCGTTAACTTCCTTCTTAACCATAACATCTTTCACATATATCCTTGCATACAGTTTTATTGCATTGGAATGTTTCATCTGCTTATAATTCAGTTTGAGTAACAAGCGTTGCCTTAGAAATAATGTGCTCGTAAATGATCCGTTACCAACTGATGTAAGAATTTCAAGATACGTTCTGGAATACCAAATTGTTTTTGGCATTTTTATACTTTATCTGACGATTTTTGAGTGGAGATCGCGATCCGGTATGTAGCGGCATCTACATCGCCACATGCGAACTACGCGTTACGAAAAATCCTGCATCGCGCAAGCAGAGTTTACCGCGCAACTAGCCCACCAGATACGACACCCGTCTGGTCGGAGGATCCTCCCTTTTCTATGGAATTTTCTTCCTCATGCCTCTATAGGTAGAAGCTATTAATGAGGTGGGGCCATCATCCTCGCAGGGTGGCTGGTAGCAGCTGGATGGGAGAAGTCGAGGCTGGAGTAAATTGGCGTGACATTCGAGAGGCCTATGTCCAGCAGTGGACTACTACATGCTGCTGACTAAGATGAACCACATGTAGGCACACCATAGGCATTCTAGCGTCAAACTAGTAATTCTACTTAAAGTGGATTCATTTAATAGGCACTTATGCAATCTTGAGATGCATGTGCAATAAGATTGGTATAATTAATTTACGTTATAGATCTGTGTCAAAATCTCAGACAGTTATGAAACTATAATTTACTGCAGCATTCGTTAAAACTATAGGTTTCTGGGTTTTTAGAAATTAGCTCTATTTTTTAAGTAAGCACGAATATTTTATTACTTCATTTAAATAAATTGATTCTTTTGAAGTTTGAGACAAACGACGAAAAATAAGAGATTAGAGGAAATATTTTCAAAGAATGAAGTACCAAAACTAAATTAAATTTATCCATACTAATATTATACATTCGACAGTAACTCTGTCTGTATATTACCTTTTCACTCCTAAACCACTGAACGGATTGCGATAAAATTTGGCAAAGAGATAGATGGCATCCTGGGGAAGGACATAAGCTACTTTTTGTCTCCGTAGCAAGTTCATCCACGCGGGCCAAGCCGCAGACAGAAGCTAGCGTTTGAATATATTAACTTACAACTTCGGGGTTTGTAAAAAAAAGTATCAAAACATATTGTTTGGTTGATAATTATAGGCACAAACGCTCGACTTTTTCCATATTTTTTCGTAAAATACAAAAACCTAACAATAATCTTCTCTTGTTCCAGTCCCCCAACAATGACATAAGCCCACAAGATGGCGCTACGGTTGAAGAAAGACATAAAGAAGGCCTCCTACTACGTGTGGTTCCTGGGTGCGCAGGAGTCGCGCGGCCTGCGGGGCGAGGAGTTTGCTCTGCCCGCTATCCGGATATTGGAGGAGAGGGCACGGGATTTGGAGCCTTTTAAGGTTACTCTACAGGTTGGTACAATTCTCTAATATTTTAAATTAGGAGAAGCCCGAAAGTCTGACATTCCAGCCTTACCAAGGGGTATCGTATTACCCAGTGACTGGGTTGTGGAAGTCAGATAGGCAGTCGCTTAATGTAAAATACTGGTATTCAGCTGGATCCGGAGCCGACCCCATCATAGTTGGGAAAAGGCTAGGCAGACAATGAAACGACTGCCTTTATTTTTGATGCTAAACTAATCTTGTTGTTTGTCCGAGGTGTAGGCGGCAGAAAATTTATTGAAAAAAATTACTCAGAGATTGAATGGCTCGTCGTTACATTTACTCCTTTATGGTCACAAGTAAAGCAATGTAAGCACCAGCTTTTGGAAATATACTTCTTAAATCATATTATAGAAGATATGCCTTGATTATAGTATTTTTGTTTAAAAAAAAAAAAACATTCATTTCAGGTTCCCCATATTACAATCACAAGTTACGAAACACGGGATGAATACAAATCACAATATAAAAATAACCAAAATACCATGTCATCAAATCATAACTACAATGTCAAATAGAAATAGGCAACTCAATGTAAAATAAAAAAAAAAAAATAGGAGTTAAATTATTGATAGCATGATCAGCCTATAATGTTCCCACTGCTGGGACACAGGCCTGTCTTTGAAAGTAGGCTGTAACCCACCACGCAGGTTTTTGGTTCTAGGACATGGCCGGTTCCCTCACTATGTTTTCCTTTACAGTTTTGAGACCAGTAGTGGTTAAATAATTTACACAAAGTTAAGCGCCTGTCTGAGTTCGAACCTACAACTCGTAAGTCGCGTTTACCACCGTGCCACCACTGCTCTCAAGTTAAATGAAGGAAAAAGGAGATTAATGAAAAAAGTTACAATTAGTTAAATGACTGTCAAGCAAAAAATAAACTAAAAGGTTAAATTGCAGCTTACTGTAGGCTGTCTTCATTTCAATATTGCAATGGGTATTATATTCCTTTTCTCTTGCCACCGAAAATAAGAAAACAAACATCTCGATTGGTACAGTACTAGAGTCACAGTGGCTGAACTGTTGACTTGTGCAGTAGTGCGCTTCGGGTCAAGGATGTATTTCAAGCACGAAACAAATATTGGTATGTTTACCAAGAGTTGTTCCGGGTCTGGGCGTTTGTGTAGGTATACCGTGAGCTTTGACATATATGGCGATATAGGGGAAATCCGTGTGTATAGACAACTTTTTATTTTCACTAAAATATTTCTTTTACTATTTTTAAGGGCTTGTGGCTAAGTAATAACAGCTGCACGGGTCGATCGATCAGGTTAAGCTACGCTTGCCGCGGTTGGTCCGTGGATGGGTGACCATCTTCACATACCAAGACCCCTCCGTGTCTCGGAAAGCACGTTAAGCCGTTGGTCCCGGCTGTAATTCGTGAATCTTTGACAGTCGTTACGAGTCGTCAGAAGCCCGAAAGTCTGACAGGATACCCCTTGGTAAGACTGGTACCAAGGGGTATTCTATTACCCAGTAACTGGGTTGTGGAGGTCAGATAGGCAGTCACTCCATGTAAAATACTGGTATACAGCTGCATCCGGTTAAACTGGAAGTCGACCCTAACATAGGATGTTGATGGGGTTGCCACGCTTTTGTAGCGCATCAGGTATGTTTGCAGACGCGCAAGTGGATGGGTTTCAAGCGATACATCGCAAAAGAATTGCGTCTCTGATGCGCCGCATACGGGGCACCCCCAACAGCTTCCTGCAGCTTATTGCAGGGAGAATGGATGTGGATTGCTCCTTCATGGAGCATTGGACAAAACTCCATGTACGAGTAGTTCGGTCCTGATCCAATATTTCTAGTGTGTAGTTTGTAAAAGTTTACTAACATAGTTTTTTAAGTCACTGTCACTAACATTATATGGATTATGTATACCTGTATGTGTAGTCCGAAATAAAGAATAATATTATTATTATAGTTGGGAAAATGCTAAGCACATGATGATGTATTTTACTCTGTTGCGGTTGCTTTTCTTTGTGGGTTCCGAGGCAGTTGAAACTTTTCTCAGGGATTGCCGAGATTAATGTCTTGGACTATGAAAGTGAGGGAAGAGAGAGTACCCCTGTGCATGCTCACACAATTGTGCAATAAAATATCTCCCGCGTCGATGGCTATAGTCTCCGCTGAGATTGATCGCCATGGCCGAAATTCGGTGTAGGTGTCTATTAGATTCTGACTTACAGCCGATCGATTCTGTAAAAATCTCACCGTGAAAAGTTAGGTGAAGTGAGCTTAAAGTGAGCTGTCAATAGTGTCAATCCCTATGTATAAGTTGGAATGACAGCTCACTCCACGCTCACTTCACCTAAGTTTTCACGGTGAGATGGTTACAGAATCGCACTGCAACAGTGGCTGAGAATGGTAAGGCGACCCTGTGCGCAAAATATCCTACTAATATTCTAAACGCGAAAGTTTGTATGGATGGATGTTTGTTACTCTTTCACGCAAAAACGGCTGAAGGGATTTTGATGAAATTTGGCACGCAGATAATTTATAACCAGGAATGACACATAGGATACTTTTCATCCCGATATTCCCACGGGATCGAGACTTATGCGGGTGAAACCGCCGGGCACAGCCAATCTAACAGAGAGTTTTTATAATCCTGCTTAATTTTGGGTAAGTAGTTTGCAGTACTTTATCAGATCCTGACTTTCTTGTAACTCTGAAATTCTCACGAATGTCTTCGCGTTTCGTCACACCTGGGTGTGTTATAGCAATAAGGAAAATAATAAGTTTATTACTTATGTACAGTCACCAAAGGAGATAAGTAACCATGGTCGTCGCATATAGTTGAAGTTTAGTAAGAAACCGATGGATGTTTTCGAATGAAATTTATTTTAATAAATGAACTGTTTGTTTTCTATTAATTAAATATAATTTTATCTGAAAACATCCGTTTCTTACTAAACTTCAACTATATCAGACCACCCTGGTTACTTATCTCCTTTGGTGACCGTACTTACGGTGAGGGCGCAACCAAACTCACTTTTGTTGACATACATACCAACGGAAATATTTATGTAAGCCCACATTGCACGGACGTAAAAATATTGCGGCGAGATTTTATCGTGCACTGGATTGTCAACTCTCGGTGTTGAGCAGAGCATTAAAAATCCAACAGAGCACATCCCAGCGCGTCAAAACAACACAGCAGAGCGTTAAAAATACAGTGTGCAAAAAAATCGCCAGTGCGTACCTGAGCTTATTGCCTTTTAATTCTGACTGTTTTGATGCAATAAAGTAAAGACTTTTCACACGGTTGACATTTTGTGAACGTACCATTTATGTTACGTAAGTATGCCATTGCAGGCCCTGGTGCAAGTCATGGTCCGGGGCGAGAGGAAGTGGGAGGCAGTCGCCTCCTTCTGCGAAGCAGTCATGCTAGCGAAGGAGGTGGCGGGACGGATGAGGGAGAGAGCCTCCCGTCCCAGCCGCCGCGGGAGACGCTCCGAGCGTCGGGAGCCGCGTGACGACTCCCGGCCACCATAGGCGCGGGCCTGCGGGTGGAGAGCAATGGGTAGCTCACCGTCCGATCAGGACCAGGCCCGTGCCGGACGGCGCGTAAGTGTTCCACGCGCGCCTCAAAGAGTTATCGACAAAATCTGAGAGGCCCATTAGGGCCGAAGCCTGTGGGGTCAGCGGGATTGTCCGAAAGGGTTACCGCTACCCCGGAACATAAAGGGCAAAGGAAGGAACATGGGTGGGTTTTAGTCAGTAAGAGTCTGACACTCCCTTCCGCTCCACCCAGAGCGGGAGGGGTCATGTGATGATTTCCCATCCGGAAAAAAAAAAAGTATGCCATTGCGCTTCTAACTAATGAGGAATTTAACACATAAGCCCCGGGCCCTAGAATACATGGTGATGACGTCAACGTAGATTTTAGATGAATCATATATCAGAGAATTCGGCATTCTCTAATTAGAGAATAGACCCTATACTAGAAAAGAAAGAAAAATATTTTATTTGGGACATGCACAGGAAATAAAAACATAAAAAAAACAAAGAAAATACAAGTAGTAAAAAAGGAGCATTTTAAAAGTAACAAAGTTACATTAAAAACACAAAGAAGTATGTGTACCACATTTATAGAAGTTTATACAAAGATGGGTTTGATATTAGTTAAACAAAATATTAGTAGGTTGTAAGAATTCAATTAGTTGCCAGCAGCAAATATGACATTCAGAAGTTTACCCCTGAGAAAATGGTCGATTCAATTTCGTCGAGTCGAGGTCAATTTACCAGACAGAAAATGTTCACGCCTGAATTCCTTGAAGGGCTAGGCAGAGGAGTACCCATAGTACACCCACATTTCGCCAGTTATGTTTAGGTCCCATGTAACAGGGACGAGCCTATTGCCATCAACCAAGCATAAATCCAGACTCCGGGCTGCTACGAAGAAACTTCAGATATAAAAATCTAATAACACTGCCCGATACGGGAATCAAACTAAGGACCTCATGCTCAGCAATAGCGTTGACGACCATTTGACCAACGAGGCAGACAATAAATGTTTGTTTCGTAATAGACCGCATTCCCTACTTCTTTAGTTCCGATCCGTCAATAGCAATGGCAGCGAAAGTTTTAGTATCGTTCTAATTGATTTGTTTGTTCTCTTACGTTACTTACTAGCAGCCTTACGTAAGTTGTGGCTTCAAACTTCCTCTGTTCCGATTTGGTGATTGATGGTGTGTATTGATTGAAATTACGTTCGCTTTGTTGGATGCTTGGAATGTGGTATTGTTGGGACAACTTTGTGTGGTGACCAATATGTTTCATTAGCGTGGTGATTTTGGCAACACTCCCTTGGTCAAGGTAGCTCGTGTTAACTATGGCAAGTTAGATGTGTCTTATCAGAAACCTCAGTGGAATTTTATCTATATTTTTTATGTGCATTAACTGACATAAATCTTAGGTCGGTACAAGGACACCCAAACTACATAGTCATCATGTAGGTAAGCTGAGAAATAGGCTAGAACCGATTAGCAGTATTCGGACTTTATTAACATCAACAACAGGAATTGAAAAGACAGCCCCCGTAACGTTCTTACACCACTTACAAGAGTTTAAGGAGAACCAATGGAATAATTTATCTATCTGTACTCTGTAAGTCATACGATATTAGAGAGGCAGTTCTCGTAATTTTAAGAACGTTCACAGTCTGATCTCTGTCTCAATTATTTTGTCAAAAATACCTCTAATTTCCCTACATTTTTGACAACTTTTTGACATTGATTGTCGCTGAGATGAGATTGCGACTCTAATAGATTTTGAACGTTTTTAATTACGGGAACTGACCTTCTATTCCAAGTGTAATTCAAAATGAATCAGGAGTTAAACTCTGTCACTTACAAAAAGCTTGACCCGCCCGAAACAAAAAATAAAATCAATCAATTATCTGTAGATTATACAAATATATTGTGTTATTCATCTAAGCAGGAATCATACCGGCAACACTTAAATCAAAAACCAATGTCCACAATGCTTTTTTTTTATTTTCCTTGTTTGTTTTATTTTTATTCACCATCTTTCTCTCTCTCCCCAGGTATCCCACAAAGGCCTGAAGATAATCCAGAATGTGACAGCGAAGGGCAAACAGCAGACGATCAAGCATTTCATTCCACACGGGAGCATCACTAGTGCCGTGGTCCAGTCGGATGTTGTGGCGTGTGTACTGTTGTTGTACAACCCGCTGACTGGCTGTCCAGTACACGTCCATGCTTACAGGTTAGTTACAGTTTACAGTGTATTTTTAGACGGATGTTATTGAGAACGCTGGGATATGACGCCCTAGAGAAGGATATACAAGGTGGAGAAGACAATACGAAAATAATTTAAACTACGCATATCTATTGACGTTTTCAGACTACACACAAAAATTCAATCAAATATATCTAATAGTTTGGTCACTATAGCTATTCAAAGGTTGGCACAACCCAAAGTCGGCGCATCAATACTATTTAGTTTGATCGAAAAAATCACTCTTTTTATTTTCACTGTTAGGATGTATTTGATATTTTTAAAATACTCTTAATAGATACATTAGTTTTGCCAGTACTTTCATTTATTGTATTTTTGTTTCCGCATTATATACCTAGTGTTGGTTATGTTTTTCGAAGAGATCGTCAGGTGTTTAGTGTTCTCAACTAGTGTGCGTATACCAGGGGGGCAATTCTCGTAATTTTAAGAACGTTCACAGTTTGATCTCAGTCTCAATCTGTCAAAAATACCTCTAATTTCCCTACATTTTGACAAGCTTTTGGCATTTGTTTGTCGCTGAGATGAGAATGCGACTAGATTTTGAACGTTTTAAATTACGAGAATTGACCTTCTGATCTGTGAACTTGGTTGACGCAATATGAGCTCTTTCTGCCTATGAGTAAAAAGACAAAAATTCAGAAATAACGTTAAGCGAAAACGAAGATATAGCGCGGGCGCACGATGCGATGCGACGCGGTAGGTCGTTTTAGTATATGGTGATGTCTTACGACTTCCAAGCGCGCGAAGTCGCAGGCAGAAGCTAGTGACTTTATAAATTGACTAGTGTTTGACGGTGAAATACCTGTCTTTAGGAAAGTAAATTGCTAGTAAAGTTGAAGTACCGCAATTATCAAATTATTTGTTACGTTTAAGTAAACTACTCGTATGGTTTTTTTTATTTAATAAAGCCACCTCTCAGTGGATCCCCATTGGCAGGAAACGACTGCGTGGCAGAGGCCCAGAAAGAGATGACGGGATGACCTGGACTTTTTCTTAAAGGATTGGCCCACAATCGCAGTAGACCTGGAACAGTGGAAAAAGGGAGGGAGGGCCTTTGCCCACAACATAACAACAACTCAGGCTTATGATAAATAATAATCCTACTTCCTACTATAATATTATAAATGCGAAAGTTTGCATGGATGGATGGATGGATGGATGTTTGTTACTCGTTCACGCCGAAACTTCTGAACAGATTTGGATGACATTTGGCACACATATAGTTTATAACCAGGATTAACACATAGGATACTTTTTATCCCGATATTCCCACGGGATCGAAACTTACGCGGGTGAAACCGCGGGGCGCAGCTAGTAATAAATAAAGTCAAAACAAACCGATTATTTTTAGTAGAATTTTACATAAGTTTAGTTACCGTTACTGGACAAGATATTAATCTTTTCATTCGTCTTCTCCACTTGTGATGTAATAACGCATTACGAGATAATTTGTTGACAGACTTATTTGTCAAATTAAAGCCCTCACAGCCGCCATTAATTAAGCCTACGTTAACGCATTATCCATTTAAGGCGCAGTTTTAGAAGCAATTTATAACGCATTAGTGTTATTTAGTGTCGTGTAATTGCCACGTAACATACATAACCTCACATCTGTTTTGCCACCATTCCTACATAATATATGACTATTTCTGCCGTCAAGTAGCGGTGCTGAGTTTCTGTTTGACTTGTATGGATGGGTGCCGGTGTAAACTAAAAACACTGAAACACTGAACTAAAGAACAAAACTGAGCTGAAAAAATGTCTCTCCTATGAGACATTTCAGCTTTGTTTTTAGGATGGCAACGCACCTGTGATGCTTCTGGTATTGCAGATGTTTATTGACGACGATCGCTTATCAACAGGTAGGTAGACCGTTGGCTTGTTTGCCATCCAAAAACATACAAATTCAAACTCCTTTAGTACTGAGAATTACTTAAGGGGAAAGCGCCAGAGTAGCATGCAAAATTCGAATTTTCTTACTTTTTTTTTTCAATTTGCAGGTCAGTGTTAGGATGTATACCTACCAGCATCCTCCGCTCTATAGTACTGATTATAACTAGTACTACGAGGCAGAGATCACACATGTACAATTAAAAATTAACTTTAAAGATTCTCATGTCTTGCCATGCATAAATCTAAATCAAATCAAAAGTCATTTATTCAAACTAGGCTCAGAATCAGCTCTTTTCGACCGTCGAAATAACATAAGACAGTCCCCCAAAACGCCCACCCTTCACCACTTTCTAGTGCTTTCGCTGGGAAGAGGAAGTGGCGCAACGAACTCCCCAACAACAGCTGTCTGTTCAGTTAGAAAAACTTGATTCTGTACATAATCAATATTAAAATATAGTCATCTCTAAATCAATTGCAGGAAACAAAATGACATTTTGGGTCATTGTAAGGTCACACCGTTAATGTCAAGAGTGTATTCACAGACTGGTTTCAAGATGGAGATCACGATGATCTGGCTGTCCGAATCTGTGAGATTTAGCGGTGACGTTGGTCCCGGCTGTCACCAACGTCACCGCTTAACCGGTCGTAGATCTTTGACGGTCGTTACGGGTCGTCAGAAGCCCGAAAGTCTGACAATCAGTCTTACCAAGAGATATCATCGTATTATCCAGTAAATGGGTTGCGGAGGTCAGATAAGCAGTCGCTCCATGTAAAATACTGGTATTCAGCTGCATCCGGTTAGACTGGAAGCCGACCCCAACATAGTTGTGAAAAGGCTAGGCAGATGATGATGATGATCGTACTAAAGTCTACCATAGTTTTGCACACTGACGTTTATAGCTCACTGTAGCTAAACTCGCTCGTTGGATGGGTTCACTGATGAATTCATTTTGTGTTCAGGCGTTTCACTCCGAGTGAAAGATGCCAATGAAAGACAGCCAAGTGGGGGTTGGACTACGCACAATGAAGGGTAGTTCAGATGAATTTATCCCAAAGACAGACTTAACATTGTAGTTGAAAAAAAAATTCTCCCATACATCGGTACGCGTCATGGTCAATTGCTTGGTAATCACAAAAAAATATTTTTAATGAAAATTAACCATTTTCGAACTTATTTCATGATTCTAGGTCAACGGGAAGTACCCTATAGGTTTTGATTTATTTACGAGTATCGAAAATATGTCACATTAATAACTATGATTTTTTATTGTGTTGACTTAGAAGCTTGATTTTTCAGAGCTTCATAGCTGGACATTAGACCTACGTATTTAATATTAATTTCAACTTAATACCTCCACGCGGTCCTGAGTAAAGGGTCTTGACAGACTGACAGACAGATGGACAACAAAGTGATCCTATAAGGGTTTCGTTTCTTCCTTATGAGGTACGGATCCCTAAAAATGAGCCAAAAGTAAAGCGTCTTTTATCGACATCAAATCTTGTCTGTATCTTGTAGTGGTAAACATATACGTTGTCAGTCAGTCAGTTATGCTCTAGATAGATAGGCAGTGTTCTCCTAAATTATATCTATGTAATAAACTTCTTGCAGTTACTGTAAAGAGTTCTACTGACCCCATAACAAAACAAGCGTGATGATAAGAATAAAGGTTTATGTATTGACTGATGTAAAATAAATTGGATTCTGCTTACATTGTTGTTGATATGGCTACCGTGATTACCTGATAAGGAGAGCTAGGAAACAATAGATTTAGGTTTGTAGGTAAATAGCTCTTTAGGTAATACACCAACGGTAGTATTCAATAGGTAGGTTTTAACTTAGTAACTGATATCATGCATGCACAGGCCTTCTCTTGGTGAGAGGGAGTGGGCTGTGATCCACCACGTAGGCATACTGCGGGTTGATAGATGTCATATGTTGATGAATTTTTGGTTTTAGGACATGCCGGTTTCCTCACGATGTTTTCCTTCACAGTTTTGAGAGCAGTGGTGATGAAATAATTTATACAAAGTAGAGCGCCTGGCTGGCTCAAACCTATGCCCAACAACTTGTAAGTTGCAGCCGTTACCACTCGGCCACCACTGCTCAATCAATTATGGTGACCATCTCAATCATGCATGCTCTTGAAAAAAGAAGCAATTTTCGAAACCAAGCCCAAAAGATTTTCCGTCGTTAATTTGAACAGTTTGTCTAACATCAACGAAAATGTCCCCTGAAACCTCTTTATTAATTCTTAGTATTTACTCTGTAAAAATCACACCGTGCGAACTTAGGCGAAGTGAGCTGTCAATAATGTCAATCCCTTATCCCTAGCGTCAGGTGGAATGACAGCTCACTTCAAGCTCACTTTACTTTAGTTTTCACGGTGAGATTTTCACAGAATAGTACTGCAGAATACTTTTTGAGCCAAGAACCCGATTTCCTTATAATGATTTGCTTTCTCAAAGCCCATGAAAAAATAAAGAAATTTAAACGCCAAACTTTCACACAATTCATGTCATCACACCTTAACTAAATATTTAGCACAAAAGCTAGCACAAAGGGTGGCATCTTCACTTGACATTTGACATTTAATGTCGCAACTCCCGCGCAGCATCCTTGTGCAATTCTGTAAACTTAGCGTCCATTATTTATGTTGGCAACAATAATATCTCAAAGGTTTTGGAGAGGAAATAATAATAATTGTTATTTAAATGGAAATTGGCTATTTCTATTGAGGTCTGAGAGGATAAGGCTGTGTGCACGCAAAGGACTAAAGACCTCTGAGAGTGTAGGAGGTACCCTAAGTAGGTGCGCTACGCCCATACTTTGCCACACGTTGACTATAGCTGCCAGCTGTTACTAGGCACACTGACTTTTCTAAATCTCTTCACATCATCTGCCTAGCCTTTTCCTAACTATGTTGGGGTTGGCTTCCAATCTAACTGGATGCAGCTGCATACCAGTATTTTGCATGGAGCGACTGCCTATCTGACCTCCAGAAACCAGCTACTGAGTAGGGTAATACGATACCCCTTGGTATGACTTGTTGTCAGACTTTCGGGCTACTGACGACCCGTAACGATTGTCAAAGATCCACGAGCGACAGCCGGGGCCAACAGCTTAACGTGCTTTCCGAAGCTCGGAGAAATCTTGGTACGTGAAGATGGTCACCCATCCCCGGACCAACCGAGGCAAGCGTAGCATAACCTGATCGATCAACCCGTGCGGCTGTTATTAGTTAGCCTGAGTATTGATCATCATACTTGCGACCTTCTACTTCGGAAAATTATAAAAGTTTCCCTTATTTGAATTTAGACTTTCAAGGAGAATTATTCTATTTTATTTTTTTATCAGCTGGTGCTATCCCACAGCTTGGCAAAGGCCTAACTCCAGTGCAAAAAGAATTAAAGTTTTTTTTTTTACCAGAGGAATTTACGAAAGCACATATTTAATTAAAAATCTCTGGTTTTGCTGTTATAAAACAATAATCATACAACGTGATATTTTTATAGTTCAAAACGAGGCTAAATATAAATATAAAATAAATTCTCAGATTATCCTTCAATATAACGCTTGCATTACACGCACAAACCACTACTTTAGGATTTCCATCTCAATGTAGCAACGGCTGACATATCACGTTTGTGCGCTGGCGCATCTAGAGGTCAGAGCGACATCTAGCGGAGGCTCGGAGAGAATTCGTTACGAGACCCACTTCTATAGTTTATGGTTATTGGTTGGTGCAGAAGTAGGTTTGCTAGTGTCACAAGGTCTAATGACTGCTAGGTGCGGGGGCCAGGGTCAAAAGGTTAGGTTTTTAGAGAGTATTCAGTTAGGGTTTAAAATTAAATATACATATTTATAAAATGGCAGCTCGGGACAGAGAGAGATGGAAAAAGAATAGGGAGGCTTTTGCCCAGCAGTGGGACATTAACGGCTAAAAACAAATCCTACTATCCTACTAATATTACAAACGTGAAAGTTTGTATGGATGGATGGATGGCTGGATGTTTGTTACCCTTTCATGCAAAAACTACTGAACGGATTTGGATGAAATTTGGCACACAGGTGGTTTATAACCAGGAATAGCATATAGTATACTTTTTATTCCGATATTCCCACGGTACCGAAACTTATGCGGGTGAAACCGAGGGGCGCAGCTAATAAATAATAAGATGAAAAAAACAACAGCTGTCCCATACAGTAGGTATTAAACTTTAGTATGGAATAGCTGATTTTTTTTCGCGATTTCAATGTTGATCCTATCGTAAAAGTTATTCAGTTCGTTGCACCTCTTATTTGATAGCTTAGTTTTGAAACACCTTTATAGTGTTTACCTAAAACCTTAACTTACAGGATATTTTTCAGCTTTTAAATGACACTGATCAAAAAAGGCTTCGCGTTTTTCATTTAAAAAAAATGTATGTACAGACGCCAGCAGGTCAAGCTACCCGAAACTGTCAAATTTTCCCAATCAATCTTGAACCTTAATGCTTTAGCGATAAAGTTGAAAATCCATTAAAGAAATTTGGCAGATTGTAGTAGCTTGATGTGCTGGCATCTGTACCTACTCAAAAGCCTGCTTGCTTATTCTTTAAAGTTCTGTCTATACTAATAATAAAGCTAAAGACTTTGTTTGTGTGTTGGTTTGAACGCGCTAATCTCTGGAACTATCAGTCGGATTTTAAAAAAACTTTTTGCATTTTTTAGCCCAATTCTTGAGGAAGGCTATAGGCTATTTAACATCAGCTAGGACCCTTAAGAGCTGAGAAAAAAAGTCAGGAAGGACGCTAAGCGATAAAGCTTGTTATAATAACGACAGTTTCAATAGTTTTTTTTTTCACATTTCCTTCTACTCACAATAATATTATTATTTTATTCGTTAATCATTAAGTCAAACACCTTTTTATTTTTACTTCCGTATTATAATCAGCCTATATTGTTCCCACTGCTGGGAGGGGACCCTCCTCCCTCTCTCTGTGAGGAGTGGCCCGTAATCTACCACGCGGGCCCAGTGAGAGTTATGGATGTCACGTGTCTCCGATTTTTTGTATTATATCCTACTAATATTATAAACAGTTTGTGAGGTTGGATGGATGTTTGTTACTCTTTCACGCAAAAACTACTGAACGGATTTTGATGAAACTTTACAGTAATATAGCTAATACATCAGAATAACACATAGGATAATTATTATTCCGATATTCCAACGGGATCAACACTTACGCGGGTGAAACTGCGGGGCGCTGCTAATCTATAAATTTCCTCCCTCCGAGCTACCCTCCTCAAAGAAATCAACAACTAAGGTCATCAACCTGTCCACGCGTACTTAAAACGCTCACTCTATACGTAAATCTAATCTGCGCTACGATCCCTGTTTACGACAATCATATAGACGGTTTCAAATCGAGTGCAGGCAGCTGAGATTGTAAATTAAAAGCCGCTTCACTTTAATAGCTGCAAAAAGGTTTTAAAACCGGTAGTGCCTGGCAATAACCTAGGGTTCTAGGGCTGTGCCTTGTACTAGGGAGTTACAGGCTCCTGCGGGGTAATTGCGTAATTCACTAGCAACAATGTGTTTCATTGTGACAGTTCAACAATATCCACTGCGTTGTTTACGTTGCTGAGCAGACGAATTTTTCGAACACATGAAGCAATGGTTTAGAAATATCCTTCAAATGATTCAGGTTGAGATTGATAATGTGTTACTCAATTAGGGTGCTGGACACCTAATCAAGCCATCTTGCAATGTTTGTATTCAAATAAGTAATATACAGCGGACGAATTTTTTGATGCCCTATGATTCTTTTGATTATTTTTTCACATGTATTTATTATTATTTTAAATATTTTCTTTGTGTTTAATTAAAATTGGTTTCAAGTACAAACAGTCTGAAAAAAAAATACTAAGTAATATTGCTGTCTTGTGTTTTCAAGCAAAATAAGAAAAAGATGGAATTCTTTAGAACTGGCAATTTAATTTACAGTTGACGTTTTAGTTCGACCACATTTGACCTCAGCTCTTCATCATGACAGTATTATTAATTAATAATAGGTACTCGGCAATTTATGTTTATGGCAATACTGCACGATAGTTCATTAATTATATTATTATTTGTTAAAACACACTAGCAGCTAATTAGATGAAATGTATTTTTTATGAGTTTCGTTTTCACGGTAGAGACAGAATGAAAGATGTCTGATATTATTTTAAACTAGCTGCTTCCTGCGACTTCGTCTGCGATCCAGGATAAAAAGTATCCTGTCCTTCCCCAGGGTTCAAAGTATTCACATACCGAACTTCATCAAAATCAAATTAGTCAGCGCCTGACGTAAACTGACGTGTTTTTAGTAATCACGTCTAAACTTGCTATGGAGTACCTATCTAAATTTGTTAGGAGTGAACTAGTATTTATCTTCTGTCCTTTTCTTAATGAAATAGAAAGAAAAAGATGCACTGGACTTACCTTTAGTTTAGTTTGTGAACAAGGGAATCGGCGCCAATATCACATAAAATCGGCAAAATGCAAAATCATGATGCTTCCGTACAACGAAACAATTGAAGGTATTAAAATATTGATAAAAGGAGTAGCCCTAACAACTAGTACCTCCCAGTTATCTTCCTAACGAGCTTGTGTTAGAAGCACTGTATAATAGAAGCAGTTTTGATTAGAATTTAAATGAAAATCATGAAACTTGTACTTGAACAGCAAAAGTACGGCCTACGCTTCACTTATGGCAATTTTATAAGCTTGTTCTTGACTGGAGTTTGCTTTTACTGGAAGTGAGAAAAAGGTTTGAATTTAAGATGCGACCTTTTTTTGTTTTCGCTGTAAATGTGCTGGCTGAACTTGGGTTGTCGTCGCCTCAGATTGGAGGGTTAGAAAAAGGAACAGTGATTTTTTTTTTAAATATTAAGCTGCTAAAATGTGACAATACAAATTGCTGTTTTGGCATTGAGGTATTATGTACTAATTGACTTTTGGTATAGCTACAGTGAAAACTGAACTTCGATAATAATAATTAAGATATAATTTATGATGGTGCCAATGAACTTTAAGTGTTATTAAACTCTGTTAAAGGTTAAATTTAAATGTCACTAAAATAATAATATAAAAATAATATTATTATAACTAAAGTTCATTAAGTAATTGTTCATTTCAATCAAATCATTTGTTTCACTTTAAGAAGAGGGATAAATGGCTTTAATTATCTATTCTTTTGATATTCTATTTTTTTTTTAATGATCTATGAAATTTTGTTAAAGGTTTTTTGTAACGAATTTTCTGATCTTTCTTTAAATATTGTAAGATTAATCACACCTGCGGATACCCAAAACTATTTAACCTCGAATAAAGCTTTTGGAAACTCGTTTTTAATATGAGATTGATGATAAATTCATTAGGGACGGCCTAAGGTGTGGCAAAACCACACTATTTAAAAATCAAGGATAGCGTATACTTTCTAATACAAATAAAAGCATTTCTAGCGCAAAGGTGAATAGGGCGACCTCTGACGAAGACATGGAAACATATTATACGACTAAACAAATAAAAAACATATCCATCGATCGCTGTCCATGCAACAAGTTTTTGTTACACCTTTTCACCGAATCAATGGTCACGTAGCCGCGAGTAATTCACGCCTTCTGACAGCTCGCGACTTTTGACAGCTGTTCCAAAATGGCAGACTTCAATAAAAAAATACTTTCACTTATATTTCATCGCTACAAATAAGTTTTGGCGGCAACAATAGAACACGTTTGGGTGTTATAAATAGAAGATAGTTTGCTAATGTTGCGTGAAGAGAAAATTAAAATGGCGACCGATTTTTTTTCTATTTGGCACTATGACTTGACTTCTGCCTTGTATCAATATTTTAATTTATAAAATCGAATTGGTGTAACACTCTCGATTGTTATAAGACGTCGTTATAAGTTGTTATAGGCAATGACAGTGCGCAACATGTCAAATTATGTCACAGATTATAAAATATATGATTGGTCTCCCAGAGGTCATTATGATATCATCATGACAAACATTTTGGGTACAAATATTTGCTTACCGGAACTGAGCAATAAATATAATACTCGTAAGCGTTACCTAGTGCAGTATGTACATTAAAAATGCTATTAATATTGTGTTCTGCTACCCAATTTATTTCATCATCAACCTATAAAGGTTTACTGTCAAGGTAGGGCGTCCCCGGGTATGAAAATATCCTAGTTAAAGAAGACATAACGTTACATAAAGTTAAGATTACATCTAAGTATACCCACATTTCGCTAGAGTCTGTTGCAAAGAAGAAGTAATCGTTTAGACCTGCTTCATTTTGTCCGTTTCCCGCCAAATTACTCGTGACTGACAGATGACATTAGTGACAGCAGCTACGAATACGTTCTCTTGTGTGAATAAAACAGTGTCTACATATCTTTTAAATAGATACACCACAGGGCGGGTGGCCAGTTTCTGATCTTACCAGAAACGGAAAAAATATCATTACCTATCGCCACACAAATAAAAACACTCCCACAAATTATTAGAAAAAGCGTCTTCACCTTGACATTCTCGATAGAATGCCGGGTCATATGAATCAGACGATTTCGTCTGAGGTCACATTAAACAGGATAATAATATAATTATCGCGTCATCAACCATTATAAATTGACCTACCACTCATTTGGTTATTCATCTTTTAAATTAATTAAAAAAATAATAATTGCGAACTCAAACTTGTGAAAGAAAATTAAAACCTAATTAGGTAAAAGCGTGAATTTATGTTTGTTATACTGGGCAGTGAAATTACTATTTAAGCCCAGTCCCACCCAGATGGAGACAAGTTCAATCTAACTAATCAAATTAGTCTTAATCAAACGATTAAGACTAATTATAGTGAAGTTACTGTTACGGACTTGTCGAAAACATTTCCATCACTGACAGACATCGTACAGCCTAAAATGTTTAATATACACAATGAATTCAGCACATGATTCTAGACCGCTTAGCGTAGAAATTTTTCGTCGGTCATATGGAGAAGAATGAGCAAGAAATTCCAGTTAGGGCTACCGCATACATACAATTTTTAGTTGAACAACTATTTTGTTATGTTTCATAAGTTTATAGGAATGTACTGCGATCATAGAACTTGCGCAAACTGTCAACACGATAGTTGTTCGACAAAAAAATCAAAAAGCCCAATCGATTTGCTTTTGATTAAAAAGTTGGACAACTATCAAACGTTTGATTTGTATTGCAGTGTACTAATATGCGCATGACATCGACTAAATAGTCGATCCGCGACTGTCAGTCTCACACTTAGCTTACTTTCTTCACTCATTCTATAATATTTATAAACTCATCTGGGTGCTCTTTTTGCTTAGAATGTAACGTATGAAATATTCCATCAGATGAGATACTGAAGGGGAGACACTGGACTACTGCGGAGACCGACGGCCGGGCTTCTGCTGCGGCGGTCTCTACTGGTCAGGAGATACTGTGTACAGTATCTCCTTTTCTTATCTCTTTTAAAATTTCTATAAAGCAAAGCACAAACTAGAACTTTCATGTTAATGGACATTGTATGTAGCATCTTGTCTTGAACGTTGCCGAAAGAAGACTGGTCGGTTTGTTTTACTAGTTTGTATTCATACCCCTTAAGAATGTATGATAGATACCTATTAAATAATTGATTCATTCAATAAGTTTTGTAATGATTCACACGTCATAATTCAAAGTTCCTACTAAAAGTAACAGTGCGTTGGTAGTAACTTGTATGTAGCACTTGTAACTTGTTACCTTGAAGACGTCTATTGTGAGCAGGCAGTGACAGGCTGCTGACTATCACCTACGGAATGAGTTATAGCCTTCAGATCACTCGTGAGATGCCGTCTGTGCATGCCTTTATTAAGGCAGTAGATGACTTGCCCGTGTCGGTAAGGCGTGCTCAATCTTTGTCTACTATTAAAATGATGAAAAAAAAATACACTTCCTCTCTCCTTAAACATCATCATTATAATTTCTTTTACTCCTGTATCATGATTATTATTATATTTCTATAAATTAGTATAAGAAAGAAAGAAAGAAAGAAAAAGTATTTATTGCGACTCGTACAGGATTATAAACTAAACTAAACACAGTTGAAAATAAAAATAGAACAAGTATTTATAAAAAAAGTAATAAAAGGTAAAATGAAACAGAAAGTCCTATACGAGGCCAAAAGGCTCCAACAAAGGCCAAAGGCCAAAGGCTATAACATGATTTATGTTTACATTTATTGTATTATGTAAATGGTACACCATAGACCCTATAGTATTGTCTCTCCTACTTATATCTGTAATTTATATGGTGTACGGTCACCAAAGAAGATAAGTAACCAGGGTCGTCGGATATAGTTGAAGTTCTGTAAGAAACCGATGGATATTTACGAATAAAATTTAATTTAATTAATAGAAAACAAACAGTCAATTTATCAAATTAAATTTCTTTCGAAAACATCAATCGGTTTCTTACTAAACTTTAACTATATCCGACGACCCTGGTTACTTATCTCCTTTGGTGACTGTGCATAATAAAGAGTATTCTATTCTAGATAAATTTGTTTTGTGAAGAAAGGAAGTGTTAACGTTATGGGTAAGGATAGGCACTATCAGCCAGAAATACTAAAAAAAAAAACAAGAAAGTTCATAACAAGACGGTTTCAAGATGTCTAATGCATTTGGTGGTAGTTATTTTAGTTCAATCTCAGATTTAATGCCACCACCTAATTCAGAATGCTTGAAAAAAGATTTGGTTTTGAATTGTATCGTGGTTTTCCGTATGCACTACGACATTTCCAGTACAAGCTGATTTCTCATTGTACGAAAAGTCTATATAATGTGAACTCAACTAAAACTGGAAATGTATATTCAATCGCTTTCCATCACCCTATTTACTTATGTAACATAAATAACAACACCTCTAGCCAAAGATTACCCAACAGTTGGCACTACAACTATGTTCTTTGTTGCAAAGAGTACCTACAAAGCCTACTCAAATATATCTAAACTAGCTTCTGCCCACGTCTTCGGCCGCGTGAAATTTTGGCTCCCGACCCATCGCGTCACATCGCATAACCTACGCGCGCTATTACTTCGTTTTCGCTGAGCGTTCTTTCTGACCTTTTGTTCATTTTGCTCGGCTCCTTAGAGTCGTAGCTGCATTTAAAATAGCCTATATCCTTCCTCAAGAATTGGGTTATCTAATGCCACAAGAATTGTTCAAATCCGACTGGTAGTTTCAGAGATTAGCGCGTTCAAACTAATTGTGGCGGCATCTACATCGCGACATACGAACTACGCATCTGACGACGTCACGCAAAATCCTGTATCGTGCAAGCAGAGTTTACCGCGCAACTAGCATATATACAACGTCCTGACATGAATCTTCGTGTAATTGCCCACCAGACACAACACCCGTCTGGTCGGAGGATCCTCCCTTTTCTATCGAGGTTGACTGAACTTTAGACCCTGTTCCTCAAGCCTCCTCTACAAAATAAACAAACTCTTTAGCTTTTTTATATTAAAGTATAGAGTTTATTTACATATACGTATTTTAACTACAAACTGAATGCTGCTGAGATCATTCGCCTATAAAAGTATCGATGTTCATTGAATATACATTACTCAATTGAAATTCTTACAACGTATAAGCAAAATAAACAGATAAATTACCTTTTCTGTTAAAGGTCGTAGTTGCAACAGAATTGAGTACAATATTGTATGCACTTTATTCATCTTCCTTAATTTAAAACATTTTATCAAATACTTAATACGAGTATGTTTATGTCTTATATAGATCTTATAAATTTTAGTATTAACCAGTCTTTTGTTGGATGAGGGTTATTTTGAAATGTAGAAACATAGATTATTAATTTGTAAGAATTTTGATAATGGGAGCAGGACGGGGAGCTTCATGAAAGGGCTGGGGTCAAAGTTTAGCTCTAAGCTTCACTTTCATCTTAGAAAACTCTCAACTTTTTCTTCATTAGGAATTTCTTTATGAAACAGCATCTAAACTGTTGACTATGTCCTAAATGAAAACCTATGTACTAAGTTGGTTGTAGATGGTCATTCAACATAACCTCAAAAATTAAAGTTCAAAGACAAACTCTTTTTCTCAAACTCACAATAAACAGGAATGTGCAAGATCCAAGTGACAAGTGACAACCTTGACATTAAAATGTCAACATTCCTCCATCGAGCGAGTTTCGAACATCGGATCGAATCGTGTAACTTCGTGTTGCTTCGTTTTTGTTGCCCGTGCGCATGTAATAAGATTCGTCGCCTGTCACACCGAAGTCTTAAAGAGGATTAAATTGATAGGATTAATTATTCATTGAACAACTTAGATTAATGGAATGTCATAAAGTTGATTGTTCAAAGTTAATCCGATGTGATGATCTGAGATTAATCATTTTTATCGACTGTCCGTATCAATCTGTGTGGTCTTTGACAAAGATTTAACAACTTTGAAAACCTGTCACATATTGTCCCACAAAAAATTAAAAGGGTGGACATCGCATAAATAATAATAAATAAATAAAGTCGCGACCAATCGCAGCGGAGACCAGCCTTCGGCGCGGGAGTTATTATAGTGCACGAGTGACCCCCTTCTCGTAACTGCCCCGGTGGTCTCGTGGTCGTAAGCGCGACTGCTGAGCGTGGAGCCCTGAGTTCGATTCCCGGCTCGGACAAAGTGGTATTGGATTTTTTTCCAATGGGAATTTGGAAGTTAGAACCAATCATACGAAGACATGTGACATCTACCAACCCGCACTGGGTCCGCGTGGTGGATTAGTCCCTCAGAGTGGAGGCCTGTGTCCTAGCAGTGGGAACATTATATAGGCTGATTATTTCCTCAAAAACCAAACATTTTCGCACATCCAACTTCTTTGTGTTACGCATTAGTGTGAGATGCGTCCATTGTAATCGCCAATTAAGTCGCATGCTATCAATTATCTCTTTAATTACTAACACTTACGTAAGTAGGTACTCATCGTTTTCTAAAATAACACAGCAGGTGATGAGATGTCTCATAAGGAATTTAACCTTTAAATGTCTTCAGTATGTCCTTAAATTACGTATCTAGAAATGTATTGCAAATAGAATGACAAATATACTTGTAGTGTATGTATGGTCGGAAAATATCAATAACTTACAAATGTACCCTAAATAAAACACGTATTCTTTCTTAACCTTAAGTCCAATATATCCAGCACCCTAATTGCGTAACACACTCATCAATCTCATATCAACACATATCAATCTCAATCTGAATCATTTTTATTAAACCATTGCTTCATATGTTCGAAAAATTTGTCTGCTCAATGACGTAAATAACACAATGAATGTTGTTGAAGTGTCAGAATGAAAGCCATTGCTGCTGATTGTGTGTTATGAAATAATCCTCGTAAAAAAAAACAAATAAAACAATTCTAGCTCCTTGCTATGAAATGAAATCATGTAATCAACATGAGGTGATTCGGATACACTTGGAGAAAGGGTTCAAAGTATTTTTTTGAACTCGTATTCACTGGTCAGCCTGTATAGCATAGCATAATGTTCCCACTGTTGGGACACAGGCCTCCTCTCTGTGAGAGGGAGTGAGCCGTAATCCACCACGCGGGCCCAGTGCGTGTTGGTGGACGTCACATGTAAGTATTAGAATTTTTGGTTCTAGGACATGTTAGTTTCTTCATGATGTTTTCCTTCACCGTTTTGAGAGCAGTGGCGATGAAATTAAATACACAAAGTAAATTCTCCTGCCTGAGTTCGAAACTACGACCTACAGCCCGTCAGTCGCGGCCTTTACCACTGAGCCACCAGTGCTCCAAATAATATGGTATAATTTATACAAGCGGAGTCAAGCCACACTACAAGGTTACTCGAATACAAATGTACAAATACAAGCCCACAACACAGTAGAGTCAGGTTGCCGGCCCACAGCGCCCACCAATAACAGGTCCAATAGGCAATAGGCACTACATCTCGCACACACGAGGACAAGTTAAGCTTTACAGGACCAGTATAATATGACCTTGCATTTTTTTTTCTTTCTCTCTTATTATTAATGATGGTATGGCAGTTTGAGTACTTTATGCGGTTTATCTATCCAAAAGTTCTTTCTTTAGTATTGTTAGTCGAGTCGTTGAGCTCCTTAACTTCTAAGTTGAGCTGCACGATTACTGAGTAATGCTTGCATGGACTGGTCTACTCAAATCTGTGTGGTTCTTTCCTCAAAAGACCATTTGAGACTTGGTCAGATCATGTGACCCCGTCCTCACATGATCTGACTAAGATTATGTCTGGACTTTTAAAGAGAGAGTCCTTGACGAAGTTCCTTGAGTTTGTTTTGCCATTTAATTTCAGGGGTAGTCAGATAGGTAATTATTTATTTATCAGGAACAATTTATATTGTGTTTGATACATTAGTTTACATTACATACATCATAATTAATTAAATTTAATATAAATTCTAAAAGTGAACATGCACAATAATAAACAAAAATATAAAAAAACATGTGTATAAAATGGTAATTTCGATTCAATATTGCTTTTTTTAATGTGATGTGTAAAAGTGATTCCGGAATCCTATTCAAATAATAAACAATTATAGGCTTTCCGTTCAATGAGAGATCAGCTTATACAACAAATGTATAACTTGCTTGTCGTGTGTACATAACATGGCATTCATGTACCTACGGGCCACCAGTTGTCATACCTGCATTAATCAGACGATTTAAATGTTAAATGAATAATTATTATACATTCATATTGCTGCCATGCTGTATGGCATTTAGATAGAATGTGGTTTATTTTATCATGAGCTACCAGTTATGAAACTAATTTGTTTTGCTGGTGAAATTGTTAAATATGCCTAAAATACTACTCATGTAGTAAACTCAATACTACTAATAATAATATAAAATATGAGCTATTTTACAACCAATCTGCCTAGCCTTTTCCCTACTATGTTGGGGTCGGTCGAGAGCAGTGGTGGCCCAGTGGTAACAGCCGCGACTTACGTGTTCGAACCTACGGGTTCGAACCCAAACAGGCGCTTTACTTTGTGTAATTTATTTCATCACCACTGCTTTCTAAACGGTGAAGGAAAACATCGTGAGGAAACCGGCGTGTCCTAGAATCAAAAAATTCGAAGACATGTGACATCTACCAACCCACACTGGGCCCGCGTGGTGGATTAAAGCCCACTCCCTCTCACAGAGAGGAGGCCTGTGTCCCAGCAGTGGGAACATTATAGGCTGACAATGTGACTGTCTATCTGACCTGCACAATCCAGGTATCTTTTGGGCTTCTGACGACCCGTAATGGCTCAAAATGCTTACCGAGGCATGGAGGGGTGTTAATATATAATTGATGGTCACCCATCCAAGAATCGACCGCAGCAATGGTAGGTTAAACTTTGATTTTCCCGTGCCGCTGTTATTATTTCGCCACGAGCCCTATGAATATGTGTTTTTCACATAGAACATTAAAGTGGAATAAAAATTGTATTTTCTTTAAAAAAAAATAACAGTCAAATAAAAGAGCTTTGAGCCTTTAATGTTCGTCACAGCTCGAAAGTGAGCCTTTGAAAGAAAGAAAGAAAATATATTTATTTGACCCAGACTAAGACCATTTGCCAGGCTGTGTGCAACAGCTAACACGAGATATTTTACATGAGAGATTTAACTATCAGAAACCAAGGGAAAGGTTTTAATCAAGCGTTAAATCAACCATAAAGTTTTTACAACCGTTTAAATCTCGAACCCTATCACTGCAACCATCTGTCACTCTGCTCTCATTCTCACATAAACAAAGTTGTATAACCAGCCAGTTATTCGGATGACATAAGTCTATGCTAATGCTCTATAGTTTATGGTAATCGCAGGGCCGGCCCGCCTATACGTGGTCCTTCTTGCGACACATCCGTTCAGAGTAGATGCCGGTAGATTGCAATAGAGGTGGTCGACCGTAATCAGATTAACCATGACACCTGTGAACTCTGAGGTTTTAAGACTAGATTCGCTGGACATTGTGATGACTTCGAGACCCCTTTCCTTAATATATTTATTGCATTCCACAGTGTTAACTTAGGTTTACAAAGACCATTGTGGACCCTGTCGGGCATAGCAAATTGGGAGAGAGGAAGGGGGTTTTTATTTGACAAATTAGTTGTTATATACTATATATTATTGAATTAATTATTTTATAAAACTTGTCATATAAAATTTGACATTTATTAGAGTAATTTTATTTTTTCTTTTGGGAAAGCAACCTGATCTAGTTGTCGTGAAAATCTGTTTGATCAATCCGAGCTTTTTTCAACTATTTAAGGGTTTATTTATATACTTAAAATTAAGCGAAGTTTATTGCATTCGCAAATGTTAAGGCAATCACTCACTTTCCTTTGCACATAATTTTTTTAACTGCCACTACTTAGACATACAAAAAACATCAAACTGTATAAGTCAAATAAAAGCACAAAGACTGGCGAAAGTTTTATCAGTATCTTTAAAAAGGTGTCATTTAAACCTCCCTTTGCAAATATTACCCAACCTTTTTACCACCTATTGTACCATCTGTCAAGCTTTGACAGATGAGGCCGCCGCCATATTGTAATCAACTTTGACATTACCTCGGCTTTCGGGGGCGGTCGGCTCTCATTCGGGTGCTCTCGGAATGCGTATGCGTGACTTGTGTTTTGCAATGCATACTTTGTCATAAAGCGATCGTGTTTGAACGACACGAGTAATGATGGATGTTGAAAATAGTTTTATATTGTAATATTTATCTTGGCGTTTTGCATGAGAATTGGACATCTTGCTGTTAAACAATAGCTCTGTGCAATAGTATTTAGTTTGTGGCACGAAGTGGATTGTGAAGTCGCTAGTTTATGGTACACTAATAATATGGTCGTCAAAAATAATAATATGACAAGATAAATATACACGTTTTTTTGTTTGTAGCAAAACAAAGGTGACAATAGCCTCCTTTTATAGGTCAGATCTAAAATAATGTGAGGTATTTATTTCGTTTTGTGTATTATCAGCCTTCGTGAATACATACGATGATTCCTGCGCTGCACATAATATAATTATATACATCAACTCCTATCCTGCCTATCACAATCCACCGCTGGACATAGGCCTCTCCCAGGCTGCGCCACAACACCCTGACCTCCGCCTTCCCCATCCAATCGGTCTCAGCCACCTTCTTAAGGTCGTCGGTCCATCTAGCTGGGGGGCGTCCCACGCTACGCTTTCCAATACGCGGTCTCCACTCTAGGACTCGCCTGCTCCACCTGCCATCGGTCCTTCGACAAATATAAAATGTATTATTCCCCTAAAATAAACTTGGGAACTGAGGGTTCCAGTTGCGTCATTCACAATCTTGGACACATTCTTCGATAGAAATGTAGCAATCTAGCAATGCCGATTCAAAACAAACAGAAGCACGAAAAAAAATTCGTTTGCTTATATATTTTTAAATCTTTAAACACAAATCTCACCAACTTATCTTTGTCAACAGATGCGACTCGGACCACACAGCCGAGATGCTATACACGCACCTTCAAGCCCTAATAGACAGACCGGAAAACCAGAAGAAGTTCGCAGACATCGAGCGCAAACTACAGATGCGAGGAGCCTTACCATCTTCGAAAAAACCCCCGGACTCTTCCCTAGGAAGCGAAGTATCCAGGGAATCAGACTCGGGGAGCAACGAGGAGAGATGTGTGGCCAACCTGTATGACAGTTTGGCCGCAGAATTGAAACAAAAGCTATCGACAGGTAAACGGGGATTAGGTCAGTCTTTTTGATTATTTTTCGTAGGTAGATGTCGCTTGCTTCTCCACGCCTTTTGTGCAGCGGTTTGGTATGTAGTTTGAAGCTTTTTTTTTTATTTGTGTATTATGGTGTATGCTGAAAATGAGAATGGAAATGATGTAGGCTTCTTTAATTTTTGTGAATAACAACCAAACTACATAGTTTTACTGAGTACGATTCAGCTAAACAGAAGCTGCATAATATGTAACCCTTTTAAAGAAAACTTTTGTAGATGAGAAATCCTTGTCCACAATATGTTTTTGTTTCGTATTAAAACTCAAAACACAGTTTTTTTTCGAAAGATAGAAGAAGATTATAGATTATAGAAGTTTTTGGTACTTGCTTTAAATGTTTTAAAATCTCAGCTATGATAAGAACATTTTGAGTAGCTATGTTAATTTTTATTATTTTATTTTAATAATTAGTTATTTATGTAAGTATGTTGCCCAATTTAAGCTTTGCGGTTGAAGAAAACTTTAATAATAATAATCGTCCTACACACTTACAATTCCTTGTTTTTACAACATTACGATTATTTTGATTATCGATTGATTTATTTAGCAGAATATTAATTTGCACTAAGATGTCAACTTTCTGAAATTTTATTTAGTAAATCTACCCCCAACCCCCTTGTTGCTTAACCAAAATGGCACTATACCTTACGACAGATTATATTGATCGCTCACTCGTCCTCACTCAGTCCTCCCCACCAACTCACCTCCACTCAGTCACCCCTACCAACTCACCCCCACTCACTCACCCCCACTCACCTACTCCCTAAATCTTACAGGCAAGAGCCCGATCCTCCTGCCTCCTCGAGACTACGACACTGTCCACCGCCAGAAAGGAAACCTCTCCAACATCGACACGAGACGCTGTCTCAACCAGAACATCGTGGGGGTGAATGCCAGGCGTAAGCTCGAGTCTTCAGGGGGGAGTTCCGGGATAGGAAGCGACCTCGCCCCCTCGCCGGAGAGGAATGAGTACAGGCAGCACGATAACCATAGTACTAGTGGTGAGTAGATGCTTTTTATGTTTTTTTAAATTAATAAGGTATTGTGAACCCCTGGGAATTGCCCAGGACGTACTTACTGTTGTCTACACGTAGATCCCGCGGAGTAATTACGTAAAACACTTAAAATGTCAATGCCTTTCATTTTGACAATTCAACATCATTCATTACGTGATTAATACGCAGACTAATTTTTCAAATATACCACTCCAGTGGTGGCACTGAAGTGTGGTACCTACGCACATTTTGCCACTCAAAGCAGTCGTTACACCACCTGATGTTTAAGTTCTGGCCAAATATTCGCACACCGTCAGGTAAATAAATCTATTAGATACTATACTATGAGAAACATAAAAACATATCATAGTACGATTAGGCAGTTGCGTGTATCATCACCAGGATGATTGTCAGTTATTTTTTTTATAACATTTCAAGATGAGACTCTACCTTACTTATGGAAGAAATAAAAAATGTATTTCCGCGTTCTTGAGCGTGATAGGTAAAAAAATTGAATACTCATGTTGTATATTTTGATGCCCATAATAATTATGTTGGTTAATTAAGCTCAGGAGATTATTTCTTTGTAGTATTTCTAATTATTAAAATGGTTTAATATTTTAACAAGTAAATCTTAACACTACTGATTGGAGTCTCCTTTTAAGTAGATAAGCTTGTGTTAAGAGACTCCGACATCACTTAGGGCTGATTTTTCCATCACCAGATAACTTTTCGAAGAATAAAATTGACGTTTGACAGTTTTTGTATGAAATAACTGTCAAAATTTCAAAATTATTCCTCGAATAAAGTTGAAAAAATGAGCCCTTAAATAATTAAGTATCTTTAACAACTGCCCTATAGGACATACTTTTTGATATTATTATCTGATCATCCCATAAGGAAATATAATTCGCCAAAAACCTAAGTTAACATGTTATTAGTAAATGCGGTCATTCGTCGTGACGAGTTTGCATCACCGACCGATTCGAATGAATAACTTATGAAAACATTACGTAGTGTTTTGTTATTTATTACTAACTTATGTTCGTGTAATATTGCTGGTAACATGGCTGACTGTTGATTTATGTATACAAATTAACTATGCCACAGACCTGTTTGGTTTTTTTTATATATGCACATTTTTGTGATTATATAAAAAAAAAATAAGATCTGAAACGGAGATCCTCATTAGAAGGCTGAAAGTCATCCAAAGGGCAATGGAGAGGGCTATGCTTGGGGTTTGTCTACGTGATCGAATCAGAAATGAAGAGATCCGTAGGAGAAGCAAGGTGACCAACATAGCCTGGAGAATTGACAAACTTAAGTGGCAGTGGGCAGGGCACATTGCTAGCAGAACAGATGGCCGATGGGGCGGAAAGGTTCTGGAGTGGCAACCGCGTACCGAAAGACGTCATCAAAATCCGTTGCGTAGGTTAAAAGAACAACGCGGTCATACAGACAGACTCGAAAAGTGACTTTGATTTAGAATGTGTTTTTTTTTTAATTAAGAGCTAATTAATAACAGGCGCACAGGTCGATCGATCAGGTTAAGCTACGCTTGCCGAGGTTGGTCTGTGGATGGGTGACCATCTTTACATACCGAGACCCCTCCTTCCCTGCTTCGGAGAGCAAGTTAAGCCGTTGGTCCCGGCTGTCATTCGTGGATCTTTGATAGTCGTTTCGGGTAGTCAGAAGCCTGAAAGTCTGACAACCAGTCTTACCAAGGGGTAACGTATTACCCAGTAACTGGGTTGTGGGGGTCAGATAGGCAGTCGCGCCATGTAAAACACTGGTATTCAGCAGCATCTGATTAGACTGGAAGCCGACCCAAACATAGTTGAGAAAAGGCTGGGCAGATCATGAGATATTAAAAGCTGTGTGTTAGTTAGCTTTAAAACCTACAAACAAAGCCGCGGTCTTCACATAGTCTAAATAAAATACCAACACACGTTTTGATTGCTTTCATGAAATTAATCCGGTTGCACTCAAATATCAAGAAAAGTGTGCGGCTGCTTACGACATGCTGGCAAACATTCACTGGTATATCGGTTTCTTACGAGAATTTTTATAACTTTAGTTAACTTACGTTCACTTCCTGGTTGAAAGTAAACTACTTCGTTGGTCTACTGGTCGCAAGCGCATGAAGTCCTGGGTTCGATTCCCAGGTCGGGGAAAAGTGAAAGTGTTCTTGGGTTTTTCTATCAGGAATTTCTCAGTAGCAGCCCGGAGTCGGGATTTGAGCCTGGTTGATGGCAATAATCTCGCCCCCTGTTACATGCAAGTTAAACATAACTGGTGAAATGTGGGCGCACCTCTGCCTAACCCTTCGGGAAACACAGGCGTGATGAGTTATGTTATACAGAAATACAGTTGTTGAAAGGGAAAGGAGAAATATTTTTTAACACCCAGGGCCCAGGAATAGAAACGACCTTTGCTGGCTTCACTTAAAATGGGAAAAATCTATTTATTTTCAAAGAAATAGGAAATAGGAAGAACCTCCTAAACATGCGAGCCATGGCCAGAAATACCGCTTTCTGAATCAAACCCTTAAACCAGTTGCCCAACGAGAGTTTCCACAGGTGTTGATCGAGGCTCTTGGCTATTAAGCCATTGGCTGTCACGACTTTAGCATAATTATTATTCGCAAACTAATGACTTGTTTGGCCTTCAACGTGCGATAGACATAAGTCTTTTGGTGTTTATTATTATTTGATGGTTAAACTTGGATTCATGGTATTTGCTTAATAGGAAAAATTATAGATTTTATCATTTAATGTAAAAATCAAGGGTGTCTACGTACCTCTGTACCAATTTAAAAATCTGTATAATTTTGGACGTTCTTATCTGGAAAAGAACCGGAGTTACCGACGTAGCTGGCAGAGTAAGCAAGCTGAAGTGGCAGTGGGCTGGCCATGTTTGTCGAAGGACCGTTGGCTGGTGGAGCATATTCCCGTTTGTTAGGATAAATCGTACTTTATATTATAAACGCGAAAGTTTGTGAGGATCGATTGATGAATGTTACTCTTTCACGCAAAAACTACTCACCGGATTTGAATGACATTTGGCACACAGACAGTTTATAACCAGGTTAACATTATAGGATACTTTTGATCCCGATATTCCCACGAGACAGAGACTTATGCGGGTAAAACCGCGGGGCGCAGCTAGTAAAATTATAAACGCGAAAGTTTGTGAGGATGGATGGATGTTCGTTACTCTTTTACACAAAAAATACTGAACGGATTTGAATAAAATTTGGCACACATACAGTTTGTAATCAGGATTAACACATAGGATACTTTTAATCCCGATATTCCCACGAGATCGAGACTTATGCGAGTGAAACCGCGGGGCGCTGCTGGCATTCTCATAAAAGCAATCTCTTTTTGAATAACCCGTTCCCGTCTTTAATCATCTACGCGTATAATAGCTAGAATATAAAACCAAACATATGATTAATATCCAATTACTGTATGGGAGTCATTTTCTACGGGAAGTGACGTCATGAGACGGTTATTACTGCTAAGAACACGGTATCAGGCCATTGTTGTTTGTATTATTAATTGTTGTGTGATAAAAAATGGATTGGATCAGGAACGGAATTTGTATTAGAAGGTTTATAAATGCCTTAATTAAAAATAACCCCGCCTTTAAGAGATACTCATTGCATAAGCATAAGTAGCCTATAATATTCCCACTGCTGGGACTCAGGCCTCCTCTTTCTGAGAGGGACTGAGCAGTAATCCAACGCATCTCAGGCCCAGTGCGCGTTGGTGGATAGCATAACCGTCGTCTTAGAATTTTTGGTTCGGTCTGTTTAACTTGTGACAGATTTACAGGGTCAAATTAAATTAGCTAGCGAAACTCTGCTGCAGACGTGATGGGTACCGATGTCTTGACACGATAAAATAAAAATGTTGATGTTTTTCTTAGAGGTCCACGACCGCTGGTAGTGTGTTTGAGAAAATGTATATTATTGTTTTTAGATGTCGATACCGAACACGTCTGTGAAGTTTACACAAAAAAAAAATGGTTTTTGAACTGATATTTCAAGTAAATACACTAACAACGGTCGATGACCCCACAAAAAAATTTCATCAAATTAATTCATTTTTGTTTTATCATGTTTAGATATCTATACCCGTCACGTCTGCAAAGTTTCGCTAGCTAATTTAATTTGACCCGGTATTAGCATACAAATCACTGAAATCACCATATTTTTGAAACGCCTGTTAAATAACAAAAATAAAGATACAAAACACTACATACAATGCCATTACTTCGTAGGCTTGCTCTCAAATAGTTCAAGAGCAAACGTAAACCTTCAAGAGTAAACCTTCGACGTATCAAAGCATTGAGACACCTAATGACTTGTGAAACATTTGCCTTCAAAATGTTCACACCTCTCTCGGCAACCGACCTACTTGATTCAAATCTGACAAAGGAATTAAACCTCTATGCGTGAAAATTTAGGGTGCAAAGTTAAACGTGTGCGCTGTGTAGATATGGTTGATTTTGTGTGTTAGCAAAAGGTTGTAGCGAAATCGAGCAAAGCGTTCCCTTTCAAAAAGTTTTGACGTTTACTTCAAGTTACACGCAATTTTTGAAAATAGATGCGTTTTGCTTTGCCATAGAGGCTTTAAAATTGGTATGCATAAAGGTCAAATAGTATAGAATTATTTTTCATCATCATCATCAGCCTATAGCAGTCCACTGCTGGACATAGGCCTCTCCTATTGCACGTCATTCAACTCGATTTTCGGCAACTCTCATTCAGCCGCTACCAGCCATCCTGCGAAGATCGTCGCTCTACCTTGCCTGAGGGCGTCCCACCTAACGTTTACAGATTCACGGTCTCCACTCAAAAACACCCCAACGGTCATCGGTTCTACGGCTAATATGACCGGCCCATTGCCACTTTAGCTATTAATAATTATTTTTCACCAGAGATTATTCCTCTCACAGGGAGGAGGCTTGTGTCCCAGCAGTAGGAACATTATAGGCTGGTAGAAGTCATACCCTACACTCCATTAAAAAAAATGTTATCAAACCTAACTAACCTCAAAAGCGAAGAATACGCAAGTTTTTCACATGCACAAACACCAAATAGGCAGTTTAGAGACTCCCACGCCTCACGCATTTAAAACAATACCGTGCGACAGAGACAGAGGATGGTTTTCCATTATGGACGCCAGTTTTCCCAAAGAAGAAAAAACGGTGATTGTGTTGAAAAGATTTTCAATGAACGACCTTCCTATTCATGGTGGTGATTCCTTTGTATATAGTTGTTTTAATTGTCTGCGGTATATGCGGTATATGCAGAGGGGCTTGTGGCTAAGTAATAACAGCCACACGGGTCGGTCGATCAGGTAAAGCTACGCTTGCCGCGGTTGGTCCGTGGATGGGTGACCATGTGCACATACCAAGACCCCTCCGTGCCTCGGAAAGCACGTTAAGCCGTTGGTCCCGGCTGTCATTAGTGGATCTTTGACAGTCGTTACGGGTCGTCAGTAGCCCGAAAGTCTGACAACCAGTCTTACCAAGGGGTATCGTATTACCCAATAACTGGGTTGTGGAGGTCAGATAGGCAGTCGCTTCATGTAAAATACTGGTATCCAGCTGCATCCGGTTGGACTGGAAGCCGCCCCCAACATAGTTGGGAAAAGGCTAGGCAGATGATGATATGCAGTCTGTGGTATCTTTGACAAGCAAAAGGCAGCTTTGTTTACAAACAAACTTAAGTATGGTCTGTTCCAAAAGTATGTGATGTAAAAGGAAACAAATGGATTAGCAAACGTACCTGTGTATGACAATTTGTAGTGACTTACAAACGGCAGTCAATCGCTTAACCACTGCCAAAGACCGTGCCGTCAAAAAAAAAAAGTTGATCACGTGACATCCATATTTTTTGTACTCGCTTATATCTGTTAAAGGTAAATAATTATTGTATTGTATATTGTTGTAGGTAAATATTGGTCTATGTAGAATTAGAGATGAAATTTAATTAAGGACACCAAGATCATGTAAGTACAGATACAGAGTCTAGAAGCTAAGTAATATAATCCTAGTGTTATAAACACGAAAGTTTGTATGGATGGATGGATGTTTGTTACTCTTTCACGCGAAAACTACTGAACGGATTTGGATGAAATTTGGCACACAGATAGTTTATAACTAGGATTAACACAGGATACTTTTTATCCCGATATTCTCACGGGATCGAAACTTATGCGGGTGAAACCGCGGGAGCCGCTAGTTCCCTTATAAAGTAGGAACTTGGACGTTCGACAATAAGTACGACGCGGTGGAGTCCGCATCTTCGTTGCCAGATTTAAAACTAAATTTCATCTTTAATTCTACATAAACCAATGTTTTGACTGAGACACACCTTTATTACATAACTTAATTTACACCTTTATGAATCTTAATAAAGTTCAAATCATCATCAAATATATTAAAATCAATCTACATTTTGTAGGTCATACACTATAAATACTGAAATAATTACACAATAGCTAACATTTGCAAGCAATCAGTCCACCGATTTCTTGGGCAATTCATTATGTCATTAGCAAATTCGATTTTAACGACTAAAACACGTGATCATGCCTCTAAAGCCCGGAATACACAGGCCTGTAACTTGCAAAAAGGTTTGCAAGTTGTAGCTTGGAAACTCCTTTCATACTTGCAAGTTACAACCAATTTTGCGCAAGTTACGTTCATATATTTACGGCTTCAGCATCATCATCATCAGCCTATAGCAGTCCACTGCTGGACATGGGCCTGTCCACGCCATTCAACTCGATTTCCGGTAACTCTTATCCGGCGTCCCACCTTACGTTTACGGATTTGCTGTCTCCACTCGATTTCTATATCTATATCTCAATTCAAATTTACGTCTTAACTCTGCACAATACATGTGCTTTAGGTACGTTTGTTCTACTTAAAAAATGAGAGTTGACTAAAACTTTAATTACTAGAAATTAAATGTAAAAGTGTTAATGAAATGAAAGTAATTCGATGTGAAATGTTATTGTGCTTATGTCGAGGTCACAGTTTAAAACATTTGTGGAATTTTTTGGTTCATTTTTCTAACAAGTGTTAACTTAGCTTGGGAATGTCAATTGTTAGCCTTAGCTAGGCTAAATGTAAAAAATATAAGCTGGGTAATGTAAAAAAACCCCTCAGTAGTTTACTTTCCAATTATTAGTTTAACATATAGGTTCTCAATGTGGGTGACAACGCCCCTCGTGGGCGTTGGAGACTTTCAGCGCGGCAGTAGAAGACCCAGAGAAAATTATACATCCTGTCTTACGACTACAAATATTACATGTTTAAATATAATCGTGGCAATAGCTGTTTCAGATTCGCGACAGATGATTAGTAAAAATAAAAATTTGCTCTAAAAAAAATATTCTCAAAGTAAGGTCGAAAGCTATGTTTTAACAGATAGCTTGTTATTTAAATACTTAAATATGGTTTAAACAATCCTATGGAGTATTTGCGTAACACATGAGAAGAGCAATTCATGTGTATTAAGTATTTAAGTAACAAGCTATCTGTTAAAACATAGCTTTCAATCTTACTTTGAGAATAGTTTTTTTAAAACAAATTTTTATTTTTACTAATGATCTTCATTGTGACAAGTACATTGCGATGATTTTCATTGTGACAGTTCAGCGACATTCATTGAGTTATTTACGTTGTTGAGCAGACGTATTGTTCAAACCTATGAAGCAATGGATTAGGAATTTACTTCAAAGCCCTTGGATTGTGAGCAGTGTATAAAAAGTCTGGGAACTTTAGTTCCCGCTCGCAATCTAGTGGTTAACAAGCTATGGAAACTACTACAAGTAAAACAGCATTGCAAAAGACATACCTACTCTATTTTATGACGCCAAACCAAATGTACCAACAATATTCAAATTGCAACCAACTCAATCTTAACTATTTCGCAGTAGGTAGCTATAAAAGTTTATTAAACTCGACAACAAACAATGCTTTGAAAACAATTACATTTTCCCATAAAGCACAGGGTAATCAGAACAATATACTTTTAACAATGAAACCAAACTGAGTACTTTGGCCGAATCACATGTAATTGGCGCGCTTTTCCACAAAATGGCGGCGTGGGAACATCTTATGATTGTAAAAATTGTTTTTTTCTGTTTCACCTATTTTTTACATGCGTATTGCGCATCATACTGACGTCACGCAAAATCCTGCATCGCGCGAGCAGAATTTACCGCACAACTAGCATAATATATACAACGTCATCAATCGTCGGGCAGTTGCCCACCAGACACAACACCCGACTGTCTCTGTCTGTCCCCCCCCCCCCTTTTCAATAGAGGATGAGTGAGTTTTGCACCCTGTTTCTCCAAAATAAATATTTAATTTACAAAAGATACATTATCGCAAAGAGCGTCCATCAATACAGTCGTCAATCCATCAACAGCTAGACTGTTGAAGAATGTGGCCCACATCGGCTATAATAAATTAAGGCTATAAAAGCTAACAGGCCACATAATTTCGATAAGATAGACAACGTACAGTCGCCCGCACGTTTGTGGTAACACTTCGACCTTGAGCTGGTCTAGTGTAGTACGAAATTGAAATAGAATAAGAGGCTCGCCAGATATGAGAGCAGTGGTGGCCCAGTGGTAACGGGACTTACGAGTGATAGGTTGTGGGTTCGAACATAGTCAGGAGCTTTACTGTTTGTTAATAATTTCACTGCCACTGCTCTCAAAACGGTGAAGGAAAACATCGTGAGGAAACCGGCATGTTCTAGAACCAAAAATTCGAAGACTGGGCCCGCGTGGTACTTTACAGCCCACTCCCGCTCGAAGAGAGGATGCCCTTGTCCCAAAAGTGGGAACAATATAGACTACAGGAGCTTTAGAGGAGGAAAGGGCTCGTGGCTAAATAAAAACTGCCGCACGGGTCAATTGAAGTTTAAGCTACGCTTGCCGCAGTCTGTTCATGGATGGGTGCCCATCCATTACATTTCTGAACAACTCCATGCCCTGTAAAGCACGTTAAGCCGATGATCCCTTCTACCATTAGTAGATCATTGACAGTCGTTACGGGTAGTCAAAAGCCCAAAGGTCTGACAACCAGTCTAACCTAGGGTATCGTGTTTCCCAGTAACTGGGTTCGCTCCATGTATGTAATATAATATACTGGTATTCAGCTGCATCTGGTTAGATCGGAAGCCGACGCCAAAAAAAAAAGTGCTCCAGACCGAATTTCCTCGGAAAAAAATTGCCATGACGATCAATCTCAGCGTAGACCAGCCTTAGGCGCGGGAAATATTATACTGTACGCGTGTGTGCTCGGACCTGTGTCTGCGCACACACGCGACAGAGAGACTGCACCTGTGTGCAGTCTCTCTTAACGCACTCTCATTTTCCGATGGGACGGCAATCCGACACGACCGAGAGAGATCAGGCGACCCCAACATCGGCTTAAACTGGTTTTGTAACCAGTGACGTGCGGCCTACTGTACTTACATCCACTACAGTTTTAACCGCCTAAAGCTTTAATCAAAATCAAAGTAACTGTTATTATAAACCGCTATTTTAGAAATAACATCATGACAGGTGCGTGTTGGACGACACACAGTATAAAGTTTCGTAATAGTCTTAGGGCTGATTTTTCCAACGCCAGATATATTTATCCGAGGAATAATTTTGAATTTTTGACAGTTCTTCCATACAAAAACTGTCAGACGTCAATTTTATTCCACGAATAAAAATTATCGGTCGATTGAAAAATCAGGCCTTAAATTAAATATATGGATAGTTATCTGATAGATAATTTCATACTTATTCCATTAAATTATAAATTATCTGGGAAATAGTGCAAACAATGACATTACTAAATCTAATGGAAGGCCAACATCAGTAAGTTAATTAGCTAGCGAAACTGTGCAGACGTGATGGGTGTCAATATTTATAAACATGATGAAACAAAAAGTAAATATAATTTGATGAGTTTTTTTTGGGTCATCAACTGCCGGCTGTGTTGTCACTTGAAATATTAGTTTCCAAAATCTGTTATTTTTTGTGTAAACTACGCAAACGTGGTAAGTTTATGATAACTAAACACGATAAAACAACAAAAAAAAGACTTGATTTTCTCAACTCATACTTCAGGGAACAAGATCACCAAAGGTGGTTGACCCCAAAAAAAATCATAAAATATTTTATTTTATCGAGTTAATATATCGATACCTCTGACCTGTAATAAACAACTACGCTGGACATCATACTATCGATGACAAAATGAAGACGATTTTCACCATTTTGGCGCTGATAGCAACGTGGGCGTCTGTGGAACTAATTTTTTCGATAGTGATTTTTACAAAATAACTCTCATGATAAAAATGTTCGGCACAAAAAACAACTGTCATTTTGTATATTATATTTTGTCCAGCGTACTTGTTTATTAGAGGACTAGATACTCATCACGCCCGCGGAGATTCACTAGCTAATTTAATTTAACTCTGTAGTTTGACATTCGTCGTGCGTACACGCAACTTTCATATAACTTTTGGCAACCCTACCAAATCCAAGCGCTGATTCAACACAGACTACAGGTTGTTATCTATGTCAATTCTTTATTTAAAAAACATGTTGGCAAGTGTTTCGGAGATGGGATCCCGTTAAACGCAAAAGTGAGATTACTACGAGGCATTCCGAACCAGTCGCCTGCGCATATAATTAAAAAAGTAGGCTAGCGAGTTGTATTTCAGAAATATTTTTATGGGTTTTTGGTCGATAGTGCTAAATACATAATAATTTCTGTTATTTTCTGGGCTGTTGTAAGAATGCTTTAGGTTATAATACCGTTACATACACATGTCACATGGATGAGAGGAGTGGTGGCCCAGTGGTAACAGCCGCGACTTACGAGTTATAAGTCGTAGGTTCGAACCCAGACAGGCGTTTTTTTTTTATTAGCCGTTAATGTCCCACTTTTGGGCAAAGGCCTCTCTACTCTCTTTCTGTCCAGAGCTGCCAAGGAGCAATCTTTATGAAAAGAGTCCAGCTCATCCCGCCATCTCCGTCTGGGCCAGACAGGCGCTTTACTTTGTATAAATTATTTCATCACCACTGCTCTCAAAACGGTGAAGGAAAACATCGTGAGGAAACCGGCATGTCCTAGAACCACCGCATCATCATCTGGGCCCGCGTGGTGAATTACGGCCCACTAATTCTCACCGAGAGGAGGCCTGTGTCCCAGCAGTGGGAACATTTGAGGCTGATTATTACATGTATGTAAACACAGTATGTCTGTAGGCCATGCTGTTGTTGTTATACATCCATATTGTTCACGTACGTATTCGGGGTCACGAGTCTGAGGATAAAATACTCTCAGAAAACCGCTATATTATTAGAGTCGTCTCTGTCCAATGAAAGGTTAGACGTTAGGTTTGCGATCCCAATTTGTCAATCAACGATATCCTACTTAATAATTATTATAAACGCGAAAGTTTGTATGGATGGATGTTTGTTACTCTTTAACGCAAAAACTACTGAACGGATTTGTATGTAATTTCGCACACGTATAGTTTATAACGAGGATTAACATATAGGATACTTTTTATCCCGATATTTCCAGGCGAGCGAAACTAATGCAGGTGAAACCGCGGCACGCAACTAGTATTTTAATAAAAACCCGCGAAAAATCCTTACCCCTAAAGGTAGGTAGCACTAATGTTATAATTTTCAAAATTGATTCTATGAACCCGGCATTGGGTAACACATTATCAATTTCAATCTGAACCATTTTAAAGGATATTGCTAACCCATTGTTTTATGTTCGAAAAATTTGTCTGCTCAGCAACGTCAATAACGTATAGAGGAATGAGGATCAGGGTGTAAAGTTCACCCTTCCTCCATAAAAAAGGGAGGATCCTCCGACCAGACGGATGTTGTGTCTGACGGGCAACAGCCCAACGATTGATGTTGGAAAGTTCGTATATTAATTTTATTTTAAATTATATTCGCTAATTGCGCGGTAAACTCAGCTTGCGAGATGCAGGATTTGCGTGACGTCAGTATGACGCGTTGTGCGCATGTGGCGTTGTAGATACCGCTACAAACGCAATGAATGTTGTTGAACTGTCAAAATGAAAACCATTGCTAGTGTTAGTGTTTTACGCAATTACCCCACTGGTCAGCACATTCGATTCGGCGGTATTTGTTAGTATAAGCCTCTGACTAATTATTCGGGGAATACAGGCTTAATGTGTTATGTTAACACAACACAGTCAAAAATCGAATTCTAATGAATATAATTTTCACTTTAAGCTGCACTTTTTGGCACAAGTAACTGCAGTTTGTTCGTGCGGAACAAATCTTATCTCTAAAGAGCTTAACATTCCACGTAACGTTCTGACATGGTTACCGCTTAGCTAGCCTTTGTAGCTGCACCTGTGTCTGCACCGGCAGCGTCCAATATTGTTATTCATCTTACGTTCTATTGGAATAAATCTTCTGAAAGTTTTGCCTGCTACGACGATTATTTACCCCCATCGTATGGTTAAATGTTTATTTCCATTAATACTTACTTATCAACATTTTTTGTTTTTCCAGAGGAAGACTGGGCGGAGAGCACAGCGTACATGATGCACGAAGCATTCGACGCGTCCCCCCCGCGCCGTGCGCCTTCCCCCCGCCGCGCATCCCCTGCGCGCCGTGCTCTCTCCCCACGCAACTACGACCGAGCTTACCCCGACGACTTGTCCGACCAGTTCCGCGACCAACTCGCCCCCTTCCGCGACCAAACCTTCGAGCGAAGGTTCCGTCACGAATCACTTGAACGCGTCAAACCAGAGAAACCAGTAGAAAAGTTCCAAGATGACACAGTCAACTACAGGAGACGGTACGTCGCGGAAACCAAACCTTCCAACAGAAGCATCGACAGGGTCGAAGATCGGAGGTTCGGCAAACTCCAAAGGGGCGCCAGCGAAGGCAGCCTGAAAGTCGCCGAAGCGTCCCCGAAAGACAGGTTCAACGTAGCTAAAGAAAAGTTCATGAATCTGGAGCGGGAGAGGTTCAACAGAGAGCTGGAAGCGCACATGGCGATGAGGAGGAGCATGCTGGAGCGGAACAGTCGCTCGACTTCTTCCCCCGAGGAGGAAAGGAGGGACGAGCGACAGGACCGGCACAGAGACATTAGCTCCCGGAGAGAGCCCGAGCGCTCTCATCGCGAGTTGGAGCGCCACCGCGAGCCCGAGAGGCGTAAGGAGACAGGCGACAGGATGCGTGAGATCGAGCCGAGGGAGCTACCGCACCGGGAGATAGAGAGACTCCCGCGCATCGGCAGGAAGCGTGACGACGTGAAGCGGTACGAGTACGGCGCGGAGGAATACTTGAACAGGATCGAGCCAAAGCCGCATCGAGAGGAGTTCGACAGCTTCGAGAGACGCGGCAGGAGGGAGCTGGACAGACGCATCGAGGAGGACGAGATCATAGAGCCAGTCATTGAAGATAGGAGGAGAGACTGGAACGACCGGCAGAGGGCTTTCAGCCGCTCGCGTTTGCTGGATGACCAGCGCCAGTCGTACGTGGAGGGAGACAGAGAGAGGTACTACGACCGGGACTACCGAGACTTCCGTGACCTGGCCGACCGACAGCAGACGAAGTTCCGCCACAGCTACGCGGAGCCGATACCCAGGGGACGACTCGGTACTGTCAGACCGTACTGAATGCCATAATAGATTCATAGATGTTAATTTTGGAATATCGAAACTTTAGAACCAAAAACCACGTTTTGTTGAAGTTGGACGAAGGCGCAAGCCTGTAGGATTGTTGTCAATACCTGATTTATTCGTTAAATATATTAATGGACACAAATTTAGTTAACATACTTCTGGATTATAAAAAAATGGCGGCGTGGGGGGTAAAACCTCTTTTCGAATTTTACCTGTGTCTGCGAGGTTTGATCGTAAATCATCAGTGTGTTAATTTTATAATAAATAATTCATTTAAGTGCCCCTGAAATAGATTTGTATTTATAAATACTCATTTAAGTGCGGTAAATGTCACAGATATAATAATAATAATTTACTTTTGTAAATATAAATGAAGTACCTTTTGTTATTTTATAGGTAGAACACAAATTCACGACATTGTTATATTATACAAATAAATATTGTTATAAAATGTTATTTTTATCGAAGAAATATCAATAATAGTTATGTTATTGGTGAGAGAGAAGAAAAATAAAAATGAATCATGGAGTTCCATTTATTGTTAAATTTTTCAAAATTTATGTTATATTACTTTTGGAAATTACTTATTTCAATTTAGTTTTTGGATCGTTTCACTGAGAATTTCACACAATATCAATTCTATTAATACCTACAGGAATTCTGTAAAATGACTTCTGACCAGTCTTCTTTTTGCAACTCACTTTGATTACAGATTTCCTTGAATCAGCGGGGTAATTGCGTAACACACTTGCAATGGCAATGCCTTTCATTTTGACAATTCAACAACATTCATTGCGTCATTTACGTTAATGAGCAGACGAATTTTCAACCATATGAAGCAATGGATTAGCAATTTCCTTTGAAATCCTTTGGATTGTTAATGCATGTGTGTTACGCAATTGGGTCGCTTGCTATAATTCTGTAACTTACTGAATAGTAAAAAACTCAGTGAAACCATCTCTTATGTTTGTAATTTATTTGTAAGTTAATATAGATTGTAAATGAATATATCATGTTTTATGAAAGGATTTTCAACAATAAAAATGTAAACATTACACATCCAGATTTTGTTTCCTTCACAGGAAACTCCGCAGACGTGGTGGGTATTAATGTCTAAAAACGATGAAACATATTTTCTCAGTTCATACTTCAAGTAACAATAATACCCGCGGTCGTTGACCCCTAAAAATTGTTTTTCTTTTTTTTTTTATTGTGTTTAAATATCACGTCTTCAGAGTTTCACTAGCTTATTTAATTTGACCCTGTCTTACTTACTCGCTACGTCGATTCCCGCTATGGCGATTCTCAAAATAAAAGACACTTGTTCGAAAAAGCTCATGCTTGACGTCGAAGTTGGTCAAGTACACGTTAAAAGCATTTATCATCATCATGAGCCTACAGCAGTACACTGCTGAACATAGGACTCTCCAATTCCACGCCATTTAGCTCGATTCCCGGCAACTCTCATCCAGCTACTACCAACCATCCTGCGAAGATCGTCACACCACCTAGTCTGAGTAAAGCCTAAAAAAACGAGTAAAAAACGTCCCTAAGCGCTAATTTCACGCTCAGGGCGTTCTTTTCCTTGGGTTACGGTGTCAAAAATACTCCTAGGAAAATACACCAAATGTTAGTGGCGTCATTCGCCCATAAACTGCGGACACTACCTGGTGGCAGTTCTTCTAGGAAACCGTAGCTAAAGGAGGAATCCAGTCAAGAATGCCACGACGTAAGTACGACGTATTACTGACCAAAAGTTGACGCGCTTTCTGAAACCTTACATGGTAAGAATATGTAGATGTTGAACTGTTGAAGAATGTGGTAGTACGGACTTGTGTTGTAATGACAGGAACGCTACGTGAGAGCAGTGATGGCCCTGTGGTAACGGCCACGACTTGCGAGTTGTAGGTCGTGGGTTCGAATCCCAAGCAGGCACATTTTTATTTTTATTTAGCCTACACAGTCCCACTGCTGAGCAAAGACCTCCCATGAAGAGGTGACGAGACGACCTGGACGCGTACCGCAAGGGTTGGATCGAGGTGGCGCTAGAAAAGGATGCATGGAAGAATTTGGGACACTGCTCTTAAAACGGTGAAGGGAAACATCGTGAGGAAAATGTCCTAGAACCAAAAATTTGAAGACATGTGACATGTACCCCCCACTGGGCTCTCGTGGTACCAGCCCACTTCTTCTCTTCGAGGGGAGGCCTGAGTCCCAGCAGTGGGAAAATTTTAGGCTGATTATTCTTATTGGCACACATCCACACACACCTATTTAGTAATGTTCTAAATTCTCTGTGCTACTAATTACTCAACCGGGGTAATTATAATTGAACTGGAACTTTGAGTGCCGGACCGGTACGTGTGGGGGGAGGAGACGCCCGCAACTGCTAAACGTGCCCGTGGCCAGAACGAATCTACTGGCGAAAGCACCCGAACAATCCGTGTGGTGAACGAAGTCCATGAGAGACTGGATATTTTTTCGTGCTCTTTGAATGAATTAGCAAGAGTTTTATTAAATACTAGCTTCTGCCCGCGGCTTCGCCCGCGTGGATGTCGGAAATTATCCCACGGGAACATGCTACCGAAACAAAAAGTAGCCTATACAGCCTATTAAGGCATTAAGTCAGCCTTTGTACCTTTTTTGTATGCAAAAAGTTTAAATAATTAAATCTATGTTACTCCATAACATCAGCTATCTGCCAGTGAAAGTCCTGTCAGAACCGGTCCAGCCGTTTCGAAGATTAGCCGCACAAACAGACAAACAAAAATTTAAAAAAATGTTATTTACTTATGTACTTAGCGTGTATATTTTCATTTTCATACGCATTTAGTCAAATCTGTTATTTTTTAAGACCCCACTTCACTCTTCAAAAGGTAGTTGTTTTTTAAAATAATGATTAAGATCTCATAATTCATTCAGAAATGAAAGAATTATGAGAATCATTATTTGTTATTTACATCTACGCCTTATAAAAGTAAACCTAAGTACGGACGCCAGCACATCAAGTTACTACAATCTGTCAAATTTTCCCAATTAACCTTGAACCTTAATGCTTTAGCGATAAAGTTGAAAATCTATTAAAGAAATTTGACAGATTGTAGTAGCTTGATGTGCTTGGGTCTGTACCTACCTAATTAAAAAAAAAAACTCAATAACATAAAATAAAATACCTACCTACCTAAATAAACCTATTTCTGATGATAACTAATCTAAACTCAATAAATAAGCAAAATCCCTAAAAACTATGATATTAGTTTTTATGGATTTTGCGATATTGTATCTTAAGATAAAATATTATAGTATCTTAGCCGTGTGGAGCGCCCCTTAGTGAACTCCACTGCGGGTGACGTACCCTACGACAAACTTATTATTTGGGGTTGGTACTGTAATCGGATCTAGGGATCGAACCGCAAAATTAAGTTTGTTTTTTATTGTATATACTTTTCTGGGATAAAAAGTACCCAGTGTGGTGCCCAGGATATTAAAGAATAATTATACCAAGTTTCATCGTAATCGAACAGGTAGTTTTTGCGTGATGCCTGAACAAACAGACAGACAGACAGACAGACAAAACATTTTTTAATCACATTTTTGGGGTCGGTGTCGGTCTAGTAACACCCCCATTTATTTTTTTGATATTTTCAATGTACAGAATTTTCACTCCTACAGATTTATTATAAGTATAGATAGTTAGTAATGTAAGGTAAAAAATTATATTATTTGTTGTTAGGTATGTAAGGTTAAATAAGTTAATTTTAAGTGCATAACTACACTGTCGCATTGGGTTAGGCCTGTTATGATAGTTGTCAGGTTGATATAGAAATAAATAAATAAATAAATAAAATGACAATGATTTAGACTGCCGTCAGTAACATACATTTATCTAAGCTTGCAATTTTATAAGTCACTAGTTTCTCCCTGCGGCTTCGCCCGCGTGAATGTCCGAAATTATCCTTTTTTGGCGCTGGCTAAAATAAATACGCTCTCTTCGGAATTCCAAATACCACCACAGCGTATATAATTGGTCTATTCAAATTTAAGTTTCCAATTTATGTTCAAGATAAACAAATACCAAATTTATTAAAGTAGTAATTAGGTTGATTTCAGAGTGACAGGCATTATTTAAAGTCTTAAAAAATTTTGTTCTTGTGTAGGAATTAAAGTTATTTTTCCAATAACTCATATTTGTTTACATGTTTGGCAAATTAATTGCGTAACGTAGATTAGGTACTATTTGGTATGAGCCAATTAAACAAAAATTAAGTACTGATAGCTTTATTAATAATAAAAAAAAATACAAAGTCCAGTTTAGAAAAATAAAAAAGCATGATGCGGCTACAGCTGCATCCAGCTAGTAGAAGCTGATCCTAACTTAGTTGGGACAAGGCTACGCAAATGTTAATGATGATGTATAACAATCATTAAACCTTCTTATGTAACAGTCTCATGTTCACAGCACAATGTCATAATCCTACTAATCCTTCCTACTATAACATATAATAATAATTAATAATATTATAAAAGCGAAAGTTTGTAAGGATGGATGGATGGATGAATGTTTGTTACTTTTTCACGCAAAAACTACTCAACGGATTTGGATAAAATTTAGCACACAGATGGTTTATCACCAGGATTAACACATAGGATACTTTTTATCCCGATTTTCCCACGGGATCGAAACTTATGCGGGTAAAACCGCTGGCGCAGCTAGTATTATAAACGTGAAAGTTTTTATGGACGGATTTTTGTTACTCTTTCACGCAAAAAATACTGAACGGATTTGGATGAAATTTGGCTTAATAACCAGGTGGTATATAACCAGGCAGTATGGTTTAAACCAGGATTAACATATAGGATACTTTTTACCCCGATATTCCCACGGGATCGAAGCTTATGCGGGTGAAACCGCGGGGCGCAGCTAGCACTACGGCAGCGTGGGAGCCCCACCAGCACCCTGATCGCGTTATTATATTGTATTCGGAGAGCGTTGATGGCCCGCTGCATGTAGTTGACCCACAGATTGCAGATGTAGAGAGTTTGGTAGTAAGCTTTAAACAGATTGATCTTTACCCCTAGACTATACCTCGCAAATCTGCATACCAACATGTTACAGCGGACCGCCATCGCTCTCGTGAGCGTCAAAATGAAGGGACCGAATCTCCAATGTCTGTCATACATATATAAAAAAATAATACCATTAATCTACTATTTCCTACCTTTGCTATAATTTTAGCTACCTCATCATATACATAATATTTTAACAAAATGCTTGGTCCCTCCATCATGATATCAAGATGGAGGGACCAAACTGCTAGATTACTCCCTGGAATATTCTACCTACTTAGTGTTATAATACCTTAATTCTACCTTAATTGATTGATTTTGGCTGCCCGAAACACTTATCGTTTTAAAGATATCAATTATATACGTTGGTCCCTCCAAATTGACGATTCAATTGTTTAGTGCAACAGGTAAATGGGCGGTTTATTTTCGATCTTCGAAGAATAAATATTTAATACCTATTTACTACCTTCTAATCGTGCAAAATTTCTTACGTTAAAGTTTATTTTAACAAGCCAAAAAATATTAAAGAAATAAGTAGGTACAACGTACAAATTTTAATCTTAGTAGCATTAATAAAGGCGTTTTTTTTTTTAAATAAGAATACCCCAAAAATATGTAGCTAATATAAAATGTATCTTTGGTTTTTAATTATTATTATTTGTTGGTTAATTTTATTTAATTCTCGTAATACTCAATGTAGGTAAACACAAAGAAAAATATTGAAGGTACCTAGTTCTAATGTTCTATTGAAGGTTGATGATTTTATAATACAACTTAATCAATACCTCTCAGGAGAAACTATGTTTGCTCTTAGCAACTAACATTCGGACAACGTCACTATTCTTCCTAAGAAAAGAATTAGGCCCAAATTATAAAAAAAAAATATAAGACACAAAAAGTCAATAAAATTGATTCAATTTTTGCTGAAAATCCATCATTTGTTGAGAATCGGCGTGGCAAAGGCAATACTAAAACAAACTATAATTAAACACACTTTCGGAAAAATATCCATTTTGATTAATGGTTCATTAGTAAAGCAGCCGGTCGATTCTGTAAAAATCTCACCGTGAAAACTCAAGTGAAGTGAGCTTGATGTGAGTTGTCAGTAGTGTCAATCCCTAGCATCATTTGGAATGACAGCTCACTCCACGCTCACTTCACCTAATGTTTCACGGTGAGATGGTTACAGAATTGCACTGCAGTAGATGGCTTATCATCTGTTAACACATGTGCCTTTGATGCCTTTTCCCAATAAATAGCTGTTGGATTAGTAGATGGACTTCAGCTTAATGTAAATATCAATAATACAGATGATAATATTAAGTTCATTGATTTTAATAAAAAACTTGTAAGTACCAATACTAATCGTGATGATACATATTTATAAAACGCGTAATGCCATACTCAAGAAACATTTCAGATTAACGCCTGTGGGAAACCACGAACAAATACAGGGCGAATGCAATATTGCTTATATAATAGAAAATGTTGTCAATGATGTATTTTACAGTGTAGAGATTGTCATATCTTGCACGAACTGTGATTGTCCTAGTAATAACATTAGAAGGAAATGTGGGTTTATTCCTTTGGATGTTTAAATGCTTCTGCTGAAACTATTTTGAGTGATAATTTGGCGACCTGTAGAATAACCGATTGCAATGGTATAAAAACAGAGAGTTTTTTTTTCTTACCAACACAATATTTTTTGAGCTGGCTTCTGCTGAAAAAATCAACCTAAACGAAATTCCTAATCAGTTAAGATTAGGAGATAAATATTACAGAATTCTTTCAGTCATTGATTTTAACCCGCCAATATGTGGAGATGTTGGCCACTACAGGGCAAATTGTCCAAGAGTTCTTGGGAAATGGCAGCGATGGTTCTGGACGGCACGGTTGGCGCAGTGGTTAAGCGATTGACTGCTGCGCTGCGTGTCGCGGGTTCGATTCCCGCACGGTACAAATATTTGTATGACCTACAAGTAGTTGTTCCGGGTCTGGCTGTTTGTGTATGTGAGTTTAAATCTTTGTAAACGCACCCACGATATAGGAGAAATTCCTAAAGTGGGGCAATGTCTTTTATTAGATGAAAAAATAATTGTTATGATGATGAAGATAGGAAATTTTGCACGATTAGAAGGTAGTAAATAGGTATTAAATATTTATTCTTCGAAGATCAAAAATAAACCGCCCATTTACCTGTTGCACTAAACAATTAAATCGTCAATTTGGAGGGACCAACTTATATAATTGATATCTTTAAAACGATGTATGTTTCGGGCAGCCAAAATCAATATTAAGGTAGAATTAAGGTAATAATTCTTTATTTTCAGTGTAACAATTTACATTACCACTTCATTTATCATACCATTTATAGTCTTATAAATTGTAGGTTTATACAGAGTTATAAACCTCTGACACCCAAGCTAAGATTGAACTTGTGTTATGGGTGACAGGGCTCTCAAGTTAATACAGGTAGACAAATATCAGTTCGAAATTTCATATCGTAGGATCTAGAGACAGAAAAATAAGAATATATTTTATATAATATTACACTTTTTATGCTTTGTTTTACAGAAACTAAATAAAAAAAAAATAATAAAAAAATCTAACTAAAGAGAAAAACGTCTGTAGGTATAGTGTTATTTTATGTGTTGTGTGGAGTAGTAGTGTGTAGTGTTGTGTTGAAATGAGTGGTGTAGTGTAGTGTTGTGATGTGTTGGAAAGGTGGGTGTATTTGATGATATGTCGGACGGGGTATGGTTTGGGTGAAAGGGGGTGTACGGCAAAGCTACCTCTTGAGGATTTTTTCAACCTCGTCATAGCTCAGGGTTATGAGCCATTCATAGACATTTGTTTTGCAATCAAATTTATTTAACTTGCAGATACTACATTGTTTGTTAACGAAATTGTATATGCGACTACCAAGAATTCTAAAATGTCGTTCTGCAAGTTTTGTTCTATGCCTCTCCATGGGACACACGTCTGCGTTCCTACGTTTATTTAAGCGCTTGCGATCCAACCGTAAGGAAGCATGTCTACGCAACGTATAGTTTAGCACAAAGAGCTGCCTGCTGCCTCACGGTTAAAACCTGACAATCTTTATACAATTGAGCTGTACTATACCGATAGTGTTTAAAAGTCATGACCTTGAGGACAGCTCTCTGTGCCCTTTCAAGCTGTATCATACTTGTCTTTGAAGCACCACCCCAGACCGTTATGCCAAAAGTTAATATTGACTGGCAAAGAGAGAAATAAACCATACGTAAGGTATCTACGTCAGCACTGTACCGCAGGCTTTTAAACACGGTAATTAGTTTTCTAACTCTGCCAGACACAGCCTTAATTTGAGAATTCCATGAAATGAGATTGTCTACTAATATACCGAGGTATTTGACATTGATTTTTCTTGTCAGGGGAAGACAGGAGCAGCAAGCAAGCAAGAGCAAGCATTACAATGAATATGAGCTTTAACTGAAAATGTGACGTCCGGTTGCGAAGTCGATTTGAGGGAGAAAGTAATAAAGTTAGTTTTATCCACGTTTAGAGTTAGACTATTCGCTGATAGCCAAGACATGACAATGCCAAGAACAGATTCTGCTCTCTCTCGAGCTTCGTCCCAATTCTCAGCATGTACTATAAGTGCCGTATCATCCGCATATGAGTAGATGGAATAATTTGGGAGTGCTAAATTACATAAATTGTTAACATAAACTAAAAACAGTGTAGGCCCCAAAATGGAACCTTGTGGTACTCCGTAAGACAGTTCACACTCCTCACTGACATATGTGGTGACTTTAACACACTGCGTTCGCTCAGATAAGTAGCTCGCAAAGATAGCGAGTGCGGGGCCTCTAACTCCAATGCTCTCCAATTTCTTTAGTAGGATGGGGACAGAGACAGTATCAAAAGCCTTAGATAGATCTAAGAATAAACCAAGGCACTTAGATTTTTTATCTAGTGTCTCGACAACATCATCAATCAACGCTGAGAAAGCGTCCTCACATGACTTACCCCTACGAAAGCCAAATTGATTGTTGGAAAGGATCTTATGGCTTTCCAAGAAAGATATAAGACGATTGTTCAGAACCCTTTCAAGAACCTTCGACAATGCCGGAAGGACTGAAATTGGTCTATAGTTGTTGACACTGTCTCTGTCTCCTCCCTTATGAATAGGATGAACAACAGCTGTCTTTAAAACTTTTGGAAATACACCCTCAGAGATACACAGACAACATATGTGAGTGACGAGGGGCACAAGAGTTTTTCTGCTCATTTTTAGAAGCTGTGAACTAATTCCATCCCAACCCGGGGCAGAATCGGAGCGAAGGCCCATTATAATATTTTCAACCTCAACGCAGTCCGGAGAGAGAATAACAATTGAGTTCACCTGTGCTTCATCCCTGACATATGACTCATGAAATGAACCTGAATTAGTATGCGTAGCTGCTAGCTCCTTGCCAATATTCGCAAAATAATTATTGACTTTACTCAGTGAAGACTTGGAGTCTAGGTTGGACATAGACAATAACTCAACAGGAGGAGATCTAGAAGTTTGTTTATTAATTATATTGTTTATAACGTTCCAGGTCTTTTTAGGGTTATTTTTGGCTTTCACCAATTCATTTTTTTTCGTGATTGTTTTTTAATCTTTGCAAAAGCTTATTGCAAAAGTACCTATAGTGCGCAGTGACAGTGATGTATCATGTATTGGTTTGTAGTGGAGTTAATTATTCGTAAAAGAATGTTGTGACTGGACTTTTCGTCTGCGTCTCGTGTTTACCCATGCCTAGGGTGTTCGGCGTTTATTTCTCTCGTCTACCAGCGATGTACATGATCTAAACCAATTAATAACTTCTTCCTCTTCTTCGGAATAGTCTGCAATGACAAAAACAAAAATAAAGTCAGCTCGAACGGCGTTCAGAAACAGTTGCGCAATGAATATGGAGCAAACGTGTTGCCAACAACAGTGCAACATTCCATATGCCAGCAACATGTTTATCGCAACATAAAAACATGAAACAATGTTGAGAACTAATAAAATCACACAAATTGTTGACCAGATGATTGCTTGTTTTTTTTTTTAAATTAGAATGTTGCTCTTAAACTTAATATCAATTAAGATTATTAGGTATGTGAATACACTCCGAACGACAATACACAATCCATTGATGAATAATATCACAGGACGTTCTCACACTCACACACACACACCACGCAACGGGGCGCGGGAAACCGAGGCCAATTCCCCGCGCGAAAACGAGTTTTCGTTGAATTTGTACGTAAAAAATCACGCGCGGGGGCACGTTATCTGCGTCCCGTCGCGTGCCGCGTTGTAGTGTGTGATCCGCCTTAAGTGCGACACTAAATTCAATTCAAAGAAATATCTGTGCCATAGGCCTCTACTCCGTTCACCTGTTATACCCTGTTTTTGTCCCGATGGTAAAAAAATTCAACCGGTGTAGCATAATCAGCTCATAATGTTCCCACTGCTGGGACACAGGCCTCCTCTCTGTGAGAGGGAGTGGGCCGTACTCCACACCACGCGGGGCCTATCGTTACATGAGAGAAAAGAAAGATATAACTCTCTCTGTCTTTCACACTAAACCTCTGTTATTCTTTATTGTTTAAGGGCTGATGTTTCCAACGCCAGATAACTTTATCGGAGGAATAATTTTGAATTTTTGACAGTTCTTCCATACAAAAACTGTTAGACGTCAATTTTATTCCACGAATAAAAATTATCGGTCGATTGAAAAATCAGCCCTTAGAAGTTTTACTTGTATCACATTATGTATGGTGCTGCACGCTGCGATTTTTATTTAACAATTTATATCTTACCTCGACCGCGCTGGTTTCTGCCGAACATCCTGTTGTCGTTCGCCATCTTAATGACGATCTTGAAAGTCAATCCTCTGCTGAAAAAAGTGTTAGCGTAGCAGGTTGGCAAGACTGCACACTCCCCTGACCTAAACACGTCATCCATATCGTCAATAGAGGATCGACAATTGTCTGTGTACATATATTTCCTGTATTTGTCGCTTTTTTTGTAGACATGTACTTCGTACAGCCACTTTCTGGCGCTCATTTTCGTACCAAGAAGCTGAACGGCCATATAGACCTTGCTGTCGTTTTTGCATACTTTCACATGAAGAATAAAGTGGAAGCCTAGTTTGATGAGCCAGATGTATCGAACGTCGCCGTGGATGTCGCGGAGAAACTGCTCCGAGATCGCATCGGCAAGAAGGTGATTTGGATGCATGTCGGCGAAATGAGTCCAAAGATTTATTATTCTACCTGAAATCAAGAGATAAAGAATGTTTAATGAAGCGGCTAAAGGGATTAAATTATGCAAGGTAGGCGAAGAGTCTATTTAAATCATCGTCATAACCTGCCTATAATGTCCCTACAGCAGGGACACAGGCCTCCTCGCTGTGAGAGGGAATGGGCCATAGTCCACCACACGGGCCCAGTGTGGGTTGCTATTAAAATGCAATTGAAAAATTAAATCTTACCGGACCACCCACAGCTTTCAAGTACAGTTAGGGGACAATTTTGTAATTTGAAAGGACACTCTTCCAAATGAGTCTCCATGTCTGCTATCTTTATATGCAGCACACAACCTAGCGATGCATGAGGACATGGTACTGTCGTCTGAAAAAAAACAAAGTGACGTTTTTACTTAAGTCACAGTACAAAAAAATATGCAGTGCGTGACGAATGATGGGATATTTTAAAAAATACATAAAAAATTGGATTTTCTCGAATCCCATGAATTTTCGCCTAGGATTCATGGGGAGCTTAGTTCTAGGAGATGGGTAAAACTATCACGTCCTGGAAGACAAACGTAAAACTACAAGTCACCTTGTATAACTTACGTGTGGTGCAAACTGTTGATATAATAATAATAATAATTTATTTATCTCGGACATAACTCTAGTCCATAGTATAAACTCATACATTGAAATTACTTACAAACTACTTAAAATTGTAAACAGATAAAAACCCAAAATAAAATTGTGATCAATTAAATTAAAATATTTATCAACACATAACAAGATAAAATAATAAATAAATAAAATTGTCAAAAACTTATAAAAATGTCGGAATAATTTAAAAATAAAATGTCAAACATTAACTTGTCAAATCGTAAAATGTTATAAAAATGTCAAAATTATAAGTTGGTTATTCATAAATATATAAATAAAAAAATATTATTAACTAAATACCATTCCGCTATTATTTTCAATGTCATGACTCATCCTGTTGGTAAGATTCGTGCAGCAGATGCCGCATACAATCCTTCTTGTCTTGCAGACATTGCAGGAGCCGTGCCCATTCTCGCACTCAAACATTTTACTGTTGGATCTCGTGTAGCAGGTACTGCAGTAACGTAAGCCATCCGCTTCTTTGGGTAGCTCGCTAGTTCTGGCGAGAAATAAGGTTTTTTATATATAAAACTAGCTATTGTTCACGGTTTTGCCCGCGTTGAGGTCTGGAATTATCCCTCGGGAATGTACTACCTACCTAACCCAGGCTATGGTCTAGTGGTGTGCCAGATTTCATCGAAAACCGTTCAGTCGTAAAGGCGTGGAAAGGTAGCACAGACACACAGTCTGCATTAAAAAAATCAATCAAAAATAACTCATACATAGTTTAGTCACTACAGCTAGTCAAATATTGGCAAAATCCATAGTCAGCCCATCACTACTATTTAGTTGGTTAGAAAAAATCACTTTTTTAACTATCAGGATTTATTTGGTTGTTCCTACACACTCCTGTGCATTAGTATTGCCAGTTTTCACTTACTGTCGTATTATCATCTCCACATTGTAGAAAAATAAGCATTATCAGCCTATAATGTTCCCACTGCTGGGACACAGGCCTCCTCTCTGCGAGAGGGAGTGGGCCGTTATCTAGCATGCGGGCCCAGTGCGGGTTGGTGGATGTCACATGTTTTCAAATTTTTGGTTCTAAGTCAAAAGTTTCCTCAAAATGTTTTCTTTCCCCGTTTCCTTCACCGTTTTGAGAGCAGCGGTGATAGAATTAAATACGTAGGGCACTAGCAAAGTTTTGAGATATAATAAAACTATCAACAATATGAGTGTCAAACTGTTGCCGATAATAGCATAGCCCATTAGTAGTAAGAAGCAAGTAAAAAAAAATTATGTCTACCCGCAATATTTTTTTATGAATTTTTAGTTAAGTCAAGATGGCAGAGTTAACGCGTCGCGATTTTCGTGCAATTATGTTCTATAATTTCAAGCGAGGTTTAAGTGCTGATGATTGTGTCAGTGAATTAAAATTTGTGTTTCAAGAGAAAGCACCGTCCCGTAGCTCAGTGTATCGATGGTACAAACAATTCCAAAGAGGAGATTTTAACTTATCTGACGATTCTCGATCCGGACGGCCTGTTGAAACAGTGTCTTCAGAAAACATAGCCGCTGTTAAGAAACTCATTGAAGAAGATAGACATATAACTTATAAACAAATAGAAGAAATCCTGAAGATTAGTGCACCATCAATTCACACAATTTTACATGACCGTCTTCAAGTTAAAAAAGTTTGCACCTTGTGGGTACCGCACCATTTAACGGCGGCCCAAATGGAGTGTCGTAAGAAATGGTGTCAACAAATGCTCACTATGTTTGATAGCGGAAAATCTCCTCACGTGAATTCTATAGTAACAGGTGACGAATCTTGGCTTTATTACTATGACGTGAAATCTAAATCTAAAAACAAGGTATGGCTCTTTGAAGATGAGGAACAACCGACCACCGTCAAACAGTCTCGATCCGTAAAAAAGAAAATGGTCGTAGTATTCTTTGGCAAAAGGGGTATAATTAATAGAATATGTCTTGAAGAACAGAAGACTGTTACCGCAAAATGGTACACAGAGGTTTGTTTACCTCAATTGATTGAGAGTCTCAAAAAACTCTGGCCGAACTCGCGCATGGACACTTGGCGGCTACATCACGATAACGCACCTGCACATCGCGCTCAATTAACTCATGATTTTTTGCGCAGCACTGGTCTAATTTTGCTTGAGCACCCTCCCTACAGCCCCGATCTCGCACCCTGCGACTTTGGTCTCTTCCCAATGATAAAGGATAAATTGAAAGGTCAACGGTATTCCAGTGATGACGAACTAATTCAAGCGTGGGACTTGGCGTGTGAAGAAGTCCCTCAAGAAGTATGGCAGAAAATTTTTGATGATTGGTTTCAGCGTATGGAGAAGTGTATTGCAGCCGACGGAAAATATTTTGAGAAAATCTGAAGTTCAAGTGCCAAATCTCAAAACTTTGCTAGTGCCCTACGTACACAAAGCAAAGTGCCTGTCTGGGTTCGAACTCACGACCTGCAACTCGTAAGTCGAGGCCGATACTACTGGGCCACCACTGCTCTCTTATACACAGAAGAGAATATTTATATTAAAAACAATTACTCAAGTTAGACTGAGAATTCGCACGTTTTCAACGTCAAAATTTAGCACGTTTTCAAAGTCAAAAATTAGCACGTTTTCAACGCCAAAAATTAGCACGTTGTCAAAGTCAAAAATTAGCACGTTTTCAAAGTCAAAAATGATTACGTTTTCAAAGTCAAAAATTACAAAAGACACCATCATCATCTGCCAAACCTTTTCGCAATAGTGTTACGGTCGGCTTCCAGTCTAAGGGCGTTTGTGCACCACAATCGTCACCAAGCCATCACCGAGAAACGAGATTATTCGAACCAAACGCGACGTCCCGGTGACGGCCAACGTTTGTCCATCGCGACCGAAATCGGAGGTTCAGTAGGTTGTGATAGACAAAACAAAAACCGGGCGAAGGGCGCCGGGGCGACGGTAGTGTGTGGACAAAATCAAATGTGTTTTGTATTGCCCGCACATCGACCCGTCACAATCTCTGGTCGAGTTCTAGCGGTTCTACCGAACTATTCGAAACTTCGGCAGCCGGGGCGCCGAATGACAAATGGGCGGTGAGCACGCGGCCATAGTAAACGTATGAATCGCTACTTCGGCGCCGTCATCTCGTTCTCGGTGACGTTCCAATGACGGCTGCGGTGGACAAACGCATTAGTGCGTTTGTCCACCGCAGCCGTCATGCACTAGTATTCAATACTACTATACTACTATTTCACATGGAGCGGTCGCTATCTCGGTCGGAGTTGATACTCTTGATAAAACGGATTTTCTGACTTTTGGGCTTCAGTCCTGTCTCAGTTATTTTACCTCTGAGGCTTTGAAAGCAGCAACCCAAAAACAGCGTAATTGTAACGATAATCACAGTGATATTGACAGTGTTGCAAAATCAGAGGCAAATCAACTGTCTAAGGAATGTACTCATAACGACTGTCAAGGATCTACGAATGACAGCCGGGAACAACAGTTTATCGTGCTTTCCGAGGCACGAGGGGTCTCGGTATGTAATAGATGGTCCTCGGCAAGCGTAGCCTAGCACTAAGCACAATCGAACCGTGTGGCTCTTATTATTTAGCCATTAGCCCCTGCAAAAGACAGACCGTAGATATTAAAGTCTAGGACTTTTGGACGTACCTGTAAACTGTGCGGGATATTGGAAATGCCCTTAGATGAGGCGCAGGACGTGTTGCTGGCAAATAGCTGTTAACAATAAACATTGACAATTATGAAATAACGTGTGCAGTCGGGGCACCCCCGCCAGGAACTAACGCCCCCTGGCCAAAAATACATACAGGGTGTAAAAAGACACATCACATACCCATCACCTACGCATTCCGTACATCAAACTAAGTTGTTTTCGTAAAACAACGTCAATAAAATTGTAATTTTGACCTTCAATATCTCCATAACCAGAAGGTTCCCAGTTATGTTCCAGTACAAAAAATGATTACAATGACGGGGAGTACAAGTGACTCTCGGCTTCGTTAAGTATCTTTTTACACCCGTTATATTAAGTAAGCTTCGTACTCTACTACAATTAAACTCATGCAATATCAACAAAAATATAACAAAAAAGCAAATTTTGCGCACAAATCCAACATTTAGAGAATTTATTCCGGAAGGTTTAAGGTTTAGGTTTGTTGGTTGTGTACAACATTTTAATATTAAAATTGCATTATCATCATCTGCTTAACCTTTTACCAACTATGTTGGGGTCGGCTTCCAGTCTAACCGGATACAGCTGAATACCATATTTTACATGGAGCGACAGCCTATCTGACCTCCACAACCCAGTGACTAGGTAATACGATACCTGGGTAAGACTGGTTGTCAGACTTTCTGGCTTCTGACGACCCGTAACGACTGTCAACGATCCACAAATGACAGCCGGGACCAACGGCCTATCGTGCTTTCCGAGGCACGGAGGGGTCTTGGTATGTATAGATGGTCACCTATCTACGGACCAACCGCGGAAAGCGTAGCTTAGCCTGATCGATCGACCTGTGCGGCTGTAATTATTTAGTCAAAATTGTATATAATAAAGAAATCTCGATACTTTGTCAACGTGACATTGTGTTATTCAACTGTACCTTTACTACTATATTTTTAACCTGCTCGGTTACATTGCTGGGTAAAGGTATCCCCCATAATTTTCCATTCGTGTTTGCTTTTTCCTTTTCCGGCTAAGTCAAAATTAAATTCTATTTACACCCAGTTTAATAGAATTATACCTTGTAGCAGCTTCTTCTTGGAGTGCTCTCTTAGCAGCCTCTTCTTGGAGTGTTCTCTTAGCGACCACTTCTTGGAGTGTTCTCTTAGCAGCCTCTTTTTGGAGTGCTTTCTTAGCGGCCTCTTCTTGGAGTGCTCTCAAAGCGGCCTCTTCTTGGAGTGTTCTCTTAGCGGCCTCTTGGAGTGCACTCTTAGTAGCCTCTTCTTGGAGTGCTCTCTTAGCGGTCTCTTCTTGGAGTGCTCTCTCAGCGACCTCTTCTTGTAGTGTTCTCTTAGCGGCCACTTCTTGGAGTGTTCTCGTAGTGGCCTCTAGTTGGAGTCGTCTCTTAGCGGCCACTTCTTGGAGTGCTCTCAAAGCGGCCTTTTCTTGGAGTGTTCTCTTAGCGGCCTCTTGGAGTGCTCTCTTAGCGGCCTCTAGTTGGAGTCGTCTCTTAGCGGCATCTTCTTGGAGTGCTCTCATAGCGGCCTCTAGTTGGAGTCGTCTCTTAGCGGCCTGTTCTTTGAGTGTTCTCTTAACGGCCTCTTCTTGGAGTGTTCTCTTAGCAGCCCCTTCTTGGAGTGCTCTTTTAGCAGCCTCTTCTTGGAGTGCTCTCTTAGCGGCCTCTTCTTGGAGTGCTCTCTTAGTGGCCTCTTCTTGGAGTGTTCTCTCAGCGGCCACTTTTTGGAGTGGTCTCTTAGCGACCACTTCTTGGAGTGTTCTCTTAGCAGCCTCTTTTTGGAGTGCTTTCTTAGCGGCCTCTTCTTGGAGTGCTCTCAAAGCGGCCTCTTCTTGGAGTGTTCTCTTAGCGGCCTCTTGGAGTGCACTCTTAGTAGCCTCTTCTTGGAGTGCTCTCTTAGCGGTCTCTTCTTGGAGTGCTCTCTCAGCGACCTCTTCTTGTAGTGTTCTCTTAGCGGCCACTTCTTGGAGTGTTCTCGTAGTGGCCTCTAGTTGGAGTCGTCTCTTAGCGGCCACTTCTTGGAGTGCTCTCAAAGCGGCCTTTTCTTGGAGTGTTCTCTTAGCGGCCTCTTGGAGTGCTCTCTTAGCGGCCTCTAGTTGGAGTCGTCTCTTAGCGGCATCTTCTTGGAGTGCTCTCATAGCGGCCTCTAGTTGGAGTCGTCTCTTAGCGGCCTGTTCTTTGAGTGTTCTCTTAACGGCCTCTTCTTGGAGTGTTCTCTTAGCAGCCCCTTCTTGGAGTGCTCTTTTAGCAGCCTCTTCTTGGAGTGCTCTCTTAGCGGCCTCTTCTTGGAGTGCTCTCTTAGTGGCCTCTTCTTGGAGTGTTCTCTCAGCGGCCACTTCTTGGAGTGGTCTCTTAGCGACCACTTCTTGGAGTGTTCTCTTAGCAGCCTCTTCTTGGAGTGCTTTCTTAGCGGCCTCTTCTTGGAGTGCTCTCAAAGCGGCCTCTTCTTGGAGTGTTCTCTTAGCGGCCTCTTGGAGTGCACTCTTAGTAGCCTCTTCTTGGAGTGCTCTCTTAGCGGTCTCTTCTTGGAGTGCTCTCTCAGCGACCTCTTCTTGTAGTGTTCTCTTAGCGGCCACTTCTTGGAGTGTTCTCGTAGTGGCCTCTAGTTGGAGTCGTCTCTTAGCGGCCACTTCTTGGAGTGCTCTCAAAGCGGCCTTTTCTTGGAGTGTTCTCTTAGCGGCCTCTTGGAGTGCTCTCTTAGCGGCCTCTAGTTGGAGTCGTCTCTTAGCGGCCTGTTCTTTGAGTGTTCTCTTAACGGCCTCTTCTTGGAGTGTTCTCTTAGCAGCCCCTTCTTGGAGTGCTCTTTTAGCAGCCTCTTCTTGGAGTGCTCTCTTAGCGGCCTCTTCTTGGAGTGCTCTCTTAGTGGCCTCTTCTTGGAGTGTTCTCTCAGCGGCCACTTCTTGGAGTGGTCTCTTAGCGGTCTCTTCTTGGAGTGTTCTCTTAGCGGCCTCTTCTTGGAGTGCTCTCTTAGCAGCCCCTTCTTGAACTTTTCTCTTAGCGGCCTCTTCTTCGTATTTTCTCCTAGCATCCTCTTGGAGTCCTCTTTTAGAGGCGTCTTCTTGGTCATTTCTCTTAGCCTCTTTCTGGAGTGTAGTGGCGGAAAAAAAGGGTTTTTCTTGCTGTTTTCTCTGCGCAGCAATATTGGCTTGGAGTTTTTTCTGTAGGGCGATAGCAGCCTCTTCCTGTGGTTTGCTCTGTGCGATAAAAAAAACTTCTTCTTGGAGTTCTCTCTGCGCAGCTACGGTAGCGGACACCTCCTGAAGTCTTCTCTGCGCGGTAATAAAGGCCTCCTCCTGGAGTTCTCTCTGCGCAGCTAAAGTAGCGGCCTCCTCCTGAAGTCTTCTCTGCGCGGTAATAAAGGCCTCCTCCTGGAGTTCTCTCTGCGCAGCTAAAGTAGCGACCCCCTCCTGAAGTCTTCTCTGCGTGGTAATAAAGGCCTCCTCCTGTAGTTTCCTCTGCGTAGCTATACTAGCGGCCTCTTCTTGCAGTTTTTTCTGCGAGGCAATAATGACCTCAATCTGGTTTTTTCTCAGTTCGGCTGCAGTATTAGCCCCTTCGTTATGTCTCTGCGCGGTAATTAAAGCCTCTTGTTGACGTTCCCTCTCGTATTCCTGTCTTTGGGCTTCGAGAAGACGCGTTTCCTGAGCTTCAGACATTTGCGGCCTGAAAAGAAAGAACACAATTAAAAAAAAATATTAGTTCATCGAAATCTAAAACTAGTTTTATGATAATCTTAGCTTTTGGCCCTGATAACGTCCGCGTGGAAGTCAGGAAACCGAGGGCAATTCTCGTAATTTTAGGAACGTTCACAGTCTGATCTCAGTCTCAACCTATAAAATCAAAAATAAACCTCTAAATTTATTTATTTAGCACACAAATGTACAGAGGTGGACTTAATACTATAAGCATTCTCTTCCAGTCAAGTTTTGGGTGATGCAGAGACATACAGTCGTAGGTACAATCATTAAAATTTCCTAAATTTTTGACAAGTTTTGACATTGATGGTCGCTAAGATGAGATTGCGACTAAACTTTGAATGTTTTTAATTACAAGAATTGACCTTCTCAACAGTGCAGACTGGTGCGCGCCGTGCCGCAACGCATTGCAAAAATCCTTCTCCACCATTTTCGTACATTATCTATGCACCAGCGCACAACACAAGTGGGACGCAACCCACTTTATCCCATTTGGTTGGGGTGTCCTAGATTAGTTTATTTACATTTAATCGCTTTTAAATAGACCAGCCAGGGGTAAATGCGTAATACTAACAGTAGCACAGTTGGCAGTTCAACACTATCACTAAAGTCTACTCAACAACGTAAATAACGCAATGAACGTTTCATTGCGTTATTTATTTATGTTGTTGAGCAGACAAATTGTTTTAACATATGAAGCAATGGATTAGCAATATCCTTCAAAATGATTCAGTATGTAATTTATAGTGTGTTACGCAAATAATAATAATAATATAATAATAATAATAATAATTATTTATATTTTTAAATGTTTTTATATCTTTTATATTCTAATATTTAAAAATATAATTTATATGTTTACATTTAAATAAAGGAAATAATAATAATAATATAATAATAATAATATATAATTGTACCTGGATCGATCCATCATCACTGACAGGACTATTGTTGCCAATAAGCCTGATATAGTGGTGGTGGATCGATCAGAGTGGCGCGCAATGATTGTTGACATAACCGTCCCGCATGATGAGAACCTCGGGAAAGCCGAGAAAGATAAACAAATCAAGTATCTTGACTTGGCTCGCGAGGTTGTCGACATGTGGCATGTTGAATCAGCAATCATTGTACCGATAGTCGTGACAGCCAATGGGTTAATAGCCAAGAGCCTCGACCAACACCTGAGGAGGCTCTCGTTGGGCAGCTGGATCAAGGGCTTGATTCAGAAAGCGGTACTTCTAGACACGGCTCGTATTGTCAGAAAGTTCCTCTCTCTGGAGCCCTGACCGCCGGTAGCTTGGACCCTGTTCCCGATACCGGTGGGCTACTATTTCTTTTTTTTTTTTTAATGTTTTTTTATCTTTTTGTTTATAAAAATATTTAAAAATGTAATCTGTTTGTATTTAAATGAGATAAAAGTAATAATAATATTTATTTGTTAAAAAAAATATACAATTAGATAATATGGTGATACACTATAATACACTTTATACCAATATAAATAGGGTTCTGAAAGTTGAAAGATGATTCGCGGCGGTCTTGGTTGCAAAGGGGAAGTACCAAAGTACTTACTTATAAGTAGCAAAATGACGAATGATACAATCATAGTAGGTCCACTGTATGTATAATTATTCATAAGTCTTACATAGATAACAATCGAGCATTCAGGTACCGCGTAACGTTATCGTACAATATTATCGTAAATATATGTATATTACAGTAGTAGTCGATATTATGTACAAACGCGACAGTTTGTATAGATGGATGGATGGATGTTTGTTACTCTTTCACGCAAAAAATACTGCACGGATTTGGAAGAAATTTGACACACATATAGTTTATAACCAGGATTAACACATAGGATACTTTTTATCCCGATTTTCCCACGGGATCGAAACTTATGCGGGTAAAACCGCGGGGCGCAGCTAGCTATTATCTTTTTAGCGTGTCGATAGCAATCTAAATGGACTCATTCGCCACTTGTTTGAGTATTATGAATAATACTAACACACACACCCTCCCTCACACACTTCCCTATGTGTTTGTTATTCTAGCGTATGGCACCCGTGTGTTGCAGCTGAAAATCAGCGTCAGGTGGTACACCTTTGTACCTGGTGGTACCTTTGTCATCTGACATTATGCTCAGCTGAGGGCTGAGCAAGAGAAGCCTGAGAAGAGGCCTGAGAAGCTAAAGAATCTTTGTTCTCTGTTTTGTATAGTTTTTAGGTGTATTTTTTGCTGTAATGCCAATAGACGCATTTTTCTTTCACACATACTCGTACCACACAAGAGCATGCATGCACTAAGTTCTCTTCATTTAATTTTATTGTATAAATTAACTTCTGACCGCGACTTCGCGTGAAATTTCTTCCTGTCGCATCGCATCAGGTGCCAGTTCGATCACTTCTTTTTCGCTTAGCGTTCATTCTCACTTTTTTTTTGCGCGGCTCCTAAATGCGATAGCGTGACGTTAAATAGCCTATAGCCTTCCTCAAGAATTGGGCTATTAAATGCAAAAACAATTTTTTACCGACTGGTGGTTCCAGAGATTACCTCCTCCATACAAACAAACAAATGTTACCTGTTTATAATATTATATTAAAATATTAAATATTAATGAATGTTAATATTATATTATAAAGTAATTAGTAATAATATAAGATAACTCTGTCCAACATTTTAAATCCATTTCGTTTTAAGCAATTCAAACCGCCCCGACTGTTTTATCCGGCGTGATATCGACCATATGGTGGTGCTGTTTAGGTTCACTTTTCTGTTTATAGGAAACTTGTTAGAAAATCGGAAATGCGTCTGTCTAGAATGGTGTTTATTAGCGACTACCTTACTGATGTCTTTGTGATGTCATCTCGCAGGTCAGCCTAGCAGGACATCGGCTGGTTATAGTGATTCTTATGACGCTAAAGGCTTGTTCGGACTGTGTTCGTAACTTAGGGCCGGTTTTTTGACCCGTAGTTTGTTAACTCAACCAATTATTTTTAATAATTGGTTGAGTTAACAAACTACTAACTATTAAAAATAAGAAGTAATGGTTAAATTTTTGGCAAATGTGTTTTTGAATCAATTTTTAGTTTATCTCTGCTCTGGCTGCTGTTATCTATGTGCACGTCAAACACAGGCAAGGGCGGGTTGTTTCACATCCACTTAACGCACGCGTATACGTCAAAAATGGCACTAACTATCGTCAAACCAAAACAAAACGTTTCAAATTATAATTAAAAAATTATTGTCTTGTCGTACGTCAAGTAATGACGAGTACGTAATCGTTATTTGACTTACGTATATTACCCTCATAGTCAAATGGGACTGCAGTCCAACACAAGCTCCATCCACGGAGGGGTCTCAATATGTTAAGACAACGGTCACCCATCCAAAGACTGACTGCGGCGAGTACAGCTTAACCTCGCAGTTCCATTGAACCGCGCGGTAACTAATTAACCCCGAGCCCCTCAATATGTAGTAAACTAGTATTAGGTACTTACTGTGGAGGGTCGCCCGGACTTTTAGATCCCTCGGACGCCATGTTTGAATTGCAATTAAAACTTCAAGTTTAGTGACAAATATGTACAACAAAAATTCAACACTTCCTTCTTGACACTAGATCAGTACTGAGGCTGGCTTGAATCATGAATCCGTATTTAATGCTGACACACAAACAACTCGAGTTTCTCTTATCAAAGTATTTCTAAGTATCTCTTTAAAGTGGATGCATATGCCTCGGTCATAGACAAGACTCAAGTCTCAACTCCACAATTTCCACCATAGGTAGTAAAAGAAATTTCTTTTTTGTAAATTTCCTTTTCAGGCATGTGTATGGAGGCGTAATAAGTTATGTTCTTTGTACAAGATTTTTATTGTGTTTAAACAGTGCATAATACGCCTATTTAAACACAATTAAAACCAACGTCAGTCACAGTGAACCTTTTCGGCGCACCTTAATACTGGTATCTCGAAGTTCAACCTAGGAGGTTGAACTTCGAGGTCAGTATAGTCAAATTAGTCAGCGCCTGACGTAAATTGACGTATTATTAGTAGCCATGTTTTTAATCACGTCTAAACTGTCTATGGAGTATCTTAATTTCACAGGACTAAACTAATATTTTATCTTCTGTCCTTTTTTTAATAAAATAGAAACAAAAAGATGCACTTAACTTAACTTTAGTTTAGTTTGTGAACAAGGGAATCGGCGCCACTGGTGCTCTTTTTATCAAGTGTTACCACTGACTTGCAGTTGACTTTACCAACCTGTACATGGCGCCATAGCCGCACCGGCGCCGGACTGCAAGTTAGTGTATATGAATGAATATCGTGTATGCGCCGCGCCGGAACCGCATGTGCACCGCATTGATGTGACATTCATTCGTATACACAAACTTGCGGTCCGGGGTGTGGCTATGGCGTCATGTACAGACGCCAGCAGGTCAAGCTACCCGAAACTGTCAAATTTTCCCAATCAACTTTGAACCTTAATGCTTTAACGATAAAGTTGAAAATCTATTAAAGAAATTTGACAGATTGTAGTAGCTTTATGTGCTCGCGTCTGTACATGAAGCATTATTATTATTTCTCACGACTCTTATTTTACCATAACAAACACTTTCATGGTTTTTGTATCGATAGTAAAGAGATCAGTCCCGAATACAATACTAATTGCTTATGTTGGGTGAATTCCGTAAATATTAGTACCGGAATCTACCTACCATAAACAATGATTCACTTATCAAGGCTTGACTAATGAGACAACAAGTAATTATAAATTATCTATTGTAATAATAAACTCTTCAAAAGTTCTACTTATCTGTTTTTCCGTTAAGAGTTTTTAATGACGCATGGTATCAATTTGATTTTGACAGCTGTTTTTTTTTCACAATAACAAGGGTGATTTTCGTAGTTCAAGTATTACAACTGTGCGTATTGGTGACAAGATCTTGTAACGCTTAGGTAGTGTGAGGCAATAATACTCCAGATGTACGACGAAAGTATATTAAAAAGTAAACGAGGAAGTGTGGCGTGTAGAGCGTACAGTGTGCTTTACAAAAATGTTACATGTCTTATCCTAAACTTAGGTGCACAAGTAGTGGCCTACTCACAACATTAAATCAACCAATAGGAACGCAGTTGGAATATTCGTATGAGATATAGTTCCTACAGAAATCCGTGCGGTGGCGCGCAGGTCGCCGAAACTATTCCCGCGCACAGCGGCGGCGAACGGATGTAAGTTCATGTGTTGCAGCTACAATTGTTATATTAAGTTTATGTTTTTCTATAACAACAATTACAAGCTATTAGCTACAATTTATAGAAAAACATAAACTTAATATAACATCACGCCTTTATTTCCCGAACGGTTAGGCAGAGGTGCGCACCTTTAGTACACCCACATTTCATAAGTTATCTTTAGGTCCCATGTGATAGGGGAGCGCCTATTGCCTTCAACCGGACAAACACAAATCCAGACTCCCGGGCTGTTACTGAAAAATTCCAGATGGAAACTCTCTTTTTTTTTTATTGTGTCGACAATTTGAATTTGAATTATTTAATAATGTGTGATAATTGTTTGATCATTAATTATAATCAGCATGTTTGTACCAAGACAATATTTGTACTCCGATGACGGCTAGACATAGCGTTCTTTAATAATTAAAACATCAGCCGATCGATTCTGTAAAATCTCACCGTGAAAAGTTAAGTGAAGTGAGCTTATAGTGAGCTGTCAATAGTGTCAATCCAGCATTAGTTGGAATGACAGCTCACTTCACGCTCACTTCATCTAAGTTTTCACGATGAGATGGTTACAGAATCGCACTGCTGTACCTAACTCATCTATGTTCAACAAATAAAAAATATTTGTATTTATTTATTCTTCTCTACCGTCTCTGGTCCTGTTATTTGGGGTCGGGTCTCCTCACTTTTCTGCGCCATGTTATGCGCTTTTCTGTCTTGAGGCCTCTTTTTATATTTGACCACCAGGTCAATGGCGGGCGGCCTCTGCCTCTGTTTCGTTCTTGCAGATTTAGTGCAATGTGTACCACATGATCTTCATTGCGTCTTTAAGTGTGTCCATACCATCTGAGGCGGTTTTCGGTAATTTTATCAGTCATTGATTAAATAGTTTAGTAAGCCAGACTTCCGCTATTGGTCCTAGGCTTTCCATAAATCTGCTGGTATCTCGTCCGGGCTCGTAGTTTTTCTGTTTTTAATTTTAGTTGCCTCCAAAATATCTACTTCAGGTATTGGTCCATGTGTAGGTTCACAGGGTATACGATTTTCATTCACTGCTGAATGAATCCGAATTCTTCGTTCCCTATTGAATGAAGAATTGGTTCCATCTAGTTTTGACGTTCAAAAGTGCCTTTACTTTTGAACGTCAAAACTAGATTTGAAATAAATTCTTTGACTTTGACATATCGGACAACTATTTTTTCCAGATGGAAAAACCCAAATGACACAAAAAAAAAACAACAAAAAATCATCATCTGCTTAGCCTTTCCCCAACTATGTTGGGGACGGCTTCCATTCTAACCGTATGCAGCTGAATACCAGTATTTTACATGGAGAGACTGCCTATCTGACGATACCCCTTGGTAAGACTGTTAAATAAAACAACAAAAAATATTATCATTGTATATCATTGTATTTACAAAATATTGCACTTGGCATGTGCCGCGACGCATTGACTTACATCTAACACATATTGCACAAAACATTGCACCGGTTATAAGATCGACAGTTCAAACTTAACATAAAATATTACATACAAGAACAGATTGTATAAGAATTAACATCATTTTACAGAATATTTTTCAATAAATATCATGTATTTTGCAGCGTATAGACACTTATCTGCTTTTATTGCTATGGGTACATTGTTGCGATAAGGTGAACTACACTTCGCGCGCTCTGTTATAGAGCGAGACGTGTGCGAGAGAGAGCTCGCAATGTTCGGGTTAGCGCGACATTGTAGCTGTAGCATTAAACGTATCTATAATAGTGCTTTTTCTTAACCGCTTACAGCTGAAATACAAGACATAATAAAAAACCAAGCCAATAAAAGAACATTCTGTTCTTAATTAGGTAAGTTTCCGTAAAATTGATTTAATTTCAACAGATAAATAGTATACACTACGTTTCACTAATTATTTAGATATACAAAAAAAAATTTCAAGCGCTTGTCTCACCCTCGTTTTTAATTAATCCATTCTCAGATAAATAATAAAAACTAGATAACAACAGATTCTTTAAAAACTTGGCAATGCACACTGCTGTGCACCAAAATGGACATTTTCCCTGTAAATAATTCTAAAACAAATCTTAGTTTTAATATTATTATCTTTAAAATAATTATTTTTACATTAAAATTGGTGAGACATGCGCCTAACTTTATAAAGTAAATATATTATAATAAAAGGAAAATTGCTAACAAGGTTGCTCAGGCGCAGACCGAGAATCATCATGAATAGAATAATGTATACCGACTTTTATAGTTACAAAGTTAAACCAGTCTCATTTCAATAAAATAGACTTATTTAAGAAAATGACTTAAAAGAATCAAAATCGTTTGTTTCATTTTCAGGAAAGACTTCTGTATAGCGAAAACTCACTAAGCCACAAAAAATATAGTTTCTTTTTTCTCTGAAAAAAAAAAAAACATTTTATTTTCGTAAATCTACCAGTAACTTGATACGTATCCTATAACTTTTAGGATTACGCACAATTTAATGATATTTCATCCCTTTTTTTAAATTAATTGCTCAACTGGGCTTTTTGCTCTACAGGGACGTTTGGTCAAAGTTTTTCACGTTTTGTGCATCTTGAGTTACGCGTAGTGTTCCGGAACTTACATAGGACAAAGTTCTAGTAGTTCAAGTAAACGTAGTAAAAGGTATTCATCAGGATATAGCATATTTACAACGTGTTCAAGTCACATTTTGTTCAGTTCGGACACAACCTTATAATATCCAGTTCTAAAACTTTTTGATGAAAGTGTAAACAAATCAGCACCTTGCGTAACATACTATCAATCAGCATCTGAATCATCTTCAAAGATATTCCTAATCTAGTGCTTCATATTCATTGTGTTATTTAACGCAATGAATGTTGTTGAACTGTCAAAATGAAAGCCATTGCTACTGTTACATTCATCTGTCTTGCGAAGGTTACAACTTTATGTGTATCCACTTTTTCCAACAATTATTGTTTGAATAACAATATTATATTGTAACTGAAAAGTCGTCGACGAAAATTGAAGACACAAAAATAACCTCAAATGTCATCTATAAGGAGATTTAAATTTAGGATTTACGGTTTCAGTATTCAAATAAATCATTTTATTTGTATGTGGCACAACAATCTGCCATTCACAGATACGTTTTACATTTTCGTCAAATTGTTTGGGAATCGTGGCACATTTGTTTACATTTTCGTCAAATTGTTTGGGAATAGAGTATAGTAACGTTTAGACGCTTTTTTTTATTGCTGAATAGGCCTGCTCTTGACCTCGATCACGCCTGATAGAAAGCGATGGATGAGGTCTATGATGGAACGAGCGTGCCCAGAAGATGTCTGTTCACTCTTGCTTTGAAGGCAGACGGGGTAAATTTGGAAGGGAACACAGACGCTGGCAGAGAGTTCCACATTTTGTGCGCATAATACATGTGGAGGACGCTTTATCGCGTTTAGTTTCAGGGTCGGTAAATGTAGTGTTCAGTTCACAATAGTGAAGTAGAGATAGACTGCACCACCGCCTACTTGCACTAAGTTATTACTAAATACAGGGTGTGTATTAAAACTAAAACAATTTTTGACAAAATGGAATCAGTTCCTGACTATTCTCGAAAATTCTGTATGTATGTCTCATTATAGGTGCCTTATTTCGGTTAAGTTCCAGTCCTGAAATAAATCTCAGCATAAAAATAACGATAAGTATATCAATCAAGTCCTGAAAGTCCCGTTATTAGGTCCAATTTGACTATACTTAACTAACTAGCTAAGATCAGTTAAGTATCAAAGTATTTCAAGCAGTCTAATTCAATACACCATACTATGTAAAATTACATTTTTACAAATACATAAATTCTGACTCTCATTCTGATTCTTATTCTGATTCTGACTTTGATGCCAACTCTGATTCTGATTCTAATACACATCCTGCACACTAAATTATTCTATGTATAAAGGTTATTTTCAAAAATAAATAACTACATACATAGTTTTAACATTAACAATCGATATACTTTATAGCCTTATTTTAAAATAAGGTGGTATACGTGTATGAGATACAAAACTTAGTAAAAATACGTGAATATACAAGTTTTTTTAATTATTCATCAAGAAAGCATGTGTCACGGTCTATTTGTGTATTTACACGATGTTTTTTTGCAAGTGATGAGGCGAAATATACAAAAATAAAACGTGTTATTGTTAAAATAGCATGCGTTTTCTGTAACGTTATTTAGCATGCTATTTTCTCTCTAGCTACAGGAAAAAAGCTCATCACTTGTGGGTGCTAAAAAAAGCATCGTGTAAATGGGGCATTCTTCCAAAAGGTTAAAACTTTCGGAGCATTGGCACGATATTCCGACCAACGATGTTATGGAACTTTTTCTCGGATTTAAATCCGTTGGTATGTTATGTGACGTCAATAGAACGCCTTAAGTAGTCATTCAAAATGACGTAGTTTTTCATTTCGTATCATTTTGTGTACCTATAAAATAATTTTGTCAAAACATATTGCACTTTTCGTTAAAAATATATTAATTAGCTAAAAATATTGCACTTTCCAACCATTTGGAATAATTTTCATTTATTTTGGTTTCGTATTTTTATATTACAATAATATTCAGATCCAATATTATTGTGAATCAACACCCTTTTGCCTTCACAATATTTTTTTTTAGAAATTCTCTTTTAGTAGTTTTGTTAAATGACAATGGCCATGAATTCTTGCTTCTGTAAATAATAATGTCAGCTGGTTCTGATATTATTATCATACAGAAGCTAGTAGGTTATCTGACTTCAGGTAGATGCATTTACAAGATGCTGACAACACAACTATAAATTTCTCCAAAAAGCGAGAAAAAATATTACATCTTGTACTCGTAACACACCCAAAGCAATGTCAGTTGAATTACTTGTACAATCATTTTACATTAAACCATTTTTTGATTTGGTTACATTCGTTTGAGATTTCTCGACGCCTTATAACGTTGCAAAAATTATTACAATTTAATTCACATTTAAATATAATTATTTATATGAAATGAGATAAATCAACGTAATAAGGCGTCATCTCAAGCCATACCCTCTGCTTTAGGGTAAGTACCCTAACGTGTCCTCTAGACTAGCGTTCCTGCTGAGGGGCGCGTGTGCGAACAGCGCGGCGGCGGGGACCCGCTGGCGGGGCCCGCACAGCGCGGGCGGGGGCCCGGCGGGCGCGTAGGGCCCCGGCGCGCGCGCGGCCCCCGGGCCCCCGCACAGCGCGCGCACGTCGGTGCGCTGCGACAGGCGCACGTCGGCGAACAGCGCGGCCATCTCTGCTGACTTCTTCACTGAGAGAGCCTCCTGCGACCCCGCGCCCGTGCTGCGGACTGAAATGAAGGATTTTTTTAATAATAACATCGCACAAACCAACCTAGGACGTTGTCAGCCTAACAGGTCTTAGTGTGAGGTAATTATGTCCTTCAGCCAGAGCATAAACTTAACTAAGCAACTACACGTTAACGCCACCCCCTGTGTGCTTATAGCGTCGCTAGTCAGAAAACAGCAAGGAAAGGAATCAAAATGAAGAAGGATGTTTTCGTAGTATAATTCATTTATACCATTCCGAATCTACATAAAGTTAACCTCTTTCTCCCCCGTTTACATACACAGATGCGACACAAACCCAATATTAGATAACAACTTACTTAACAAACAAACGCTCGAATGAAACAAATTTTGTTCGAACGCGCTATTTTAACGCGCGCTTCTTTTATCGCACGTTATGAGAGCATAATCATCTTCTTGTCCTTCTCTTTCTTCCATTCTCCTCTATCAACCGTCACGCTATCATTGACTCCCTTTTCTTTCATATCATTCGTTACATGAAATGAATCCATCCATCTTTTCTTTGGCCTTCCCCTCCCTCTCCATCCATCAACATTTATTTTCACTCTTTTAGTCACATGCGCTTCAGCCCTCCTCTTCACATGCCCATACCAAACCAAACGATTACCTTTCAACTGTTCTGTCACTGATGCAACTTTCAAACTTCCTCTTTACGAAATACAAACCGTGTGTCCGATGGGATTGTCCATCGGTATTCAACCTTTCTTCACCTATTTATCTCCTTTAGGGGACGAATTTTCATTAATCCTTCCTCAGTTCTAGTTCTCGTTATACAAGATACTCTTTTAAATAACTTCTGTCTATGCAGACACAGCGGTTTAAGCTGTGCGTTGCCTGACAGTAACTGAATGTATGAATTTACGATTTTTGTTAAGTAGAGTGATTGAAATAAATTCAGGGATCCTTACCAGTAAGTCGCTGCATGTTCCTGGCCCGCGGCTTGTTCTGCAGCAGCAGCTCGTAGTCCAGCGCCACGCTGTCGGAGCTGCGCGCGCGCCGCCCGCGCTCCGAGCGGCGCCGCCCGCCCGCGCCCCACCGGCTGCAACATTACAACTTGTTGCTTAATATCACTGTCTATTATACCGCATTCTTTGTTCTGGTCCATTCTTCTTATCTATACTCATTCATATTATACATTAATTACATTCGCTTGTCGTGTCCGTCTGTGTGACCGCATTGTTCTACTATACTAATACGGATTTCAATGCGGTGATCCCATCATTTAGAGAATTTAGAAGGTTTATTTGTTTAATCCATTTGTGGCGGCATCTGCATTGCCACATGCGAACTACACACATCACACTGAGGTCACGCAAAATCCTGCATCGGGCAAGCAGAGTTTACCGCGCAACTAGCATATATACAACGTCCCGATATAAATCGTCGGGCAGGTGCCCATCAGGACACAACACCTGTCTGGTCGAAGGATCCTCACTTTTGTATGGAGGATGAGTAAACTTTACATTTATATTAAACTTACTAGAGAAATCCAGATATATTTTCAAGTCGTAAAAACTGTGCGAAGCAGTTATGGGTCAATAGCTGGCTTTGCACAAGTCTGAGGCTCTCTTCTTCCTTGGGCCTTGGGATGAAGCCAACTTGGGATGCACACATCACTATGTGTCGTGCATCGGTGTCGAGTCGACGATGAAGTACCTAGGACTAGTCCTCGACAGCCGGTGGAACTTCGGCCGCACTTTCAGCAATTGTTCCGCAGGTTGACGAGCGTTGCAGCTGCTCTTGTGGTCGTATGTCTGTGTGTTGGAGGCCTGTTCTACTGTGGGAAGCCTCTAGTTACTTGTTATAGTGGCAATGTCTCACCTTGTTCTGCCGCTCTTGTCGTCTTGTGTCCTGATTCTGTCACAGGAGTTGTTGGAGACCTGCTCTACTGTGGGAAGCCTCTGTTTACTTTTGACAATGACAATATCTCACCTAGATCTGCCGCTCTTGTCGTCTTGTGTCCTGATTCTGTCGCAGAAGTTGTTGGAGGCCTGCTCTACCGTGGGAGGGCTCTGTTTACTTTTGACGATGATAATGTCTCACCTAGATCTGCCGCTCTTGTCGTCTTGTGTCCTGATTCTGTCGCAGTAGGTATTGGAGGGGCTACGTAGGTACTCCATACTGTGGGAGGCCTGTACCCTCCGAGGCCCGGTGCAGTAGCACTTATTGCTGTCTGCGCAGCTTTCTGAGTCGCAGGAGCAGTAGCTGAAGTCACCGTCGTAACATTCCCTGGAATTACGTAAGTACTTTGTTAATACAATTATTTCGCTACGAGTTTCTACTTTGGTAGTTTATTTAAAAGATAATTTTATTCGTGCGGTTAATTATTATTTAGTCGACAGCTTACACAGGTAATACTGATGCTGCTGGGGAGTTTGTTGCGCCACTTCTTCTTCCCAGCGAAAGCATTAGGAAGTGGTGACGAGCGGGCGTTTTGGGGGACTGTCTTATGTAATTTTGACGCTCGAAAAGTGCTGATTCTCAGCCTAATTTGAATAAATGACTTTTGGTTTTGGCGCTATTTGTACAGTTAAAGATTTTGCTGAAGCTCTGGAATTGAGGACCTAAAAGTAAGGGAGAGAGGACATTTTCTGAACTGTAACTACCGACTGCATCGCGAAAGTAATTAAAGAAAAAAAACACCTGCTAATAATTCCGTTTAATCGTCAAACAATTCCACTAATCAAGCCAAATATTTGGTGAAATTAATTCCTAAATTCAACTGTAAATAACTCTTAATTCAGTTCAGTAACTCACACGTCCCAGCCGTCTGACACGCTCTGATTACCCTCCACACATTTCATTTCTACTACCAACTAGTTAACACTAAAATCAACCATAACATAAAGCAATAAGGTCGAGATTTAACTGTTAAAAAGGATATTTAATATAATTAATACTACTATCTCTGCAACTCCTATTGGTCGCAGTGACCAAGACGTCGAAAGTAGAGAAATTTTTCATTAAAACAACTAAATTAATAATGTGTGTGGATTGTTTTTATGAATAATTTAATATTGTTATATGTTTTTTCTTAATTTTAGAATAGGGTTTTTATTTGCAGTTATTTTTCGCCCTATTACTTTAGCTGAGTGGCCATTATCAAGAGTAAAAAAACCTCTTTATGTTAACTATACTTTTTCGGTTATTTCAATCTATGTACAAAATATTACCTTCAATTACACACACACACACATAAATTCACGCCTTCTTTCCACGGGGGTAGTCAAAAATTACAGAACGTCACCCAAGGAGACAAAAATTGCGTAAAAAAAATGCTAAGATTTCAAAAAAATACTTTCATTTTGTCACAAATATGGGAATATGTCACTCCAACCTGGTAAAGTGGGAATACCTCGACGGAACGGCAGTAGGGTGTGGTTGTGGAGCTATTTCGCAAACCATGCTCCACCTCCTATCGTACCCTCTGCATCTGAAAAGATAAGTGACCTCTGCGCTGCCACTGATGACGCCGTGGATGTGGCGAAGTTTTGGGCCAACAAGATTTAAAATACAGCCGTGCCAGCGACATGAAGACGAAGAAGACAACAGCTGAAAACCTCACAAAATCTAGCTAGATCTTTATACCAATATTCTGCAATAATCAATTGATGTTAAATTGTGGCCACTTTAGCCAAATGTCAATGATATAAACATGTTGGCCATTGCGCAAATTGCTAAAACTCACTTTTAGTTTTATCGCGGCCATTATCGCAAATATATCTAAATTACTTTCGACATTCTTAAAGCAATAATCATTTGCTTCTTGTAAATCTTTGGAGTTTGCGAAATATTATGTCTTGACGAAATTTAAAATTGAAGTTAATGATGTATCTCGGTTACATTCATTCTTATGAGATATACAAAAATACTTGGAAATAGTTATATATGGAGATTTCTAGATTTAAAAAAAAATGTATTCTCAAAAAGCCTCAAAGTCACAAATAAAGCTTCTAAGGCAAATTATAAATACAAGGTGTAACAGAAATAAATGCAAGTTCTGAAAGTAGTTTGTTCATAATTAACTACTAAATCGATTTAAGTAACTTTGAATATAAGTTTTTTTTGTTTCAAACATTATGTCTTTAGCCATACAGACCGCCGATTGTGCCAAAGAAAATTTAAAAATATTTTACTTAATTTTTTATTAGACTCAATTTTAAATGCATTAAGTATGCTAGGGTCTACAGGGTCAAGGGGACCATTGTATTATACTTTTAAATCAATTCCCTAATTGGGGTGTATGAGGTTTTGCGTTGCTTTTGTTACATATTGTACAGACGCCAGCACATCAAGCTACTACAATCTGTCAAATTTCTTTAATAGATTTTAAACTTTATCGCTAAAGCATTAGGTTCAAAGTTGATTAGGAAAATTTGACAGTTTGGGGTAGCCTGATGTGCTGGCGTCTGTACAACCTTCATCACAATCATCACTGCATCAATTATAATACACCCATCCAATCCATTTAGTTTTTAGGAAGGATGGTATTTGCGAGTAAATATTCAGCTGATTTAGTCGGCATTCATAATCAGCCTATGAACCCACTGCTGGGACACAGGCCTCCTCTCTACGAGAGGGACTGGCCTGTAATCTACTACGCGGGCCTATTGCGGGTGGGTAGATGTCACATGTCTTCGAATTTTTGGTTCCAGGCCTATGCTGGTTTCCTCACTCCTAAAGGACCTAACGTGATGTTAAGTAGCCTTTAGCCTTATTAAAGACAATTCTTGAATAAGGCTTTTGACTGAATTTTTGTTCCGGAGATTATATACTTGGACATCCAAGTCCACGTCACGGCAGCACACGATAACACAGGGAAGTAACATACATGGAAATATATGACGACGCTTTTCCGTCAACGATAAACGTTATAACGTGCACGTATTTCCATACTTTTTTACGGAATTGGACGTGGACGTCCACGATAATATCATCACGTTAGAAATGATAAAAGCACACAATACGATACTTTTCTAACATACCAATAAGGCAATAACCTACCATACATATATATATCTACTTTCCTATCACAGGTATGCTGGAAATGATTTCTTTAGAAATAAGCATTACCTTTGTACCCATTGTACCCTTACTCTTCCTCTTCCTTTGTACCAACCCGCACTGGGCCCGCGTGGTGGATTATGGCCCACTCCTCCTCTCACAGAGAGGAGGCCTGTGTCCCAGCAGTGGGAACATTATAGGCTGATTATGTGTGTTATGTGTTGTACCCATTTCCCTGTTCTTTTTTTTCTTGTCTGTTTATACACCGTGTTCTTCACGTTATCTATAAACATTGGCAAACGCTTCTATAGCTTTTACAAATCAAATCTAACAAGGAAAGTAGTACTTAAAAAGGCTTCGTTACAAAGATATTTGTAATTTAATTTAATGAAATTTAATTGAGCTATGCAGTAAGAAAGGGTCTTAATTTGAAATTTAATTTAATTTTGACAAGTTTCAGCCCGCCAAATATCTTATTAATGAAAATACGACGTTGCCAATTCGGTTAAAGAGGCATGCATATCGGGTCAAGGTATTTAGTCTGTATGAAAATCAACAAAAAATAAAAAATAAGAATTCATTAATGTGTCCATAATGAAAAATGCTTATTTCCACGGTCTAAACATCTGGTCGAAGTTTATGTATATCGTCCGGAACACGGTGTATTGTATACATAAATGATTAAATAAATAATAAAAAATATATACTCACTTCGAACAATCTTTGCAGCTCTTACTTAAAAGCTTTGACTTGGCTGAATCCTTGGGCTCCACCGCAGAGCAATAGCACTTGGATTTACTTCCACCCTTTAACGAGCAATAACATCTATCCACACAACTTTCAGATTCACATTCAGAACAAGACACGTAACCACTCGAACTATTCCTGTTCTGACAGCCTAGTCTATTGCTCAGGGTAAGAAAATCCGAGTCTTCTGACGTCGACGTCCTCTCTCCCGGCCTGGATTTTCCAGTTCTTTTTGAAACATGGACGATCTTGTCGGATCTTTTCGAATGCCTTTGTCTCGATGCTTGTCGCTTTGGGGGAGGTAGCATGGGCTCTTTGGGACGAAACTGCCGCAAATCATAGCTGGAGGTAGAAACGGAGCTTTCCGAAACCGGGTCTTTCGCTAAGTCCAGGGACCCGGGTGTTTTGTTCTCTTTACTTCTTATGTCTTTGCCGAACGGCATCCGAAAGACCGTTCGGAGTCCGCTCGCGCCTTTCAATATCTTTCGTCTTTTGTTTTGAAACAAACTGTTTCTTCTTAGTATCTTTTTCTTTTGCTTCTTCATAATTGCTTTGCTGTGCTGAAAGATTTCGTCTTTCGTTAAGGTTACTGCTAGTTTCAATAGGAATTCTTTGTATATCGGCTTCAGATCATTGAAGGACATCCCTTCCGCGTCTATTATGGCATTTAGGATCTCGTCCATCGAATGCAAGTTCTCCTGAACTTTGAATTCGTTAAAAAGTTCATTGAACCCTAACGGTGAGCCACCTCCTTTCTTACCGTTGTTTCTGGAATTTAAAATTAAAGTTAAATTATTCCGTTTTTTAATTATCAACTGCGATACTAAACCCAAGTACGCACGGACGTAAAAATATCGCGAGGGGATTTTATCTAACACTAGATTTTCAACTCTCGGTGTTGAGCAGAGCGTTGAAATTCCAGTGCGCGAAAAAAAATCGCCGCAGAAAAAACGCGCCCGTGCTACTTGGGCACATGTTTGGAAGCAGTAAGTACAGAACAGTAAGTACAAACAGTACAGGGTTATGAAAGTAACATCTTTGGTAGTATCCAACAACTTTTTCCATTTCTTAGAATAACCACAATGATTTGTAAGATTTGCTTTAGCTTAATTAAGGCGTGCTAGAAATCATAATTAAGCCAAAGTTTGCACAATAGAGCAGATTTAGCCAGTCACTGATCAAATTAACGACAACACGAATGGGAAAATAGTAATAAAATTAACAAAAAAACATAAAGCAGAGTACATTGCCTTTCTCAATAAGGATGTTGCAAGTTGCAAGTGTAATGATAGTTAAAAATAACTCAGCGGCGTATTGGATCAGAGGAATGTAGCGGACGCGCTTGCGTTGCCACAATTACGAGCATGCGAACGCCCGCAACACTCCACTAAGCATGCTCTATGCGCCTCTCGTTACAGCAATTTGAACGAACATATTGATCATGTGAAAAACTCAAGATGTCAGCGTGCATTGGGTAAAAGGAAATAACAGCTCAAGCGTACCAACGAAATTGCTAAGAACGAAATTTCAACACTTGATTTATACACTAGAAACAATTTTAGAAATACATACCTGTGTCCAATCGACTTGTACCTAGTAAGTCCACCCGCGTTCAGGAAGCTACCCGAGCGAGGAATGGCTACTTTAGTCAATATATCTCCGGATTCGTTTATAGACTTTCTTCCACTTTGACTTCTCCGTAGAGGCTCTTTGGGAGGCTCCGGTGGGGCTTCCGAAGGCGGCTTTATAGGTATCGGAGGAGGTAAGGTCGGTGGTCTCTGTAAACTTTTTCGTCGTTCCAATTCTCTAAATAGTTCTATTTTCTCGGAAACCTTGCTTCGGACGGACGATTCACTACTGTGCATGTGTTTAAGGTTTTGGATCTGACGATGGCCAGGATTCTGAGCCTTTTTCATGGACTTTTTCGAGCCCTGCGTATCGCTGCCACTCGTGTCGTTATGCTTTATAGAATCCAGCTTGGCTTTCACTTCTTCTACTGTGATTCGTTTCACATCGGCGGGAGGGATCGACGGAGGTGGGGGAAGGCGCGGCAGGCTCTCTGAAGATAACTTCTTCGTCCTTTCCAGCTTGGGTTTTTCTGTGTAAGATTCGCAGGCAGAGAACCCATCTGCTCTATCACTGTCGCCACTCATCGAAGACGTGCTTCTCTTCTTGCGGGGCGGCCTGATTGGTATTTCGTTTGGCGACATGCTGCTTCCAACGCTCATACAGCTGACTCCGTTTCGATTCTTGAGCTTCTTCTTGTCATTGTGACCTTGCCGGCTCATGTGCGCCATCAGCGATTTGTATAACGTGGCCGCTATCACGATAGCGTCCTCTGTCGTCTGACATACAAACCCATGACACTCCAGCTGCTTCGCGACGCCGATCTTCCTCATCACAACAGCGAAAAGGGGTGAATGCGAGTTTTCGTTGTGGGAGAGGATATACTTTTTGTCTGGTGACTCTAAAGTTTTGAAAAGGGCTTGTCGGTCGATGTTATCAGGATCGGTGATAAGGGGCAGGAAGGCGTAGCAAAGATCGTGGTCGTCTTCTTCGGAGGGTTGAACGACGAATTTTACGGCTGACCAGACTGCGATCGTGGGGAAGGGGTTCAGTTGTTCAAGGTCGCCTTTATCGCCTTTGTATCTTACTTTGAGTCCGCTTTTTGAGATTTCTAATCGTCCATTTAGGGCGTTTTTATGGCGGTAGTTTCTCCTATATGTGAAGTATAGGTCTCTCAAGGGTGTCTGGAGTCCTGAGAGGCTGGTGACCTTGCTGTGCAGGGGCGTGGAGCCGAGGTAGTGCACATTGAAGATGTGCACGCCGATGGACTCGATCGCCTGTTTGGATTCGCCCGCCATGTCCGCGAACATCCGTTCTATGCGATCCTGCACTGTGTTGTTACTGACTTTGCTCTGGCAGTAGCCGTCGTCATCTTCGTAGATCGTTACTTTGCCTTCGTGCGTCGAATTCGCCTGGAACAAAAATTTTCTTTAAAATATAAATTCAATATGGATCTTGCCTATTTTTTGGTCAAAGAATCAGCATCGCCATACAACGGGGCAATGCTGCCAGCATTCTGGGCACTTTTCCCGCTGACAGCGATGCGGACGAATATTTTAATTCCCTATGATACTTTACCCTTGTTTTGTTTTATTGACATGTTCATATTATTATTTTAGATCTCTTAGCTTATATATTATGTAAATATTATTTTAATATGGATCTTCCGTCAAAATTTCTATAAGTATTATGAAAATAGCCTCGGTCATAACAACAATAAACTGTTCCAAAATAAAGTATTTACAACAAAGTGGTCGGGCGAGAAATAAAAATAAATTTCTACATAAATACTAATTATAATGAATCCAATAAACACAGTACATCCGCGTATGACTTTGTATATAATACGAGTACCTATATATCTTTACATAAGTAGACCGTGCAGGCGTGCCTACCGAGATGTTTGATGAGCGAAACTTTTATATTAATTGTTTTGATTAAATTAACGAAGAGTACGGATTCATCTTCCATTAGGTTTTCTGCAGCCCGGAATCTAGATTCATGCCCAGTTAGGCTTGCCCCCTAGTAGATAAGAAATGTGGGTTAATCGTTCACCTCTGCCTAACCCATCGGGGAATATAGGCGTTATGTTATGTTAGAGATCTATCGCTACTCAACCGTCGACGATAGGTGGACACGTAGAAATGCCTGATATTATTTTATTTTATTTATTATTTATTTTATTTTATTGTCTTTGGGTGGCTTACAGCTAAATAAATAAATAAATAATAAATTTTCGAGCTCAGAATAATCGGCCTATTCCAGTAACCTATCATAATTTTGATAGAACTCGAATAGTGTTTCCGTTTCATAACCAAACGACGTCTAACTCAGTCCAAGCCCAAACCTTCGAATCAGTTATTGTATTTTTCACTTAATTCCGACAGCCGTAAAGTTTTAAATGCAAAATTGAGAAGATACATTTGGGTTCAAATTTACATTTCTGTATTAAGGGCTGATTTTTCCAACGCCAGATAACTTTATCGGAGGAATCATTTTGAATTTTTGACAAGTCTTCCTTAAAAAATCTGTCAGACGTCAATTTTATTCCATGAATAGAAATTATCTGAACATATTTGATAATAGATATAATTAACAATATTTTTAATTTGGTTATTTCAGTGTATCTACTAACATCCGTCAACAAGTTTCACATTAAATTCAAAGTGTTAACAATTAACTAGTATTGGATTTAGAATTTTAAGTTTTTTTTTTGTTTTCTCCGCACGTTTTCTCATATCACATCTGACATTGGCAGAATTGTCGACATCGGCACCATTGCCATAGAGGAAAATAGAGAGAAAATTATCTGTCGATTGAAAAATCACCCCTGAGAACTTTAAAAAAGTCGGAATAAAGTTCGAAATTAAAGAATGTCTCGATGATGGTTCAAACCGGGTCTCAAGATACATCTTGTTTTGTAATAAGACCGTTGTCTTAAATTATTGGGAGTTTTCTGCGCCACTTCTTCCCAGTTCGGGCGGGTCACGGGATCACGATTGACAGTTCAACAATATTCATTGCCTTTTTACGTTGTAGAGCAAACAGTTTTTTTTAACATATGAAGCAACTAGCTGCGCCCCGCGGTTTCACCCGCGCAAAAAATATCCTATGTGTTAACATAGGATACTTTTTATCCCGATATTCCCACGCGATCGAAACTCATGCGGGTGAAACCGCAGGGCGCAGCTAGTTGCTTTAACCAGGATTAACATCCTGGTTATAAACTACCTGTTTGCCAAATTTCATCCAAATCTGTTTAGTGGTTTTGGCGTGAAAGAGTAACAAACATCCATCCATCCATCCGTACAAACTTTCGCGTTTATAATATTAGTAGGACAGTAGGATGGATTAGTTATAATATATCAAAATGATTAAGATTGTGTTTGAAAGTCTGTTACGCAATATTACAGAATATAACCCTACCTACTTCAAGTGCGATTGATGGTTACAATATCTCATTTTAGTACATAATATATCTATTGTGTTAGGTAACTCCAATTACAGGGATTTTAATACTTAATTAACATTACGACATCCGCAGTCATTGGGCTTAGTTGTGGTAATAGTTACTATGTATCTTACTGATGTATGTAGTTTGTTACTGGGCCGTCTTGATCTGATACCCTTTGCAATCCATTGTAGGCTATTGTAACCATTTTGTTAGTTGCGAGATGCAATTATTTCTTGATTAAGGTCTAATTTTGCATTCTCATACTTCGTTTCTTTTATTATTTCGTTTTTGTGTGAGACTTCGGCTAACTGAACTGTATCGATTGGAGCAATGGATTGGGATAATTAATCTTATACTTAAAGACAGGTGAGCATTTTACCACTCAAAATCAAAAGTAATTTATTCAAATTAGGCTGAGAATCAGCACTCTTCGAATGTAATATTGATATTACAAAAGACAGTCCCCCAAAACGTCCGCCCTTCACCACTTCCTAGTGCTTTTGCTGGGAAGAAGAAGTGGCGCAATAAATTCCCCAACAGCACAGCTGTCACACTGAACAGTAACAGTGAGTGAGCAGTGGTGAACCAGCGGTGACGACCGTGACTTACGAGTTGTATGTCCTAGGTTCAAACCCAGACAGGCGCTTTACTTTGTGTAAATTACTTCATCACCACTGCTCTCTAAACGGTGAAGGAAAACATCGTGAGGAAACCGGCATGTCCTAGAACCATTCAAAGACATGTGCCACCCACCAACACGCACTGGGCTCGCGTGGTGAATTACGGCCCACTCCCTCTCACCGAGAGGAGGCCTGTGTCCCAGCAGTGGGAACATTATAGGCTGATTATGCTATACTTAAAGGGGAAGCCCTGGGGTACCCCGCGATATTCAAATCTTGCGTTTTTTGCAATTTGCAGGTCAATGTCAGGTTGTATGCCAGCCTGGGTTCGAACCTACGACCTACAACTTGAAAGTCGCGGCAGTTACCACTTGGCCACCACTGCTCTACACTCTGTTTGAAAATTTATTTTCTTAATATAAACGTTGCCCCACTCTAGGAATTTCTCCTGTATTGTGGGTGCCTTTACAGACATTTAAAGTCACATACACAAACAGCCAGACCCGGAACAACTACTTGTAAGTCATACAAATATTTGTTCCGCGCGGGAATCAAACCCGCAACACGCAGCGCAGCAGTCAATCGCTTAACCACTGCGCCAACCGTGTCGTCTGCGCCAACTAGGATCATCATATAAAGCTTCACCTTTGGTCTTCCTATCCTTTACATCCTGTCTGCCAATTTTGTGATCACCGTTATTTTTTTTAATTCATAAAAGTATTCTGTCTAGATTCTAACATATTTAGAGTAAGTACCTTTGCGTGCAAAGCCGTAGGGAACACCTAGCATAAAAATGATCGAGATGTATAAGAAATCAGTAATAGTAAAGTATACCCGGTCAAATAAAATTAGCTAGCGAAACTCTTCAGACGTGATGGGTATCGATATCCAAACACGATAAAATAAAAACGAATTTGATGATTTTTAGGGGTCTACGACAGCTGGTAGTGTGGTTACTTGAATTATGATTTGAGATAATATGTTTTATCGTTAGATATCTATACAAATCACGTCTGTGAAGTTTACACAAAAAACAAAACAGATTTTGAAACTGATATTTCAAGTAAATAGGTACACTAACATATCTTCAAATTGATTTTCTTTTCATTGTATCACGTTTAGAATGATATCGATAACCATCACGTGTGCGGAGTTTCGCTAGCTAATTTAATTTGACCCTGTATAAACATTCTAACTAAGAAATATTCGATTCTGAGTGTATCCTACTAATATTATAAACGTGAAAGTTTGTATGGATGGATGTTTGTTACTCTTTCACGCAAAAACTACTGAACGGATTTGAATGAAATTAGGCACAGAGATGGTTTATAATCAGGATTAACATATGGATACTTTTTATTTCGATATTCCCACGGGATCGAAACTTATTCGGGTGAAACCGCGAAGCGCTGCTAGTCATATCTATGTAGCTATTGATGACAAAGACTGCAAGTATGCATTTCTCACGAACGTTAATGTCAACTCAAGAGTTAACAGGTGTCACCAAGAATGTCTAATTTACATTATTATGAAGCACGTGCATTTGTTGTGAGACATTGATATGACATGGGCACGAACCTGCGACATTTACATACACAACACACACATGCTGTTACATTTCTGAAGGTTTTTATGCTTGAGATTATCTATTTCAATTAGTCAATATGTAACACACTAGCTTCTGTCCGCGTCTTCGTCCGAGTGAAATTTCTTGTCCCCCCGACCCACCTCGTCACATCGCATGGCCTGCCAGCGCTGTTACTTCATTTTCGCTTCTCTTAAAACTGTCACCAAATTGTGTTTAGGTAATGCTAGTTGAAATAAACATAAATTAATGTAAATTCAACCTTAAACGCAATACTTAAAGTTTATTTCACAAACCTTTGTACAAAAAGCAATAATTTTTTACGACCGATACCCACTGATCAACATATATCAAAACAAATTCAAACTTACACGCATGTCTTAAAGTTCGAATTACAAAGTGCCAAAAAAAACGATAAAGAATAAACAATCGATGTTGCGTGATGTTAAATATAGCCTTCCTTAAAAGACCAGACAGCCTAGGTAGAAGCTTCATGAAAAATACTGGTGTTCAGCTGCATCCGATCAGACTGGAAGCCGACCCCAACATAGTTGAGATAAGACTGGGCAGATGAGTTAGCATAGCCTTACCTATCTGGATGCAAGTCGTCGAACAGTCCGTCAACCTTGTGCTGTATGATGATCATATAAATGGAGGTAATGTTGCAGGAGCCTATGTGCAGTGCTGACACGCTCTTTATGCCCTTGAAGTTTTTATGTAGGTACATTTTGTTTTTTTTTTTTGCATGAGTATAGTTTTCATTTTATTTATTGGTATATTCGCGTGCTAGCTGTTATATATGGCAAATAATTTAATTTAATGTTCTGTGTCTCGTAATGTGTAAATATCCTATTGTATAAAAGCAAGTTTTTCTTACTGAACAGACAGCTGTGCGGCTGGGGAGATTGTTGCGCCACTTCTTCCTAGCGAAAGTACTATGAAGTGGTGAAGGGCTGCCGTTTTGGGGGACTGTCTTATGTAATTTTGAGGTTCGAAAAGTGCTAATTCTCAGCCTTATTTGAATAAATCACTTTTGATATTGATCATGGTGACATTACCTTAGGGTCTCTATCTGGCACCGGCACGTAGTGGTTGCTGGTGAGGGAGCGCGAGTCATCGAACAGCGCGTCGATCTTGTGCTTATAAGAGAGCGACGAGACGGAAGGCGCGCGCGCCCGCCTCGGCTCGTCCTCGCGCGCGCCCAGGCGGAACCCGCCCAGAGGCGCGCTGCCGTTGTCGTACGTCACCATCTGAAGACAAATAATAATTTACTTAAATAACAATCTATAATTCACTGACAGACAACACAACCTAAACCCCTGGTCTAGAAGCAGGAGATCTTTAAAAAAAATTCCTTATATACCGTGTTCTCCACGTTATCCATAAACTTTGGCAAACGCTTCTATAGCTTTTACAAATCAAATCTAACAAAGGAAATAGTACTTAAAAAGGCTTCGTTACAAAGTTATTTGTAATTGCATTTAATGAAATTTAATTGATCTTATTCAGTAAGAAAGGCTCTTAATTTGAAATATAATTTAGGTTTGACAAGATTCAGCCCGCCAAATCTTATGAATGAAAATGCGACGTTGCCAATTCGGATAAAGAGGCATGCATATCGGGTGATTTACGTCAAGTATTTAATTTATATGAAAACTAACAAAAAATAAAAATTCATTAATGTATCCATAATGAAAAATGCTTATTTCCATGGTCTGAACATCTGGTCGAAGTTTATGTATATCATCCGGAACACGGTGTATATAACAAGGGTGAGCACAAAGGAAGGATTTTGGAAAATTCTTCTTACGAGGGATTTAAATAGGAGATGAAAGTTTGTATGGAAGTATGTCATTTTTGCCCATGGAAAATCCTATCATCCCACAACCGCACACGCGGCTTATGTTATATAACAATGTTAAATAAATCTAATCTTATATAACAATCTCTCGCATGGGGTCTTAGCATTACGCTGAGCGATGGCCGTTTTGCGTCGATGTGACACATGTTTTCTCCCAACTTGTTATTTTTTTTTCCTGTTTGTTTTCTTTATCTGCGTCATGTTTACAGCAAATAAAAGTAGGTATTTTCTTTCTATATAAATGTTTTTTTTATATAGCCAGATTGGCTTAGCTCTTGACCTCGACCTTGCTATTCCTATAAATGGCTAAAATCATCATCCTCCTGCGCTCAAACTTATATATTTGAGACGGCGCAGTATGTCTTCTTCTTCCATATATTTCTTCATCATCATCAGTATACAGCAGTTCATTGCTGGACATAGGCCTCTCCCATTCTACACGATTTTCTGTACATGACGACCCCGTGTCTGGGCACCCTTGATCCCCCTGCGACGGGTCAGGTCATTGGCCCCGCCGCCTGCCAATTTTCGGCCGAAGAGGATAGGGAGAGCGGCCAACGTCATACCAACACTCCTCCTCCCCTGCGGCCCCACTGCGTCCGCCATCAGACGGTGGCGACCCCGTCAAGGCCGCGGAAGGTAGGGAGAGCGGCGCACTGCAATACCGGCATTCCTCTCCCGCCGCGGCCTCCAGCCCTCAGTCGCGATGCCTCCCATACGACATCGCGACCCGCCCCTAGTTGCGATGTCGCCCAAGCGGCACCGCAACCTACTTGTTGGCCACTATGTCGTCGGCTTACTGGCAAAGCCCTAACGAGCGGCCCCTCCTCGAGTTCCTGTTGGCTTCACCGTGGGTGACCAAGCTACGGGCACTGAGCCCCCCCCGCCTCAACAATGCGGGAACCCACTGGCGGTGAGCTCTTTTCTAGCCTGCGCCAACCAAAAAAATAAAAGCTGCATAGTCACCAGACCTTGTTTCCACCCGGGGATCGCATGGTACTTGCATTCAGTTATAAACTCGACTATCGATATAATCGATTCGATTGATTGATCGAATGATCGATGGATCCGTAATAACGCTTTTTGCGTTCATATAATAGCTGTTTTAGTATCGTTTATGTCGGAAACCGGTAAGTTGGTTTTGCACTATTTAACCTACGTTTTACATCCCCTCCACACTAATTGGCCATGTAGTTGAAATTCTAGACTTTTGGAGGATATCTATTATTTTATGTATGTAAAGTCAGGGAAATTAAATTGACCGCATTTTGTCAAATAACAACTATCATTATTCAAGATGTACCTATACAAACTCTTTTGTGGGTCGTCATTTACTTTGAATTTTTACGTTCTTTTATTTACTCTTTTGTTTTTTGTCAGCCATTCAAATACGCTATCATTTTTCCCTGTAAACATCGAACTATTTGCATCATTCTTAAAATGGCTATAACGGATGTAGGTCAATTAGATTTATCTACTCTCTCTTTCTCTGTATAAATATATTGTCCACCTCTTCCTTTTCCACATAATTCTGCCTTCTGCTAGTGGCAGTCCTTTCGGTAGAAATCAAGATCGTCCCGCCATCTTCGCCGTCTCGTAATTTGATAAACTATTAATTTAGTTTATAAATGAAGTGATATTCTAAATTGACCAGTATTATCATAAAGTGACCACGGTATGGACAAGCCTATACCGTAGTGAGGTCAAGAATCCAAGAAGAGAGTTATGTGTGATTCATAAGAAATGGCATCCAACAATAGCGGGCTGGGCTCACCACAATATATTATTGTAAATGCAAATACCTACTTAGTTAAATATATTAGTTTGGCAAGCCCATCACTTTCCAACCGCAGTAAGTAACAATGTGTGTTGTCATCTTGTAACTCATTGAAGAAAATGACAAGTACTATGAGGTCTACTGTTATCTTCCATAATGATTTAGCAGACAGACAAACCAGCAGGTCTATTCTGTAAAAATCTCCCCATGAAAACTTAGGTGAACGGAGCTTGAAGCGAGCTATCAATCCCTTCTGTAAAATTCTCACCGTGAAAACGTAGGTGAAGTGAGCTTAGAGTGAGCTGTCAATAGTCTCAATCCCTAGCATCAGGTAAAATGACAGCTCACTTCACCTAAGTTTAGGTTCACTTAACCTTACTCACTCACTTAACCTAAGGTGAAGAGAGCTGGAAGTGAACTCTCAATAGTGTCAATCCCTAGCAGCAGGAAGAATGACAGTTCACTTCGCTCAAGTTTTCATGGTGGGATTTTAACTACGGTGATGAGGAAGGCTTTTGCCATGCAATAAGTAAACCGCTTATTACCAAACATATATGAATAACGTGCAATATTGTGTGTATAATTAAAACATAAATTCCGCAACCAATGTACACACGAAAACACGAGTAGGCACATAAGTACATAATATGTAGGACTGTAGGTATTCATTAACGAAAATGTGACCTCATAACTTCACGTAACAATACACAATTGTGCTAATCCTACCAATTATTAGATTTATGACGCCTCTGTTTGTTTGCAATCAAGTGTAATTACAATTAATAACCTTTCGCCAAATTTTTCGATAATTGCACTCAGTCCCGCGTTTGTCAGTTCTGATTGGCATTGCATAAGGTGCTTTTTAGCCTGTATGAGTCACTACATTTTGGCATGTACGAGTCACTACATTTTAGCCTGTACGAGTCATTATATTTTAGTACAGTAAGGGCCATTTACACGACTGACAGGGGAGAATGAAAAAATAAAAACGTGTTGCGACGACCCCAAGTAACATGGGACAGGGGCAGGAAGATGATAATGAGAACCCACTTCTACGATAAATCTCTCACCATCATCAGCCTACAGCAGTCCACTGCTGGACATAGGCCACTCCTATTGCACGCCATTCAACTCAATTTTCGGCAACTCTCATCCAGCTGTTACCAGCCATCCTGAGAAGATTGTCCCCCCCCCCCCCCCCCCCCCTTGCCTGACGTTCGCCGATTCGCGGTCTCCGCTCAAGACCACGTCTACCCCAACGGTCATCGGATAAATCTCTAAATGCATTTAACTCTAAACGTACTTAAATCATCAGTCTGTCTCTGTCGTTTTGTTTTAAATTCGCTGAGCCCTCAGTTCATTTAGTGATTTTTGGTGCAAGTGGGCCACTTAGGCTAGTCTAGTTTCGGTTTTTGTTGCTATTCTTTCGAGGAAACAGCTTTCCTACAAGTCTCCTATGTAGTGTGTAGTAACACTATTGTTATTTGAAACATTATTTTTATTTTGTGTTTCACGAACTGTGTCCAAATAAACTTTATTCTTTTCTTCTTTCTTTATTTTCTTTATCTGGCCATAATTCTTATTTATTTATACAATAATACAAGTTATACAAAAAGTTCGGTTTGGTAGACCGTCGTTCTGTCACTCATTTTCTGTGTGACATTTTTGTCTAAATGTCAATGTGATTTAATGTCTGGAACTCTATTTAGCGCCATCTTAATGTCGACGCAAGCATTATTAGCATAATCAACCTAACCTTCCCACCGCTGGGACACAGGCTTCTTCTCTATGAGAGGGAGTGGGACGTAATCCACCACGCGGGCCCAGTGCGAGTTGGTTGTTGTCACATATCTTCTATTTTTATGGATCTACGAGTATTATAAATAGAACTCAATTATTCACTTCGAAATCTCTCTAAAATATATTTTAACAATATAATATGTATAATTAATCCTCTTGAAAACCTGTTCATTTCAAAAGGCAATTAATCAGTAGACAAATGCATGTATTTATGTTAAACCTAAGACATTGCACGATTTCACTTTTCTTAAACAAACTTTATAAATAACAAATGATTTATGAAACACATCATTGGTGCTAAGCCTAACTTTCAAGGCAGGAAAATGTTCACAGATGGAAAGGAAACGGTTTCTATGATTGTATGGTTTCACTGACATTTACTTAGTGCTTAATGGACTTATCATGGATTGACCCAGCAAACTTCGTAAAGCTACAGAATTTTTTAAACCTTTTTTTTTTTAATGTATATTATCATTTTTTTTTTAAATGGTGAAGTCTTCCCATGTTTCATCGTGGCAATGCTGCCAGCCTTCTGGGCACTGTTCCCGTTGACAGCGATGCGGACGAATTTTTTGATGCCCTATGATTATTTTGCTTACTTTTTCCCATGTACAGACGCTAGCACATCAAGCTACTACAATCTGTCAAATTTATTTAATAGATTTTCAACTTTATCGCTAAATTATTAGGTTCAAAGTTCATTGGGAAAATTTTACAGTTTCGGGTAGCTTGATGTGCTGGCGTCTGTACATATTATTATTTTAAATTTTAGCTTATGTAATGTAAATATTATCTTGATTAAGTAAATAAAGGAATTTCTTTTATATTTAAATAATTATTGATAGTAACAATTCAAAGATCAGAAAAATCGGTCCAGCTGGTCTTGTGTTCTAAATAGCAAAACAATTATAGATTTCAATCGTAATTAATATTACGTGTATTTACACATTACATACATGTTCTATTAATTACGCAGATTTTCTAAATAATTGAAATGCCAAAGCAATTACCTACTGAGTAAAATATTTAACGGAAACATTAAATAACTTAAATTGACAGGATTTATTAACAGGGGTTGGTATCCTTACGACAATATATAGTTTCCGATGTAAGTAGAAAGGTAGGAAACCACTACTTAAAAATAATTGTGTGCATTTCCTCCACTTTCAGACGGGTGTAAAAAGACACTTGAACGAAACAGAGAGTCACTCGTACTTGTACAGAGATATTGAAGGTCAAAATTCTAACTTCTACTGACGTTTTTTCACGAAAACAAGTTTTAAATGTTCTAACACAACTTTAAATACCCCGACGACCCCTGTACCGTTGCATGCACCCATACGCACAATGTTTTGCGTGCGTTACATTGCGCACTAACGCAAGCAGCAATTCACACCAAAATTAATCGTTTCCCTGCAATCTCTTTTGCGCAATATTACTTAGTTTGATGTACAGAATGCGTAGTTGACGGCTATGTGATGTTTTTTTACACCCAGCTTAAGGAAGCTGGGTGTAAATGCACTGAAAAGTGCATCTTTCCACACATGTCTTATTTTTTAAACAAACACAATGCAACATTAGAACGTATGTCTTTGTCTCTGTTAGAAACAATTAAGATAAAATACATTACATCAAAAACTACATGAACTATCACTAAACAAAATGTTCATAAATAATTTCTGTCAGCCATTTTTGTTTAACAAATAAGAAAACTGAAAACACTTTACATTAGACTATTTAAATTATTTTAACTGTAAAAATGCCAGCTACATACACCTTGGAATTGAACCAAATAATTGACATAATGTACACTACCGGACTCCTAAATCGGGCCACCGTGCATATTTACATGTAGGTATAATGGTTTAAAGCATCAAAATAATTTAATTTTAAAGTCAAGAAAAGTTTTTATGCAGTATTTGAAGCCGACATACCGGACATTATGCTAAAAAAAATGCAGGTTAGGTCGATTTATATGTCCGGGAAGTGTATTATGATCTTAGTAAATACTTAATAATGCTTAGGGCTGATTTTTCAATCGACAGATAATTTTTATTCATGGAATAAAATTGACGTCTGACAGATTTTGTAAGGAAGAACTGTCAAAAATTAAAAATTATTCCTCCGATAAAATTATCTGGCGTTGGAACAATCAGCGCATAATCAGAAAGTGCGTAGATCATTATAAAAATGTATTTAATAAGTGTTTCTATAATACTCACTTTTTGACAAGACGATGGGCCTTGGGCCCAATATTTATTAGCATTTTGACACACCCTCACCCACTATCCAGAACACCTGAAACAATTATAATTACCTCATTAATAAAATCATTTTGTGGTTCCCAAACAGCCTAACTCTGCACCCTAACTGCGTAACACATTGTCAATCTCAATCTGAATCATTTTGAAAGATATTGCTAATCCATTGCTTCACATGTTTGAAAATTGTGTCTGCTAAACAACGTAAATAACGCAATGAATGTTTTTGAACTGTCAAAACGAAACCCAGTGCTACTGATAGTGTGTTAAGCAATTACCCTGCGGGAGGAGAAGGCGCATGGGGGGCTTGTTTCATAAAGATTGGCAACAAACATCAGTAGATAGGGAAAAGTGGAAGAGGGAAGGAAGGCTTTTGACTTGCAGTGGGGCACAAACTGATGATAATATAGAATAAAAAGCACCTCAGGACATGTTGCTCCCTTGTCGCTACGACACTATGTGCTAGTAACCGTTTTCGTTGGCCCATATTTAGAGTGCAAGTCACCCCCTGGCATTTTATTTGTGTAATTTATATAAAACATTGGTCAGGCAGGGGTTATAGTCTTCCAATAGTCTTAGATAACCAGTTCACTTTAGCCACCCAAACCCATAATCCAATATCTTTATTTCCATATCCTGCAATAGCCCTGCACCAACCGGGTGCCGAGTGAACTTGGGTGCACTTGCATAGTGCGAACAGGGATAACCTTCGGCTGGTGCCGTATTTCATTACTAACGGGCCTCTGCGAGTTGGCTTAGGCCCCTCTAAAGGTCCGGGACCCCAAGATCTCGAGAAATATCAAAAGACTTAAAAATAATAAAATAACATTTAATAGAGATTATCTGGTAACTTTATCTTATGATTCAGCACTCTAATTGCGTAACACACTTTCAATCAGAATCTGAATCATTTTGAAGGATATTGCTAATCCATTGCTTCATACGTTCGAAAAAATTGTCTGCTCAACAACATAAATAACGCATTGAATTGTGTTGAACTGTCAAAGTGAAAGCCATTGCTACTGTTGGTGTGTTACGCAATTAACTCGCGGGTTAAGGTCAAAAGGTGAATTAATGTGACTAGCCAAAAAAAAGTTTGAATAATCATTTGATACAGCGATGCTGTTGTTTAGGTATTTATTATTTAATAAAACTTCATGCACAAGTAAAAAAATACTGTACGAAGGCGGACTTAATACATGAGGCATTTTCTACCAGTCAACCTTAGGGTGATGCAGAGATAAAACATGGCAGGTGCAACATACGGGATAAATAGCTCGGAAATGACTATAAAACACAAGAATAAATACTAATACATAGATAGGTACATGTAAACAAAATTAACTGTCAGGAGAAAAAAATGATCCGTAGAGAACACGAGTCCAGCAAATCAGCGCTGGGATGTTACGGCCAACTTCTGACGGATATCACGAGCCTTCACTTTAAAAGATAACCGACTGGTTGCCGTCCTGATGTTCAGAGGGAGCGCATTCCAAAGAAAGACCGACTGGACAAAGAAAGAAAAAATAATGAAGCCAGAACGGTGAGGAGGTATGTATATAATAGGTAATAGAGTCTATTTTCAATTTAAAAAAAAACTACATATGTCCACTATTGTCTGTAATTTTATCCTCATTCTATTTTATCTCAGTTTATTTCTCTGAACAGTTTTCTTACGCCTTGCAAAAATACTTTTCAAAATGATGTGGTTGCCACTTGTCAGATAGTAAGAATGACCACATATCCTGCAATGACCACAAATTGGTCGAAATGACATCGAGCCTTGAGAAAGCATGGTCTAAAAAAATTGCTAGGTAGACTTTGCAAAATATAACTTTAGTAATCTGGCTTATATTTTTTCTTTGAGCATTACTTCGTTCAAGGATTAGACTTTATAACGACGAAAAGTCAACATTTTCCAACTCTATTACCACAAAAGCACATTTTAAACTTTTTGCTCGAAAAGTGACACTTATTGCACCGCTTTTAGAATCATAATATAATTTGTTGAACACGCGTGCCGCTTACTTTGCATTCCCGCTCTAGGGCTGGAAAGTTCGCCACAAATAACAATTATTTATACTATCAGAAATGTGCGATTTTTTTAAATCTCAGCTAATAGCATTCATACCTTATTAGGCCAAATAATTTACTAAATATGTATATAAAACTGTGTAAATAAATTAAATATGTTAATTAAACATTGTATTCGATGAAATTGTTTAATTTTGTAAACAAATTAATATTAATTAAGTATTGTAATTTTTTTGCATTAGATTTTATGGTGGCTTCATACCTTTGCCTCTCCTTCAACTTGCGAATGCAATGACAACCTTCCCACATTTGAAAGAAAGAAAATTATTTATGGCGACCCGTACAGGAAGATCACAAACTAAACTAAACACAGGAAAAAATTAAAAACCAAATTATATAAAAAAGTACCAAAAATTAAAAATGAAACAGAAAGTCCTATACGAGGCCAAAAGGCTCCTATCTCAGCATGATGCTGCGACATTTATATTTTATATTACGCGCTGGTAACTCGCATCAAAATGGATCAAAATTTTCAGCCTGCAACTTTACAACTGCACATACATAAGCTTACGCCTTCTTCCCATAGGGGTAGGCAGAAACTACAGAAGCCCACCTGCTACGATCCTTCCTTACTCCTTCACCACTAGTTGCTCACTATCACAAGGCAAACAACCCCAGATCATTGACATATCATCATCATCTCATATCATACCATATCATCATAAGTATTATAAATCTTTAAAGACAAGCGTTCTTTACTTAACTATGTAAATGAGCATTATACAGGAGAAAGCGAAAGTTTTCTTCGCGAAATGTGGCCGATTGAATTAAATCTTTATATGCCGTATTATTGTTAACATGAGGTAATTTGTATGTTGATTTGAAAAAATGTTGAGCCGCTCTTGTGTGTTGTATTTTTATTTGGTAATATGTGGTTAAATCGTTTTTCGTTAATGTAATACTCATAACAGCTGTACCGCCGCTCCTGGAGGCTACTTTAATGAAATTAGTTTTATACGAAAATAACTAAATTGCCAATTTCATAAATATAAGCATATTAGCTTCTGCCCACGACTTCATCTGCGTGAAATTTCTCGTTCCCCCGACCCACCCCGTCGCATCGAATTGCCTGCTCGCGCTATTGCTTAATTTTTGCTAAGCATTCTTCCTTACCTTTTTTCTTTTTGCGCTACTCCTAATAATCCTAGCAAAATGTTAAATACGCTATAGTCTTCCTTAAGAAATAGGCTATCAGATGCAGAAAGACTTTTACAAATCTAATTGGTAGTTCCAGAGATTAGCGCTTTCAAACAAACAAACTCTTCAGCTTTAAGTATAGATACATATATATATATACATACATAAATTTACACCTTTTTCCCATGGGGTAGGCAGACACTACAGAGCGCAACCTGCTACGATGCTTACATACATATATGCCTACCCCTTTGCCTTCGTTAACGTTCATCAGCTCCCCAATTGCGTAACACGCTATCAATTATATACTATAATCTGAATCATTTTGAAGGATATAGCTAATCCATTGCTTCATATGTTTGAACAATTTCTCTACTTAACAACGCAGATAACGCAATGAATGTTGTTCTACTGTCAAAATGATAGCCATTGCTACTGTTAAGGCGAATTTCACCTAACTTTTATAGGTAACTAGAATACGTCTTATCCTGAGAATGAATTTTGAATTTTTGACAGTTTTTCCATACTAAAACTTTCCGACGTCCACGGATAAAAGATATCTGAAGGCCAAGTCCCATAATTAAAAACATTAAAAATCTAGTCGCAATCTCATCTCAGCGACAATCAATGTCAAAAACTTATCAAAAATGTAGGGAAATTAGAGGTATTTTAGTCAGATGAGGACTGAGTTCAGAATGTGAACGTTCTTAAAATTACGAGACTGGTCAAATCAGCCCTTAATCTCTAGGTATGTGTAGGTACTACGCAATTACTACGCTGGTCTCACACGCACGCTGCCTGCGAATAAATAAGAGAATGGTATATACCATAAATACATGACCTTGCACCCAAATCATTGAATTAATTTGAAGATCGTAACAACATCATAAAATTGTATCACATCGACCGGATTAATTAACTCAATGCATTTTTAATTCCAAGGCTAGACTCAATCTAGGTTTATAGAGTGGTGACTAGGTTAATGTTGTCGAAACCGGTGTTTTATAGGATACTAGCTGTGTCCGCGTTCGTTCGCGTGCTTGTCTGTATGCTCTCTGTGAGATGGAGTGGGCCGTAATCTACCACGCGGGTCCAGTGCTTGTTGGTAGATGTCCCATGTCTTTGAATTTTTGGTTCTAGGACGCTCTTCACCGTTTTGAGAGCAGTAGTGATGAAATAATTTACACAAAGTAAAGCGCCTGTCTGGGTTCGAACCTAGGATCTACAACTCGTAAGTCGCGGCCGATACCACTTGGCCACCCCTTGATAAGACTGATTGTCAGACTTTTAGGCTTCTGATCTCCCGTAACGACTGTCAAAGATCCACGAAAGACAGTCGGGACCAACGGCTTCACGTGCTTTCCGAGGCACGAGCAACGTTTATAGTAAGTAAGGGTGATAAAGGAAAGCTTTAATAAAATACTTGTAACAATATCGCAACTATTATATACTATACTATACGAGACCTTTTGAACCACACCAGCGACGCGAACGTTTCACAATAGAAGATTACAAACTTAGCATTTCCACTTCTATTGTTTTCAAATTATTACTTTACCTGCACACGTTTGAAAACAAAAGGATAATTTTCTTTCCGTATCATTGGGTAAGCATAACTTTCTTTATAATAATGGTACAGCTTGAAATATGTATTAGCAGAAGGGGTTATTGTTGAGGGGCTTGTGGCTAAGTAATAACAGCTGCACGGATCGATCGATCAAGTTAAGCTACGCTTGCTGCGGTTGGTCCGTCCGGAGGGGTCTTGGTATGCAAACTAAACATGGTCCCCCATGACCATGTTTAGTTTGCATACCAAGACCCCTCCGTACCTCGGAAAGCATGTTAAGCCGTTGGTCCTTGCTGTCACTCGTGGATCTTTGACACTGGATAGACACAAAGTTAATTGCCTGCCTGGGTTCGAACCCACGACCTACAACTCGTAAGTCAAGGCCGATGCCCCTGTGTCACTACTGCTCACTGGCCAGCATAACCTACATGCTAATAATTTTACACGCCATGACTCTGTATCAATCACTCTCCTTCCAGATACAAGGGGGCCGATGTGTAGATGGTGTTTTGTATATTTTCATTGATGATCTCGCCGATTTATTCCGGTCGGATCCCCTGATCTGATCCCTTGCTGGTTGTTATTACGTTTTAATTCTGACCCATTATAGGCTTGTCATTCCGGTCTGATACCCTTCTTCTTTTGTTTTTATTCCGGTCGGATCCCCTAGTTATCTAAACAGATTTGGGACAGTCAGCAACAAAACATTCCTACAGAACGTGTGTGTTAGTATTGAGGAACAACGACTCTACATTTTCATCTTTGCCAAGTCACCGAACCCGGTTTGAACCCTTTTTAATAATTTGAAGCAATGAATAAGGTCTACCTACAATGGAATGAGCGTACTCAGAACATGCCTGGTGTCTCTTTCATCAATACAAACCCCTAAATTCATATAGGTACCCTACTGATTGATATTTCATGAAATAGTCATTCAATAGGATTATATGATTTGAAGGTTGCATTGATGACTTTAATGATTATAATTCTGTAAATACACACTTGTTACGGTCGCGAATCACACTTTGTTCAACATACGACCTGACACTGACGTGACTGATCTGCAAGTTGCAAAAACCGTAGGAAAATCTGATGTTTGCGGGCTTCCCTGGCGCTTCCCCCTTAAAGTTGACGGGTTATGGAGGTGCCTATTATCCACACAGGTCAAAAGCTACTTTAAAAGTCAACGATCGATAGTAATAGTAGTCGACCTCGAGCGAGACCACGAACAAAAATTTTCGACACCCAATGAATGCATCCGTCAAGAATTTCGAAAAACCATGCATTCGTGTCTCAACTCTGAATTATTTATGAAATTATTAGCAAACTAATTATATCATAAAGTCAATATTATACGGTTGACTCACTGAGAGGTTATTAAATCAAATCAAATTCTTTATTTCAGACCAAAGATCTATATAATGTTAGTATCACCTTAGCCTAATTATTAGTAAATAATAATGTCGTGTGCCGTGTCGTTGTGTGTGTGTGTTGTGTGTGTGTGTTGTGTGTGTGTGTGTGTGTGTGTTGTGTGTGTGTGTGTGTTGTGTGTGTTGTTGTTGTGCGTGTGTGTAATGTGTAATGTTGTGTGTGTTTGTGTGTTGTCTGTGTATATATTAATGTCTTTTAAATATCGTAAATGTTTGCACTGATTTATTTAAAGGCTTTAAAGTGACAAGACAATAATGAAATATGAATACACTCTCAGAACATACGTGTGATTGCGAAATAGTAATAAACATACATAACATCACGCCTGTATTCGGGGTTAGGCAGAGGTGCACGTATATAATAGTTCACCCACATTTCGCCACTTATGTTTAAGTCTCATGTAATAGGAGGCGGGACTATTGCTATCAACCGGGCACCGGGCTGCTACTGAGAAACTCCAGATGGAAAAACCCGATCACACTTATAGCCCAACCGGGGACAATCGAAGTCAGGACCGGAATCGAAGACAGGAAAGAAAAAACCAACCTGTAAAATTTATAAAGAAACAAAACTAATGAATATCAAAGAACTCTACACATATAATACTTGCGTTCTGATTAGAAAGATTGTAGACAGAACCATCCACACTAACTTATCATTTCTTACTAAAAAATCTCAAATTACTAAACGCAGTCTTCGTCGACCAAGTGTACTTGTTTTGCCAAGAATACGCACTAATTACGCTAGAAAGAATATTACATATGAAGGAGCACAACTATTTAATAATCTCCCCACTTACATAAAAAATGTTAGCTCTCTCGGCAGTTTTAAATCTCGGCTATCCAAACACATAATTGAAAACTGCCTTGACTAAAGTCCTCCAATGTTCTTAAATGGTTGAGAGTTGAACTGCTTAATGAGTATAGAATAATTATATAATTATAATACTATACATATACTTTGGTGACGGTTACCTAAAATAAGTTTACTGGATGTATCTTGTCTGTTCTCATGTGAGTGGCGTTTTTTGTCTTTTATGAGAATAAATGATTTAAACCTAAAAAGTGGTCGCAAGCACTACTGGTGAGCATGAGGCTCAGCAGTAGTGCTTGCGACCACTTTTTCTTTTCCATCTGGAATTTATCAATAGCAATCCCGAGTCTGGATTTGTGCCGGGTTGATGTAATGGACAGTAGACTCGCTCTCTGTTACATGGGTCTTAAACATAACTGGCAAAACGTGGTTGTACTATAAGTACACCTCTGCCAAGTCTTCGGGGAATACAGGCGTTATGTTATTTCAAGACACAAATCTCCAGAACACCATAGAATATTGCCAGAGGGCCATGAGCCATATATTTACTTTTAAATTGAATATTTTTACTCTTAAAGATTCGAATTCACGACTATTAGCACAAAAGTAGATTGCATTACCATCGCACTGTCGTCATTTCAATTTAAAAATTATTTTGAACGTTCCTTACCATAAAGGCTTATTATAATTTGCTTTCATTTAAGACGTATGAGGAATTTTAATTGCGTATTATCTGGCCGGGTTTTCTTTTAAAGAAGCCGAAAGACGCACAGTCACCTCGCTAAGTAAACTAAGTAACGGTAGTTATGTAAATATGAGTACTTATGGTAAATGTGTGCTATTATTTGGTGAGTTTTTATAACAATCGGAAGATTAAAGACCCTTGTATGTAGAGTGTTTTGGCATAGAAAAGTGGTCCATCTTTTCCCGTATATGGCTGTATTAGCAGCGTCCCACAGTTTCACCCGCATAAGTGTCGATCCCGTGGGAATATCGGGATATAAAGTAGCCTATAAAGTTAAGTAAAGTTAGTAGTAAAGTTTTATCAAAATCCGTTCAGTACTTTTTGCGTGAAAGAGTAACATCCATCCATCCTCACAAACTTTCGCGTTTATAATATTAGTAGGATAAGCAGCCTACATATGTAGGGAAAACGATTTCACCCCTCCGGTCAAAAGTAAGTGGGAGAAAACCATGGTTTACGTCGGAAAGAGACCAAAACGATGCGAAAGGAAGCGATGGCCGTTTTGCGTGGATGTGACGCATATTTTCCCCCAACTTGTTCTTTTTTGCGTCATGTTTACCGCAAAAAAACGTTTTTTCTTTCTTTGTTTCTTTCAAAACATTAATGAAAAATAATCTAAAAAGGTGACGAAATATACTTGATGATTTTAAATGCAGCATAAAAAGACACTGCACTGTAAAAGAGGAAGCCACTGTCGATGTAGCTGAGTGTGCCAACAAAATGGAATCAATCGATGCAACATAGAAGAAGAATGAAGTAATGACTAATCTCAAACTCAAAGCATTTATTTTAAATAAATAATAAATAAAATAATATAATATTTATTTCCATCAATGTAGGTACAACAATTTCTTAATCTAATAATAATTTAAATCTTATTTTAGAGGTTGTACGCAGTTACATAGAATTATGGAATTCTCTAACTCCTAAACTAAGTCAAGCTTGTATTATAGGAGTTAGTGAGCTGTTGACTTAGACACAACCTTGAACGTATGCAACTGTAAGACATAAACAAAGTTATAGCTTAAAACAAAAAAAAAACAATTACAGGCACTTTTGAATTGTCAAGGGGTCGATCAGTCAGAAGCTAGTTGCCCATTCTAAAGCGTAGTAGGTACCTATAGAGAAGAACGGGCAACAAACTCGTCATATATATAACCAAAAGTGCAAATTGAGGTCCTGATGCCGTTGTAAGAACTAATGGACGCAACTGGTAACCTTGCAAAACTAGATTAACCAGATTAAAACCAAATAAGATTACCAATGCCACGAAGAAGCTAAAACCAGTCGATTCCTTACCTAATAAAAACATTCACAAACATCGCTTTATAAACATTATTAAGAAACAAACTAATATATTGCATATACAGGAAAGTGTATTCATAATTTCAAAACATCTACCTTACGCAAGAAACTCGATATATTTTAAAGCTGATAATTATTCAAAATCAAGAGTTTATTTCACATAAAACTACATGGGCAGTTATGAAACGTCAGAAGCTAAGTGCACTGTTCCAATTTGTTGTTTCCTATCGAGAAGAACCGGCAAGAAACTCCACGGTAACCTTTTTTTAAATACATAATTGGCTTTTAGAATGTTTTCAAAGGACAGTGTAGGCCTGACAAGAAGTACCTACCTGTCAACAATTAAAAATAGAAAATTGTCTACAAATCTATAGTCTGAAAGGCCCACAACATTCTCACATTCACAAAATATAAAAGAATCTATCTAAAAGATAAATCCTACTTCCTACTAATAATATTATAAATGCGAAAGTTAGTTGGTTGGATAGATAAATGTTTGTTACTCTTTCACGCAAAAACTCCTGAACGGATTTGGATGAAATATGGCACACAGGTAGTTCATAATCAGGAGTAACACATAGGATACTTTTTATTCCGATATTCCCACGGGATCGAAACGTATGCGGGTGAAACCGCGGGGCGCAGCTAGTAAAATAATAAAAATAAAAATCTATTTAAACCAATTAACATATGTAATATCCTGTATTCAGAAGAACATTTAGAAGTTTATCTAGTTAATTAATGTCAGAGTAATTGATGTCATAAACATTAATTACTACACTTATCCACACTTAATAAATTAAAGTCGCTATTCGTATCTATGTAACCTCGTTCTTTTAAATTCTGCAAGAGATTTTGATGCGGTTTTCATCATCATTTAGAGAATTTATTCCTAAAGATTTATGATAAAACTAGGTGCGCCCCGCGGTTTCACCCGCATAAGTTTCGCTCCCGTGAGAATATTTGGATAAAAAGTATCCTATGTGTTAATCCTGGTTAAAAACCACCTGTGTGCCAAATTTCATCCAAATCCGTTCAGGAGTTTTGCGTGAAAGAGTAACACGCATCCATCCATCCATCCATACAAACTTTCGCGTCTAAAGTATTAGTAGGATTAAGATAGGTAATTATTTGCCTTAAACATGGTACAAAGTTGTTACAATCAGGTATTAATCTAAAGTCTACCTACATGTGACAAGGTTTAGGTTTTTTTAACAACTCGCAGTTCATACTTGAATCTGGGCATCTTCAGGCCATTACGACGGACATATTAAATAAACGTACCTACAAAATCACATAAACTGAAACAATTCAAAGAAAAAAAACTCCGCTACAAATAAGAATGATAGCTGAGCATTCAATCGCATGTAATAACGGCGTGCACCGCTAACTGGTGCTGCTACCCTGCGCGACGGACGAGAACAGTTACGCTTACCCTACTTGCCTCGATCGCGGACTGCCTATATCATCGTCGTAAGACGAGGAAATTAAACCATTAAAATTTTGACCATATATAAATATTATGGGGGTATTAAAATTAAATTCATCGGAATTTAAGTTTAGCACGTACAAATAATACGGTACTTAGTTAAAGTACTAATATAAATTTGATTATCCCATAAAATACGTTAATTAATCTAATAGCTAAGTGATTAAGTTCTCTCCTCTCATGCCGAAGGTAATTGGTTCAAATCCGGGCAAGTACTAATTTATATTTTCAATACGCGAGTTCATCTAGGACATACTGACATCAGTGACGGAAAACATCGTGAGGAAACCAGGACTTATAGTTAATACTGGCTGCCCTCCGTGGTTTTACCCGCATAACTTTCGATCCCACCCATGGTCTACCCAAATCAAATCTTTTCACTTTATAATATTATTTTAGAAATGAAATTGTTTGTTCTGTAAATTGGATATAGGAATCACTTTTACACGTAATATTTTTTTTTTAAACTAGATGAGATCAGCGTTTCGTCTTGAGCAAGCGTGGTGATCAATGTTCATGCCTTCTCTGTATGAGAAGAGGTTCTGCTGGGAAACAGGTTGGAATTTATACATATAACTGTGCCAAATCAACTTTGAGAAACAAGCCGACAGAAGGATTCAGTTGGGTTGGGCAGCATTTGGAAAACTCCGTCAAATCTTCTCGTCGCCTATCCCATAGTGTTTGAAGACTAAGGTCTTCAACCAGTGTGTCCTCCACGTCATGACGTATGGCGCCGAAACGTGAACACTGACGGTCGGGCTGGTCGACAAATTCAAGGTCGCTCAGCGCGCTATGAAGCGAGCTATGCTCGGAGTCTCTTTGAAGGATAAAATCAGGAATGAAATTATCCGGAAAAGAACCGGAGTTACCGACATAGCTTGCAGAGTAAGCAAACTGAAGTGGCAGTGGGCTGGCCATGTTTGTCGAAGGACCGTTGGCTGTTGGAGCATATTCCCGTTTGTTAGGATAAACCCTACTTTATATTATAAACGCGAAAGTTTGTGAAGATCGATCGACGGACGACCTTAAGAAGGTTGCTGGGACGGACTGGATGCGGAAGGCGGAGGACAGGGTGTTGTGGCGCAGCCTGGGAGAGGCCTATGTCCAGCAGTGGACTGCGATAGGCAGAGTTGATTGATTGTGCCAAATCAAACTATAAAGATTACTGCAGTTACCTATTACGGTTAGAAATGGCTTATTTACATAATTATATTTATTTACTATTCGTATTTTGTATTACATTATTTCGTATACTTTCCGGGTTGAAAAGTAGTATTGATATATTCTTTTCCTGTCCAATTCAAGAGTTCTAGCTCTTGTAGTACAGTAGATTCTAGTCCAAGAGTCAGTGCTACACTAACGCATTTGTCTGGAAATTTAAATAAAAATGTTTAGTGTATTTTAATTAGAATAGGCAGATCATTATTCAATGCAAAAACGAAATTTATCATAAGAAGATTCTCGTTAAATCGGTTACCGGTTATAAACTAAAGCCCATCACGAGAACCCTATTATCTATAACTTTATATAACAGACCAATTTCGCCATGCAACGATACTATGTATTAATTGATATCATGGTGGCGAAACTAGGAATGGGAAAGTTGAACGAATTTTATGACTTTGAGAGAATGTTTGTTTTTTTTTTGTTTTGTAATTGTGAAGTTTTCTTTTGTTTCCGGGAGAGATTTGGTAATAACACGTGAACTGCCAAAATTGCAAACGATTATTGCTCGGTTCCTAACCCTATAAACAAAAATGAATCCTTTTGCTTACCAATATGTACATTTTTTATTGCCAAACGTGGCATATATGTATATAGATTCGTAGGCTAATTTTACCTGTGATAGCTACTTCCAAATGGGAGGGTCTACTATGCAAAGCTATGAGGTATTTGCTTTACTATTGGGAAAGATACATGTGTCTTAATTTTAACCAATAAATCCTACTAATATTATAAACGTGAAAGTTTGTATGGATGGATGGATGTTTGTTACTCTTTCACGCAAAAACTACTGAATGAATTTGGATGAAATTTGGCACACAGGTGGTTTACAACCAGGATTAACATGTAGCGGTATTGATCTACAACGCCACATGCGAACAACGCGACATACTGACGTCACGCAAATCCTGCATCTCGCAAGCAGAGTTTACCGCGCAATTAGCATAGATACAATTTCCCAACATCAATCGTTGGGCAATTGCCCGCCAGACACAACACCCGTCTGGTCGGAGGATCCTCCCTTTTCTATGGAGGATGAGTGAACTTTACACCCTGTTCCACATACCTCTAAAAACATATAGGATACTTTTTATCCCGATATTCCCACAGGATCGAAACTTATGCGGGTGAAACCGCGCGGCGCAGCTAGTCGGCCATATATGGAAAAAATAATGCCGAAAAGAACAAAAATAAAATAATACATGTACTGAATCTACAGTAACAGGTTGCTCGTCGATGACCCTGCCACCCTATATATTTTCTTATCTCAACTAAAATCTTGAGAGAAGACAAGACAAACTAACAAAGTATTCGTAGAATCATGTGCTCAATTCTTGGTTTCAGTTTGCCAGCCCTGTACAATGTTTTTGTGTTTCATGTTTAGATATCGCCAAAAGTTAATTAAACGTATCAATCAACACCTCATTGGGCAAAAACGCTCTAATTCTAAGTTTCACATACATGCATCGCGTTCGGATATGCTCGGCTCGCGAAATGCAAGCACGTGTAAATGATGCAGTTGCGTGTTAAATAAGGTTGCCACCCTACTGTAATTATACAGTGCCTTTTTTAATTAATTGGCGAAACTTCGGTATCGGTATCAAAAAACTACATCTGTATAGCCTTTTTCCAACTACGTTTGGTCGGCTTCCAGTCTAACCGGATGCCAATACCAGCGTTTTACATGGAGCGATCTGACCTCCACAATCCCGGTTGCTAGGTAATACGATACCCCTTGGAAGACTGAAGACTTTCGGGCTACTGACGCACCTTAACAACTGTCAAAATTCCACGAATGACAGCCGGGACCAACGGCTTAACGTGCTTTCCGAGGCGCGGAGGGGTCTTGGTATGTAAAGATGGTCACCCATCCACGGACCAACTGCGGCAAGAGTAGCTTAACCTGATTACTTAGCCACAAGCCGCGACTGTATAAAACTGCTAACCCTAGCCCCTTGCCTTTAAACAACAATGGCTCGCCGCTAAAATAGAGTGATTATATCTATGATCAATTTGACTTAATTGCTTAATTATCTAATATCACGAACCATCAATTCAAATATTTTTTCATTTTTATTACTCCGGCAATAAATAACTTTAAAACTGCTTAATATCATTATCGAAATAATTGCTTATAATGCCGGTTGATAAGTTATTTTATTTACATAAGTAAGTAGTAAAACTTCAACAGGTAGTAGGTATTTCAGCAAAACTACATACAACATCACGCCTTGTTTCCCAGAAGGTTTAGGCAGAGGTGTACCTATAGTACGCTCACATTTCGCCAAAGGCGAGCCTATTGCCATCAACCAGGCACAAATCCAGACTCTGAACTGCTACTGAGGAAAACATACCTACCATGTTTATATTGTTGTTATTAAAAGCCTGTGATGTCCCACTTCAGGGCAAAGGCTCTTTCCATTCCTCTCTGCTTAAAGCGAGGACCAGTTCTTGTTGAAGGATTCCTGCTCATCCCGCCATCTCCGTCTGGGCCTGCCGCGATGTCGCTTGCCATTAAGAGGAACCCATTGGGGCGTAAATTTGGTCCATTGGTCGTCTGACTTTCGGCGGATGTGTCCAGCCCAATTCCATTTTAGCGGGGCAGCTTTCCAAGTGACATCAGTTATCTTTGTGATGGAACGTGATTATATATTCTATTAATTATTCTAACAAAGACAAAGGCCAAAACGCCAAATTCATTACTGTGTCGATGAATTAATTTTGATCCATATTTCAGGGTATTTATTTATTATGTTTTTTTTTATTTATTATTTATCCCACGGTTAAAGTTGGTTTCTTTGACATGTTGCGCCGACCCCAAATAAATTGGGATAAGGGCAGGAGAATGATGATGAGTTAAAGTTGGTTTCTTTGACACCTTTTCAGGTTTTCAGTTTTTTCAATTACACCTTGCATGTACCACTAAAGACACAATATCACTTTACTCCATAATCATTCTAATTTGCAAATTGCAACGCGTACAGTGTGATCGCTAATTAAAATTCTAAATGGCAACTCGCGTGACAAGAACACATCAATTGATTTGATGTATCGAGGTGCGACAGATACATTAACTTTTTATTTTCAACTTTATTTAGAACACACAACAGTCTTACTGATGTTAGTGTTCTGTGTTGTAAAATTGGACACCAGGGGGCCAAGTCTACTAAGAATTTTGACAGCGGCAAATCGCAGGGCTTTGGCGATCAGAGGTAACATGCTGGCCCGCAGATTTTCCCGCTGCTCTGAACAAGTAAAGATAACCTTGTTCAAGGCGTATTGTCAAAGCTTTTATACGGGAAATCTGTGGGTCAGTCACACCAAAAGGTCGCTGGATGTCCTGCGCATCCAGTATAATAACATATTCAGGATGATGTTGGGGCTGCCTCGCTTCTGTAGTGCATCGGGGATGTTTGCGCTGTATCGCACGGATGGCTTTCATGCAGTCATCCGCAAGAAAACCGGATCCCTGATCTGCAGAATGCGTGGCAGTTGCAACGGAATTCTGAAGACTGTAGCTGATAGGATCTCTTCGCCGATATGGAGATCCTTTATTAAGCGAGTAATTTAAATGTATTTTAATTTAATTTTTATTTTTAATTTAATTTTGTAATTCTATGTTTTATTTTTTATTTAATTTGTTTAATTTTTAATCTCTTTTATTTTTAATCTTTAATCTTTCATTTGTAATTTTTAATTTAATTTAATCTTATATTTATTTATTTTATTTTAAGTCGGAGTGAATGGAATTATGGATCAATTAGTTATCCGAAATAAATGAATTTTAATTTAATTTTAATTTTAAATCTGTCAAAATTGTCTGAATCACGTATCACATGCCTTTACCATGATCGATTTCCACACGACTTTTCAGTTACCGGTGCCATTTTCAGACTTCCTCTTATGTACTGATTTCTTATTCTACCCATTCGTGTAACTCCACACATCCCTCTTAGCATTCTCATCTCAGCTGCATTCGAACTGTCATATTTATTGTACAGATACAAGCCATCTGACACATCAACCATTCTTTTTCAAAACTATCACCCGTATTCACAAACAATACTTGTCAAAGTAAAGAAGCAATACTATGCGAAATAAGACATTTCTCAGTGCGTTCCATATGAGAAGCCCTTAAATTCATAAATATTAAGAGACGCATAGTGCCGATCGACAATCAAATATTGTATATGAATATGTTTTGCGACCCTGCGCGTCCGCGCGTACTGTGAGACCTCACAGTAATATTTGTGAATACAGGTGTATGTATGGACTTCGAAATCATGGACCTACCTCAACTTTAGAAGTGAAATCTTAAAAGCAAAAGTCTTACTAAATGTACAGACGCCAGCACATCAAGCTACTACAATCTGTCAAATTTCTTTAATACATTTTCAACCTTATTGCTAAATCATTAAGGTTCAAGGTTGATTGGGAAAATTTGACAGTTTCGGGTAGCTTGACCTGCTGGCGTCTGTACCTAAACAGTGATAAAAATAAATTATACCACGACACACCATCTAAAATAATATTAATTAAAAATTCAGTGTCGACACGAAGTATTTTGCAAAATACATAATTTATACATTTACATAATTAGGACACAATGCTAATTATCTGCTATATTATTGTCTATTAAATAATTGGGGTTATCGATATGTTAAGATGCACAATAACACAGATTTTGTAATTTAATTATTTAAGTATATAGATGTTAAATATGGATTATTCAATAATTTGGTTTACGACACAATGACCCTGAGTCACCTATCACGGACACTAATTCAGCAATTTAAATACTATATTTTGCATCCATTGCACCAGTAGTTTTGAGCTTTATTCATTTACTAGCAGCGCCCCGTGGTTTCACCCACATAAGTCTCGATCCCGTAGGAACATCGGAATAAAAAGTATCCTATGTGTTAATCCTGGTTATAAAGTATGTGTGCCAAATTTCATCCAAATCCGTGTAGTAGTTTTTGCTTCAAAGAGTAACAAACATCATGGATGGATATCCATCCATCATCACAAACTTTCGCGTTTATAATATCAGTAGGATTTATTCAATAACAAGGTTGTTGAGCCGGACTGGATGCGGAAGGCGGAGGATAGGGTGTTGTGGCGCAGCTTGGGAGAGGCCTATATCCAGCAGTGGACTGCGATAGGCTGAGTTGATTGATTGATTATTCAATAAGTACCTACAACAACAACATATACAATTATACAGGGTCAAATTAAATTAGCTAACGAAACTGCAGACGTGATGGGTCCGATGTCTAAACACGATAAAACAAAAAAGAAATGTGGGAATAAAAAGGGCTGAGGTCAGAGAAAAAGTAAATAATATAGTATACAAAGTAATAAATATAGTATACTTGTTTATTCTTAAACTAGTAAAACACATCTTATACCACGACTTTTAATCGTATTCAGTAACTTGACAGTTGAAAGAAAAATAATGTTACCATACTAAAACTAGTGTTGGGGTAGTGAACGATTTTACGTAAAGAACAAATAATAAAAATTATTTAATTTATAAAACGTCTGTGGAATTTCGCTAGCTAATTTAATTTGACCCTGTATATACACAAAACACAATTTAGGTATCCTATAATGTTCAGACTGCTGAGGCACAGGCCTCCTCTCTATGCGAGGGAGTGGACTATAATACGAGGGTGACACTAAAAGTTCTTAGAAAATCAAAAACTGAACAAACTAGCAAATTATTAGTTTTATTATATGTTTTCAAAATAGTGTCCATGTACATCAATACATCGCTGCATCCGATGGAACCACTGAGAAAAGCACTTTGCCCACTCGTCCTTAGGGGTCTCTTCGAAGGCATTTTGAAACGCAGCCACTGCTTCCTCGGCGTCCATAAAACGTTTTCCTCGAAGTTTTTCTTTTATTTTCGGAAATAACCATAAATCGCAAGGTGCGAGGTCGGGGCTATAGGGCGGGTGACCCAGTAATTCCACGTCTGACTTCGCCGAGTAGTCGATTGTTTGCTTGGCGGTGTGCGACGAAGCGTTGTCGTGGTGAAGGAGGATCCTACTGTGAGGTCGTTTCTCCCGAACTTTTTCCAAGACAAGTGGCAAACAATTGTTAGTGTACCACTCTGCAGTAAATGTTTTTTCGATCCTCTAAAACAATTGTTGCGTAATGACCTGTCCTTCCGAAGAACGAGGCCACCATCATTTTTCCCAAGCTTCGACCTCTCTTCACTTTAGTTGGCAACTCCTCGGAAGGAAACACACAGACAGCAGACTGTCTCTTAGTTTCAGGATCATAACAATAAATCCAGCTTTCGTCACCCGTTAGTATGTCGAACACAGCATTTGAGTCACCTCCGTTAACTCTTTGAACCATTTCACGACAGCAATCAACACGACGGAGCTTTTGGGCCTCTGTCAAATTATAAGGTATCCACCGGGTACAAAGCTCCCTAACCGCTAAATGTTCATGGAGGATTTTAAGCACTTGACTCATACCGATGCTTAAGCTTGTGTGATGCTTGCGCAGCAAAGAAATTGGGCGATAGTTTGCGGGAGATTTTGGATCTCCACTTTTGAATATTGGACAAATATTTGCAATTTTTATGCAGTCGGGTAGTACACCTGTACTTAAGCTTAGATTGCATAGGAAGGCAATCGGCCCCACAAATACATGTGCGCACTGCTTGAGGAATGCGGAATTAATCTTATCATAACCCGATGCTGACGTAATTTTAAGATGAGTAATAATTGTAGAATCTCTTTTTCGTCAGTCGGAGCAAGACAGAAAGAGTTTGGACTAGTGTGTAGCGTACTATATTGCTCATTGAAGAGGCCAATTCAGTTTCAGACATGTCAAGTTGTCTAAGAGTTTTGGCTGCAAGGTTTTCGCCAACGGTTGAGAAGTAATCATCATCATCATAAGCCTAACCTTTTCCCAACTATGTTGGGGTCGGTTTCCAGTCTAACCGGATGCAGTTGAATACCAGTATTTTACATGGAGCGACTGCCTATCTAACCTCCACAACCCAGTTACTGGGTAATACGATACCCCTTGGTAAGACTGGTTGTCAGACTTTCGGGCTACTGACGACCCGTACAGTCGTTACGGGTCGTCAGTAGCCCGAAAGTCTAAAGTCCACGAATGACACTCGGGACCAACGGCTAAACGTGCTTTCGGAGGCTCGGATGGGTCTTGGTATGTGAATATGGTCACCCATCCACGGACCAACCACGGCAAGCGTAGCTTAACCTGATCGATCGACCCGTGCAGCTGTTATTACTTAGCCACAAGCCTCCTGAGAAGTAATCATTAATGTTATTTAGCGTGGGGACTGGGTTGTCACAATCAGTTACTAGCTCAGACTTTCCAGTTTTTTTATTTTTGATATTGCAAATTTTCTTAATTTCAAACCATAATTTTTTACAGTCGCCGTTAGTTTCCATTAGTAGTTTACGGTCATGATCTTGTTTCAGATTGGGATTATATTGTTGATGATTGACCTACATTTAAAAATAGCGAATAGTTGCTCACAAAAAAGCCGTCGAAAAGAAGTGAAAATCTAATTCTAAAACATATTAAAATTCCATATCTCTTTATATATTTAGATTCGATATATTATGACGCAACGGAGTTCTTCGGCAAAGGGAAAAGCATATGGATTCTATAAATATTTCATAAGTTTAGGAGATAGTGGTATACTGACTTTCACGCACAATTTAATGACCTTCGATTAAATAATTAAGTTGAAAAACTTGTTATAATTTTCTCCGATCTGTATTAATTGCGCTATTTGCATGTTATTCAATTTCTAGATTATTTATAATTAGGTACGTACTGCCGAAGCAGAGTACCGGTCGAAGAGGAGGTGTTTGGGGGAAGGCCTATGTCCAGCAGTAGACGTCTTTCAGCTGAAATAATGGTGATGATGTACTGCGTTGGTCTAGTGGTTGCAAGCGTTACTGCTGTGTATGAGGTTCTGGATTCGATTCCCAGGTCGTGCAAAGTGTTATTGGGTTTTTTATCAGGAATTTCTCAGCAGCAGCTTGGGGCTGAATTTGTGCCCGGTTGATGGCAATACGCTCGCCCTCTATTACATGGTGAAATGTGAGTGTACTGTTGGTACGCCTCTACCTAACCTTTCAGAGATTACAGTCGTGATGTTAAGTTATTATTATCCACTACCTGTTGACAGTGGCCACCAAAGTGAGTAATTCCATTGCGCTTGCCCTCTCGTCTCGACAATAATAACAGCACTTCAAGTTACTTAAGTGCAAGGCAAAGTAAATACACGTCACATCGTAGATATGTTGATAACATGCAGTTAGGTTAACGCGTGCATTTCTAAACGGTCATTATGAAAACCTCTATTACCTGTATTGTATTTAGTAGAACTAACTTGGCTCATTTCTTGTTATTTTTTTATTTATTCAGTTGTACACATGCATTTAAGTTGGTGCCAACATAAACTAATTTTTTCCAATATACAAATACTTTTATTTGTATATAGGAAAAAATTAGTTTGAAATCCAAGGGTGTTCCTCCTTTAACCCTAACAGGGCCCATAACCTGTTAGGGTTAAAGGAGGAACACCAAAGGAAAGGTCGTTCTAAGGATTTCAATAATACGTTTATTATCCTTTTATTTTGTATAATTATATGGAAAATGTTTTTACTAATACTGTTAGAGTTTTACGGTGCACCAAAATCACGGGTATAAGCGAAATATGTATTATCTAATACGAACGAATAACGAGCGAACATCAGTAACCAATCTGGCCGTCCATTCTTAAAACATTCTTTAAAAGTGGTGGAGAGATTCTGGAGTGGCTACCGCGTACCGGAAGACGTAGTTAGAAGGCCCCACAAGGTGAACCGATGACCTTGTGGATGCCGCAGGAATTCACTGGATGCGGGAAACACAGAACCGGTTGAAGTGGCATAGTTGGGGGAGGCCTGTGTCCAGTGGACGTCTTTCAGTTGAAACCATGATGACGATAATGATTCCAGAAGGTTTACGTGCATGATCTGAAGGAATCTCCATGTTTGGTCAAGTCGTAAAATCTCGTTTGTTGCGAGTCTTTTATCGTTTTCAAACTAGTTCCAGAACGTTTGATGCAAACCAAGTTTAGTCATAACATTTTCTCTGTTTTTTTTCCGCATAACTTACGTAAACGTCTGTCGTGTCACTTATCCGCTCGTTAACCCGTAACCACAAAGCTAAAAACATTAAAAGACAAAACATATACATTATACATGATTTATTTCAAGACTATGATATATTCGCTTAATGTTCACATGTCATACTTAAAAGGATTAAAGAAGATTTCTCACATTCCGTTTTAAAGTATAATTAAAAAGAAACTTCGAGACATATTCAAATTCTTATCTTGACGTCGCTTCAAAGTCACCTGACATAAGAAATCGATGAAAAATTAAGAATTATGTCGTAAATCCGATCGATGTTCGTATTACCGATAACGGTATGATCAAGAATGTGTTCTTGCGGTGTTGATCTTGTAATCTTATTTATGTCATATTCGCTGGGATCGAGTAAGAAGAAGTTTCTTGTCCGTTCTTCTCCATAGGTACATACTACGCTTTAGAATGAGCAACTAGCTTCATCTTTCTGACTGACCGACGCCTTGACAATTCAAAAGTGCCTGTAATTGGTTTATTGAAATAAATGCTTTGAGTTTGAAGTTCATTTTCTGTGAAAAAAATATACACGTCGCCTTGACACCCATTGGCAGTCTTTCAGGAGGTGAAAGTACTCATCAATGTAAACAACTTTGAAATAGGTAGCATAAAAAAATAATTCTATAATTGACCACTTTAAATACTTAAAAGCGTTGCTTAAAGTGATGTAATGACGTTAGTGTAACCATAATTTTTTTGACGTTGAAGTTTTGACTTCGAGAATCGACGTTTTGTAAGAAACAGCTGATATATATATTTTTATATCAGATTAGTCGGCATGGCCTGGGGGTCTACTACGAAGTGCAAAGTGCGAATGATCGGATCGGACCGACACATGGCCGAACCGAATATTATTGAAAAATGCGAAAAAACTTCGGATCGGCTCAGTTGGGTCGGGACCATAGTCAGTATTCGAAAGAGTGTAGGAGTGTAAGATCGGGACCAACCGAACCAAATAGTAACTTCGTAGCAGGAAACGGCCGAACATTCGGCCCATACCACTTCGGAGTAGACCCCCTGATTTTGAACGATATCGATATCACTACAGCTAAATGCGTTTTTCTAAAACATTACAATTCTTTTCATTTTGATAAAAACGGCTCGTATACATATGTATATGTAATTCCATATAGGTAGTACATACTAATTCCATAGCTACAAGACATCTATTCGCACTTGAATTCCATTGACAGGGGACGTTGTTATCAATGTGAAATTGTTACAGAAATTGTACTCAAAAAAACAAGATGGCGGCGTGATGTTTTTTTTTAAATTTATGTATGTACGTCTCTTTGTTACTATTCTTGAAAAGAAATTAGAAATCGAAACAATGACATTTCAAAAGCTACTGGTTTTGGAAACCGTTTAGCCTCTTGAATTAAGTACCCATTGAGCGGATTTGATTAGTAAAACGTGACTCTCACATTATGTATGAGCTTTCATTCTGTTTGATTGTTATTACCAAGGGGTCCAATATCATTCCATTTATAATTTGGAGCCATTGTGTTATGAAGGTATAACCAGCTCCACTGTAAGAACGTCTCCTGATTTGGTATAATGGGTGTGAAAAGACAAGAAGCCATGAGTTGTACTCCCAGTCATTGTAATATTTTTTTTTTTTACTGGACCATGCCTGGGAACCTTCTGGTTACGGAGATATTGAAGATCAAAATTCCAAGTTTCACTGGCGTTTTTTTACGAAAACAAGTTTCAAATACCACACTACTTTAAATACCCCCACTACCCCTGTACCATTGCATGCACCCTAAGCAAAATGTTTTGCGTACGTTACATTGCGCTCTAGCACATGCAACAAATTTTCACATCCCAAAATAAAAGTCGTTTCCCATCAATTATTTTTGTGCAATATTACTTAGTATGATGTACAGAATGCGTAGTTGACGGCTATGTGATGTGTCTATATGGTAAAATAATCACTAAAGTGATCTAAATTTTCTATAAGATATACATACATACATATAACCACGCCTTCTTCCCTACGACCCCTACATACTCCTTTTGCCTCGTTTACATTCATACATCTTCATCATCACACATGCATGCCGGCTGCGAGTACTACGCACATTCTATAAGGAGTATATTTTTCAAGACTGTCAACTAATACCCATATTGGAAACGATATCTTGTTAAGAAATATAGCAGCAGACATAAAAGATAATAAACTAACACTTAATAGGCAATAAACACCTTTATATCCAAAGAAAGTGAAGACATTTTCCCACAATTCAAATAATTCCTAGAAGCGCCATCTCAATTCACTATAAATCACTTCACTTGCAGCACAAAGGACGTGCTACCACAGCCTAGATAGAACCAGTATGATAGCACATAAACCCACTGCCCAGCTTACTGTACTGTGGCGCAGAAACGCTACATTTTGTCATAACGGTGCAAGGGTGGATTGTAGCTTAGCCGCTTTTACTTATGAGTGAAGTTATAAACTTTAAGATATGCTGGTTTGTCTAAATGCCAGCCTAGATGTTGTGATCTTAGATTGTATCGTTCTAGAAAGGATCAGTTTATTAATAGAAGACTTATTTGGGTTACGAAGGCTTGGCTAATGGCGGATGTAGGAGCACTTATTAAGAAAGTTGACTTTATATGAGCGAGAAGCATAGCAGACTTGTAATTGATATACGATAGTTGACCTTGGCAAACCAGCTTAGCCTTAGCTATAAACCTAAATTAAATAGACTTTGGCCCCTGAATTTCTTTCGCCACTTCTTCTCAAGGGTAGTCAGATAGGAAATGTCGACTCTATCGATCTTATTTCTTTTTTATATGACGTGTAAAAGTGATCCGATATCCTATTTGCAGAAAAACAATTTTATTTCATTTTATAATTATGTCATTTGTATGTTCGAAGAAGACAAGCCATATTATCTTTATTTCTCTCTATATTAAATACTCATCATCTGCCTAATCATTCGGGCATAACAGGCGTAAGGTTTATGTATATGTGTAATAAGTATTGAAAATAAATGTTTTCCCGGCTAATAGCGAATAAAATGTCTTCAAAGATCTACGAGTAACTGTAACAAATGAATCCAAAACCTTTCCTATTATATCATTTTAAATAAACAAAGCTTTGCAAAAACTATAAGCTTAAATATTGTCTAAAATCCACAAAAAAAATATGCAAAAGTTACAGACGATGAATATAAATTATGTAGTAGTATTAATCAAGACACAGAATTTGCATAGATAATTTAACAACCACGTCCTCAAGTTCACGATTCCAATAAATCACCTTATACCAGTATTCAATTTCAATGTGAATACTAAGTATATCTTATGCAGTATGCAAATCATAATTAATTGAGTATTTGACAGGTATAAGAGCTGCAATCATATTAATTTCATGGCTCGTATTCCCGTCGTCGTTAACTACCTTTTACTGCTTAGGTTATATAATATTCCGTGTTGGCTACTAGTTTGTTCTTTTAAATCTTTGTGTAGATTAAAATTGTCTACGTGTAGCATATTTTTGTTAACTGTTTTCTGCTCAGATTCCATGGAATGTTTGGATTCTACAAAGAAATACCTACGCTACGATAATTTATGTAATGTTATAACTCGTCATCTTCCTGCCCCTACACCAATTTGTTTAGGGTCTACGCCGCATGATGTTTTCTTCTTCCACACTATCTCTCTTAACCGTCATATAAGTAGTCAACTCTTTTCTGGCCATCTTCACAATCCATCCATCGTTTCTTTGGTCTTCTTCTACTCTTATAGCCACATTCATAGTTTAAACTTTCCTCACGACATGCTTCCCCGCATCAATATTGTGTTGTGACTTCTGAGTCCGTTTTTTTTAAATTCTATCTATGTTTGCCTTGTTTAATGGAGTCCTGGACTTCTGTTATTTATCTAATGTCTTTGCTTTCTTCTACAACACAATTACATTTGCTGTTCTTTCTAAACCTGTCTCGTCTACTTTCTTTATAGTATTGTTCCTTCTATACTTATAACTTCTTAGATTATTTTTCATAACTGTATTATTACGTTCTGCTCCATCTTTACCATCATTACTAGGGTTCTCTGTGCCCGAAACTGCAATAACCAAAAATCAGTTCCCTTAAGATTAAAACCGAGAATTTTGGTTTATAAAAAGCCAACGACTAACCACATTGGATAGGCATATTATCAAACCGGCAAAACACCGTCGGTTGTAAAAACCACAAAAACCGGTATACTATTCAAATTAAGTCATTTAGGCATAACATTTATATAAGTATTCATAATATAGTTAGTTTCGATTTCGTTGATCATAATGTTATTAGAAAAGTTTCATATATTTGCTTATTTTTATTATCTAAGTTATTTCACTTTTTATTTCAACATTTGTAGTGAAAGTTAGTTCGCAATGAAGACGAAAATTTAATGTGTTGGTAATTAATTCAGTGTTTTACGAGGCTTTGTGATGGATGGCTTGTATTATTACAGTTATTTAAGAGAGAATGAAAAAAGTATATTGTGCAGTGAATCTTTTTGAGTTACGAGTGACGGAGTTGGCAGAGTACAATGAAATTGGTGTATCTCATGGTAACGTTGGAGATGATGCGCGATAACAAACATTTGATCTTATGACTTAGTTGGCATTAAACAAAGCTTACTTTGATTGAGAAAATCTAGTCGTTTTGTATTTTAGGTAGTCTGATGTTTGGACGGGCTTTTGTAGCGTCATTGTTGCAAAAAAAATGTATCTCCCTCATAATATGTGGTCATCGAAGGACATAGGTGGAATACAACAACTTTTATTTATAAATGGAGCCTTATTTTGTAATAAGTTAAATATATATAACTAGCGGAAAAGTAGCGCCACCTACCGGGTCCAATTGTATTTTCAAACCATCCAGGAACCCATTGAAATATACACACACAATTTCATCCAAATCGGTCCAGCCGTTTAGAAGTTAGGTGACAAACACACGTACAGAAGAATTATATATATTAAAGATAATAAAGCCTTTATTTCTTCCATATCTTACATAGTATACATATATGACACTTTACAAAATATAAATGTTACTACGACGTTAAGTAGAATAGAATAGAAATACCCTTTATTATGTGCACTATATAAATTACAGACATAAATATAAAATATGAAGAAAGAAAAAAAAAATGAAGTAGGTTGCTTACATCTAGTTGTTAGTATTATTAGTTTGACAATACAATTTAAGATTTGGGTTCGAGATATGGACCCCATCATGGGTGAAGGCCTAAATAAGTTGTGGATAAGTAATTCTATATGTAGGTAATACGGCTTTCGTCAAAACTCTGACAGTTCCAACAAAATCGACACTGTATTATACTGCAGCGGTATCTACAACGCCACATGCGAACAACGCGTCATAGTGACGTCACGCAAATCCTGCATCTCGCAAGCAGAGTTTACCGCGCGATTAGCATAGATCAATTTCCCAACATCAAACGTTGGGCAATTGCCCGCCAGACACAACACCCATCTGGTCGGAGGATCCTCACTTTTCTATGGAGAATGAGTGAACTTTACACCCTGTTCCTCATACCTCTAAAATACCACAGTACATTGCAACTTTCCCATATTTTTCCCATCATCTAGTAATATAAGGTTAAGGTAATATCCACTGTCAACTTTAGCAATAACGTCTTTTCATTCGACATCAATCATTTTCTCACATCATGGTGATTTTATTGTGATAAATTACGTCCGACTTTGATTCTTTATCTGTCTATCTATTAAATTATTTATTGGTGCCTAATTTCTTTGGCTCAAAGAAATGCTATTTATAGCTTAGTCGTTAATTTAATATACCTAGTCTTGCCATAAATATTGTTACGAAGAAAAAAAAAATTTTATTGCCAATAATGTTATTACTTTTACAGTGTGTTAGTTTAATACATAAATATAAAACAATTTAAAATATAAAAAAGCTTATTCCAAGTGGTTTCCATTGCCTGCAATACGTTGAGTCCAGTTATCAATAGAAACACGCACTCTTTCCATGGAAAAATTCTTCACTGCCAATCGTATCGATTGTTTTAGGGACTCCAAATTATCATGGCGTTTAGAGCAAGCCGTACTCTCTAAAACTGACCATAAATCATAATACAGCGGATTAAGATCGGGACTAGACGACGGCCAGTCCTCAGCTCTGATGAAGTCCGAAACGTTCACTTCCAACCAAGACTGCGTGGACCGAGCTTTATGACCCGGCGCCGAGTCTTGTTGGAAGGACCATACTTGGTACACACCCTCATTCACTCAAATCACCTTGTTTGTGATTATGTACTCGTATAGTATAGTTTACACTTCTTGTTTTTGAAAGAGCGGAGTCTCCTAATACAGGCATATTTTGCTTAAAAGGAGGCTCCAATCTCAAATTTGTTGTACGTTTAAAGTTATCAAGTAAACTATTTTTATTTATTATAAGTATAATAATACTCTGTGCTTTGCAAACCTTTTTCAATACCATGGTTTTCTCATGGTGTTTTTTTGTAGTAACAGCCTGGAGTTTGGAAGTTGGTGGTGTGAAGCCCCCGTGCCTAGCACGATAGCACGTAAAGCCGTTGGTCCTGCGCCTGATCTCTCTCCGATCGTGTCGGATTGCCGTCCCATCGGACTATGAGAGTAAAGGAACAGAGAGTGCACCTGTGTTTATGCACACACTTGTGCACTATAATATCTCCTGCGTACCTGGCTAATCTCCGTTGAGATTGACCACCGTGAGCGAAATCGGTCTGGAGGCTATTATTATTATTTTCTATGAAGGATTCAAAGTGTAGACTATTGCCGGCCTATGGAATAAGAGTTTTCAATTGAGCCCTATATCATTTTTTCATCAGTTTTCATTTTTAGGGTTCCGTACCCAAAGGGTAAAAACGGGACCCTATTACTAAGACTCCACTGTCCGTCTGTCTGTCTGTCACCAGGCTGTATCCCATGAACCATGATAGCTAGACAGTTGAAATTTTCACAGATGATGTATTTCTGCCGCTATAACAACAAATAGTAAAAACATAATAAAATAGATATTTAAGTGGGGCTCCCATACAACAAACGTGATTTTTTTGCCGTTTTTTGCTCGATATTAATAACGGCAACAGGTAGACGCTTGAAATATTCACAGAATATTTAGTTAAACTAAAAAAAAAGGTTATAATATAGTGTCTAATGTTGTGTAGATGGTACGGAACCCTTCGTGCGCGAGTCCGACTCGCACTTGGCCGGTTTTTTATCGTTAGTAAAGCGTCACCATCGTTGTCTAATCGAAAGTTCACGTGTACGCACGGCTACACATCCAGCTACGAGGGCGGAGTGATGTTTGGTAAAAATTAAACGAGGAGTCAATTTTATTTAATTATTATTATTTATTTTAACGTAGTTTCCTTGTAACTTATAAAACCACGCAAAAATTCGGTTTTATCCCGTTGAAACGACCCCAAACCTGCCTCCGAAGTGGTCACACGCATGCGTTTTTGATCAACAGTCAGTAAACGCGGCACCCATCGCGCGGTTCGCTTCTTCATATCTAAATGTTGGTGTAAGATACTGCGAACACGTTCGTCTGAGATGCCTACTATCTCGACTATCTCCCTCACTTTTACTCTTCGGTCGTTCAACACTACATCGTGGATTTTAGCGATCATCTCTGGAGTAGTGACCTCAACTAGGCGTCCTGGACGCACAGCATCACTTGTGCCTATACGACCACAACGAAAATCGTGGAACCACTTATGAATAATTTTAATCGACGGAGCACAGTCCCCATAATGTTTAAAAATATCAAGTTTTTATTTCGTGTCCGTTACAGCTTTTTTTGCGCAAAAAATAATGTTTAATCACGACACGAAATTCACTTTTCTCCAACTTTGCAAAAACGTGTTCAGTTGTATTTCTTTAATGGCTGTCAAAAAAAAAACTAACCGGCGGTACTGGCTGAAAATTTTAATTTAGTCCTTCAAAAGAGTTGTGACCAAGGAGGTTCCATGCAATTTGCGATCATTTTATTCCAAAATAGATTTTTACCAGACTTATCCACTATGTATAAGCTGGTTTCTGATTGTACGACAAACCTATATAATGCGAGGGCAGCTAAAACTGGAAATGTATAGCTTGATGTTCACCATATGTACCACTTTTCAAAGATGATAATAATTACGATAAACATCAAGGCAAGTCATATGTACTGCTCACCAAATTAGTTTACCGACAGGCTACCGTTAAACCTTATTGGGTAGAAAGTTAATCCAAATAAATGTATGTAAAAAGTTACAGTAAATACTTTCGATGCTTTAAGTTATTGCAACTTATGACTGCGACCGGTCGAGACACTGACATTGGCATTTAGGGTAAATGGATTATATTATACGCCATTTTTATTTAAACCGAATTGAATCATTTCTTAGGTTTTCCGTCCCATTTCGCATCTAAGTAATTAGGAGTAGGAACTCGTGGCATTCACTCACGCTGAAGCTGATATTGGATTTTGCGAGCCAACCTTAAAACTTATCTCTTTACATCAAATAATTTTATCATATCATCATTTTATACTAATATCATCATTTAATAACAGCCGCACGGGTCGATCAATCAAGTTAAGCTACGCTTGCCGCGGTCGGTCCGTGGATGGGTGACCTTCCATTACGACCGCGACCACTCCATTGCTCGGCAAGCACGTTAAGCCATTAGTAGTTCTTTGACAGTCGTCATGGGTAGTCAGAAGCCCAAAAGTGTGACGACCAGTCTTACCATCTTTTTTTACAGAGGTTCAGTACAATATTTACCCTAGAAAAACTCAGACTGTATTGCTACAAGTGAGATTTACAAAAAACCGGAAACGGATAGTAACGAGAACTCCGACGATGACATTGAAAACAGCAACATCTAACACAACATAACACAGCAGAGCAATGACATACAAAAGAACCGAGAAGGCATTAGAACCTCGCCAAAAGATTCACCGGTGAAGCTCGACCTGAACTAACCTGGCTGCGACGTCGTTAAAGCCCATCCATAGATAATAATTACCCACCTCTCCACTAGTCCAATGCTTACCAACTCTAGGATGCATATCCTATCCTATGCATATAGCTCTTAAATCCTTCCCTATCCTACGGGCACGTCTTCCCTACCATTACCGCGCCCCCAGGTCTACTCCTTGATATGCAATGGTCGCTGTAGCACCATGAACATAAGGCTACAGGAGCTAGTGCGAATCTTGGGGTTCATTCGATTAATCGAGTCTGGTTTAACCACGCTGGGATCGGTGCATTTCATTCATAGAAAAATTCAGACTGAATTCTTTTAGATTATATCTAAACCAAACGTACCTACCACTGCGCGGTTAAAACAATCTTAGATGCATCGAGTTCGATACGACTAACGGCAAAAACTACGTGCACACATCTACCGACAAACACTTTAAACATAATTTCAAATCATTCGGAATAAACGACTTTTACCGAAGTTTCCGATCTGTTCCGACTTTCGAGCCGAACGAATTCGTTTTATCTTCGTAATTGTCTGTCCCTAAAGTGAGATTTTACTTGCACATTGACATGGTTTGGTTGAAGTACTACAAGGTATTATTGAGAATGATTCGTCACGCGATATGTTAAAGGGCTGAGAGAAAATGACCCATTTCAATTGTAGGCCATTTTAAATTGACGTCGACCGACTCAGATACATACTAAACGAGCCGGTCTATCCTCAAAACTCACCGTGAAAACCATAGATTTAGTTTATACGTCGCTATGATGGACCTAAGCTGACCTAAATTTTCATCACAGACTTAGTATATCATTATCTCCCGACCCTTTCCCAAAATGATAAAACAATAAAGAAATGTCATCTGCCTAGCCTGTTCCCAGCTATGTAGCTATGTTAGGGTCGGCTTCCAGTCTAACCGGATGCAGCTGAATACCGGTTACATGGAGTGACTGCCTATCTGACCTCCACAACCCAGTTACTGGGTAATAAGATACCCCTTGGTAAGACTGGTTGTCAGACTTTCGGGCTACTGACAACCCGTAACGGTCAAAGATGTGAGTGACAGCCGGGACCAACGGCTTAACATGCTTTCCGAGGCACGGAGGGGTCCTGGTATGTAAAGATGGTCACCAATCCACGTACCAATCGCGGCATGCGCAGCTTACCCCGATCGATCGACTTGTGCGGCTGTTATTATTTAGCCACAGACCCCTCTGACATACTAAATATGTGGTGAAAACTTAGGTCAAGCAAACTTTCATTCCATCTGATGCTAGGAACTTTCCTATATTTATGGAATTGACAATATTTGACAGCTCACTTCACCTATGATTTCACGGTACGATTATTAAAGAATTGCTCGGCTGATGTCAGCCGAAAAATATAGTAAAGCCTTAAACTAACTAGTCTAAAGTCTCGGAAGACTGGCAGGTCCTTCTGTTCAACAAAAGGCTACTTGTCAAAGAAACTTGTCAAATATTAGTTTTGAAGTTGGTCTGAGCTGCATCACCAACTACACAAAGTCAGATAAAAATGTGTATTTATTACATATAGCTGTGTGTTGTGTATTGTTGTGGAGCAGTGGTGGCCCAGTGGTAATGGACCCAACTTACGAGTTCGAACCCAGGCAGGCACTTTACTTTGTGTAAATTATTTCATCACCACTGCTCTCAAAACGGTGAAGAAAAACATTGTGAGGAAACCGGCATGTCCTAGAACCACAAATTCAAAGGCATGTGACATCCACCAACCCGCACTGGGCCTGCATGGTGGATTATGGCCCACTCCCTCTCACAGAGTGGAGGCCTGTGTCCCAGCAGTGGGAACATTATAGGCTGATTATGTATATAGTTACTTTCCAATAACTGAGCAAAGATGCCTAAAACATAACAGCACCCTAATTGCGTAACACACTTTCAATGACAATTTGAATAATTTTGAAGGATATTGCTAATCCATTGCTTCATAATTATGTTCGAAATGTCTGCTCAACAACGTAAATAACGCAATGAATGTTGTTGAACTGTCAAAATGAAAGCTATTGCTACTGTTAGTGTGCTACGCAATTACCCCGCTGTTTACCCAGTCCATTGCCAAGGCCTAACTCAAAAGAACTTGTGAACCGCGCATCAATAGCTACACATGCATAATTATTGAAATTTTCTCGTAAATTCATGCTATTAAAATTTTCTCACATGCTAATTCTGCGCACGCAATCCACTTATCTGCTTATCACTTAGCGCAGTTGGCATTATAGATAATTACCGTAATTTAGTGACACTTCGACAGATTATATTGACATTTAGACCCGTTTGCGTGACACTATATAACTAGCACTAAACGTCATTAGATCTCTGTCAATAGTTCTAAATAGAGTGCGTGCAAGCTAAGTCTGCGCGCGTGTTTGAACTTCAAGACTACATATATACCTGCCAGCACTTTTAATCACATTCGGCATAATGATGGCGAATATTTACTTCGGAAAACACGGAACACATCACACGCTCTTGACACTTGATATAAACGTCAAGATGGCGGCAAACGATTATTTCCGATTTTGACAGCGCGCAGACTCCGAGCATAGCTCGCTCCATAGCGCGCTGAGCGACCTTGAATTTGTGGACCAGCCCGACCGTCGGAGTTACCGACATAGATTGCAGAGTAAGCAAACTGAAGTGGCAGTGGGCTGGCCATGTTTGTCGAAGGTCCGATGGCCGGTGGAGCAGACGAGTCCTGGAGTGGAGACCGCGTTTCGGCAAGCGTAGTGTGGGACGCCCCCCAACTATATGGACGGACGATCTTAAGAAGATTGCTAGGACGGACTGTATGCGGAAGGCTGAGGACAGGGTGTTGTGGCGCAGCTTGGGAGAGGCCCATGTCCAGCAGTGGACTGCGATAGGCTGAGTTGATTGATTGACACTTGAGTTGTCGACTCACCTACAAATAGATTAACTTCGTCCGAGTCGCCTATAGATAAACGAGTACATTCGTGCGAATCAACTAATAAGTCATAAAGTCACTAGCTTTTGCCAGCGGCTTCGCCCGTGTCGCTGTCATGATAAAAAGTATCCTATGCGTTAATCCAGGTTATAAATTACCTGTGTGCCAAATTTCATCCAAATCCGTTCAGCCATTTATGCGTGATTGAGTAGCAAACATCCAAACATACAGACATTTATAATATTATAGTATGATTTAAAACGGAATTCTCACACAAAAGGGGGGGTATGGGTGGTGGGTATCACCTGCCGCAATATTTTATCGACAACCGGATTGATGGACAAAACGGATTGTCTGACATATGTAGGTCGGTACTCAAAAGTAGTCAGCCAATTTGCAATTTTTTATTGATTCTGATTCTGATTGTTTTTTTTTTTTTTTATATATCAGTCGATATTTTCGTCAATTGTGAGCCGATATTAAAAATTATTTCTCTCATTTGATAGAGGAAGCTTGCACGGTGTTGCCATATAAGTTTTATTCACTTTGCTTGCTTAGTTTTTGAGTTAGCTTCAATAATACCGATACGACAAAATGGATTGTTAAATGAGGAGAAGTATTAGCGCAGTAGGTTCCAATCCAGGGCTGTCATTACTCCTATTCTTACAACACCACGTATTGGACTGTCGTTGCACACTCAAATACACAGCAATTATAAACTAGAACGGTCGAACAGAAGTTACATTATGAGTACAGTCCGACGCAGAAGTGTTGCAGCCCGTTACGTTTAATTAAGTCCAATATTTATTGAGCAGCACCCGGAAAAGTGTATTCAGGAACAAAATTGAAACAGCTTTTTTTAATTAAACTCTTTAGTCATACTGCTAGATAGAAACCTATATGTATTATGTATCAAAACGGTGAAGGAAAACATCGTGAGGAAACCGGCATGTTCTAGAACCAAAAATTCGAAGACATGTGACATGTACCAACTCGCACTGGGCCCGCGTGGTAGATAACAGCCCACTCCCTCTCGAAGATAGGAGGCCTGTGTCCCAGCAGTGGAAACAATATAGGCTGATTATGATGTATTATAGGCTTGTCATTTTCTCGGCTACTGTCATCCAGGTGCTGCCAGCCACCCTGCGATAATCATCGCTCCACCTAGCTTGAGTCACCTTGCCCTACGTTTGTCGATTTGTGGTCACCACTCAAGAATATATCTACCCCAACGATCAACATTACTAGAAGCACAAAAAGTTTTAAGATGTTCATTAATTTTAAAAATCGTATCTTTTGAATTTCACTTCAATATTATCATATATTTTTTTTGTTATCTTTCATTTTGTCCCTCTGCTTGCCTCCCCTTTTTCCTTCCAAACCTCCCTGTCTTGTGCGATCTCTGGCCATGTTGGCCCTGCCAACGTTACAAGATCGTCACACCGACTCGATGGCGATGTATTTAATATTATCTTTACTAAAAAAAAATTCAAGGAAGTCACACTAACTTATAATAACCCGGTCTCAAATACTGCTAACACAACCTTAACCTGCTTAAAACAAAAGAAGTCCAAACAATGCTTGCACCGTAAGCGTTACGTACTCGACGGTACTTGCGCGTACGCATCGCCGTGCGCTTCCTACTAGGAACTTGCTCCTAATCCGTTACATGCGCGTGATTGACGCTCGCATCTAGTACAACATTTATAATCATTTTGTTAATAGCTGGAGTAATTAGCGACTGAAATGAGAGTTGAAGATGGATGGTGAAAGACAGACAGTAGTCGGGTTTATGTATAGAATAAGATTATATTAGAACTAGTTGCGCCCCGCGGTTTCACCCGCATAATTTTCGATCCCGTGGGAATATCGGGCTAAAAAGTATCTTATATGTTAATCCTGGTTATAAACCATCTGTGTGGCAAATTTCATCCAAATCCGTTTAGTAGTTTTTGCGTGAAAGAGTAACAAACATCCATCCATCCATCCATCCATACAAACTTTCACGTTTATAATATTAGTAGAATCTACGAGTGAAATACTAGAAAGGAAGAAAAAATTGGTTTATTTGTCACAGAAACACGTAAATACAAAAAATTAAAGGAAAACAAAAGGAAAAAAAAGTCTATAATCTCGAGCACAAAACAGAAATAGTCAACAGCTGCACGTCATACTGTAACTGGAAGTCAGTAAATATGTCTGACATAGGTACTCCGAGCAGTCACCCTATTTCAAAATTTTAATCGTCAACAACGTAAATAACACAATGAATGTTGTTGAACTGTCAAAATTAAATCCTTTGCTACTGTTAGTCCATCATCATCTGCCTAGCCTTTTCCCAACTATGCCGACCCCAAGGCTGCCCCCAAGGCTCCCAGTCTAACTGGATGCAGCTGAGTACCAGTATTTTACATTGCTACTGTTAGTGTGTTACGCAAATAACCCACAAGCCCCTGAGAGAACAGTCAATCCATAACCTCATAAAAACAATTAGTAATGGGGCAGGTACTATTGTAAATGATCCTAAGATTTCTACTACCTTATCTGTTTCTACTCGTGAGAACCTGTAATTGGCTCTGTGTCGCTTATACAATTGTTATTTATTTGGTTCAGCTGTTGGTTCTCCTACTTTCAAATAAATAAATAAATGAAATTGTAGCACCAAGCAAGCAATATGCTCCTTTTAACCTGCATCCTTTACATTTATTAGCCGTTCAATTCCCAAGGCAGATGGCCGAACGAAGGGTACCTTACTTTCAATTCCGATGACCTTCGGTTCAAAGCTTTTAGTTTCAATACTAAAATCCGTGTACAAATGTCATGTGACATTTTCTTATGTACTTACTGGTATAATTTAAAACAGGGTCAAATTAAATTAGCTAGGGAAATTCCGCATACGTCATAGGTATCTATTGATATACAAAAAAAAAATCAATAAAGAAATGCCATCTGCCTAGGCTTCCAGTCTAAGCGGATGCAGCTGAGTACCAGTATTTTACATGGAGCAACTGCCTATCTGACCTAGTTACTGGGTAATACGAAACCCCTTGGTAAGACTGGTTGTCAGACTTTCGGACTTCTGACGACCTGTAACGACTGTCAAAGATCCAAGAGTGACAGCCGGGACCAACGGCTTAACGTGCTTTCCGAGGCACGGAGGGGTCTTGGTATGTAAAGATGGTCACCCATCCACGGACTAAACGCGGCAAGCGTAGCTTAACCTGATCGATCAACCCGTGCGGCAGTTATTACTTAGCCACAAGCCCCTTTATGAAACAAAAAAAAAGAATTTGATGATTTTTTGTGAGGCCATCGACCGCAGTTAGTACCTATAGTCACTTAAACTATCAATTTAAAAAAACAGTTTTTGGTGGTGTAAACTTCACATACGTGATGTGTATCGTTAACATGATTAAACAAAAGAAAATAGATTTTCTCAACACATACAAGTCTTTCAACAAGTCACATAACTACTAGCGGTCGTTGACATCGTGTTTAAATATTGGTACCCACCCATAACGTCTGCAGAATTCATTTATTTATTTAATACTTTACACACAAATGTACGGAGGCGGACTTAATGCCATAAGGTATTTTCTACCTCTCAACCTTTTGGTGATGCAGAACAGACAAACAGTGGTAAGTGCTATTGTGAAAAATAAAAGAGTTTCGCTAGCTAATTTGATTTGACTATATATTTGTCGCAGTTACAAGAATTTGGGAGACATAATTATATCATCATGCCTTTTTTCCCAGGTGGGTTCGCAGAGGTGTACCTATTGTTCCACCCACAGTTCGCTAATTACGAGAGTCCCATGTAAAAGGAAGCGACACTATGGCCATCATCCGGGCACAAAGCCAGACTCCAGACTGCTACTAAGAAATTCCAGATGGAAAAACCCAATAACACTTTACCTGACCTAGAAATCGAACCCAGGACTTCATGCTCAATAGTAGATAGTTCTTGTGACTAACAAGACAATCGAATTTAGAAAAAAAAAAGAAAATGATAAAATGGCTTAGTAGACATTGGATTTATTCGCGAAATTACCTTTTTTTTTTCGGGGGGAAACCTTCAAAAGGCACTCGACCTCCGGGGAGTGAGGTCGGGGAGTGTGGGATTTTTACCTCACTAAAACCACCCCGGTGATCACCATCCGCATATAGGGGTGGTCCCGGTTCCTTTTAAAAGACCAATTCCGGAACCACCCCTGCCCAACGCCTGTAAGGCACATCCCTGGGGAGACTGTAAAGGGGCCTCCCCTAAGCCTCGCTATGCACGGCAGCACGTGACCACTGTGCCACCGACTTCCCTCACTGGGGTCACTTGGTAGGCGGACAGAGTTCCCACTTTATGCGCCCGCGACCCCAAAGGTCCACCTACCTTAATTGATAAGCGGGTTTCGGCGTATTAGGCGCCAAGGCGGTTGCCTCCCCGACGCCTCCTTCCCCGAGCAGGATCAGCACTCTCCCGATCCCGCTCGGCGGCTCGCGAAATTACCTGTAGTCGGGACTTATTCGAGATATGCCTCATTCTGAAAATACATCCTAACCGTTACTTTCGAGTGTGAAATTTGCCTTTTTAATGAATAAAACATATTAGAATAAAATTTATAGGCACAAAATCCAGGCAGAAACGTATAGCATAACTCAACCACGACACATTTTTATAAATAAATTATTAGCCTACCGTACCTGCAATGTTTAAAAACTAGATTTTATGACCCGCCCGCGCCTCTACCTATCCAATAACTGATGATTCAAGAAGAAATTGCGTTTGTTTTTTAAGTATTTTTCTAATCGGAAATCCATGTTGATGTAATGAATAATCCCGTACTTTCTCAAGCTTTCGTCTAGACTGTAATAACTCAGTTTTATCTAAGCCTCAACATCATCTGCTTTGCCTTTTCCCAACTATGTTGGGGTCGGCTTCCAGTCTAACCGGATGCAGCTGAGTACCAGTATTTTACATAGAGCGACTGCCTATCTGACCTCCACAACCCAGTTACTGGGTGATATGAAACCCCTTGGCAAGATTGGTTGTTAGACTTTCGGGCTACTGACGACCCGTAACGACTGCGATCTAAGCCTAGATTGTTAAAATTCGCATAAATCTATAGTTAAATGAATATTTTATTGTTTTCATATTCAGTGATAAGTGCAGCTGATACATAATATTATTTAATGTAACAAGAATTTAGTTTCTAATTATTTCCGAAAGATTTACTTAAGTGATAACACATGTTAGCAGGAACATTGACGTGCCAAATCTGTTGTTTCATAGAAAAGTGCAATGCCTACGCGGTCAAAATGCCGTGGCCAATTATTTTCTTTAAATACTCAACGAATAATTTCAACGCAGTGGGTTTCAAAACCATGTACTGAATCCATGGTAACGCTCCTTTATTCCCAGTAGTTCCATGTAGCTAGATCCACATGGAACTACTGCAACCCAAAAATACAATATTTTGTAATTTTAAACTAGTTTTATAGCCCGAAATTTCTTTCATATGGAACTGCTGCAACTATTTAGTTCCATGTGATTATAGTTGAGTTCCATATTGTGGGTACTGTTGCATCCTTAAAATGTGAAGAATATTTTGTGCCATTAGTTCCACGTGGTTGCGTGTCGATGTCCCAGCCACCCTGTATACTATTTCATTACCATACAAATTCTTGTTTTTACGAGCCGACGAAAGTAAAATAACCTCCATCCTATTCATAAAACTATCTAGGTAGTTCTTACCACGTTTTTTTCTTTGATTTCTACAACGCATAAAGAATTTTCCAAATAGAAAGAAGTTGTTTGTTTGCACCATAACCATTCAACATTACCCTGCCTGCTGTAAATAAGCAATATAACTTGTAACATGTCATCATTCCATATAGTTATTACAAGTTATTTGAACCTTACGGCTATCATCAGACGCAATTTGACTATATCTGATGGTGTATCTTTGAATTTTTCTCTCCATTTCCTAGCATTACGCGCGCATTACACGTAATCTGTAACTGGTACACCGACGGGGAGATCCGACGGAAAGTATTAATTTCCGACGGTATAGAAAGCTAAGCTAAGACTCGATCGAACACTGGAATAAAGATTATCTAAGATAACATCGCGAACAGATAAACAAACGCGTCTTATTTATAACAGGAACCGTGGCGGTTATCTAGCAATTCGATATTTGGACGATAAAAATCAGGAGGCCAATTCTTGTGATTAAAAACGTTCAAAATCTAGTCGCAATCTCATCTCTGCGACAATCAATGTCAAAAATGTAGGGAAATTAGAGGTATTTTTGACAGATTAAGACTGAGATCAGAGGGGCAATTCTCGTAATTTTAAGAACGTTCATAGTCAGAGGGGCAATTCCCGTAATTTTAAGAACGTTCACAGTCTGATCTGAGTCTCAATCTGTCAAAAAAACCTCAAATTTCCTTACATTTTGACAAGTTTTTGACATTTTTGACAAAAAAAAAATCGTTTGTTGCCAAGATGAGACTGCGGCTAGATTTTGACAAAGACCTTATACTTAATATAAAGTCTTTGGATTCTGAACGTTTTAAATTACGAGAATTGGCCTTCAGACTGTGAACGTTCATAACATTACAAGAAATTCCCCTCATTGAAAGACGTTGAAAGTAACAAAATCGAAACGATAGTGAAATTACTGGCCACAAAAGAGCTCCATAATGTTCTATTGTGAGCCAAAAAGGCAATGAGGTTGAAATAAAATCTTGTTAGCGCGACCTTAGGACCTTCACTTTCGCTGTCGCTAAACAAAAAAAAAATAACAATAAAACTTCTGCGTCGTCATTGTAAACTTACAACAAAAATAAAGAAAGGCTGAATGAGATGAATCCTTGGGCGCACTCCTGTCAAAATTCTGACAATGACAATTAAATAATAACAAGACCAAAATTGCGCGCTATTGTCATTGTTGGAAAGAGAAATTGCAAAGAAGGTTGGTTATAACAAGACAACAATGGTAGTTTTGGTTATTACAAGAAGCAGCCAGTTTTGACAACTGTTTTAATGTGCTTAACCTAAAACTGAAGTGTCATTTAACTGGTAAAATTCTTGAGCAACGAGCTAGCTGCTAAAACTTACAAGCTTATAAGATAAATATGTAAGAGTGGGTCAACTACTTACGAATATTTTGTTCTCGGATCGGACAAGAGCGTGCTTAGGTACTTAGTTATCGAGAACGCAGTACAGTGGGGAAAGAAAACCATACATAGAGTAAGCAAATGATGCTTAAAGTACTTCTCGCTAAGATAATACTCAACTCGTTAATAAGTGTATAACTTTTAAAACAGTAGGTAATCAAGTATGGCTGACTAAGAATTAATTAGCATTTTTTAAGTGAGAGTACAAGAACATGAATAACTTTTCCGATGGGACCAACTCAAAAATATAAAAAACTGCTGTTAAATACACAAACGCAATATGAACTCGTACTTCTTCTGTCATAATGCGATGAAATAACATTTTGACACATAAATAAGTGGAACCTTGGTTGACTGGTAGAGAATGCTTAGCATTAAGTCCGCCTTTGTACCTTTTTGTGCGAAAAGTTTAAATAAATAAATAAATCGCACTACTTCAGGTGGAAATATTGCAACTTGAGTTTTGGTTCATTAAAAATGACGGCAAGTGGAATCCATCCAACCTACACTTCTAAAAAGATGATTTGGTACTCGAAAGACGTTGACAGGGGGGGGCGCTGTTGGTAAACATTTATGCAATTGTTTTGTGAAATGTATTGAAAAAACCAGATGGCGGCATTAGTTCCGATTTTGACTTCCTTCCTGAAGATCCTTGTACTTCTATATCCCGTTATCCTGATTGAAATTAATCAGCCCTCAGACAGTGTGAAATCTACCATCCTAATGGTGACTGTATAAGAAATGGGTATGCAAACAGAATGCATATTGAACGCGATTTAATTTACATCACAAATCATGGCAGCCGTTCCCCTTAGCTGGGTATTAGAGCTTCCACGGCGAGTTGAGCAAGTGATATATGAATCTTTTCTCATTTCCGCAGTTCTATCGTATTTGATATGCAAGATATATGCATGATAGATTATTGGATAGCAAACAAGCTGTCCACCTGATCACCGCCGGCTATGGACCTCTACTGATCAATTCTGTAAAATCTCATCGTGAAAACTTAGATAAAGTGAGCTTGAAAGCTGTCATTCATTCCACTTGGAGGGGCAGCTTCTATTGACAGCTCACTTCGCCTAAATTTTCACGGTGAGATTTTTACAGAATAAATCAGCTGCAGTACAAAAGACATCACAGATGCTTTGCCATCCCAGAGACTAAGATGAAAAGTCTGATCTACCAGTAATTACACCAGCGTCCTTACCCTTCAAACCGGAACAAAGTGCAGCATTGCTTCTTTTGGAGGCAACAAAGGTGAAAGCTTTACGAGTTTAGCTCATGTTCTGTCTCGTGTCTTTAGCCTCGGTGTGACCATTAAATTGTGCCCTGCTCACCTACCATGACATCTCAAGCAATGGACAACATTGTCAAAAACGTTTACGTGTTGAATACGAGGCTTTTGGCTACTCTATATTAGTGTATGTTGACCACTGACCTTTATTGTACAGACGCCAGCAGGTCAAGCTACCCGAAACTGTCAAATTTTCCCAATCAACCTTGAAACTTAATGCTTTAGCGATAAAGTTGAAAATCTATTAAAGAAATTTGACAGATTGTAGTAACTCGATGTGCTGGCGTCCGTACAAGTACTATCAATAACAAAATTAAGACATTTGATTTTCGCCATTTTGGCGCTGATAGCAACGTGAGCGTTTGTGGACCTAATATTTTTGATAGTGAGTTTTACAAAATACGCATACTCTCATGATAAAAATGTTATAAATATCTCGTAGTAAATACAAAATACACAAAAAAGTCTTATTCCACGACTTATACCTAAATCATCAGAGGCGTACCAAAACAACACGACGGCCATTTGCAACAATGTATCAATTTTAGTTCTTGAGACGCTCGAGTTTTGAATCGGCACAAAAAACAACTGTCATTTCGTATTGTACGAGTATATATAGTCCAGCGTACTTGTTTATTAGAGGTCAGTGGTGTTGGCCATTAAATTGTGACCTGCCCTGACATCAAGCAATGGACAACTTTATCAAATTTTTAACTTTTCTTTGTTGAATACGAGGCTTTTGTATACTCTGTATTAGTGTGTGTATTTTATATAATGTGCGTCTTATTTTTACAGAACCATCACTTTTTCTTTATTTAATGTCTTTTCTTTTATGTTGTGGTGAAAAGATTAGCTAGTTAGCAAGGTATCACACAGATGTCACGCAAAATCCTTCATCGCGCAAGGAAAGTTTACCGAGCTTATATACAAAGTTCCAACATCATTCGTCGGATTATTGCCAACCAGACACGACACTTGTCTGGTCGAAGGATCCTCCCTTTTCTATGATGATCTTTACACCCTGTTCCTCATACCTCTATAGGGCTAACTGTTCAGAGTATACCAAAGGCTTTTTCATGCATGCTAGATTCTGCTTCTACATATTTGCAAACCTCGCCACCTCTCGAAGACACACGAGACTTTAATATACCCACAGTTTGAAAATAACGGTGTTAGATGCGAATATATAGATAATGACTTCACCACACATACTTATCACAAAATTAATAGTTAATGCTAAGTCATAGCCATTTTTAAATGTCCAATGAAGTGCAAGACAAAAAAAACTAACTATATTTTTCTCTTTGCGGTCAGTCTCATAAAAATCCACTTGGTATTTTTCAACAGACGATTAGTGTGTAGTAATCGTCTGTTGAAAAATATATAAGGAGAGGAACGGTAGCTGTAAATAGCATTTTGACACTAATTATAGCTAGGTACGTTTAATCAATTACTGACTGCGAGGCAGTCAACTAGAACGGCTAGAATTTATTTACTTTGCAAGATAAAAACGCTTTAATTTGCTACTTAGGAGCCAAGTGGCGACCATGTTTAGAAGCCAGCATTACGTGGTATTCATTAGGTAGACGAATTTTGAATATTCAAGTTATTTGCAACGCAAATCAGGGCTGCATTCCTCATTTAACTGCAGGGTTGACCAACGTAGGGCCTACTGTGTACGTATGTATGGTGTACCAGGATTTTGTAGTGATATTTTATAATTATGGAATCTCCAATGTTATAAACTAAAGCGATTACAAGTACCTACAAAACATTGTTGTAGTTTCCAATGAGGAAAGACTTGGAACGACCAATACAAGGCAATACTGACCAGCTCTTAATCAAGTTCTTCTAACTTAACAGACAGCTGTGCGGCGAGTTGGTTGCACCGCTTCTTGCCAGCTAAAGCTCTAGGCAGTGGTGAAATTGGGCGTTGTGGGAGACTGTCTTATGTCATTTTGAAGTACAAAAAGTGCTGATTTTCAGCCTAGTTTTTAAATAAATAACTTTTGATTTTAAAAAGGCGTGCTAAAAGAAAAAGCCCACGAAAGTTCTGTGGTGCCATGGCTCGCAGTGATAGGACCAGCGGCAGTGGTATACGAGTATTATATCCCAACTTTTTTTTAAGGGATTGTCAAAAACATTTGAATGCGACATAATTTTTTCTGTATCGCTAGGTCAGCTAGGGTCAACAGTAAAAAAATACCTAACCAACCTAGCATTTTTATCAGAACACAGCACCAATACACCTGTACCCATCACACCAAAATTAAAACCAAATCATACCGTACTTTCCATTTCTTGGTACGTTATTTCGGTAATAAATTAACGGCACATACGAGCACGGTATGGTCTTAGACAATTTGCATCAAGTAGGTCATCGCGTGTGCTCGTAGCCAGATCAGCACAGTTATATCGATCAACCGCTAGAATATGACGTTATATACCTTTTATGATTTGGAATCATTCTTTCATTTCTGAGGTTTTTTGGTGTCTTACAAAGAAGATTTTGGCGGTGGCGAAGTCTAAGCTCGCCGGTCATTAACGGTTACTTCGCTAGTCCTTAACTTGGTTTTAAACTCAAAGTATTTATTTTAAATGTAACCATTTTTATGCGGGTACTTTTGAATGGTATATATTATATGGTGGGTATATTATATGGTGGGTTTATATGGTGGGTATATTTGCACGCCATGAGAAATGGCAGACATGTCGTGACCCACTATTTTTATTTAAGATCTAACATGCATGTATTAATTTATTTCTGTATGTATGTATACACATGTTTGCGCAAATAAATCTTCTTATTCTTATTCTTATTCTTATAATGGTTAAAGTTTTGTTGATTTAATGAGAAAGTTCTAGCTAGTTGTCCTTTCCAAAACGTAGTTTCTTAAAAAGGACGGGCAACTAACTCCATGGTAAATAAGTTATCTACGTCAATCAATCTACATAGCCTTTTCCTAAATAAGTTGGGGTCGGCTCCCAGTCTACTTGGATACAGCTGAATACCAGTATTTTACATGGAGCGACTGCCTATCTGACCTCTAAACCCAGTTACTGGGTAATACAATATTCTTTGGTAAGACTGGTTGTCAGACCTTCGGGCTTCTGACTACCCGTATCGACTGTCAAAGATCTACAAATGACAGCTGGGACCAACGGCTTAACGTGCTTTCCGACGGTCCGGTTCCGTGGGTCTTGATATGTAATGGACGGTCACCCATCCACGAATCGACCTCGGTAAGTGTAACTTAACTTTCGATTCGTTGTTATTATTTAGCCACGAGCCCCTATCTAAATAGGTTATCTAAGTAAAATATCAAATATAGATACATTCAAATTTCTTAGAAAGTTGTCATAAGCCATTGTGGTCTATGAGACCATGAACCTTCTGTAGCTTTAAAGCTTGTTGCTAAATTTTCGTAAAACTAATTAAAAGTACTAGTTTAAATCAGCAAGGCTTTTGAGTCGTTTGACGCGAAAGTTTGTGAGAATCGAAGGATGGATGTTTGTTACTCTTTTACGCAAAAACTCCTAAACGGATGTGAATGAAACTTGGCACACGGATAGTTTGTAACCAGGGTTAATATACAGGGTGGCAGGGACATCGACGCGCAACCGCTTACCATGGATTCAGTACATGATTCTGGATCCCCCTGCGTTGAAATTTTTCGTCGGCTTTTTCTTAATTTTTACGTTTTTTTCTGCTTTTTTTTTACTGTAAACTGTATAAAATCATTATTTCTATCTAACCCAATGAGATTTTTAATTAAAAAATAGTAAATTCACTTGTTGCACTTAAAACAGCAATGTAAATAAAACTCGAAAGGGCAACGCGCGGTATCGCGGTAGGTAGCGCGCGCGCGCGCGCCGTCCGCGGTCCGTTTTGATCGTTTGTCGTTTTTGAACGTTTTCCAATACATTGCGCACTCAAAAATGACAATTGTTTTAACCGGTCATTTCCGCGATGAATGTCTTTCGTAATTTTATTTATGGCATCAGGTGTCACCTTTTCACGACGTTTGCGCGTCGATGTTCCCTGCCACCCTGTATAGAATACTTTTTATCCCGATATTCCCACGGAATCCAAATTTATGTGGATGAAACCGCGTAGCCGTCAGTCATAAAAGTCACTTTTACACCTTGATCACAATTTCACTAATATCTTGACTGCACTTTAAAGTAAACCTGCCTCGTTATAAATATAATAGCTTTTCGTAATAAACTTAAGCACCGTCTTACAAAATAAGATCTTACTTTAGCCTCCGACTAATACTCGGTTCCTATAAACCGAAACGAATCGTTTTGCTTACCAATTTTATCGCCAAACCGGGTATATCAATAGATTCGTAACTTAATTTGACCTGTGATAGCTACTTCCATATGGGAGGTTCTACTATGCAAAGATGAGGTCTTGGCTTCATTATAGGGAAAGCTACAAAGAGTCTTAATTTTAACTAATAACGGTCTGTAAATTATAGGAATCGGCCATAAGTTATAGTGAATTTCTTCATTTAAACCTGACAACCTAGCACCGGACTAAGTTGTCAGCTTTTTATAAAAAACTGTGCTATAATCAAACTGAACTATAGCGGTATCTACAACGCCACATGCGAACTTCGCGTCATACTGACGTCACGGAAAATCCTGCATCGCGCAAGCAGAGTTTACCGCACAACTAGCAAAAAACAACGTCCCGAAAACAATCGTCGGGCATGAAGCAGACGACAACTTCCTAGGTTGAACTGCGAGATGAGATGTTGACCACCAGACATGACACCCGTCTGACCGGAGGGTCCCCCCTTTTCCATAGAGTATAAGTGAACTTTACATCCTGTTCCTCTATAGTACTACGCACCTGACCTTTCTGAAGAACATTACCAATCCTTCTAGGACGTTTCCAGTCACATCTACCTTGTAAATACCTTTTATTGGTCGCGTTTCATACATCCTCTCAACATGAACAAAACATCTAAGGTCTATTCAAATTGATATTTGCAATTGATGTCCAAGTTAAACAAACATAAACTTTATTTTAATGTCAATTGAGTTGATTTCAGAGTGAGTAGTACTATTGAAAAAGTTATAAAAAAATTTGGACTTGTAGAATAAACTGAACTTTATTGTATAGGAATTAAAGTTATTTATTTTCCAAAACCTCATATTTGTTTACATGTTTGGATATTTTTAATCTTTGCCACAACACCTCATTTTAAGACCGATAGTCGTTAGTAAAGTACCAAAGAGAACCAATAAACGACTTTCTAGATTACACCCGACTTTCTCAGTAACTAGCCATAACTGACCTTGCGTAGAAACAATGTATTAATTCGCAAACTGCTCGCACACAGCTACGCAACTCACGCACTTTAACGAGATTTATCGATAGTTTGAAAGCTATTGAAGGTAGTTACAGCACTATCGTTTTGTCGATGAATCGATGCTATTGCAGACAACACTATTGTGTATGGTAATATATGGTGGTAAAATGAATGAGATAGAGCTATATGAAATTAATTATTGAAATAAAGTTTACGCACGGTTGAGTGAAATGTATAAGTATAAAGTATGGTAGACTAACTGACCCGTCAGACGTTGTCCTGACAAAATTTCAATTTCGACTTTTCGGCTGATCCTTTGTGATTTTTTAATAAGTATTGAGGCGCATAAAACAAAAAAATAAACTTATCGCTCGGGCCATTTTCGAGTTGTTCCGAGACTAACGCAATGCAATTGATTTTTATACATTTAGATAATACAAGGTCAAATAAAATTAGCTAGCGAAACTCAACAGACGTGGTGAGTATCTAAACATGATAAATAAACGAAAAAAATAATTGATGATTATTTTTGTGGTCTTATGAGCTTAAAAAATGTTTATTTATTGTTTTATATCGATACCCCTGTACGTCTGTGTAGTTATGCTAACTAATTTTATTTAACCCTGAATAGATAAAAAAACAAAGTACATAAACAGATAATAAACTAAACTGTTTTTTTTTTCAAAACTATACTTTCCATACATGCAAGTGCTCCTAATGTAACTGGGCTGATAAAATTTTCGTTTTTTCCTGAATTATTTTAATATTACTGTTAGGATTGGCTTCTTCTCTTTCTTCAGCAGCTTCACTATAGGTCATGTAAACAATAAAGCGATATTATTTCCTATAACAAAAAAAATGTCCAAAATCCTCCTACACATTATAACAATCAAAACTTTAAACTTATCGCTTGACCTACAGTGATGTAAAACTTACAAGTCACTTTGAAAGTAGGGTAAGTAACAAAAAGTATTCGCTGTCACTGCTTTTACTGTCAGTGGCCATAATGAGCATGGAATTTCACATCGATATTTAATTATTTATGTCGAATCTATTGAAGGTCTAATGTCGGGCACAGATTTGTGGAACGTAACATGAAATGTAACGCAACAACTAAGTGAATTTGTTTCACCGTGTGTCCAGTGACCAGTGACCAGTGACCACCCAAAAATAATATTAAATATAAAAAAAAAAATATAATAATAATAATAATAATAATTCATTTATTCAGGTCTTTAACCCATATAAATATGGGAGTAACATGTTCCGTATCTCTTCTATCTCTTTCACACACTGAAGTAAGATTAAAATAATACTGCTGTAAGAGGTGGTGGTCACCCCCATAATTATGTATTTTGATTAATATTATTTCTATTTCAAAATAAAATTATATTTTTTGGCCAGAAAGGGGATTGAAGATTTTTGTATGGAGCCTGGCCATCCTGGCATTTTGGTTTTTTTTTTTTTAATGGCATCCACGCATGAATACTATTATATATATATATATATTCGTCAAGAGGTGACGTCAATGCAAACAGGAAACATAATAGGAGCAAACCCCGTAAAGCGTGACGTTTCCGAGATATTACCGTTCAAAGTTGATCACGTTACATCAATATTTTTTTTGAACTTGCGTACATCTAGTGCATATATGTTTGAAATAATCACTCATAATGTTTAATGTTTTTTCATCGATATATTTTACCTTATTTAAATTTTTAAAAATTGGACCTTTACACCCCTTTCCTTAAAAAGAAGACGCGCATTCGGGCCCCATGACCTGAGCGTTTTGACCCCAAACAGCTCAAAACCGTAGCTACCCATAAGGTTAATATCAAAATTATATAGATGCTAGATTATTCTAGAATGCCTCAAGAATGAAATCTCTAAAACATTACAATACGCTTGATCATTATTTAAGCTTTCTTTTATCAGCGCTTCTGTTCGTAAAGATTTTTAAAGAAGGAAAAGTTTTATGTATTTATTTACGTCCCCATTTATATTAACAGAAAATTAGCTTTAAATGTAAGTTGGATATTAACACGAACAGACTGTTAACCAAACAATTATTGAGTTTCTACAGAACGTTTTTAATCATTTGAAAATATAACATGAATATCTAAACATAATACGAAGATATTTTAGTTGCGAGTGTTTGTTTAAGTAATAGGTACCTATGCTATTGTTTATTATTTTTAATTTTCAAAAACATTTCAGAACAAGAAACAATTTTAAGACAGTATGTATAATCTGTTCCAAAAGTCTACTATTTCCCAATTATCGGGTCGGGGACGGCTTCCAGTCTAACCGGATGCATCTGACTATCAGTATTTTACATGGAGCGACTGCCTATCTGACCTCCACAACCCAGTTACTGGTTAATAAAATACTATGTTCCAAAAGTATTTGATGAAAATGGGTACGAAAATGTACCTGTGGATGCCAATCTGTGGCGTCACTTACAAATTGAGTGCTTTGATTTGATTACTTAAATGCTTAAACCCGGAATTATAATTTAAAATCACCTTAAAGTTGTTTTTCATTTGAGAATTGAGGTTACTTTTACCTCAATTTTCGTCGACGATTATTCGATAACAACTTAATAATGTTATTCAAACATTAGTTGTTGGAAAAAGTGATGAAATATGAAATTAAAACCTTTTAAATACAGATACCTAAATGTGTTACACAAATCCCTTCCCTTTAGTGAGTGATTGCGTTAGAATTTACTCGAATAGGGTTTGTTTACACATTAATCATAAAGTTTCCGAACAGTTTATAGGCAATTCATCTTCCTCTCTCGTCTGGGTATAGGCAAAAATATGAGAAATGCTTATGCTGTTGTAAAAATATTGGCCAATTAATAAGGAGGAGTAGAAAATAAACTCCCACGATGATCAAACAAAGGTAATAGCAATAAAGATGAGTTGCAGTACTTGCTGCCAAAATAGACAACTGATCACTTTTAACCTTTACATAAACCTGATGACTTTAAACAACAAAGCTTTGGTTAAAACGTCAAGTAAAATGAGTCGCCAATGATTGATTTGCATTTCTCTCTTTCCGCAGTTTCAGCCGCATAAGTTTCGATCGCATGAGAATATCGAGATAAAAAGTATCCTATATGTTAATCCTGGTTATAAACTATCTGTGTGCCAAATTTAATTCAAATCCGTTCAGTAGTTTTAGCGTGAAAGAGTAACAAACATCCATCCATCCATTCATCCATCCATCCTTACAAACTTTCGCATTTATAATATTAGTAGGATAGTACAATAAGTAGGATAGGATTTGTGTTATTTAATTAATATTGTATAATCAATTAATTATCACAAAACATCGTGAGGAAACCGGCGTGTCCTAGAATCAAAAGTTCGAAAACATGTGACCTCTACCTAACTCCGCACTTTCCGCACTGGGCCCGCGTGGTGGATTACGGCCCACTCCCTCTCACCGAGAGAAAGCCTGTGCCACAGCAGTGGGAACATTATAGGCTGATTATGTTATGTTATGTAATTAATTAGGTATACATATAAATTAATTATTAATTTAATTTATTTTAAGTAAATTTAGACACAAATTATTGTTAGTGAATAAATTACTAATGACCATACATTAATAGCGTTTATTAATAGTACAGACGCCAGCAGGTCAAGCTACCCGAAACTGTCATTTTTTTTCAAATCAACCTTGAACCTTAATTCTTTAGCGATAAAGTTGAAAATCTAGTTAAGAAATTTGACAGATTGCAGTAGCTTCATGTGCTGGCATCTGTACTCATAAAAAGTTAATTAAAGCTAGAATATCTAAGTGCTTCACACAACCTGCAACATAACCGTTGTGGCAGCCATTAAAATAAGACAATTGCGCAAATCAGTTAAATAAGACAGGTTGTATGAAAGTGGACCTAGCTTTGAAACTAGGTCGTGAATCGCAGGCAAACGTTACTGGTAAGTATAACAAGCTCGCTAGTGTTAAAATAACAACATCTGGTTTTATTTTACACAAACCGTGTGCCCGATAGGTTTTCCCTTAGGCAGCTTCTCAAGAGTCAAATATGAAAGGGTTTTTTTGGAAACTAACCCCGTTTCCAAAAAACCCCTTTCATCATCCTCATCCACATCCCTTCACCCACTGTTGGTCATAGGCCTCTCTTTTCTTGTGCCAATCCCCACGCTTCTATGCCAACCTCATCCAGGTATTGACCGCGATGGCAACAATGTCGTCTGATCCTTTTAGGGGTCGAATTGTCAAAAATCTCACTTACGTTACAAAAATTAATTCTTCTGCCTCTAGTCCCAGGGGTTTGAGCTGGGCGTTGTCTGCCAGTGAACTGAAGTGTCAATGACAGACTACGCACAGCCCAAACCAAAAGGCTAAATAATAAAAAAAAATTAAGTAGATCAGCTGTTCCCCTGCCTAAAATTTTTCGGGCTTGATTCACTGTTCTCGTCTCAGCATATTATAACTAGTGACCCGCCCCTGCTTCGTGCTGGTGCAATGGCGACATGCCAAAACATCGATATTTCTGTGTTGAATCCAAGTTAAATATGAATGTATAATATATGTTACCTAACCTTTTCCCGCATCAAAATCCATTGCGCAGTTTCAAAAATCTAAACGGTCACACATACAGATACGAAAAGCGACTTTGTATCTGTCACATATGTATAGATATCACATTTCTTGGCAAATTATACACTAAAATTTAGGCATAAAGGTTATAAACACGTAAATCAGGAAACTGGGTCTCGAGGTATAAACGCTCAAACGGACCAACGGCCACCGAGAGACGTATAAAGATGTGAAGATAAGGAAGCATAGTCAAATGGAATGCCCAGCTCTCGATGTTGAAATAACTAAACACTAATAAGAGCAAATTATTTAAATAAATGCACATAACCAACATCGATTTAACGTTTCGAAAAATTATATCAGAATAAGATAACAGAAAGGTCGATGCAGTTTCATGTTAAGTGAACGATCTTTACGGTGACGTCATCAAACCCGACTGCAATCCTTGCTTCATAACAAATGTACACTACGTGATTTGAACAAAAGGAAAGGAAGGAATTTCTCAGTAGCTGCTTGGAGTCTGGATTTGTGCTCGGTTGGCAATAGGTTCGCCCCCTATAAGACCCTATTACATGGGACTTAAACATAACTGAAGGCCAATTCTCGTAATTTAAAACGTTGAAAATCTAGTCGCAGTCTCATCTCGGCGACAAACAAATGTCAAAAACTTGTCAAAATGTGGAGAATTAGAAGTATTTTTTGACAGATTGAGACTGAGATCAGACTGTGAACGTTTTTAATATTACGAGAATTGCCGCTCTGGTGTACTGGGATTACAGGCGTGATGGTATGTTATGGTTTGAACTAGCTCAAAGCTCTACAAGTTTTTACAGTAAATTAAAGGTCTAGGACAAAATTACTAATACACTTTTTTAGCTAAGATAATTTCTTCTCTTGTACGAATTAGCTAAGAATAACTTCAACTGTGTTAAAAATAAGGCTGCCCCAGATGTAAAGTCGACCCAGTGCCTAACTCTTTGATCTTAAGCTGGTCTAGCGTAATAGAGTTTCAATTGAATAAAAGATCAGCTTATACTGGTTTTGCTTCCAGTGACGTGCAGCCTATGTATCACCAGTACCTTTAGGTAGGTATTACCGGTGAAATCTATGTTAATGATGTTATTGCAAAGTGACAGTTCATCCAGGCTTAAGACCGAACGCTTTGGAGTGGAGGCCTCGTAGTGATCCGACGCCCTTAAGAAAGTGGCTGGGACAGACTGGATGCGGAAGGCGGAGGACAGGGTGTTATGGTGCAGCTTGGGACAGGCCGATATCCAGCAGTGAACTGCGATAGGCTGAGTTGATTGATTGAGGCTTAGGACCAAAACCTGGTGCTTAACATTGTAATTACCGCAACTTATTCTGATATTTAATGATTTATTAATAAAGGACAAGCATAATCAGCCTAAAACGTTCCTACTGCTGGGACACAGGTATTAATTAAGTGATAATTTAATGCCTGTGCCAGTAAGAAGTGACAGCCATGTAACATTGATGCCATAGAGATCTTTCTAAAACAGTAGAAAAATATTTTCCGTCTCTATCAAAAACACAATTACAATTACTTTTTACTTCAACAACAAAATATGATAGCCTCCTCTTCTGACATCAGAAATCTTTCATCGTGTCATAGAAATCATAAAACCGAACACAACGTTGTAAAATGTATGTTGACTAGTTAACGAAAAAGCGAATTAACATTTATTAATATTGAAAGAGCCATCTTAGATAAAGTAGTTGGTAATCAGCGTAAAATTATGAAATTGGACGTAAATGCCTTAGGAAATACATTTAATTTGAATTTTTTATACGCAATCCGAGATTAGACAGTGAAATCTACACTTTCTAGTATATCGTTAAATAATTAAATGTTAAGTACCTAATTGTTTTTTTAGTCCTTTTTGTTGTAAGTAGTGGATTAATGAATACTAGGTTTAGTTGCGTGCAGCTGAGGTGAAGATTTGTTGCGCCGACCCCAAATAAATTGGGATATGTATAATAGTAGTGTTAGTGAATGATTTTAGAATCAATATTGTTGAATACATTTTTTATTTCGTACTAAAACCGCCATTTTACAATTGCCGGTTGAAAGAATATTTTTTTTATGTTCATGTAAAAATGTGGTTGCAAATCAATCAGGCAAACCTCCTAACAGTAACCGGTGCCTATGGATGGACTTATAAAAAATGTCTCATGTTCCTTTATTTACACCGAAAGAAAAAGCTATAACAGATAAATTAATTATGGTGCTCAAATATATACAACCATTGTAAAAGTAGACGATTTCCATAAAAAAAAAATAAAAAAGTAATAAGTCAATGTGTGAGTTAAATTTATTGCAGAATATAAATCAATGTCAAAATAATAATTAATTTTATGATTAAATTAGCAATCAGTTTTATTTTGTCTAGACTCTAGACTGTCCTATGGAGCAGGACCAGCAAGTTTCCAAGCGTTCTTATCTTGGATATAATCCTCTAATTTGTAATAGTTGCCAGTGTTGTATGGATGGACTATGGAAGCTTGCTAACGGACACAAGTATTTCTATGGCGTGATTTATTCGCCGTGTGTAGGCACTGTCGTCAGTGTTGTATGGATCACTATAGAACCGTGCCATGTACTTAAGGTTCCTATGGTCTAATGATAATTAATAAAAAAGACCAATCTGTTTATTTGTTGTTATAACAGCTGGCCTGCTTTCGTATCCGACTGATATAAAGAAAACTGCATAAAATAGTACAGCCCGATTTATGGCGGCTGTGAAGTGCGTTACTCGCTGCGCAGTACCCCACCCCACCCCCCGCTGACACGTGAATTTGTTACTGCGCAGCGACTCGCCTCATGTTCCGAGCTGCCATAAAGTTTGAATCGGGCCGTAAATTAGAAGGTAGTTTCATTTTCACGGCAATCAACAGCTTTAAAACAACGTTTATAAAGTTTGGCCTAAATAACTAGGTACTAAACACATTCATCCATCAAATAAGCTATAAATCACACATTTATCTTGTGTACAAAGTTAATAAAATAATCTTCTTCTTCATAATCTTCTATCTTTTATTTTTTTTTTATAATCTATAGCGTTGCTAGCATGAAGAGTGAAACGGTCACTCTGTGGCAAGTACAGAAGTTCCAACATAAATACAGACAGACCTAATCATCCACATCTGCACAAACCAACACTAGTCCCATTTTTCCAATCAAACACCAATTAAAAGTTCTACAGCTCCATTAAAAAGAAATGAACAATTTCAACGATCAGCCTCACCTACCTACTTCCTTTAAATAAATGTTATATAAAAATTGGCCGCTCAGATGCCCAGGGCACCCACGCGTATATAATCGTCTAGCAATTAGCTCGGGCTAAGTGGGCAGTCAATATTAGAGAGATCGTTTTGAGAACGACTTCTGTTTAATTTAGGGTAGTTTTTAACCATGTTACAGAAAAATTGTTATGGAATAAATGAATTGATTTTTGTTAGCATAATCAGCCTATAATATTCCCACTGCTGGGACACAGGCCTCCTCTCGGTGAGACGGAGTTGGCCGTAAACAGACAGCATCCATCATCGGCATGTCCTAGAACCAAAAATTCGAAGACATGTGACATTTACCAACCCGCACAGGGCCCGCGTGCTAGATTACAGCCCACTCCCTATTACTGAGACGAGGCCTGTGTCCCAGCAGTGGGAACATTATAGGCTGATTATGTGTTATGTAAACAGCATCCAGAGCGGGCCCAGTGCAGGTTGGTGGACGTTACATGTCTTAGAATTTTTGGTTCATGGCGGTTTTCCTCACGATGTTTTCCTTCACCATTTTGAGAGCAGTGGTGATGAAATAATTTACATAAAGTGTCGGCTTGGGTTCGAACCCACTACCTACCAGTCGCGGCCGTTACCACTGGGCCACTACTGCTGCTGAATTTTTATTAGCTGTAGCGAAATCAAAAACCTATTTTGTAACAAAGTGTGGATGAAATCGGTAGGTATTTTCAAGACATACTCGTACGCACGGCTACACATCAAGCTATACAAAACCAGTATAAGCTGCCTTCTGATTGTACGAAAAACCTATACAATGCGAGGTCAGCTAAAACTGGAAATGCATAACTTGATGTGTAGCCGTGTGTACCACAGAAATTACTGCATGTTAGTCTAGTGGCCGCAAGTACAGACGCCAGCACATCAAGCTACTACAATCTGTCAAATTTCTTTAATAGATTTTCAACTTTATCGTTAAATCATTAAGGTTCAAGGTTAATTGGAAAAATTTGACAGTTTAGGGTAGCTTGACCTGCTGGCGTCTGTACTACTACTGACCTCATGGTCCTGATTCGATTTCCGGAGAACAATTCCTGAATTTACCACCCCGAAACTCTTGCACAAATTCTTTACCACTGACATAGATTGATTGCTGTATTAGAAATCGGGCAATTATAAGCTAATATTATTTTTTCCAGTTATCACCAGAATATGCAACAGGAAAACCAACCAAATAACTATCTTCTGACTCAAACAACAGATATAAAATAAAAGATAAACATATTTTAGTCACTTTATCGAGAAAGTTGCTCCACATACGATTCACTTCATATACTCTATAACTTCCTACATTTTTCTTTCCTTAATGTTTCAATAATAAGTTAATAATAAAAAGAATGCATGCACTGTATTTTTTATATAAATGCACTAACTAAAATCTGTTTTATTTAAGTCCACCCAACTTGCACGTCATTCTGTCCGTATCTATCAAAATAAATTTGTATTTAATTTAGTATGATCTTGAGATGAAATCATTATAATGATGATTCGATCTGCTTTTCATCGGTGGCTTAGTTTTATATAAAATACATTTAGCTGGGGGTTTTTCGTTAATTTAATTCATATTAAATTAACGAATTAGTAGTAGTATAGTATATAGTACTATTAGTTATAGTAATTAGAGGCCCGTGGTTAAATAAAAATAGCCGCACAGGTCAATCGATCAGGTTAAGCTACGCTTGCCGCGGTTGGTCTGTGGATGGGTGACCATCTTTACATACCAAAACCCCTCCGTGCCTCGGAAAGCACGTTAAGCAGTTGGTCCCGTCTGGCATTCGTGGATCTTTGACAGTCGTTACGGGTCGTCCGAAGCCCGAAAGTCTGACAAACCAGTCTTACCAAAGGGTATCGTGTTAACCAGTTACTGGGTTGTGGAAGTTAGATAGGCAGTCGCTCCATGTAAAATACTGGTATTCAGCTGCATCCGGTTAGACGGGAAGCCGAACCCAACATAGTTGGGAAAAGGCTAGGCAGATTTTTGAATTTTTTCTTGTTTGCATAATGTTCTAATAGGTACGCTAATTGATAGTATAGTGCTTTCCTATAATTCAGATACATGCGAGATCTTTATTACGACAGAGACTTTGGGTTAACGCTGTGTATGTATTTAGTTGGTAAGCCTTTATATAAACAAATACATTAGCTCTGAAATGAAGTCATAGGAAACAATGGAGGCATTTTCCCAGCAGTCTGTAACAGATGATATAAGCTGCCAGTATCAAACGCATTCATAGGTAGATGCCATGTAACCTATTGTGCCGCCTCTAACCTATTGGAAGCCCAGGGCACATTATGATCCCGGGACCCCTGGGTGTACATAAGATTATACAGGGTCAAATTAAATTAGCTAGCGAAACTCCGCAGACGTGATGGGTATCGATATCTTAACATGATAAAACAAAAAAGAAATTAATTTGATCATTTTGTCATTGAATCGGGTACTAGATAATGCGTAGAATGGAACGGCGGGTGCAAAGAATGATTTTTTTGAGGGCATGTCAGGGCCCCGTCGTTTGCTGGACACTTACCCAGAGTGCCCGATGGAAAAGAGGGGTCTGGCTATCTTATGGGCTCATGAAAACGTCAGAAGGCCAATTCTCGTAATTAGAAACGTTCAAAATCTAGTCGCAATCTCATCTCAGCGACAATCAATGTCAGAAACTTGTCAACAATGTAGCAAAATAACAGATATTTTTGACAGATTGAGACTGATATCAGACTGTGAACGTTCTTAAAATTACAGTAATGGCCTCTCTGGTACCTTTTGTAGATGAGTATATACAGGGTGGCAGGGACATCGACGGGCAATCTGTAACCATGAATTCAGCACATGATCTAGAATCATGCCCCTAGCGCCGAAATTTTTAGTCGGTTATCAAAAAAACATCTGCTGTTTTATAGAAAAGTGCAATACGCGGTCGAAATGTATAGAAGAGCTATTTTTTTTTTAAATAACCTTTTAAAAATTCAATGCAGGGGGCTTCGGACTCATGTACTGAATCCATGGTAACAAGTTGCACGTCGATGTCCCAACCTGTATAGGTAGATATTTCTAAAGTAGCTTAGCTGTGACTGCGTTCAGACCGTGTAAATCTCCAGTTTCAGAAGTAGTTGATTGAATCAAATGGATGTTTACTAAAAGCTGTATCGAGACAAAAAATAACACTCAACACGCGTTATCTAAACATTAATTAACAATGTAATTAGTAACCAAACGATACGCCTCCATCAACACTGTACCCACAAGGGGCACACTCTCTACCTACCACTTTCATTCTCTTCATGCACAATGAATTAAGGCAAACGTTACTATAATAAATATTTATCAGCAGCAATGACTACCTACAAATTGACACTCATGATTAAAACCAACACCATACTCGACCTTAAAACTGAACACGCAAGGTAGAAAGTCGTCTGCAAAGTTATGATTATTTAGGTACTCTGGTAAATCACGAAGACTGGGCTTCGCAACTTTTACTTGACGAAAACTTTCGAGTTATTGCCAATGTGCTGTGTTAGAAAATAGTAAACTTAGTATTAAGTACCCATTGAGTTTAAAATGCGTTGTTAAATTTTGACTGATTTAGAATGAATGAACTCTTGTTTCTGGTTTTTGAAGGAGGAATATTTTTTTTTACCTGTATTGTCACTGCTGGGCAAAGGTCTATCACATATTTGTCCACTTTTCTTTGAATATGATTGTATTTCAAAGAATTTTATAACAAATCAGGCATTTTTATCTTATTTTCATCACCTTATCAAGTCGTCCACCGTTGGGCATACCCCTTCAAGAATCGCCACAATCAGCAGTCATCAATTCACATAGATACTTAATATAACACAAGGAATACATACAATAAGGAAAGTCCGTTATTACATGTATTTTTCTATTTATTATAACTTTTAAATTAATTGAAATCAATATTTAAATTATGTTGAATCTTTTATGTAATTAATAAACTTCCGACGATATTTACAGGAAACAAGTGAATAAAAAAGAAATATAAATAAATATGTAAACTCACCATAATAAAGTCCAAATGAATCACCTCAAAAATCCAAAATGATTATAACAAATTCAAAACTTTTAACAAAATAAATAGAGACACTACACTTCACAGATTATAAAAGTTTAATTTTCGCGCGCAAGAACCATAGACGTTTATTTTCTTTTTTCGATGTGTGGAAGCGCGCCTGCGTGCGGCGGTCGTGCCGGCCAGTGGTCAACTGCCTTCGAGTTCGTTTCGACATATGCACATCCACGATTCGCATCTCAAAACAAGTGAAATTCGCTGTTTATTAAATTTTGTTTTAATTTTTTTTTTCAGGTATGCAGCGTTTGGTTTGTCAAAGCTTTCGTGTGGAGGTTGTAAACTTTTTGGTTTGAGCGAAAATGACCAGTATGTTGCCGGAAAATCATTGGGATTAAACACGCATTTTCAATTGTCTTGTAATTTTTTTTTTCAAGTTCAAGTCTGCTACAAACTTTATAAATATCTTCAATTATTACCAACTAACAAGCTGAACCGGTGCCATACCTAAAACTTTCACTTGTCTATTTTGTCAATATTATTCATAATTACCGGCCGCAAAAAAAAAAAACTTTCTTCGATGATGTCTACTGACGTAATATGACACTAGTAATAGAGAGAAAACTTCTACTAGGTAACTTTACTTAGAACATTAAACCGAACAGCCCTGATTGCTAACTCGATAAATAATCGACAATTAATCGATATGACAACAAAGTTATCGATATGCTTCGAATATAATCGAGAAAGCCGGTTGGAGAGACTCGTACTCCTGAGACCATGAAAGTGCCTGTGAGGGGCTTGAGTATAGAGATACATAAGGTATGTATAGAATCTGTAATACTTAGTATGCTTCTGTTATGGTGGTCGGGAAAACGGTGCGGGTTACTTATGGTCACAGGCGGACTGTAATCGATTTAGCAGTGAAGTAAGAGATGGGTAATGTCATTGATCTGCTTTTGCTGAAGATTCTTCCAAAGGACCGTTAATGGCCTCGTGGAACTCGACCAGCCTAGGATTAGGTAAACGTAAAGTTAAAATTGAGAATAGTACTTTATTTTTATTTTAATAATTTATTCGTATCGGCCCCGACTTACGAGTTGTAGGTCGTGTGTTCGAACCGAGGCAGGCGCTTTACTTTGTGTTAATAATTTCATCACTGCTGTCCTAGATCAAAAAATTTGAAGACATGTGCCATCTACCAACCCGCACTGGACCCGCGTGGTTGATTACAGCCCACACCCACTGCCTGCCACTGCTGGCCTGTGTCCCAACAGTGGAAACATTCTAGGCTGATAAAGCTTATGCTACGGGTGCTTGGTGGTGTGCTCGTCGCAGAAAATAGAACCGGAGTGCGATAGAAAAGTTGTATTTTTTATTCAATTATCGTTCGAATTTACGTCACGCGTTCGTGGTTGGGCCTCTGAAACCTGAACTGTTGCTATTTAGCTTTATATTTAAAGCGGCGATATACTTATGTAATCCACATTGCTGTATTCAGTAAGATTTTTTTTTAATATAATTATTATACTAGCTTCTGTCCGCGACTTCGAACGCGTGTATTTCTTGTTCCCCCGACCCACCCCGTCGCGTCGCACCTCCTGCTTTTACTATCATTTTGAAGGATATTGCTAATTCATTGCTTCATATGCTCGAAAAATGTATCTGCTCAACAACATAAATAACACAATGAATGTTGTTGAACTGTCAAAATGAAAGCCACGGCTACTGTTTGAGTGTTACGTAATTACCCCGCCGGTCTTGCTGCGATTGTGGGCCAATCACGGTAATTTAAACCTATAATAATCACTAAATGTTCACCAGCCATAGCCGCCTGAATGACAGCCGCCGCTTCTACAGCGACGGTGACTGTCAGAAAATTTATCTCTTCATCTCTACCAGTCAGGCGGGAGATGACGGCTACAGCCGGAGGGACGACAGACGGTAAGAAAGCGTGCTGCATTATGTTGGTATATTTATAATAAAACATATTTACACCTAGTTTTCTAATTCTGATCCAGCCTGTCCCCCGCTGCCCTCTCCCAGGAACGCCCAAAGCCGAGGTCCGTACTCCACATGGGGTGCCCTTAGCGTGTAGTTGCTTAGTTTTTTAAGCTCTGCATGGAGGCCTTAATTTATTGAGGCATCCACAGGCAAGCCCGGTTAAGCAGAGTACAACCTCATAGGTTGAACTGCGAGATGCCATTTATAAAAAAAAACACCTACACCACCTACCACAGTGTTTACTAGTAGTCCGACGCAACGACGACAAAGTACTGAATTAAGATTGCCTGCATTTTGGATATCCATGGATTATACGTGAAGTCTTATCTATCACAATAATCATACTAGTCATATTATAGAGTTAGAGGGGCTCATGGCTAATTATAACAGCTACACGGGACTCTCTCTTCAAGGCTATTAAGCAACGCTTGTCGAGGTCAGTACGTGGATGGGTAGATCCATTACATACCGAGACACCTCCGTGCCTCGGAAAATACGTTAAGCTGTTGGTCTCTACTGTCATTCGTAGATCTTTGACGGTCGTTACTGACAACCAGTCTTACCAAGTGGTCTTCGGCGATACCCAGTAACCGATTGTGGAATTCAGATAGGCAATCGCTCCATGAAAAATAGCTACTTGTATTTAGCTGCATCCAGTTAGACTGGAAGCCGACCCCAAAATAGCTGGGAAGACGCTAGGTAGATTGACTAGTCAGATGCAAGACGAAGGCAGTACCTAAGATGAAATACCATTACAAGCTAAAAGCCAACAAATAACAACATACTGAATAGTAACATTAAGATATCTTTATTATGTACGTATTTTCGTGAATCGCATTTTTTCTCGGCTAGCTAACGTTGGCGTCAAAAGGCTAACGCCCAGATGCACACATCGTCTAGAGACGCAGACTTGAGATGACGTCGCAGACTGACGGTCAGAAAGCGAGCCGCTATCACCGCAAGTATCCGTTGCGAGTACCCGCGCACCGTGTCAAGAACATACTGCAGATTATGTAGGCACAGATAGGACATATTACTCTAAAGCCTGCACTGCACTATTCGAGAAGTTGATCGAACTATAGATGGGCACTTCGGATCGCTTCGTTCAACTTCGGCTCGCTTCGGGCGACTTCCGATCGTTGTCGGTTTTTGCGCCCGAGTCAAAGGACTCGAAGCACCCCGTAGTTCTTAGCATGAGTGTACTTCGGACTTCGGTCAATTTCGACTAGTATTTCGTCAAAGCAACTTCGCGAGTAAGCTAGCTAGGACGGTAAGATACAGGGACGAAACTTAGCGTAGATTCGATCCGTAAAACGAATCTAATCTATATTAATACTCGTATTGTAAAGAGATAAAATTTGTTTTTTAATTAAGTAGTAATTTTTGACATTGATTGTCGCTGAGATGAAATTGCGACTAGATTTTGAACGTTTTTTATTACGGAAATTTGCGACGCAAATAGGCATAAAGCTCCAACCACATAACAAAACCACTGACAATCCGACTACCACTTCTGTTCTCAACACTCTGTGCACACAAACACGCACAAGTACAGTTATTAATTACATATACCACCTATTTGCTTGCCGGTGGGCAAACAAGAGCGATCAGCTATCATAAACTGAGACAGATGACTATACGAGCTATAATGGATACTGAGATTAATTGAATGCGTTTCTTGAAGTGATCTGGATATGAAAATGATTGATTTTGTGTCAGTTGCTTGATTGTTGGAGACAAATACTGATAAAACTTTATCATTCTCTTGGCCGCCTCCTTGCAAAATTTCAATAAATACCTAAATTTACGACACACCTTATTTCAAACAATCGTTTTTTATGATTATATTAATTTTATTTTGATTTTGGTTTACGTTAATTAATTTTATTCTGTTAATTTCTTTCTTAAAACAATATGTAACAAATTTTACAATACAGTATCGACCATGATATTTAAAATTGTTAAAAACTCTCAAGGACTCCACGAGACAGGCTCGACCTAGTGTGGAGTCCACAAGTTAAAATATAAAATTATGTTTCCTCTGTAAAAATAATTTTAGGAGTAGTTTATTTGTACTTAGTTATAAGGAAATGTAAAAACACTATTTGGTCAATAAACGATTTATTATTATTAAAAAATTGGTTTATTGGTTAGTAACAGCCCGGAGTTTATTAGTTGGCGGTGTGACACCTCGCCTCGGAAAGCACGTTATGCCATTGATCCTGCGCCTGATCTCTCTCCGGTCGTGTCGGATTGCCGTCTCATCGGACTATAACAGCGAGGGAAGGAGGGAAGAGAGAGTGTACCTGTGTCTGCGCACGCACTTTTACACTATATTATTATCTCTCGCGCCGAAGATTAGTCTCCGTTGAGATTGACCGTCGTGGCCGAAATACGGTCTGGAGGACTATATGTTACATTGAATTTTCTTTTATGAAAACATCGTGAGGAAAACGACCGAATATCCTAGAACCAAAAATTCGAAGGCATTTGTTATCTACCAACCAACACTGGGCCCGTGTGGGGTATTACGGCCTTCTCACCAAAAAGAGTGTCCCAGCAGTGGGAACATTATAGGCTGATATGATGTAGTTTCTTTGTAATCATGCACCTAATTTGTTAACATTAAATTGTACCTTTGCGTGCACCAAACAAATGGTGGTCCTGCGCAAAAATGCACCGTTTCTTCCCTGAGACGATTTCGCGAAAATTGATGCAGGTTTTATCATGAAGTAGGTTCGAATTTTATCTATTTTTTACACTCTGTGCACGCCATCGCGTAATACGCATACGTGACTTCTGAGCGTGGAATCCTGGGTTCGATGTCCAGGTTGGAAAAAGTTATACGCCTATCCTTTAAGTTTTGATAGGGCCATGTTTCAATTCGCAACAAATTTTGTTCTATTGCGACCAAATTGATTTTGGATCCGCGTCGGCAGAAGTTTTATTGGATACCTCAAGGCAAGAATGTCGCCAGTAACATTACTTCTTACTGGAAATGTTGTTTAAAAAAGTCGACCTTATGTTGTGCTGGTTGGTAGAAAAATAACTCCAAAGGCCAATTCTCATAATTTAAACGTTCAATATCTAGTCGCAGTCTCATCTCGGCGACAAAAAAATGTCAAAAACTTGTCAAAATGTAGGGAAATTAGAAGTATTTTTTGACAGATTGAGACTGACGCTTGAAATAAACGTAATAATTATAACGTTGCCCCCACAGTCCCGTATTACTAATGAGATTGTACGATAAGCTTGCTTAATAGTTGTGGACTTCATTTGCAGAATCAAGCCTGCTGGGACATCGTCAGATATCTAACGACATGCTCTTATCATGCAACCGGTTGGGTGACATACTATGTACCTAGTTATTTACGCTGTTGCAGCTGTTTATAGTACGTGGCTTTAATTTCTAACTTTTTCAAAGCAAATGTTTTCGGTAATGAATACCTAGGTAATCAATGATGTAAACGCTTTATAGTGAATTGACCATTCATAAATTAAACGTTATAAAACTACACAACCAATGGAAAATTGCTACTGAACCTCAGGACGAGCTGTTTCTCACACGGACAACTGTACGTCGCTTGCTCCCGCGTCAACAGTTCTGGCTCTCTTCATATTTTGGCTGCCAAACCAAAACTAGTATACAGGAAAGTTTTATAAAAATGTGGATGTTATTTCAGTAAGATGTCTTACGTCTTCCACGCGAACGAAGTCGCTGACAGAAGCTAGTCTGTCATAAACCTGTCACATTAACCACGACCATTAAGATCTTCGTCAAACATAACCGCGTTAATTGCCAATTAACACTCGAACGTGTGCCAAAAGTCAAATATTTAGTTTAAACGAGCGATGGAAAGTAGGCTGAAGACTGTGCATAATGATTATGATGTAAATGCTTTAGTTCTTGCCCTGTTGCGGCCGCGGAAGGATTACGTAAAGTTATGGAGATCCGTAATCAAGTATAAAGTTAACATAAGTAAGTACTTATGTTAACATAAGTACAAAGTAGTAGTAAAGTAGTAGTAGTATAAAGTTAACATAAGTAAGTACTTATGTTAACTTTATACTTGATTACGTGGGGCGAAATGAGTGTGATGCAGCTGATTATGTAGTTACTGTCAGCAATAATTGTTGCTTAACAATCCTTTATGAAGAGTTTAGAGAATAAGGGTAATTACATGCCGAAGATGCTCCACTGTGATACCTCGCGGTCGCGGTTTAGATCACTACCTCAATGTGACCTCCATGTAAAACAAATGCATGCTAACAGATACGCACGCATATTCCGAAGCATATCTCGCCATACATCGCGGGCTGTTTAGCAGTTTACCTCGATGTCTACGTGATAAAGTACTAACACACGACTGAGCAACTGAGCTTTCAGGTGAACCAATGTATTGCACCACCATCCATGTAGAAACATCGAGATAGCGACCGCGATCGCGAGCACCTTCGACATGAAATTACCCTAAGGTTGTGACCGAGTGGCGTCCAAGGGCTGAAAGACGAGGTGTCCCTCGTTAGGCGGCAAGATGGGAAGACGACATTGTGTGGACAACAATATCCTGGGCAAAGCCTGGTTGAGGCTAGCATAGGAGCGTGAGGATGGCTAATGCTCAGCAGTGGCTGAAGTCGGGCTGTGAATGATGATGATGAGGAAGAATTCCAAATCCAAAAAAGAAGAGAAAGGAAAGAAGGGAAGAAGAAGAGCAGGGAAGAGATCCAAATCTCTATTAAGGGTTTTGTGATTTTGCGGATTTTGTCTACGGTCCGAAAACTTTGTTTTTGCCTTTGCTATTCGTGAATCGAACCTGGGGGTCTACTACGAAGTGCAAACTGCGAATGATCGGATCAGACCGACACATGGCCGAACCGAATATCATTGAAAAATGCGAAAATAGCTTGGATCGGCTCAGTTGGGTCGGGACCATAGTCAATATTCGAAAGAATGTAGGAGTGTAGGATCGGGACCGACCAAACCAAATAGTAACTTCGTAGCAGGAAACGGCCGAACATTCGGCTAATACCACTTCGGAGTAGACCCCCTGGGCCTATAACAGAACATCAGTTTTTACTCTCAAACAACCAACAACAACAAAAGCAATCATCGATCATAATCTTAGTCCCGCCATCTATGATCGTATATCTACACCAGTTAACGAAGATCTTTACGTAGAACTTTCTCTTTTCAGACTTCGAACAGCAACCAACGACTCAGTTTGATGTATTGGTGTTCTTACAATAGATGGCGCTGCACGAGGTACGTATAAAATATACTATGTGTAAAAATATACAGGGACTGGGTCTTTTTATTTACATTACAGAGAAGTAATTTTAAATAAATATTGAAACTAAAAAGTCATAGCTATTTAAAATTCGCGTTTTTAATACCGAAATTACGTCAATTTCATTTAAAATTAGCAAATTTTCAACTGATGTTATATATTATTACTTATTTATAGACACCCACTACACAACGAATTAACTTGTAAAGTTTATCACTAAGAGACAGACAATGCACAGCATAAACTGCTGACTCTAGAAGCATGAAATTTTGCTCAAGAACTCCTTATATTACGAAAGTGAGCGTTAGGGAAGGACTATTGAAAATACATCCCCCAAAGGGGTTAAATAGGCGATGTAAATTCGTAATTTTTACATCCCATCGGGCGCACGGCTTGTATAAATGCAACTTTATTATGTAGGTAAACCATATAAATTACAGACATAAATATAGTAATTTACATTTGTCGCTACTGCGCGCTACCTTTACTTGTAGTTCATTCGATGATACAGGCGACTAGTAGTTCTGTTACTGGATTTTCGATATTATTTATATGTTATCAATGTTCATAAATGGCTTGGCAGTGAAAACTGCTCTGTGCTGCGCCTCGCCGTAAGCCCACGTCCGCACGGACGTAAAAATATCGCAGCGGGATTTTGTTGCGCACTAGATTTTCAAGTCTCGGTGTTGAGCCGGGCGTTGAGAATCCAACAGAGCGCATCCCAGGGCATAAAAAACCTCACTGTTGGATTTTCAACTCTCGGCGCTAAGCACTGCGTTGACAATCCATTGCGCGAAAAAAATCGCCGCGGGAAGAACACGCCCGTGCGATCCTGCGCTAATACAATGTGCACAGGTCCTTAAGTAGGTAGGTACTGCCTAGTGGGCAAACGAAAATGAAATACAATGTTTATAAATGTTACAGTCTACATTTAATTGAATAACTATAATAATAATTGAATACATCGTTGTCTGTTCGTTGAAAAAAATCACCATAAAATACAAACATAATTATAGATTAATTTTACGTGTATCTACAAGAATATTGTACAATTTTTAATCTTTTTGCATTGAATTTTTTTTTTCATGAAATATTTTCTTTAATTACATAGATAATAAAAGTACATGACCGCCCCACCCCAGACTAAAATCCTGATTCACACGAAACTACTAAGTAAGCTAGCAACTGGCTCAGCTCTGGCCCAACGGCTATGATGTCCGACGACTCGCGAGCGCCACCAAAATCTCACGTCCACAAATGTAAATCTACCGACCTATTCTGTAAAATGTTACCGTGAAAACTTAGATGAAGTGGGCTTAAAGTGGGTTGTCAATAGTATTAATCCCTAGGATCAGGTGGAATGACAGCTCACTACACCTTAGTTTTCGCGATGGGATTTTTACAGAACTATGGCTGTCAAATTCTATCTGTGGACGTGATATTTTGACGTCACTAGCGAGTGTGTTCTGCCTGTTCATACTGGCTTGCTTACTGGCCTCGTGTCTATCAAGCCTAACTGCGCCAATGCCTTTAATAAGTCCCACGTGATAGGCAAGCCTATCTTACAAATAAAATTATAAAAAAATAAACTAGGAATGATAATAAACTTTAATGGCACTCATAGCCTAAAATATTTGATGATGACATTTTATATTATTTTTCGCGAAAATGTTTTTATTACTATTTACATTTATTTTTTTAATATTAGGTATATTTTTTTATTTCTTACATAATACATAATCAGTTATTTAATTTAATTGGATGACAATTTCGTGATTAAATGCTTGATAATTAGCGTCGACATTTCGTATTAAATCCGAAAGATGGCGCTAACAACTGCGCAATTTTCTCAAGACACGTTGAAAATTATGTTCATTGACATTTTTTTTTACCTGTAAGTAAATATTAATATTAAATCATTTTCGTTGTTATTTTTTTAATATAACAAATGCTTGTTACAAAGAATTTTTTTGTGAAAAATCACCAGTAATTTGCACACCAAAAAAAAAAATTTTTTAGAGAATTATTTTTCTTGGGCATGGCAACTGGTGTTTCCACACTACCTATCCTATTCATACCAGCTTACAATATTCCCTCCTATTTGACTAATATTTTAGTTTTGTACACACGTTTTCTATCAAACTCTTGTTTAAAGGTACATTCACTGCCTTTTCAGACATGCAGTTACCGGATGAACGGTTATTGTAATTAAAAGGTTTCGCCATGCAAACAATTCCTATTAAAACGGGAACCGGGTACATGTTTTTTGACATTTTCGTGATTAAGACACTTCTACGACAGATAACCTAGTCATTTACAGTATTAATAGTCGGTTCATAAATCAGGCAGCAAATTTTGCAAAAAAAAAAAAATATGACATACAATATTGAAGTAAGTAAAAACTTCAATAAATACAGGATTTAACTCAGCTAAATTTACTAAAAGATGTGTATTTAAGACTGTCTTACTATAAAAAAACGCAAAGAAGTTATAACAAGTTCAACGCCGTTAAAACTTAACTTTATATTAACTTCCTAAACGTGGTTTAACGATAGCTGATTCAAGTGTCACTCACAAACCAAGACTCGATCGTTAAACCCTGTTTAACGTAACCTTCTTTTTAGAAAGAGGTGATGGGTACAGACTTTCTTACAATTTTTTTTTTTTAAACATTTTTAATATATAAAATTGAATCGGGACTTGATAAAAAACAAATCAATGAAAATAAAATTGTCGAAACATTATATAGATATGACAAAAATACACGATAACTGACTTACTAATTCTTAGATCGGAATACACACTAACTTAACCATTTTCTCTGATATTAAGGCACAATTAAATAGGTATATAAATGACTATATAGTGCTTATATACTAGCTGCATACAGATATGTCAAGAACACGTCTAAAAATAAACTTATCGTTCATTAGTTGCTTGAAATTTGTGCATTAAAAACCTCTATAATATAATAGGCTGTTAGGGCTAAACATTATGGGGTTTATTTATAAACGATGATTAAAGTAACGTTTAAACGTCAAAAATGTATGATAAACTTTAAATTTAAGCATCGTTTATGAATAAAGGCGAATATTTTAATTTTCACGACAAACTTATTTACCATAGTTACGCTCAGAAGAAGAAGTAGGTTTTTAAGTTTGGGAAGATAGCCCAGCTGTCGATCTTACCGGATGGTCGGTTATAGTCCAAAAGCTTGGGTCTATATGTTAAACGAAGAACTTAACTTCCCCATAGATGACTGGCTATGTGCCCATCTATAGCATCATATACCAAGGACGTTAGCAGGTAGAAGTCGACAACTGGTCCTTATTTGTGTTATGTGTTATTATTAATGGAGAAGACAAGAAGACTGGAGTTAAGATAAAATTTAACAACAAAAAAAACTAATATTCAGCCGCATCTGGTTAGATGCGTAGGAAACAATGCAGATGAGATTAGCCCACAAAAAAAGATCTTGACTTTCAAGCTAGATAAAATAATGTCATTCTCACCACGAAAAGAGAATAGTTTAGCATAACATTATACTATGATATTGTTCTTGAATCGATTGCGGAAACGTGTTTTTTGATTTTAAAAGATCTCTAAGCTTACCAAGCGTTTTGATATATAATAGAACTTGTTAGCCCTATAATTACTCTATAAAATTTAGAAGACCCGACTCTAATGGACTATACTGTCTTCCGAGCTTTTGATGACAAAAGATTTCCATTGTCTTGCCCACACAATGAGGATTATCTCCGCCAATGTCACGACTTCGTGACGATTTCTAAGTTTCAAGATAGCACACGATAATATGTAGACTATTTGTAGGTGCAAATATAGCTATATTAACAAATATATCAGTGTTAAGAAAGATTATCAGATTTTTTTGACAGGTAACATAAGCACAATGGCCGATGACGTAACGTATTTTAATTGTTAATGACGCAATAATAATTCGATCAGTTTATTACGAAACGTGTTCTTGACTGCTAAACATATTTAAATGAATTATACAAATGATATTAACAACATAACCTTTTTAATTTTACTTAAAACAATAAAATTCGGGCCTTTGCTTGGCCTCGAACGGCGTAAAACTCATGCAATCATTGTTCAAATGATTTTTTAAACATCCGTGGACATAAATCGATATTTAATTACTAGAAATAATTAAATTACAGTTTCTTAGGTACCCTGTTTAGCGTAGGTACGGATTTCTAAAGTAATTAATCGATGATCGGAAACAACCGAGAACGTTCGTGACAAATCGATTAAATAGAACCTCGATTCGATTCTACGATCGCTGTGCCGCGTTCGCATTTTGTAATTGGGTTATTATATTTTACGGCTTAGTACACAATGTTTTTTTTTTACAAATGACACTTATGTCCAAAGCTGATTCTTTATAGAGAACGATACTGTACAACAATAGTTCACCAGCATTGTCACCTTTTACAAGAATTCAGCAATGGATAATTAAGAGGTTACCTTACCATAGGCCTTGATTCTTAAGGATCAAACACACTTAACAGTATCCATAAGGAGTTAAAAAACTGATATTTTCGCAAACGCTACGTTTAACCGTGGTTTAACCCTCGTTAACGCTACGTTATTTCATAAGAACGTGTGTTTAACCCATTGTCATTTGTGTGCACAAGTTATTTGGTTGTGTTCGTTTAGTTTCGTGATCGAGGTAAAATGTGTTGGCTCCGATGGTGCGCTGCTTTCGTCACTAGCCGATAGATGGCGCCCTTTCAGCTGTGGCGTTGTGTTATCTGAAACAGAAATAAAGAATTTCAATCACCTAATTGTGTTTTATGTAGCACTTACTATTTTTGTGCAGGACTGACATTTTAAAAACAGGGGGTAATTGTGTAACAGTAGCAATGCCTTTCATTTTGACAGTTCAACAACATTCATTGCGTTATTAAGCGTTGTTGAGTAAACACATTATTATAACACATGAAGCAGTGGATTAGCAATATCCTTCAAAATGTTTCAGATTGTGATTGATAGTGTGTTACGCAATTACGATGCAGACTATAGGTTTTAGATGTACAGACGCCAGCAGGTCAAGCTACCCGAAACTGTCAAATTTTTCCAAGCAACCTTGAACCTTAATGCTTTAGCGATAAAGTTGAAAATCTAGTAAAGAAATTTGACACATTGTAGTAGCTTGATGTGCTGGCGTCTGTACCATTGTGAATTTTTTAGCATTAAAAGGACCAGCGAGAAAAACATTATGATGAAACAAGATAGTCTTCTTTTTCGTATCGATAGCATGACTGTTTATTAAATTTGGTAGACCCAAAACTTCAACGAAACATACACGAACAAGATCGTTTCATACAAATCTATATACTAATAATAAACCTGAGAGTTTATTTGTTTGTTTGTTTGAACGCCCTAATCTCTGAAACTTCCAAGCGGATTTGAAAAAATATTTTTGCATTTCATAGCCCAATTCTTAAAAAGGCTATAGGTTACTTAACATCATGCTAGGACCCTTCAGAGCCGAGCAAAAAGAAAAAAGTCAGAAAGGACGCTAAGCGAAAACAATGTAATAGCTCAGGCAGGCGATGCGGGGTGGGTCGGGGAACAAGAAATGTCACGCGGACGAAGTCCCGGGCAGAAGATAGCATTAAAATAAAAACAATTATTCTAATTGTTCAATTTCATAATTAGGTAAATATTAAGGGGCTTGTGGCTAAGTAATAACAGCCGCACGGGTCGATCGATCAGGTTAAGCTATGCTTGCCGCGGTTGGTCCGTGGATGGGTGACCTTCATTAAAGATTTTCGGAAAGCACGTTAAGCCGTTGGTTCCGGCTTTCATTCGTGGATCTTTGACAGTCGTTACGGGTCGTCAGAAGCCCGAAAGTTTGACAAGCAGTCTTCCCAAGGGGTATCGTATTACCCAGTAACTGGGTTGTAGAGGTCAGATAGGCAGTCACGCTATGTAAAATACTGGTATTCAGCCGTATCCGGCAAGACTGGAAGTCGACCCCAACATAGTTGGGTAAAGACTAGGCAGATGATGATGTAAATATTAAGTTCTGGCTGCGCCCCGCGGTTTGACCCGCATAAGTTTCGATCCCGTAGGAATATCGGGTTAAAAAGTATCCTATATGTTAATCCTGGTTATAAACCAGGACCGACGGCACGGTTGGCGCAGTGGTTAAGCGATTGACTGCTGCGCTGTGTGTCGCGGGTTCGATTCCCGCACGGAACAAATATTTGTATGACCTACAAGTAGTTGTTCCGGGTCTGGCTGTTTGTGTATGTGAGTTTAAATGTTTGTAAACGCACCCACGATACAGGAGAGATTCCTAGTGTGGGGGCAACGTTTTAAAAAAAAAAAAAAACCATCTGTGTGCCAAATTTCATCCAAATCCGTTTAGTAGTTTTTGCGTGAAAGAGTAAGAAAGACCCATCCATACAAACTTTCACGTTTATAATATTAGTATATATAAGTATAAGTATTAGTATTAGTATGAGCCTTGACTTAAGGTGTAAGAGCAGGAAAGATTTCCGATTCCTCAATTAGTTATCCAATTAGTATTTACAAACGTGACGACCATGGAAGTGTTTTTTCTACCACGACATCCATTGCAAAAGCAAATTATATGATGGATATTATGAGAAAACTGGTTTGAGTAGAGATACAACGTAAGACCATGTCCTTGAAATTAATTTAATATTTGATTGGTTTAGTATTTATTTATAGGTACCTACTGTTTGATTGGGTTACTTTATGTACAAATATTAAGAAATAAAGTGGTTATTATGTGTAATTGCACAAACTAATGTGCTAAGCCTAGAATGAACAATTGTTGTTGTTAAATAAATAGTTCTACCGTGTGTAGAACTATTTATTTAACAACAACCGTACCCTGTAAAGTAGCAGACGTTTTGAGTGACTATGAGAATAGATAATGTTTAGATTATAAAGAGCAATAATTAGCATATAACGTTCCCAATGCCCACAGCCCTCCTCTCCGCGAAAGGGAGTGGGCCGTAATCCACCTCGCGGGCCCAGTGCGGCTTGGTCGTTCTAAGACATGTCGGTTTTCTCGCGATGTTTTCCTTCACCATTTTGAGCCACTAGGCTACCATTGCCCCATCTCCTTCAGGCTCACCCAGGTGCTCACCGGACATGGTTGCTTCGGTGAGTACCTGAACAGAATTGGGCGAGAGGCCACAGCAAATTGCCATCACTGTGGAGGCAGCCTGGATTCCGCACAACACACGCTCGAGGAGTGCCCTGCTTGGGCCTCCGAGCGGCGGGTCCTGGTTGCCAGGATCGGGCGAGACCTGTCTCTGCCGGCAGTAGTGAGGGCTATGCTGGCAGAGACAGAGAATTGGACGGAAGTAGCCTCCTTCTGTGAGACCGTTATGGTCAAGAAGGAGGCTGCCGAGCGGGATCGGGAGAGGGCTGATCCTGCTCGGAGAAGGAGGCGTCGGGGAGGCAACCGCCTTGGCGCCTAATACGCCGAAACCCGCTTACCAATTAAGGTAAGTGGGACCTTTGGGGTCGTGGGCGCATAGAGTGGGGACTCTGTCCGCCTACTAAGCGACCCCAGGGAAGACGGTGGCACAGTGGTCACGTGCTGCCGTTCATAGCGAGACTTAGGGGAGGCCCCTTTACAGTCTCCCCAGGGATGTGCCTTACAGGCGTTGCGCAGGGGTGGTTCCGGAATTGGTCTTTTAAGAGGAACCGGGACCATCCCTATGTGCGGATGGTGATCACCGGGGTGGTTTTAGTGAGGTAAAAATCCCACACTCCCCGACCTCACTCCCCGGAGGTCGGGTGCCTTTTGAAAGTTTCCCCCCGAAAACAAAAAAAAAAAAAAAAAAGGCTACCATTGCCCGTAGCAGTAATATCAACTATTAATTGCGTGATTTTTTTTCCGGGGTGCAGGGACGGGTCGTTAGTGAATAGATAAATTATATGTTGCTGGGACCCGCACCTACTTTACACGTGGTTACACAGGCAGACACGAAAAGCGACTTTGATTTTAAAATATGTATAAAAGATGGTGGTGGCGGTACCCGCACTGGGCCCTCGTGGAAGATTACGCCTCTCTCACAGAGAGAAGGCCTGTGCCCAGCTGTGAGAACGTTATAGGCTGCACCCTAATTGCGTAACACACTATCAATCTCAATCTGAATCATTTTGAAGGATATTGCTAATCCATTGCTTCTTATGTTCGAAAAATTTGTCTCCTCAACAACGTAAATAACGCAATGAATGTTAAACTGTCAAAATGAAAGCCATTACTGATAGTGTGTTACGCAATTACCCCGATGATTATACTAAGGTGGTAAGTAATAGTAGTCTTGTAGTATTTATCTCGTTACCTAGGCGCATGTCTCTGTCGCATGACGTGCGGCAACTCCCGGCGCTCATCCTCGCCCAGCTGTAAGCCTGCCACCAGCTGCATGATCTCTCGCTCCTTCTTTAGTTCCTCGCGACCTGACTCCACCTGGAATCCAGAAAACATGAGGTTAATATTGGTAGAGTCATTTAAATACATATTCAACATCGTCAAAACTTAAACTCAAAGTATTTATTTCAAAATAAACCATTTACAGGCACTTTTTAGGTAAATATCCAAGGAGTCGGTCAGTCAGAAAGGTTATTTACTCATTCCAGAGCGTAATAGGTTCGTAATACGATTAGCACAACTTAGAACTCCGAGGACCAAAAGACGACATAACAAAATAAATGAAACGCGATTACATAAACTATAGCCAACAATAAAATATGTCACCTTTGGGCACCCTCGACCCAATATTCAATAACGATAACGTTTCTCAGCACGTAACTAGTTACAATCGTTGCGCAACGGTTACAGTAACTACGCAATAACGAACCGGGCGTTATTTCCTTATGGGTGAACGTGGGATATTTCACTGCACGCACGAACTTAAACGAATAAAGTTATATTGAATTAAGAACAATTTTTAAAATTGACCGTTTTACTCAATTCCGAACGTTCGAGGGAGTTTAGTAATGTGTTTGGTAAATTGAAAACAAAGGAATTGTTTTGTGTTTGGCGTAAACTGTGTGTGTGCAATATTTGCTTTTGATTCAATGAAATGTTTTCATTGAAAAATGACCGGTCTGCATTAATGTTCACATTCGTGGATTACAATGTTGTATATTACAACTAGCCGTGTCCGCGACTTCGTTCGCGTGCGTGTTGGAAAACAAATTGGATTTCAAGGGTTTTAATTTTTTTTTTGCGCGGAACCTTTAGTTTAGACTATTTAAAAATTGTTTTTTTTTTTTGTCATAAGTACCGTAGTAAGTAAGTTACTTTCATATGCATTTAGTAACAAGCTGTTATTTGACATTCTCCTTCTTCTCTCCTTCTCTTCTTTCCTTAAGGCTCAATATACACCGCCGCGGAATAGAATGGATACTCTTCTTTCTCCTTTGAAATTTGACATTACAAACAGACACTTTACTTTCAATATAAAACGACCTGCTACGATACGACTGACTTACGGCAATTAAGGAAAATATTGAGAGGAAACAACGACTGAAATCTCCAAGGTAAAAAGCAAGCGGAGTGATCAATGCTCGTCTCTCAGCCGTCCTGCAGTACAATAAAATAATGCAAAATACGAAAAATAAGCAGACGGTTGTCACGGTATGGACATGTGATACGGAGGAATGAGGAAAAGGTCGTGAGGAAAGTTTCGAGTATGAATGTAGATGGCTATAAGAGTAGGTTAGGTAGAACACCAAAGAAACGATGGATGCTGAAGGGTGATATGGCTAGAAACGGGGTGACTACCGAAATGACGACTAATAGAGAAGTATGGACGAAGAAAAATACATGTTCCGCCGACTCCAAATAAATTGGCGTAAGGGCAGGAGAATGATGACTAAGGGACAAACTCCGGAATGGAAAAAAGAAATTTGTCGTTTCATGCAAAGTTGCAATTCAGCAATTATACAAATCAGGCCATCTTGCCGGCTTGAGAAAATCGCCAAAACGAGAGATTAGGCGACCCGAAACATTTATTAACGCGTTCTTTAAGAGTATAGCGATTCATGTCTTGTTGTCGTGTATTTTGTATCTGTTTACTTCACAAATGTCAAAGTAGAGTTGACATTTGCCGCCATTTGCAAAAATTATAGCATCTTCCGATAGAGTGATGTCTTTTGCGCCACCTTGTACTATCGCTAGGGGCTTGTGGCTAAGTAATAACAGCCGCACGGGTCGAAGCTACGCTTGCCGCAGTTGGTCCGTGGGGGTCAGATGGTCACCCATCTTTACATATAAAAATCCCTCCGTGCCTCGGAAAGCACGTTAAGCCGTCGATCCCGGCTGTCATTCGTGGATCTTTGACAGTCGTTACGGGTCATCAGAAACCCGAAAATCTGACAACCAGTCTTACCAAGGGGTATCGTATTACCCAGTACCTAGGTTGTGGAGGTCAGATAGGCAGTCGCTCCATCTAAAATACTGGTATTCAGCTGCATCCAGTTAGACTGGAAGCCGACCCCAACATCGTTGGGAAAGGTTAGGCAGATGATACTACATATGGAGGCTTTTTTTTTAATCGAGCTCACGGCCCCTTTTCTTTAATTTGTTATCAATCTTATCGTGACAGGAATAACGCTTAGCCAAAGTGACTATCGCTAAGACTAAGACTTGTATTATCGCTTGTTCAAATATGTACTCGTATAAGCTCAGTTTCAGTCAGAATATTTATGACTCCGGTGCCTACGAGCTAAGTTATCACCATTAGGCACGCTGACAATACACTGACACGTATGATTTACACCGCCGTACAATGACGCAATAAATCTTTCAAATAGAAAGGTCTGATGTACAATGATTGCTATAAAATCTGGTCATAAAGAGAAACTTCGCTGTTTTCCGACGTTTCAAACGATCGCCGTGATCATTGTCAAGGTGAATTTAGTAGGTTTTTTTTGACGCTACGCAATGCGACGGTTTTAATTAAGTACCCATGTGACATAAAAAGTTTTAAAACGTGCAGTAAAATCGAAATTATGACGACAGTTATAAATATGTAGTGAGAAAAGTAGCGGTTTTCCTTTCTAGAGCTATATTCTTACTTATGGTTTGTTCCAAAAGTATCGGTTGAAAATGTAAACAAATGGATCAGACAATGTACACAAATTTGATCTTTGATTTTGGTTATTTGAATACTTAAACCCGAAGTTTTAAGTAAGTGAATTCAGAATAATACAGTACCCTATTGGAACACAGTATCTACTAGCCTAGTACGGGGGGTATTGCGACTGTTACTGGCTGTAACAGTATAGTTAAGGTAATAAATTGTGCACAAATAAATAAATAAATAATTGTATAAGCTACATTTTTGTCGATAATTACAATTAACTAGTTATGCATTAAAAGTCAAACCATCATTTTTGGTAATATTGGTGAGATATAAAATTAAAACCTTCTAAATACAGATGAATATGTTACTCCCATATTGAGCAATTGCGTAAGAATTTACTTTGCAAAAAGTATCTGATTATAGTGTAAACTGTAAACTTTCACTTACTACTACGTACTTTTGGAACAGGCTATACCTACTTTTTTCAGCTTGCTTTGCCGGAACTAAAGAAAAAGAAAATCCAACATTTCTATTGATGACATGTCCTTTGCCAATCTCTTCGAAAGCACTCGACCTACCTCGCCAATCAGTCAAATTACGACAAATGTTATTACAAAAGCAAAAAAAAATATGTTGCCATAATACGTTCACGATCGACATAACTGCACACGCAATTTCAAAGTCATTTCGTACTTCGTAGTGCGAAGGAAGTGCTCGGTTCCCACGGTGCGATTGTACACTTGATGTCATATCGAGTGACAGTTTGAAATGTATCGAGATTCGGTTCATGTGCTGGCTCGATGTGGGTGCCATCTTGATTTATCTATAACAATTACCAATAAAAAAGCTGAAGAGTTTTTTTGTTTATTTGAACGCGGTACCTACTCTCTGAAAGTACCAGGCGGATTTGATTTTTTTTGCGTTTGATAGCTCAGTTCTTGAGAAAGGGCTATTTAACAAAAATTATACTGGGTACTATGTTCCACTATTTTAAAAAAAACTTACTAATTAAAATGTGTCATGTGACTTTAAAAGAGACTGACCCTCGATTTTGTGTCGCCATTTCTTCGCAGGGGTAGTAAAATAGGAAATGTCGACACAATCTGACTCCGCCCGCGTGGTATGTCAATAAAAAGTCTATGCTCTTCCCCAGGATTATTTGATTATGTTTATTCTATACTATATATTGTCTAGAACAAATGTGATTAGGTATGTCAGAATTGCTAACATTTTACTCCAGCCGTAAGTGAAACTGAAAACTAAATCACTGCGCTATGATTTTGCATAATAAACATTACTATTTACATAGTTTTAGCAAATTAATTTCCTTATGCTTTCTTTACTAACACAAAGCGGAAAGTAAATAATGTAATAATCACAAAGTCGTACTGCGGGATAATTGCGTAACGCTCTATCAGCAGCAATGGCTTTCGTTTTGACAGTTCAACAACATTCATTGCGTTATTTACGTTGTTGAGCAGCCAATTTTTTCAAATATATAAAGCAATGGATTAGCAATATCCTTCAAAATGATTCTGATTGTGATTGATAGTGTGTTACGCAATTAGGGTGCTGGTATTGTGTAACTGATTCATTCGTAATTCGCAATCGAAAGACTAAACTAGACAATTTATTTTATTTTATATATTAAAAGGACGAAAATACAGCAATAAATGCTGAAGAAAATACGAGAAAATCTTAAAAGTAATAAACATGTAACCTACAACATTGTCTACGTATTAATACATGAATTAAAAGACTAACGTAGGTGTCAATAGGACAGTATTTTTTCTTTCCTTCGCCATTTTTCTTTTATTTGATTTTCATTTATTCGATTCATGAAAATCGATGGTAATGCCTTTCATTTTGACAGTTCAGCCACGTTCATTGCGTTATATTTACTTTCAAAGCAGAATTTTACAAACCCATGAAGCAATGGATTAGGAATTTATTTCAAAACCCTCTGATTGTAATTAAAACTTTACGCAATTGGGGTACCTATTGGGGTAAATCTCATTGCCCAACTCTTAGATAATATACAAATCTTTAGCATTAGCTCAAAGACGTACACAAAAACGCCACCTAGATCCCTGCCCATCCCTTTAAATAACAATCGTAATGAATACACATAACGCACCGGAGTTGTCGTCTTACTTTCTACGGCCAGCTATGCAAACGCTGTCTATTTGCACTGCGACGCGCATGCGCTGTGTACTAATCGTCAGCGTACGCGCATTTGAATGTGCGCATCGACACAGGTAGTTTATTGGTACTTGTGTATTGGGAAAGGTTCGAAATCAATGTGGGTTGCAGTCAGCCTATACAAACCTTGAAACATTATTATACCTTGTTCCATAAGTATCAGATGAAAATGTAAACAAATGGATCAGTAATCGTACTTCATCATCTTCCAAGTCTCTTCCCAACTATTTTGGGATCGGCTTCCAGTCTAACCGGATGCAGCTGAGTACCGGTATTTTACATGGAGCGACTACCTATCTGACCCCTACAAGCCAGAAATCGTACCAGTGGATTGTAAATTTTGGCGGTCAAAAGTGCCTGCTTGAAGTGACTGATTTGACTTTGACTTTAACTCAGCTTTCGCTATTGCTATCCACTGGTGGACATAGGCGTCTACCCGGTTTTCCACCTTCTGCCTGCACTTTGACCCAGCCGCCATTCTTTAAGTTTCGGACGTATGTAGATGTGACTACCAAAATGTTTTCGCGCACTCGATTTTTAACGCACTTCTTAGCGCACAGAGTTGAAAATCCAACAGTGTTTTTTTTTTAACACGTTGGAATGCGCCCTGTTGGATTTTCCCAAAAAAAATCCCGTCGCGATATTTTTACGTCCGTGCGAACGTAGGTTTAGTATAAAAACTGTTCCAAATGTAATGTAGATGAAAATGTAAACAAATGGATTAGAAATCGTACCTATGGATGCCAATTTGTAGTGTCGCTTACTATTTATTTTGATTTGATTATTTGAAAGCCCAAATTCTAATTTTAAATCGCCTTTAAGATGTTTTTTGTTTGACAATCGAGGTTAATTTTATAGCCTCAATAAAATTGTCGTCGTAAATTTTTCAATTACTATTTAATAATGTTATTTAAACAATAATTGTTGGAACAGGTGTTGAGATGAATGTGTTAGTTTCGCTTCAGTAAAGGATTGCGTAAGAATTTAACCTATAAAACAGGGTTTGTTTACACTTTCATTAAATACTTTTCGAACATACTATAGAGCTTTGTAGTATTATGCGATGCGATGATGTCGAAAATGATGTATCAAACATTCACAGTAACTTAATTCTTTAAACCCCTTTCAGCCGTCGGAAGATATTATAGTGCATTCTCTCTTCCTTCACTCTCATAGTCCGATGGGACGGCAATCCGACAAGACAATACACACATGTCTCAATTTTTGCCACATCCTGTATAATGTCATACATTATACGGGCTGTGGCAAAAATTCTTGAACTATTGGCGATGACAGATCATCCTGTAATTTTTGTCACTGCCAAAAGAAATTGCATATTAATGTTACTTGCAACTAGTTGCGACCAATCTAGCGATTGAATAAAATATTAATTAATGGTGAAACAATATGGTCTCGGCCCGTTAACTCAGCCATACACAACGAAAACCGTGTAACCTAGATAGGATAACTTGGCATGCACCTAACTTTGATGTGCGATCACTGTCTAGGCGTTGTAGATTATAAATAATTTATATTAAATCAAGTTATTTGTTGAACAAATATATAACCTTAGATCAATTTGCGATCAATAACCATTTCAGACAACTTTTAAAGAATGACAGTTGTAATTTTATTGTACAGACGCCAGCAGGTCAAGCTACCCGAAACTGTCAAATTTTCTCAATCAACCTTGAACCTTAAAGCTTTAGCAAAAAAATTGAAAATCTATTAAAAAATTTGACAGATTGTAGTAGCCTTGATGTCCTGGCGTCTGTACCTACGGACGGGAGAGGGGCTTGTGGCTAAGTAATAACAGCCGCACGGGTCGATCGATCAGGTTGAGCTACGCTTGCTGCGGTTGGTCCATGGATGGGGGAGGACCCCTCCGTGCCTCGGAAATCACGTTAAGCCATTGGTCCCGTCTGTTATTCCTGGACCTTTGACAGTCGTTACGGGTCGTCAGAAACCCGAAAGTCTGATAACCAGTCTTACCAACCAGTATTACCCAGTAACTGGGTTGTGGAGGTCAGATAGACAGTCGCTCCTTGTAAAATACTGGTATTTAGCCGCATCCGGTTAGACCGGAAGCCGACCCTAACATAGTAGGGAGAATGCTAGGCAGATAATGAATCAATTTAATTTACTGACGCGCGGCGCTCGTTTATTAAAGACAAACAAGTTTCGACCTTAGTGAAGATTCAATTTACTGGGAATTCTTGTCCAAAGTGGTCAACTACACCTACACAACTCAGCCTGTACCTTTATCAGAGAATATATGCGTAAGATTTTTTTTTGACCGATGCTTAAGGGAGGCGAAAGGAATATGTAAGGATCGTAGCAGATGGCATTCTGTAGTCTCCACTTATCCCCATGCGAAGAAGGCATGAGTTTATGTATTTTTTTTAACGTACACAAATAATAATTGCTACAGTGAGTGGAATCCTTCAAACTGCTACAACAAAAGGTGCGTAGTACAAGCTCCTGTGAAACCCTAATAGCCGTTATTAGGCAGGGCCTTGGCGTGCCTTGGGAGTCACGGACAATGGAAATATCAAAGTCGATACCTGCCCCAAGGCGCAATTACAGAGGAGTTTCAACTTGTTTGTTACATTGTCAGTTCACTGCGAAGATGTGATTTAGGAATCACACGTGAAGCAAAGACGTCATGTGTCGTTTGTCATTAAATTTTATTAAATCAAGGAAATAAACGTCTTTAGGCTAGTGAACTACCAAACCAAAACATAAATTATCCTTATATTCAAATCACAACTGTAATTCTAAAGGTATAGATAGCAAAGGCCTTTTACACGGCAAAATGACCTAGTACCACGGATATCTCATTTCTAGTCATGATAAATTTATTTGTAAAAAGGGGTGAGCCTCAATGTCTTAAACAAATAAAGACTCCGGACTACAGGCGTGATGTTATGTTACATATTTACATATGTAACATAACATCATCATCATCATCATCATTATCTGTCGATTTTTCAATCGACAGATAATTTTTATTCGTGGAATAAAATTGACGTCTGACTGTTTTTGTATGGAAAAACTGTCAAAAATTCAAAATTATTCCTCGAATAAAGTAATCTAGCGTCTGAAAAATCAGCCCTCAAAGGAAGAAACTACAGTATTGCAAGTAATAATTAAGTCTGAATGAATACAGACTTGTTACCGAACGTGTTATCCACAAACAAAATGTATAAACAACGCAGATAATTCGGAATTTTAAAACATAAACATCGTCTTTTGTTTTTCACGTAATGTCAGCTGAATTTTATGAATTTTGCAACATCGAACATGCATCAAATTCAAGGAGATTTAAGACGTAATTATACTAAATCTAGACTAATAATAAAGTTGAAGAGTTTGTTTGTACGCGCTAATCTTTAGAACTCCCAGTCGGATTTGAAAAGTTATTTTTGCATTTGATAGCCCCAATGCTCGAGGATGCTCGGTTGATGGACTGAAAGGGGACCGCTACCGAGATGACGACTAATAGAGAAGTATGGAAGAAAATGACATGTTGCGCCGACCCCAAATAACCTGGACCTCAATAAATGAAAATGTTGCTTAAAGTAGTGATTAACGACTGTTTAACCATACATTTTTGACGTTTAAACGTCACTTAACTTTAATCATCGTTTATAAATAAACCCCATTATGTGTATTCCTGCCTTTACGATCCAAGAAAATTATAAACAAAAGCTTCTTACACTGACCTTTACGAAATTCCTTTACCGAAAATAACAACAAAACAATTCGCACTTCGTCCGGCGGCCATGATGGCGACTCGATAAGTTTCCGAGACGAAAGCGTGACATACGAGCATACATGTGGTGGAGTCGTGCTGAATTAATTGACATAATCAGTTGATTGGCTGTGTAAAATAGGTGCAGGTTACCAGTAACGGTTGTTAGCACGCAAATTCCAAGTGTATGTAATACTTTAGGTAAAGTTTTTTTTTTATTAGCTGGCCCAGCAATGGGACATTTAACACGTTACGCCTTTGGTCCCGGCTGTCATTCGCGGATCTTTGACAGACGTTACGGGTCGTCAGAAGCCCGAAATTCTGACAACCAGTCTTACCAAGGGGTATCGTATTACCAAGTAACTGGGTTGTGGAAGTCAGATAGGCAGTCGCTCCATATAAAGGACTGATATTCAGATGCATCCAGTTACACTGGACGCTGACCCCAACATAGTTGGTTTCCCCAACTAGGCTAGGAAGATGATGATGTAAATAGTTAGTTGTGTTAAATATTGTAAAAGTTATGTAAGTAAATGAATAAATGATTTAGACAGAACACCAATACGTTTAAACAGTGAATAAAGAATCCATTTTTATGGCAGGTGAGTGGCCCCGCATAATGTAGTCGTAATCGGAATATATAGCCTTCCACATGTTTATATGAACAGTCATAAACATGTGTTCCTAGGTTCTGAGTCAACTATTTTAAGCAAAGAAAATGTGGATTTCATTTCATCGAGACTATTAGGACCCATATAGGAATATAGGAATGCTGCTCGGATATGAATAGTATTTTGACCCCTGAAACTGCCAATAACTTAACATCATCACCACTTGTAATTCCAGAAGGGTTAGGCAGAGGTGTGTCATATACAGGGTGGCAGGGACATCGACGCGCAACCGCTTACCATGGATTCAGAACATGATTCTGGACCCCCCTGCGATGAAATTTTTCGTCGGCTTTTTCTTAATTTTTACGTTTTTTTCTGCAATTGTTTTTACTGAAAACTGTATAAAATCTTTATTTCTATCTAACCCAATGAGATTTTTAATTAAAAAAATAGTAAATTCACTTGTTTCACTTAAAACAGCAATGTAAATAAAACTCGAAAGGGCCGCGCGCGGTATCGCGGTAGAAGGCGCGCGCGCGTGCGCCATCCGCGGAGCGTTTTGATCGCGTTGTTTTCAATACATTGACAATTTTTTTAACCGGTTATTTCCGAGATGAATGACTTTCGTAATTTTATTTATGGCATCAGGTGTAACCTTTTCACGACGTTTGCGCGTTGATGTCCCTGCCATAAGTTTCGGGTACGTATTGCAATATCTCAAATTAAAAGAACTAATGTAAAATAACCTACGTTCAAAATCCCTAAAATCTAAATACCTAATGATTGTTTCACTTTTATTCAAAATACCGAAAGCTTAAAATGTCAAATGGATTTGTTACTGAAGTTCATAAAGCTAAAACTTGAAATTCCTATTTACAAAGCTCCTTAAATTGGTTTACCTCACCGTTATATGTTTCTGTACCCGCATGCGTAACACGCATATATCTTTTTTAAATCGAAACAGCTAGGTTAGGTTAGGTTAGAACTGTGACCACACAACGCACGAGCCGAGCGAGCGATGCGAACAGTGCCACGGCAGCGGCCGGCGAGTGCCAGAAACATTTTTGGATGATAGATATTTAGTCCAATCAGTATTTTAAATTTAGGTAATTCGTAGGTAGGTGTTAGTTGCTTAGGTATTTAAAAACATTAGGTATTTAGATTTTAGGGATTTTGAACGTAGGCTATTTTACGTTAGTTCTTTTAATTTTAGATATTGCAATACGTACCCATAAGTTTCATGTAATAGGGGATGACCCTATTGCGATCAACCGGCACGGGGTAATTGCGTAGCACACTATCAATCTCAATCTGAATCATTTTGAAGGATATTGCTAATCCATTGCTTCATATGTTCGAAAACTTGGTCTGCTCAACAATGTAAATAACGTAATGAATGTTGTTGAACTGTCAAAATGAAACCCACTGCTACTGATAGTGTGTTACACAATTACCCCGCGGGCACACATCTGCACTCCGGACTGCTACTGAGAAAAGAAGAACCCAATAACACTTTCTTCGACCTGGTAATCGAACCCGGGACTCGTGCTCAGTAATAGCGCTTGCGACCACTTGACCACTTGAATCTTCTGCAAACTTAATCCAATATCCTACAATCCTACTATGAAAGTTTGTGTTTGGATGTATGTTATTATGGATATTTGTTACTCTCATGCAAAAACGGCTGAACAAAATTTCCTGGATGAATTCACGATAGTATTTCAGTTATTAGTATTATCCTACTTCTAGGATTTGGATGAAATTTGACAGATAGTTTATAACCTGGATTAACACATAGGATCATTTTTACAGTCATCCCGGTAACTCAATCCACGCAGGCACAGACGCGAGCAAAAGCTAGTCGTCTATAAATATGCGTAGGCAATTCATTATGCGTAGACATAGATACAAATTCACCGCTAGTACCTATCGACAATTCGACAGCGCCGCTTCTAGGTCACTTCGTCCATTCACGTCGCGACGCCCGTTCAAGGTTGTAGCTTTCACACAATCAGCTGAGTGGCCCTCATTACATTTAGTTCAATCATTCAGCTATCAGACTATTACGGAACCGGTAAACGACAGTATCTCGAATAGTAATTGCGTAGGAAGGTGCCGAAGAGGATTTATTACATTTAGGTATAGACCTACTTAGCATATAAGAATAGCGTAATCAGCCCATAATTTTCCCACTGTTGGGACACAGGCCTCCTCTCTTCGAGAGAGAGTGGGCTGTAATCCACCACGCAGACCCGGTGCGGGTTGGTAATGTCACATGTCGTCGATATTTTTTTTTTTGTTTCTAGGACATGCCGGTTTCCTCACGATGTTTTCCTTCGCCGTTTTGAGAGCAGTGGTGATAATATAATTTACACGAAGTAAAGCACCTGCCTGGGTTCGAACCGTAAGTCCTACCATTGCTCCTACATATACTGCCTTATGCCTACCTAGCGACGTCAAATTAATGTGCTTGACAAAGAAAAGTTTTTTGACAGCTTGATCAGGTTCGAAATCTAAATCGATTCTTCAAGAGTAAGACTCTAGCTAGAAAGAAATGGCTTGGCTGGATTCATGTTGCATGAAATTAAAATAAATTATCTACATTTTTACAATTTTTGTTGATAGACATAAGAATTAATAAAACATGTCAAATATGAAATGCAGTAAAAAATTGCATAATTAATGTCAAAAAAAGTAATAGATGCGTTGGTATCGCACAATTTCGAAATCAAACAACTTTCCGTGAAATTTAAAAAAAAAAAAACAAGCGTAGTGTACTGAGTCAAATCAAATTTACACGTTTCGTTGGCTTATTTCATTCTAGATGCGACATTGGCAGCCTCCAAAACTTGTGTGCCGCGAGAAAGTAAAATGCAAAGAAAAAAAAATCTCACTCGTCGAGTTTCTCCCGCCAAAACCGAGGTCACTGACCGATTGACATTCGATAGTCCCGCCCAAACATCGATAACGAATGCTTTTTTTTAATTTTCATTGAAGGTGTAAGCAATGGTCATATTTTAAATTAATGTCTGATTATGTCAAAATATCTTTCCTAAAATTTTTGGAAAGCCGCAGTTTTTGTCGAATAAAAATCTTGCATTTCCCCGAGACTTGCTAATAAATACAACTCTATTTCTGCTGACCAGAGTGAATTCTAGCAAAATGTCGGTAAACCGCCACAATTTAAGTCCAAATGGTGGCAAACAGTCTGTTGGTATCAGAAAACAGTTGCGATTAGCATAAACCACCATAGTAACCTACTCCCCTCAATCGATTGTCACGACCAACTTGAGATAAGCATTGAGGCCGTTTTTATTCATTCATTCTTGGCCTCTTGGGTCAGTGGCCCACTATGTAGAAGCTACGCACCATGCTGGTCTCCAATGTCTATCCCTCACTTACTTTATAGTGACATAAAAATAAAATCGAATATATCAGCGTCCTTGTTACATCAGCTTATAGCATTGGCCAAATTACCCCATCTGGCTGACAACGTCTAATAAATCACCAAAACCCTTTCACGTACACATCGGCACACTACACCTGACACTCAACACTACACACTCATAGACACACACATACACACAGATACAGGCGCCCTTATTAACTTTTTGTTTATTAGTTTAGTTTTAACGTCTACCCCCAAAATTATAATAACTTAAGATTTTTGTTTTAAATCTCCTTATGTTTTGTTTTAAGTAAAACTTTCTCTTCTTCCGTGGGGTGGGGACCTGGTGATTTGTAATACAGACATTTTACGCCTAACTAAGACACCAGCTCCTCACATTGCTAAAAAATAAAAACAAATATTATGTGAAACCTAGAATAAGCTTGTCATTGTAGGAGAAATAAAAAACTTATTAATCGATCGAAGGATGACTCTTTGTCCCGTTACGCTCATTGTCCCGTTACGCTTTCAATTTTATTCATAAAAGTATGCAATTATTTCATCAATGTTTTGTTATGACGTTGTCACGTTAAACTATCGTCCGTAAATAATCACGGGCTATTCACATAATTAAAATCGTTCAAAATCTAGTCACAATCTCATCTCGGCAACAATCAATGTCAAAAACTAGTCAAAAATGTAGGGAAATTATAGGTATTTTTGACAGATTGAGACCGAGATTAGACTGTGAACGTTCTTAAAATTACGAGAAATGTCCCTCAGTTCATTGACACCAAAAATAATAAACTTAATTGATAAAAGCTCGATCGTGTCAAAAACTAAAATTGGTTTTAACTTTTAAAATTATTCGAGACATGGACAACAGTTTTATTTTAAATAAAAATAGTATGTGCCTATATTTAATTTTCATTGTTAATTATCAAAATAAAATAAAACCACAACATTGATTAAATAAATGAAAATCTTACCAGATGGATATTTTTTTTTAATTTATGCGTGGCATGGCCCACCTGTGTGAAATACAGCCAGAAGATACTTATTATCTGTGCTATAAATTTACCGGCTTTAAGAATTCAATGGGTCGTTTCACATATTATCTTACTAACGACAGTCTGTCTGTTCGTTTGAAACATAGGTTCGAAAGACAATTTATACTACAGAGGTATGAGGAACAGGGTGTAAAGTTCACTCATACTCTATAGAAAATTAAGGATCCTCCGACTAGAGGGGTATCGTGTCTGGTAGGCGACACGACTATTGATGTCGGGACGTTGTATTTAAGCTAGTTGCGCGGTAAACTCTGCTTGCACGATGCAGGATTTTGCGTGACATAATTGTGCTGCGTAGTTCGCATGTGGCAGTGTAGATGCCGCCACATTACTGGCAAGTTATGGAAAACAAATAAACGCACATTTATGAAACAAATGAATTTTAACAAAAAGGCATCTCTTTCTTAAAATAGTGTATGTACCTACCCGTCACATTATTCATCTGTTTAAAGGACATTAGTACAGACTACCCTAACCTAAACCGAAAACTATACTTAATCGGGGGTAACAGAACTTTAGAGACAAAACAAAACAGTAGTTAAAAAGCCATAACCAATATCCAGAAAGTAAACAGAATTGCAAGCATAGTGAAAAATATAGCATACACAACACAACTATAAACACAACACAACTACAAATCACCATAAAATTATAAGTCTTAAATAACATAATCGCTTTGTTTCGCAACTACTGCGAATCGTTGCCAAAGCCACTGCGTAGATGAGTGGAGAAGGTCCACTTACAAGTAACGAAAGGGCCTTTCGTGAAACATCCTAATTAGTCTTCAAAAGAAAGAAATAAAATAAAAATAAGTTTATAAACACGATGCAGAAAAAGAAAACTAAACATAAAAAGAACAAGTTCAGGGAAAATATGCGTCACATCCACGTAAAGCGGCCACCGCTCAGCATAATGCTACGACCCTATGCGCAACAGAGCCACTGCGCTGGTTTTCAGCGACAGCCGGCGTTGACGTGATGACGTCAACCGGTAACAAATGACATTGGAAAAGGTGGAGCTACTGTAACGAGCTTCGACATGCAGATACGCAATCTGCAAGACTGCCATCCAACCATATAATTGCACCATTCAACTTTTTCTAAGGTTCCATAATGGCAAAATGAACCCTACCCCACCCCACCGTTACCCATAAACTCTATATCATTCACGCCGTTATTTGAACGGCCGCTGTTTAGTTAAAAGGCTAGGCGGTTAACTAAACGGCTAATTAAACCAGTTGGCTGCGACAGACATATTGGACCCCCGTAGCCCGGAATTTCGCATAAGAATGAATTACAAGACGTGCCTGTATGACCAGTATGAATGCAAACGAGGCAAAAGGAGTATGTGTGTGTGTGTTCTATTGTTTCTGCCTACCCTCATGGGATGAAGGTCTGAGTTCATGTATCTATGAATTACAAGACATTTAAGCTTTCCCTAATTACGTAACACACCATCAATCACAATCTGAACCATTTTGAAGGACATTGCTAATCTATTGCTTCGTAAGTTCGAATGAAAAATCTGCTCAACAACGTAAATAAACCAATGAATGTTGTTGAACTGTCACCGTCAAACTGTTAGTGTGTTGCGCAATTACCCCGCTAAAAACCGCTTCAGATAAAAAATCACAAGTTTAGATGAACAATGGTTGCAGGGGCCATCTTATTCCAAATAGCCACACAATGGACACAGTTAGAAAGACATCACAATACTACGTGAAATTCTTTGCTTCACTCAATTTATATTTTCATGGACTTTACCGACATACCGATAGTGAAAGTTCCTCATTCAATCGAATAGAGAACCAATGATACTGGCAGATATATGTATATATTTAACTCTTCATAGAAAATTTTCTTTCATTTTATGAAGATAGTATACAAATTTATTCAGTCAGTAAATTAGCTAGCGAAACTCCGCAAACGTGGTGGGTCGATATCTAAACACGAACAAATAAAAAAAAAATATGATTTTTTTGATGTGAATGACCGCTTATGTGGTTTAGTCCACTCTCGGCCCCTCGACTCCCAATCAATAATGTTTCCACTGGACCCCTAACTATAGTTCGAGAATGAACTTAGAGAGTGGATTTTATTTGCTTATGTTAGGTTCCTACTTGAAGGATGCGTTTAGAAAATCTATATTCTATGATAATTTATTTCAAGTTACAACACTACCCGCGGTTGATGACCCAAATTTTTTATTTTTATTTTATCACGTCTAGATATCGATACCATCACGTTTGCGGAGTTTCGCTAGCTAATTTAATTTGACCCTGTATAAGTAGAAGATATCTACACAGTTTTCTACAGGAAAGTGGCGATTCACTATGAAAAGGTGCTTTTAAAACGATTATTGTATGAACCAACAATGTCTGCCAGTCACAATGGGGCGAGCAGTTGCTTTAATGTTAAAAATTATCCACTTTCATAAGCCGAAGAATGGCAAGCGATTAAGACACCATTGGCTGGAGGTGACCGGAAAGATCATGAGAAAAACGGAGCTTTTCCATCTACCTAGCTTTTCCCCAACTACGTTGGAGTCGGCTTCCAGTCTACCCGGATGCAGTTGAGTTTTTATATGAAGCAACTTCCACTAAAAACAACTACTACTGGATGGACTGTGTGAATGATGATTGGTTAGAAAGGGGGGTTACTACCGAGATGACGACTAATAGAGAAGTATGGAAGAAAAAGACATGTTGCGCCGACCCCAAATAAATGGCATGAAGCAACTACTTGTCTGATCTCCACAACCGTTATTGGTAATGCGATACCCCTTGGTAAGACTGGTGGAAGAAAAAAGCCTGACCATCCTGGATCATTATCCAAGATGGTTACCCATTCAGGGAACAACCTCGGCAAGTGTAGCTGAACCTTCATAAATCAACCCATGCAACCATAACTTAGCCACGAGCTCCTCCGAGTAGCCCCAACAAAAATATACTTAATAGCGTCTGTGATCAAAAGTCTAACGGTATAAAAGAATTCGGAAACGATGTGATTCATCCCAACCGGTCGCCGTGCCTACGTTTAGCGAAACCGGAACACGCCCGGCCACAGAAATGCTGTTCAATAAGTAGGTAGGCCTTTCAATAAGACCGTTCAGGTTCTGAAGGTAAATCTGTAAAGTATAGTAATGTTGTAAATCAGAAGGCCAATTCCCGTAACTAAAAACGTTTCAAAATCTACCCGCAATCTCATCGCAGCGACAATCAATGTCAAATACATGTCAAAAATGTAGGGAAATTAGAGGTATTTTTGACAGATTGAGACTGAGATCAGACTGTGAACATTCTTAAAATTACGAGAATTGCCCCTCTGATAGTGTGGCTGTGTGTTTGTTAGTGCGCCTGATTTATAAGAGGTCATTAAAAGTATGGGATTATGAAGCTATGGGAGCAGTGGTGGCCCAGCGGTATCGTCCGACTTAGGTAGGTCGTGAGTTCAAACTCAGGCATGCACTTTACTTTGTTGATACATTTGTATTTAATTTCATCGCCACTTCTCTCTAAACGGTAAAGAAAAACATCGTGAGGAAACCGACATGTCCTACCCGCACTGGGCCGGCTTGGTAGATACAGCACACTCCCTCTCGAAGAGAGGAGGCTTGTGTCCCAGCAGTGGGAGCATTATAGACTGATTATATGATTATAATTATGTAGCTATTTTACGTGTAATGATTTTGTCAAAATCAACCAACAATTTCGAAAGAGAGAGATAACCTCAAACATTGCCTAACCTGATTCAAGCCCAGGGCCTCAATGTTGGCAGCTGCGCAAATAACTCATACCTATACCAAAAGAGGTAGTAGGTAAGTATATAATATACACGTTTTCTATTAAATATGTAAACAAGAAAGCCAGCTTTTTACGCTAAGTTAAATTGCCGTGACAATTCAAACAATGCTGTCACCAAAATAATGGTATATAAAATTACTTCATAATGCGGTAAGTAAATTAAATTGTTAAACAACTGTCGTTCGTGGGCACTCTTTGAGACGAGGCTTTTCAAGGTGAAGAGGATTGTTTGTGTGTTCATCCTTCTATATCCTAGAGCAGCCATATTTGTCAGTTAAGCCAAAGTCTCTTCTATAACAACTATAACTGTAAACTCAAAAGATTAAAAACCCAGTTCATGAATTGAGAATTAGAAGTTGACAATGTGTTAATTAAACTCTAGTGATTCCTTCAATGGAACCCGCTGACATCAAATTTGGATTTAGCGAGCTTTAAACTTAACTAATGCCTGTATTTATTTATTAGTTTTATTTATTTATTTGTGTAATTAAAACGGTTTAAAACCAATTACAGAAATTAAAGACACAATTTGTATATATGTATGTCGCAGCCAACTGGTCTATACCTATTATAATATTAGAAGTCGTTTTTCGTGTTTGTCTGTGTGAGTCTAAATAACGCAACGGATTTTGATGCGGTTTTCACCATCTGTTTTTTTTTTCCACCATTCCGGAAATTTTATGATTACAATACATGTATACTTATTTAACTTTGATATAGCACAGAATTCTCGATGATTTGACATGTCGCTGTCGTGAGTCATGTGATTCAGCGGTGAGTCTCTATCCCTAGTATCAGATAAGACGAATTCAGAGATTTTAGTGCTATATTTAAATGTAAGGTTAAGTAGATACCTACCTAATTAACAGAAGGCCGATTCCCGTAATTAGAAACGTTCAAAATCTAGTCGCAATCTCATCTCAGCGACAATCAATGTCAAAAACTTGTCAAAAATTTAGGGCTTTTAGTGGTATTTTTGACAGGTTGAGACTGAGATCAGACTGTGAACGTTCTTAAAATTAGTAAAATTACCCCCCTGGTTAAACCTTTCAAGTCATAGCAGGTATCAAAACCTCACCTGTCAGTTTAGCATCAACTTCCTTCAACCATCAAACATGTTCGGTATTCATTAGGACGACCAGTATTCCGAGGTAGACCGCATTGATACAAGTACTGCCGAACTAACTGTAGTAGGTAACTTGTTATGATACTGGCATTTACAGTGGCCTTAACTATCAAAATATAATGCCTAGGTAATGTTGTATTTTGGAAGGTGACTTAAGAAGCTATAGTCTATTAAAAAAGTATCTGCTGAAAATGTAAACAAATGGATCATAAAACGTATAATACTTTAACAATACGTAATAATTTATCCTACTTAATATTATAAACGCGAAAGTTTGTGAGGATGGATGGATGGATGTTTGTTACTCTTTCACACAAAAACTTCTAAACGGATTTGGATGAAATTTGGCACACGGATAGTTTATAACCAGGATTAACACACAGGATATTCCCACAGGATCGAAACTTATGCGGGTGAAACCGCGGGGCGAAGCTACTCTATTCTAAAAGTATCTGATCAAAATGTAAACAAATGTATCAGAAAACGAATACTTGAAGAATACTTTAATATTACGTAATGATAATGTATTTAAAAATACATTCGTTGAAAAAGTAAGTGCCAATTGACACCGCGACGTGACGCGACGCGACCCTGTGCGCATTTTTTAAGACTGCGATATAAATCGAACTTGTTTACTACACAATAAGCTATACGCGCTACGCAGCACGGCGCATCTCAGCGTGCTTCGACACGCGGTCACGCTCGCCCTGAAATGATACCTTTTCGTGTAAAAAATAAGTTCGAAATTATTGGTGCCAATTCCCTTGTTCACAAACTAAACCAAATTTTAGTTCAGTGCATCATTTTCTTTGTATTTCATTAAGAAAAGAACAGAATTCGGAGATCAGATTCGGATTAGTTTAGTCCTGTCAAATTAGGATACTCCATAGTCTGATTAGACGTGATTAAAAACATGGCTACTAAAAATACGTCAATTTACGTCAGGCGCTGACTATTTTGACAGGAATAAACTAATATTTATCTTCTGTCCTTTTCTTAATGAAATAGAAAGAAAAAGATGCACTGAACTTAAAAGTTTAGTTTGTGAACAAGGGAATCGGCGCCAATGTGTCGCTATACTAAAAAGTGAGCGCGGCGTTACGTCTCGTGTGACCTGACCCTAAATAGCAACATTCCACATGATAAGACAATTTAATTCAGCAAAAAGTCCACATTCATACTCCAGGCGGGTCGTATTCCTTTCTTTCTTTCTTAGATAACGATTCTTTCTTTCCCACGGAGCGAGATTGTGATCTTGTGATCACATAACCGGTTTGAAGACAATTAATATCTAACATTACAAGCATAAATCAAACTAATTGAATTTTTGTTTTAGAAAGCTTACTTGAAGTTTGTGTTCTTTATCGTACCTATTTTTGTGAAAAAAATGGTTTTTGTGCCTGTTTTTTTTTTCTCTTTTTCGGACTTTGTGGTTTTATTAAATGCCAGAATCATTTACCAACTCATTTTATGGATACTAAAAATCAAATGAAATTTGCAAAATATCGTCTCCCGAATGTCATCATATGTCTAGCCTTTTCCCAACTGTGTTGGGGTCGGCTTCCAGTCTACCCGGATGCAGCTGAATACCAGTATTTTACATGAAGCGACTGCCTATCTGTCCTCCACAACCCAGTTGCTGGGTAATACGATACCCTTTGGGAAGACTGGTTGTCAGACTTTCGGGTCACTGACGACCCTTAACGACTGTCAAAGATTACGAATGACAGAGCCTTCAACACCTACTCGACCCAAATGCATGGGACAGCAGATACATTTTTGCACAATGTATACAAATAAAAATATCAGGTAGGCTTCTTCCAAGCATTTATTATAATAATTAACACAGGTATTTTAACACAGGTAGCAAGTAAAGTTCAATTGCCTATATAATCTTAAATGTAATATCTCGACGAGATGTTCTGTAATTTGTTGTTTTGTCCTTTTTTCTACTATTTCCAGTCTAACTAGGTCTTAATTTTTATTAACACAAGACCTGTCAGGTTTTTAATTAAAAATACTTTTTATTTCTAACCTTATATATTTTTCTTTTATTCAATTCACACGCAACTGTTACGCATAATTATTGAATTTAAAAACGTCGTAACTTTCATTCAGTTTTATTTATTTAATATTCAAATTACTTGTTTTTATCTAACGGACCTTTAAAACACACTCGTTCAAGCTAAAGGCGTGTGAATCCGGCTTTTTATTTTATCTTGGGCGGAAATTGTAGGGGTTTTTCTTAGAATTATCGTCGTTTACACCATAGGTTCTCAACGTTGGCGATAACGCTCCGCCGACCCTCGTGGGCGTTTGAGACTTTCAGGGGGGCACTAGAATACCCAGACAAAATTATATGTATATCCTATCTTACGACTATGTAATAGCCTAGCTTCTGCCCGTGACTTCGTGTGCGTGAAATTTCTTACTCCCTCGACCCACCCCTTCGCATCGCTCTATTACTTCGTTTTCGCTTAAAAATCTTTTGTCTTTTTTTCTTTTTGCGCGGCTCCTAAAGGTCATAGCGTGATGTTAATTAGCCTACAGCCTTCTTCAAGAATTGGGCTATCAAATACAAAAATATTTTTTCAAATCCGACTGGTAGGTTCAGAGATGCGCGTACAAACAAAAAAACTCTTCAACTTTATTATTAGTATACAGATGATTAAATGTAATCGTGGCAATAGCTGTTTGAGATTCGCGACGGAAGGTAAGTCAAAAAATTGGGGGGCTCTAGAACAAATATATTCTCAAAGTGGGCGGTGGGCAAAATAAGGTTGAGAACCTATGGTTAACATACACCGCCCGCCGAGTACCGGTCGCCGCGGTCTGAAGACCACACAGAATGAATACTTGGATTCTTAAGAAGATTACACAACACAACATCATCGCGCCTGTACTCCCTGGAGGGTTAGCAGGGTAGTACCTAATAGTACACCCACATTTCGCCAGTTATTGGGGCGATATAGGGGACGAGCCTATTTCCATCAACCGGTTTGTCGGTCAACTGATTGGGAAAATTTGACAGTTTCGGGTAGCTTGACCTGCCGATCTATTCTGTAAAAATCTCACCGTGATTACTTAGGTGAAGTGAGCTGTCAGTAGTGTCAATTCCTTGCATCAGGTGAAATAACAGCTCACTTGAAGCTCACTTCACCTAATTTTTTACGGTGTGATTTTAACAGAATAAGCCGGCTGTTGGCGTCTGTACATTGAGCATCGTAAAATGACAAAAGAGACTGATTATGTCAAAAAGATGGGCAGAGTGTTCCTAAGAAGAATAAGTCGTAATCAAATCCAGTTCGTCTGCTGCGGTATGTGATAATGAACAAATCGTTGAAATGCGACAACGGTCAATGAAAAGCCGATGTTATGGCTCCCACGGACAGGCGCGACTTGTCGCACGACGTGTCGCATTGCTACTTTGTACCTACCGGCAGAGTTTTTTTACCGTGTCTGCGTCTGGACAAAATCAGGGTATAAAAGGTAAAAGGAGTCTACGGCACAGAAATATATGTATACAATAGAATAGAATAGAATACTCTTTATTGTACACCATACAAATTGTATTTGTTATTGTATTGTGTTTGTACCTGAATGTAGAAAAATTAAGAGATTTATTTTTTGTCGATTCGATTGAATATTATTTGTCGATTTACTTGTCATTTCATTATTTTTTTTTTTTTGCTGAAAAGCTTGTCCCAAAAATATCTAAATGCGTTTATCGCTAAACATATTTAAACATCGTTCTGTCTGTCATCTTCAAACGATTGACAGAAACAACGATGTTTTAATATATTGCGGTTCAAGGGGCCTCAAAGTGAAAATTCCAGCAATGTCATAACGGAATGACGATTCTCATTAACCCTAATACAATATCGTATTAATTTATAAATAATTAATTGAACCGTCTCTTAGTTACGTAATTAAATGTAATCAAATTGACGTTAAAGCGTAAAAGACATAGATAGACAATAGTTTTTTTTATTGTTACCTTCATCTTAGATTTATCTTAGTTTTTCGTTTTGATACCGGCAATCATCTGCCTAACCTTTTCCCAAATGTTGGGGTCGGCTTCCAGTCAAACTGAATGCAGCTGAATACCAGTATTTTACATGTAACGATTATCTGAAGGCCAATTTCCGTAATGAAAAACGTTTAAAATCTAGTCGAAATCTCATCTCAACGATAAGCAATGTCAAAAACTTATCAAAAATGTTGGGAAATTAGAGCAATTTTTGACAGATTGAGACGATCAGACTGTGAACGTTCTTAAAATTATTAATATTATTTATTTATACTCACACTGGAATGCCATGTAGCAATTACAATAATAAAATAAAATAACGATAATAGGCTAGTTGACTCTTTTTTAAACTAGGTCCTAAATAGTTCATATTTGTTCTACTAAGGTAAAAAAAATATTACTAAATTTTTTCAACACCTATGAAACTACAAAACTGTAATTTAAAAACAAACTCTTCATGTAGGTGCGAAAACGCTGTCCGCCATTTTAGTCCATAGATTATCTGTGCTCTGACATCATACGTATTGTAAACAAACATTTGACACACACATTTAAACGTGGACAATTTTCCAGTTTACTTTACTTTAAAAACATGATTTCAACTAATTTACATGAAAAATACAGTAATTATCGTCCGAGAATGCAAAAACACATCGATAAAGACCCCAGGAAAGTTGTGGATTAGAGTGCCTAGTGAAACAAATATTCGCAAAACGTGGCTAAGACTTGCTCAAAAGGATCCTGAATCATTATCAACTGTAACTCAAATTTATTTTTGCGAAGATCAGTAAGTACCTACCAAAGTACAGAAACTTTTAGTTACTTTTGAAATACTTTTTTAGGTTATTTAAATCATTCAAGGCAAAGAAATTACCAACCATTAATGTATCAATTTTTGGCAAATTTGTGCTGTCTGCTTTTGTGAAACCAACGTCCATAATGAATTTATTATTGTTTTTCAATAAAGCAAATAAATTAAGAACGGGTTAAGGAGTTTTATCGAAATATTTATACTTGTAATAACACCACGTCAAATCACGAGTACCTACTCGTTTTGTTTACAATTTGTATGACGTCACATCATGGACGACAGCGTTTTCGGCGATTCAAATTAAAAAAAAAAAAACATTTTTTAAATTGAATTTATAAATTAATCTTACGCTTTTTGTTATTAAAATCGATATATTTCGTTTTCGTAAGCTAAATACTGTAAGAAATACTCATTTATTGTATGAAATTAGATAAGTGTCAAGTAGCCTATTGTCCCTCTGACCTCCACAACCCAGTTACTGGGTGACACCGATAATATAATATGTGCAATTTTAATGTCACAGCATACAAAGTTTATCAGTAGACCAACGCCTAACATGATCAAAACATTAAGAATCGCTTAGACTTCTAGTACAGACGCCAGCACATCAAGCTACCCGAAACTATCAAATTTTCCAAATCAACCTTGAACCTAATGCTTTACCGATATAGTTCAAAATTTACTAAAGAAATTTAACAGATTATAGAAGCTTGGTGTGCTGGTGTCTGTACCTACGTAATGTCAGAAATTCCTACTTACAAAATAAACATTAGTAACTGGCATAATGAAAACCATCACCAATACAAGTTTGTTCGCACTATAAAAGTGCTGATTTCACTATCGTCGGCAAAGTACAATAGAAACAAAATACATAGTTTGTTACTAGATAACCTAGAAGCTTCCATAGAAATCTCCTAGAACAAAGTGCTATGCTATGTTTGAGCCAAGGCTACACATTTAGAAAATTACTAGTTTCCTACACCCTTTAAAATTAAGCGGAGTTTACATTAGCAAGTATATACTCGTCACAACAAAAACAAGACTCAAAACAAAACAAAACAACAAAACAAAACAACAACAAATCAAAACTAAACTAAACAAAACTATTTAATATCTATAGATCTGTGCAGCCTATATTGTTCCACATCTTGGGAATACATAAGCTAGACGTTCAAAACGACTTGGATGGACTGAAGAGTTAATATCGACGTTTGACAGCTTTTGTATAGAAAATATTTCAAGCTGTAATTTATTCTACAGATAAAAGTTATGTGACTATTGAAACATCAACCTTTAATTAACTAACCTACTTCTACATAACACCTAAATAAAAGATGACAAGCGCAGTTGCCACAGTTTTTATTTTTAGGTTTTAAAATCTTTATTTTATTTTCTAAAATCAGTATCAAGTCATCAAGAAGCCATCTAATGGGAGTCATTAAAAGTAATTAAAACAAAAACTCTATCATGTAAACCATGCCTAAACAACGGACGAAGAAAAAAAAACAAAGACGATAAAATGTCTATGACATCATCACAGACTAAAAATATTGAAAAAAAACCTACAACCGCAATTCATCAAGGATCTTCAATACACGAAGCTGTATAAAAAAAATACTTGAAACAATTTAAAAAAGATAATCTTCCCAGACATTATTACTTCATAGCTTGCAGTAACGTTGCAAAACCAGACAATTACCTACTCGCGGATTTTCGGAAACCGCGAGCAATACAAAATGTCGTAACTGCATGCTTGCATTTTAATTGATGATTGCAAACTTGATAAAATCGGAAATTAGTTTTGAAGTAACTACTTAAAATTTGTTATTTGGTTGGCAGACTAAAGTAGGCTAATAATAGCGCTGTCTTGCACTGGTAAATGAAATGAGAAAGAGATTATTTGAAACTGACAGCAATAAAATATCCCTATATTTTATTGCTGTCAGTTTCAAATAGTCTCTAAGTTCTAAGGCGCCAAAAGATCTTTGAACCAAAGATGTTTTGGCGCCTGAATGACATTGACAGGGGGAATAAGTTCACGCATCCGCCGTAGAAAAGGGAGGACCCTCCGACCAGACGGGTGTCATGTCTGGTGGGCAACTGCCCGACGATTTAAGTCGGGACTTTGTATATATGCTAGTTGCGCGGTAAAATTGCTTGCGCGATGCTGGATTTTACGTGACGTCAATATGATGCGTAGTTCGCATGTGACTATGTAGATGCCGCTACAAACATTTGTGAAATTGTCACAGAAATTGTATTAACAAAACAAGATGGCGGCGTTAGTTCCGATTTTGGCCACGCGCCAAAAGAACCTCGTAGTATTGTAACTGTTGCCAATCCCTGGAAGTCATATCCGTTACCTTGCTGTCTGGCTTATATTTTAACCACGGTCCTGTCGTATTATGACTTTATAAAGCCATCATGATAGTATTAGTAGCCGTAAGAGAGAGACGGAGCTATGCATGACCGATAGCACCATCCTTTTTTCTGACTGGAATCTTATTAGCATTAATACTTCATAATAAGGACCCTGACCTCCTGTATGGGTCATGATACGGAAGTAGTTAAAATATCCAAGTCATCAAAATCACAAAGGTCATTTTCATTTTGCATGACATAAACGACCTTAACCACTTGAAATAAGAGTCATATTTTATCAAAACGATTACACATGTTTAATTTTGCGAAGAAAATACACAAGACCTAGCTACAAATTAGGCAATCTATAGTAGAATAAAATATATGCCTACACCTACATTCTAATGCAAATGAAACTTAACTACATACAGATAAGGCATCTTTTCGTTTAGCATAAATTCCTAGACTATTCTCGCTTTGTATACGGACTTTAGTTATATAGACATAGAGATGATAATCGCTTAGCATACAAAGCTAGGCTGTATTTAGAACAGTTGGGCGCCGCATTCCTAGGCCAGTTGCGTGACATTAGCATTATCGTACACGGTGTGTTTTGATACTTGAGTATCAAGGACCAAGAAGGTTCTTAGGTATAGTATACCTACTTGAACAAAATCAAAAGTCATTTATTCAAATTATGCTGAGAATCAGCAGTTTTTAAACTTCAAAATTACATAGACAGTCCCTCAAAATGCCCACCCTTCACCACTTCCTAGTGCTATCGCTGGGAAGAAGAAGTGGCGCAACAAACTCTCCAGCAGCACAGCTGTCTGTTCAGTTAGAAGAACGCCTAGATATTCCACCACTCTACGACATTTTACACGTATTACCACTTAATCAACCATTTTAGCGTTATGTTGTCAAAGTTGATTTTTGAATAACCGTTTATAATAAAAGTTCATTCATGTAGCACTGTGTGACCTAAATCCGCAATTTAGTCACACTTTTCTGTCCATTTTTAGGCACAGAAAGCGTGACTTAAGTGCGGGTTTAGGTCACACGAGCTATAAAATAGTACGATACGTGTGACTTAAGTAGTCTATTAATGATGGAAGTCACGCGTATCATAATGTACTATTTCGATGAGAATGGAATTGTATGGCAAAGAGTTTGTTTTCCCAAAACTTGATAATTATCTGGGACACGCCGTTCGCCCGATGGGGTTTACCATCGGAAAAAATGACGAACTTCCATTCTAATTTTCATCCCCTATGTAACCCGTTTAGGGAATGGAATTTCCAAAATCCTTGTTTTTTTATTGAAAAATAGGCCTGGGGGTCTACTACGAAGTGCAAAGTGCGAATGATCAGATCGGACCGACACATGGGCGAACCGAATATTATTGAAAAATGCGAAAAAAGTTCGGATCGGCTCAGTTTGGGTCGGGACCATAGTCAATATTCGAAAGAGTGTAGGATCGGGACCGACCGAACCAAATAGTAAATTCGTAGCAGAAAACGGCCGAACATTGGGCCGATACCACTTCGGAGTAGAACCCCAGCTCTTGACCTCGACCTCATCTAGTGGAAAACGATGGAAAGACTACGATGGTCACCTTCGTTAAAAAGAAACTCTTGTGCAAAATTTCATGGTTCTAAACCCAACGAGCTGCAGGCTGTGCGTTGTGACCTGTCAGTTGAATTTAAGATTTTTATTAAGGGGAATGTGCGATGCTTTTACAATTTGCAGGTCAATGTCAGGTTGTATATTGAACAAAATATGATTCGCGAGTGTAACAAGTATGTATTTACAGAATTATAATAATCAAAATCATCAATGCAACCCTCTTAGTTCATATAATGCTATTAAATGACTATTTCATGAAATATCAATCAATAGGATTATATGAACTTAGAGGGTACAAACGTAAGAAAAGAATATCGCGGGCTGCCCTTGCGCTTCCCCCTTAAGTAGATTCTGAATTCAAATAGATACAGTGATATACAGGGTGATTTTATTAGTATTACTCGACAAAAATAGCAAAATAACATAACTACACAATTTTATTTAAAAAAAGAACTATTACTTCACTTAAGTATTCATTAACCACATTCATCAAGCTATTGCTTATTCATAACTTTACATTACTGTTCAAAACTAAGCCTTATCATAATAAAAATAAAGTTGAGATTCGAAGATGCAGTCGCAAGCGCAGTGGGTTCGCGCATGCGTAGTTGCGCAACAGCGCTGGTATGCGGTACATACGTGCTGTAGATATAAGTATAGCTGATCTGGGTGTTAAGAAAAATATATTGTAACAGCTGTTTGATGTATACGGTTACTCTGATATTTCTAGTTCATTACTTTATGTAGAATTTGAGAGTAAGAGGGGCTCGTGGCTAAATGATAACAGTCACACGGTTGATCGAAGGTTAAGCTACGCTTGGCGCGGTCGGTTCGTGGATGGGTGACCATCCATTTTAAATCGAGACCCCTCGGTGCTTCGAACAGCACATTAAGCCGTTGGTCCCAGCTGTCATTCGTAGATCTTTGACAGTCGTTATGGTTAGTCAGAAGCTCAAAAGTCTGACAGCCAGTCTTACCAAGAAAATCTTAATATAGTGATTAGTTTCGAACCTCATGGAACTGGAGTTATCGACATTGCTTGCAGAGTAAGCAAGCTGAAGTGGCAGTGGACTGGCCATCGTCGCGTATCTGCAAGCGTAGTGTGGGACGCTCCTCAGCTAGATGGACCAACGACTTTAAAAAGGTGGCTGGGACAGACTGGATGCAGAAGGCGGAGGATATGGTGTTGTGGCGCAGCCTGAGAGAGGCCTATTTCCAGCAGTAGAGTGCGATAGGGTGAGTTGATTGGTTTCCCATACATTGGGATCTTATCAAGGTCAAAACCTGCAGGATCATTCTAACGTGCAACCAAGGTTGCAGTTCGAATACCAATCAGCCAAAACCACAACAAAACGTTTCAATAAAAAACCCCACATTTCTATTACCAGTTTCTATAACCTTTGAATATGAAATCACGCTATTATCCGGTAGATTAGCCACGTAATTTATACACAACGACCAGCGCGGCGGTGGTTAGCTCGAATTAACAGCGATGGCTCATTTCCTCCTGTGCGTTGCACCACGTTCCCTTTTATAATGGTATTGTAATGAGATTGCGAAATGGTTCGGTTTGCAATTTAGAAAATTTTGTGGTAACTGGTAAGGTCGAGAATGTGGGGAATTTTATTGCAGAAAGTTGCAGGAGCGTTGTTACGTTATCATGATTTTGTTGTGAATTGCATCGCGTTCTCCGTTTGTTGTTGGTGGCCAAGTGACAATGGCCGCGACTTACGAGTTGTAGGTCGTAGGTTCGAAACGAGACAGGCGCTTTACTTTGTGTAAATTATTTTATCATCACTGCTCTCAAAACGGTGAAGGAATACATCGTGAAGCATATCGTAAAACCAAAAAAAAAAGAAGACATGTGACATCTGCCAACCCGCACTGGGCCCGCGTGATGGATTATGGCCCACTCCCTCTCACTGAGAGGAGGCCTGTGTCCCAGCAGTGGGAACATTATAGGCTGATTATGTTATACACTTTTGTTTGAAACAGCAGATTTTTTTTAATACGCGGCCTCTTTTTTTCTGTTGGTATATCTGGAATCATGTGCTAAATCAATAGTACCAGTTCGAACATCGATGTCTATGACATCGTGTATTACTTAACAAAACTCAATAAATAGAATGACAAACTCACCGACATAACGCAATAATAGTTTTGTAGTGTTTAGCGCTGCGGTTTTCGCAACAGAGCAGGTTCGAGTCCCGTTAGCGAGAAAGTGACGGAACGTGACCGAGGCGTTTCCTTATCTTCACGCTTGGTCGTTGAGGTGACGACAGATGCATCAAATAGGTCATTTTTTAACGGACTTGAAGAGATTTGCTAATTGAAGTTCACAAATGCATGCGAATGTCTGTGAGCTAAAAGAGGTGGTGTTTACGGTTCAATAAATATTTTGCGAAATTGGTACTTAGTAACATAGTAGTCGAGAAATAAAGTTGAATAGAAACATGACGTTGAAATTGACCCTCTGAGGTCTTTCGTGAACAATCACGAAAGACCTCAGAGGGTCAAATCTCTGGTGGGACGGATGAGGGAGAGAGCCTCCCGTCCCAGCCGCCGCGGGAAAAGCTCCGGCCGTCGGGAGCCGCGTGACGACTCCCGGCCACCGTAGGCGCGGGCCTGCGGGCGGAGAGCAATGGGTAGCTCACCGCCCAATCAGGACCAGGCCCGTGCCGGACGGCGCGTAAGTGTTCCACGCGCGCCTCAAAGAGTTGTCAGCATAATTTGAGGGGCCCCTTAGGGCCGAAGCCTGCCGGGTTAGCGGGATCGTCCGAAAGGGTTACCGCTACCCCGGAACATATAGGGCAAAGGAAGGAACATGGGCGGGTTTTAGTCAGTAAGAGTCTAACACTCCCTTCCGCTCCACCCAGAGCGGGAGGGGTCATTAGATGATTCCCCATCCGAAAAAAAAAAAGGGTCAATTCTCGTAGTTAAAAAACGTTCAAATTCAAGTCGCAATCTCATCTCAGCGAAAATCAATGTTAAAAACTTGTCAAATATATATGTAGGAAAACTGATTATATTTTTGACAGATTGAGACTGAAATTAGAAAACAGAAAATCCAGACTTCGGGCTGCTGCTGAGAAATTCCTAATAAAAAAACTCAATTACACTTTGTCCGACCTGTGAATTAAAAAGAGTATATGGTGTTTATTAGTAGCGCTTGCAACGACTAGACCAACGAGGCAGTATAGTAAACAAGTGTAGCAGATGGATTGTTGAATCAGCTGTTTTACAAAATAGCTCCGTTTTGTAAAACAGCTAGCGGTTATTTAAAATAGCTGATTCACGACAACAGCATAATGTTTCGCAATGCAGCAAACTTTTTAAAACGGTCACTTTCAATTAAAGTAATAATCACAGCACTATAAAAAACCTCACCCATAAAAACTGTACACACTATACTTATAAAATAAAAACGAAGGAAAGGAAACTCATGTCGATGCGTTAAATGAAACCGTAAAAATTAACGGTCAGCTGTTATGTAAATATAAAATGTATTGAAGCAACTTCGACACGGCATTTAATTACTTTCGAATGTTTGGTCATTCATCTTTTAAGTTAATAGCTAAGAACAAGTTTCCCTTAGTTTACTTTTACAAACTCTTTCACACGATTCGAGTACGCAGTACTCGTAATAATAGTAGTAAAATGTGTGACTGTAGGTACTTCAAAAACTATTTGAGGAAGGCACGCACCCAGCGTGTTCTCTTCTATAGTGTAAACCTGTCAGATTTTTTTCTATTTTCTAACATGACATCACGCCTGTCCCCGATCCCGAATCTGGGGATCTACTACGAAGTGCAAAGTGCGAATGATCGGATCGGACCGACACATGGCCTAACCGAATATTATTAAAAAATGCGAAAAAAGTTCGGATCGGCTCAGTTGGGTCGGGACCATAGTCAATATTTGAAAGAGTGTAGGAGTGTAGGATCGGGACCGACCGAACCAAATAGTGACTTCGTAGCAGGAAACGGCCGAACATTCGGCCGATACGACTTCGGAGTAGACCCCCTGATTCGTATGTACTGAAAATATGGATTATAAACGGTACTAGATACTATTTCATTAAATTTTAGTTGCTTATAGGATGTAATAATCTATAGATTATAATTTTAATTATTCATTCTCCTGCCCTTATCCCAATTTATTTGGGGTCAGGGCAACATGTCTTTTTCTTCCATACTTCTCTATTAGTCGTCATCTCGGTAGTCACCCCCTTTTTAACTATAAAATTTATACCACTATAATTTTAATTTAGTATATTCTATTTTGCGTCTGTTTTAGAATACTTACATAATATAAGCTAATATTTAAAATAATAATATGTACATGGATATGAAAAAAGAAGCAAAAGAATCATAGGGCATCGAAAAATTTGTCTGCGTCGCTGTCAACAGGAACAGTGCCCAAAAGGCTGGCAACATTGCCACGTTGTATGGCGATGCTAATTCTTTGGCCAAGAAATAATAATAGTATAATTTTAATTACTATTCAGCAAAATTTAATTCCGAGGATGCTGTAACGGAAACCTCGGCGGGGTCAAAGTCAAGAATGTTGTCAAGGACACGGATTGCATAATTTGAACATTATACAATCTAACGAAAATACGGACTAAGCAGATGATATCTTTCGCATAATCTTACGATAATATTATAAAAATGATCTAAACTGGGAAAGTGGAATATGACAATCATTGAAGGATGTTCTCATCATCTCTCTAGCCTTTTCACATCTATATTGGGGTTGGCTTCCAGTCTAACCGGATGCAGCTGAATACCAGTATTTTACATGGAGCGACTACCTATCTGACCTCCACAACCCAGTCACTGAATAATACGATACTTTGTAAGACAGGTTGTCAGATTTTCGAGCTTCTGACTACCCGTAACGACTGTCAAAGTTCCACGAATGACAGCCAAGCCAACGGCTTAACGTGCTTTCGGGGGCAAGGAGGGGTCTCGGTATGTAAAGATGGTCACCCATCCACAGACCAACCGCGGCACGCGTAGCTTAACCTGATCGATCGACCTGTGCGGCTGTTATTACTTAGCCACGAGCCCCCCATTGAAGGATGTTCTCTGAATAAAATATTTTCATTTTCTCAGTAGCAGCCCGGAGTCGGGATTTGTGCCAGGTTGACGGCAATAGGGTCGTCCCCTATTACATGGGACTTAAACATAACTGGCGAAATGTGGGTGTACTACACTTCTGCCTACCCACCCTTTCGGGGTAATTCCCGCAAGGTGGCAGTCGTGATGTTATGTTTATCTTATTTTAATTTATTGGAATTTAAGATTTCGTCCGAAATTTCATCTAGATTCCGGACACCAGCATAGCCGAATCGAACATCATCATCATCATCCTATAGCAGTCCACTGCTGGACATAGGCCTCTCCTATTGCACGCAATCGAACATCAATCAATTTCATCGAAGGAGTCTAAACGCTGTCACAAATCAGAAACATGAAAGTTTTGCCAGATAAAACCAAATAGACGACCGTTATTCTTTCGACGGCTGTTTGCGGTCGGAAAAGGCAAATAAGGTAACCAAAAATGTGCCATTTTCGACTCGAGACCCTTTCGAGTGGTTGTGAAAATAGCTATGCTGGGGATTTTACTAAATCCCTGATTTCTTCATTTCCCCATGACAAAAGTACTCGTGTTTGTCCGATCAGAGGGGCAATTCTCGTAATTTTCAACAGTCTCAGTCTGTCAAAAATACTTCTAATTTCCCTACATTTAGGTCGCTGAGATGAGATTGCGACTACATTTTGAACGTTATTAGTTAGATCTACTACATATGTATATCAACATATTTTGCATTCACTTCATCTTAATAAAACTCGAAAATTTTCTCACTCTAACGCATGCGCACGCACGCAAGATGTAAACTTTTTTCTCCTCATTAGTCATCGTCATCAATGCCTCCGTCTTAACAAACTGACACACTAAACCATTCCCAGACTAGCAGACTATTGTAGATTGTGTTATAAGGAAAAAATCGAGTTAGGTACCTGTCCCACCGCCGGCGATTAACGAGAAGCAAGTAGAGCTAGTAACTACAAACGAGTTAGCGAGCAACGAGCAGCGAGTCAGCGACGGCGACGAGCGATTACTCGCTGGTATACTAGCTACCCGAAACTGTCAAATTTTCCCAATCAACTTTGAACCTTGTGTTTTAGCAATAAAGTTAAAAATCTACTAAAGAAATTTGACAGGTTGTAGTAGTTTGATGTGCTGGGATCTTTACCAAGCGTGAGTCTCTCAGCGAGTGCTCTGCCCGCCAATGTCGCTGAGCGAGTACTCTCTTTGATAGCTCTTGTCGCTGCGACAAACGAGTACTCGCCGGTGGTGTTAACAGTCAGCGATTAACTATTCACGTATTTATATATTTTACTTAGAGTTGTTTTACCAAAGTCAGAAGCCCAATTCTCGTAATTTAAAACGTACAAAATCTAGTCGCAGTCTCATCTTGGCGACAAAGAGATATCAAAAACTTGTCTTGTCAAATTAGAGGTATTTTCGAGAGATTGGTACTGAGATCAGACTGTGAACGATCCCAATATTACGAGAATTGCCCCTCTGATATCTTTTATCCGTGAAATTTAATTGACGTTCGACTATGGGCTGATTTTTCTATCGCCAGATAACTTTTATTCGAGGAAATAAATAATGTATGTATGAAATAAATGTCAAAATTTCAAAATTATTCCTCGAATAAAGTTGTCAGATGATTGAAAAATCAGCCCTATCAGCAATTCAAAAATTATTCTCAGGATAACACTTATTCTAGGTATAAAAGTTTGGTGAAATACTTAAATGGGACCTCCATTTAAGTTTCATCAAATGTTTTGTACATTTCTTGAGCGAGTAAATCTTCGATAGCTAGTCACTTCCTCGTCGACAGTAGGACAGGTGCTTGCCTATGTAATTATCTAGTAAGCTGTTAACAATGCGGTTCAGAACTGTGGCGGCCGCACCGCTAGATAGATTGGTCTCTGCAGGGTTGACAACCGTATCGCAAAAGTATTGTAGGTAGTCATAGTTTATCACCTACATCTAAAAGATATAGATAATGATTTATAGATGTCCGTAGGTGTGTCCATCATAGCGGGACCTATCAGAATACCAGCGCAGCAGTATTTCTTTTTTAAATATCGCAGCATTATGCTGAGATAGGATTCATAGTGACCGCTTGACAACAGTCTCCACACGGGGGGTGCCTGAGGATGGACGGTGCCGCCGAAGCCGGCCCAGAATAGGTGGCGAGACGACCTGGACGCGTACCACAAGAGTTGGATCGAGGTGATGCTAGAAAAAGATGCATGAAAGGATTTGGGGGAGGCGTTTGCTCAGCCGTGGGACTGTGTAGGCTAACTAAAAAGAAAAAATAAGGAGCCTTTTTGGCCTCGCACCTTTTTGAAACGTCTCTCACAAATATGTTCAAGAAAAAAAAACGATTGTTAGCACATTTAAAACAGTTATGATTTGATGACCCGAAACGAAATTCGCATCCAAAAACTGGTCTACTATTCTCAAAGCTGTCAATCTTAGAGAGAGGGCGACTACCATAGACAAAAAACTGTAGGTAAGTATCCATTACTCATAATGAAATTGCACATAAAAAACAAATGGCCCACAATAGACCTTGTCATACGCTATTAATCTGGCAAATCAGAGGTTGTTCGGCTACTACAGTAATACAGTTAGCAGTCGTAACGTGTGTAAGCGTGTTATTAGCATATCTCTATAGAAAGCCATTCTGTTATGTCCCATAAAACAAAAGTGCGTATCTTTCGTGTAATAATTAGTTATGATAACGGAGTGGCTTGTCAATCGACCGTTAGAGCTGGCGAACTTTGTTTTTTTTTTTTTTGTAAAAAAAAAAATACCTTTTTTTATGACAATCTGATCATTTGAGAGCAGTAGTGGCCCAGTGGTAACGGCCGTAATTTAGTGAGTTGTAGGTCGAAGGTTCGAACACAGACAAGCGCTTTACTTTGTGTAAATTATTCATCACCACTGAACGAAAATATCGTGAGGAAACCGGCATGTTCTAGAAGCAAAAATTCGAAGACGTGGCAACTGACCGGCCCACTCCGACATCTCACCGAGAGGAGGCCTGTGTCCCAGCAGTGGGAACATGGCCGATTATACTTTTGCTATGTCAATAGTTCAGTACTTAGTGCCTATTTTAAAAAAAAACCTACAAATTGATATTATTTAAAATTAAATGGGTACGATAATTTAGGAGTAGAATGATTTATCACAAATCTAACCTTCGTCGTCCAATCCCAACCAGCATAAGATTGAACTCAAGTTATTAGGAAACAATTTATTCGAGGACAAGCCTACGCTTCGAATACTATTGGACGAAACTAGTTATATTAGTTATTTTATTAACATTCCTATCTTGTCTTAACATTATGGCTTTATTTTGTTTAACAAACTGCTACTAATTATGGGCCTTTCCGACTGTGCCTACAGAAATATCTTTTTAGTTTTTCACACAAGTGGTACCGGTAGCTGAAAAGTTGTGTGGAAATCGGTTGTCATGGTATGTCATAAGGAGAGTTTTTAGTATGAATGTAGATGGCTATAAGAGCAGGGGAAAACCAAAGCAACGATGGATGAAAGGGGGTGACTACCGAGGTAACGACTAATAGAGAAGTATGGAAGAAAAAGACATGTTCCGCCGACCTCAAATTAATTGGGATAAGGGCAGGAGAATGATGATTGTTCACACAGTCAATCCCTTTTTTCTATTGTCTTTAAGCAACCAGAATGAATTTATTTATAAAAACAGACCTTTTACTAAAGTGGTACTACACTAAAACATCGTCAAGAAACCGGCATGTCCTAGAACCAAAAATTCCAAGACATGTGACACCATCCCGCATTAGACCCGCGTGGTAGATCACAGCCCACTCCCTCTCGAATTTTTGATTCTAGGGCATGCGAGTTTCCTCACAATTTTATCCTTCACTGTTTTGAGAGCAGTGGTGATGAAGTAATTTACACAAAGTAAAGCGCCTGTCTGGGTTCGAACTTACGACCTACAACTCGTAAGTTGCGGCCGTTACCACTGCTCTCACTAGGCCACCACTGATGTCCGCAGTATAGATTCTATCTTAATTCTGCAAAAGAGGGCTAGCTGTCAGAGCCATCTACAACCTTCGCAGAGTTTATGGAGGATCAGTTAAATATTTCCCCTATTTATCTATTCCTCGACAATTACCGCGCGTCGGCCGAGCGCGACCGACGGCACAACAATAGCTTATTACTTTGCTAATAATTCTCGATCCGTCACAGTTATATGTGAACTATGACCTATTTACTTCTTTATATTTGTCTTTGTTGGCAGTTTGAGATGGTTTAGGAAAAACAATTCAAAAAAAGAAAATGTGTTTATTTAGAGAAATATTTTTTTACAAGACCTCTGCCAAACTGCGAACAGTTTGTTGGCAGACTTACTCGTAGGTCCTCTTTTTTTACATAATAACATTTTTTTTTAATAATTACACTTTTTCACATAAAGGTTAATAAAACTATTCTTTTATTTCTTAAATCTATCTATATAAATAAAAATGAATCACTGAAATGTGTTTACGCGCATAACTTCCGATCGACTGCACCAAATTTAATAATTCCTTTTTTGTGTTTGTTATTGTCAGGACAAGGATTTTAAGAAAAAAAAAATAAGAGAAAAAAAATATGGCGGTACGACGTTCGCGGGTCAGCTAGTTAAAAACATTTTTTTTTTTTAAGTATTATTTTTATTTCACTGGCATAAGCTACTTTATAATGTTTAGTTATTCGTAACAATAGACTCCCAAAGCCCAAAGAATACAATTTTATTTATTTTCTTTAGTCTTACAGCAAGGTAATCCTAAACATCTAATCAAATAACTCCTTTTATTCTTGTCTTCATAAAATCTAGATCAGTACATTGCTTCAGCTAGTTTGCTGGCTCGGAACGAATAACAATTATCGCCTCTACGTTGTAATTGTACGTTGGTAATAACATCGAGATATGCGCCATTATGAAATAATGAAATACAGCGAAAGTGATAATTATGGAGTAGGTAGATGCATCTAGATTTCGTTGGGGGCAATGGACGGTGACCGAACTGAAAAACTAAGCAATCTTTGTGGAAATCATTGCCGGAGTTGGGTTACGTGATTGCTATCTTGTAGTAGCGCAAGCTAAGCCATGACTGATGCCCGGTTCATGAGGTCGTCAGTTACAAGACTTGGGGGCTCGTGTCTTAGTAATAACAGCCGGGTCGATCGATCAGGTTAAGCTACGCTTGCCGCGGTCGGTCCGTGGATGGGAGCTGGGACCTATGAGTTTGTTTGTTACGCTTTCGCGCTTAAACGTCTCAACAGATTTGGATGAAATTTGGTACATGGGTAGATCATAACCTGGGTTAGGACATAGGATATTTTTTATCCCGATATTCCTACGGGATCGAGACCTATGAGGGTGAGGAACGCTGGGCGACCACAATTGTGAATAGATAGTTTAAAACGTCGGTCTCATCGCTGATAGTAATGTCTAAGAGACAAATGACAATCTTTGTATGGACAGGAAGACAATTAAGAAATCGAATCTCTAAATTATTGATTCAACAAACCAACCTATTGAAGAAAATTCCTTCGTCCACTGAGTAGGTATGCAGAAACTCAGTGTGTAAAAACACTGACCCAACAGCACCATCAAATAGTCACACTCTGGCTTAGAACGTCTCAGAAACCGATTAGAGAGCCAAACGACGTGAAAGAAGTCCCTCGCAGCCACTTTACAGCTACCAATAAGAGCACCTACCAATTAACTCCTACCAATAATAACCACCTCAATTAACTCCCCTCTTCAATCAAACTACCCATTAAAGAAAAACTGTACATGTAATACAACCTAGGAACATTGACCCGTCCACACACCGTGTGACTCCTCACACCACCTTACACATGCAGTTCTTACAGCACTTATTTTTAAGTTATACGGATCGTTTTTGTTTGGATATCAGTTGGTGTAAGGTGGTAATGTTGACAATAGGTGTCTCACGGTGAACCGTGGCCTTTGAGTAAAGTAGTGCAGTGTAACTGTGTTGTATGAAGTTAGTTGATTAAGTTATTTGGTTTATTTTCACGGTTGTTACTTGTGGGTTAAGATAGTTTCGAAAAGGGTTATGTATATACAAGCCGTGTGCCCCATGGGGAAATGACGAAAGCTTTCATCCCCTATGTAACCGTTTTAGGGGACGAATTTTCAAAAAGGCTTCCTTAGTGCTCACCTTCGTTATAAAAGGAACTCTTGTGCAAAATTTGATGCTTCCGTTTCCATTCTAGTGAATGAATGAAATTACGATTTTTATTGAATAGATATAAAATTGTACTAAACAAACCTTTCTTTGCATTCACTAGAATAGATAAATGAAAATGTAGGCATTTTGTGCCAAAATTATTTTCAAGCCACCATATAATTTTTCATAGAAAAGACTTCAACGCGTGCGCATAGATAGTGCTGCCTAAGCACAGATTGATCATTCAATAAAAAAATTATTATGATACAAATTCATGTTAAATCAATCAACTCAGCCTATTGCAGTCCACTGCTGGACATTGGCCTTTCCGAGGCTGCGCCACTACACCCTATCCTCCGCCTTCCGCATACAGTCTGTCCCAGCCACCTTCTTTAGATCGTCGGTCCATCTAGCTGGGGGGGCGTCCCACACTACGCTTGCCGATACGCGTTCTCCACTCCATGACTCGTCAGCTCCACTGGCCATCGGTTCTTCAACAAACATGGCCAGCCCACTGCCACTTCAGTTTGCTTACTCTGCAAGCTACGGCGGTAACTCCGGTTCTTTTACGAATAATTTCATTTCTGACTTGATATTAAATATCAGTACTTTATTTACTTCAATCTAAACTGTCTATAAAACCATTACCCGTTGCTGAGAACTGCTCAAAACGTTCAATTAGACACAGTAGATAAAAAAACGTAAACATAGCATCTTCAAGTGAAAAAGTGAGTGTATTTTTACTATAAATGCAATCAATACAAAATAATCATCCAGTCATCTTGAATGACTACACAATCATTAATAATATTACATATACGCAGATTCTCTTGGTAATTCATGATGCTCAGATGACGTGATTTATTAAGGAAAACGTGGTAAAAACCATGACACATTAACATGTATGTCAGACTAAGAAAATACACATTATAAAAACCTATGTTACCATGCTAGTTTATGGCACTGATAGAATGAGCAACTAAAGGTTTCAGCGCTCCAAATTCTACTAAAAAGGAGCTCGTTTTTATTCCTTGAGCTAAATATCGCACTACCCCTAGAAACTAATTTACATAATTTAGTATAGGATAAGATAAGGCCCACTAGCACCAAAGACAACTAAATGCGTTTAGTGCGTTTAAACGAGGTTAAAAGATCTGTTTCTGTCAACCTTCTATACTAATAATAAAGCTGAAAAGTATGTTTGTTTGAACGCGATAATCTCAGGAACTACCAGTTGGATTTTAAAGAAAAATATTTTAGTATTTGATAGCCCAATTCTTGAGGAAGGCTATAGGCATGTTGTAGTGTATTTAACATCACACTAGGATCCTTAGGAGCCGAGCAAAAAGGAAAACGATATAATAGCGCGGCCAGGCGATGCAATGCAACGGGCCACCCCGTCGGGAAAACAAAAAATTCCACGCGGACAAAGCCGCCCGTAGAAGCTAATCCTTAGAATATGACAGAATTGTAAATATTGCAACAGAAATGTTTTAAATATGTAAGCGGGCCTAAGTTTATTTACAGTTTCGTGAAGGTCGCGTCCTGTATAAATAACAAGTATTTATAATAATACCTAATGTTTTTTGATACCTGTGCTGTGTGCAGGTAAAGTTTTTTGTCATCGCGCCTTGCCAAACGTGTTGATGATGAGTTATTCTTGTTTTGTTATTCAGCAAATTGCATTATTTGCAATGTACAAGGTTCATTTTGAAATAAGTTTAGCTAGCACTGGCAGTAGTTGTTAGGTATTCAGATGACATTGGCTTGTCTAGCACTGAAAAACTATGTTGAATATCTCTTAACATAAAGTTTTTATTTATAACTAGCAGGCCCCGCGGTTTCACCCGCATAGGTCTCGAACCCGTGGAAATATTGGGATAAAACGTATCATATGTCCTAATCCAAAGCATGGTCTAACCATGTGTCAAATTTCATCCAAATCCGTTCACACAGTGAGGCGTGAAAGCGTAACAAACAAACATGCAAAAATTTAAATCTTTTCTCTTTATAAAAAAAATTAATAAATAAAATAAAAATGTTTATTGCAATATTACTTTTAAAGATTAGTAAAATTATGAATATGATTATTTTCAAAGTTTTTTGGGTTGATTTTGTAAATAGGATTAAAAACAGTTGCCATGGTGACTCGAAAGAAACATTGACATTTGCTAACTCTTTTGTAATGATTCCCTGGCATTTTCATGGCTTTGGCTTACTGATCTCAAGACAATTTCAATTAAAAAGGTGATTATAAAACCCATTTCTCCTGCCCACCCCACAGCCTTCCCAGTCCATAATATAGTTCAATAAACTACAGTTGTGTTGCGTTAGCGACAAGTCGCAACTGGTTTGACTGCTGACGACTAATCGATGTTACAGCACAGAAGTTGCGACACGCGACCGACTGTATGCGAACGATCTTCACGGTTTAACGCGTGCAGAATCAGCAGGGAGTCTGGCTGAAAGAATCTTTGGTTTCTGCCGCGATGAAGAAGCATTGCAGACTAATTTTGGGGATTACAGGCAAAATAAGAAAAGATGAATGGATATAAAAGAAAAGGGAGTGAACGATAGCGTGACGGTTGTCAGGGGAGAATGGATGAGGAAAACGTGCTGCGCCGACCCACAAGTAACATGGGTCGAGGGCAGGAAGAAGAAGACAGGCAAATTATGGCAATTCGGGTGGTGGGAGAGGCTTCTACCTACAGCAGAGAATACATACAAGTCTGTAGGACTCAGGTCGGCCTTATGACGATTGATAAGATTGTTCGATGTATAGAGGTAGAAGGAACAGGATGTAAAGTTCACTCATCCTCCATTGAAAAGGGAGGATTCTGCGACCAGACGGGTGTCTTGTCTGGTGGGCAACTACCCGACAATTTTTTTTTTTTTGGGATTGCTTCTCGCACTTCAACCCAGGAGGTTGTCGTCTGCTTAACATGCCTGTGGATGCCTCAATAATTTAAGGCCTCCAGACTGGGCTTAAAAAACTTAAAAACTAAGCAACTACACGCTAAGGGCACCCCTGTGGGGTACGCGCCTCAGCTTAGGGCGTCGTTGAGAGAGGGCAGCAGATTCCTGATTTTAACCATTTCTATTCTGTAATTCATGCTTAATATCACACATTTAAAAGTAACTGTCTGTTACCTTTTCACGTCTTAACGGCTGAACGGATTTCGATGGAATTTGGCACACAGGTATCCCGGTAGTATGTTCCAATGGGTTTTTTTTCCTACACGCGGGCGAATCCGCGGGAAAATGCTACTAATAATATATTTAATGTGATTTTTTACTGTGGGTGTCTGATGCGTGAAGATTGGACTGGATCAGAGGGTTCATCATGATCAGGCTATAGACCCTGCTGCGTCTAGCAGCTGTTCCTCATCATGAAAGAAAATAAAATTCGATCCAGGTTATGATGATTTAAAAAAAAATTGAAAGGTCTTGAGACTTCGTTCTTATTACTCAGACTCTCATCCCCAGGCACAACTACTAAGTAATAATTTTCCTCTTGTAAACCCACTAGTTAATAGTTATTAAGAATTTTCTACTGATTTAAAATTCAATGCAGTTTCTAACAGACATTTATGTAACCACGAAATTACACTAATTAGGTGATTAAGACAATGATGCATTTTTATAAGAAAGAGAATCTGTTACAATGCTGTTAGAAGGCTCAGAACAGTTATTATGGCTTGTATTACAGGTAATTCATCCTCACTTTTTAGAAGAAGTGAATTATTCTTCACCAAAGAGAAGAACAACTGGCGTAATGGATGATACAAAATAAGAAGGAGCCAGTATTTATTATGTGTGTCAAGTAATTTTAAATTATTTAATTTGTTTTTTCATCATCATCATCAGCCTATAGCAGTCCACTGCTGGACATAGTCCTCTCCTATTGCACGCCATTCAACTCGATTTTCGGCAACTCTCATCCAGCTGCTACCAGCCAACCTGCGAAGATAGCTAGCCTGGGGGCGTCCCACCTTACGTTTACCGATTCGCGGTCTCCACTCAAGAACACGTCTGCCCCAACGGTCATCGGTTCTACGGCAATTTGTTTTTTAAATAGTCTTAGATAAAGAAAAACCTTTTCAATAGTTTCTTTAACACTTGTAGGTGTATCTCTTAAAATATTTCGTGTATGAATAGAAACTAATAATGATGCTGAAGAGTTTGTTTGTTTTAACACGCTATGTCTGAAACTACCAGTCGGGAATTGAAATAATATTTTTGCATTTGGTAGCCTAATTCTTGAGGAAGGTTATAGGCTATTTAACATCACGCTACGTCCCTTAGGAGCAGAGCACAGAGTCGGTCATAAGCTAAGCGAAAACTAAGTAGTAGCTAGGTCGATGCGATGCGAGGCCGGTCGAGGGAACAAGTAATTTCACGCGGACTAAGTCGCGGGCAGAAGCTAGTCACGGATATAGACTAAGGCCCACTTGCACCGTATTTAAAACAACATTCTGTCTCTAACATCCTCAAACGATTTACAGAAACAGAAATTTTATAAATACGTTTAGCACTAAACGCATTTACCTACAGATTTGTGGTGCAGGCGGGCCCAAGTATATATCTAACAATGTATGAAAATTATAATGATATCGCATTGTATTAAGTACCTATAGATAGCGTGACGCATCGACCTTTGTCTTACAATTATTTCACTAACAAATTGTGTAATACGCATTATGTATGACCATGCATCTGTGGTTCACTTGGAAATCTCTGAACCGTCTCCGAACACAAATGGGAAGATGTAAGTCCAACCTGGTAAAGTGGGGCTACCTTGATGGAACGGCAGTAGGGTGTGATTGTGGAGCTATGTCACAAACCATGCTCCACCTCCTATCCTGCCCTCTGTGTCGCAAAACATGCAGTCAAAGTGACCTTTGTGCTGCCACCGACAACGCCTCCGTGGAAGTGGCAAAGTTTTAGGAAAACAAGATTTGAAATAGAGTCGTGCCAGCGACACGAAGAAGAAAACCAAGTGAACTATGGCCCTTCCCTATAGGCTAGAAAACCTTTTTGTGAAGCTTCTTCTCCTAAGCGTGTCGATGGCAATCTAAATGGACTCGACTCAGAATTCGGCCACTTGTTTGGCGCCATCACCAGCGTCCATCAGTTTCTGTAATTTGCAGCTGACACGTAGGGTATGATTCTAATTGTCCCATCGCTTGTGGAACGGCAAAACACTTACACTCCAAGGCTGAGTCGTCTATGAATCTCCACCTCAAAAGGTATCCCTTGCTTGGTCCTGGGTATGTTTAAAGACTTCCAGGTTATCTAAGTAATCTCATGTCCAAGTGGGGGGAGATCTTCAGCCGATGGAACGAATGGCTTAGGTGAGGAAACACTGTCTCGCCACAGCTTCAGTCTTTCTTTCGATCATTTGCCAGTGAGTGTGATTTGTGAAGCTAATAGTGCGCATTAGCCTGTAAGGTTCAAGGGAATATCAAAGACAAAAAACACGAAAAAAATAATTGAGCATCAACCTATGGGGTAATCTACAAAAATATACTCAAATTAGGGAGTATTTAGTTTAGTGTACCTACACTAAATTTAAGGCATATTTAGTTGTTTATATTTTTTTTTTTTTGAGAATATTCAGTTTATCATCATCTGCCTAACCTTTTCCCAAAGGTTAGGTTCCAGTCTAACCGGATGCAGCTGATTACTTTAACTTACTTTTGGGCGCCATTTTAGACGTCAGTTAGGTATTATAGTATGTGTAGAAACGTGTATGAATACATAATACAACGCGGTTATTTATGATCTTTGGACTTGACCGATAGATTTCGTAAGCACTCATCAATGAAATAACTACACTAGTTTATGTAACAACATCGTTTAGCGTTTAAAACACTGGTATCTTATAAGCATCTGATTATGTTTTCGCTATTACGAAAGATGATGGAGTTCTTCGAATACACAACATTTTGTATTTGATGTGAAAATAATCGTTCGACAAGCAAAACATGTCACACGAAAATCGATCTTATGTGAGAAAAAATTGCAAACACTTCTTTTGAAGGATTGGGCAGAGTTGTTTCGGAGGGAAGTCCAGTATCCTAATTACGTAACACACTATCAATCACAATCTTAATCATTTTGAAGGATATTGCTAATCCATTGCTTCATATGTTCGAAAAATTTGTTTGCTCAACAACTTAAATAACGCAATGAATGTTGTTGAACTGTCAAAATGAAAGCCATTTCTATTGTTAGTGTGTTACGCAATTACCCCGCAGACTTTGACACGCTGGCTTTTGAGTTTTGCAAAGATTTTTGAAGCGAAAATTTCTTAAGGCACGTTGAGCGATTTTTGGTAGAAGAAAATCTTATTCGTCACTGACATGTTAATATTAACAGTATAGCACTATAAGCGACCACTGTTATTTCATAGTTTAAGTTTTCACGTCTGTTGGCAGCCCTATGACTGCCTTTTTTAAGGGTTTTCTCGACATAAATAATCATTTGTGTAGATATTTATTGCAGATACTCACACTTTTTATTAGCAGTTGTGTAGTTCATATTTTAGTTTAACAAGTTAATGGCTTCTAGAAAAACAGTTAAATTACTTTTAATTACTGCTTCGAAAGTCATTTCAATAACACCTTGATATACGATTATGACGACTGTAAAAATCCTTTACTTATGTATTGGAAACCTAGAATTAATTTTTAAAAAGTTTGTTTTTATGTATTTTCTTTTTTTTTTTTTTGCAAACTTTGCAGGATAACAGTTCAAAGTTCAACATTTCAGAAAAAAAAAACATACATTCTTGTAATTATCCTACAGGCGTAATTCTTACTGTTTTGGAAATCTTATTTATTTTATCGTCTGAATTAGAATTTATGGGATTTTTTAATGAAAGTTAAACTTTAAGTTGGGTTTTCGTACGAATTTCGCTTTCTTTGCCGACAGTTTACAAAGCCATTAGTGGCTATAAAAACCGCCAATCCAAAGAAATACCAGCCAAGCATTGATTTCATACACTACGTACAGAAATGATTTGCAAGCAATCGCTCTTGACACGATAATTACATACACACGTACTCCAACACACACACGTGCATACACCGATGACGTAACAACTCGGGAGACTGCCAAGTCCGACCCTTTGTTAGCGAATCCACTTAATTATATAGAGAAAGCTGTAGCCGCTCATTTCATTAACTTGACCCTACTATGTAAGGGTTTCGATGGGCCATAACGATTATTTATAAACGCAGGGTTAAAGCATCATTGAGAATGATGGAAAAGATGCCGGAAATCGGACTTGTACGTAACACCTGGGTTTGAGTCCCGACTACTGACAGTACCGGTTGTCGTGGAATGCGGACCTTAATGTGCCTTCCTTGAAGCGCCCGGTCTGTAACACTCTTTTAAGACCGTCCTATGTCTTCCGTCCCTAAGGAATTTAACGGTAGGTAAGAAAATATTCGAAATAGATTCTAAAGAGGCTCACCTCGGGTGGAGCTGCAAACTTCAGGTTGGCGAGAGAGCCGTGTGATCGGCTGCGGTGCTCCTGTCGGATGCTGTACGAGAAAGCGCGTTCATTCAAGTGCCCCTTCTTCCTGTAGATGCCGCCTGCGTCCTCCACGGCCTCCAGCCCCGTCATGCTCTGCGCAGCCTTCATCGCCGGAGGGGGAGGAGGCTTCGAACGCCGCGGATCCACTGTGGCGTACTGCAGGCGACCCCGGCCGGGGCCCGGTGGACCCGGTGGGAAGGGCCCCGCAGCCAGAGCGGCCGGAACGCGCCCCCGGTGGCCTAGCGTGGCTGGGCGCGCGTGAGGCAGCGTGGCCGCCGGGTGGGCCACTAACACCATGGGGTGCGCGGCTGCCCAGGCCGGAGGCGCGCGCCCCAGTGACCGCCCATTCATCACCGGCGCCGGTCCAGCGTACAACTCATCAGCTGACGCCGAAGACTTCTTTTTCGTCTTCTTTGCAGTAGCAGTCTTCTTTTTCGGCTCTTCAGGCGGTGGTGGTGGCGGCGGGACGGAAGCGGGCCGGGCTATCTGTCGCGGGCGCGGCGCGCGCGCGGGGTGCGGTATGTCGTCGCTGGCGTCGTCCCGCTCGGTCTCTCCGACCCACACCTTGTGGTTCTCGTCTCCGTCGTACACCTCGAGCTCCTCGTCCTGATCGGGTGGCAGGTGCGAGGGTGTGCGCTCCGCCTCCAGCCGCTTGGCGTACGAGCTGTCCGCGTACGCGTGGAAGCAGCAGCGCACGAGCGCGTTGGCAGCGGCCTCGCGCCGGCAGATGAACGCGTGGCACTCCAGCACCTTGATGCCCTGCGTGCGGCGCAGCACAGCCGCGAACAGCGGCGGGCGGCGCGGCGCCGGCGCGCGGGCGAAGGGCGAGTCCAGCGGCAGGAACCGCGGCGCGCCCTCCACGGTGACCCGGCGCACCGCGGCGCAGTAGTGCAGGCTCGAGATCGGGAAGAAGCGCGCCACCCGCGAGCCGCTCTCATCGATGTTCTCGAGTAGGATGCCGTTCGACCACACCGACAGCCACGAGTCGATGCCGCCACTCGTCGCTCCCTTTTCCGGATACAACTCGCGCAGCGGTTCCTGGATGCCTTGCAGTCCGTCCTTGCTCTGCTGCGGCACTGCGGAGCCGAGGTAGAGGACGCGGCACCGACATATCGGCGTCGACTCCATTTCGTCACTGCACTATCACAACATGACACTGAATCACTTGAAAACACAAATATGTCGCGGATCGGTCGCTCGCGGATGTGTACGTACTGGCCGCGAGGCGGGCGCGGGTCTGAGTGAGCGGAATTCAAGATGGCGGGAGCGGGGGCGCGGGCTCGCGGGGCCGCGGCGCCGGGGGGGGCGGGCCGTACCTGCGCGCACGCACCTGCGAAGACGGCTCTACGGACGGGTACGGGTAGGTACATGAGTGCCGATGAACCGGCATTGTGTCAAACGAATCGTCGCGAATTTGGCCGCGTTTCTCTCCACGTCACCAGCAGCGACGTGACGGAATGCCACACTTTTGTCCTGTTACAGTGAAACCTGAAGGTCGATCGATATTCAGATATTTCCCAGCGGATACGTTCTCTGTGGACGTCCGTTTGTTGTGAATAACAAGTTGCCGTCGGTTGCAGTTTTCCATTGCGCCTTAATTGGGTCATTGTTTGGCTAACGTTTCTTAACTTCGCTAATGGGTCGAAGTCGAAATATTTCGTGTGTGAACGTCTGCAAATAACGAAGTATGCAGATGTTTCCAACTTGCGTAGAACAATGACGTTATCTCTTTATTAGATGTACAATTAGGATCACACGTAGTTATTAAAATTCTTTTCTGTTCTTGGTTTAATAACGCTTGTTTTTATGTACGAAAAAAGGTTAAGGAAAAACTCGTGTATATCTTACAACATAAACCGAAGAATTGGAGTGGCAGTCGTGGCAGAGATGTTCTTACTTCAATGTTGTGAGAGGGCTCATTATCGGCTTGAAATCTTAGGTAGATAGACCTTATTAAAAAAAAGTTCATCTCGGTTTTTGCTGTTTTGCAGATTATAGTCAAATCACCATCATTAGCCTATAGCAGTTCACTGCTGGACATAGGCCTCTCCTATTGCACGCCATTCAACTCGATTTTCGGCAACTCTCATCCAGCTGCTACCAGCCATCCTGCGAAGATCAACACCAACACCTAGCCTGAAGGCGTCCCGCCATACGTTTACCAATTCGCGGTCTCCACTCAAGAACACATATACTCAAATAACAACGACATATTAACTGGCCATCATTTTGGTGTCATCATTCTTCCAAATTCACGACAATTTAAAAAGTCATACAGGGTGGCAGGGACGTCAGACGCGCAACCTGTTACCATGGATACAGCCGATGGGTTCTGTACAAATCTCACCGTGAAAAGTTAGGTGAAGTGAGCTAAGAGTGTGCTGTCATTAGTGTCAATCCCTAGCATTAGTTGGAATGACAGCTCACTCCACGCTCACTTCACCTAAGTTTTCACGGTGAGTTGGTTACAGAATCGCACTGCAGTACATGATTCTGAACCCCCCTGAGTTGAAATTTATCATCGGTTTTTACAAAATAAAAATAGCTGTTCCATACATTTTGACCGCGTATTACACTTTTCTATGAAAGAGTTTATAAGTTTCTTTTTTTTTTTGGTAACCGGCTAAAATTTTGTACGCTAGAGTAGGTAGGTAGGTCTAGAACCATGTACTGGTAAACCATTCATGGTTTTAGTTTGCGTGGCGAAGTCCTAGATCATCGACTGAGCATAACAATTCGATTCCCACTGATGCTATATTGACTTGCGCGGAATAATAAGTGATCAAAACAATAGGTTGGCGTCGCGACTTATAAATGGTTATTTAATAAAAGCCATAAACGATAATTTAAGTATGTGATGTAAGGACGGTCCATTAGGTACATTATGAAAGCCGTCCGTGGAGAAATGACACTAATGATAAAAAAAAACAACCGGCTTCCAAAAAAAAAAACACTACAAACTGAAAAATAACTTTAATTTCGGAAGTCGCTGTCGTTGGTTCCGAATTTTCGTTTTTTGACGACTTCCGAAATTAAAATTATTTTTCAGTTTGTAATGTTTTGTTTTTTTTTGGAAGTCGGTTGTCTTTTTTTTGGAAACAAGTTTTTATTTTTCACTTTTTACTTGTACCTACCTACCCCCCACAAATACATAATTATATACTTGCAAGATTAGAGGTACCCCAATTATAACAACTTTGACAGAAATGAGGGTGTACCGTGCGTGGTATACTGAACACATCTGCGTACCCCTTTAGAGGGTACAGGCGTGATTTTATGTTGTGGGATTACGTAAACAATGCATACATATGCGATAACAGCAATCGCGGTTGATTTGCTGCCATTTATTGAAGAGTTCCGTTGTCTGTCTCCGAAACTCATCATCAGCAGTGCGATTCTGTAACCATCTCACCGTGAAAACTTAGGTGAAGTGAGCGTGGAGTGAACTATCATTCCAACTAATGCTAAGGGATTGACACTATTGACAGCTCACTCTAAGCTCACTTCACCTAACTTTTGACGATGAGATTTTTACAGAATCGATCGGCTGATCTTAAAGAAATTTAAATGGGACCATTTCGGAATAAACCACTTTCGAACAAAAAAAAAACCGTTGATATATGACAAAGTTATGGCCAAACACATAAAAAAAAAATATGTAAACATCTGAATCGAGAACTTCCTCTTTTTTTGAAGTCGGTTAAAAATATTGGTTAATGTCATTCGTGGATTTTTAATGACGTTACGGGTCGTCAGAAGCCCGAAAATCTGACCAGTCTTACCAAGGAGTATCGTATTACCCAGTAACTGGGTTGTGGAGGTCAGATAGGCAGTCGCTCCAAGTAAAATACTGGTATTCAGCTGCATCCGGTGAGACTGGAAACTGCGACCGCAACATAGTTGGGAAAAGGCTAGGCAGATGATATTATTTATATTGTACAGACGCCAGCAGGCCAAGCTACCCGAAACTGTCAAAATTTCCCTATCAACCTTGAACCTTAAAGCTTTAGCGATAAAGTTGAAAATGTATTATAAAAAGGAGATCGGCGAGTCATGGCCCCGATAGACAAAGTATTAGACCATTCGAAAAAATATTTAAATAATTATAAGACCTACTTTAATTTATCATTTCCTAAAAAAACGTAGGAAAAAGGAATAAAAAAAAAAAGAAAAGTCACTTGATGTATTCGTCGCGTTGCAATATTTTAATAGCAACTGATTTTGCCATTTAAAAAAAAATGTTTTTCCCATCAAAATATTTGTATTAAAATGTTTGATTTATTCTTCTTTTCACTTAAAAAGTATTTTATGAGTTTATTGCGAAACAATGATTAAAGATAAAGTATTTTTTTGTTGTTGTTATGTTATTTTAATGATTTTATAGAAGAATCGATTTGCATTTTTGCGAACTGCAACACTCGATACGGCTGTCACTTGTCAATCAATCGGTTGTCAACAACAGATTGCCGGATAGCGTCATAACGTTTCTCGCTCGTGTTGTGGACTTGCGTTATATGTTTATTTTGTGTGCTACCTTTAATTACCGACCCTTGCTGTGTTTTTGGACAATTGTAACTGCCTTTGTGACGAACTTTCACCTCATATTAAAATCACTCAAACTCATAACCTAAAGATAGAGCGGGAGCAAATGTTAATGGGATTTATTGACTACTGTCTGAAATAAAGTTTTTTTTTTAATTTCCATATCCCATGTTATATCAAAAAACTAATTACACAGAGCTATAGACTAATATTTCTCCTTGAAAACCCAAATTATTTCATTTTTGTTTATTGAGGCCTAATTTATTAGGGCTGTTTGCGGATCTCCTTTGACAGATTGTAGTAGCTTGATGTGCTGGCGTCTTTACTTATCTACTTAAAATCGGGACAAAGATTTGGTCAGTTCAAAAATGAAGCTAGTTGCCCATTCCAAACCATAGTGGGTTCCTATGGAGAAGAGCGGACAAGAAACTCCATGGACTCTTTTAAATCTGTTATTTCATTAATCCAACTAGGCTTTGGGTGGATTCTCGAACATCCGTAAAGCTGAACGGATGCGTACGCATTCCATACAAAATCATTGCTTTCTATGGACAAAAGCTGAACAGAGCTGAACAAGTTAGTCCCTTAGGGTGGACTTTTTGATGTGGATAAACGGAATAATTCTTTTAAATCCTCGTAAACTGCCCCATTGGTCTCGTGGTCGCAAACGTGGCTGCTGAGCGTGGAGTCCTGGGTTCGATTGTTATTCGGTTTTTCCAAGGAATTGCTTAGTAACAACCAGGAGTTCGGACGTTGACGGCGTGATACCGTCGTGCCTCAGAAAGCACGTTAAGGCGTTGGTCCCTCGGCTGTCATTCGTGGATCTTTTAACAGTCGTTACAGGTAGTCAGAAGCCCAAGTCTGACAACCAGCAATAATAATAAGCTTGCCAAAGGGTATCATGTTACCCAGTCACTGGGTTGTGGAAGTCAGAGAAGCAGTCTTATCATGTAAAATACTGACATTCCGCTGCATCCGTCTAACAAGACTAAAAGCCGAGCCCAACATAGTTTGGAAAAGGCTAGGCAGATGATATTGCTAGTGTCAAAGGATCGACACTTTCGATACTAAGCACCCGGCATCAAAAAATAATTCGTTCGTTTGTCTGTCGCAGCCAGCTGGTTTGATTAGCCGTTTAGTCAACCGCCTAGCTTTTTAACTAAACGGCGGTCGTTCAACTAACAATCTGAATGATATTCATTATATTTTATATTAAATTGTAGTTTAGGTTGGAACTGTAACCAATCACATAGAGGGGCCCCTTAGGGCCGAAGCCTGCCGGGTCAGCGGGATTGTCCGAAAGGGTTACCGCTGCCCCGGAACATAAAGGGCGAAGGAAGGAACATGGGTGGGTTTTAGTCAGTAAGAGTCTGACACTCCCTTCCGCTCCACCCAGAGCGGGAGGGGTCATTTGAAGATTTCCCATCCGGGAAAAAAAAAAAAAAAAATCACATGTGAGCCGAATTGGTTGCAGTAACTAAGCCAGGGTACCCCGACCAAATGGGTTAGGTTAGAACTGTGATCACCCCGTGCGAGCCGAGAGAGCGAAGCGAGGCGAGCACTACTTCCAAAGGCTAAAGGGCTAATTTAACCAGTTGGCTGCGACATGTCCACAATTCGCATCGGAGTCGCCGCTATACGTAGCTTTAGATGACTTCTGTTCATGACCAGGCCCAGGATTAGCGAGACCAAATCGAAGTAGAAGAAGAAAGAAGAAAGAAGAAAATACGTTTATTTGCGGCAAACATGACGCATAAAAAAGAACATAAACACAAAAAAAAAGTAACAAGTTGGGCAAGTACGCTTTAATCAGTAAATTAACCAAATCGCTACGTGATTATAGCAATCAACTCTACAGTGAAAACAAAAGGATTGTAACTTAAATCCTACTAATATTTTAAACGTGAAAGTTTGTATGGATGGATGTTTGTTACTCTTTCACGCCAAAACTACTGAACGGATTCGGATTCTGGATGAAATTTGGCACACAGATAGTTTATAACCAGGATTAACACATAGGATACTTTTTATCCTGATATTCCCACGGGACCGAAACTTATGCGGGTGAAACCGCGGGGCGCAGCTAGTATTAAAATAAAACATACTTTTGCGTCAACACTTTATATTTTATAATTAAATTGTCTATTTACAATATTACACTTCGACATCACTTACAAAAAGTGTGTAATTACTTGCGCAATATGCAACATTATTAGGTATACCTACACTACTTAGGACTTAGCATAAGAGGCGACATGAGGTTTAACTGTACAATTGTACATCTCTGTCTCCCCTTCGAGGGAATTAGGCGTGATGTTATGAAATATATTGAACCTAATTCAGAATCCCCACTGTGTAAGGTTATTTTTAAAATAACCTTATTAAAAATTCAACACTTAAATAATATACACCTTTTATCAAATTGAAAACTAAAATAATATTTTAGTTATAATTTTTTCAAATAAATGTATATTTATATTGAAGGTTGTTTCCGTGCGGGGCCAATGTATCATCATGTCTTGCTTTAAAAAAATCTAAATTACGAAAACATCTTTAAAAAAAAAACTATTACTTTTTTATGTATTTATTTAGGTTAAAGCAGAGATACTCAACCTTCGGAAATCGTTCGCTTTCAATATTATAATGAAGCTGTGACTGTTTTTTAATTGCATAATATTCAGCCTATAATGCAGTACCCAGAGATCCTGCGTGTTACGTTTTTGCAAAAAAAAAAAACGGACTTCCAAAAAAGACACTACAAAGTAAAAAATAACTTTAATTTCGGAAATCGGTGTCGTTGGGTTCGCATTTTCGTTGTTTGGCACCGACTTCCGAAATTAAGGTTATTTTTCACTTTGTAGTGTCTTTTTTGGAAGTCGGTTGTTTTTTTTTTGCAATTTTTTGTTTATTTTTCACTTTTATGCTGTAATTTTTACCAGTAATTTTGGTTAAAAACCAAACTACCGAACCATTTTTGATGAAATTTCTATGGGACCAATCTGAAGAATATTCTTACAAATAAAAAAATAATTTTGCAAATCGGCTTATAAATAACAGTTCTGAGGTAACAAAACTCCTCCTATTTTGAAGTCGGTTAAAAATACTGGTTTTGTGTCTGGTGGGCAACTGCCCGATGAATCATGTGGGGCTGTTGTATATGCTAATTGCGCGGTAAACTCTGCTTGCGCGATGCAGGATTTTGCGTGACGTCAGTATGTCGCGTAGTTCATATGTGGCGTTGTAGATACCGCTACAGGTGTGTAGTGCACTTTCAACTACTAGCAGGATTTCATAGCAGGCTTATCGGTCTGATGCTAGTATTTAGCGGATTTGTAGGAAGACTCCTCCGCTACAGGCTGGGGCGCCTTGCGTTTTTGGATTATGTTTTGAATCTGTAACAAAAAATGAATACATTAGTTTGATTTTAGGCGCTTGGCAACCGGCGGGGAGGAGCGAGCCGGTCAGTTTGAATAAAACTGCAGTTTTATTTTTACTCAGGGAACACAGTGGTTTCTGTGGATTGTGGAGGCCAGATAGGCAATCGCTCCATGTTGTGTGTGTTCATTCAGCTGCATCGGTTAGACTGCAAGCCGACCCCAACATGGTTGGGGAAAGGCTATGCAGATGATGACATTGCGCGCTGCTGAAAACAGCTATTTTTCAAATCAAAAATGGTTGCTCAATGTTACTACGAGTACTATCTATCTATTGCAAGGTCCCAGTCCAAAAAAAAATGGCGATGATGGGGAACACAAGTCACTCTCGGCTTCGTTTAACGTGTTTATACACCCGTTATACTATGCCGTCGCATGCCGGAGGAGCTATGGGCTATAACCACACAGTCAGTCCAAGACAGCAACAAACGGCAACGCGGCAGGCCCGAGAGATGGCGGGACGAACTCGACCAATTTCAAGAAGGGGGGCCTTTGCCCTGCCGTGGGACATAAACGACTGATTACAAAATTGGTCAGGCAGGGCCCATAGTCTTTCCCAAAGTCCTAGATAACCAGTTCACTTTAGCCATCCAAACCCATAATCCAATATCTTTGTTTCCATATCCTGCAATAGTCCCACACCAAGGGGGGGGGGTGCCTCGATTAATTAAAAACATTTAACAGGCCCCTGTGAGTTGGCTTCGGCCCTTCGTACACCCTTCCAAAGGACTGGGTCGCGGTCACGAGGAATATCAAGAGACATAAAAATAATAATATACTATACCTGTTGCCACTCCCTATCTAGCTCAGCCTTCTCGCTCTTATCTTTAGTCTTGCGTGTCTTGCGTCCGTCTTGCGTCTTCACGCCGTACTGGAAGGCGGCCTTGGGCAGCGCCTCCTTGCTACTCATGTATGCTGAGTACTCTTCTTGCGTGTCGAAGTCCCAACGACCTGGTCGATAAATATTAGTGTAAAGTTCTGTATTTACTATACTATAATAAATACCTAAACGTTTGAAATGGCCAATTTGCATTGATTTCCAAGGAGTCATTTCTTAAAATAATAATTAAGTAATTATGTGTGCGCACGAAATTAATGGTAGAATAAAAGATATCTATAATTATATTAGCCCCGCGGTTTCCCCCGCTCAAGTTTCGATCTCGTGGGAATATCAGAATAAAAAGTATCCTATGTGTTAATTCTGGTTATAAACTATCTGTCTGCCAAATTTCATCCAAATCCGTTCAGTAGTTTTTGCGTGAAAGAGTAACAAATATCCATTGATCCAAACTTTCACGTTTATAATATCACAGTAGGATAGTAGGGTTTACGAACTGTCTGTACCTTATGTACGCTAATAAATGATTTTGATGATTTTGAGACGAGACCTTTGCCATTGGGAGAAAAGAATACTATTATATTCTTGTCTAGTTTTATTGCAGTAGTTGTACAATGACATCAGCTGCATGGCCTATTCTCATGTTGTGCGTACTATAACCGCTTTTACGAATAACTATAGTAATAATAACTTCGCAAATCAATTATTGGCGCGCTATAGAATTTATACCACTACATAAACGATCACTCGATGTTCAACCACTTTTAACATTGCCCCACACGAGGAATTACTCCTGTATCGTGGTTTACAAATATTTAAACTCACATACACAAACAGCCAGACCCGGAAAAACTACCTGTAGGCAATACAAATATTTGTTCCGTGCGGGAATCGAACCCGCGACACGCAGCGCAGCAGTCGATCGCTCAGCCACTGCGCCAACCGTGTCGTCAAACTTAAAGGCATAACTCGTGAAATTTAGGTGTACAGTGACGAGCACTAACATGTCAACACTTGGAAGCTTTCAATAGCGATTTTTGCTTGATATAACGAAAATAACAATGAAATAACACACATTGCAAAAACCTCTGGGTTCGAAAATAGTATGTTCGTAGCAACATAAAATTTCATTAAAAAATAAAGGAGTAAATCGCTTTTGAATAAAGCCAAGTGTTTACATACTTATGCTCGTGACTGTACACCTTTGCCTTACCCATCGGGGAAACAAGGCGTGCTGGAACCGTATTATGAAGTTTCCATCATGATTCTAGTCCGAAAAAGGGATGGTGCTATCGATTATTGATAGCTACGTCTCTCTTTTTTAAAACTAGATGGCGCCAGCTATATGAAGGACACGTACCTATAGGCCCCTTCTTGTTGCCGGCATCCATCTTGGTGTAGTCCACCTCGTCGTCCGAGTCGTCGATGGCGTCGTCCATCTCGCGCAGCCCCGGGTAGCACTCGGCGTAGCCCTGCGGCTCGGCCGCCAGGCGCGACAGCAGCGCGGCCGAGCGACGGGAACGCTCCTCGGCGCGGCGCGGGCCCAGCTCTAACTCCACTGGGGGAACACAATATTACTATTTTAAAACATCTACATTATAATAAAAAAAATGTATTCGTTAATTACTGACAGACAGCGTTGCACAAGACAGAATTTTGCACAAGAGTTCTACAGTACAAGGTTGATTTTTGAGACGGAGCAGTAAAGGCAGGTGCCTCAACCGTGGTAGCTACAGGAAAACGGTCTTGAGGAGACTGTCCTTAACTTTTTGAGATATTTTGATCTGCATTCACAGATTTTGAAAATAATCTACAGTCGACAGGGGAAGGGCCAGTTTTCACGAAAACTTTTTTCTGATGCTAATCGATCCCGTTTCCTATAAAGATCAACAACCTCTAACAGACAACTAACGTTTGAATACTATAAAAGACAGAAATTCGACTCCAGGTTCGAAACCTGGAAAAACATTAAGTAACAGTAAAAAAAATTTTTTCGTTCGTTTTGGATGACAGACCTAGACGAATAATTTTAAAAGCGTGTAAATGATAAATGATGTATTTTCTGTAAGTAGGTTTACACAAACACTTTTACAAGTCAATCATATTTTAAAAAACTAGATGAGGTCGGCGTTTCCGGTCTGACTAGTCTGAGAAGATTGACTGTAACTTGTCCATTTTACCGCTGATCTTATTCTTATTATTTCTATAATAGTAAGTATTATATATACTCAATACTCAATCGTTTATTGCATTCCACAATGTATATGCTTAGGTGGTAGATAACATTTGTTGTAACAATCGTGGACCCTGTCGGGCACAGCAAAACATAAATAAATTTAGGAAGAGGACTTATAAATACATGCAAACTAGCTTAATCTAAGTACAATTAGGTAACATTTTATTCATTCAATTCAAACATTTTATTAATTATTAATTTAATCAAAAAAAAATAAAACAGAATTATTATTAATTTATATTGTTATGTCTGTTCTATATATTAATTAATGTATATTTTTAAAGTAGTCAAATGCCTTATTATTTGATACAATATTGTTTTTTGTATCTCACCAACTGCAGGCTTGTCAAACCCCCCGGCTCGCTGCCTCTCTACGCGCCTCTTTTACTTTTTATAACATAAACACTAGTTTGCCTCACCTTCCTTCTCATCGTCTACAGGTTTGTCGAAGTATCCGCCGGCCCGCGGCCTCTCCTCGCGCCTGTCTTGCCTCTCGCCCGCGTTGTACTCGCCTATTCCGTCGTAAATCGAGTCTTCGACGCGACCTTTCTCAGTCTGTTTTTCCTGTTAACAAATTAAGTTAGGAATTAGAATAGATAGATTGATAAAATATACTTCGTTGTACACAAAAAATTTTACAAAGTTCATTTACGTAACCGTCAAATCCATCTTTTTTTGTGTTATTGTTGGAGCTGTTTTATTTTTAAGTAAAATAAATTAATCATAGATATACCGGCTGACTTTTTACCGTCTGAACTTTTTTGAGGCTGAAAAGTTTCAAAAGTGTCCATGCAGATTCTTGCCCATTCTTCTCCATAGGAACCTACTACGCTTTGAAAGGCAACTAGCTGCATCTTTCTAACTGACCGAATCCTTTAAGAATTCAATAGTGCCTGTAAATGGTTAAATTGAAAGAAATGCTTTGCAAAGCAAAATGTTGGACATGAATTAATCTGGAAGTATTTAAACAGACTCCGCACCCAGGTTGAGTAAGAAAAACCTGTTCAGGTGGAGATTCGTAGACGAATGACGACTCCGCCTTGGAGTGTAAATGTGGTGCTATTCCACTAACGTTGGGACACTATCGTGTCCTGTCAGCTGCACGTTACAGGAACTGATGGACGCTGATGATGGCGCCAAACAAGTTGCCGAATTCTGGGCAGAGTCCATTTAGATTGCCATCGACACGCTAAACTTACCTTGGTCTTCTTCAGCTTCCGATGTCGTCCGTGCCTCAGATAAGAGAAGATCTGCGCCAGTTTTTCGAGCACCACATCGTTGGCGCTGGACGCCGAGCTTCGTTCGTCCATCTCAGGCACGTCTGCCTTGCTCCTGGTCAGCGTGGTGGGGATGTCGCTGTCTATGGTGCCTTCGTCGTCCAGTTCCACCACGTACGCCATGCGGCCGGGAGCGAACATCTCGTTGCGAAGGACTTTTTTGTTTCTGTTGAGAATTGAGGGTGATTAAAATAGTGCTGGGAAATAAACTGTTTGCTTTGAGTTTTGATTGACTGACAGACAAGGATACAACCATAGAGTATGAATTAATGAATGAAACATATATTAATTGTTCAACACAGGTACATACATTTAAGTAATTAACGTTAACGTTGTAGCGACTGTCGTTTAACCACACATTTTTCATAGGTGCAGTATAATAAAATAAAAATTAAATTCAAATACTTACATCATAAACTAATATGTTAAGTATTTACAAATTAAGAAGAATTCAATAAACAAATAAAAAACAAACACTTCATTACATACTCCATTTATATTAATATAAGAAATTAAGAAATTCGTCTATAGTATAATATTATAATGCTGTAAGTATGTATTATATTTTCATGTCTCCTTTGTAACAACAATTTTAGGAGTAGTTTATTTGTACCTAGTTATAAGGAAATGTAAGAACACTATTTGGTTAATAAACGATTTAAAGTCCGTTTCACAAAAGAAGTCTCGTAGACGCGGCGCCACTGTCGTAGGACGGAATCATAAATATTGATTTATTTATTTATCTCGACATCATATATGAGTAGCAGGCTTGATTATTGGTTAATAAAATGCACATTCTTAAATAGAGAAAGGTGTCTGGGGTATTGGAATGTTGCTAACTATATACATAATAATAATTAGTTCCACTTATTGCCGCGGGACTTCTTTCGGGAAACGGACTCTATTATTATTATACAGGCTGTAACAAAAACCCTGTCCGATCCAATAAAGGCGTATTCCTGGGTCAACATACGTACTAGAAAAAATCGTTATAAAAATGTAACTCATAAAAACCAAAAGTTATTGATTTTTAATTTTTATAATCCATGCGAAATTTAACACTGAATATGGCAAATTTTCATAAGTTGACAACACTCCACCCGCCGGCAAAATCTTTTTATTTTTACCTATTTTTATTTCAAAGAACACCGCCCTACACTACCGCGTCGTAGACACTCTTTCAACTAGTCGCCGACTCTTTTGATATCGCCGCCTAGTTACCTACCGACGCGATACTTGTTGCTAGTCTTTCGTGGAGATAGCTTTCGATCTGACGTCCGTACGTATCAAGCGCTGTCGTTTCGCGAACAATGTCGTATTCTAATCAGGAATATTTTAATATGTTGATGTGCTTAGGCAAGACCGACTGCAATTATGCAGCTGCGCGTAATACGTAGGTACGAGGTGCGTTTCGCTAATAGACCAGGTGTGACAGTACCGTCGGAGCGTGCGTTCCAACGCCTGCATAACGGTGTATACACCACAGGCAGTGTTCATGGGCACGAGTCGCAAGCCACTGATGCTGGAAGACCACGAGAGCGCAACGAGGAAATTGAGGAACAAGTGCTGGATATGTTTGCCGCGGACCCCACGCAAAGCACACGCTCTGTTGCGCGACGATTAGACACAAACCACAGTGCGGTTTGGAGTGTGCTGAAGGGAGATGGTCAGCACCCTTATCACTACCGGCGGGTTCAATCCCTTCTGCCCACTGATTACGAACCAAGAATGGAATTTTGTAAATGTGTTTGTGTGTGTTTTTTTTGTAAATTTAGCAAAAAGGTGTCGAATGTGTATTAGTGTTGGAGGTGGACATGTGGAGCATGATCGCCGAAGTATGCAACAACAACAAGTGAACGTTTTAATAAACTAACACCTGGAGTCGGTAAGTACATTGCCAGAAGCACATCACATTTAAAAAAAAGCCCTTATCAGGGCTACATTTAATTCAATTAATTGTTTCTTGATAAACAGAATTAAGTCAAAAACACAAAATACAGAGAGTATCTGAAATCCGGATTACTATGCCTACAAAACAATATCAGCTGATACCTACGCGCACCGCGCGTAATGTAGGTATGTTTGGCGGCACGCGACAAAGCGCGGTTAATGACACGGGCGGCTTCTTTGACACAAAACTGTAGGTAGTAAGACGTGAACTTTGTCGAGCGATCAGTGTTGCCTTTGGTCAGTTTTTATTTTTTATTTTAATTTAATGATATTCACTGGGGAAAAATAATAATCTCAAATCCATTAAATGATTACGCATATGTGTACGCAGTACGATGCCGAATAATACTCTTAAGGATCGGACAGGGTTTTTGTTACATATTGTATAAAAGTCACTTACTTCTGTTCCTGTATCATGTTGTAGATATTCTTAGCTACCGTCGTGTCGAATTGCATCTCTTCTTCCTGCTAATTACAAAATTTATTTATTTACAATCAAAGAACTCTTAAAAATATCCTAAATAAATTTTGATTGCAACGGAACTCCAACTTTATTATGCACATAATCAGCCTATAATGTTCCCACTGCTGGGACACAAGCCTCCTCACTGTGAGAAGGTGTGAGCCGTAATCCACCACACAGGGAGAGTGCGAGTTGGTTGGTTATAATATAATAATAACATAAGCTATTTTCATTTTAGAAAGAGAATTGGGTTCCACGCAAAAAAGAAAAAAACTCAATTTGTTTTCCGACCTGCACGCGAATGAAGTCACGGGTACAGCTAATTTATAATATTAGCTCGGATTCTGTATACGAGTAGAGTCAGTACTTACCACGGGTATTTCTTTCGCCTTCTCCTTGACAGGCTCGACGGGCGCAGTCACCAGGCGCTCCATCTCGGCCTCCTGCTCTTGTTCCCGAGTCTGTATCTCCGACCGAACCTGTACACAAACCATGTATAACATACCTACTGAGCCAATTCACAAATTTTATCAAAACAAATTGATTCATGTAGGTAATAAAAAAAATTGGGGAACCAAAGGGTAGGTAATCTGCATTCGCGATTTATTTGTCAACAATGTAAACAAATATGAGTTTATGGAAGGGTGCAACTAGTACTTAAATCATAAGTGTGGGAAAGACAGTGAAAAACTTACCTTTTGTAGCAAAGCGTAGTCAAGACCTTTTACTAAATGGGTATGTTCCATGTCACCACCCAGGTATTTGGATTCCTGTAAATAAATATAACAAAAGTTACATATTGTTATTTATAACATGAGGTCAGAAAGACCTTCTCCGGTTTCTTTTAAAGTAAAGACTTCTTTAGGAGCGTTGAGCGATTTTTGGTAGAGGAAAATCTTATGGCTTCACGTCCCCTGTAGCTACGAGGGTTACATAACATAATCAGCCTATAATGTTTCCACTGCCGGGACAGGCCTCCTCTCAGCAAGAGGGAGTGAGCCGTCATCCACCACGCGGGCCCAGTGCTAGTTGGTAGATGTCACATGTCTTCGAATTTTTGTTTCTAGACATGCCGGTTTCCTAACGATATTTTGCCCAATTTTTGAGGAAGGTTATAGACTATCTAACATGACGCTACGACCCTTAGGAGCCGAGCAAAAAGCAAGAAAGTCAGAAACTAAGAGAAAACAAAGTAATAGGGCTTAGCTGAAGGGTATATTTTATGTTAAAATAAGAAATATCAGGCGGACAAAGTCAAGGGTAGAAGCTAGTTTATTATACAAACCTGGATAAGCTGTCTTCTTCTTTCTTTGGCATCCATTCCTGATTTCACGTCTGGTGCTACAGCTCTGTGAAATGAAAATAATAATGTGTTGAAAAATCTATATAGTATATACATAAATTAAACAAAGCCGGGTTAGTCACACCATTTATAAATCAAGAACGGCTGGACTGATTTTTATGATCTTTGATTTGTTGGGATTGTCTTCGCCCCAAATAGCAGAATAACTAGTTAAACATTGGAAAATTTCACAACAAATAAAATAATGAGGATAATTCATTTTCTTATACATTAGTTCTCATTGATTTTGAGGCGGTACAACCAACCCAACCGCAACAAGCGCAGCTTAACTTGATTGATCGAATCGCGCATTTGTTGCTAACAAAGACACTTAATCTTTAATTAAAAAACAGTAAATACATTAGATACTTTTCTGGCAAACTATATTATTTCAACGTTAAAATCCATTTTAAAGTTTCGTCTTGATTCACCCCTGCATCCCTATTCACCCCGTTTTACAGTACTTAGGCACAAGACCCTCTAAAAAGATGTTTTTGTTTTTTCATTGTCAAGTGAAAAACATCTTTCAGGTGATTTAAAAATAGAACTTCAGATTTGAAGCAATTCTTGTCTAACAGAGTCGTAACAGCACGGAATAGACTCCCGGAAAATGTAGTGACGGCTCTCACACTGAACTGCTTCAAGAATCGACTGGACAGATTAAATATCTCCAAGCTAGACAAAACACACGCATCAGCTAATTAGCTGCTAGTGTGTCTAAAAAAATAATAATAATAATTTAAGTATTTTCAAATAATAAAATCAAAGCTACACTTATACTTGTGAATAGGAATTTGTATTCCTATTCACAAGTATGTTTTCTGACTATTGGGCCATAGTTTACATTTTCATCAAATGCTTTTGGACAGAGATTAGGTACACCATAGATACATTTGCAGTAAAACTTGAAGAGCTTTCCAACATTGTCTCTGGATGAACATAAATAGGGTTACATCTAAAATTCACCTGTATGCACTACTAGTATTACTCGTAGGGTCCATGGGCCCCAGTTCATTGGTACCGTCTCGTCTCTCACGGGCTCGGTCCCTGTACTTCTCTGCTAGTTCGGCCAGTTTATTATCTTCCTGCTTCTTGAGGGCTGCATAGTAAGATTTCTTTTTTCTACGTAGTTCACCTTTGTTTTCAGCAGGCGGAGGCATTGTACTGAAAGTTACAGATGAAATTGTGAAACAATATGTGATTTTTTCAAATAGTTTTCTTTTGAAATCATAGATTTCATGAAATGTCTTGAAAATTTAACACACCATAAATTAATTTTTCATTTAATGACTGCAATAAACGTGATAAGAGCCGGTAAAGAGTAAATTCATCCCAAGGCTGTAAAAGCAGCTTATTTTCTATCTGGACACAATCCCGAGATACAAACTCCCCCAACAAGGCTCAAAAATTTGGATAGAAAAACAACTTACCCTGAGTTGGCCATGGCTTCGCGCACCGAGCCCGTGGGGTGCGAGCCCCCGGTGCCCCCGGGCGTAGCCCTAGGAGTCATGAGGAGCTTCCTGAAGTCCTCATTTGTCAGCCTTTGTGAAGCAGGCGTCTGCTCTACGTTATTGTCATCCATTTTTACGTCTTTTACTAAAGACTATGGCGGTAAAAATAAGTACTGCGCTGCAATTTTAAAAACACTAATAAAAGGCGTAATTTTCACGATACTTAATTATTTAATATAAGCATTGCAGCCACAGAACATATATATCACGATTTGAAGAAACAACATTGCTTGCAGCATTCATTGAGTAGTTTTTGACAGCTATTTTTTTTATCAAACAATTCTGTGCGACTAAACCAAGGCTTTTAAGCCCAACAAAGTACTTACTGAATAAGATTAAAGAGAGAATTTTAATAAATTAGTGCTCTTTACCATCAATGATTACATCACTGCATTCCATCAGGCGGGATCGCAGTCAAGCACTAGTTTATATCATTAAGAAAAAAAAGAACTTGTAGTTGTAGCAAAATGGTAATGAAATAGAATAATAACAGACTCACTAAAAGAGAAATGATTTGCAATATCGCGCAACGATGCCAACTATGGACTACATTCACCTTTTTCTGATAAGTAAGCCTTGTTGATTAGTTGTGCTATGAGTTCTAAGAAAAGGCAAATAATTAAGTGGGAAGTCGTAGAACAGCAAAATAAATAAAAGGGAAAAAAATAATTAAAATGCTTTATTGAATCTTTATACTTAACATGAAAACTTAGTTAACAGCTACTTAAAAACACAGGGCCCAGTATAGCTTAGTGGATGGCGAAATATGAACACTAAAACACAAGATTGTACAGACGCCAGCAGGTCATGCTACCCGAAACTGTCAAATTTTCCCAATCAACCTTGAACCTTAATGCTTTAGCGATAAAGTTGAAAATCTATTAAAGAAATTTGACAGATTGTAGTAACTTGATGTGCTGGCGTCCTACATACAACCTATAAAATAAAAACAAAAAAAAAGCAAGCTATAAAATGAAGTGCTAAAATATACTGGGCACACTATACTTTCAATTTATCCAAATAGAGCATGGAAGGTGGTGCCTTTGTATCCAACGGTTTCAGTAGTGTTGTCTTGGAATGTTATGTACATCCTGAAACAAAATTAATTTAATAATGATTCGGGCTGCAGAATGTTACTAACTGAAAACCTGACATTGTTGATTTGTAAAGCCGCGTCCCCACTAAGGCCGCACGGCCGAGCCTCGTGAGTTCTTATAATGGGGACGCGTTGCAACCAATAGACGGGCGACAGTTGCATCCAAACCCGTGGACCAAAATGTCTCCCAGCTGTCGCGTCGCTACATACGCGCACTTTCATACAAACTCGTAGACTTGGTGTGAGAGACAAATTATTTGCGGAGACAAATTTTGCTCGTGGCCCTCCCTAAATATTCATTCCGTGTGGGAATTGAATTCGCGAGAAGCGCAAAGCCATATAATTGCGCTAACCGTGCGTTCAGGTGGCCTACCACCACCTCATAGCAGGATCATTTTAATCATACTTCAGCGTGGGAAAGAGATGGACCTATATGTCCTTTATTGAGTATTGCTTCATCTCTTTCCAAAGTAAGATTAAAACAATACTGGTTTATGATATGGTAGGCCCCTGTTCACAATATAGGGCGGCAGGGACATCGACGCGCACTCCATTATTCTGAACACCTGCGTTATTTATCGATGATTAGCAAAAAAAAAAAAAAATCCTGTTTCATAAATACTGCAATATCTACGCGGTCAAAATGTACTGAACTGCTAAAGGTCTATATTTTTTTGAGCTCCTGACGGAGCACGGTCCCTCCACGTCCCAGTCACGGCCCTGATATGTGTGGATAGTAGTGCCGGGGGTCTACTCCGAAGTAGTATCGGCCGAATGTTCGGCCGTTTCCTGCTACAAAGTTACTATTTGGTTCGGTCGGTCCCGATCCTACATTCCTACACTCTTTCGAATATTGACTATGGTCCCGACCGACTTTTTTCGCATTTTTCAATAATAATCGGTTCGGCCATGTGTCGGTCCGATCCGAACATTCGCACTTTGCACTTCGTAGTAGCCCCCCGGATTAGCCACGTAGCAGGTGTAGCAAATGCTACAGGCCCCGCGCGTGGACTAAATAAATTCATTCTAATTTGTTGCGACCTAATTGGTCGAGGGGCGGGAATAGACCGGCGGACACCGATAACTCACTATTTTCTTAACGCGAACGGACTACAGTGAAAATTCACTACACAAGTAAAACTATTATGAAAAAGTTCTGTTTTATCTTGTAAACTATGTTCTACCAAAAGGGGTCCTTAGGTAAAGCTACAGGCCCCGCGCCGGCTTAATCCGGCACTGGTGGATAGACCTTATTTTTTTTTTTTAACGACGAAAAATTTCAATGCTGCCTTTTTCACAATCACGTACTGAATCCATGGTAACAAGTTATGCTTTGATGTCCCTGCCACCCTGTATAATTTCCAGATTTAAATGTTTCCACATTCATGCAATGGTAAGTATGACGAAATCCCAACATGTGTATCTATAAACTGCACTAGGTAAGATTGCTTGACAAAAGTATGAGAAACTTTACTCAACATCGATAGGTTCACCTTGACATCATGGTTTGTTAGGAGTGAACGAATTGTGAATCTATCTAATATATACTAATCTCTATGTACTAATAATAAAGTTGAACAGTATTGTTTGCTTGTTGAAACGCGCTAATTTCTGGAAGTAACGGTCGCATTTGATAATTATTTTTGCATTTCAAAGCCCAATTCTTGAGGAAGGCTATAGGCTATTTAACATCACTACCCTAGTAGTGATGTTAAATAGCCTATAGCCTTAGGAGTTAAAGGTCCTTACCCTTAGGAGCCGAGCAAAAATAAAAAATATTCAGAAATAACGCTACGCGAAAACGAAGTGCTAGCGCGGCCAGGCGATGCGATGCGATGGGGTTGGTCGGGGGAACAAGAAATTTCACGCGGAAGAAGTCATGGGCTAAAGCTAGTATGTAATAATGATTTTAGTAAACAGTAAAGCTACCTTTTGGCGGTAATAACCATAATAGGAATGAACCTGTTATGGTCAGACTGCAATAATAATTTACAGTCCAAACAGTCATTTTACCTCTGACAGCAGCAACCTAACAGCAATCTTATTATGACGAGCATAAAGATCACAATGATTTTGACAGACTCGTCACTGGCAGTAACCAACAGCAACCTTACGAGAATGAGAATAAAGATCACTTTGATTTGGACAGTGATGCAAAATCACAAGTAAAATAACTGCTGTACTATGTACTTGGTACCGACACGTAGGTAAAGCCGGTTCTGCTGCAGTCATAATAATTAGGGCCGGCGCCCACTGGCGGCATGGCACGGCAAGGGATTTTTATGCGACGAATAGAAATAGGTACATATAACTTAAATATGTATGACAATAAAATTGAAATTTCAATGATGATGCCAAAGGAGGTCGCGGCATGCCTAAGGAAACCGCGGCATCGATGCCGATGAAATTTCCATTTTAATGTCATACTTTTAAATTATATTTTCTACTAGCTGCGCCACGCGGTTTCACCCGCATAAGTTTCGATACCGTGGGAATATCGGGATAAAAAGTATCATATGTGTTAATACTGGTTATAAACTATCTGTATACCAAATTTCATCCAAATCCGTTTAGTAGTTTTTGCGTGAAAGGGTAACAAACATCCATCCACCTATCCATACAAACTCTCGCATTTATAATATTATGTAGTAGATTTCGTCGCATAAAAATCCTTTGCCGTTTATGCCGCCAGTCAGTGGGTCCTTATATTTTTGTTAGGTACCTATAGGCCATACCATGTTCTTGTTGTTTCGCTGCGACACTTGCTTTCAACACTAATTTCCTTTTTAACCGAGGAGGTTCTCAATTCGACGGTGTTTTTTTGTGTGTTTGTTACGCGATTAGTCCGCCAATTGTGGACCGATTTTCTTTTTATTTATCCTACTAGCTTCTGCCCGTGGCTTCGTCCACGTGAAGTTTCTTGTTCCCTCGCCCCACCCCGTCCCTGCCCGCGCTATTATTTCGTTTTCGCTTAGCGATCTTACTTTTTTCTTTTTGCTCGGCTCCTAGGGGTCATAGCGTGATACTCGTATATACATTATCAGCCTATAATGTTCCTACTGCTGGGATACAGGCCTCCTATTGTAAGAGGGAGTGGGCCGTAATCTACCACGCGGGCCGAGTACGGATTGGTAGATGTCACATGTTTTCGAATTTTTGGTTCTAGAACATGACGGCTTCCTCGCGATGTTTTCCTTTACCGTTTTGAGAGCAGTGGTGATGAAATAATTTACACAAAGTAAAGCGCCTGTGTGGGTTCGAGCTCACGACCTACAACTCGGTATTGGGGCCGTTAGCTCTGGGCCACCACTGCTCTCTAAAATAGCCTATATCCTTCCTCAAACTCTTTAGCTTTATTATTAGTACCTATATACTCCATTCGGAATAAGATTACACATTTAAAATCGATTGAACGGACTGTAAAAAAAGATTTCTTTAAGTGTCTAATCTTCTTATTCCGAATGGAGTATAGGTTACCTACTATTGGAATACATGGTCAAATTAAATGAGTTTGCGAAACTTCGCAGACGCGATGCGGTACCCATCACGACTGCGGAGCTTCACTAGCTAATTTAATTTAACCTTGTATTTTTGTCTGTAATATCTTTAAATGGTTTTAATTATTACCTAATAGTTTTAAAAGTATTTTGCCTTAGCGTTAACGAATAATCAAGTAATGGAAGATGTATGTATATGAATGAAGATGTGATGAAGTAACTTTTCACTTTCTGTTATTTGAAAACACAGTTTTGAAATGATTGTTAACATTTTTTTATTGAACCTCTTCATCTTCTTTAAAAATATAAAATAAAAACAACATCGAAAAGGAGATCTGCATAGCATTTTCAACCTTCCGGCAGGCTATCGTATCGAAAGTGACACATTTCGATAACCTGACTCGAATTGCCTTGCCCCCGACAGCAAACAGCTGTCGGAAGAATACCGGTCGTCTATTAGATATAATCTGACAAAATTTGCGGGTTTTGGACTTGTGAACAGCGTTTAGAGGACGATAACATTGATTGATGTTCAATACGGTACGGAAGGGTATCGAGCGGTTGTGGATAGCTATGCTGAATAGAAACCACTTACAAAATTAAATAGGTACACAATTTATTTTTCTGATTTCAAATATACAGGATATTAGTACTCTTAAACTTCTAATAAAAAAAATAATAAGGCAATTTGTAACATCAGGTATAAACATTTTAAATGTAAGAAATAACACAGAAAATAAAAAGAAATATATGGCAGTGGCGGTCACAAAATGAGGGAGCGAGACGTCCTTTACTAAATAGTCGCTGTCCTACTCCCACATATTAAGACCGCGACTGAGACAGCAGGGTAATTGCTAATTGCGTAACACACTAACCGTAGGAATGGCTTTCATTTTGACAGTTCAACAACATTAATTGCGTTATTATCTCTGTTGACCAGGCAAATGTTTCGAACATATGAAGCAATGGATTAGCAATATCCTTCAAAATGATTCAGATTGTGATTGATTGTGTGTTACGCAATTAGGGTGCAGGTCTTGGTGTTTACTATAATATCTGACTGCTATGATGACAGAATTTGAAAGCCAGGATAAAGTTAGTCAAGCCTCGCAGAGCGTTAATGACGCGTGATCATTGGCACGATTCAACAAGAGATCAAACATTTGTTCAATGAGCACACGGAGATTGTGAGTAGCATGGCTTTATGAATGAGAGTGAAAACCCAATAATATGATAAAACAAAAAAGAGATTTAAAAACTCTTTTTTAATGGGTAAAGGTGTGTCCTCACTATACAATACAACATGTTATAAAACATAGTCATATGACGTTTCTATAGAGAGATGAGCAATGTTAAGTAATGTGGATGTGTTATATAAAAAAAGTGTTATATAACATAATCTGGACGCACCCTTAGAGATCGATTTGTGACATTTGTCTTTTTTTTAGAATAGGAGTTTGACATTACACCTGTCAAATAACTACCTGGGTTTAAATAACGAACTTTATGGTAGTGTGACAGTTCTAAATATTCTTATCTCTTTCTTATTTTACCCGTTAGAAAGAGATGACAATATGTTTGTGCGTATACGACAAAATGTGGAACTTAGGCTAGGTTAAGATAATCTTGCGAAAAAGTGGTTTTCCCTTTACTACTTTAATTTCATTGATAATACTTTAAAAATTCAATGTCTCTTAGATTCCCACGACTATTTCAGGGTGATGCGCTAGGTAGTTTGCGAAATTTAATTTAATTTTCTTACGTTCTATGCAATTTTCAGGTCAGTGTCAGGCTGTATGTTAAGCAATACATGATTCGCGACAGTAACAAGTATGTATTTACAGAATTATAATCACTGAAATCATCAATACAGCCCTCTAAGTTCATAATAATCCTATTGAATGACTATTTGTCATCAACATACAAAATTTTAATTTCGCGGGCTACCTATCACCCCCCGTAAGACACATCAGGCGAAAAGCAAAAGAAGTAGGTAAAGGGTAAAAGGTTTTAAGCCTATTTGGCGATTCGTGTAAAAAAAAAGGGTGCAGAGCTGTATTAGTTATTTAAACATGTAGGAAATACATTAATAGGGAGCACAATCACCAATAACAATAAGAGGGGCCAGGCGAGAGTAACTTAAGCAGCGCCAAATACCAGTGGAAAATTTTACGTCGGCGGAAATAAGCTTATTGATTCGATCTTAAATTCCTCCACTCATATTGAGCGACGCAAATTACGCTTTCCTGACCTAACCCTAAAGGTGCATCCACACCGAAACTTCATTTTGTAGAGCAACATTTTACAACATGACAACATTAGGTAACTTTCTATAACTTGTAATATTTTTATAGCACTGTGTGACCTAAACCCGTACTTAAGTCACGCTTTTCTTTGACTTAAGTGTCCATTTTTACACAGAAAAGCGTGACTTAAGTGCGGGTTTAGGTCGCACGAGCTATAAAATAGTATACGATACGTGTGACTTAAGTAGTCTATTAATATACGACTAATTTCACGCCGTGCAATAATGGACTACTTTTAAGTCACACGTATCGTAATATATGTACTACTTGCTACCATTGTTGGACTAACACTTGCTAACGTTGCTACACAAAAAATAACTTCGATGTGGACACGCCTTAATGAAAACTACACAAGACAAATGTTTATCCAAAAATAGCATGGAATGTGGTGCCCTTGAAGCCGACGTTTCCCGTGGGTTCATCTTGGAATGTAATGTACATCCTGAAAGAAAGATTGTTATTAGACAATGTACCGTGAAATTTGTATTGTATAGAAGCAAGTTCTTCTAACTGCACAGACAGATGTGCTGCTGGGGAATTTGTTGCGCCACTTCCTCCCAGCGAAAGCACTAGGAAGTGGTGAAGGGCGGGCGTTTTGGGGGACTATCTTTTGTAATTTTGACGTTCGAAATGTGCTGATTCTCAGAGAGAGTTTGAATAAATGACTTTTGATTTTTATTTGTGACGTTAGTAGAATACTTTCTGAGTTTATTTTGGACATATGAATAGTTGCGCCCTGCGGTTTCACCCGCATAAGTCTCGATCCCGTGGGTGGGAATATCGGAATAAAAAGTTTCAAATTCAAATATTTTTATTTGTAGAACATAGGTAAACAAAGGGGATGTCTAAATTTATAAAAATGAACGCTGTCTTGCCATCAACGGCGTACAAATTTTTAATTAATAGTAGATAAATGGAAAATAAAAATAGACAAAAAAGTACTAAAATATTCAAAATTAATAAAATGTCAATAATTCCATAAATGTCATTAAATTACAATTAAAATGTCAAATCAATAAAATGTCATTAAATTACAATTTGTCATCCATGTACTCAATCACTGTATAGTAAGCTTTCTCGCCCAATAAATCAAGAAGAGCCCTTTTGAAATGGTGTATGCTGTCAAGATCTTTTATTGCAATGGGTAACTTATTACATAACTCGGGTGCCATTCCCAAAAAGCTCCTTGAGTATAGTGCAGTCTTGTGTGGAATAGCACATATCTCTCTATTGCGTCTTTTTGAACTTAGTGTTTGAAACAAGTGCAAGTTTGATTTTGCGAATACTGCTGTCTCGTAGATGTGCATACAAGGCAAAGTAAGGAGTTTGTATTTATTAAATAATGGCCTACAACTATCAGTCTTTTAAGCTTAAATACAGCACGTACACATCTCTTTTGAGCTTTGAAGGCAATGTTTTTATGCAAGACGTAATGTTGATGAAACATACGCTTTGTATGCTATCAAAACTACAGACTCATTTGATATTTTTGCAAGATTATGAAGCGCATAAGAATATTGGTTTAGTTTTGTACAAACGGTTTCCACATGGCATTTCTAATCTAGATGACTATCCAAGTAAAGTCCTAAAAATCTGACACTGTTGGTTTCAGGTATGTTTTGGTCTGCGTATTTGATATTTAAATTTAGTTGTTTTGTTCTTTGTTGGACCGTCATAACCTGTGTTTTTTTAAAGTTTTTTTTAATTTTATTCTTACGTAGGTAACCAGTTTGTAATGCAATGGATGGAATTATTTATTTCATTTTCATTTGATTCTAGTCTTTACACGGTATAATAATTGTACTGTCATCGGCAAACAGGACGGTCTGATTTCTCTTTATATTATTAATTTAGATAGACAGTCAGACCGACAACGGTGAAGGAAAACATCGCGAGGAAACCTAACCACCACGAATCACCACCACCGGGTCACCACCATCATCGGGTCTACCACGAATAGGGCATGCAAAACCGGAAAGTCATCAAAACCGGTTTTGAACATCGTTTTTTTGGGACCAAAACCGAAAACCGGAGCTAGGTCCGGTTTTAGCAAAAAAAATCGAATGTAGTATAATTTAAAAAGAAACACCATTTTTTTAAAATACCCCCTAAGTCTACAAATAAAACAAATTGTATGATACATTTCTTTTTAATCCAAACCATAATAATTGTACAGATAACAATGAACTTATAATAGTATAAAGATTAAATAACTGAGATCAAATCAACAACAAGTAAGTTTTTGGTATCTTTAATCCAAGCCCCTTTTTTTGAAGAGGTGTCGTAGGTCTTGGCTTTCTGTAAACAATCTAAAGGTACAGCCGTCTAATGCTGCCATTCGAGAGACGACCACCTCCATAGAATCGCTTGACTTAAAAAAGTCTGTCATTAGTTTTCGCTTCTTTGTTTCCATTACAAGTTGTTTTTCTTCCAAAACTCCTGGAGTATCAGCCGCCCGAGATGTTGATGGAGTAGAATCGGTTGAAGTTGAAGCTAAAGTACATTAAAAGACACAAAATATAATAAATTAATAACTAAGTAAATACTCACATTTTGTCCTAGCGTCGCAGGCGAGGGCGGCGGACACGCACTTGCACTCCCGGTAAGGGTATTACTGCAACAACGCAGGCACAGGCTGGCGGGTTACGGGTGCGGGGTGCGGGGGTAGTGGAGGGAGGCGTGTAAGTGGGTGGATGCAGGCTGTGTTCGGTTCGGATACATTTGATGCCTCAAAATTAATTATTTTTTGAGTGTTCGAAAAAAATGTTGATAAAAATCAAAATGTTAAATTGTTACTCAATAATGAGAAAACCGGAGCTGAGCTCCGGTTTTGGCTCTCAAAACCGGTTTTCAAAATTCGTTAAATTTTGGCCGATTTCCGGTTTTGCGCAAAACCGGAAAACCGGTTTTGCATGCCCTAACCACGAAGTGCAAAGTGCGAATGATCGGATCGGACTGACACATGGCCGAACCGAATATTATTGAATAATGCGAAAAATGTTCGGATCGGCTCAGTTGGGTCGGGGCCATAGTCAATATTCGAAAGAGAGAGATCGGGACCGACCGAACCAAATAGTAACTTCGTAGCAGGAAACGGCCGAACATTCGGCCGATACCACTTCGGAGTAGACCCCCGGGACTTATAGTTATTACTAGCTTCTGCCCGCGACTTCGTCCGACGACACACGACCCACTCCGTCGCATCGCATCGTCTGCCCGCGCTATTACTTCGTTTTCGCTCAGCGTTCTTTCCGACTTTTTTTTGTTTTTACTCGGCTCTGTAGGGCCTTAGCGCGATGTTAAGCGCGCGTGATGCTTGATGTGTGTGCCTTCCTCAAGTATTAGGTTACCAAATGCAAAAATAATTTTTGAAATCCGACTGGTAGTTCCAGAGATTAGCGCGTTCAAACAAACAAACTCTTCAGCTTTCTTATTAATATCGATTAGTATAGATAGAAAAGTCTGAAATCGCTAACCCGTTTTGAGCAAGCGTGGTGATTAATGCTCGTGCCATTTCTGTATGAGAAGAGGACTTTAGCTTGACCTGCTGGCGTCTGTACCGTTGATCAGTGGAAACTAAGAGGTCGCAATAGCAAATTGTTTTGTTAATTTGCGCCGGGGCATAGGATCAAATCACAGGTTAAGAAGAATTATTAATAAATTGATGATTTACGACGTATTGTTTGAGGATCGAAAGCCATGAGGCTCCATTGGCCATAATTATTTTTTTTGGGAGTGAGTATGCGGTAGAAAATTTTTGAGTATGAATGTCGATGGCTATAAAGAAAGAAAATACGTTTATTTGCAGCAAACATGCATAAAAAGAACACAAACACAAAAAAAAATAACAAGTTGGAGGCAAACATGCGTCACATCCACGCAAAACGGCCATCGCTCAGCATAATGCTAAGACCCTATACGAGACAGAGCCCCAGAGCTGGTTTTCAGCGACAGCAAGAGCAAGAGTAATAGGGGAAAACCAAGAACCGATGGATGGACGGTGTGAATGATGATATGGTTAGAAAGGGGGGGGGGTGACTACCGAGATGACGACTAATAGAGAAGTATGGATGAAAAAGACATGTTGAGCCGACCTCAAATAAATTGGTACAAGGGCAGGAGAATGATGAAGATATCCCGTGACGTATGTAGTTAGGGCTATCATTGCTAAGCCACGCCCCGGACACTACACACAATTCTTTTTTTATAATTTCTTACTACTTGTTCCTGTTAATAGGCAATTATATTATGCAAGCCGTGTGCCCGATAGGATTTTCCATCGGCAAAAATGACAAACTTTCATACCTAATCCCTGTAGGAGATAATTTTCAAAAAACCTTCCGTAGTGTCGTTTTAGTAGGAACTCTCATGTTTCGAGACCGAGCGGTTTTTTAGGCTATGTCGTATCTGTCAGTCAATGTAAGATTTTTATTAAGTAGATCGTTTGTATGGAGCACCGGTCCACTTGAGTTTGCTTACATAATCAGCCTATAGTGTTCCCACTGCTGGGACACAGGCCTCCTCTCTGTGGGAGGGAGTGGAGAGTAATCCACCACGCGGGCCCAGCGAGCTTTGGTAGATGTCACATGCCTTCGGATTTTTTGTTCTAGGATATGCCGGTTTCTTCACGTTTTGAGAGCAATAGCAAGGATGCCATTGCTCTCAAAACGTAAACACATAGGAATGTGTTAATCCTGGTTATAAACTATCTGTCTGCCAAATTTCATCCAAATCCGTTCGGTAGTTTTTGCGTGAAAGAGTTACAAACATCCATCCGTCCTTACAAACTTTCGCGTTTATAATATTAGTAGGATTACATACAACTGGCGAAATGGTACACCTCTGCCTAATCTTTCGTGGAAAACAGGCGTGGAGTTTTGTAATTATTGTGTCTAATCTGTCTGCTAATAGACTCATTTCCACACACTTCTAGTCAAGCCTATTGGTATCGATAGCCGTCTAGGTCATGAAAACTTGTTCATTTCGCGGTCGTGGCTTTTAGTGGCACTTTTGAATAACTTTGATAAAGCAAGTAGGTACATGTCGAGCCACGATAGCAAGGTACCTACACTACCTTGTAAATACTCTTAAGTAGCTTCTTTTAATAAATTACATCATTAAAAATAAAATATGTCATCATTAAAAATCAAAATCATCCTCTGAGGAATCTGTTTCTTCGATATTTGTAGCTGCAGCTGTGAAAGTTGAGGACTGCGGTTGATCGTGGATGCTAGTTCCTCATTAGTATTTAGTATTGCATCCACTCTCTTTTTACCTCATGAGGTATATTGGTGAAAGTAACAGGTCTGTTTTAAACGTTTTAATCCCCATTTAATATGTCAAACGTCATTGGTTTTAGTTGCATTCTAAGGGACTAACCACACTTATTCAGCGCTGTTCAGCAATGCGTACGTACGTACGCGGCCGTAAAGCTGAACGGATGCGTACGCATTCCATACAAAATCGATGTTTTCTATGGACAAAAGCTGAACAGAGCTGAATAAGTGTGGTTAGTCCCTAATGCAATTTTGTGTTTTTATAAGGCTCATGGAATTGACGGCGCCCGTTCACGAACATGACGCATGCATTCAGTTTTTTAAGTACTTGGAGTTACTCATAATATTGCACGTGAACAATGAGACCATTAGCTGACAATGTATATAAACATTGCTTCGGCCACAAGAGAAACTATTACCGATGGCCATGGGAATTATTTTGAAAATTATAACATTACAGAGCCCAGTGGCCAGTGGTCTAAAGGTAAGGTAAAGGCGGCGACTAAAGAGTAGTATTGTACATACTACAAAAAAACATAAAATCTAATCACCATCATCATGTGCCTTGCGTTTCCGGATTTTATATTTAAAAACATAAAATGTAATATATAACCGTTATAATTTATTATACCCTTTCATGCCTAAAAGACTAAACGGATTTCGATCAAATTTGGCAAGGAGATATATGGCATCCTGGGGAAGGACATAGGCTACATTCAATAATATAATAAAACTGAAGAGTTTCTTTGTTTGAACGCGCAATTTTACGCGGACGAGGTCGCGGCAAGAAGCTAGTAAGTAGAAATAGATGTAGAGGAGTAGGAGTAGTAGAGGTGGAAGTAGTAGTATTATGCCTTATTAGAAATATTTTCTTAGATAAAATTATTTGTAGGTAGTCCATAATCTCAACAGTAAAGACCGCTCTTAGCGATAAGACCGTCCATTGTAAAATGTATGTCTGTTATTTATATGGTGTACAGACGCCAGCAGGTCAAGCTACCCGAAACTGTCAAATTTTCCCATTCAACCTTGAACCTTAACGCTTTAGCGATAAAGTTGAAAATCTATTAAAGAAATTTGACAGATTGTAGTAACGTATTCTATTCTACACTCAACGGCACGGAATGTGGCCCAAACATAAACACACCGATAACAGGCGATTTTGATATCGCGGTTTGAGAATTTCGAGTGGCAGTTTGTCAGGAGATTTGTTTTTGTTAATTTAAGAGGGTAAGCAAAAAAATGAGTTCATTTTTTTAATTTCTGTGACACTTAACGTTAGTTCGTTACTGGAACGCATAAAACACGGGTCGTTAAAATTCAATATTCAAATTCTCGTGCATTTAATCTATATTGTTTTATTTTTTAATTAATTTGTAGTAATTTATGCTTCCAGAATTGAAAACACAATGCCTCTAACTTCAGCTTACGTTGCTCAAGCTGTGTTGCTTCGGAGTCAGGGGCGAACGCAGCGAGAGATTGCTGAAACTTTAAATGTACCGCGCACAACTCTCAGGTACGCCTTAACAAGGTACGACCAGACCGGCCTACTTCGGTTCGCTCGCGAACCCGCAAATTGGACTCACGAGCAGTGGAGTAAAGTTCTGTGGACTGACGAATGCAGAGTGGCCTGAAGAGCTCCAGATGGCCGCGAACGTGTGTGGAGAAGGCATGGGAAGAGGTTTCTGCCAATCACCACCAGGCAAACCGTTAGTTTCCAAGGTCGATCAGTTATGGTTTGGGGAGGGATCTGTTCAGACGCACGCACTGAGTTGGCAGTAGTTGCACGTCGTCTAACGGCAGTGCGATACATTGAAGAGATCCTCCTAGAACACATTTTACCATTCGTGGGATTCATCGGTAGCGAAGATTTCATCTTAATGCAAGATAATGCCCGACCTCACACAGCACGTTGCGTGGATGATTACCTGTCGGAGGTATTACAAAATTGGAGTGGCCGGCACGAAGCCCGAACATGAATCCCATAGTATATGTCTGGGACATGCTTAAAAGACGCATCCGATCCAGTCCCAACCCTCCAGAGACTATCAGTCAGTTGAAAACCGCTTTGGTTGCCACCTGGGAAGAAATACCCCATGTGGACATTAAAAACATAATCCACAGCATGCCTGATCGCATGCAGGCGGTCATCAGGGCCAGAGGTGGAAATACCCGCTATTAATTTTAAGTCATCATCATCATCATCATATCAGCCGCACGACACCCACTGCTGGGTATAGGCCTCCCCTAAGGATCTCCACGACGATCGGTCCTGCGCTGCCTGCATCCACTGGCTTCCCGCGACCTTCACCAGATCGTCGGTCCACCTTGTCGGGGGCCTACCACCTGAGCGTCGTCCGGTGCGCGGTCGCCATTCCAGAACCTTTCCGCCCCAACGGCCATCGGTTCTTCTCGCTATGTGTCCCGCCCATTGCCACTTCAGCTGAGCAATCCTTCGAGCGATGTCGGTTACTTTAGTTCTCCTGCGGATCTCCTCGTTTCTGATTCGATCACGCAGGGAAACGCCGAGCATGGCTCTCTCCATTGCACGCTGGGTGACCTTGAGCCTTCTTATGAGACCCATAGTTAGCGACCATGTTTCACTGCCGTAAGTCATCACTGGCAACACACACTGTTCATAGACTTTTGTCTTGAGACACTGAGGTAAGTCGGACGCGAAGATTTTTCGAAGCTTCCCGAATGCTGCCCACCCTAGGACCTACCTAGCTGGACTGCCTGTCCTAGGTATACGTAATGGTCAACAACTTCAAGTGTAGTGTTCCCAACATGAACTGGAGAGGGTACAACATGGGCGTTTGACATAATTTTTGTCTTATCCATGTTCATCCTAAGACCCACTCTTTGGGAAGCACTACGGAGATCTTCGAGCATTGTGTTCAGGTCTTCCATGGTCTCAGCCATAAGGACTATATCATCGGCAAACCGAAGGTGTGTTAGGTACTGGCCATTAATGTTGATGCCGAGTCCTTTCCAGTCCAAGAGCTTAAAGATATCCTCCAACGCAGCTGTGAACAGTTTCGGAGAAATAACGTCTCCCTGTCTCACACCACGCTGCAGTTGGATAGGATTTGTGTTCTGGTTCTGTACTCGGATCGTCATGGTGGCATTTTGGTATAAGTACCTCAACACTTCGATATACCTATAGTCCACTTGGCACCTTTGGAGAGACTGCAGTACCGCCCAGGTTTCAATCGAATCAAAGGCTTTCTCATAGTCCACGAACGCCAAGCAAAGTGGCTGATTATACTCCTCAGTCTTCTGTATAACCTGCCGCAGCGTATGGATGTGGTCTATGGTGCTAAAGCCTTTTCGGAATCCGGCTTGTTCGGGAGGTTGGAAGTCGTCGAACTTGCGAGCGAGACGATTCGTAAGGACTCTCGAAAACAACTTATAGACATGACTCAGAAGCGAGATGGGTCTATAGTTCTTTAAGAGGGATTTGTCACCCTTTTTAAAGAACAAGATCACCCCACTTATGTTCCATGTCTTTGGCGTTCTGCCCTAATTTTAAGTACCAAAGCTTTATTTTGTAAATTTCACTCGAAAACATTTTCTAAAACTTTTGAGCTTAATGTCTTTTTTGTAATTTTATATGATTTTAATAATGTTAACTCACTTTTTTGTTAATTAATCATTCGCATTTAAAATTCGAATAAACATTTAAGTTTTAAAACAAAAAAAAACCCTGTTTCGCGTTTCATTTTGATAATAAACCACATAACGCGCTTGGGCCACATTCCGTGCCGCTGAGTGTATATGTACCTACTTACATATACCACGATACCTACGCGACCACGTTTACTCAATAATAAAAAAAAGAAATAACAAATCATGTTTTGTATAAACTTCGCTCCGGTCCAGCATTCTTATCAACACATCTCATCTCGAATTAAATATGTTACATAAACTATTATTTAGGTAACATATTTATTTGAGATAATGTTTATAAAATACTAAGTTTGGAACGGGCTGATGGTGTAAGCGTAATTTTTTTCCTTCCCACCGCGTTATGCTGTTAGTCTTTCAATTCCTGTAGCATTAATCAATTTCTGGAATTTTATTTCGTAAAAAGATTTGGGGTCAGCCATAAATTACGTCACCCGTTAAAGGGAGAGGGGGGAGGACAACAAAATGTGACATGTTGTGACAAGGGGTACTAGTAATTAATAATATATCTTACTTCAACTTTTACTAACTTCAATTCTATCAATTTTATTGTTACATTTAATTATAAAATGGCTAAATATGTGACACTACATCACACAGACAAATATGACCACGCGTGTTGTGTTCGAGCCATTATTAGTCCAGTGACACGAGATGGAGCTATACATGTCACATAGCACCATCCCTTTTCCACAAAAGAACTGTAAGCCTCATTCGGGATGCATACTTCAGTATAGTCTTTCTATGCCCAGTTACTGCAACTCAACTCACTCAACGGTTCAACGCTAACATTAGAAAAGCGCTGAGCGAATAAAGCTTAACGAGCCTCAGAGAAATTCATCATCTTATGTTAGTTCAAGGTCCAAGCTCGAGGTTTGCCAGCGAGCCATGGAGCGCAGTATCCTGGGGGTTCGAATTTCTGACCGTATAAGGAACACAATACTGCGCGCCAAAACCAAGATAACAGACGTTACCCAGAAAGCCGCTAAACTTAAGTGGGACTTGGCCGGACATGTCCAACCTCCGATTGGGTCCCACTAAACGCACGACGCCATCGCGGCAGGCCGAGACGAAGATGGCGGGACGAGCTTGACTCATACCGTAGGGACTGGCCAACTCGCAAAAGACAGAATGGTGTGGGAAAAGCTCCCTTCTCCAAACAACTCTGTCTTATGCGAGGGAGGGCTTTGCCCTGTAGTGGGACAATACTAGGCTATTAGATTAGATGTTGGTTCTGCGAGATGTTTTTATAGATTAAGCACATTAACATCATCTATAATGCTAACAAGGGTGGTCGCTGCAACCTATAAATACAAGATATATTATTAAGTTATCTCAGCTTAGGTATTGGCTGCAACTCTAACATGCAACTTTACCTACCTTAATGCCTATTTTTATTGTAAACTACATATATTTTACCGCGCTTGAGGGTGCAATCTTTAACTGAAGCGTCTAATTTCAAAACCCGCTAAAACGATTTTTCCGTTTATTCCCGTTGTCCCCGTATGCCATATCCCCGTCACGGGGACAGCGGGGCGTGATTAAATTTATTTCCCGTTGTCCCCATAACGTACATTCCTACATACAATAGAGGGGATCTGGTCACAGTTCTAATCTTTTTTTTTTCGCTGAGAAATGCTTTATGCACCTCCGCTCGTGGGGGACAAGTCGGGGTATCGGGGTATGTGGGACTCCTGTCGAAACCGCACCGACAGTATACCCACTAAAACTCAGCGGTGTTGCCGCATCGCGGTGATGGGAGGGCCGTGGGAAACCGGCTCAGCCTTTACTTCCACAACCCTCCCGGCGCATGCCCCCCTGGCTGGGGGGCTACGGGAATGGCCGGGAACACCTGGCAATTCCCGTCCGACACTGGTGGAGGCCTGTGCAATACAGGCAAGGGTGCCCCCGCACCCGTTGCCTGCTGGCCTCCACCTGGGAGGAGTCGGAGATGACTGTCAAACTGACGTCTTCTTCGACCCCTCCTCCGCCTTCGGAGCGCCGCCGCGTGAGGATTGTCCTCCCGCGCGCGCTCGGCCGTCTCCTTCTGGGACCGTTCAGTTCAGTTCTAACCTAACCTAACTCAGATGATTCATTAACGGGGAAAGTGTACGGGGATAACAGGAAGTATTTTTAAATATTTAATTGAAGTACGCTGTCCCCGTAGGACGGAGACACGGCGTACGGGGACAACGGGAAGTAACTGATTTTTCCTTGTGAGCTTTCTGTCTTTTGCAAGTTTTCTCAATTCTGTACTAAGTGACAAACTCTGTTCCAAGCAAATTCCTCTATAACAGTACTAAATTGCGCCTCCAACCCAACTCCGCCATAAATGGCAATAGTTTGGAGGGCCAATGGCAACGTGTAATTTTGTTGGGCAGCAAGGAGTGCGATAACATATTATTTAATTTTAAAATCATCAAGTGGATTTTGAAATTATACTCTGTCCACTAGTTTGACCGTTTTTTGACAGATTGAACTAGTGAGCGATTATATATTTTTTGTCAAAACTGATACACATACGGTATTTTAATGACCGTAAGAAGCCATAAATAAGATAATTCAATAAGATAAGGTAGTTTATATATTTATTTTATTACGCATTTTAAAGTTAACTTTTACGTAATCTGGAATATGTATGTTCTAAGACAGCCGTCAAAAAACGGTTAACCTAATGGACATGTCGATATATTATAGGCGCTTTAACTAACGATGACCATTAATAGAGACGTATGGAAGAAAAATACATGTTGCGCCGAACTCAAAGAAATTGGGAAAAGGGCAGGAGAATGGTAATGATGATGAATAGTTTTTGAACCCTTAAGACCCAATACATTACCTATCATTCTTGACCCCAAGCTCTTGTTCCACCAGCTCGAACAGTATTTTGGCATGTTTTTTGTTCTGTTCCACTCCGAGTGACCCGATTGACATGAGGTTGGCAACAGCGCACGGCTCTGTTGTGCCACCGAAGCTCATTAGGACATCAGGTATGACGGACACCACGCAGTACTGAAAAGATAGGGGTTATAAATAACAAACATACATACACATACATTTAAGTTGGTGCCAACAATCATTAGTTTTACTGTGCACTACATAATTTAGTATATTAATTTCTGTCATATTTTGCATATTTAGATAACATAATAATTATAAGACCTGCGTATCCCGAAGGAGTAGACAAAGGTGTGTTTACACCTTTATTTGGCAATTTATTTATAAGTCTTTGTGTAAAAGGGGAAATAACTGCTTTAACCAGACAGAGATCCAAACTATAGACTGCCACTGAGATACTTCTAATGGAAATCTCCATTCAAATTAAAACTTTTTGATTTAACATATTGTTTTATTTTAAGAATAAGTAACTACTTTTTTTATAATAAATAAATCCCTTTAATTTTTTTTTTTACTTAAGACCATGTTATATATTTAGCTATCAAAATAATTACTTAGATCAGTTAGATTTAAGCATTTATTTTGATAGTATGGTACTAAGGGAATATGTAGATCCTGGGACATAGCTGGCAAAATGAGTGTGCGTCTGCCTAACCCTTCGCGGAATACAAGCGCGATGTTTCGTACTGTAAATAGATCAGTGAAATCAAAATACCTGTTCTGGTTTCCCAAGAGCCTTCGCTAACACCGGCACGGCTTTTAACATAAAATCTTGAGGAATTTTGCTCCTAGGCACATTAGTTTCGATTTTGAAGTGAGGCATTCTGGCCTTATTTACTTAGAGCTTCAGATTCAATTTCAAGCGGTGTGATTTCACCTAATCGCAATCGGAAAATATAGACGAGATTCTGCCGGGCGAACGTTTTTGTGATTAAAAATAATTCAGTCAGAGAGACAGAAACTAGACCGACTCAATGTCAAGCAATGTCACTCTTAAATGTCATTACTGTCAACTATAATGCATTTTTTATCGGTAGATGGCCCTAGTGAAGTTAGAAGCACAGCGAGAACCATGCAAGAGTAGAGCACTAAAATAATTTAAAAAGAATCATAATTATCTTCGGGCGTGAATTGTGTATCAATCCAGTGTCGACTGTGTTGAGTAGTTAGTTTTGATGTGACAACAATTAGGAGTTTTCCAATTAGATTTAGATTAGATTGTACCACTTTTTATGTTCACTAAATGGCCTAATAATCATAAATTACTTTGTTCATAATAGTATTTTAAATAAATTATCCATCGTTCACTAAAAATAATATCACCAAATGAAACATTTTGATGTTAAAAGTAGTACAAAATATATAACTGGAACGCAGAAACTGTTTATGGTTGGTGAATTCCGGTTAATATCATAGGTGTTAGTGTTGTAGTCTTGACCTTAGATCCCATTAGTATCGATGATAATAATGATTATTATTATTATTATTTTAATTAAGACGTAGGTATGCGTGGGTATGTTGTTTTAATGATGCGATGGTACCTACCAAAAAGGTTTTTCCATCAAAAATTTAAAAAAAACTTTTCACATAAATGGATCATAATCTAATCTTTTAATAACATGCATTGTTTATTTCGCATCCATATGTTATATTTGTTTATTTATTTTTTTGTTTATATAGCATACGGTTATGCCATAAAAATATGGGCACTTACAAAACATTACGGAAATAAACAATACTGTCAAAAATCTATGGAACGAAGTATGACAGTAACAAGCAAAATGGATCGAATGAAATGAAGATCTAAGAGATGAAACAAAGTAACAAAAATCTTGACCAGAATTGGGCTTATTTGGCGCAGCCGTGAGGCACACAATACTATTTTAGGTTTAGTTGTTTTGTGCTTTACTTAGCCTGGGTCAAATAAACTTTTTTTCTTTTTTTTCTTAATTGATCAACAAAAATGGAGATGGACTGGACACATGATGAGAGCAAAACAGGAAAAATGGTCTAAATTAATAACTAATTGATATCCCAGAAATAGTAAACGGAAAAGAGGATAAAACAACAAAGGAGATGGGAGGACGAAAAAAGTCCATCAAGACAATGAGTTGGTAATTAATGAATCCATGAAATCAATCCATAGAGTTTCTTACCCGTTCTTCTCCATAGTAATCTACTACACTTTGGAATGGGCTACTACGAGTAGCTTCATCTTTATGACGGACCGACTCCTTGAGAATTTAAAAGAGCCTGTGTTAGTTTAATTGAAATAAATGATTTGTTGTTTTGTTGTTCAACTTTGTCCTTATATTTTGTCTTTCAAAATCTATAACTAAATACCTAAACAAATAAGAGAATTGCCAATAAATTATTTCAAAAAGATACTTAAGAAATGGCTCGATAATAATAAGCTCTACACTATAAATATATTCTTCAATTAAGCAAAGTTCCAAATATGATCTCACACTAGTGAGATCATAATTGGAACTTTGCTTAATTGACGGCTTTCAGCAGAAATAAAATGATGACTACATCATTTCATTTCTGCTGAAAGCCGTCCACTGCTGGACATAGGCCTCCCCCAAGCACCTCTACTTCGACCGGTTCTGTGCTTCTCGCATCCAACGGGTTTCTGCGGCTTTTACAAGGTCATCGGTCCACCTTGTGTCCACGGTTATAATAGTTAGTGACAATACTAATAAGGCACCTGTGTACCAACGATCTCGATTGGAGGTCCGATCTGAAGTATCGTTCTGAGCCAAGTTCTCTTGCGACTCGCGCTTTTATAACTTTAAAATCGACACTCGTCCAACCGATTCCGTTCACATGACTTGTGACGTCACTGCGTTCACCGGCATTACAAAAATCAATTGAGCGTCTGAACCAATAAACAGTCAAAGATGCGACATATAATTTAATTTTAAGTGATTTTTTCAGTTTTTTCCGACTTATAGTAATTGAAGTGTTTTTGTTAATCATTTTATTTTAAAGTATTTATTGCATTCTGAAAGAAGTAAGCAAAATATTTGAAATGGTTTATATTTAAGGCCTTTTTAGTACATAAGCCAGCACATCAAGCTACTACAATCTGTCAAATTTATTTAATAGATTTTCAACTTTGTTGCTAAAGCATCAAGGTTCAAGGTTGAGTGGGAAAATTTGACAGTTTCGGGTAGCTTGACCTGCTGGCGTCTGTACTATATTTTAAGCAAAATAAAGATATTTTGTTCTAAGCCACTAACTTATCCTCCGGTCACTTTGAATGAGTTAGTCGATATTATTCATCGATACGTTCACATCGCTATAGTTAAATTATGTTTGGAGTTGTGACTTGTCTATGCCCCTATTGCATTTTCGTATACTTTGTGCGGTAGTGATAACGAACAAACAACACGTATTTGTGTTGCATCCGGCCATATTTATAACGTGTAGTGCTTTGTTTTACCCAGTCTCAGCCAGCAGTGTTAACGGGTTGAAAGGGTGTCAGTAATCGTTGGATTGAGTATTTGTTGAATTTGTTACTAAAGTTGACCGCAAATACGTAAAAAGTTTAAACATGGGGGCCGAACAATCTAATGAAAATAGAAGATCTCAACAAGCGCCACCGTAAGTGTTTTTGTTTATTTATTTCTTCAGGTATTTTGAGGCATTATTATTATGCATTTATTTTGCGATAATATTTTTTTTTTAAGTTGGTACCTACATGCTTGTCGAAAGCATTGCATGTAATGGCCGTTCTTATTGAATGATTCATACCTACCTACCAAGATGTTATATTTGCTTTGTTATTATTCTGCATACATCCACTTATTACAAATAGGTAATGTTCTAAGTACATTTTAAATACGTACAGTCGCTTGGCAGCATTATCTGACCCACCCTAAAAACAAACGAATTTGGACCCTCTGCCTGTAACATTAAGGTTTATTCAATTTATATGAGCTTATCAGACATTAGTGCCCGAGGACTCAATACAATACAGACATGCAAATTTGATCTTTAACACGTAACGTTAAGGTAAACCCACCCAACATTGTCGGAGCCACAGGCATTAATCATGTATCGTATTGTTAAGCTATTTTAATCATTATCTCGTTGACATTAAAGTTGAAAAGCTTTTATGTCACACTACATAATTAGAACCCAATCTTTAATTTCGCGTATTCCCAACAAGTTCTTGTGGCTTAGCGGTTTGATGCTGGATTGGCGACGAACAACATGTGGGTTCGAAAACACAGTCCACCTATTATCAGTTTCTTTTTTAATTTGTTTTCATTTCTACAATATTGCCTGCATTATAAAAGAACGACAAATATGAGTTACGCCTAATAACTTATCTTGTAAACAGGTGGGGTTCACAGAATTTATATTTACCAAGAATGGGTGGATACGAAGTAAAACATATATTTGCTTCGTGAGGTAGATAATAAATTCATCTAAGTGACAAAAGTTACATTACTCTTATAGCAGTGACTGCACACACATTTGTAAATCGTTTCACATAACTCGTTAAGTATTTTTAAGCAATTTGGTGTAAAAAAGCATCATGTCGCAACTTAATGACTATACTAAACATAAAATCATATTTTTACATGAGCAGAATGTTGGAATTAGAGAGATTGGTCGTCGACTTAATATAGCAGTAAGTGTTTTTTTATACCTATTTTATTTTATTGATTGGCTATTTTACCACTACATTCACTCCTTACAAGTTACATACACGGTTCCTAAAATGTTTTTTTTTTGTTTTAGAGAAATACGGTCAGACTATGGCTAAGACGTTATGGAGACAATGGAGATATTCAGCGTATTCGTCCAGGAGCAAAAGCCATTAAGTATAGTCCCGAATTCGAACGCCACCGGGCTATTGTTTCAAGCCATGTTGAAAATCCATTTTTGCCCATTCGTGTAACCGCAATAAACCACAATATTTCAGTGGAAACAGTGAGAAGGCATTTACACGCCGCTGGGATAAGGAATTACAAACCGGCACAGAAAATTGAAACCCTATAGAAAATCTATGGGGTCAAATGGTTTTAAATTGGGACACAACGGAAGTGCGAAACAAACACAACTTGGTTGAGATCGTGACATCGACTTGGGAGCACATGAGAGGCAAAGATTTGTGTTGGAATATGGTGCACGGTATGCGTAGCCGCTTAGAGCAAATTATAGCAGGGGACGGTGCGCCACTCCGCTACTAATTATGTAATCTAGTAGGTATTTTTAAACACACCATGTAAGTAAGTGCTCAATGGATTGATTGTTAAACCATTAAAATGTTGCAGATTATGTGGTGATGTTATTGTTATAAATAGATTTTTTCTATTTAAATATCATGTTTATTCACTACATATAGGCAGCTATAAATCTGTAAAGCATTTCACAGATGAATTCATTTTCTCGATAACAAACTTTTAAGCATAAGCACGCCTTTTTTAATGTTTATAAATGGTTAGATTTGATTATGGCATACTAATATAAAATGTCTATTAATTTGGAAATATATGAGCATTTACTTACTTTATCTTACCTAAGTGTTTTAATGAAATAATAAACATTTTAAACTTGCAATTGTCTAGTTTTATTCCTATACAAAGACTAGACCCTACGTCGTCCATTAAAGAAATTTAAAAAAGTGTAATAAAATAATAAAAAAATAAACAGCTGAGCAAAAAGATCTATTTAGGTTAAACTTGGTTTCGAACGTAGATAACGATGAACACCGCACTACCATAATGAACACAAGACCAACTCAACTCTTATAAGCCGCATTGAAATTTGATCTTAGTTGTAATGCTAGACACATATTCTAAAGAATTTGAACCATATAGTATAGTTTGTAAAGTTTATTCTTGCACAGCACAAGCAGCCAATCTTCTCCTCGTGCAAATAGATTATTTTGTATTTTAAATAATCACTCCATTGAGACATGATAATAAAAAAACTACCTATAAAATAAAAAATAAAAAATTGTAAAGAGACGTTGTTTTTGCAATTCAGTAAGGCAAGGTAAAACATGTTTGCGCGTAGTCTCTGCATACCCTTAGTAGCATTTGAATACCAGTTTTATAATGAATACGAAAATTTATTTTTCAACTACCCACTTATTACAAGTTATGCGAAAATATTACCATTTTAGAAAGTTTATATTTGAAGATTATCCGTCTATAGTTCTTTACAATAATACATGAAATAGTTTTGGAATACATTCTAAATTGAAAGCAAAACAATATCTTCGTCGCAGGATTTGATCTCGCAACTTGTATTTCTCAGTCTCATACACAGACCACGAGACCAGAATTACTTGAACGCAACCATTAAAATAAGCTATTACACTAATTATATTATAACAAGTAGTTATAACATATAACCTAATGGTAACGTTATAAAGTTCAAATTTGCATGTCTGTGTTATTATTGTATTGCTTCGACGAGTTCTTGAGCACTTGTCTGATAAGCTCATATTAATTGAATAAACCTTAATGTTACAGACAGAGGGTCCAAATTCGTTTGTTTTTAGGGTGGGTCAGATAATTCTGCCAAGCGACTGTACCTACCTAAGTAAATGATTGTAGAATTAAATTCTATACAGAACATAGTTTGTTTTTTAAGTTTATCTTAGATACAGAATCAGTGTTTAAGATTGAGATGCGATAGTTCATAAACATCATAATGGCGTCACTCATGATTGTCATAAAAAATAAAAGTAGGTTCCTACCTACTTATTAAAACATAGTACAATAGGGACGGCGCGGAGTGCAGCTTACAAAACTTAAGTCACACTTATCGTATACTATTCTATAGCTCGTGTGACCTAAACCCGCACTTAAGTCACGCTTTTCTGTGTAAAAATTAACTAAGTACGAGTACATAAGTCACACAAAAGCGTGCGGGTTTAGGTCACACAGTGCTACAGTGCTGGAGTACTGGAGTTAACACTTTTTCGATCTATGGTCAAAGCCCTTGAGCTTAATAAGGGTGCGTTTCCACTGAGGCGGCGACGAGCGCCCTACAAGGTACAGACGCCAGCAGGTCAAGCTACCCGAAACTGTCAAATTTTCCCAATCAACCTTGAACCTTAATGCTTTAGCGATAAAGTTGAAAATCTATTAAAGAAATTTGACAGATTGTAGTACTTGATGTGCTGGCGTCTGTACTTACTTGACTCTGACGATCAACCAAACCATTCGTGAGCTTATCGGAAGTATAATAATAAAATTATCAAGGCTCCCGCAGAGAGGCGCGACGCTACGATGCGACGGATTTATTCTGTTAGATAGAACGATTTCTATGAAGTTTTCATAAAAATATTATTCTACTAGGGTGCATTCCGAATTATGCTATAATCGCTCACAGCGCTCACATCAATAATTGACGTTCCAATTTCGATTATTATCACAGCTGAGAGGTGTCAACAATTCGGAACGCTCGTGAACGCGCTCACAGTGCTCGCTCAACATCAAAACTATATTCAGTTGAATACTCATGGTTGGATTCTGTAATCCAACCATAAGTATTCAAGTGAATATAGTTTAGAAATTTGTGGTTTATACACAAAGGAATACTGTTATTCCTTTGTGTATAAACCACAAATTTCTTCTTCCTTGGTTAGGTGGCGACTGTAGACAGAAGCACAATTTCAAAAATGCCACAACTCAAAACAAAACGGCACAACTGTCATTTTTGACAGCGATCACGGTGATATTAATTTTGGGGCATGGCTGGTGTTATCGCAAATGTAATGACATCATCTATATTCACACTCAAATCGATTACAGCGCAATTCGAAACGTAACCAAAGGTCATGCATGCTCTGCAGGACCTACTTGACTTGGACGATCAACGAACACATTCTTGAGCTTATCGGAACTATAATAATAAAGTTATTAACGTCTTCCACGAGCTTATGTAACACGATTCGAATGAAGTTAAAAACCTCTGTGTCCGCACGGCGGCGGCGATCCAAATTATACCTACATAACCAGTATAAGCTGACTTCTGATTGTACGAAAAATATATAATTGAATATGTTTTTCGTACGGACGCCAGCACATCAAGCTACTACAATCTGTCAAATTTCTTTAATAGATTTTCAACTTTATCGCTAAAGCATTAAGGTTCAAGGTTGATTGGGAAAATTTGACAGTTTCGGGTAGCTTGACCTGCTGGCGTCTGTACAATCAGAAGTCTCCTCATCCTCATATGAGAAGCTGACCTCGCATTGGCGAGGTCAGCTAAAACTGGAAATTATATTGATGTGACGCCGTGCGTACAATACGGCCGAAGAATCTTGCCGGACTGCCGCGCCGGTCTGAATAATATAGGCTCTCCGAACTTTCTCGCATGTCCTTTCATACAAATTTGTGCGCTTTATTATTAGTACTTATAGAGTTATAGATTACAATTAGCAGTCTCAATCATTTGCCGAAAATGTGTTACGCTATTAGGATGCCGCCCCTGCATCGCACGAAAAATTACTTTACAAAACATCGAGATTTTTTTATTATACCTAATATGTAACCTGGATAACTACCTACTACTTAATTTATTTAATACACACAAACCTCTCGGAAGAATAAATTATCTAAATGATTGTGCAAACGGCATCAAAATCCGTTGCGTAGTTACGAACAACGCGGTCACACAGATGACAGACTGACACGAAAAGCGACTAAACTAAACTTATTTAACCCTAGAGTACTAATATAAATTTATTACTGCTTAATACTAATTATCGCCTGGGAGGCTACTTTATAAATAAAGCAAAATTTTAGTACTAAAGTTTTATTAAAATGTAACAAAATTTATAACAAAATAACAGGCATACCTCTGCCTTTATGAAATGCAAAAAAATATATATCTGAGAAACTCTTATTTGTCTTAAAATCAGCCTTACACATAATACTTAACTTTCTAACACAGCCTTAAGGGATATTTTTATTAAAAAAAAAATGTTGACATTGGACCACTGTTTTGGTATAAAAACTACAATATAATATATAAAGTATGAAAAACATAACAAAAAACTATTCTAATCATCACATGGCTTACTGCAGACTAAGTCGAACTCAGACTTCTATTTTTTATCACACGAATAGCAGTTAGGAGATCGATGTTCCAAACAATATTTTTTTTTACATTTAGCACAGTAATAAACACTCATGCGTCTTTTTTTAGCGGGGCAATAACTGCACATACTGCGCTTGCCTTTTTTTATACTTGGTTCTTCATTATTTTCTGTAGTTTCAGTGTTTATCACCTCATGTATAGCATCTCTAACTCGTTTCCTCAGTTTTGGTCTTTCTTCAGCTCGTTTTGCACACCACGGCCGACACAATTCATCGCTTAGTTCTTTCATGAAATCTCTTCTATTCATTGGCTTAGCCCCGCAAGATTTCGAATTAGATATATGCAATATATAGCTATTCAGTACACCCATGTTTATCATTCCATAAAAGAAGCAAAGCGGCCAACGTCTAGTTTTGCGATTACAACTCAAGTGACCACACATTTGGTCAAATGTATCTACAGCACCTTTAGTTTTATTGTAAGACAATATGATTGCAGGTTTTTTCGTTACAGGATCAACAGTTGGTTCATCATGCATCGTAGATAACAATAGTACTGTTTTTTGAGGCTTAGGTTTATGACTAACTAGTGTCAATTTATCGTGAAAACCAAACATAGATGTGCCTACACGGCGTGATGGGTCATGCTTGAACTCGGCTGGTATTTCTTTTTTATTGGCTTTGATAGTTCCCAGAAATGTTAATTTGTATGGATCTTCGAGAAGTTGTTCTGCTAGAGGCACAGACGTAAACCAATTATCTGCAGTGATGTTACGATTACTCCCATAAATTGTCTTTGTAAGCAGTTTGCAATAATGAGTACCTAGAGGTTCGGTAGGGGTGATTTCTCCGGTTTTTCCTAAGTATGGACAAGCATCAAACATGTATTTACTGTTGACATCACAAGCTAAAATTATCTTCAATCCATACTTTGCGGGTTTATTTGGTATGTACATTCGAAATGGACATCGCCCTCTGAACGCCAGTAACTGTTCATCAATCGTTACATACGAGCCTGGTTTATAAAGGTCTCGACATCTCTGTATAAAAATCTCCCAGATGTTTCGAATTGGTGCAAATTTGTCATGTTTTTTTCTATCTTCACGAGTCCTACGATCATCAAAATGGAGACAACGCAAAAGGAACTCAAAACGATCTAAACTCATTGCAGCTATATATTTTGATCCGCAAAGTACAGGATCAAAAAGTTCTTTCGTTGGTAAATCGTTATTGCCCATAGCGCCACTAAAAATTATAAGTCCGAGAAGAGCCTGAAGTTCTGCTTGTCTAGTCGGTGCAATAGTCGAGCTTTGCTGTTTATATTTGCTGGCTTTGACTGAAATATCTTCATTGGTGCGTAGGAGTATTTCATCCCACATGTCAGGAGTAAAAAACTTTTCAAAGCATTCTAAAGGTTTTATGACATTCCTTCCATCTAGTTTTGGACCAGGAAAAATGTGGACTATGTTCCTGGCAACAGTTCTATTAGACCTTGGTCTACCAGAATCTCTAGCCCAAATATAGCTGTTCTTACCTCTCACAACAGGCGTAGAAGGCAAAACAATGAGCTCCTCCGTCGTCTGTGTTTCTGAAGTAGGTGATGTTTGTGGATTTGGTAAAGTGCTTCCGGATGATGACGGTATTGGGGAGCTTCGGTCTTGAGGATCAGGGTCATCTAGCATAATACTTTGTAACTCATTTTCGATTCGGTATGGAACAAAAGTGGGATCAACCACACTGTCATCAGAATCGTAATCCGCGACTTCTAAATTATCCTCGGTCTCACTATCAGAGGTGTCATCTTCCAAGTAATTTGCTATCTGCTGCTCGTTGAGATCCATCTATGAAATAAAACATGTATTTTATATCTTATAATAGTGAGTAAACAAAGAAAAAACTCAAAAATGTAAATTAAGTCAATAGTAAAAAACCTACCTTTAATACTAATGATCGCCTCCCAGGCGATCACGTAGGCAATATCTCGGGAACGCTGTATCCCCGCCGAGCGCGCAAGCTCTCCCCGCCGCGTCGTGGGCTACACTGAGTTGGCGCGAAAGCACGGCGCGACACGTCCCCGCAATTTCAAAATAACCAGAAAAAACCGACCGCGGGCGGCCTCTCAGGCGATGATTAGTACTCTAGGGTTAAGTAAGTATACTAATATTATAAAGAGGTAAAAGGACATCATTAATTTCGTACCCAAAAATTAAAGTGCCGGCATTGATGTATTAAATACAGGGCCAGAAAAAAGAAAGTACTGTTTTCATATGGGAAATTACCTCTTGAGCATTTTTTACTATTACAACGAAAGTCTAAAACTTCAGCATAATTGTGTAACACATTTTCGGCAAATGATTGAGATTAATTGGTTTCGTTTCGATCGCTTTTTGTTTCATTTTACGATTTTCGTGTTGCGTAACTCCACTATCATGTAATAGCAACAGCTGTTGGTTTGAAACGCTAAAGAGTGAACGAGAAGATTTATAAGGTATATAAAAGATGGAGATAGATTGGTCAGTAGTGTGTAGTGTGTGGGTGAGGAAGTCAAAATTAGAACTTTATTTTTAAAAGCATTCGAACGGTAGGTACGCGTCAGGGGATTCCCATAAAATTGAAAATGATTAACTATAAATACCTTCTACTCTAAGTCCTATGTTACGGGTACAAGGTTTGAATTTCAATAAAAAGCTAATCAATCGCACTTGCACGTTATTCGGTGAATCCCCGAAACTTATAGTTTTTTAGTTATTAGAGAAAGGGAGGAAGAGTCGCTATTAAAAAATAATACCACCTAAATATAGCTGTAGTGTAATGGGGCTTTAGCTCGGCCAGCTCAGTGACGTGCAGTCGACTGCTCCTAATGATTTCTCATTTTTTATGCTATGTCTGCAACTGACTACATACTTGACATAACTTAAACACACGTGGCGGTCGTTCGTTCGTCTTCGTACCTATTCGTACTATAGAAACGATGTCACGGTAAAAAACTCAAAAGGATAAGGAAAACGTTTGTTAAACAGAATGACGGCTTATTAGTCGATTCGCACGAATTTACTCGCCCGAAACGGGCGATCCGTCACTTTTAAATAATATTATTTTTAACAGACTTCAAAAAAGGAGGAGGTTCTCAATTCGACTGTATTTTTTGTTTTTTTTTTTATGTTTGTTACCTCAGAACTCCGTTATTTATAAGCCGATTTACAAAATTCTTTTTTTATTTGTAAGGATATAGGTACTTTCAGATTGGTCCCATAGAAATTTCATCAAAAATGGTTCAGTAGAATGGTTTTAAAACCAAAATTACTGGTAAAATTTACAAAATAAAAGTGAAAAATAAAAAAAAGTGCAAAAAAAAACAACCGACTTCTAAAAAAGACACTACAAAGTGAAAAATATTTTTTAGTAGCAAACAACGAAAATGCGAACTTACCGTCACACCGTCTTCCAAAATTAAAGTTATTTTTTTCACTTTGTAGTGTCTTTTTTGGAAGTCGGTTGTTTCTTTTTTTTTTGCAAAAAAGTTTTTTCTATATGTGACTTGCATGAATTGGCACATTTTGAACTTTATGCAATAAAGTAAGTATAGAAAAAAGGACGCTAGTGCACAGAAGTCATCATAATCAGCCTATGATGTTCCCACTGCTGGGACACGAGCTTCCTCTCGGTGAGAGGGAGTGAGCCGTAATCCACCACGCGGGCCCAGTGCGGGTTGGTAGATGTCACATGTCTTCGAATTTTTGGTTCTATGAAATGCCGGTTTCGTTACGATGTTTTCCTTCACCGTTTTGAGAGCAGTGGACAGCAGCAGAAGCAGCGCATAGAAGTGATGAGAGCTAAATATTATAAAACGTGTACTTTTTTCTTATACCAATTCGTGCGAGTCCCCTATAGAAAACATAATATTATTTAAAAGAGACGATTCGCCCGTTTCGGGCGAGTAAATTCGTGCGAATTAACTAATAAGCGAGAATGACACATTAAATTATCCTACTATAGATAATTTTATACCCGCATTATACCGAAATGTAGTACTGTAGGTACACTTCTGCCTAAACCTTCGAGAATTACAGCCGTGGTGTTATATTAAGTAAGCACTAGCAGCGCCCCGCGGTTTCATACGCACAAGTGTCTATATAGCAAAAGTATCCTATATGTTAATCCTGGTTATAAACTATCTGTGTGCCAAATTTCATCCAAATCCGTTCAGTAATTTTTGCATGAAAGAGTAACAAACATCCATCCATCCTCACAAACTTTCACGTTTATGATATTAATAGTAGGATGAGTAGGATAGGATAGTTGGAAGTAGGATTAGTAAGAAGTAAGATAGTTAGGATTATGCACATAGGAGTTTGCAGGACCCGCAGCCCTGCAGGACAGCAGCGTTTGCAGGACCCGCAGCCCTGCAGGACAGCAGCGTTTGCAGGACAGTGCCCGTAGCACAATATTATCACGCGTAGTTCGCAAAATTATCGCGGCTGCATTTTATCGCGCACTGGATTTTCAACTCTCGGTGTTGAGCCTACCGTTGAGAATCCAACAGAGCGTATCCCAGCGTGTCAAGAAAACAGACTGTTGGATTTTCAACTCTCGGCGCCAAGCAGTGCGTTGAAAAACCATTGCGCAAATTACTCTACCTAGAAGAACCCACTAAGATAACAACGATTTGTTTTTGTTTTAATGAAACAAAATCCTTTGTTCGAGATTTTACTTAGACTGCGTTCGCAATTTTGTTACCAAAAGTGCAAACAAATTTGTGTTTTTGGAAAAATAACTAACACAAAGTTCTGTTTGCGCTACAATTTCGAACATTTTTATGACTTTTCAATAGTACTAGTCTCTCTGAAATCAACATAATTTACACTGTAATAAAGTTTGCTTTTGAGAAGACATTTGCTTAACTTGAAATAGGTATATTTTTTGCTGTACAATCTTTTCGGTAACCGGATTTAAGAAATCACGGGAAAAACCTCACTATTTAATCTTCGTGGTTAAAATAAAACACTGTAATTATGACTCAGTGACTGCATGTCCGATTGTTATCCTACTTGATAAGTTGGTATGCTTACAAATTACAAATAATTATACAGTGCACAGCACATAATTTTATCACTCGTCATCATAATACTACGTCCCTCGATGGGTTTTACGGCTCTGAATAAATAGAAACAATAATGTATCTGTTTTCTTTTTCATAATATTAATCCCTAAACTGGAAACTCGAAACATTTATTTCAAATAAACCAATTACAGGCACTTTTGAATTCATCTGTCTGACTGACTGACCATTTGACAGTCAGAAAGATGCCCATTCCAAGGCGTAGTAGGTACCTCTGGAAAAGAACGGGCAAGAAACCCCACAGACACTCTCACCCACTCATTATTGTACGGTGGGTTGCACCGTATAATAATGAGTGGGTGAGAGTGTCTGCAATTCAGCAGTTCACGCCACACATTCATTTCAACTCATAATAATTAGCTCAGTTCGCGTTGGGCTACCAAGTCAGCCAGGCGTTCTCGTTACGGCCAACAAGGGCCGCGTCACTAACTTCATTTCCACACCATCAGTCCATTAAGCTCATTTTACCTTTAAGTACCTTTGGAACAATACAGTAGTGTTTTAATACTTAACTTCTTTTATTCCATTCATCTCTCATCTAAAAGTAATGTATGGTCTAGCAAGGGATCATACAATTATAATTATTTGAAACTTGGCTAAAATTATAAAGCTTTTATGATTATGATTGGGGAATTAAACAATTAATATTCGTATAAATTATATTCATAATATTCGTAATTATATTCATTTATTAATATTCGTTTAAATTATATTCTTAAGAATGAATAACTAACACTTAAACCTATCTATCGTCCTCACATGTTATTATTATGTAATTAATGTATGCAAAATATTCTACGGTGGCGTTTCTTGCCCATTCTTCTCCATACGAAAACTACCATTTGGAAGGGGCGACTAGAATCAATTATATTTTTCTATAATTTTTGACGTTCAAAAGTGCCTTCTAAGTGCCTATTTGAAATAAATGCTTTGACTTTTTAACTTAACATTCGGAAAAGAAAGACTGCGACTCGTACATGAAGATCATAAAACTAAACTAAACACAATCATAAATTAAAAAAAAAAAACAAATTACCTATATTTTAAAAAAAAATTAGGTACCTATTCTGATCGTTCGTCTGTTCCCGTCTAGTTCTACTGAAGAGTTCTACGGTAGAACGAATGGGATTTTTTTTTCTCATTGGTACTACGCACAGAACAGCTCTTTTATGTGTTCTGTGGTACTACGATATTAGGTATAACAAAATATTAAAACTATTGGGATTCTCTATTCATCATCCATCATATATCCATCATATTAATATACTTTAAAGAAAAACCAGCTAAGGTAGTGTCTAATTCGCGCACAAGGGCTGTTTGGGGTTTCATAGTCCGTCCATTCTATATCTATGGTCCGTCCGTACTACCAAAATTGGCCTGATTTTCATTACTTTTAACTGGCTATCTTATCTGCCTAGCCTTCTCCCAACTACGAGTATGTTGGGCCGGCTTCCAGTCTAACCGGATGCAGCTGGATACCAGTATTTTACATGGAGCAACTGCCTATCTGACTGCCACAACAGTTGCTAGGTAATACGATATGACTGGTCGTCAAACTTTGGGGCTTTATCTGGCTATCTTTTACGGTTAAAAAGGTACAGCCCTGAGACAGACACTCTTTAGATTCGGAACTCTAAAATATGTATGTCTTATGTAAGCTCGCGAAAGGTTAAAAAAAAATCTTAGGCTGCTGTTCACATCGCAATCACTTTCAGCTTTCAGTCGACCTATAATTTTTCTAAATCGTCACTTTTTGTTCAGGCCTCAGATGTCCGAGGACCAGGTGAAGCGTCTCCTCGAAACCCAAAGACAGCAATACGAGAGAAAGCTCGAGGAAGTGGCCGCAAAAGCAGCCGCTCAGAGAGAAAAAGAAGAGGCTGTTAAAGCCGCGTTGAAAAGGCAAGAAGAGGACACCGCTAGAGCAGCCGCTCAGCGGAAACAGCAGGAAGAGGCCGCTCGGAACTCTACTTATAATTATAAGTATGTCACCAACTCATAATAGTACTGGCATATTTGCGCATTGGTAAGTGTCGCCAAAACCTATATCTGACCATTTTGAAAACAAAACCCCGTGCACATGATGACCACAGCTGCGTCCGTAAGTAAAACAAAAGAGGATCCTTTTTAGGTCGACCAATAATATGTGCTGCAAGCAGGAATAGTTCTTACGGTGGTCAGATATAGATTTTGACGATAGTACCTTCTTCTATAAATAGAAATCTTCATTCGACACAACCTATCGCAGACCGCAGCAAGACTTTAGGTAGGGTTACCATTTCGGAAAACTGACAAAAAGCTGGACAACTCTTTCGCTAGGAGACATGGTCACGGGTAAGCACCGCCATCAGCTTGCTTCTATCTTTGTAAGCTATGCAGGTATAACTTTAGTGCTATCCAATCAATTTTGGTGAAGTGAGCTTAGAGTGAGTTGTCAGTGCCTAGCATCAGCCGGTCTATTCGGTTATATCTCACCGTGACAACTGAGGTGAAGTGAGCTTGAAAAGGACTGTCATGTGTGGCTGTCATTCCACCTAATGCTAAGTATTGACATTATTGACAGCTCACTTCACGGAAAGATTTTACAAAATAGACCCGCAGATATCTGGGGGTCTACTCCGAAGTGGTATCGGCCGAATGTTTCGAATATTGACTATGGTCCCGACCCAACTGAGCCGATCCGAACGTTTTTCGCATTTTTCAATAATATTCGGTTCGGCCATGTGTCGGTCCGATCCGATCATTCGCACTTTGCACTTCGTAGTAGACCCCCAGGAACCTGCTACCGCTAGCTAGGCAAGAACATAAATACTTAAATAGCAATATTTAGTAGGTATACCTACTTGTTTTGAAAACCAATCAAGCGTCGACTGTGCTAAGTATAGGCTAGGTGGAGCGATAATCTTCACAGGGTGGCTGGTAGCAGCTGGATGAGAGTTGCCGAAAATCGAGTTGAATGGCGTGCAATAGGAGATGCCTATGTCCAGCAGTGAACTGCTATAGGCTTATGATGAAGCTGAACCCTAACTGTCAATGAGTCTCATTTCGCTTTGTGAATGAAATATTTTGGCATAAATCAATCAATGAACTCGAAACGTCTGTTGATTATTTACAGTATTGAAAGAGACCGAACGCCCTACAGCTATGTGGGGAACCAACTGCAACAGTCCGCAGCAACAGCACCACAGCCACTCTTCAATAATGTGTACCCCAACCTCGGCCCCTCGGGCCCTAACAACGGCCAATATAATATGTACAATAACAACAACCGTTTCCGGCCACCTAATCCAAATCAAGAGTACGTGTTTGTCAATAACTATGGACAGTCAGCAAGGTAAATTATAATAATAATAGAAAGGCTTTGAAGGAACGTGGTATAGCTACCTGTCTGAAATGCATGAAACTCATATTATTATAAATCGATAGCTGACATCAATGGAAACAGATAAAATAATAAGACAAACCCCGTAAAGTATCACGTTTCCAAGAAATTAACGTTCAAAGTTAATCACGTGACATCCATGTTTTTGAACTTGCTATAATAATATAGGGTCCATGAGTGCACGCCATTTTGAAAAAATTAAAACAAAATGGCGGACGGGTAGGCTCTATTTAAAAATCTTTAATCCCCTTTGCATTTCGCGGGCTAATATAGCGCAAAACTTAGGAAAACCAAACGCAGGACTTATTTTAAAGGTTAGGAAGTCCTTCCAATTTGAACACATCCATACAAATACTGGCGACACGGCACGCCTAGGGATTTTTATGAAACCAATTGGAATATAATTGTAGGTATGTATGACAATAAAATTGAAATTCCAATTATGATGCCCAAGTAGTAAGTACGCAGCATGTCTAAGGATACCGCGGCGTCGTCGCCGGTGAAATTTCAATTTTATTGTCATACTATTAGTATTAAGTTATATTTCTATTCGTGACATAAAAATACCCTCCCGTGCCGTGCCGCCGGTGGGCGCAGGCCCTTAGTTGTCACAATCGGCGCGAGCGATTTTCGTCCTGCACTCCGCGCAGATTTTGTCTGAGCTACACTGTCCGTGTTCAATAGTATAACAATGGGTGTGCAACTGTGTATTATATGAAATGCACTGGACAGTAAGTACCTACGTCCGGTCTAGTGTACACTAGGTATCAACCACAATATATTTTTTAAGCATCAACCTTGCTGATTAGATAATCTTTTTACCACGACACGAGCTATTCTCGTCCTGCGGGGTAATTGCGTAACACGCTAACAGTAGCAATGGCTTTCATTTTGATAGCTCAACGTCATTCATTGCGTTAATTACGTAATTGAGCAGAGATATTTTTCGGACATTATGAAGCAATGGATTAGCAATAACCTTCAAAATGATTCAGATTCTGATTATAAGTTTGTTACACAATTAGGGTGCTGACCTAAGGTCCCGTTCTTGGCCTCGAGGGTTGCGACTTGCGATTGCGACGCGACTCGCGTCAAGCGATACGGGTGCGCATGTCTTGTTTCCATCAGTCTCTCCGCGAGTCACGTCGCGGTGACTCCTGGCTTGCTTTAAACTTTAATTTCTCCATATTCGCAGTCGCAAGACACCTGTCCCGGCGTCCTAACCAAAAATATATTTTACGCCAATACGCGATCGTCGTGTTCTTATGTCACTCGTTTGTTCGGAAAATCGGAAGGCGTCATCTGGCGACGCGACGATCGCTTTGGTTAGGACGCGGCCTTCGGTCTACAGCACAGTTTTCTAATGTGAATGTTTGTTGTTGACAGCTATAATAGGCCTACGCCAGGGCCAGCCCCATCCGCTCCTCCGCCACCTCGCAGGCCGGCTCCGAGAACCCGTTCTGAAAGCAGGTATGTCCCATTGTCCTACATTTTTATCACGTTGAAGAATTATTAAATTATTTCATTAATTCACTGCTAGACAACGCACATCCTAAACGGCTAGGTCTGGAACTGTCTAGAAACATGAAATTATGCACAAGAGTTCCTTTTTAACGAAGGTGAGTAGTAAAAGAGGATTTTTTGAAAATCCATCCCCTAAAGGGTTGAAATAGGGGGTGAAAGTTTGAATGGAGGTTCAATAATAGAAATCATTGATACAACTCTCTAAGTTCAATTTGTCCTATTGCATACCAACATCATGGAATCATGACATTTGAGGCCAATTATAAATTGGAGAGTTGTATCCATGATTGCTCTCTGACTCGCCAAACTCGTCGAACTCTCAAGTGAGGCGAGTGCGCAAGGAGCTCGCAGCGAGTTCGCACCGAACGCGCGCCGAACACGTTACGGAGACGCGGCGGCGCTAGGGTCTTTGATACAACTGAAGTGGAGTGGGGCGGGCTGTTGAACGTGAGTGTACAAAGTGGCGTCGATGACGCTATTCGCGACGAGCTCGCTGCGCACTCGCCTCGCTTTGGACTCGCTTGCAAATCGCCAGTGTGATAAGTCCTTAATAATTATAATTCTGTAAATAAATAGTTGTTACGGTCGCGAATGTTGATCAACATTTAATCTGACACTGACCTGCGAAAAAACGTAAAAAAAAATGAAATTCGCGGGCTACCTTATGGGATGCGCTAAACTAGCCCAACAATTTCTTAACCCTATGCAATCCATTTTTCCCCCAGAAATCGCAACTCTCCCAGGGAACGTGATGTGCTGGACTGCCCTACCTGCAACCAAAGATATGGTATGAGAATCTTCCAGTGCGAAAATGGGCATAGCTCCTGCAATGACTGCAAGATAAGAGGACGAGTATGCGGCATCTGCAGAAGGTCTCTTACCAACGTGAGGAATTTTGACATTGAGAATCATATTGCTCAGGTACTTATTACATTATCGTTTTTTTTTTTTTTTAATTAAATATAAAAAGACGCTTAACGAAGACAAGAGTCATTTGTTCTTTCCATTATAATGAACATTTTATGGACCATACCTGGGAACCTTCTGGTTACGGGGATATTGAAGGTCGAAGTTTCAACTTTTTCGCAATTTTTTGTCGAAATAAGTTTTAATTGCAAGGTACTAAACCTACCTTTAAGACCGTACCGTTGCATGCACCCAAAAACACAATGTTTTGCGCACTACCGTAAACAGCAATTTTTCACACCAAAAATTAAAGTCGTTTCCCAGCAATTATTTTTATTCAATCTTATTTAATGTAGAGAATGCGTAGATGACGACTTTGTAATGGGTTCTTTTTACACCCTGTAATTGTAAAAAATATAGGTACCTTCTTATTCACCGTATATTTTTGCACCTGGCAACATAAATTGAAATAGTTCGGGAAATCCCAATAACATATGTCATGATCACAGGTAAAGTTCATTACCTCCTAAGGTAATAAACAGCGAATGAACATGATGAAGTCAATCTGGAAATAAAAACCTTTTTTTACATTTCAGACGAAAGCACCATGCCCTCACACTAGTGAAGGTTGTAAGCTGTATATAAAGGTAGCAGACATGGACGTACACGTCAAGGAGTGTCCTTTCAAGGAACAAGATTGTCCCCTCACTGCAGTGTTTGGTAACTGTCATTGGAAAGGTAAGAATAATTGTTTTTTGTTAATTGATTCCTAATATTATAAGGGTAGGCGCAAAGACATTTAATTCTTTACTGGTAGGCGTTATCTGGTTAGATTCGAAACCGACCCAACATAGTTGAGAAAAGGCTAGACAGATAAAGATGGTTCGGACTTTATGGGAAAAATTACACCCTTTGGGCGCTTAATTTATACTTTTTCTTCTCAAAAATTTCAGGTAAACTGAGTCAAATATCGAGCCATTTTGAAAGCGCGCATCCAACTGGCTCTTTAACCAAAGTGGACTCGGAGATGCATCTTACGAACGTCCGCAACAACAGTCAACAAGTAAACCTCATCGTGCTGGGCACATACAACTTCCTTCTACATGTAAAAGTGTCCGAGAACGACGGCAAAGTCTACATGGCCGTTCAGCTTATCGGCACAAAATTCAGCGCCATGAAGTGGCTGTACGAAGTACACATCTACAATAAAAGCGAAAACCGCAGGAAATATGTGTACACTGACAATTGTTGCGCTTCCATGGACAAAATAGAAGATGTTTTTAACGCGGGAGTGTGCGCAGTGTTGCCAATCTGGCACGCTAACACTTTTGTCTGCAATGGCGCAATGACTTACAAGGTTTTCATCAAGCAGGCCAATGAAGAAAAGAAAGGAAAAAACCAGCGCGGGAAAGGTAGGAATAAGGAGATGAATTAAACTATTTTTGTCTGTTAATGTAGAGAGAGTGGCTGAGAATTTCAATTTGATGAAATATGTATCTGCCAAAATTTTTAAAATGTTTGTCGATTACCGTATTTTTCTCACTGTTTAAGTACCTATGTCAAATAAAATCTAATATCCCTTTACAAATTCCAATATGATTTATTCTATATCGTGCGTACGAAGGAGAGAAAGAAATGTTACAATTCCGGTACTGACTTCAAAAGCATAATATTTTGAAATCAATCTGTTGATTGATGATAATATTGTTGTAAACTTGTAATTGCTGCCATAAGCTTCTTCTCTCAAAGCGGTAGTAAAAAAAATATGACCTTGTCTTTGCTGTACTGCAGTCAGGTAAAAATATTAACCAATCAGCATTTTTGTAGTGGGTCCGAATGCCCAAGGTGCATCGGACGAACTTTTAAGTATTGCCAGTTGTGAAAGGTTTTTTAGTGTTGCCCTTAAAAAGATACAAGTAGGTCCCTAGTAGAGTTTATGTGAATGAGCACTTGTTTTTATAATAAACCAGATTTGCTTACATTCTTAGACCACTGTAATATTTCTAAAGTATCGTCCGATAAAATTGACAGAACTGTCGACGTTGAATGTTCGATAGTGATTATTATCAATAAGGCCTTGCTTGAAAAAAAATGCATCGATTATCTCAACTCTCTCTATTTTACTGATAAGATACTTAAATTGATGTCAGTCAATATTTTTTTCGATTGTCTTCCATCTTTGAACAGTACAATCTGAAGCCAATCGCGTTTTCTAAAATTGTTTTTAACGAATATTTTATGAAAATTATCTTTTTATGTTAATTTTTAATTTGAAGTAGGGTAGCGAACAGAATTTTTGTTTAAGAATACAACTTTAAAAATATTGGCATATTTTTATTAATTTGTCAATGATGAGAAATATGGCGTATTGTATGTCGCCTGTTTTATTTATGCGTTAGTATGCAACATGGAAGTACCATTATATTATTATAGAGAAGGAAATACCTACATTACTTTCATAGTTAGCCCACGTTGCCACAGACGCAAAAATATCGCGGCGGGATTTTATAGCTCACTGGATTTTCAACTCACGGTGTTGAGCCGAGCATTGAGTATCCAACAGAGCGCATTTCAGCAGGCTTAGTTATTTTACCTCTAACAGCAACTAAACCGCAGCACCCTTAGGTATATTAACCAGAATAACGGTCATTGTGATGCAAAATCCGAGGTAAAATAACAATGAAAAGACTGTATAAGTCTCCGTCTTTTCTTGAGGCTTAAAACCCTCAATATGAAAATATGTCTGTTTGTCTCATTTGCTAAGCGAGATTCACCTAATGTGTGGTGTGAGACAATTGTCTCCACAGGGTTCTTGAATGGTTCCCTGGGCGAGAGAAAAATGTATTGATTATTCGAGAGATTCCAGCAAGGTTGGAATGATGTGCAACATAGTATATCAAAATCAAAAGTAATTTTTTTAAATTAGGCTGAGAATCAGTACTTTTGGAATGTCAAAATTACATAAGACAGTCCCCCAAAATACCCGCCCTTCACCACATTCTAGAGCTTTCGCTGGGAAGAAGTGGCGCAACGAACTCAACAGCACTATATCGTATATAAAGACATTTATCGCGGATAATGTGTGTCTGTTTATCCTTAAGAGGATCAAAGATGTAACGGTTAATGCCTATGATTCCTATAACCTCAAAGTCATAGTATTTGGGAGTCTTTTTATAAAGACCGCCAATTTGTCTATGCTAAACTTTGGTAAATATAAGGAGCCCATGTCATATTTAACTCGAAGAAAGACATAATAAGGGCTGCATTTTTGTTTTCGGAATGCTATTGTAAACTTACTTGCAGTGTTTCCAGTTTTTAACTATGGAAACACTGTCAAGTGTTGCCAGTTAGGGTTTACCACTGGCAAGTCTTTGGTAGAATTAATGTAATACAACATGATTGCCATTGACAAAAAATATTATTAATTATTATTTTTTAGAACTTAGATAACTTGTAATCCACTTAAATAAGATTGTAATAAGTGTAATTATCTATTCAGTCATCGCAGATGATTCGGGGGAAGAGCAGGGATGACAAAGCTGTACGCCAGCTTACGTACGTACGTACGTACCTAGGTCATGTAGGTACCTACACCGTTGGGAGGCACGAAAACCTGATGTAAAGGATATTTTTCTAAAGCTTTGAAGATGAGTGTGAAACCGAAATTTATTTGTAAAGAATAAAAATATCTATAATTTAGCCTATTTTTCATTGGGGTAGGCAGAAACTACAGATACGACCCTTACATCGTTTTATATTCATCCACATACACGTAAGTGGTGGCGGCTACTACGCATCTAACTTTTTTTAAATTACACAAGACTTCTTGGAAGATAACCCTTTAAAATAAGTAGCATCACAATGGGTTTGGTGTATTTTGATTGCTACATTATGAAAAATACTGCGACTGGCTAGTGGTTAACGGGATTAATCCCTAACTGTAAGTTTTCATTTAATCTTATTTAACCATTGTATTAATTATTAGTCTATGTAATCAATTATTATTAATCACTATTTTAATAAACTTTGTAACTGCATGTATTGGACATTATATTTTTTTGATTCAATAAAGCTTATAATTTGATTGTAAATACGTTGTTTCATTTGGTCATGCCCAAATACCTACTAGAACTTAATTAAGATCTGTGAGATACAATCATACAATACACAAACGGAAGCGTATCGAGTAGTTGTAAATAGCTATGCAGCAGCTGCGCGGGCGTGGTTACACGACAGCTCGGCTCAATCATTCGCCCCCTGGCAGGCGTCAACATTCCTCCCGCACCGCGCTATCTTTATCTGCCCAAGTAACCACAACCCAAACTCTATAGTCGCTGGTCGTTCTTACCTGTATAGGGGACATGCACAGAAGAACTTTCAGCTTTTATAAAGTAACGAAGGTCTGGCCGTCGTGGGCTCTATAAGGTGAAATGAACTGTCATTCCACCTGATGTTAGGGATTGACACCATTGATAGCATTTTAAACTCACGGTGTAAATTTTCACAGAATAGCACTAGGTACAGCCGATCGATTCTGTAAAAATCTCAACGTGAAAACTTAGGTGAAGTGAGTTTAAAGTGAGCTGTCACTCCACTAGCGATTGACATTTTTGACAGCTCACTTCACCAAAGTTTTCACGGTGAGATTTTTACAGAATAGCGCCACAGGGTTGAGACTTGTGAGTTAGACAGGACGCAACTTACTAACGCGTTAACTAATTTGTGTTGGTTGCGTCATGTACGCGATGTACAGACGCAGACGCAGGTCAAGCTACCCCAAACTGTCAAATTTTCCCAATCAATCTTGAACCTTAATAATTTATCAATAAAGTTGAAAATCTATTAAAGAAATTTGACAGATTGTAGTAGCTTGATGTGCTGGCGTCTGTACGAACAACCACTGAAATACTATGACATGCTGGCTACTCTTTTGGGATTTGAATTTGAAACTGGTTAACCTGCACGTATAGCACGACCACCGTAGAAACGGGGTTTGTCGACGGAAGACTAGACAAAATGTCAATTTCTTTAGATTTTTTTTTTCTTTTTGTCTAGTCTTCAGTCGACAAATCTCGTTTCTATGGTGGTCATGCTAGGCGTGCTGTAGCGTCGTGGATGATGGGTCTTAAATTTTAAAAATAACACTAGGTGTATCTTTTTATCAACTTTAATTTCATCGACAAAACTAGTGTATGTGATCTGTGACAGTGAATTTGACTAAGTGCGAGCACATACGGTCAGGAAATGATCATACAAATAAAAATAATATACTTTCTAAACAATTAAAGCATTTTTTTGTACAAGTTTGACCTTAATTTTTAAATAAATAATAGGTACTAATTTAATTTTATTGCCTGAGAATTATGATTAAGAAAAAAAGAAAAAGTAAAGAATCTTCTGGGGGAACCGTCTGTGCCCGCTTTTACACAAGTATATTCAATAATATTTAACACACAGTTACTTGAGTCTAACAATTAATAAATAATTCACACCTAGAAGTATAATATGCAGTAGAATACATAAAATAACACCATCTCTTGACGGCCATTATCCAGATAAAAAAAAATAAAAGTACAGTTCATTCACAGTTATTTTACCTGTGATTTTGCATCATTGTGAATATCACAGTGATCTTTAAACTCCTGACAATAAGGTTGCTGTCGGGTTGCTGCAACTGACAAGTCTGCCAAAATCACAGTGATCTTTATTGTTGTTGTAATAAAGTTGCTGTTGGGTTGTAGCTGTCAGAGGTAAAATAATTGTGAAAGGATGAGAGCTACAAGGATCTTTTGACGCTCGAATGACGTTGATAAGGGGGCGCTGTTGGTAAATATTTGTGCAATTGTTTTGTGAAATGTATTGAAAAAACAAGATGGAGGTGTTAGTTCTGATTTTGGCCACGCGTCATGATCTTTGTACCGCTCTATACATATACACCTGGCAGTCTATAGTTTCTTAAAGTAACTGAATGATATCATTTCCATTCTACACTTTGAAGTCTATCACAAATATGTTTGTCAATCAATATCTGTAGATAGCACATTTCAGATCAGATAATTTAAATAACATTATAATAATTATTGGTTACTCAGCTATAGAAATCAGTCTACCATTACTTTGGAAAAACACACTGATGAAACCCGGCGTCACTCCACCGCAATGTTTTTGACAACATTTAGTTGCAGTTTAATAATTTAATTGGTATTAGGCCCACTAATGATATATTAAACCAATGAATATAGGAACATACAAATTATAATTTTAAATCAAATAAGACATCAAACGCAGAATTATCGTTAAAAAAAAAATGGCAGTCAAGTGAGAGACTTCCAAAGTCGAGGCACAAATTTACTTTAAAAAAAAACTTTATTTTTTTACGTTTATATCGATATTATGTATAGTTAATGTTATTATTTAATCACCTATGCTGCTTAACACGGCTCGGCATCTAAACTCGGGTCTAGGCAGTGGATAGCATGAGTTTTCCTAAACTTAAAACTTCAGGAGTTATTAATCAGCTCTGGCCCGGATAAGTTTGAGGGCCTAAACAGAAGACACGTTAATTTCGCCTTCAAATACACTCTCGGACTCCATGTAGCCAAAAACATCAAAAAAGTTATAATGTAATTTTGAAAGCAACATACTGGCCATCATTTTGGTGTCATGATTATTCAAGATCAAAAAAAGGTAATGGACGTGTATACAAAAATATGAAGAGTACCTCGATTGAGTAGTCCGGGAGTGTATTCAAACCGACAAGAAAATATCACTGGTCTTACTATATTCACAGTTAATTATTTAAATATCTATCAATATTTAAAAAAAAAGTTGGTTACATCGACAATCATAATTTTGATGTGTTTCAGTAACTAAATACTAGGTATACAGGTGATTAATTTTTTTATGCCAGTGTGGGTATAAGATTCTGAACTCCAGGTTATAGAGAAAAAAAAACGAACCATGAACTCGATTTTAAACAAAATAAAATACCGGCTAGAAAAAAAAACCTTGTATATCGTCTAGATAAAAAATAAAAAAATGCGCGCGCCTCCACTAAGTTTTTTATACAAACAAATGGAATGTGTACGTGAAACAGTGAGGCGCAGTTTTAAATATAGATAGACCATCTATACAGTTACTTAGTTACAACAAAAAACCAACCTAAACACTAATATTGCAAATAGTCGGATAACTTTTATTTATGGAATATATTACGCCTCTTTGACAGCTTTTGTTATCAAAATATGCCAAACCACCATTTTTAAACAAAATAATAAATAATTGTTCAGAAGGCAGACTCCTCGATAGGGTTCCAGCTTCCTGTCTCTGGAGCCCTAACCATTGGAAGCTTGAACCCTGCACCCGATGCCGGCGAACTACTATTTATATGTGATTTTTATAAAAATATTTAAAAATGTATTTAATAAGTAAGAAAATAAATAAACAAGAATAATAATTATTATTTAGATAAGAGTTATCTGACTATTAATACATCGGCCCTAACTACGGTCTCATAGTTACCAAATATATATACTTAATAAAGTAAGAATATGAGACAGTAAATATTTTATTTAAATAATTTAGATACTATTGATACTTCTTCTTAGGCGTTTACAGACACAGTCTAATTTACAAGCGTCACACAGTGTAGATACAACTTTACAACTAAGTACACATAGTTATAAGAAATAATTCTTAAAACGAAAATTCATAAATATACTGAACACATTAAGTTCGTATTATTAAAGTTTTACATTAAACAAGGTCACTTTTTTAAATAAAACATGGACGGCATGAAATGGGAATTTCGGGATTAATTATTTTATTCTAAAATCCTTTAAAGCTGAACATTAAATTACATTTTTTTTTTTTACCTTTTTTATAGTTGCCGTCTTTTTAAAATACCGGTAAAGGCAAGTATACAATGAAGGATGTAGATAAAATATGACTAAGTTTTTTTTAAGACGAGTTTTTGAAGTCTATTTTTTTCTACCTCGACTACATTACACATGTTATGCATATTTTAGAATAATTTTCCATTTTCGCGTCTCAAGAAATTCGAATAACTGTAACGTCTCGTCGACTTGTATGTCTTTTAAAAATGCTTGCACAGTACCTACTATTTTGTACAATATAATGTTATGTTATAACATTATTATTATCATCCAGTTTCAACTCCCTGTATTATCATCAATACAAACAACCGCGATATAAAATAATGTAACTAAGAAATGTGATAAAGTAGTATATTACGATACGTGTGACTTAAGTAGTCCATTAAAGCACGGCGTTTAGCGCCCTCGCTAAGCTTGGACGCTAACTTCACGCCATTACACCTGTCAAATTAGTATCTGGGTTTATAAAACGAACTTTACTTAAGTCACACGTATCGTATACTATTTTATATCTCGTGTGACCTAAACCGTGCGGGTTTAGTCACTGTATAAAAATGGACTACTTAAGTCACAGAATAGCGTGACTTAAGTGCGGGTTAAGGTCACACAGTGCTATAAATGTAATAAGAATGCCGTTCAGCTCATCAGGAAATAATAAAGTTTTTGAGCCCTTACGGTGTGCTTGTTCTATAATCAAACCCGATCTAACATCCTTGTCAATTAGTGATAATTTTTTTAAATATTAAACTTCAAAAGCTTAAAATAAGACTAGAACAAAAAGATGACAAAAGCAAATACTATAGCCATACGCGTACCGAGGGGAGGCGAGGACATTCACCCCCACTTTTCTCCTGGACCTGAACTGCTGACTCTACACATATACTATAATTATACATATCTGGTAAACGCATAAGATCTTGATTTGCTTTACGCCAAAAACCGGGTACGCCAATGAATTGATGCAGCCTAGAATGATCACTCCTATGAGCTCTACGCGGCCTCGACTACCGCTATTGGCAGCAAAGACTAGGGGTAAACTATAATGTCTGTTCCAAAACTATCTGAGGAAAGTGTAAACAAAACCTGTTCAGCATATACGCTTCCGTACCGAATGGAACATCAATGAATTTTATCGTAGGAGTCCTCAAAACGTAGTTCACAAGTCCAAAACCCAATAATGTTGTCAGTTTAAATCAAATGGACAACCATATTCTTTCGACAGTTGTTTGCTGCAGTCGGGGGCAAGGCAAATCATGTTATCGAGATGTGTTATTTTCTATACGATAGCCTGTCGAATGGTTGTGAATAGCTATGCAGGTTAAATTCTTACGAAATCGCTCACAAAAGGGAACCATTTATTTACATTTTCAACAGATAGTTTTGGAACAGACTATAGTTTCTATAGTAAAACCAGGAGGCTAATTCCATAATTAAAACCGTTCAAAATCTAGTCGCAATCTCATCTAAGCGACAATCAACGTCAAAAACTTGTCAAAAATGTAGGCAAATTGATAGTTATTTCATAGAGACTGAGACTGTGAACGTTCTTGAAAATACGGGAGTTGTCTCTCTAGTGTGTGTGTGTGTGTGCGGTCATTTGCGGGCGTGGTCGTGACCACTAGCAGCTTATTAGCTGATATGCGTTTCAAATAGCTTGGAGATATTTAATCTGTCCAGTCTGTTGTTGAAGCAGTTCAGTTTGGGAGCCGTCACGGTACTTTCCGCCTATTTTATGGTGTTAAAACTCGGTTAGTCGAAAATTTGCATTAGTGGTTTTTCCTTTGATGTGCGCGGGGTCCCTAACAATGTCAGGCCCAGGTAGGTATTAAAAATATTAAATAGGTAAGTGTTTTACACGAAAATACAGTGAACACATAAAGTTAAACTAGTGCTGTGTTAGTTGACAAGAATTTATAATTCAAACTTCTTACATACAGCCATTAAACACATTTTTCAATCAATTTTATATTTAAAATCAGTGCGATAACAATCGGATAATGCGCGGCATCTGGAATTTTGTTTTAAGTTCGCTTTCAGAAAATATGTTAAGCAATAATAGACCTACATGCTTTGCCATAAGGTCTATATTTATTTACTTTAAACACATGTAGTTTACGAACATATTGAATGGTCAACGCACATCAGTGGTAACACTTGCTCTTTGAAAATAGCTCTTACAACTACGACATAAAGGTGCTGTCAATGTCAAATTGTTACCAATATCAATGATGTCCGGTAAGTGTTGGCAACTTTTATTGCCAGGCGCAATAAAAGTTTGAAATATATTTTAAATAATGATTCATCAACATTAGAACAACTTACTAAGTAAAATATATACTAAAACATATAATAATAATTAAATAAAACTAATTGGTAATAAATTCATAATACAGTAATCAAAATACTTAATTAACATAAACCCTATAAATTTGGAATGTCATTGCTGCTGTAACTTCGTTAATATCGAGATCAATTTCATTAAAATGCATTAATTAAAATAATACTTTACAAAAGTACATTCATTATTTATTTCTTGCCCTGTTTACCGTATTTTCATGAAAGCACACGAAACTACCTCCCAAAATGGTGGCCATGAATATTAAAAAGAAAAAAATAAAGACCACCAAAAATTGATTCCCACAAAATTAACATTTTATAAAGTTCCAAAGTTGAATTGATTTAAAGAAAACAGGAAAAAGGTTCAACATGCAAGTGCAACCTTTTGCAACATCTAAACAAAACGCACCCTTAATTTAAGTTCAGTACACATTAATGTCAATTACGTTAATAAGTAGGTGTAAAAATCACAATCAATAAGATCACAAATATTATCTAATTAAGTGTGATGGATCAAAAATGTACCGCCGATCGAAATACACAGATTAGTACACAAATGGAGTACTCAAACATGTTGAGAGGAGCAAGTGATGTGTGTGCCATGTCAGCATATCCAGATATACTTCCTTTTCCTACACTGTGCTTGACATTGGCTAGTATAGTTTATCACAGCCAGGGGAGGGGGTAACGATAGGAACACTTTGTGAACCTAGCGTAGCCTCATCATCACTCCAGGCGAAACACGTTCATCACTGGAAGTAGGCCTCTCGCATGACCGCCTAGTCCATGACTATCAATTCACAAAGGAGTTATTCCTTCACATCACTCACATATTGTAAACAAATAGAATCCTAGAAATAAATCTGTTTGTTAGTACTCCATCTGCTTACTACTCTGTGAAGAGACTCCGGTACTTACAATCATGAAGTATTCTTCTTGCCAGAACGGCACTCCTCTTTTGTACTCTTAGCTCATACGTAAACGATGTTTTTGAGCTGTTTTGGTTGTGCTTCAGCGCATCTATCACAGGCCTGAACAAGATGCTACATTCCACCACACCTACCCTTCCCTCGTTACCAAACCGCCTGTGTATTTACTTCCTAACCTTGCATTTACAAAGACATTTCACACTCAAAACACAGACCTACTCACGAAAAATCATTTTCTTGTGTCAAACAGTGTCTTATAATTTGAAAAATTTAAATCACAAAAACGATGCATGGTGCCAATTTTAGTAGAAAAGTAAATGTGATTAGTTATTGATGCCTCCGTTATAAGCATAGTCAGCTTTGTTGTGCATCACCAGATGGTTGTCAACAAAGTAAAAGCTGTCTGAACAGGTCTCAAAAGGCGCAGCGATCATTTCGTCCACTGAAACACACAAATAAAAATGTGTAAATCAGGGGTTCCCAATCTATCTTATACTGCACCCCTTTACATGTTATAACTTTCTTGCGACTTCCTTGTAAAAGAAGATATCTGCATGTAGCTCTAGTATCTAGAGTCTAGCAGCTAGACTTATTAAAATAATCTAGCTAGATTATTAAAATTGTCTCATCACTCATTTCCTTTTCTAATTAATTTGTGATCTGTATTTCAAAGTACAGACGCCAGCACATCAAGCTACTACAATCTGTCAAATTTCTTTAATAGATTATCAACTTTATCGCTAAAGCATTAAGGTTCAAGATTGATTGGGAAAATTTGACAGTTTCGGGTAGCTTGACCTGCTGGCGTCTGTACAATGATGCAAAATGTGAAACCTTCATAGCTGTAGTACTGACTCATAGCTGGTATGCTCACAAGACAGCCACGCGATGAAAAATTAATAAACTTACCTAGATCTGGAGGCAGTGTCGGAAACTCGTATATGTGCTCACAAGTGTTTCTTGAGAACGGTATACAGAAACCAAACTCAAAGTCAAAAGTCTTGAGTAATGTATCCCTGAAGAAGTGCTTCTCTATCATCCTGAAGTGGTTGACGGGACGAGGTCCAACTGTGAACTCTACGCTGTAATGTCAGAAAGATCAAATTATTACTATGCTCAAAATACATATTTTCTGAGCTCAAAAAATATTAAAAAGATATTGCAAATTTTTAAAAGATCATCATTCAGTTTGTTCCGACTTCAATATAATTATTAAATTGTCTTTCAGAATTGAATGTCTCCACAAGATTTTCGAGTCCACAGCTCGTCAGTCATATGGTAACTATATCGCAAACCAACTTCAACTTAACACTCAGAGTGACACCTGAATAAATAAATATTATACAAACGTACGTGGCTCCAACAGTCTTAAGTTTCAAAAACTGAGGCGTGAACTGGTAGCGGACGAATCTCCCTGCATTGGGGTCCAGGGGCTCCTCAGGGGCGTCCTCAGTGCCCTCACTATCTACTCCGAAGTCTGTCGGAGGCTTAGCGATCTCAAACAGCACCGTTCCACTTTCCAAGTCACGGATCTTGAATCTTGTGAAATCTATGTCGTATACGTTGGCCTCAGGACTGCACATATAAGTATCCGTAATCCGATCTAGTCTCAAAACATCATCAGGGGTTATTCCACTGACTATTACGTCGTCTTTATTGGTTTCGAGCATCGATATTGATTCGCACTTTTTTCCGACTAAACTCATTTTTGATTTGTAAAGTATACCTCGTTGCAGAATAGAAAGTAATCTCAAAAAATAGGCACTATAGATTGAAATTTGATGGCATGAACTGCGTATCACAGCATTTTTAGTGCATGTTGTTAAAAAAATATTTTCTGATTCTGGATGAAAAATTCATTGAATGTTTGTCTTTCACGTCAAACAGAAACTATGACGGCTGCGATCGGATACTTTCAATACTTTGTGGCTAACTAGACCATAAAACACAACATTTTGTTAAAGCTGTAATATTTGTCGTCTTTTGTTAATAAAATGTATGCTTTAATTATAACTTTCGAAGAAAGAAGAAACGCCTCTTAGTGTTAGTTGAGTCACTTTTCACATTTTCCATAACTTCACCAAGTTTTGTGCACAAGTAATGTATCCGAGCACGATCTATCTGTCATTTTTCAAAACATTAGATTATTGAATTCAATCTATTTTAATACAAAATTGATGAATTACCTTTGTGAATGAAAAGTTTACGAACTTAACCCGATATTCCCATTTTAATTTTGAAGTTAATTTAATATATCGTTTGCTTGCGTGGTAAATAATACTTGTAAAGAAACCTTTGAAGTTCCGGTTGAATTGCGCTCCATTTCACTTAATTCACCAGCAGGAAAACTAATTTTGCATTAAATTCCTAATTCAGAATGGAAACGGTGCTGAAATAAGGGTAGATATTAAGATAAAAATTAGATTTTTTTCGTGGATAATTATAATCTTTTGTTTTGATTATGTGAACCTAGAAATATTGAAAAAGCTGCCCGAGATGTATCGGAACGTAACTGGAAACATTGACGTAATATCCGTTGCGTCATAACGAAGCATGCGCCTTGTCATTTTCATTGGTTGGTCATAGATTAAAATTATAATAATCTACCAATAATCGGGCCATCGCTCAAGTCTCGTTCTGTGATAAGTCTTCATTTAGGGTGGTAGTGGACTGTCTGATGTGCATTTAAAGTGTTAAAAAATAAATATACAACATGATTATCAAGGAATAGTGAGTATTTTATGTTAAGGTTATACAAGTTTGCGAATACAAATCGATTTTCGGGCAATCTACTTGAAAATTTGCCACGGTCCGCCTAGTTGTCCCATCTTATCAGGAGTCGCTAATCGTGAAGTGAAGCTTTAATTGTAACATTTAATTGAATCAGTTGAGATAAATTGTTGAAATATAAAAAGGTAGTGACAGTGACAGATCTCCAGGTCAAGGTTTGTCCGCGGAGGCAGTGAATTTCCGCGGATTTATCTAACAGATGTTTATGTCGTTAATACACATAATATAGGGAAATTAAACGCAATTCTCTTTGTTTGCAGCCGTGTGACGCTCCCCCTAACAGTCGAGGAGGTAAGATTCTTTTCGTATTGAGTTCTTTTCAAGGACAATAGAGCCTAGCTCTGAAACCAGATAGTCTGCAACATTGAATCAAGTCTGTCGTAATTAAGTCATGATGTTATTGCCCAACCTCCCCTTACTAGGAAGTATTATTTATGAATAACAATATGAAATTATTTATCCTGTAAATATGATATTTGATTCACGTTTACTTGGTACATTATTTAAAAAAAAATAACCTATATGAGGTGTTTTCTATCTCACTACTCTGAAAAGAAAGGCCAAAACAAACTCAGAGGTCTCTTTTAAGGTTCAAACATAGTCTTGGTCATATCATGTGAAAACCATGTAGATTCATGTCTGAAAATAATGGTCTTTTTAAGAAAGTACCACACACACTTGAGTGGACCAGTTCAGTCAGTGGAAGCATTTGTCAGTAATCGTGTAGCTCAACACAGAACTTGAGGAGCTGTAACCTACCACCACTACTCTCTTCTTTCATCAATTACTTAGGTTTCATAGTGTTATAATTAGGTTCTTGTATTAAAAGTCTATTGTAATCCTTTTTTAATTTCTGTGTATGAATAGCAAAACTCTTTCTTTGTTATGCTTACAATGGTTGAGAATCTAGGTCAAAAATATCTCATTGATTTTTTAGTACATTGATGCACAAGCAGTTGATCCATGTAAAATAGTGGAATTTAGCTGCACACGGTTAGACTGGAAGCTGACCTCGACATAGTTGGGAAAAGAGGCAAATGATAATGATGACAATTGATCCACAGAGAGATTTGTCTGGTTTTATTTCATTAGGCTACATTAAATTGTAGTAATCTGATTACCTCATAATTGCAGAATTGTAGTCATGAAAATGATTATGTCATCATGATTTTCTCAACATAACTTTCTTCTGCTGTTAAGTAGACTGGTAATCAGTTAACAAGCATTCGGCCTACCGATATTTTGCATCTATTCTATTAGAGTTAAAAGTATGAAACCAAAAACAGCCAGCTCTTTGTGTATACCTGCACATTAATTGACCTATAAAAAGTAATGAAAACTTCAAAACTCTCGGTTGTACAGACGCCAGCACATCAAGCTACTAACTACAATCTGTCAAATTTCTTTAATAGATTTTCAACTTTATCGCTACAGCTTTAAGGTTCAAAGTTGATTGCGAAAATTTGACAGTTTCGGGTAGCTTGACCTGCTGGCGTCTGTACAAGCAGGAACTAAATCATGTGCTTTTTTTTTAATTCATATGTTAATATTTGTAAAAAATTAAACAAGTTATAGGATTTAGAATTCTGATATCTAAAGTGTACTGTGCTATGTAAAAGTGGTAAATCACTTAATTTTCCTTATTAGTCACACGGTTATCATGGCCAAATATCACTTATCTGTTGTAAATACCTAAAATTTATTATATTATCCATTTAATGCCCAAATGATTTAAGGTAAAATCACAAATTACTCTAAAAGTAAAGCATATGTCGGGATTGCCCAGACACTTTACTTTTTGTAAATAATTTCATTGCCACTGCTCTCAATACAGTGAAGGAAAACATTTTGAGGGAACCGGCATGACCTAGAACCAAAAAACATCTACCAACCCGCACTGGGCACAAGTGGTAGATTACAGCCCACTTCCTCTTGAACAGGAGGCCTGTGTTCCAGCAGTGGGAACATTATAGGCCAATTATGCACAATTAAGTTTTTTTAATTTGCATGGGTACCTCACACAATGTGAGGCAATTGAAGCAAGTAAAAAAAAAACTGATATCATCCGGTATCCCGGTATTCCGAGATTATGGAATACCAAAATTGGATGCCCTACTCACATTGTATTCTAAATTAACCGTAATACCATCTCCTATGCCATCTCTTATATGTTAGACCCAAACCAACTGACTGAAAGCCAACCCAAAAAATAGTTGATAAAGGCCTAGGCAGGTAATGATGACCATCCCCTATACATCTAAGTGCGAATAGAGTCCACCTACATACAATATATGTAAGATTTATGTGCATAAAGGTATATTGGGAGTAGTAGCCAGGTTGACGGTCTAAGAAAATAAATCCCGGTGCAAATTTTTAGTTCTTATACTGGCAACCTGTATGTGCTTCATTGAGCACTCAACTTTATGGTGAAATTTAAATTCCTTCATTGCATACATTTCGAGAAAATCCTCTGTGAGAAAAAAGTGATCACCAAAAAGTTCAATTTAACCTTGTAAGGTCTAAAAATGTATTCAAACGACCTACAAGCCATTAAGAATCAAATTTACATGCTAATTTGGAAATTGACCCAATTTTGCAATGCATATGTTTATAATAACATCAATATTGATCAGCTCTGCATTATTTTGGTGAACTGGTTAGAATTGCATATTCATTCAATATTATACTGAGGACATGTTGTATGTTTTTGCATATTATTAAAACTGTTGTGCTTGTAACCTCATTTGAGGGTCGGAAATGAGGATGGCAGCAAAAATTAAGAAAAGATCAAACAAATAACCCCAAAAAGTTTTTTTTTTTTAATTGTCATTGGATGCTTGCTTTAGGACTCAGATAAAACTCAGACATAGTGACAAGAATTCTTTGCATTAAGACGAAATTTAAATAATAGTTATAGTCTTCGTGATCGAATTTCGACTATGGCGGCCACTCAGCGGAGACTAGCTGTTGACGCGGAAGATATAGTGCACAAATGTGTGCGCAAACACAGGTGCACTATCTCTTCCCTCACTCTCATACCAACGGCTTAGCGTGCTGTCCGAGGCACGGGGCTATGACACCATCAACTTCCAAACTCCGGTTGCTACTGAGGAATCTTTACTGGAAAAACCCAGTAACACTGCCTGACCTGGGAATCGAACCCACGCTCAGCAGCTCGCGCTTGCGGCCACGAGACAAAAGGGGCAGTTAAAAAAATAAGTACATACCTAGTTATCGAATACGAAATGTTTTTGACTTTTTGTAGATCAATTTTTTATTATTGGGTAATAATAAAAAATTGATCTATTCATGTTCATGTTTGTTCATGTCCCACAGCTGGGCAAAGGCTTTCCTACTCTTCTTCCACCTCTCTCTGGACTGGAGTGGACTCCTTTAATAAAGATTGGTCCTTGGCAGCTCTGGACAGAGATCAAATTGTGTTGAGCAAATTATTTTGCTGACAGTACTTTGGCACACTTAATACAATATACCGATAATACGATGGCAATACATTCTTATTGATAATGTTAAATCTTATCGCCTTTTCCTGGTTTAAAGCCAAACCCACCTACATGACATCAAAATTAGATAACATGATTTTTGTGGGAAATGATTTTAACTAAAAGAGTCTTTGCACATAACATCACGCCTGTATTCCCTGAAGGGTTAGGCAGAGCTGTACCTATAGTACACCCATGTGTAAGAGCCATATACAAGGGGCTTATTGCCATCAACCGACCACAAGTCCAGACACCGGGCTCCTACTGAAAAACAGTTTTTGGAACGAAGTTCGTTCAGTCGTTTTCGCTTAGCGTTCCTTTTGAATGTTTTCCTTTTGCTCGGCTCCTTAGGGTCTTAGCGTGGTTTGAAATATCCTTAATAAACGTTTAAACGTATTTTCTTTCTTTCTTTTTCTTTCCTTATAGCCTTCTTCAAAAATTGGGCTCATCATCCTCATCGTCTACTTAGCGTTTTCCCGACTATGTTCGGGTCGGCTTCCAGTCTAACCCGATGCAGCTGAATACCAGTATTTGGTCTATCAAATGTAAAAGAATTTTTCAAATCCGAGATTTGCGCGTTCAAACAAACAAACTTCAGCTTTATTATCATTATAGATATACCGGGTCTTTCAGTAAGCGCTTCCTACCTTTAAATTTAAATAAAACAAAGTGTGTGTGAGATATCATCGAAATTTTGTATTTGTTTGAAAGGCCTATCCATGCCATATGCCATTATGTATGGAATATGACATCGTACAAATGTCCGCCGCGGCTTCTCTGGGTGGCGCGCATCCGAAATGTACAATTTAGCGCATAAATCAGGCTGAATTTTACCGATGGCATGGGTTATGTTGACTTTGACATAGGTCGCTGTGGTTTGTGATTTATTCGCATAGACCTGCGACTCAAGAAAACCCTTCAAGAAAAAGTCTAACGGGGTCAAATCTCACTATCTCGGTGGCTAGTTCACATCACCTCCACGTGAGATTACCATGCTCTCAAATCGCTCGTGCAGATGGTCAAATGTGGCATGAGCTGTGTGGCACGTAGCGCCGTCCTGTTGAAGCCACATGTCGTTGGTGTCCAATTCAGGCCAAATAGGTACAGGTAATCATCGACCATCGAATATAGCTCATCGTTGACGGTGATGGCCTGGCCAACGTCAAATGTAGACCGATGACGCCGCCAGCTCAAAGTCCACACCAAACAGTGACTTTTTCGGGATGAATTGAACGCTCTGGGATCTCATGTGGATTAGTGTCGTCACCAGTGGACTCAAATTTATTCACCACACTGCCAATAGTCCTCACGGTACGACGATTATAATATGGCGACCGTAAAATGGGCGAAGCGCGTGGAACGTTGCCCGAACAGAACACCCATTTTGATAAAACAATTTTATCATTTGCACGATTTGTTGAACGCTATATCCGTCTATGGTGATTTGGCAAAACAGACTGAATAAATCACAGCCAATTTGACAGATGTAGCTTGAACAGTACGGCCGCTATCAACTTTCAAAGTTCGGAAGTCCCTATTGGAAGACCCTTTAGATAGTTTATCCATTCAAAGGTTGTCTGGTAGCCATCGCTATATGCTAACCGCCATTGTTATCTTAAAATTATCCACCACCATCAGCTCCAACGCATCCAACTGCCAATACCGAGGATAGTATTACTGTTGATCGATTGTTCAATGCCCTATAGGGGTTTGTGGCTAAGTAATAACAGCCGCACGGATCGAACGATCAGGTTAAGCTACTCTTGCCCCGTTGGTCCCGGCTGTCATTTGTGGATCTTATACGATCTTATATTTATCTGTTACGGGTCGTCAGAAGCCCGAAAGTCTGACAACCACCAACCAGTCTTACCAAAGGGTTTCGTATTACCCAGTGACTGGGTTGTGGAGGTCAGATAGGCAGTCTTTCCATGTAAAATACTGGTACTCAGCTGTATCCGGTTAGACTGGAAGCCGACCCCAACATAGTTGGGAAAAGGCTAGGCAGATGATGTTGATTGTTCAATAGACTGGCTAAGTTAATTTAGTACTTAAGTCTAATAACTTACCACAAAAAAAAACTTCAAATAATAACCAGCCATCCATTAGTATCAAACACAAACCATTTAAATAATTTATTTGCTTTTAAAACAAGTTTGTTATCGTCATAACCTTGCCAAATGACTTAAAAGTAAAAAAAAAAAAACTCAATTCATCACTTTAAAAAAGTCTTCCTTGTTCTTAATTTATGGTAGCATTTATAACGATTATGTTATTGTCTTTGACATCTGCACGTACGTAGGTAACAGTATATTCTTACGAAACAGTTCAATGCATAGTATCAACTTCTATAGTTACCTACTAATTATGATGGGGCAAGGTTCAAAGGAAACTGTACAACCTTAAAACAGCTAATTATACTAATTGGTAGATAAATGTTCTCTCCAAATCCGTGTTTTAGCGGTGTGCATTTTACCCCAGCAAAATTAACTGCGAGCCCATTGCTCTACTTCTACAGCATAGCTATTCACAATAATCCGACAGGCTATCGTATCGAAAATGACACATTTCGATAACCTGGGGGTCTACTACGAAGTGCAAAGTGCGAATGATCGGATCGGACCGACACATGGCCGAACCGAATATTATTGAAAATTGCGAAAAAAGTTCGGATCGGCTTAGTTGGGTCGGGACCATAGTCAATATTCGAAAGAGTGTAGGAGTGTAGGATCGGGAGCGACCGAACCAAATAGTAACTTCGTAGCAGGAAACGGCCGAACAGTCGGCCGATACCACTTCGGAGTAGACCCTCTGATTTGCCTCGCCTCCGACAGCACACAAATCGGAAAAATACCGGTCGTCTATTAGATATAATCTGACAAAATTTGCGGGTTTTGGACTTGTGAACAGCGTTTAGAGAACGATAACATTGATTGATGTTCAATACGGTACGGAAGCGTATCGGGTGCTTGTGTATAGCTGTGCGGGGGGCATTAGCTTCTTGTTTATTACTCAGTAGAACTACAAAAACTCAATTAGCCCAGCTAGCCACGGGTGATTTTATATCGTGCACTTAATTTTGAACTCTCGGTGTTGTGCTGAGCGATGAGAATCCAACAGAGTGCATCCCAGCACGTCAAAAATATACTTAAAGTATTGGATTTTCCAGAAAGAAAATCCAGTGCGCTTAAAAAAATCTCCATTGGGTACGAGGTAATACTTACAGCTACCAATAGTGATGTAGAACCTGTCCCACTTGTCGGGACAATATATTGATAAATAGAAATGCCTTACCATCTCGAGAAAGTCGCTTTACTGTAAAGTATAGAATTTAAGCAAAAAGAGAAATTATGACAATAATTACTGAAGTTCATGAGCGTTCAAATGTCTTGCTGGTTGATTTGGAAAATAACCCCAACGTACAGACGCCAGCACATCAAGCTACTACAATCTGTGAAATTTTTCTTTAATAGATTTTCAACTTTATCGCTAAAGCATTAACGTTCAAGGTTGATTGGGAAAATTTGACAGTTTCGGGTAGCTTTAGCGGTAGTACCTGCTGGCGTCTGTACCTGTCTATGTAAAAGTCAACTAATGAAAATGTCAAGTATCTTTAGGTTTATTTTTACTTGCACCTTTTTATTTTCCCTACTACATATTACCAACAATCTGCATGAAAATTACAGTTTAAAAAGGTGCTTCCTTGCTATGCAGGAAGTATGACGCGCAGGCGCTCTCTCTTTACAGGCGCTTGCTTTAATTTGGAAACCCTCAGTTATAGTAAAAGCTTTGAAAAGGGCGTCACCAATTGTTACAATCAACCGTATAAACAACAAGAAAAAAGCGCCCAAGTGCGAGTCGGACTTGCACACGAAGGGCAGACACTACATATAACCAGGGTTCGGAAAAATCCGATTTGTCAAGTATTGCTAGAGTAAACTTTGAATCTGCTATGCCTCTGTGATAGGGAGTGGGCCGTAATCCACTACGCGGGCCCAGTGCGGGTTGGTGGATGTCACATTTCTTAGAGTTTTTGGTTCTAGGATATGGCGGTTTCCTCACGATGTTTTTGATTAACATACATATGTATATCCACTGATATATCTACATACAAGCTGTTGTTTTGCATCCTTGTCAAATTTCAGGAGGCTGTTATGAAAGACGTAAATAATCAAATAAAATTACGATCCCTGGTAAATAATGAATACATACTTGTTTTTTTTTTTGTTATATAAGTTTGACAGTATTTCAGAATACACCACTTTCAAAGAACAGAATCGCGTTATGGTATCGTATAAGCGGGCGCGATTTTATGTGTGTGTAAACGGGCAGTTACAGTGCGGTCGATTTTTTACTTTTTATTATGTATTGTTGTAGCGGCCTAGATTTCAAGTGTCTACCTAATACGGTTAAAAAAATACAGCCTGTAATAGACTGACGGGCGGATAGCGGAGCCTTAGTAATACCCCGTTGGCACCCTTTGGGTACGAGATCCTAAAGAGCAAAGTCCTAATGATTCTTGTGTAATAAAGATTATTATTATTATTCCCTCTTTCCCCACGTACTTTCATGGATACCTTCGGCGAAAGTTTCTTTTGAGATGAGCAGAAGCCTCTGGCAGTCATCCAAGAAAAGGTCAAAATAGAAGATGAATAGGGCCATAGTTCTTCAGATATCTCGGTTTTCTCTTAGTTGCATAACGTTACCTATATTCGGGTTCGGCGGCTACAACAGACCGATCGATACTTCGTGCTTAGAAATAGACTGCAGTTTTTGCTCACGCCTTGAAACTTGTCGGGTTTTTCGAGTCTCGGGTATCACGGATTGAAACGGTTGGCGGAGCGGGATTGCCGGGAGTAGGGCTACCATTCGTCCGGACATTTTCGGCTTTTTGACCCCCCCGTCCGAACTTTTCGACTAAAGGGTTATTATTTTCTTTTAAAATATTTTATAGGATTCACAAACGAAGGATTCCCTACCACCGAATAATATTTAACACTACACTCTGATTTTTACCTCTTTATCAATGAATGTTAAACTGCTAAACGCTGTTCACAAGTCCAAAACCCGAAAATTTGCTCGCTGTTTGCTGTTGGAGGCAAGGCTAATCAGGTTATCGAAATGTGTCATTTTCGATAGTACGATAGCCTGTCGGATGGTTGCGAATAGCTATGCAGGTCTTCATAAGCTTTCTGCGACAACTCTTCTACAAAGCAGGCCTGCCGTGACTATTCAATGTCTTTGCATGTGTCGAGATGTCAAGACAAAGGTTATAATAAAGTGTGCTGCACTAATAATAGGTACTTAATGCGTTATTGTTTACGCCATTATAATTGCACACGTGATATCGCAAATACTTGCTTGTAGAGACCTACTGGGGAGGTTGGCAACGATCACAGAACAGATAAAAGTAGTTAGAAGGGCCTTGTGGGCGGGGCAGGCGCGCCGCACTTTTGAGCAGACGCTCAAAAGTCAACCGAAATTTGAATCACCGGTCAACAATCGCGCTCTTGTTGTGACAGCGTTCGGAGCTCCGCGGAAAAAAAGAATTATGCCGTCTTGCGCTATTATAACGTGTCGGAAAAGAAGTCAGGAGTGTAATGTGGCCTGAGGAGGGATTTCTTTTCACCGGTTAGTCCAAAAACCTTAAAATACGAGTGATATTTGTAATTATTTCAAAAGTATTATGTAGTTTGTAGACAAAAACGATAAAATCGCATTCAGATGCAAAATTATACATTGCTTGCAATACATGGGTACGATCTTGTACGACATGAGCGGTCGCGCAATGTATTGCGTTCACTGCGAACGTCGCGTGCGTCGAGCCAAAATGCGCGTCGATAGTGTTGTACCAAATTGTAAACAATGTCGATATTAAGTAAGTGTATACGAATTATGTTCAGAAATTTGTATTACAATTAAAATAACTTTGTTTTTATTAACACCAATTATTGTGTAATGTGAATTATTAATTTAATTTCTTAGTTGGTTTTTCGTCTAAAATTTGGTTTGAGGTTAGTAATTTACGATGAAAAATTTTTTTTTTTAGTTTTCCAAGATAGGTATAAGAAGAGACAAGAAAACTGTGGATTGAGACAACTGGTAGAATTGAATGGATACCTACTAAATGTAGCACAATTTGTTCGCAACATTTTTTAGAAAATGATTATGTAATTAAAAAGTTGAAATTGAGTCTAAATTATTGTTGAATATTAAAATATTCTTGTATTTTTACTTGTGTCATTTATTTGCTTATGTACTTACTTTAGCCCATGTCTTTGTACGCTTGAATGACGTTAATCACGGACACAGACAGCCCAGAAGGCCAATTCTTGTAATTAAAAAAATTCAAAATCTAGTCGCAGTTTCATCTCAGCGCCAAAAAGCAATGTCCAAAACTGGTCAGAAATGTAGGGAAATTAAAGGTGTTTTTGACAGATTTGAACAAAATTGCCCTTGAAGTCATTGGATTTCAATGAATATCTTAGGAGATGTCATGGTTTTAAAATAACTCCGCAAGGCGGCCGGTCATTAGCTTCCTATAGTAATGTACTAACTAAGTGATAATCGTAAGTAATACTCTTAAAGTAATGGAATATATGTATGTGTCAGCGGGATTGTCCGAAAGGGTTACCGCTACCCCGGAATATAAAGGGCGAAGGAAGGAACATGGGTGGGTTTTAGTCAGTAAGAGTCTGACACTCCCTTCCGCTCCACCCAGAGCGGGAGCGGTCATTTGATGATTTCCCAGCAGAAAAAAAAATGGAATATATGTATTATTTTAATAGGATTTTTCCTAAAATTAACGCGAGTGAAACCGGCGGGCATAGCTATTATTCATAAATTAACATGATGAAGTTAATAAATACATTTTTCACAGAGTAATTCACAATAAATTAATTAGATTATATTATGTTAATTCGACTTAGCATTCGAAATGGCCGTGAAATTTAAAATTTCTTTTTAGTTTTTTTTGCAAATTGTAGCTTTGTTTTACATTTTATGTTATTCAAAATATTATTTTTCTTTCTTTCTATTATTATGACGTAAAACAGAGCTGCAACTATCATAAAACGAAAGAAAATTTAAATTTCGCGGCAGTATTGGATGTTCCCCCTTAATTTCACTTCGATTTAATTTTATTTATATGTAATTAGGAAGTCCACATTATTCGTACCGTACCCGCAACTTAAAAAATTGCAAAACTTTAATTAACAATATTACCTACAGTAATTTTATCGATATGATTAATCGACCTTTTGGTCGCCGTAAAATATTTGAGAAACAAAATTGCTTTTACACGTGTGTGAGTGTACGTCCAGAGCAGAATTTGCGTTAGTGTGACAACCAATAGCAAACACGCGATCTAAGTGCATGTGGTTTATTTGTGTGCGTAATGCGCGTACGTATTGATCTCTTGCTTGTAGTGGAGAGTGAGAGTGGGAGACATGCGGCGACAGGCGTTCTAATACAAATCAGGAACTATTTCCATTCTATCCTCTTTTATCTGTTCTGTGGCAACGATATTTTTTTCTTTTATTTTTTAATGTTATCAAGCCTTTACTAATGTAATGAGACAGAATTCGGTATCGATTGTTACGCAAACCCAAGGGTCTAACGTGCATCAATAAAGCCCGGAGTACACATACCTGTAACTTGCACAAAAGTATGCAAGAAGCTTGCATGCTGTGTGCAAAGCATTTGACAACTTCTGATTAGTGAATATCATAAGGGCATGCAAGGTACTTGCATACTTTTGTGCAAGTTACAAGCATGTGTATTCCAGGATTTAGTTTAAATAGCTGTCGTATTTCCCTTTTATCGTGGGTTAAAAACTCAGTCTCACTTACTCAACAAATGTACAGTTAAGGCAGGACCAAATGCATCCTCTCAAAGAATGTCCCAATGGGATACTATTTAAAAAATACTTACAAAAAAAAATACAACCGACAAAAACTGGACATATTAATTTTTAATCTAGCTTTTTCCAGCCGATCTATTCACGTAATAATCTCATCGTGAAAACTAAGGTGAAGTGATCTGTCACTCCACCTGATGCAGTTCACTAGCTGTATTCTTTTTATGTTTCTGTTTTCTGCAAAAAAATTAACTCAATTCGAAAAGTCCGAACAAATGACAAGTCCAGACGGGGGCCAAAAAGCCAGATTAGTCCGGACAAATCCGTACAGATGCCAAACCTACCTCTAACACACTTTTTGTCCACAGTACCAAGTGGGCCAGTTGTACTGCGTGGCCGAGGTGTCGAAAAACGAAACCGGCGGCGGTGAAGGAATTGAAGTAATAAAAAATGAGCCGTTCAAAGATTACCCCCTCCTTGGTAAGTGCTATTAATTAATTTGACTAATAAACAGTTGCAGAATGGTACTGTAGAATAACGAGGTACGCTCGGAGGTAATGTCTGCCCTTGCAGCATTGCTGCGTCATACGGATGTGCGTCGTGGCAAGACAAGACACGGACACGGACAATGGCTAATGTACTATCGCCAAAATCTATATCTGACCACCGTAAGGACTATTCCTGGTTGCAGCGCATATTATTAGTCGACCTAAAAAAGTATCATCTTTTGTTTTACTTACGGACGCGGCTGTGGTCACCATGTGCACGGGATTTTGTTTTCAAAATGGTCAGATATAGGTTTTGGCGATAGTGCGCCTCATATGAATTATTAGCACAGTTCGCACGGCGCGTTTTTACAGTGGCGATTTTTTTACGCGCACTGGATTTACAGCGCCGAAAGTTGAAAATTCAACAGTGTGTTTTTTTGACGCGCTGGGATGCACTCTGTTGGATTCTTAATGCTCGGATCAACACCAAGAGTTAAAAATCCAGTGCGCGATAAAATCCCGCCGCGATATTTTTGTTCGTGCGGACGACAAAATGTGACCAGTTCCAAAGCAAATTTTTACCCTTTGTTATACTTATAGAGGTATGAGGAACAGGGCGTAAAGTTCACTCTTCCTTCATAGAAAAGGGAGGATCCTCGGACCAGACGGGTGTTGTGTCTGGCGGGCAATTGCCCAACGATTGATGTTAGGAAATTGTATCTATGCTAATTGCGCCGTAAACTCTGCTTGCGTGATGCAGGATTTGCGTGACGTCAGTATGACGCGTTATTCGCATGTGGTGTTGTAGATACCGCTACATCCTTAATCTAAGCCACAATCTGTTATTATATAGAGTAGGTTGACATCAGTCTTTTATTTATGTCTACCACCAACAGCAATACTACGTCCATGCTTGGAATAAATGTTAGGGAAATAGAAATACATATATACTAGAGATTCGAAGAAGCGATACTATAGGCCAACCGCTTAACTGAGATGTTGCCTGAGGTAGCAGCGCGGTGCGGGAGGGGTGTGGTGACGTGATGCGAGAGCTCAGTGATTCGTCAATTTGTGACAACTATCACCCCTTCCGCACCGCGCAGCTACCTCAGGCAACGTCTCAATTAACCGGTCGGCCTATAGTTCAGATACACCTAGAACGACACGATACTCATCATCGTCATCATCAACCTACAGCAGACCACTGCTGGACATAGACTTCTCCAATTGTACGCCATTTAGCTCGATTCTCGGTAACTCTCATCCAGCTACCGGCCACCCTGCGAAGATCGTCGCACCACCTAGCCTAAGGGCGTCCTACCCTACGTTTGCCGACACTATTCTGTATCCTCATAATCCAAGACATTCGGGAGACTGTGGTGACTGTAGCTTTTAAACTAACTAAATATTCATAGTACAGCATAACGTATCAAGGCCCTTACTGTGAATTGTCACCTGCCACATCGCAAGCAAAATCGATAAACATATACAGGGTCATATTAAATTAGCTAGCGAAACTAGGTCTAAACAAGATTAAAAAAAAACAAAAATGGTGTGGTTTTTTAAGTCAATGACCAGAAGGGAAATTCTCGTAATTTTAAGACCGTTCACAATCTGATCTTAGTCTCAATCTGTCAAAAATACCTCTAATTTCCCTCCATTTGGACAATTTTTTGACATTTGTTTGTCGCTGAGATGAGACTGCGACTAGATTTTGGACGTTTTGAATTACGAGAATTGGCCTTCAGTTATGTTACTTGAAGTATGAGTTGAGAAAATCTATTTTCTTTTTGTTAATCGAGTTTAGATATCGATAGCCATTACGTATATGAAGTATGCACCAAATAAAAAAACTGATTTTTAAAACTGGTATTAAAAGTGACTATACTAAATGTGGTCGCGGACCCCACAAAAAAATCATCAAATTATTTTCTTTTTATTTTATTACGTTTTTTTTTTTTTTTCTGATGGGCAATCATCAAATGACCCCTCCCGCTAAAACCCACCCATGTTCCTTCCTTCGCCCTTTATGTTCCGGGGTAGCGGTAACCCTTTCGGACAATCCCGCTGACGACGTTATTTTATTATGTTTAGATATCGATACTCATCACGTCTGCTGAGTTTCGCTAGCTAATTTAATTTGACCCTGTATACCATAAGAAAATCGATACTGATTTGTCCTTCAAAATAAATTCATTGTTGATTGCAATTGCCGAGCGTTTGCTGATACATTCCCACGTCAATCTTCATGATTTATACCAATTAACCTTTACCAGCTACCGTTTGGAGTAGTTGACAACTGTTTAGAGCATAGGTTCTCAACCTTATTTTGCCCACCTTTGAGAATATTTTTCTAAAGTCCCCCAATTTTTTTTACAAATTAATATTTGAATTTCGCGGGCTACTTTAGTGCATCCTCTTCGCAAACGCGGATGACGTCATCAACATCAAGATGGCAATCTGGCGTTTTCCTCCCTTTTCTGTGATGCTTCCTAGGTCTGTGCGAGTCTCAACCTGACGGGCAATTCTCGTAATTTTAAGAACGTTCACAGTCTGATCTCAGTCTCAATCTGTCAAAAATACCTCTAATTTCCCTACATTTTGACAAGTATTTGACATTTGTTTGTCGCCGAGATGAGACTGCGACTAGATTTTGAACTTTTTAAGTTACGAGAATTGGCCTTCAGATCTTACCCTTGATGTTCTAACCTTCCAGTCGTGACGACGTACAGACGCCAGCAGGTCAACCTACCCGAAACTGTCAAACTTTCCCAATCAACCTTAAACCTTAATGCTTTATCGATAAAGTTCAAAATCTATTAAAGAAATTTGACAGATTGTAGTAGCTTGATGTGCTGGCGTCTGTACGTATCTCTTTGGGGTGTCGAAATTTCTAGTTTTCTGTACTTATCCCGTTAGGCCCTTGCACACATTTTTCTTGCCGTGAAAATCTACGGTTTATTCGCCGTGTGCAGGCACGGTCGTCAGTGTTGTATGGATCACTATGGAAGCTTGTTAACGGACACGTTTTTTCTACGGCGCGGTTTATACGCCGTACTGTAAAGAAACCGTGCCATGTACAAAGAGCCTTAGACTGGCTAATATTTTTACCAATCCATGAACTAATCGATAGTTTTAGTCGTTGCGATAGAGGAAAATGTTTCGTGTATGTCAGTAGTCCTTGGGTGAAAACCCTACCCGTATGCATGCTACGAATACGCAGAAAAGATCTGAGGGGCAATTCTCGTCATTTTAAGAACGTTCACAGTCTGATCTGAGTCTCAATCTGTCAAAAATTTCTCTAATTTCCCTACATTTTGACAATGTTTGGGCATTTGTTTGTCGCCGTGATGAGACTGCGACTAGATTTTGACCGTTTTAAATTACTAGAATTGGCCTTCTGATTTTAAGCATATACCGCAATTAGGACCTTGAGCTATACATTATACCTACATGAGTTTTTCCCGCCCTCTCGACCTCGTGACCTCGTAACCTTCTACACTTGTAAGTCTAAAAGACGTATTATATCTTCACATATTATGTTAATAAAACAACTCTTGCAAGCCTAAAAAGTAGTGTAAATAAACTTGATTTTTTAAATAAGTTCTCAACGACCTTTGGGATAAAACTGGTTTTGCGACGTATGTGCCTTAATACGTTGTATAAATATTGTAATATATGAAGTTTAATCACGTAACTAAAATGTTTGGTAATGTTGGCAGTGAAGGAAACAACTGGACAGTCAGCAATAAAAGTAGGTTAACACTTTCAACAACAGTTTCCAAAGAGTATTGAGTGAAAACTTGATAGTTATTACTTGTTCTTAACGTATTTTTGCTGCTGCATACTGCCCAACTTAAATGGTACTGGGCAGGTCATGTCTGCCGCATGCCGGACAAACTGTGGGCCCAAATAGCATAGAACTGGTGCCCTGTGGTAGTGAGGCAGGGTCGTGGCAGACCACGTAGGAGATGACGGGAAGAGCTGGATAGGTTTCGTCAAAACTGAAAGGAGGACGCGCGTACTCGCCAAAGACGGAAGGAGTGGAAGGAGGCCTTTGCCCAGGAGTAGGACAGCGAAGGCTAGTAAAAAAAAAACGTATTATTGAAGATGGAGAGAATTCTTTGAAGACACGTATTATTAACACAATAATCGGGTTCTTTTATGTCATGAGCTAAATTCTGACATGGTTACCGATATTTGAGCTAACTGCTCATTGCTCAACAGTAGGTAGTCAGGGAAAAAAATTGCTTAGTAAACTGCCATTATTTTACTATCGCTAGTTGTCTGAAAGGGCTTTAACACGGCAAATCAACGTAGTGTGTCAATCTGTGAAACAATTGATTTCCCTGACTGCACATCCTTTTTGAAGGCCCACGTCCTGCATACATAATCAACCTATAATGTTCCCACTGCTGGGACACAGGCCTCCCCTCTTCGAGACGGAGTGCGTGTGGCCCTGTGCGGAAAACTGCGAAAATCATGGACGTTGTAATCATACGTCATGGTGTGGAAACCAATACAAATTACTGGTTACTGTTCATACACCGTATCATTAAGCGCAGGAAATAATGCAGGGAGGTAGGTGGTACCTACTTTTGCCATTCATGAATTTCGAAACAACGAAAGCGTGGCAGTAACGTTATACGAACATTAAGTTATTATTATAATAACGCACTTCCTAGAACAAATAGATTTAGAAAAAATCTGCTGGATTTTTAGGCTTTTTCACTCAATTTTTGCGACTGCCAGTTTAGTTCTGCAACTTAGAATTCGTAATGTAAGGTCGCACGTTTTATGGGCAGAAACTTTGGCCTGCGGGGTAATTGCGTAACACACTAACAGTAGCAATGGCTTTCATTTTGACAGCTCAACAACATTCATTGCATTTTTTACGTTGTTGAGCAGACAAAGGGTTTAGCCGGATAAATATGACGAGTCGGCCCCCAAATGGAAACCTGTATCAAAACTTATGTTTTAATATCGACTTGATGAGTAAACACAATTTATGTAAGTTTTACGATCAGCTTTTGCTTTGACCTTGGGATATGGGAAAAAATAACTGTATGCATGACTATTATTTAAAGTAATATATCTTAAAAACTAATTAAGCTAGAGGAATGAAACCAATGCGAGGCTTTAGGTTACATTACAGAGTATATCATATATTTTTTTAAATTTTTTTGCATAATTTTTTATATAAAAAAATAAAATAAATACGTAAGTCATAATTTTTTTTTTGTGTTCTCTGAAACTTACAATCACGAAAATAATATATGTTATGCTCCTTTATATGCACTATTACTCATAAAAATTGCGTAAGAAAAAAATTGGTGCAACACTTCGAAAATAAATAAAATGTAATTGTACTATAACTCGGTGAATTCTGTTTTTTCTATTGTACTGGTATTAGATACTATGCGTAGATGCGATAAATCATCTTCATAAAAATATTTGCCAATTAAGTGCGTCGAACAACAACGAATATTTATACCTTTTGGTATAAATATTTGTTTTTTAATAAATATTTGTATTCGTGTTTCTAAACATATTGTCTTGAGGTCAGTTGTTTTTTGGCATACAATACAATACTTGTGCGTAGATGCAACACGTTAGAATGGAATTACAATAGAATCATCGCTTGAATTGTACTTATATGTAACATCACTGTCACTACTGGTATCACAATCTTCAGAGTTGACGTAAGTTTCTTTCTGCACTCCTGTAGTTGCTGATGCTTCATCGCATACTTCCATGGTTAAAGGTACCTCATCAGACATTTAGAACTCGAAGCTTTTTTGTTAGTATATGGGATAAGTCGACATTTGTTACAAAATATGTATATCATTAACTGTTACTGATTTATTCAAACAATCACTAAACACCTTAGCTTCTTCTTCAGTTTTAATAACTTTTTTGTAACCAATAATCTTACGAAGATATTTGTTACAGTATTTACACTTGTCAGACATTATTACCAAATAATTATAATAATAATAATAGCAATAATAATGGCAAAGTAAGGAGCTTCACGGACGCTTTTACCGGGCCCTACATGGACCCGATGTAGATCTACTAGCGTCCGTAGCCTGGCTGCGGTTCGGTGACCTCTTTGGAGAAACCGAAGGTTTTGTCTGTGCAATTATGGACGAAGTTATGATGACGAACAATTACCGGAGATTTATTGTGGTTGACATCTGTCGGGCATGCCACCGGCCGGGGGAATCAATCAGGCATATTATCTCCGGGTGTTCTCGTCTAGCTAACGGAGAGTACTTGCATAGACACAACCTTGTAGCTAGGATAATACATCAGCAACTTGCTCTGAAATACAACCTTGTGGAATCGGAGGTGCCGTACTACAGGTATGTGCCCGACCCAGTTCTCGAAAATGGAAATATCACATTGTACTGGGACCGATCCATCATCACTGACAGGACTATTGTTGCCAATAAGCCTGATATAGTGGTGGTGGATCGATCAGAGCGGCGCGCAATGATTGTTGACATAACCGTCCCGCATGATGAGAACCTCGTGAAAGCCGAGAAAGATAAACAAATCAAGTATCTTGACTTGGCTCGCGAGGTTTTCGACATGTGGCATGTGGACTCAACAATCATTGTGCCGATAGTCGTGTCAGCCAATGGGTTAATAGCCAAGAGCCTCGACCAACACCTGAGGAGGCTCTTGTTGGGCAGCTGGATCAAGGGCTTGATTCAGAAAGCGGTACTTCTGGACACGGCTCGCATTGTCAGGAGGTTCCTCTCTCTGGAGCCCTGACCGCCGGTAGCTTGGACCCTGTTCCCGATACCGGTGGGCTACTATTTTTTATATTTTTAAATGTTTTTTTATCTTTTTGTTTATAAAAATATTTAAAAATATAATTTGTAAGTATGTAAATGAAATAAAGGAAATAGCAATAATAATTCAGTTTAACAGTCACTAATTTCCAAATCTTGAAATAAAAACCCGTAAAACCAAATCATAAGCTACCTTCTGCAGCAATAACAATGACTATGCGATGTTAGTAAGCTATAAAATATAATAAACAGCGTGATAACAAGTTCCGACTTGTTTACAATTTTGCACGTATAGGTAGTCGTGTTTATACCCACACATCACAAGGCGCGAATTATATTTTATTTATTTTCGAAGTGTTGCACCAATTTTTTTCTTACGCAATTTTTATGAGTAATAGTGCATATAAAGGAGCATAACATATATTATTTTCGTGATTGTAAGTTTCAGAGAACACAAAAAAAAAAATATGACTTACGTATTTATTTTATTTTTTTATATAAAAAATTATGCTAAAAATAAAAAAAAAATATATGATATACTCTGTAATGTAACCTAAAGCCTCGCATTGGTTTCATTCCTCTAGCTTAATTAGTTTTTAAGATATATTACTTTAAATAATAGTCATGCATACAGTTATTTTTTCCCATATCCCAAGGTCAAAGCAAAAGCTGATCGTAAAACTTACATAAATTGTGTTTACTCATCAAGTCGATATTAAAACATAAGTTTTGATACAGGTTTCCATTTGGGGGCCGACTCGTCATATTTATCCGGCTAAACCCTTTTTCGAACATATGAAGCAATGGATTAGCAATATCCTTCAAAATTATTCAGATTGAGATTGAAAGTGGGTTACGCAATTAGGGTACCGCTTGCACCACCAAACTAACCCTAAATGCATTTAAAACATAAGATATAATAACATAGAGATATCTTATTCTAACGATGCATAGAAGCAGACCGATGTTTTACATTCGTTCAGCGTAAAATGTATTAAGGGGGGTGCGCTAAGGTAGCCCGCGAGATAAAAATTTACTGTAGTTTTTGCAATTTGCAGGTGTTTTTTATGATTATTATTCTATATTTGATATTTGTTACGGCCGCGTATCATATTTAGATCAAACATACAACCTGATACTGACCTGTAAATTGCCAAAAACATAAGATTTGAATTTCGCGGGCTACCCTGACGCTTTTAACATGACGCATTAATCACCAAACCTTATGTCAAATCTAATTATTATCATGTAAGTTGACTTGCAACCCGTTCGCGAACTGCAGTGGCCTATTTGGAAAGCACTAAATTGATGACGTACCCAAGTAGGCCGCTGCTAACATAATCTGGCGAAATGGGTCATTACTAATTCATCCAACATCCAGTGTGAGGGCGGTGCATCTGAACAATCTATACCCCGTCTGCTAGTGTCCCAAGTATCCGTTCACCTATGGGCCTAAACAAAATAAACAACAAGAAGAATTGATATATTATTTAGCAACAAATTAAATAAGCTTCAAGAAGCCGAAGGCTCAGCCTTTAAATTGGAAATTTGTGAACCTATCACAAAAAACTAAACTGAATAGAGCGAAGAGCTCTTTATTTTTTAATTAAGGCGAAAACGCCAGTGTATCCCGGGATATTGATGAACACATTATCAGCTATAGTCGCGAATCAGATTTAAATCAACAAACAAGCTAATACTGATACCTGCATATTGCGAAAAACGTAAGCAGATTTGAATTTGGCGGGCTACCTTGGCGCATCCCCCTTAAAGCATCGATCGCTATAATTATGTGGCCATGGTGACGTCTGCCTAAGTACCAATAAAACATTATCGTTACACATTTGGCACATAACTGCGACCACTGATTGTTTGTGCGCGCATTCTATTGTTCGTAAGCATGTTTTTTTTATTAGGTTTAGATAAATTTTACCGTTTCATCACGTTCGTGTACGTACAGCCGATACAAACTTTATGACGGCTCTGGAGATCTACTCCCTCAGCACGTATTGCGTATTTTAGTCTGAAGTTACGGGAGATTACTACTCCTTATCGGGGTGTCCAACAAAAATAGATGATCTGTCAAAACAAGCGTCAAATGAAATATTTCGCAAATACGTATCGGGAGTAGGGACAGCCATCAAATCGTGTTTTCTTAGTTCAGCTTCAGACCCCGAATTATATCCGTAAGTGATACGGAGCAGAAAATGCCCGTAACTTAGGTCGAATCTACGAGTTTCGTGCTTGGGGAGTACACCCCCACCTACGGACATAAAATTTGTTTGGGGCCCTACATTCATACACACAACACTGTGATCTAAATTGTTTAGTTTTTTTTTTCTAAGTCGTGGTGTTTTTTTTTTCGTTTAATTGCTGGTCTATTATTTTGCCATTAACAATCAAAGCATATTAATTGTATATTATGCCATAAGTATTTTATGCCAATTGTCTTGAAGAGTTTTAATGACTGCATTAGTGACTATGACAATGTCTTAACCATTATTTATCATCGTAAGTTTTGTACTTTGATCGCAGTAATGACGTTAGCACATTGAAGGATGTTGCTGTGCTTGACGTAATTTAAACGTCACTATATCATTTGTGATATGTGTTAATTGGTGGACTTTTTAGGGTTCTGTAGCCAAATGGCAAAAATGGAACCCTATAATTTCAAGAAAAAATATTATTCTTAAGTATACATATTTAATTTATAAAGATATGAGGAATAGGGTGTCAAGTTCACTCGTCCTCCATATAAGAGGAAGGATTCTTCTACCAGACGGGTGATGTGTCTGGTGGGCAACTGCCCGACGATTGATGTCGGGACGATGATGTATATGTACATATATGCTAGTTGCGCGGTAAACTCTGCTTGCGCGATGCTGGATTTTTGCGTGAAGTCAGTATGACGCGTTGTTCGCATGTGGCGTTGTAGATACTGCTACAAATTATTTTATATTTTCCCCAACTTTTATATTTTGGTGTTTATTTTTTCTTTGAATTCGATTTTAAAGTACTATCTCGTAATTTTTTTTTAATTTCTTTCCATTTTTTTTATTTTTTCCGTTAGATGGTAAAAACGATAGAAAATTCATGGAGTCGTCAATGCAGGTGCCAGCAAACTCCACGGAGTCTTCTGAATGTGGTACCTGCCCGGTTTGCAACGCAGCCAGTATGCTCTCAAAGTTTATCTTAGAGTATGATTACAGGCTGTAGAGCGCTGGCTTTTTATTTGGCTGCTAGTCTTGCAATCGTCTGCGTAATTACGTATTGCGGCATTTATCCATACCTGAGGTTGATACAAAAACATTGCGATTTTTGATATCATCGGAATTTTATCTCAATCGTTTCCATTTACTTTTGAATTAAATATAACTGAGCACAATACATGTGTCATGTCGTTTTTTAAACGTAAAAGCCAGCGCAAAGAGCGCCGTAGTAGAGAACTAACATGTAACTTTAGCTTGTTTAGTCACGTATTTTGACTTTCCGCTATAATAGTCGTGGTTCTCACTGTATTTGTGTTTTAATAAGTGCTAACAAATGTCCCTAGTTAAACTTTGCTAGTAATTTTAAAATCAACACTGCGACTGCATTTTGGACCACATTACTTATACTTACGACTTTAGTTTTACCATTAATGACACAACGTAGAGAGAGACTTCGTACTTTCGAGGACGCGCTCTATAGTTTGCCTTATTCATACTGTAAGGGTTAGTACTGTAGCGTGGGTGCATATTGTTTAACATTCGGACTGAAATAGAAATTAGAAAATGCATGTTAGACGTAAAAATAGTGTGATTACGTTTATTTTAATGGTTGAATCGTAGGTTTGTCGTCGAGTTGTTTTGCTGCTGTATTATTAGACTAATGTGACTAATAGTTGAGTATCCTTTTTTTTTTTTTTTTTTGGGATGGGAAATCATCAAATGACCCCTCCCGCTCTGGGTGGAGCGGAAGGGAGTGTCAGACTCTTACTGACTAAAACCCACCCATGTTCCTTCCTTCGCCCTTTATGTTCCGGGGCAGCGGTAACCCTTTCGGACAATCCCGCTGACCCGGCAGGCTTCGGCCCTAAGGGGCCCCTCTGAATTGTTGAGTATCCTTGAAGTGTTCCAAAATGCCATTGAGTCTTGAGATGATTAAAAAAAAAAAAAACAGTGGTAAAAGGGCTTCGAAAGTCCGTGGCATCTGGCATACCTACCTGTCCGCTATTTTGTTTTTCTTTTTTATTTATTTAAGGACAACCAACAAAGCATATAACACCATAATACACAAATTGCAAATCGCAAATTGCAAAAAAAAAAGAAAAAAAAATAGATTTTCGCGGGATACCCTGACTCTACCGTGGCCCCTGGCATAGGCAACTGCAAGGAACACGGGTGGGTTTTAGTCAGTAAAAGTCTGACACGCCCTCCCGCTCTGCCCAGAGCGGGAGAAGTCATCTGATGATTTGCCACCCAGAAAAAAAAAATACCCTGGCTCTTCCACCTTAAGTGGAAGATACAAAATGTGCACCCACTGAAATAAACTAGCTAGTTAATATTACTTACTTACTTGCATAGCACGCAGTCTGTAATATTTATAACAATCGTACTTGTAATAATATTTAAATTAGTTATCGTAATGTAAATAGTTTCACATTCCCTTAATTTTAATTTTAGGAAAAAAATTCTACTTCACTTACCGTCAAGGCTTGGAACCGGTTCCAAAAGTATATGTTCTGTACCGGTACTTAGCGGCTCTTGTCGTTTCGGTACCTGGGTACCGGTATAGTTACCGGTAGTTGTTACAAATATAATATTTGTGGTACACTTCGAAAGCCGGATACCTGAATTAGTATTCAGGTACCCGGTAGTTGTTACAAATCTTATATTTGTACGAGGAACCTCGTACGGTTGGCAACCTTGAAGATTTTTCTAATGCCTATTAACTATCCTTTTTACTTACTAGGTATATCTTTTTTCTCACTCTAACTTACGAAAATATTTGTTTGGTAACAGTAAGTCCCGATACTGATTAGAAATACCAATAGTACAGGTACTACGTCTAGTACCGGTATCAAACCAAGGCCAATGGTAGCGGTTCCCAAAAATACCGGTATTTCAAGCCCTGCTTATCATATACTAAATACCGATGCCTTGTTTACACGAGCTTGGTACTTGTCATTAGTAGCCAAACGAGCTTCTACTTGCTTCCACTAAGTACCACGAAGTACTAAGTCAGCACGTTTATAACTTTCTTCACACGTATTCGTGTTAGTGACGAGTACTAAGCTCATGTAAACTCTACATAACTCATTCGTGTTAGTATCGTTTGGAGAAGTGAACTGATTACCTTTCAAACTAACCTAATGGTGCTTGTGGTGCACTAATGGCAACTACTAAGCTGGTGTAAACTATAGTCTGTTCCAAAATTATCTGATAAAAATGTAAACAAATGGATCAGAAAACTTTTTTTACCTATGGCAGCCAATTTGTAGTGCTATTTACAAATTTTGTGTTTTTATTTGATTATTTGAATACTTGAACCCGAAACTCTTATTTTAAATCACCTCAAAGATGTTTTTCTATTGACAATTGAAGTTTATTTTATATGACGTCAATTTTCGTCGATTTTTTTCATACTATTCAAATCTGCCTGGGACACAGGCCTCCTCTCTGTGAGAGGAAGTGGGCCGTAATCCACCACGCTGGCCCAGTGCGGGTTATTATTGGTAGATATTTACATAGTAATTGTTGAATTCCCTTCTAAGTGAGTGCGTAATTATAAAACCTGAACAGGGTTTGTTTACACTCTCATTAGATACTTTTGGAACAGACCATAGGCATTCAACGTTGAGCTATTGTCGCCTTTCTTTACTCCTGTACGGTCGACTTATGAAAACCTTAACCTTGTCAGTGGTCATACAATACAAATGGCGGCATCAAAAATATGATGTTATACTTCAATTGACAAGAAACGACTATAATGTCCAAATGTGATCAACGTTTTCGTAGGGGCCCGTTCACACGTACCACAACCACACCACGACGGCAACACATGGACGGGCATTAATTTGTATGAAAATTAATAGTTTCATTAATATCAACTCATCACCTCTGGCGTACCACAGGGATCAATTCTTGGACCTTTGTTATTTATCATCTATATTAATGATATAGGTAACTGTTTTCTTAACAGTAATTTCTTGTTATATGCTGATGACCTGAAAATATTTAAATCTATTAAGACTATTGATGATTGTGACTTGCTCCAAGAGGATTTGAATAGATTAACTAAATATTGCGATGAGAATAAACTTGCATTAAATATATCTAAATGTAAATATTTAAATTTTACGAAAAATAAAAAAGTAATTCGATTTAATTATAATCTATGTACAGAAAATCTTTCTACTGAAACTCAAATATGTGATTTAGGAATACTTTTGGATTGTAAACTTCATTTAAATCTACACACAGAGAAGATTATCTCAAAAGCATACCAAATGTACAGCCTTGTCATGAGAGCTTCTAGTGATTTTAAACGCCCAGCCACGTACTTGCAACTGTTAAAGTCTTTGGTTCGCCCGCAGCTGGAATACGGATGTATAATATGGGACCCCTACTACGATAAATATGTTAAAGCAATTGAAAGTGTTCAACGTAAATATATACGAGCTATGCAGTATAAATGTCGTGTCTTGCCCCTGTCTTACGCGGAGTCACTGGAAAAGTTTAGATTGATTACTTTGCAATCTAGACGCCTATTACTCCAAACCATGATGCTTCACGGATTGGTTCATAATAAATTTAACTGTATCGAACTAATTAATAATATTTCTTATGTTGTGCCTAGAACTGTAATCAGACGGGAGGTGCGTGCTTACCCGCTTTTTGCGACGACTACTAGCCGAACACATGCTGGTGAGCGAGCTCCACTCCGTCGACTAGTAAAAATTTATAATATGAACTTTTATCATTTAGATATCTTCTTTCTGTCCCAAAGTAATTTCAAGAGAAATATTATTGATTGTTTGTGTGATAATCAAAAACAAAACTAAGTGTAATTAGTAACTAAGCTAAAGATTTAAGATACCAACTTAGTATTTAAATGTAATTTGTACTTACCTATCTATTTAGTTATGTACACTAGTAATCTGTGGAAACGTTGTTGATTGTACATTTACCCATATATCTTTTATATTCTTTTTCCTCTTTTGTAAAACATATTGTACAATTGTTTGTTTTTCCCAAATAAATAAAATAAAATCAAGGCCACGTCTCGCAGCCACAACGCAACCACCAGCGAGACCCGAACTAGCGGCCGGCCACATCACAAACACAACGCACTGTCTGTCTGCAAACACTAGTCACAACGTACGGACGCCAGCACATCAAGTTACTACAATCTGTCAAATTTCTTTAATAGATTTTCAACTTTATTGTTAAATCATTAAGGTTCAAGGTTGTTTGGGAAAATTTGACAGTTTCGGGTAGCTTGACCTGCTGGCGTCTGTACGTAACCACATCGCAACTACTAGCGACAACGCAACCTCATCGAGATTTTGTAGTAACCACAAGACGAAGAAGAAGAAGAAGAAGAAAAGCAAGAAGCTGCAGCGACACTATGCACACGTAACTGCTTGCCCACATTTTGTCGCTGCGATATAATTACTTTCAGAGTCAGCTGCCTAATTGCGTAAGACACCCAGGTTCGCACGGACGCGTTTTTACCGCGGCGCCCACTGGCGGCACGGCACGGCAGGGGGATCCTCAATTGGGGGAAATTTCAATGTTATTGTCATAATATTAAGTTATATTCCTATTCGTCGCATAAAAATCCCTTGCCGTGCCGTGCCGCTAGCGGCCACAGGCCATTGCAGTAAAATTTTATAGGGACCAACTTTCATTATATTCACACAGATTACGGATACCCAGTAACCTTTATGAGGGACGGTATCATAACGACAACATTTGCCGAGATTTCATTACATCAACAGTTTTATCTACAAGCCATACTCAAATATTGAGCTAGGCTGCAGGAAGCTTTAACACAGTCCGAAATTATTACCCTTATCTATGAAACGTAGATAATATTACGCATTGCGTTATTGGGTACTCAACTCATAAACAATCAAATACGTTTACTGCTCCACCACAGACTGTCAGTCTTGAAAAACTGACAGTTGTCTAGTTTGATTTGACAGCTGTATTAATAAATTGACAACACCTTTTTCAAATTATATTTACCGTACATACGCAAACTTTGCGTATGTACGGTCAAGAAGCGAATATCTATATAAATAAAACAAAGTCTGATCAGTTCCACTCAAGAACGGCTGGACCTATTTTTATGATCTTTGATTTGTCTCCGCTCCGAATAACAGAATAACTACAAAAACATGATAAAAATCCACGAAACTCTTTTTATTAATGTATTTATTTTTCTCATACATTCGTTCTTGTTGATTTTGAGGCGGTACGAAGGTCAGCTGGTGTTAAATAATTTAAGGGGCAAGCTATTAAAAACCTGTTTTTTTTTTATTAAAAAAAAAGTCGTTTATCGTTTTCTTTTCTTGACTGTACATAAAAGTTACCGAATAATTAAAAATAATTACCGAAATGAATCATCAAAAATCGTAGGGAGCCGAAATTATGCTAATTTCATAACGTTGGGTCAACAGCTGCAGCCGAGCCGACCTAAGGCTATTATACACGTGTTGTTTTCCCTCACTCGGCTTCCTCTATTCAAAGCTTATCTAACAATATGAACCGACGAATAAACAAACGGAAACATTATTTTCCTACTATTAGAACGGTGGAAATATTTTCGCCGGCAGCCTTCGCCCTGGTACGCAACGGGTGTGTATCCCCGCGGTGATTTTTTTTTCGCGCACTGGCTTTTCAACGTTCTTATGAACGTGGGAAATATGTATGAAAATAAAATTGAAATTTCAATGTTAGTGCCAAAGGACGTCCTGGCATGCCTAAGGATACCACGGCATGAAATTTCAATTTTATTGTTATATTTTTAAGTTGTATTTTCTAATTGTCGCATAAAAATCCCTGTCCGTGCCGTGTCGTCAATGGGGATCCACACGCAAAGCTCAGCGCAGATGTCGCTAGCGGCGGGATGGCTGCTGTCAAATCGTATTCGCTTTGTGTACGCATTGGGTCTTGCTATTTTATAAGTTGAAACCGGTTCGCTATCTTTATTGACAACATGTATGGTACCTGGAAGGTTAAAGAATTGAAAGACGAACTAAAAAAACGAGGAGGAAGGACAACTGGAAGGAAAGCAGATCTCATTGACAGGTAGACTTACATATAATAAAATATTTTTTATCAGTATTATACACTATATTTGGATATTTTTTTAGTTGTTACCTGTTATTTGTTACATAGTAGGAAGGTAGGAAAATTTACGAGAAATGGGATAACATTACTTTAGTGATAAATGGTATTGTTTATTTTTTAGGTTAGAAGCTTATGATCGAAATTTTAATTTCGGTAATCAAAGCCCTCAAGCTTCTGAAAGCCAAGCAATTGACGTTCCTGCTGCAGAACTTTACCACGACGTTAATAGCTCCACTATATTGCCGAAGATTACCAAACAACATATTCAAAATTATTTTGACAGGTACTTAACAGAATATTATTTGTAAAGATAGAGGTAAATTTTGTTTTATACGCTCGTGCGGCCCTTATTTTTCATAATGGTTTTTATTACAGATTTAATAAGAATACCAGTGATGCTGTAAGATTGTATGAATCAAGATACCTTCTTGTTTTACGATCAGCATCATCCGGCCAAGATGTATACCTAAAAGGTGGGCTTATTCTCACTAAAAACTCATTTTAAAGTTGATGTTTAGTAACTAGTGTGGGCAGGTCGCTTCTCCCATGGTTTACAATGGTAGGATGGTGAAGTTTTAAATGTTGATGAATAATTTGCCTATTAAATATATCTATACTTCTTCCAGGTTATTGCAAGGCAGCCATGAAGCAGCTTCAATATGAGGTTAATATAAAATTAACTAATGATGGAATGCCTGAAGAAGCAAGCTGTGAATGTGCCGCAGGAGAAGGAAAAGAAGCTCATTGTAAACATATAGCTGTGGTACTTCTTGCTGCTGAAAATATTGTCCGGGAAAAAGTAATACTCCTACATGAAGTTTCTACCTCACAACTGCAGACATTTCATAAGCCATCAAAGAAATATTATGCAACACCATTGAGAGCCTCCAGATTGCCATCCAAACGAGATATCCATAATTCTATTTACTCTCCATACTTGAGACAAAACCCTAATTTTGATAAGGGTGCCTTTCAATGCAGGTTTCAGTCCTTGATTTTAAATTACCCACACTCGTCAATGCCTCTAAAACAATTATATCCTGCAGCCAACCAACGAGGAATATGTTTGGACCATGACTATATGGAAAAATCAGCACTTGATGTTTTTTTAGAATCCATGAGTCTATTGAATGTGTCTGAAAACAGAATTAAAGAAATTGAATTGGAAACTAGAGGACAAAGTTCCAATCCGAAGTGGCATAATTATAGAAACACCCACATAACAGCCAGCATTTTTCACACTGTGTGCCATTTGAAAAGTGAAACCTTAAATAAATATTCGCATCAAATATTAAATAAAAATTCAGTCCGGACAAGAGCCATGGCACATGGAATTTTAAACGAAAAAGTAGCCATGAAAAAATACATGGAGACTTATGATGTGGTTGTAGTGGAATGTGGTTTGTTTTTGTCTCTAGACAGGCCTTATCTGGGAGCATCTCCTGATGGTTTATTGGGATCAGAAACCATAATTGAAGTTAAATGTCCATATGCTTGTAGAAATCAAGAAATCAGTCCTATAACAGTACCATATCTACAATATGGTGAAAATGGACAACTAACTTTAAAAAAAACTTGTATATATTATTCCCAAATTCAAGGGCAGTTATATATAACAAAAAGATTATTTTGTAATTTATTGGTTTTTACCTATAAAGGTTTAAATGTTATATTTATTGAACGTGATGAACAATTCATACAGGATATGGTGACAAAACTTGATTATTTTTATCACAACTTTTTTAAAAATGCTGTAATAAAAAAATATTTTTTTAAAGAATAAGATTTTACAATAAAACTTATTTATTATCATAAAAAAGCTTTTATTTCATAATATTTTCTCTAAAATTACAAAGCATAGCACATACAAATAAAATTCTAGATGCTAGCGGTACATGATATGGGCTCAGTTCACATTTTAAAATCTTATAAGTTTTAGCTAGACCTATAATACGTTCTATATGAACTCGTTTACTTGCTAGTTTTCTATCATGTACTATTCTAATACCTGGTATTTGTGTCTTTCCTTTCAAGAACATTGGAATGTTAATTTTAATATCTTTTGGAGCAAAAATGTCCTGCACATTAAAACCTCTGTCTGCCATGATAGAATCGCCACTGTCACACAGATTTTCAAGGTTGGATCTTTCTATAATCTGACGATCACTGACTGAACCTCCATAACATTCTGAGACATATGATATTAAGCCACCAGGTGTAGCCCCAATCATAGCCTTCACAGTATTTTTGTGTTTGTAGCTGCTGAATGTCACCTGCTGTGCTACAGGATTCCCAGGCTTTGTAATGGGTATTTCTGTTGTGTCCACAATAATTCTTGTACTTATAAAATCTCTTCTAAATGACTCTGGCATAAAGTATTGTACCAATTCTTTACTAGGCCAAATACTAATTAAACTCCATATTTCATACATAAAATTGATCCACGTTATAAAAATGTTAGCAACATTAGTTTGGGAAATACCAAATAAAAATGCCAACTCAAAATCTGGTAGATACCTCCTTAGCTTCATAAGTGTTATCAACAGTTGGTCACCAACAGAAACATTAACTACTTTACTTCCCTTGTAATTTAAATTATTACACATGGGACTTAATGTGTCTAAAACCAGCATGAATTTTTCATAGTTTTCTAGCCCAGTATAAAAATAAATAGCTTGCTGATTTGCCCTCATAGCCTCTAGTGATATGATTCCCAAAGAACTACCACATTGAGTGCTAACAGAGACTGTTCTTGGAGTAGTATCTTCTGGGGAGCTCTCTACAGTAGATATTTCTATTTCAGTGCTTGTAGAGGGTTCGGGAATATTTTCATCCACAGTTGGCTGATTGAAATCAATTCTGCGTTTGCTTCTTTCCAAATACCGTAGGCTTCTTGATGTAGGTGTTGTTGACACCTGGGTGGACCAAGGGAATATGCTTGGCACAGTGCCCTTTTTGAGAAATCTGCATATTTGAGGATTTCCTGAAAAACAACAACAATTTATAAACACAGAGATCTTTTACAGTTGTAGACATAAGATGGTACAATAGATTAAGTATGAGACTAACTCATAATCTGTAATAAGGAGGCACACAGGATCCCTGTTCACTGGTTTATTTACTTAAAATAAATCCACAGGAAACAAACAGTTTTCAAAACAGATGACCCACTGACCAGCTAGTTAAAATTAACCCTCACAGTGATCTGACTAATCACAAAAATCAACCCATAGTTAAAAATAACTCACCTGTATAAGCTGACTCTCCTACATAATCAGATTCTTGGAAATGATTCCGGCATAACCTGCTATGCTGTGTCGCTACAAAATTTTTGCGACGTATAGCCTTTTCCCACTTCTTTTTTAGCGTTATATCTTTGGGAAATAAATGTACACCGGGGATATTACATCCTGGTACAGCACACAAAGGCATTTTCCGAGAAAATTAAAATTAACTGAATGATTGGTTATAAAATGTATTGAATTGACAGCTTTATATGGCCATGCCGCCGATGCGCCACCTATCGTGATAAAATGGCAGTAAAGATCCTCATTGGCCCCTCTGTCAATGTAGCCAAATTTCTTACTCGTTTTTAAACATTTACTGCAAATACGAATTTCGCCAGCTGCATTGATGTTTTAAATGATTAGGTATGATTTAGTAATTATCTTGTCATAATTATCGCTTAAATATTTTCGTTTAACCTACTCAGGGGGAATTCCACCAAACTTTTATGCCTAGAATAAGTCTTATCCTGAGAATAAATTTTGAATTTTTGACAGTTTTTCCCTACTAGAACTGTCAGACGTCAATTTTATTCCACGGAATCCATGGATATTTTTATATATTTCTACGCTAACGGGTCTAGAAACATGTGCTGAATTCATTGTTACAGTTGGCGCGTCGGTGTCCCTGCCACCCTGTATAAATGGTTAAATTAACCAAATAAATAACGCAATGGATGTGGGTGAACTGTTAAAATAAAAGGCATTGTCGTTGTAAGTGTGTTACGCAATTACCCCGCCGGTAACTCATTTTTTTAACACGACCGAACGCAAAGTCGTGAGAGCGAAAGAGATGCGGCTTAGTTGGAGTCGCCGATGCGAATGCTCGTTCACTTACACTTGACGACACATGTGGCTCTTAGGCCGCTGACTATGAGATTAATCCCCGTTTTCACTAACACCGAAATGAATACTTAAATAAAAGCGCAGTTGGATTTTCAACTCCCGGCGCTGAGACGAACGTTGAAAATCCAACATAGCAATAATTAGGCGTTCTTGTATTTCTAGTGCTTGTGAAATTTGGCTTATAACTTGTGGTACGGAAGCAGAGAAAGGCGTCAGTAGCCCAACGATCAGTCCACAATGACGTAAGATGTTTTGTACAATGCAGGTTGTGGACACGTGGTCTATGGCATGGGTTCAGCCCAAGAGAAGCGCATAATAGGTTAGTTTGAGGGTTAAAAGTTCATCTTCATTTGTTTCCATACTTTTTGAACTGACCTGTAAATACAATCTCACATACAGTTCTGGGGGGTTTACCTATTTATAAACGTTGCTCAAAGTTAAGAGACGTTTAAACGTGAAAAATGTATGGTTAAACAGTCGCTAATCATTACTTAAAAGCAACGTTTATAAATGAACCCCTAAAGCTACGGTTTCCTAGAAGAGAGGTGGCCGCCACGTAACGGCCGTAATGAAAATGATGGCAATGGGGTTTAACTTTACCGTGTTCAAAAACGCTCTCTAGGGAATTTACTTAGATAACGTATCAGTGACGTCATTCGACGGTAAATTGCGGACGCTACCCATGTGGCGGACACCGCAGTCTTTGAAAACCCTTGTTTCAGCCTAGAATATTTTGAACACAAAGCTACAATCATAGGAAGAAAAAAAAAACAATTTTTAAATCTAAATTATGTCTTAGTGCTCCTATAAAGGTCATTTCAAACCTAAGCGGTATTCGCTGCCGCTGTAGGTACGTACCGCGCGGATTTCGCTCAGGTATTTAGTATCAAGTTCCGCGACTAGAGCGACCTGAGCGGTATTTGCTGCCGCTGTGGGTAGAAGTGCATACCGACTAACTGGCGAAAACTTCTTTACGTTCCTGAGCGAAACTCGAACTCGGTATTCTACCCACAAGGATAGCGGAATCCGCTTTGGTGTGAACAGTAATAGTACCGCATACCCACTCGGTTTTCTCTACCGCAGACGGTAGCGAATACCGCTTAGGTTGAAATAGACATTAATAGGGTGGAGTTTCGAAACGAAAAACGGGTAAACATACGGGTTTATAAGAACGTTCGCATTCTAATCTCAGTCGCAATCTGTCAAAAATACAATCAATTTACATCACTTTTGACAAGTTTTTGACATTGATTGTCGCTGAGATGATTGATGATGATTTTACATGGAGCGACTGCCTATCTGACCTCCTCAGGGTAATACGATACCCCTTAGAGAGACTGGATAGATAGAAAAAAAAAATAGTCATTTATTCAAATTAGGGTGAGAATCGGCCCTTTTCGAACGTCAAAATAACATAAGACAGTCCCCCAAAACGCCCGCCCTTCACCACTACCTAGTGCTTTCGCTGGGAAGACGAAGTCGCGCACCAACCTCCCCAGCAGCACACCTGTCTGAGCCTGAGTCTGCTCAGTTAAAAAAAAATGCTTCTATACAATAGTAGGTGTGCAAAGTAGTTAATATTACGACTGTTTATATGTCAATATCGTATTTATGTCAATACGCTTTGAGAAGATTTTTGGTGCATAGGTAAAAGATTTGGGAGTACTTTTCGCCCTGATTTTTTTCCAATCAACCACGGTCAGATAGAGACAGAATATGAATATGAATTGCACCGATCCCAGCGTGGTTAAACCAGACTCGATTAATCGAATGAACCCCAAGATTCGCACTAGCTCCTGCAGCCTCATGTTCATGGTGCTACAGCGACCATTGCATATCAAGAAGTAGACCGGGGGGCGCGGTAATGGTAAGGAAGAAGTGCCCGAGGATGGGATAGGATTTAAGAGCCTACCGGATATGCATCCTAGAGTAAGCATTGGACTAGTGGAGAGATGGGTGATATTTGTCTATGGATGGGCATCTTTTAACGACTTTGCGGCCAGGTGCAGTTTCACCTGTGAATCTTTTGGCGGTGTTTCAACTGCTTTCTTGGCTCTTTTCTGTATCCTTGCTCTGCTGTGTTAAATGTTGCTGTTTTAATGTCTTCGTCGTGGGTCTTGCTACTGTCAGCGTTTTACTGCCAGTGTTTTTGTAAATCTCACTAGCAGGTTTCTTAATCCTATTTCTGTGTTCCGCCGTATCCCTCCAAAAATTGATTCCCTTGTCGAAGTATTTCATGTCCTATTTTGAGTTGTCGTTCCATGTGTAAATAGGTTGGTCGATTTTCTTGGATTTGGCCTTGTACTGCATTGCTGTATGCAGCAGGTGTAGTTCGCGGCGCCTATGAACATGTGCGAGTTAGCACATCCTGTCATTCTTGATGCGTTTGGTAACAGTTTTTTCACCTGAGATTTCATGCATTTCCTTTTGTCTAGATTTATTCCTAGCGTGGTTGTCTCTCATGATAACTCGCTCATATAGCGAGTACATAAATTCTTTTACTTGCAAGCCGTTCTTCATCTAAGACCCTTTTAAGCGTAAATATGTGGTCGTCTGTTGATCTATTATTTAAAAAGGCAGCTTGATAGTTGCCCAACTCCGTTATTCATTCGTATCTTTAGGGTTATTGTTTTTCGGAATTGGTACCTGCTCCAGCCACATGTTGGGCGTTTCGTTCTGTGTCCAGGCTTTGTCCATGTGTTTGGTGACGCACGTGACGGTTTCCTGTAATAAATGGGGTATCGCTTTGTAAATCTCAATTACCACTTGGTCAGTTCCGGGAGCTGTCCCGTTACGCATTTTATTAATGATTCCTACTACATTTTTGTTGTTCATACTGTGTTAATGAGCTAGCCAATTGGGGTCTGTTTGTTTGAGACTGGGGTTTCATGGATTGTCCTTGCTCTTCACGTGTGTTGTACTGGTTAACTAAAGGCTTAATATGTTGTGGTGTTTTGACGTTGGTTGTTTCGTTCTTGGATTAGAACTATCGGGTTGCTGTTGTAATGTTTGTAGTCGGTCATGACCCAGCTATCATAATGCTGATCTTGCTGCTTTTACTTGATGCTTTGCTTGATGCTTTTACTGGATGTGTATGTTGCCAGGTTCTGGTTCGTCAGTAGTTGAATACATCAGTGTGATGCTGGTATGATGCGGTGATTAGGATTAGATTATCCTCTCCTCCCCAGAACGTCATGTTAAACTGCGTGCTTATGTATTTTGTTATCCTTTGTTTCTGGAAGAGATTGCTGTTACGGAGAGATTCTTGTATATTATTTAGAAGTGTTAATATGAAGCGAGGTCTTCACAGACTGTCACGTGGTCGAAAGTTAAACCCATATTTATTTGGTGGGCTACCGGTTCGCCCGGAACAAAGAATTCCCGTTTTTGTCATCGGCACAACTATGCCAATACATTGCAATAGCTTTTGTTTTTATGGTGTTACAAGAGCTTCTCGACACATGTGCTCGGAACTATGAGATTTATGAGCTTCGCTCTTTTTTTTTTATCTTTAGAAATACATCTTGTTATGCAAACTTAAGACTTCGGGGTAGTTTTTTGTTGCAAAGCGTCGTTTTTTTTTTTTTTTGTTGCGGCGGTCTTGGGTGTAGAAACTTGACTCACAAGTTAGAAAATAGCTAACTTGTTCAAGGCAGTTTTGGTAATTTAGTACAATGTTACAATAAGAAAAGCGTGAAGTACGAAATCTAAAACGATACCGCAAGAATAGAATGTATTAGTTTTATGCCGCCCTACTAAATATCATATGAAAACATTGTCCTAAAGCTTAACTATAGCTTAAAATGATGTTAATTCGCGCGTGGCTTCAAAAGTCCCAACAAACTAAGACCCAGCCGGATACAGCTTCCAATGGAGATCCCTGAAATAAACGGAAAGATCTCACCAGATTGGCCCGCAAAGAACCCTCAAAGTCACTCGACGTCACCAGGATCCTCGGTCGGAAAGCCTAGGCCTCTGGCTGTAGATCAGGAACGCACGTATGTCACTTTTCCACCGTTTTAAGGTGTTTTAATTTGCACCCACGAAAACAACACGCGAAACACCATCCAAATTTCAAATTCGAGTTTCAAACTCACAGTCAACCAACCACATGTGGTGCAAGTGAAATCACGACGGGACACGTCTGTTCTCTTCGACGGTCAGTATTCGAATCAACCACGGTCAGATAGAGACAGAAGACAATTTATTCTTCCATCTCTTACTTATTTCATCTGTTACTGAATAGAATAGACATTTATTTTGCAAATATGGGTACATAATACATATGTAGGCGTTATTGGAAGTAGCCGGACTCCTTTCATTAGTCCTGCAGCTCTGGGGCCTGGGCAGAGAGAGGTTGATAGAGAATAGGGAGGCCTTTGTCCAGCAGTGGGACATTAAGGGCTAATAAAAAAAAATACATTAAAGCTCAGCCATATTTCACCATTCGACAAGCAATATTAATATTGGTGAAAGACAGAATAATTTAAAATCAGACGGATTATAAAAGAACACTAGTCTAGGGCAGATGTTCTTTTGTTTCACACAGTTCTAGTCTGTGGACCTGTGGTCTGTGGTTTAACATTGCATAGACTACGGTAAGCAAATATTCTTTATTGTTATAAACTATGACGTCTGATGTCAGTTTGCACAGGTGTCCTCCGCTTTGTGCTTGGTGCAGAGTACTTGAAATATTAATGTTCCCTGAATGATAAATAATAACTTGTATTGTAAAGGTGATTTTAGATTTTTCAAGCCGTTGACTTGCGTTGAATTACGTAGTACGTTAATAACTGCAAAGTTTTTTTGACTGTCGGAAATCTTTATGCCACTGTGTGACCTAAACCCGTACTTAAGTCACGCTTTTCTGTGTAAAAATGGACTACTTAAGTCACAGAAAAGCGTGATTTAAGTGCGGGTTTAGGTCACACGAGCTATAAAATAATATGTAGTGTGTAATGATAATGAACTATTATTTTTTTAAGTTTACAATTTTTTATTACAAATACACCACGAAACTATATTCTGGGAGTCTTGTCTAAAATGATCCGAAGCTTCTAGAATGTAAAGACCACCACTACGACTTTTTGAATTTGATCCAATTCAAAACTTCTAAATTTTAGCTAGCAAGATACTTTGTTGCATCTTTCAAAAGGAATATTATGACAGTTACCAGCCGATCAATTCTGTAAAAATCTCACCGTGAAAAGTTAAGTGAAGTGAGCTTAGGAGTGAGCTGTCAATAGTGTCAATCCCTAGCATTAGTTGAAATGACAGCTCACTCCACGCTCACTTCATCTAACTTTTCACGGTGAGATGGTTACAGAATCGCACTGCTGACCTGGAGTTAATGAATAACTAAGAGAGAAGGCTTACCTGGACTTGGAGCAGAAAATCAGTTCCGTTGGGATTTATGTCGGTTTCAATTTAAATTCAACTACCTACAAAGATAGAGATAGAGATTTCTTAGTTGGAGTAACACATTTAAAATCGGATTCGGTTCTTTTTTGTTAGATTACTAGCGAGCCGCCCCTGCGGGGTAATTGCGTGTCATACTAACAGTAGGAATGGCTTTCATTTTGACATTTCAACAACATTCATTGCGTTATTTACGTTGTTGAGCAGACAAATTTTTCGAACATGTGAAGCACTGGATTTGCAATATCCTTCAAAATTATTCAGATTGTGATTGATGCTGTGTTACCCAATTAGCGTGCTGCTTCGCACGGTTTTTACGACTTGAAAAAGCATTGAGATTTCTTGTTAATGTAAGTTTAATATTACACACATAAACCTTTCCATAAAACAGAATACGTTGCGTAGTTTACAAGAATAACCCGGTCACACAGACACACAAGAAGCGACTTTAATTTATAATACTTATGTATAGAAGAACTTCTGAGCTTAGCAACAAGCATTACCAGTGATAAAGCGTCAAAATTGGCCCTTCCTCCAAAACTGTTCTTCCTGCCTGCGTAATACCGAGGACCATATTATTATAGTCCACATACAAATAGATTGCATGCAGCTGAGATAAGTGGGATGTACGGTGTTACACGAATGGATAGAATAAGAAATGAGTACATAAGAGGAAGTCTGAAAGTGGCACCGGTAACTGAAGTGTGGTGTGGAAATCGGTTGTTATGTGTCATACGGAGGAATGAGAGAAATGCCGTGAGGAAAGCTTTGATTATGAATGTCGATGGTTATAACAGTAGGGGAAGAGCAAGGAAACGATTGATGGACTGTGTGAATGATGATATGGTTAGAAAGGGTTGACTACCGAGATGACGACTAATAGAGAAGTATGAAAGGAAAATACATGTTGCGCCGACCTCAAATAAATTGGGATACGGTCAGGAGAATGATGATACAATGAGGATAAACACCGAGGGCAACAGTCTCGTCATCCTTAGATTCCTCACAAAATCAATAACTTTTTAAAGAATTAATCAATTTGCCTAGCCTTTCCTAATTTAGTTGGGGTCAGCTTCCAGTCTAACCAGATGCAGTTGAATATTTTGTATATCTAAACATTTTCTAAAGAATATCCTAAACAAACAGTGCAGCGAAGTGATGACATAACGAATGACGTCACCAACATTCGACATTTGAATTTTACTTCACGGTCAAAAACTCGTGACCTCCACTTTGTGCAGCATTGGCTGTAGAAATACGTCATAACTAGGGTTGCCAACCCTACTATAAAATATAGTATCCTGCTATATTTGAGGCCTAAATACTAAAATATAGTTCTAAAAAAATATAGTAGGTGAACTACTACATATATTTTCATTTCAATACAAAATGACCATATTTTATAATCGTAAGAGGGCCAGTATTAATCTCATAAAAGCTGAGTTAATTGTGTCTGTGGTAACCTTAATTTAGATTGATCCGCTAAGAAACAATTAAAAAAATAAAAACCTGTTTTTACAGGTTACAAAAAAATGTGCATTTAATAACTTTTTTTAAACATTCCTACTATTTTTTTTTTCGCCTTCGATTATTTTGTAACAAGCAATGGCCCTGAAAATACTATATATATATGATATTAAAAAACGTTGGCAACCCTTCTCACAAGTCACGGTGCAAGAGTAAGCATCAGCTAATTGTGTCTCGTAGTCTCGTGGGAGCTTTATAAGCGCATCTTTTGATTAACACCCGGGTCGTGTTAAGGGGGATGCGCTAAGGTATTACGGGAAATTCAAGTTTACTTAGGTTTATTGGAATTTGTAGGTCTGTGTCAGCACCCTAATTGCGTAACACACTATCAAACTCGGTCTGAATCATTTTGAAGGATATTGCTCTCTCTTGCTCTTCTATATTATGTTCGAAAAAGTCAAGCAGAAATGAATTTTGTTGGAGTGTCAAAACGCCATTGCTACTGTTAGTGTGTTTCGCAATAACCCCGCAGGTCGTCTGTTGGTCAAAATATGATCCGAGACCGCAACAAATATGTTTCTACCTATGTCATTAGATATTAGAATCATAAATACAACTGTCTAAGTTTGGAATTGACCTAAAATTTTATGATTTCACAGAATTCACGTCACATAGTCATTCAATAGGGTCCTTAATTTAAACTTAGAAAATTGTTTTGATAAATTTAATTATACTATTTAATTACTGCAACTCTGTGAAGACATATAGTATGTTACGGTGGCGAATCGTATTTTGATCAACATACAACCTGACACTGACCTGCAAATTGCACAAAAACGGTAAGAACATTTAAATTTCACGGGCTACCCTGGCGCTTATGCCTTAAGACTGTTCTCATTCCCTCGAAGAACCTTATTTGCGGGAGGGAAATAGAGCGGATGAAGTGATTGGCATGGCATAGATTTGTGCCGTGTTAAACTTAGCTTTTGTAACGTAGTCAGGGAAATTAATCTATATCTACATTTATACTAATAGTAAAGCTGAAGACTTTGTTTGAGCGCGCTAATCCCCGGAAACACCAGTCGAATTTGAAAAATTCTTTTTGCATTACTTAGCCCAATTCTTGAGGAAGACTATAGACCATTTAACATCAGGCTAGGACCATTAGGAGCCGATCAAAAAAGAACACTAAGCGAAAACGAAGTAATAGTGCGAGCAGGCGATGCGATGCGATGGGGTGGGTCGGGGAAACAAGAAAATTCAGTAGCTGTTTAATAAATGTGCTACCAACTTAAATTGTCCGTAGTTATATTCAAATCACAACTGTCATTCGTTGACAGTTGTATGAAAAGGCTATACACGGCAAATTGACGTAGTCTGTCAATTTGATAAACATGAGCGTGGACGACAAACGTAGACGTCCGCGATAATATTATCGTCACGTTAGAAATAAAAGCCACAGTGCCTTATACGTTTTCATAATCAGTTTATAATGTTCCCACTGCTGGGACACAGGCCTCTTCTCTTCGATAGGAAGTGAGGCTGTAATCTACCACGCCGGCCCAGTGCGGGTTGGTAGATTTCACATGTCTTTGTATTTTTTTTTTGTTTTATAACATGTCGGTTTCCTCATAATGTATTCCTTCACCGTTTTGAGAGTAATGGTGATGAAATAATTTACACAAAGTAAAGCGCCTGCCTGGGTTCGCACCCACGACCTCCAACTCGTAATTCCCCGTTACCATCGGGCCACCACTGCTCTCCTCAATTCCTCATACATATTACATCTTACATACTATGTAATATGATGAATGAAATAATCACGGAAAGATGGAAAGTTTCAGTGGCTGCATTTCAATGAAGACTAGAGTTATCTGTGCTCGCTATTGTCCAGCAAAATCAATAAAAACCAATCAAAAACTTGATTATGTACAGGGAAGGGGTCCAGGAAAAAATGAAGTGGAAATATGTAACAGCGGCGGCCCGAGGTCTTTTTATTTTCATTTGAACTCGTTGGCCTTCATGGGATGGAAAGTGGGGTTAGAAACTGTAAAATATAACAAGTCATATATCTCTTAGGGCCGATTTTTTGATCCGTAGTTAAAACTCAACCAATTGTAAAAAATAGTAACTAACAGTTAAACTTTTGCAAAATGTGTTTTTGATCAATTTTTAGTTTTATCTTAACAATCGTGCGAAGCAGGGGCGGGTCGCTAGTAAGTAATAAAGAGATTAAATTGAACATAAAAATCAGCTTGTAACCGGTCTGGTCTACTCAGACTTGTTTTATATGCGCTTGACCGTTTCTAATTACATTATTACACCACTATCATGCCACGTGCGTGCGGTCAGTCGGTGACGCTGACGACCAGCAATATCACCATCTGTTTACCCCACTCGACGCACAGTGTTGCCAGATTATCATAGTAAGACACGGACAAAATTATTTATGATTTGAATTTACTAGGTATCTATCATCAGTATTGTATTGAAAATATAGTTGTATTAATATATAATTTACTATACATAGCTGTGTCCCGCGGCTGTACGCGCATTAAACTGGATATAAATTTAAGAAGTAGCCAATTTCAGGTTTTAAACTATTAATTTCATCCGAATCCTCTAATAGAATAACAATAATTACACACAGTCACATGAACAAAACATAACATAACAAACAAAAAAATCAGAGATGAAGTCCAGAGATTTTTTTTTTTTATATTCCTATAACATATATTCTATTTGCAAGTCCGGTACTTAATTGTTTTTAACTAACTTCAAATTTAAAATTTGGTTTTGTCTGCCCTCGGCAACACTGTACGACGTAGGCCAATCAGAGAACGGAGCTACCTACAGCTAATAATAACGCAACAATACACAGAAAATTGTGTGCTATCACATCAATATTAGGTCGACATTCGAATGAAGCTAAAATGTGTGAGTTGTGCCGCGCAGTAAGATAACGTAATGTCGGTATTTAGGTAAGTCTCTAGCGAAATACAATCGAATGCGTGGTCGGCGCATACTCGGAGGTGTTCGGGTGGACTCGGCTCCTCGCCACGCGTCGGATTCACTCGTTCTTTGTTCGGTTTACGTCAACATATCGGCATCGCTAGTCTAGAATACACAAAACAATTAAATAAGAGTAAAGGCATCGCCTTATCGCGATTTGTGTTCCGAATGGATAAATTGTAAATAATGTCTAAAGTAACAAGTATCGAAGATGACGCCATTGTGGCGAGATGCAGTTTTGAAAAGGATATCATGGCGTTGTACGGCGGAAGATCGAAGAAACCAGAATGGTCGAAGGAACGAATTAATATCGTCATAAAGTTAATAGAAGAGTTTGACTCTGCCTTAGAAACAAAGCAACTGCGGAATTCTGCGCACTATTATTACGCGAAAAATTATGAAATCGTGGAAGAAGGGGGCAGAAAGTGTTTAGTACAAAAACGAAAGGATATGGACGCCAATACGATCAAAATAGTACCGGTAGAAGAATACTATGACGTCCTTGATAAGGTTCATCGCAGCACGGGACACGGTGGACGCGATAAAATGTTGATGGCGTTGAAGTACGTGTGTTTCATACCGACGCCCGCTGTTGTCGCTTTTGTCAAATCATGCCAAACGTGCCAGAGGAGAAAGGTAGCTTTTAAAAAAGGCACGATCTTTCTTACCCGTGCCATGGATGCTTTTAGTAACCGCGGCCTGGTCAAGCTGATCGATATGCGGTCGACACCAGATGACAGGTATCAATGGATATTACATTACCAAGAATATTCCACGAAGTTTTCATTCCTGCGTCCTTTAAGTTCTAATGACGCAGTAGAGGTCGCCTTCGAGTTACTGAAGATCTTTCTGGAAATTGGGTGCCCGGCTATTTTGCAAACTGAAAATAGACGCGAATACACTGCTGACGTCATAAAGGAATTAGCTAGTCTGTGGCCAAGCTGTAAGATCTTAAACGGACGACCAGTCCCAGAGCCAACCAATCCGAGCACAGAACTGATCGATAATGTGTCCGTTCAGTTAACAGCATGGATGCGAGATAACAGTTCCGTTAATTGGGCCAAAGGGATATACTTTGTGCAATTTCAGAAGAATTGTACATATCATCCGTGTATCCAACAAACACCTTACAAAGCGCTTTTTGGATGTGATCCTAAACTAGGAATGCAGTTTAAGTGTTCCACCGATTTACTTAGTAAGTTTAGTCTTGAAGAAGATCTTGAGTGTGCATTAAACAGAAAAACTGCTAACGACATTCAACACCTGCTTATAGAAAGTAGTAGCAGTTGTGCGCAGAAAGTAGACTACGCGAATCCTTTTTCGAACGTGTGTGAAGAAGTGTTGTTACCCGAAAGTAACAATAAAGTACCGTCCGGACTACTACACCACAGTGTACAAATAAAGACAGAATACGACGACACAACCGGAAATGAAACAATGCACGATGTTACCACAGAACTTGACATAAAAAGTGAAGGTGAGGATACAACTACAGATGAACCAATGAACGAACTAACGCCATCCCTGCCAGAAGGTTCTATGGGACAAACAAGCTCAACATATCAACTAATATTATGTGCTGTTTGCGGGGACAAAACAGTACCCACACATTCATGTGACTCCTGCCATAGAATCATACATAACACATGTGGAGTCACTGCCTTTGAAAGTCCGACGTTACTATGTCCAACGTGCCACAAAGATTCTATAAAAAAAACAAATGAACGCGTCGATTTAAGAACAAAAATGGATGACAACGACGTAATTTTACTTGAAAGTCCAGAAGTTATTCGTAAGCCTGTTATGACCGACTGGGAAAAAACGGCGCCTGCCATAAACTTGGAAAAAAATATAAAAGTTAACAAAAACCTACAAGAAGAACCAAAAGCGTTGAGGGTCAAACGGTTTGGATATAGTACTGTTAGATGTAGATGCAAAGAATCGGAGAAACAATGCAGTGGGTCGCGGTGCCTCTGCCAGAGGAAGAATCAGGCCTGTACTACTAATTGCCATACCCCCTTAAAATGTAAAAACCTGTTAAAAGTGATAAGTAAATGAATATCTGCCTCGCTAGTCTAGTCATCTAATGGTCAAATGGCTGCTGAAGTGCTGGGCATGGGTTATAATGTCCCCTGATCGGGCAGAAAGCTTTCAGCATCTGCCCGGAAAAAGTGTGCCCCCCACGTTACATTGGGGGCACACTGTACAGAAAGAAAAATACTTTATTTCGGGGGAGGGGGGGGGGGGGGGGGGACAACAAGAAACTCAAATAGTAAAAAAGGAGCATTTAAAAATAACAAAGTTACATTACAAACAACCAAAAAAAAAAAGACCTGTGCGAGGCCAACTAGGCTCCTATCTAAGCAATAACGCTGTGATTAAAAAAAAAAATACCGCAGTATAATAATAATAAAGCCGTATAATAAACCTCAGCCTATCCCTTCCGGGAATACAGGCCTGAAGTTATGGTATCATCAACAGGCACACTAGCACACTCTTAGGCCACTCGTATGTCAGAACCGTTCATTCTCGATTTTGAAAATGTTACTTCTCGTGTTTTGTACTATTGTATACTGTTTTTTTTTATCTTTGTTTAGTTGTAAGTTTGGACATATCACACTTATTCAACCGACTTTTGAAAAAACGTAACAATTGTTGTACCTATGGTATAATGAATAATGTTGAATAAATGTCTATTTTTTTAAACTAGGTACCTAGTGTTTTTTTTTTTCAATGAATGTTTTACTAAATTATGACCAAATTATAGAAGATATAATGTTATACGAATAAAGTTGACATTTGTATGAGACGCTTTCTTACCGAAGTAAAGTCAATGTGAATCTTGCACTTCTGCCATATGTACAGAACGCCAGCAGGTCAAGCTACCCGAAACTGTCAAAATTTCCCAATCAACCTTGAAACTTAATGCTTTAGCGATAAAGTTGAAAATCTATTAAAGAAATTTGACAGATTGTAGTAGCTTGATGTGCTGGCGTCTGTACTTATATGGCATCTGATCGGCGCATATTCTACCCACATCACACTCGCGGTGTAATGAACGTTGTTGGAGCTGCACCCTAATTGCGTAACTCACACAACCACAATCTGAACCATTTTGAAGAATATTGCTAATCCATTACTTCATATGTTCGAAAATTTGTCTGCTCATCAACGTAAATAACGCAATGAATGTTGTTGACCTGTCAAAATGACAGCCATTGCTACTGTTAGAGTCCGCGCAAACTAAGGCCCGGCACGGCATGGCAAGGTATTTTTAGGCGACGAATAAAAATATAACTTAACAGTATGGAAGTAAAGTTGAAATTTCAATGTTAACGGTCGTAAGTACAAAAAAAACCGCGGTATGCTTAGGCATTCCGTGTCGGCAGCCTTCGGAACGCTTCGGCATCCCTCGGAACGCTTTGGCAGTCTTCGGGATACCGCGCAAGACAGCACCCGCCCGAAACCTGCGGCTCCGCGCGTAGCTTCATTTAGCTTAGCGTCGTTCATGCCTAAACGTGTCCTTGTCGAACGTACCTAACTTATTTGTTGTGTGCACTAGGTCCCAATCTACCATTATACACACTTACAACAAGCTTGCGTTAAGACCATTCTGAAGAAGAGACTACTATTGTGAAAAAAGCTAGGCGCGAGCACGGTGTCTAAGGACGCCTCGGCATGTCTAAGGACGCTTGGGTATGCTTAAGGACGTCGCGGCATCCTTAAGGATGCCACGGCATAGTTACCGCCATTGCGCGCTTACATGTAGGGATGACGAAGGATCCCCTGCCGTGCCGTGCCGCCAATGTGCGCCGGGCCTAAGTCTGTGCGCTATCAAAATCGGAAATAATCGCCATCTCGACGTTAATATCAAGCGTCAAGAGTGTGTGCTTTGTTCCGTATTTTCCAAAGTAAATATTCGCCATCATTATGCCGAATGTGATTACAAGCGCTGGCAGGGATATAGTCTTGAAGTTCAAACACGCGCGCAGACTTAGCTTGCTCGCATTCTAGTGTGTTACGAAATTACCCCGCTGGTCGCGGGGGAAGTTTTGAATGTGGATAGTTATAAGCGTAGAGGAAGACCAAAAGACCGATGAAAGGATTGTGTGAAAGATGATATGGCTGGAAAGGGGCTGACTGTTGAGATGACGGATAATAGAGACAGTATGGGAGATGCCATGTTGCGCCGACCCCAAATAAAATTGTGTATGGGCAGGAGAATGATGACGATGAATTAATGGCCATCTATCACATCAGCAATCTTTCATCCTCTTTGAAAGAAAGAAGAAAAAGAGAAATATTTTATTTGAGACAGGCACAGGAATTTCAAACAGCAAAAAAGAAGAAAAAAAGTAGCACAGTACTAACATTAAAAACAACAAAAAAAAAAACACGATAAAGAAATACCTGTGCGAGGCCAAAAAGGCTTCTATCTCAACATGAGATTACGATATTTAAAAAAATAAATACCGCAGCGCTAAAAAATGCTGTCATCCTCCTCATTCCTTATTCTCTGAAGAATTGACAAACGACCGTACTTGTACCGTAAGCAACTTCAGGGTACCTATTTCCTCCGCTGCTTCAAGTACTAAGACATTTTTTAAATTCACTTCAACACATGTAAGATGTTGTAATTAGTACTTGTCTTCATGTAATTTCATCTTTAGTTAAATGTCTGATTTCATTATCAAGTAATTAAAATAAGCTACGGTAGTTGACTTAAAGTTCATTAATACTTAGGTAAATGGTTGAATGTAAACGAGTATGGTTGTTATGCTCTGCTACTCGAAAACAGTTCTAAAGTCAAGAGCCAGGAATATTCACGACCTTTATCATTTTATTGACCACTGTTTCAGTAATTTTTGTAATACATAGTAGTATTATAGCAAAATTAAATCTCAAACGACACTTTACTTTTATACGTTGCGATCATGGCCGCGATTCTGCATAGTTATTCAAAACCACCCACCCGTCAGGAATCGTACCGAAAATAACACATTTTGATAACCTGATATGCCTTGCCCCCGACAGCAAACACAGCTGTCGGAAGCTGATTTTTCAATCGACAGAAAATTGACGTCAGACAGTTTGTGTATGGAAAACTGTGAAAAATTCAAAATTATTCTTCAGATAAAATTATATGGTGTTGGAAAAATCAGCCCTTAAACTGACAAAATTTTCGGGTTTTGACTTGTGAACAGCGCTTAGAGAACTCCGACGATAACATTGATTGATGTTTGATACGGTACGGAAGCGTATCGAATGGTTGTGAATAGCTGTGCTGGTCGCCAAGTGCGCGGGTAGCCTTAAATTAAAGTGACGGACAGCCGTTAAGTCTCATCCTAGCGATGAGACTTAACGGAAACAGCGACTCGAAATTTAGTTTCATTTGTATATTTGGCCTGAATAATTAAATCTGTAGTCAACCTCGTAATTGCTATACCAATTTTGACAAAAAAACTCCCAAAAAATTAAACTTCACCTTCAGTTTTAAAAAAAACACTGACGTCGTATGTCGTGCATAATTCAACCTTATGGTGGTAACACAATAACGAGCTCGACTTTACAATCGCATGAACATTGTATCTCTATGTACTAATGCTAAGATGTCTCCCGCAGGCGGCAAGTTCTCTTCAGGCCAGTACACTTACAAGATCTACCATCTGGCGTCGAAGGTGCCGGCGTTCATCAGGTTGCTGGCGCCCAAGGGATCCCTAGAGGTGCACGAAGAGGCGTGGAACGCGTACCCTTACTGCCGGACTGTGCTCACGGTGAGAACCCAACTTTTATTTGCTCAGTGGACTCAGCCTACGGTTACGCCACAAGACCCGGTTTTACGCCTTCTGCATCCAGTCTGACCGGCCAACTTTTTAAGGAGAAAGCGCCAAGGTAACCCGCGAAATTTAAATTTCGACTAATAAGCCATTTCACTCTATTGGTACCTACCAAAAAAATAAACAGGGCGGCAGAGACGTCGACGCGCAACCCGTTACCATGGATTCAGAACCCCTGCGTTGAATTTATTTTTAACTAGCTGCACCCCGCGGTTTCACCTGCATAAGTTTCGATCCCGTGGGAATATCGGGATAAAAGTATCCTATATGTTAATTCTGGTTATAAACCATATGTGTGCCAAATTTCATTCAAATTCGTTCAGTAGGTTTTGCGTGAAAGAGTAACAAACATCCATCCATCCATCCATCCATCCATCCATCCATCCATCCATCCATCCATCCATCCATCCATCCATCCATCCATACAAACTTTCACGTTTATAATATTATTAGCAGGATAGTAGGAAGGATAAAAAGTAGGATTGGCAGCCGACGAAAAATGTCTATGCTAGAGCGTCTAAAATCATGTGCTGAGCCATGCCACCCTTTATATCGATGTCAAAATAAAATGTAAGTAAATAAAATTCGTTCTTCCACCTTTGATAAGACACTTTGAACATTCCGCTGGGAACACAACTACACAAGTATTACCATACATAAGAAACGATAACATTATCTTATCAACGACAAATAGCCATTTAATCAATACCAACTACTGTTCTAAAATGAACCTTGACTCTTTACATATAAAGACTACATTATATAGTTACTATACGGAAGGCGCGGATCACTGTTTTATTGTGTTTGAAAAAACCGTTAGTGTCATATTATATTCATTTGTATCGTTAGATTAGATTGTGGCCCATCAATGACGGTTTTTTACCAGATTTCGCCAATCTAAAGAAATGTTTTCTGTAGCTGGCAGATTTAAAAAAAAAAGAAAGAAAAAGTATTTATTGGGACTCGCACAGGAATATCACAAACTAAATACACTCTTATAAACATAAAAATAAAAACAAATGTAAAATGAAAATAAAACTGAAAGTCCTATACGAGGCCAAATTGAACCCAATAATTAATTATAATATACTCAATGAATTCAGCCTACGGTTGCGCCACAGCACCCTGTCCTCCGCCTTCCGCCATCTAGCTGGGGGGCGTCCCACGCTACGCTTGCCGATACCCAGTCTCCACTCTAGGACTCGTCTGCTCCACCAGCCATCGGTCCTTTGACAAACATGGCCAGCTCACTGCCACTAACAAGTCTGTCAAAATCGCAGTGAACATTATTCTGGTGACAATGAATTGCTGAAGTTGTTGCCACTGACAAGTCTGTCAAAAAGACAGTGGTCTTTAATCTGGTTAAAATAAGGTTGCTGTTGGGTTGCTGCTATCAGATGTAAAATAACAGTAGTTTCCTATTTTCCATCTGTGTAACAAAAAATACTATGCATTGTATTCGCGTTCGTAAGCGCTACTGCGGAGCATGAGCTCCTGGGTTCGATTTCCGGGTCGGACAAGTGTTATTGGGTTTTTCTATCTGGAATTTCTCAATAGCATCCCGGAGTCGATTTTTGCGCGGTTGATGGCAATAGGCTCACAAGTCCTGCAACTCTTCTTACCTAAACAGCAACATCCAGGTTCTGTCTCGCATAGGATCTTAGCATTTATGCTGAGCGATGCCCGTTTTGCGTGGGTGTACCGCATATTTTCTCCCAATTGTGTTTGTTTTTTTTTCTGCGTCATGTTTACCGCAAAAAAAAACGTATTTTCTTCCTAATATTTAATGATTTTCAATTAATTACAGAATCCGGGCTACATGAAGGAGAACTTCGTTATCTGCATAGAGTCACTGCATTTACCGGACGCCGGCGACCAGTACAATGTGAGTATACTACCCGAACGGTAATATATTTATTTCGTTTATTGCGGGTCACTCATAAAAATACACACAATCCATCATAAAGTATCATAATTATGTGTTATTCAGATGTATAAGCTACATATATTACTATAAAGTTTCATCAAAACCCGTTTAATAATTGTTGCGTAAAAGTACATCCATCCATCCATCCTCACAAACTATCGCGTTTATAATATTATTAGGAAGTAGGATATTGTAATGTCAACAGTATACCTAAGACTGTTTTTATTTTCAAATAAGATAATATTACATAATATAAGCTAATAGACTTAAAATAATAAAAATAGAAGGGGGATAGAATCGTAGTAGGGCATCAAAAAATTCGTTCGCATAGCTGTCAACGGAAAAAGTAAATATATTTACGATGATAAATCGTGTACAAATAAACAAATAAATGTCACTACGCGCTAAAAGATCCTTGTTGCACTGTGTAGTCAAGAAAAGAGATAAGTATGCAGGATCGATGCAGATGAAACTAAATTTAATTCGAAAACATCCATCGGTTTCTTACTAAACTTCAACTTTATCCGACAACCCTGCATACTTATCGATTTTGTTGATTGTACATGGAACAAGTGTTCATTGGTTTATACCATAAATAATTGCATATCTATGACAAATATGTTTTTTAAATAGTAAATAATAAGCGCTAACATTTAAGTACAAGTTATCATTGTAAACTTACAAGTGTTTCCACATCACCGACATTTACTTAAGCTGAGAGGGTACAAAGATCGGTCATACTTCCATGACATTGGCTAACAAGGAGTTATAAATGTATATGAACTCATCAAAACCAGCGTCTGCAGTTGAAATACTTATTATGTTTATTAATAGTACGCACGACCACACATCAAGCTATTATTTCCAGTGTTTGCTGACCTCTCTTTATACGGCAAATTTTATCAGTGCGAGCTCAAATGTATAGCTTGAAGTGTTGTCGTGTGTACCTCGGCGTTTAGAACAAATGGCCTAAATGAAACGAAGTGATCATAGATGTGTGAATTATCACAGAATTTTGTGAATTCTCGAAACAAGAGGGCCGGTTGTTTCAAGCGGTTGGGTAACGTAACATACGTACGTCACATAATAACGATTACGTACTAGTTATTATTTGACGTACGGCAACGCTATAATATTGTAATTGTAATTTGAAACAACACTTTTTTCGTTTGACGATAGTTAGCTCCATTTTTGACGTATACGCGTGCGTCAAGTGGATGTGAAACAACCCGCCTTAAGAAGTTAGACATAAATTCAATATCGAAACAACTAAGAAAGCGTAGATTTATGTAGCACAGAATATAGAAACTAACTTAAGTTAACCTCCCGAGTGGATGTCAAATAAAATAACTCTAATTACATCCAGCTCACGCGAGGTATAATCACTCATAATGAGATTACTATAGTCATTACGATGTGACGTGCACCCCTCGAGGTCAGGTTGTACGAAAATTTGTTCCGTGTTAAGGCACCTGTCCCATTACAGGCGATTAGCGAGAAGCGAACAGAGTTGGCGAACTAAAAACGAGTGTTTAAGCATCGTACGCGCGACGGCGACGAGCAATTTCTCGCTGGTATGCGTATGTACAGACACCAGCACATCAAGCTACTACAATCTGTCATATTTCTTTAATAGATTTTCAACTTTATCGCTAAAGCATTAGGTTCAAGATTGATTGGGAAAATTTGACAGTTTCGGGTAGCTTGATCTGCTGGCGTCTGTACTCGAGTAGAGCAGTACTGGCCCAGTAGAGCTGTGGTGGCTCAATGGTGACAGCCGCGAGTCCAAGAAGGCACTTTACTTTGTCTATATTGATTCATCACCACTGCTTTCAAAACGGTAAAGGAAAACATCGTGAGGAAACCGGCATATCCTAGAACCAATAATTCGAAGATATGTGGCATTTGTCAACCCGCACTGAGCCCGCATGTCTGGCCCGCTCCCACAGAGAGGAGGCCTGTGTCCCAGCAGTGGGAACATTATAGGCTAATTATACTTAAGCGGATGTACCAAGTATGAGCCTCTCAGCGAGTGTTCTGCCCGCCAAGCAGGTGATAGGCGCCAAGTATTATATGCATCTCTTTTACTTACACGGGACCGACATCTTTTGTATGTTTCTTGAGGGAGCAAAATAGTAGTTAGCTAGTCGCTTCTTTGTCGGCGGTGGGACAGGGCCCTAAGGTCATGTATGTGTTCTGGTAAATAAGCGGTCGAGGTCCCTTTGATTCGAATGTCGGATATACTGTGATAGGTATTTTCGCTTTTTTCTTCTGACAGAAAACACGATTATGTTTAAGAGTTTTTTTTATATATAACTTAACATGTTTTACGCAAATAAATAAATATGAATATGAATATGAATATGAACTAACTGTTGCACACGACTTCGTCTGCGAGTATTTTCTATTTTATATTTTTTTTAAATATCCAGGATGAAAAGTAGCCTATGTCCTTTCCTTCTCCTTTTCCAAATCTATATAAATGAATAGCTGACATCAATGCAAACAGAAAACATACTAGGACCAAACCTCGTAAAGCGCCACGTTTCCGAGATATTAACGTTCAAAGTTCATCACGTGACATCCATATTTTTTGAATTTGCATTCATCTTGTTGCATAGATGTTTGAATTCATCAAGCCCCTTGAATTATGCTGGCTACCCTGACGCTTTTACATATAAACCATGTTAAAATATGTTTAAAAAATTCTCGTTTCCAGGTACACGAGCTCCCTCCGGAAAAGATAAAGAACCGTGAGGTGGTGCACATAGACATCGCCCACGACCCGCTCTCCTCTGCAGACTACAAGGCCGAGACCGACCCCACGAAGTTCAAGTCCACCAAGACCAATCGTGGGCCGCTCACCAGCTCCACATGGAAGAATGAAGTCAAACCCGTCATGACGTGCTACAAACTCGTCACTGCGGAGTTCAAGTGGTTTGGACTTCAGGTCAGTGATCTTGACTTAATTATAGAATAGAATACTTTTTTATTATGTGCGCCATAAATATTACAGAATATAAATGTAGAAATTTTACAAAGGGTGACACAACGGGCGGTCTTATCGCTAAAAGCTATATATGTATATACAGAATGATTGGAAGATGGGTGCAAAGTTTTAAGGCGAAGATAGTACAGACAATTTAGAACTATTTAGGCCATGGTTGTCTTAGACGAAGTCTTCCCAACTTACTTTAATAAAATAAAATAAAAATGAATTCATTTATCATTTAATTTGCTCATAAATAAGCAGTTTACTTAAAATTTTGGGAATTTTCGAAAAAACAAAAATTGGGTAAAAAAAAAATTATAAGAACAAACCATGGCTTAAACTGTCTGTACTATCTTCGCCATAAAGCTTTGCACCCATCATCCAATCAACCTGTATAATTAGTAGCTTCAACCCGTGAATTCGTCCGCGTGAAATGTCTTGTTCCCCCGCCCCACCCCGTCGTATCGCATCAAGTGCCCGCGCTATTAGGGCCGGCGCCCACTGGCAGCACGGCACGGCAAGGGATTTTTATGCGACGAATTGAAATATAACTTAAATGTATGAAAATAAAATTGAAATTTCAATGATGCCAAAGGACGTCGCGGCATGCCTAAGGATACTGCGGCATCATTGCTGCCGATGAAATTTCGATTTTATTGTCATACTTTTAAGTTATATTTTCTATTAGTCGCATAAAAATCCCTTGCCGTGCCGTGCCACCAGTGGGCGCCGGCCCTTACTTGGTTTTCGCTTCGCGTTCTTTCTGACTTTTTTAGTTTTTGCTCGGCTCATAAGGGCCGGAGCGTGATGGTAGCCTTCCAAAAATATTTAATGTAATCCGACTTGTAGTTCCAGAGGTTAGCGCGTTCAAACAAACAATTTATTTAATTAGTATTGATAGGAAAAAAGATGTGGATGGGTTACCTACCCAATATTCTATCTTCAAAAACATCACACTAACGCACGTAATATTGTAATATCAAACTATATAATATGGCAACCGGAAGTAAGAGGGCAGGGGAAAGACAAAGGTCGTTCACTCTACAACGTAACGAAGCCGAGGGGCAGACTGAAGAGCCCCAACACTTCCAAGTCGCAATTTACGCAATTGCAAAATAATTAATAGGATATAAAATAATTGTAACTAAATACCTAACAAAGAGAATTAATAAAGCGCTCTTCCTCTCTCTACTTATTTAAAAATTTGCTGTGCCCGACAGGGTCCATAATTGTGTCTATTATTTTCCTTTTATTTACCACCTGTAATTGTACATTATGGATTGCAATAAACGATTTGAGATTTGAAGGTCCATGGCATACCTAACCATCCGCCATTTTGATATATTTTCAAAATGGCGGCCACGCATTAGACCTACATAAATCGATAGCTGACATCAATGCAAACGGAAAATACAATATTACCAAACTCCGTAAAGCGTGATTTTTCTCAGGTATCTATTTATGATACACGGATGTCAGGTAGGATTTACATGTATAGGTTTCATGCGTGGCCGCCATTTAAAAAAAAAAACAAAATGGCGCGACAGTAGGTATGTCAGGCTCCATATAAAAATTTTCAATCCCCTTTCTGCTTATTAATTTAACATTATTCCTTCACTAATTTGAAACGTTTTTTTATTTATTTTCAGAGTAAAGTAGAGAACGTCATCCAGAAATCGGAGCGACGGCTGTTCACTATTTTCCATAGGTTAGTAACATTTTCTTTTTAGTGCAGTACCTGGTGGTTATTATGGCACTTTCAGTTACATACTACTGACAACAGTGGTGGCCCAGTAGTAACGACCCCGATTGACGAGTTTTAGGTCGTGAGTTCGAACCCAGGCAGGCGCTTTACGTTATGTAATTTATTTTATCACCACTTCTCTCAAAAACGGTGAAGGAATACATCAAACCGGCATGTCCTAGAACCAGAAAATCCAAGACATGTGACATCAACCAACTCGAGCTGGGCCCGCGTGGTAGATTACAACCCATTCCCTCTCGAAGAGAGGAGGCCTATGTCCCAGCAGTAGGGACATAATAGGCTGGTTATGATGACTACTGACAAATGCTTGCACTGATTGGACTGGTCCGCTCAAATCTTTGTGGTTCTTTTCTCAATAGACCACTTCACACATTAATCTACATGTTCCTCATATGATCTGACCAAGATTATGTCTGGACTTGAAAAGATACTTTGACCCCTCAGTTTGTTTCGCCACTTCTTCTCAGGGTTAGTCAGATAAGAAATTTCGACTCCAACTGAGTCATTTTTTACTAGATTCCGCTTTACTAGCTCCCGCGGCTTCGTAAAAAGTAAAAAGTAATTGTTTGTCAAAATCAGTCCAGCAGTTTCAGAGATTAACCGGAACAAACAGACAGATACATTGACAGACAGAAAATTTTAAAATTAGTTTTTCGCCATAAGTACAAAATTTGTAAAATTATTAAATAAAGGATTCGGATTCTAGAACGCTACTGCCCAATATTTTGATGTATTTCCCTAAACTTTGTAGTAGGTATTCGTTATTACCTCATCAGGTTGGTTATGTTATCATTCACACACTAAAAGATAAAAATTAATATGCAAGATAGTATCACAAGTACTGTTCACGTGTCGATAACACACACCATAATAAATAGGAAGCCCGATTAGTAAAACAATGTCAACTATGGTTATTATTATACTTTAATACTGATATTTTTATAACAAAGAGGTGCAGGTCGTCAGGAAGTCAAAGTCTTTTACTGATGAGTACTTAGAAATGTCGTAACGTTTTTGTGAACTTTTGTGACAAAAGATTATTTGAGTAGCATTTGAGGTAAAATTTTGTCGTCTATAGTTAGAGAGTTCATTTAATCTAAAATTAGGGACCGCTAGAAAAGTGCTTCTATGCGGCTAAATCACCATGCCTAGCCTTTTCCCAACTTTGTTGAAGTCGGCTTCAAGTCTAACCAGATGCAGCTGTATACTAGTTTTTTACATGTAGCGACAGCTTATCTGACCTCCACAACCCATTCACTGGGTAAAACGATACCCACTGGCAAGCTTGTTATTATTATTTCTGGTTGTCACACTGACTATCCATAACGTCAAAGATCTTCGCATGACAGCCAGATACAGAATGGTAATCTCAAAATCTAGTTAACATTTGAGTTGAATTTTGCACAGTATAAATTCACGCCTATTTTCGCCGAAGGGGGGACAGAGGTGACATATTATTACACCCACGAGATCATACTTTACGAAGTTTTTTTTTATTATTTCCAGACAAGTGTTCTGCTCAATCGATGACTGGTTCGGCATGACCATGGCGGATATTCGCGCCATCGAGGATCGCACCAAAGAGGAACTGGAGAAGCTTCGGCGTGAGGGAGAGGTGCGCGGCATGCGTGCTGAGAACGAGTAAGCGTGCAGCGAGCGTGCGTGCGAGCGTGCGTGCGAGCGTGCGTGCGTGCGCGTGCGTGCGTACGAGCGGCGAGCGTCGGGCGCGGCTCCTACTATTTCGACAGCCCCCAAGCGTCCCTTCATAACCAAATGCTTGAAAAAGCTATATACTTGAATTAAAAATTCATTTTGGTATTAGACTTATTATTATAAATGTTAGGCGTTTGACTAAAGGGGTAATTTCACGCGATGAAAACAATAATGTTATGTCCATTATAGTGTAATGTAGCGCAGTTGTTTTGAGGATTTATGAATTGATTGCGTTGTGTAATAGAATTCAAGAGTGATGCCATCGGTAGTTCCTCATCTTAAGCAATAATGTTCCGCGCTCGGCGACTTACGCGCACTGCCCGAACTGATACTAACCTGAGATTGCATTTAGTGTTACCATGAAGAAATGTTATCACTGCATAATATATCTCCAATGAAACGCTCAACCTACCCGCATGCTCCCCAAGCTATGGAATATGAATGCCAAGTAATAACGAAGTATGTACAATAATGGGATTGTGAAGTTATTTATTGTTTTTTAGGGAGTAACATACTTTGCATTTCTCTTTATAAATATTTTTAAGCGTTGTATGAAACATAATAAGTTTAGTGAGTTATTATGGCATTAGAAAATGCCAAAATTATCCAGAACTCGTCTCTATGTGAAGATCGAAATGGTCTTATGTGTCGCTGGTCTATTGCCAGGACATCCCCAAGCCATCAGACCTGCCCACTACCTTTTGAGATTTTTTTTTTCATGGTAACACTAACAAACAACTGCTGGCAGTTGTAACAATGCGGAGATATTAAGTTTATAATTACTTTCACTCCTTCTGTATCGTTATGCTTGATAGATCAATAATATGAATGACATAGAGAAGTGTACCCGAGACCTATTAAACAGCGATCTCAGTTCAAGCGAGGGCATAGATTACCATTAGAAAAAAATTATATAATATGGTATAGATAATATTTAATAACTAATAAGTCGATGTAGTCAGTGGTTAACAGGTAGTGTTGTCGTTACCTAATTAATTAATAAAAATATATAAATGTAATTCAATTTGACAACTACATTGCAACAAGACCGGTGTGACAGCAGCCAGAGTATATTGTTCTGTTAGGTTGGAGCCACGCGCTCATCTGTTGTGTATTTATATTATAAATTAATTAATTCTGCGCAATTGTACCATACGTTAGTTCTGGCACATTATAAATTATTGGTGCAATATTTTTTTAACAATGGCAACCCTCTGGTAGTTGGGGTCTGTGAGGGTGTTGCAAGGTGAATGTAATTTAAGGTGCGGTGTCTATGGGATTATTTTTTATTATGGTAACCTCGTTAACTTATTTATTGGGAACGGGTTCAGGTTGCAACATCCTCGGCTAGTGATTTTTTCAAATATATTTTGTATTAATAAGTTTTTTGTTGTTTAACAAATCAGTATTTTTATATTTGTGTGACATTCCAGTTTGTACCGACGGTGACGTTGCTATCGTTTGCTACTTAATCTTTGTTCGCTCTCTTGTGTTCACGCAATGTATGGGATCAGTGGATATGAAATCATTGAATCAGTACAATATGAAATTAAATGTGAATTTTCAAGTTCATAGTGGATTATGTTCCTGTTTAACAAATAATTCGGTGTAGCCATGTATTGTGTCGTCGTAGGGCTCGTTCACACCTCCGCCGATGACATTCTTCACAAATTCCGAGAACTCTGTGGAGCTGTGAACGGGGTGTTTCAGCTTATTATTGCACTTTCTTTTTAATTAAGTTTTTTTTTACTTATGTTGTAATAAGTTTTACATCAAATACAGCGTGATAATATATTTGCAAGTAGTCTTTTCTTTTTGTAGAGATAGTGAAATTGTTGCCAACCCGCTTGTAGCATCGCCTAGTGCTTCTGTTCAACACCTAGTACTTAACTGTTCCGTGACTTGTGAGTAACTTCAACTTCCATTATAATAAAACTTTGATATTCCGCAGCGTTGCGTGCCTAGTGCACGACTGTACGACTGTACGGAGCCCCTGTAATATATAGAAGCTTTGCTTTGATGTTGTTAAAGCTTATCTGTTGCAGTTACCAAATAAAGTTAAGTACACAAATTATTTTATTTTATTTTTTACCTTGATCTGGTCCTTGGATGCATGTTTTGTAAATTCTTTAAGCTTGTAAGTACTTTGTCGCTCCGTTACCTAAGTAGATAAAGAAATTTTCATCGACGCATAATTATCTATAGTTGCTAAAATTGTCAATTTTTAAATGTTTAGCTAATTAAAAGTTTCAACGTTCTTGCATTGATAAGTATAATGTAATAAATAACATTTGTTGTAAAATGTACTATGAATATTTTGAGGCCAACACAAATAAAGTAATTTAATCTGTTGTGGTTTGTTTCTGTTGTGAACTGCTGTAGGTTGGATCGATATACGACTATTATTAATATACAATCTTCTATAATAAAACAGCTGAAAAGTTTGTTTGTTTGAACGCGCTAATCTCTGGAACTACCAGTCCGATTTGAAGAAGACTATAGACTACTTAACATTACGCTAGGACCCGTTGCAGCCGAGTCAGGAAAGCCCAATTCTTGAGGCTATCAAATGCAAAAAGAACGTTTCAATGCCGACTGGTAATTCCATACAATAACCCAGCAGAAAAAAAATATTTTACGTCTTTATAATATTAGTTTAAAATTTCTATTAGCCTTATCCCATCTATGTAAGTGGCATCTTCCAAACTAAGTGGATGCAGTTGAAAATCCGTATATTACATGAAGGGATTGCCTATCTGACCTCCACAATCTTGCCTAGATTGTGGAGGTCAGATAGGCAATCCCTTCATGTTCTGGGTAACACAATACTCCTTGGTAAGACTGGTTGTCCGACTTCTGGGATTCTGCGTACTCGGTAACAACTGTCAAAGATCTACAAATAACAGCCGGGGCCACCGGCTTAACGACATTTCCGCGGCACTAAGAGGTCTTGGTAAGCAATGGATGGTCACCCATCCACGGGCTGACTTCAACAATCGTATCTTAACCTTCGACCCGTGTGGTTGTTATTAATTAGCGCTCCTGCGCTTTCCGTTTTAATATACAACCGCTTGTGATCGTACGCACTTGACCGCTACAAAATTTCAACCGTAGCGGTTGAATGGATTACAATGGTTGCGGTTCGATTACATCTAGCACCAGGCGCGGTCGCAGCCCAAGATTTTGGGGGTCACCAAGTAGTAAGTTAGTAAAGCAAATAAATCATGCAGACTCGACAGCTTGAATGATTTTGAGGGGGTCATGCCCCCCCCCCCCCCCCCCCCTTCGGACCGCGCCTGTCTAGGACGCTGGATACGCGCACGATAGTGTTTATTATGCTACGTCCAACACAGCGGCCTTGAACGGACGTACAGCGAATGTCATTTTATTTACATCTTCTATCGACGAAGCCCGTTTCTATGGCGACCATGCTACGCGTGCTGGTGGTGAATACAGGGGGCTTACCACCAGCTCTTATAGCAGGGCAGAAGTTAAACTGCACTACTTTTTTGTTATATGACTAGTACAAAAAAGCAGAGCTGGTAGTAAGCCCCTTAGTTTTCATATAAACCTACCGCAGGCACTAGACTCTCACAAAGTTAGCTCCTTGTTCGTGCACTACCGTCATTAGCATTAGGTACATAACATGTATAGAAAAAATAAACGTTTACATTATTTCTTACGATTTTCGATACTTACCAAGATATCTAGAAGTTCCAGGGGCAAATCATGGGGCGGCACGGCATGGGTTCACGACCTGGGTAGCTCTCAATAAATACCTATAGGCTCAGTAGGACATCACGTAGGTATTAGTAATTGCTCAGCTTCAAGCAAAAACCTAAGCGGGATTTAGGCATTTTTTATACAAACAAAACATGGCTGACCAAAAAAGTATTTATTTCATTAACTCTTACTAATAGACGAATAATTCATATCATTAAATCACATTTCTTCTATGAAGCACCAACATGAAGCGGACAGTTTATCTTTAAAATAATGAAATATGTTTGTATTACCTACACTTAATTAACACCGAATCCCTACTTAATGCCGATGTTGCAAGATAAATACAGGCCGTTGTGAATTTTAGGTGGGCTTAGTACCACTGACTCCTTTATATGTACAGACGCCAGCAGGTCAAGCTACCCGAAACTGTCAAATTTTCCCAATCAACCTTGAACCTTAATGCTTTAGCGATAAAGTTGAAAATCTATTAAAGAAATTTGACAGATTGTAGTAACTTGATGTGCTGGCGTCCGTACCTACAAGTCGCTGGACTAAATATAGGTACTACCTATACGAAACGACAGTTGTTTTTTGTCCGATTCAAAGCGCTCGAGTGTCTCGGGAACTAAAATTGACACATTGTTGTAAATCCACGCAGTCGTGTTGTTTCGGTAAGTCTCTTATGGCGTAGGTTTAGACCTACACCATAAGACCATATCTTTTCTTTCTTTCATTTTGTAAAATTCACATCAAAAATATTAGTTCCACGGACGCTCGCGTTGACATCCATAGTATGAAGGCCAGCATACTTTTATAATATAAGTCAGTGGTTAGGACCTACCTACTGACATACGAGAAAGGAGAAAACCTGTTAAGTCTAATAATTACCCCCAGTCTTTTCACGTTTATGATTGCATCGCTGTCAAAATAGTGCATCTTTATTGTAGTTAAAATAACGTTGCTGTTGGCTTGGTGCTACTGACAAATCTTTCAAAATCATATCGGCCTGCGTCCAGCTCTATTTCAATTCAGCGCTGGATACTGGACTGGATTGAAAAGCGTTTATACTTGTCTAGTATGGATCCAGTGCCCCTGGATTCCAGAACTAGATTAAAATAAATATAAATCAGTCTTTACAGCGCACGTCACACCGCGAGCTGGCGTGCGGACGGGCTGGCGGGCAAGCATCGTTTCGTCTTTTTTATCATGACAAAATATAAGAACGGTTATTTTAATCACCTTTCAACACAGCCAATACCAGCTCGCGATGTGGCCTGCGCTTACAGCAGGGTAATTGCGTAACACAGTAGCAATCGGTTTCATTTTGACAGTTCAACAGCATTCATTGCGTTATTTACGTTGTTGAGCAGACACATTTTTGAACATTTGGAGCAATGGATTAGCAATATCTTTCAAAATTATTCAGATTGTAACTGATAGTGTGTTACGCCATTATGGTGCAGGTTGTTAGGAAGGTACTCAGAGAAATTAGTTCGAAGGAACAACATATTTTTAAGACACAATACTTTTCTTCCAATATTCCCCTTGCTTGTTACAACAGTCGGTGAATACTAGCTTGTCAGTGTAATACCCCCAAGTTACACTATGAAATTCTCTAGAGAGTCTAGGGAAAGCTTCGCGGAACATTAAACTAAAGCAAGGTGTGCAAATGTGTGAGTGACATCAAGAGCGACATGAATGTTGCCAGACAAAATATTTTTAACTATACAATTATCGACAAAAGTCTAAGCGCGCGCCAAAAATGTTTTTCTTCGGCGCAAATGGAACGTAATCGGCATTAAAGTGCGAATTTACACAAATAGAATTGACACACGATTTAAATTACGTCGTAAAATATGTTTTTCAATTTTTCGAATATATTAATAAGCAATGGATTAGTAATATCCTTCAAAATGATTCAGATTCCGATTGATGGTGTGTTACGCAATTAGGGTGCAGAACTGTTGAAGGATCTTTTGACATCCTAACTAATATTATAAATGCGAAAGTAAGTTTGTTTGTTACCTTTTTACGCCTAAACCACTGAACCGATTTACCGATCATCCTGAAATTTTGCATATACGTTGTCAGGTGTACAGAAACGGACATAGCCCATAGGGTACAGACGCCAGCAGGTCAAGCTACCCGAAACTGTCAAATTTTCCCAATCAACCTTGAGCCTTAATGCTTTAGAGATAAAGTTGAAAATCTATTAAAGAAATTTGACAGATTGTAGTAACTTGATGTGCTGGCGTCCGTACCTTTCATCCTGAAAAAAGTGCTGTTCCTGAGGAAAACAACAAGAACGTTATTATGCTAATAGATGGTGCCACGTGTCTTTTGAATCATGATTGATAAATTAACGCGGGAGAGGTCGCGGGCAAAAGCTAGTGCAACATAAATTGGACGTAATGATGCCATCTTGTTTTTTCAATACAACTTCACAAATCGGTTTCACAGAATGTATGCCAACAACGTCCGTTGTTGGCATAGTACATTTCTTTTTCCCTGACAATGTCATACAAGCGCTACAAGGACCTTTTAGCGTTGTAGCTAGATAGCTAGCATGGCTACATTTATAGAATAATCGAGGCCTTTTGAGATTCTTGTTATTGACTGATGACTCAGACCACACCCCACTTACTGCTGGAGTGTCATAAGTGCCCATTGTATTTGGACATTGGACGGTAGACGGTTGTGTGTATATGCTAAAGATGATGGACCACTAAAAATGCAGAGCAGTGACCACCAAAACGGTAGAAAAGCTGGCTATTGCAAATGGCTGTTAGAAGTTTATACATTTGACAACTATTACAATATTTAACAATATGTTTAACTGTGAAAATAAATTGTGATTTATCAATCAAGAAATCAACCATCTAAAGATTGATCAACCATAATATAGATCATCACATTTACTTTTATTTTGTGTAGGTACCTAGATACTTGTTAAGGGGCTACCAATCTATTGGGTGCGATTTTATCAATGTATTATTCATAGACATGTGCAATATAAATGTTATGTTTCAATAGGTACCTATACATATATTAATAAGGAACACAATACTTCGCGCCAAAACCAAGATCACGGTCGTTACCCAGAAAGCCGGTAAACTTAAATGGCACTGGGTCGGACATGTCTGCCGCATGTCAGATGACAACTGGGCTAAGAGAACCACCGATTGGGCCCCACTAAACGTACGACGCCATCGAGGCAGACCGAGACGAAGATGGCGGGACGAGCTTGACTCCTATCGAAAGGACTGGCCGCCATTCGCAAAAGACAGAATTGTGTGGAAAAGGGACAGGGAGGCCTTTGCCCTGCAGAGGGGCAATACAGGCTAGTTAGTAAGGTATATATAATTATTATTTTAAAAGAAAATCGTTTACACCATTTAACAGATTTAAGAAGTGATCTATTTTGCTAAACATTGATAATATTGACTAAAGAATTCCTAATAATAATATTTTTATGTTTATAGTTTTAAAATTGTTTCTCCGTAAAAGGAAACTAGAATACATTTTTATAAAATTAAAAGTACATTAATTAAATTAAAAGTATTTATATGATAGGTATTTTTTTTACAGAGGCTCATATTTCTGACATCAATTTCCGTCTTGCAGAAAGTGTACAGGGTCAAGTTAAATTAGCTAGCGAAACTTCACGGACGTGATGGGGATCGTTATCTAAACACGATAAAACAAATTAAGTAATTTGATAATATTTTTTGTGGGGCCGGCCACAGTTACTTTAGATACTTGTAATATCAGTTTAAAAAAACAGATGTATATACTTCACAGACGTATATGATGGGTACCGGATATCTAAACACGATAAAAGAAAATAAAACATTTTTGCTCAACTTATACTTCAAGTCATAACACTACAAGTGATTGTTACTCCCCAAAAAAAAACATAAATTCTTTTTTTTTAAATTTTATAATGGTTAAATAACGATACAACCTGGTGAAGTGAGGCTAGCTTGACTGAACAGCAGTAGGGTGTGATTGTGGAGCTATATCACAAACCATGCTCCACCTCTGCTGCCCTCTGTGTCCCAGAACAAACAGTCAACCTCTGCGCTGCCACCGACAACGAGGTGGCAAAGTTTTGGGAAAATAACATTTAAAATACAGTTGTGCCAGCGACACGAACAAGAAGAAGAATAACGATACAAAGTCTGCAGTTTCGCTAGCTAATTCAATTTGGCCCTGTATGTTAGGCCGAAGTTGCAGCCAATATTTTTGTAGAGCAGCGATTTTTTAATTTTGCCATTGGGACGTTATCGCCCCACAAAAGTATATAATAATTTTCCTGCTCTTATCCCAACACATGTGTGGTCAGCGCAGTAGGTATATCTTCCTAAACTAAACAAACCGTATGCTCCTTTTTACTATTTGTATTTCCTGTGTGTCCTAAATAAAATATTTCTCTTTTTCTTTAAACGCGCATTGTAAATAAGAGCACTAAATTGGATACAATTTATCCTTAGTTAAATAAGAGCCATTGTTTCCAAAAGTTCCACTTTACAACACATTTATACATCATTTATAGGTTATCAATCAGTCAATCAATCATGACTTAAAAGAATAATATTCTTTACATGACATAAAGTGAGGCCACTGATGGCACAACAAGTCACTATAAAACAATATTTGATTCATATTTATAATTAAATCTACAAATTGATAATCTATAGAAAACGAGATCGTTGAACACAGTGAATTCAAAAATGGTTTCCATACATGCCTGGCATTGGCATGTTCAGTGGTCCCATAGGGTATGGCACATTGGGTGCCCCTTGCGGCGCCCCGTAACTGGGATACGGTAAGTATGGCTTAGCATATCCGTTACCGAAAGAGCTCTGACTTCCAGATCTGAGTAGTTCCGCCATCTTCTCGGCTTTGAACTTCCGTAAGTGCATGTTCTTGCGAGCTGGTTCGAAATCTTCGAGAAACTTTTCGACTGGTATCTTCCCAGAGAGGAAGTCTTGAGCTAGATTTTCTGATTGTTCCTCAGATTCTGCTGCTGCTGTTTGTAGCAGAGCTTGGGTTGTGTCCGGCGATATGCCCGCCGATTTTGTTTCTGATGGAGAAAGAATCAACATTGGGAACCATAGTACAAAAAAGACTGGGCAATGGGCATAGCCAGACCTGACTAGTAATTCCCAGGCAAAAAATGGTTTGACGAAACGAGGCCCTGTGACTGGTGTGTATAACTGTATAGCATTGAAATTTGTTAATTTGACAGATTGATTATAATAAGATTAAGCACCACCTAGCTTCACAGACACACAACAGCTACACAGGATAGAGAAAGCAAAATTTGTGGTGCATAGTACAGATGCCAGCAGGTCAAGCTACCCGAAACTGTCAAATTTTCCCAATCAACCTTGAACCTTAATGCTTTAGCAGTAAAGTTGAAAATCTATTAAAGAAATTTGACAGATTATGTGCTAGTGTCTGTACAAAGGTTTAATAAAAAAACAAAACACAGTAAACTCACTATATTCTTCCAGCAGCTCCTGGATGCGAGTACACAGCTGTTCGCCCATCTCGGACTTCTCCTGCACCTGCTGCTTGATCTCCTCAAGCTCCGGTTCCTTACCAAGGTTGAACTCGGCAAGAGACCTGTTGCTGGCTATTGTCATCTCCCGTTCTGTCTCCCAGTCTTTCACCTAGATGAAACAAGTTTTTATTTTATTTGATACTGGAGCGGATTCCCTTGTTCACAAACTAAACTAAATTTAAGTTCAGTGCATCTTTTTCTTTCCATTTCACTAAGAAAAGGACAGAAGATAAATATTAGTTTAGTTCAGTGCATGTTTTTCTTTCTATTTCATTAAGAAATAATAAATAATTAAATTTAGTTTAGTTTGTGAACAAGGGAATCGGTGCCACTGCTTTGCTGTTATGGAATTGCAAATATTTTTTTACAACTTGAGTTTCTTTTTATTGCATTGTAACATGCTCCATTTTTGTTTTGTTACAACACAGCATGTTCATTTGTTCATAAGAAAAATACATTTGAAAGGGACAATAAATATTATCTTAAAAACTGTTGAGTGTTTACATGCAAACGGCATCTAGTAGGTGATTGTTTGACAGGTTAAATCTTTCTCTAATTCTGCTCACTGACTGAAATATAAAGAGTAGTTTCAAATTTATTTGTTTTTATCCAACATTTAAGTTTTCTCCCTTTCTGCGTGGTATAGTTAACTATTGTGCTTGCTTTGTAAGCTGTGAAAATGTGAATTTTGTTATAATCTAACAATCAATTTAGCCTATCACAGTCCCATGTACCTTCACAGCTGGACAGACAACAACAGAGGCTACAACTTCTTGCAAGAAGTACTGCATCATATCGCTATTCTTACTCTTTTGTTTATTTGAACAATAGATACCCTACTTACAAATAATAAGCTTTTTATGCTGTTTTTGTTGTTTTTCATTTTTCTTTTTATGATACTGCAGTAATTAAGTCCCTTTTCAAATATGACGTTTATGATGATGAAATTAATGCGAAGAGATCTTTTATCAGCAATCAATGTATGCAGTATGAGGCACAAGATAGACTTTATTTAATTATAACAATGACTCATCCACTGAACAACTTTTTCAACAGTATGCACGCAAAACAAAAACGGTAAGTGAACCTTTCGTAAAGCTTGAACGGTCAATTCAATATGAGCTACACACTATAGTAAAATAATTACATTGTTGTACCTGTTTTACATCTTTTAGCACAGTATCGAATTTAGTGTCGTCATTATAGATTTCTTTCAGCTCGTCGGAGTTCAAATGGGCCAGCAAGCCTAAGGCTGATGGGTAGTCAGGCTGTATCATCTTGAATAGCACACGGGATATCACAAATTCACAATCTCAGAATAATAACTCGTCTAATATTTTAGCGAAGAGACGTCACAGGCAAACAGTATAGTACTAGTACCTGATAAAAAAATACCAACATCTTGAACTTTGACAATTAAATCTGTCAGTGTCATCTGTCAGTTTTTTTTTTAAAGGATTCGTTCAACATTTCACCACATTTACAAACTGCTCGTGACTAAAAAACAAAATTACTTGGCTTACACCAGGGCAGGTTAGACCTGTAACAGGTATTATTTATCTGTTACGAAGAGGCTTTTGCCCTGCAGTGGGACACTGCAGGGCAAAAGCCTTTTCTCATACAGAGAAGGCACGAGCATTGATCACTACTCTCGCCAAAGACGGATTTGTAATTTGTAATTTTCTAATAAAAATTGTCTAAATTAACTACAGGTCCAGGGGGTCTACTACGAAGTGCAAAGTGCGAATGTTCGGATCGGACCGACACATAGTCGAACCGAATATTATTGAAAAATGCGAAAAAAGTTCGGATTGGCTCAGTTGGGTCGGGACCATAGTCAATATTCAAAAGAGTGAAGAGTGTAGGATCGGGACCGACCGAACCAAATAGTAACTTCGTAGCAGGAAACGGCCGAACATTCGGCCGATACCACTTCGGAGTAGACCCCCTGGTTTCCTCACGATGTTCTTCTATCACCAATTTGCGATTGTAGTACACTTTCAACCTATTCAGCAAGGTAGTATTAAGCCATCTGACATTAGAAAAACACATGGAATCAGTATGTACCATTCCGAACTTGTACTACTGGCTTTAGAGTGGAGCACTGACAAGGGTCATGACAGATCAAACTTTACACTGTCATTTATCTATCAACAGACAACAGCTAACACTGGTATAAACGTCACAATGACGGTATCACAAAGTACAATTTAGATTTTTCAAAATTCTTATTGTAAATAGGATTTAATGCTAACAACTACTTATAATAAATGACAAACATCTATATTTATTGTGTCGACCAATAGTTCCCTTAGTTCTAGTCAGAAATGTTACCTAATGACTCGCCATATGACATAGAATTTTTCTACAATTTTTACGTGAAGTTCCTCGCGGAACTGTTGTTGTACTTTAGGAATTTCACTTTATACATAAGCTTATGGTTGTTGGGGTACTTCTTGGTGTGTTGTGTGGTGTACCGGCGCTACGCCCGGCGGCTGCCGACGCGGACGCGCGGTGCTCTAGGCGCCAAACGAGTGTTGATGGTCATAGCGCACCCGGATGATGAATGCATGTTTTTCGGGCCCACGATCTTCCGTTTGTGCGAGCAGGGTGCGGATGTACATGTACTGTGCTTATCAAATGGTATGTGACATTATTTGATCGTTGAACTCATTACTCCTTTCTTGTTTACATTGTAAAGGTCAAAATGTTAATCAAGTGGTTGTAGATTACATTAATTCTACTTATCAATAACATAAATCTTTAAAAAACCTTTCATCATCAGCTATATTCCAAGCTCATATTTTATTTTCCAGGTAACTATGATGGAAAAGGTCGCATAAGACAAAAAGAGTTATGGGACGCGTGCCTAGAGCTTGGTGTACCAAACCAGAACATTTGTTTAATAATGGACGACAGGCTAAAGGATGACCCGAAGGTTCAGTGGCCTGTACCGGTGTTAGCTAAATTAATAAACCATCACTTGGAAGCCATAGATATTGATACGCTTGTAACGTTTGATAGGGGAGGAGTGTCGGCTCACGCTAATCACTCAGCCGTGTTCTATGCGGTTGCTTATATGTTTGTTGAGAAGTTAATGCCTGAAAGTAAGTATAATATGTATTTAACTCTTTTATAATATTAAGTTTTTTTATGAATATCAAGAAATTGATTATTCGACCAAGCGCCGTACAAGAGCTTGGCAACTATTATAATAGACTACCTTTTGCCTGCGGCATCGCCTGCGTGTTCTTTGAGAACATTGTACCAGGGGATGAAAAGTACCCTTTGCTCTAACCCAGGTCATAGGCTACCTGTGTTCAATATTTCATCAAAATCTATTCAGCCGTAAAGATGTGAAGACTCAACAGATAGACAGAGTTGCTTTTGCATTTATAATATTAGTATGGATGCGTGTTCATGTAGGTTTAATGAATAATTAATGAGTTATCTAGTAGGTGCCATTACAGCCAATAATATTTAACTGTGTACTTTCTATTTCCAGGATGTGCAGTATATACATTAGATTCTGTTAATTTATTCAGAAAGTACATTGGATTCTTGGACCTGCCGCTAAGTTTTATACTGTCTTCTAAAAGGCGAGTTAAATATTTTATGTTTATTTTTATTAAGCAAGATAATTTTTACATAATATAAGCTAACACTTAAAATAATAATATGTATGAAAAAAGAAGCTAAAGAATCATAGGGCATCAAAAAATTTGTCCGCATCGCTGTCAACAGGAACAGTGCCCAAAAGGCTGGCAGCATTGCCATGTTGTATGGCGATGCTAATTCTTTGGCCAAGAATTATGTTTTGTTGTTGGACTATGCTTGTATTATCAATATTGTTTAGTGCACATAATCAAAATATATTCTTATCAAAGTGGCCTGACAGTAGTCTACAAAATAATTAAATATCTATAAAAATATATTACCTTGCTTAGGTTCCTTTCCTCAGGTTCCAAAATATACAACTAAACAACTTTTTACATGTGCAATTTTTGATGGCTCTTGCTGCTAAATATTACTTTTCTCTGCTCCAGATATTTCCTCCGCTGGACCGAGAGCCGACGCGTCATCCGCGCGATGAAGCGCCACCGCTCCCAAATGGTGTGGTTCCGATACCTGTACATCTTGTTCTCCAGATACATGATAATCAACACTCTCCGGAAAATCAGCCTTGCGGACATCGAGCTAGAGTTAGAGGTCGACGATTGAGTACAAAGACTTTAGAACATTTTAGACAAAGAATAAAGTTTTAAGGTATGTTGTAGATAAAAATGAGACATTTTGAATGCATTGAGCATCGAGAAAAGTTGGATTTTACAACATTTTGATAATGTTTAAACAAACTCTAGACCATAGGCTCTCAAACTTGCCCACCGGCCACTGTGGGAATAATTTTTTTTTATAGAACACCCCATTTTTTTAACTTACCATCTCTCGCGAATCTGAAACAGCTATTTCCATGATTATACTTAAACATGCAATATTACATTGTCTTAAGATAGGATATATAATTTTCTCTGGGTATTCTACTGCTCTCAGTCTCGCTAAGTCTCAAACGCCCACGGGGGGGCATTATCGCCCACGTTGAGAACCTATGTTCTAGGCCATTGTGTCAAATTATGATGCCTGAGTTATTATAAGTTTTGTAAATAGTAAATGCTAATTCTAATACATTACTAAGTTGATATACTTATTACGTTCAACAGTGTGGTAACATTGGCCCAGTACAAAACTTAACAAATCAGAATCGGGTTCAAAGAGAGAAATAATGGTTAGACTATAATATGGAGGTAATAAAAATAATGTTATTAGTAAAGAGACTTTAGGGAGGACTGTCTCCGCAAATTATTTGTCTCTCACATCAAGTCTACGGGTTTGTATGAAAGTGCGCGCATGTAGCGACGCGACAGCTGAGAGACTTTTGTCCGCCGGTCTTTTTATTTCGCAAAATTTTACGAAAATGTAGTGTTGCTGTCGCTCCCGTGTGCGTATCATCCAAATCTCGGCGGGGAGACAGCGACAGAGTTAGAAAAGTTACTGGGTTATTGACTATAGTGCGTTTGTGGATTCACTCTCATTCTAGTGGACTTAGGAGTATGCTTTTGCATGCACTTTTACCAATACCATTCCTTATTTTGAATAAAAGAATGTTCATGAATAAAAATAGCCAAGGAAAAGTTTTTATATTGTGGAGAACGTTTTTGTAAATTCCTAATTGTTACAAAAGCTATTTATAGCACTATGTGACCTAAACCCGCACTTAATTCACGCATTTCTGTGACTTAAGTAGTCCATTTTTACACAGAAAAGCGTGACTTAAGTGCGGGTTTAGGTCACACGAGCTATAAAATAGTAGGTATATTCTCTGACTTAATTACTATTAATGCACGTTGTTTGATAAATGAACTTTAAACTTGCAAATAACTGCGGCTTGATTAAAAAATGCTTTTGAATTTTGCAATTGAGTTTTGTTAAGACAGCGGAGTAATTGCGTAACACACTAACAGTAGGTACCAATGGCTTTCATTTTGACAATTCAACAACATACATTGCGTTATTTACGTTGATGAACAGACACAACTTCGAACATATGAAGCAATTTATTTATTTATTTATTTATACTTAATTAAAACGGTACAGCACCAATTACATTAATTATTATAGAGACAATAATTACGTTGACAATAATTTTACTTAAAACTAACATGGAATAGTGGACTCCCTTGCATACATTCTCTCACAGAACACCAGACATATACGCATAATTTTATCCATTCATCCGCAAACACATCACATTCAGGGTTGGCAGCCAGAAGGGCATTCAGCACCTTTAGAGTACGACAGACCGGGGATTCGGCTCTGGCTACAGCTTTCGCTGGGAGTTGCGCAAACAGATTGTGCCGGCGGCTCTGACGGTGTCCGATGTATTTGTTGGGCACAAATAGTCGGCAGAAAAGACCATGGAGCTCTGGGCAGTCGATACGTCCCCGTAAGGTCTTACAGGCTACAGTGAGTTGATCAAGGTCTCTTCTCACCTCCAACGAGTTGAAGCCCAAATGCCCCCAAAAGATAGTTGGTAGGGTACATGTAGGGAAAGAAATGGTATAACCTTTGGAAGAGGCATCTGAGGAAAGTTTTCTGTACCTCTTCCAGCATTAGTATTTGGCTCGCGTTATAGGGGTGCCAGATACAGGCACTGGACTCGAGTTTGCTTCGAACAAGAGCAGTGTACAACAGCCTAACAACATTTGGATTGCGAAAGTCACGAACATTTCGCAAAACAAATCCCAAATGTCTGAAAGATTCCTTTGCAAGAGTAGAAACGTGGTCCCTAAAAGTCAGACAGCAGTCGAAAGTCACAAAGACACGAGTAATTACGTCACCACCTAAACTATAGTTTTAATGAATTGACCGCGACCCTCTGCCGTATGTCATGACGTAGCACTTGCTTGTGTTAAAAAGTAGTTTGTTCGCAATGCTCCACTCAGAGATGGCATCAATTTCCCTTTGTAGGAGTTTGCTATCCTCGTCTGTTCGGATTTGTGCGACTAGCTTAAGGTCGTCGGCATATAACAGGCATTTGGCAAACTTAACATGATCAGGAACAGAGGCGGCCCTAACACGGATCCTTGACTTACACCCGAGCGTGTATCATAAGGCTTGGACTCGAAGCAGCCATGTCTTACAAACTGCTTACGATCGCGCAGATAGTCCGAAAAGAAGTCACCGGACGAGAAACCGATGGCCCCAAGCTTAGTCAAAAGCATATGGATTATCAATATCCTTTCGAAGTGTTATTGATAGTGTGTTATGCAATATTATGGTGCTGGTCGGCCTTAGTTTTCAACTTAGTGGCAGTTAAAAGCTTTGCATCTTCTAAAAAGCGAAAACAATTATTGCGTATTGCTTCGGTCAAACTTACCAGCCTATTTCAAGAATTCGTATCTTAAGTGAATAATGTTCAAAAACGTAGCGTAGTCGTGAATGTTTTTAAAGTGAGCTGCGGGTAGGGTAGGGACAATGTGTGCTAGGAACTTGATGGTGTATAGTGAAGGCATTCATCTAGACTTAAAGGTAACGTACGGGATAAACGCAACTGTTTTTGTCTCTTCCAAAAACATTGTACAGTCGGGGAAATATACAGGGTGGTATCGACGCGTTATCATGGATTCAGTACATAATTCTAGACGAAAATTTTCAATGCGGGGGTGAAATTTTTCGTAGGTTATTTTAAAAAATAATGCTGTTCCATACACTTTGACCGCCTTATTTACCGACAAAAAATTTCAACGCAGGATCCAGAATCATGTACTGATTCCATGGTAACAGGTTACGCGTCGATATCCCTGCCACCCTGTATGTATTGTTCCTAAGACTGATTTTTCTGATGGTTCTGAAATTGACGTTTGACAGTTTTTGTATGAAATAACTGTCAAAATTTCAACATTATTCCTCGAATAACGTTATCAGATGATTGAAAAATCATCCCTTAGTTGTAAAACTGCAAAAATGTCTGTTTATTAATGTACTAGCGACCCGCCTCTACTTTGCACGGTTCTTACGACTTGAGATAACATGAAGATTTCTTTACTATATCTAAGTTAAATAGCAGTTTATACACGTAAACCTTCCGCATTAAATTCTCTAAATGATGTTGAAAACCGCATCTAAATCCGTCGCGTAGTTTAGAAGAACAACGCGTTCACACAGGAAGACACGAAAAGCGACTTCAAATTAATGTATGTATAGATATATAATATATTTAAGCGAAGGGAATATTCCGTTATCTTTTCTTTTTATAAGCTTTCGTGCATTCTGCGGGGTAATTGCGCAACACACTAACAGTAGCAATGGATCTCATTTTGACAGTTCAACAACATTCATTGCGTTATTTACGCTGTTGAGCACACATTTTTTGAAAAAAAATAAGAAGCAATGGATTCCCAATATCCTTTAAAATGATTCTGATGGTGATTGATAGTGTGTTACGCAATTTACACGAGACAGAGGTTCCAAACCATAATAATTATAAAGAATTATAGAATTTAGTGTACAGACATAGAATTGATTCTTGTTTGCGTATCAGTAAGCATTTCTCGTAATTTGTTGTCAATTAATACTGGATGGAACTTGCGTTCAAGATTGGTTATGCTATAGACATACAACGCTACAAGAATCTTTTGTCGCGTGGTCAAAATCGTAATTAACGCTGCCATCTTCTTTTCTCGGAGCCCTAATTCACTATGACCACTTAACGATTCCTTACTTCGAAACCACGTCAATTTCTTAGCAAATCCCGCCTATTTCGCGTAGTTTCGTTCATTGTGTCATAGAGAATAAGGTCCCAGTACGATTTCTGGAATAATTTCACAAATGTTTACCATAAATGCCCCGCGTCAATGTCATTCAGGCGCTAAAAGATCCTTGTTGCACTGTACACCTTTTTTTGGAAATATGTTTCTTTGTAAAAAAGCTAAAAGGGATCTCCCGAAGTTTTCATTGTTTTGTATGGAATATAAATTATTTATTTATTTATTTATATATAAATTATAGAAAAAAATTTAAAAAAATTGATCGAACACTGAAAATTATGTATTATAATTATTAAATTATTTTTTAATTATAGGTACCTACTTATGTAATGGGCGTAGGCAAACCGAGAAGGGTTCATTTATTTTAGCCATGAACTTGTTTTTCCTCGTTTCTAATTTTATTTTCGTCTAACTTGTCTGTATTGTCCCTGCAGGGCAAAGGGCAAAGGGCTACGTCTCCCTGTTCTATACAAAGGGCTACGTCTCCCTGTTCTATACAAAGGGCTACGTCTCCCTGTTCTATACAAAGGGCTACGTCTCCCTGTTCTATACAAAGGGCTACGTCTCCCTGTTCTATACAATCCTGTCTTTTCAGCATGCAGTTAAAACCGCAGTGCGACCCAAGCGCTGTGAACATACGACGGTTAGCGACTGAATCGCTGCAAATAATATTAAATAACGTATTGTAATGGGTATAAGAACAGTCCCCATTTGTCGACGCCCTAATCGTTGCGTTGTTAAAACCCAACATCCTGCAGCCGTGTTCTCTTATTAATTCAGTTTTGTGAACCTTCTAAAACCTTGGCTACGCTTCTAAAGAGCGTCTCTGACACGAATGTTTGTAAATTATTCGCTAGTCTCTAGTATAGGATTTTATAAAATAAGATGAAACTTACACTTGATGTGAATGAATGAAGAATTTATTTGAACTTTTTACTTCAATGGTGGTTTTTTCTTGATGGGTATAATGATGTGTATGTCAAAGTTTTATTATGTACGTCAAGTCTGATATACATTGATCCAGTATTTTCAATCCAGCGGTTGAATCAAGTAACACTGCCTTGCTTGACCAATTAGCGGCTGCTCTATTCCATGCAGTGCTGGCTAGATTCGATTGAAAAGTGTTTAAAATATTCGACAAAATATCGATCCAGGATTCCAGGGTTGGCTTTAAATATTGAATCAATGTAAATACCTTTAAGGGGAATGCAATAAGGTAGCCCGCGAAATTCAAATTTTCCTTCTTAGCGTGTCGATGGAAAAAATATAGTTTTTTTTTTTTTTTCTTTAATTAATAATTTGCAGGTCCGTGCCAGGTTGTGTGTTGATTAACATACGATTCGCGACTGTAATAATATAATATATCATATATTGATTTGATTGACATTTCACGAAATAGTCATTGAATTGGATTTTAATCCTTTAGGCGTGATTGGTCCAATTCGTGATTGGTCTATGTTCAAAAAAATGTCCAATTTGCAGTTGGTCCAATTTCTGGTCAACTGCAAATTGGACATTTTTTTTGGTTGGTTTTTTTTTTAGTTGGTCCAATTCGCGGTTGGTCCAAAATGGACAATGTTTCCGAAATTACGTGTTATAAGATTCTATCAATAATAATAATATAGTTTTGATTAATAAATTTATTTTAGTACTAAAAAAGAACATGATATATGATTATGAATAAATATAGTACAATAACATCAAAATGTGTTATTTTGGTTATTTTTGGAAATACTTTATTTGAACCAACCGCGAATCGGACCAATCGCGAATAAGGTGAATTGGACCAATCGCGCCTAAAGGATTTTAACTATTATAATTCTGTAAATACATACTTGTTACGGTCGCGAATCATATCTTGTTTAACATACAACTGACTGACAACTGAATTTCGCGGGCTACCCTCATAATTATGTCATTATTCTATAACCACAAGTTAATTCACACAAGCCACTATAAATGTTTCAATGATTTTTTTTTTTTTGTAATTTTTACAAATTCTAAGCGTGTTAAAGTCTTGCATTTTGTCTCCCTATCCCAATAGTGGCTACCGTGAACACGTGTCTATCAAAAGTATTGTCCATCCTGTGATATACAGCTTTTTCGCTTAAAAATTGACATTATTTATTTTAAAATTAGTTTCATATTGATATTTTATTTGGTTTCCAATAAACGATCAAAGTGATCGATATGAATGTTTGAAGTTTGATTTATTGAAATTCCAACGTCCAACCTCTTTATAGGGGCGCGATTAGCGCGGTCCATGCTGTCGTGTAGGCGCCAGCTGTCAATGTGTGTCGGCGGCAGACGTCGCTCGTGTATTTGGGTACGGTGCTCACATACACGAGCGGCATGTTGGCGACAGTTGCAGTTGCCTCTCGTCGACGCGTGTCGCTCGTGTGTATACACACTTAGTGCGAGTAAACAGTAATACGCTTGGTTTGAACGGAAACTGTTGACGGGCTCTGTGAGTACATAGTATGGTGGTCCTACTCTGTAGTGCATCTTCAGGCATACCTACGCGATCGGCACATTCGCTATGTGGGTGGGACGGTTACATTCATCAGACGTAGGTTACTAATAGATTGCACACTAAGACAAAAAACGTATAGAAACTAATGGCTTTAAAGGCGCCAAATAATTTATTAGAAGATACTGCCGTCTACTGTTGATGTCGCAATCCTGCGGGGCTTTACTCTTTGCTGCGGGGTAATTGTGTAACACACTATCAGTAGCAATCTAGCAATGGCTTACATGTTGACAGTTCAATTACATTCATTACGTTGTTGAGCCGAGAATTTTTTTCGAACATATAATGCAATGTATTAGCTATATCCTTCAAAATGATTCAGATTGAGACTGATGGTGTGTTATGCCCGGCTGTGAGTCAATGCGTCGACGATATCCAAATCCACAGACTTGGTAACCAATGCAGAACTTGAGTTTCAAACAAAAACTGCGCTGAAGAGATGGGTGCTAGCGCGTGCTTGCGAAATATTTTCTCTATTCCTCGAGAGGCGCTGATGACTTTCAAGAGCAGACTCTTCCGTACGGCGTACTCGAGCTGCTCTTGTCTGGGATGTCTGACGGGAAAGTTGTGATTTCCTTTTAGGCATGATAAACAATCGCTGAAACTGTCCGTTATCCCAAAAACAGAAATACCACAGCAGGCTCGAACTCGAAGAATGAGAACGAACGAAGTAGTGTTTGTGTTTTATGAAACCGAGCAACCAAAACAATTTTAAAGACCAACAACGACATCCAACCAACCGCGTACAGCACACCCACCTAACAACGCAAGCAAAATAATAACTGGAGAGGGTCATTAATCCGCGGAAAATCTTAACACCGCGATTCAGAAAAATGACGTAATTGCACAACGCCATTTATGGGTAAATGGATAAAAAAACGTCCACGTACAAAGCATGTTCTAATGCGGTTCGTGAATGGACGGCGGCATTTTGTTTATATTATCTTCGAAACTATTTAACCAATTGACATACTCTTTAGGCAAATCGTATGTCTATGATGTTCTTGTGATGAAAATAATATTTTTTTCGATAAGCCTTAATATTTTGTTGTTTAAAAAATCGTCCAAAGGTCGAAAAATACTTTTTTTAACACACAAAAGCTACTATATCTGCTAAAACATAAAAGATAGAAATATGGTGTCGCGGACTTTTTTGTAAAACTATTCAAAGCGGACCAGGTTGCCATACATTGTTTTCAATTATATACGACTGTTAAGGCAGCGCATGCAAATAACTCTGTTGTAAGAGCAATTTTTTTCCGCCTGGCTAGACAAAAATTGAGATAGTTCGGCTAATATGCATTATATATTATCTTTATAATTTATAGCCTATAGCACTCACGAATAATGTAGCTTTCTACCAGTGAAACAATATTTAAAATTGGTTCATTACTTCCGGAGATTACCCCCTACATACAAACTTACAAACAAATGTTACCTCTTTATAATATTAGTATAGATAGTCTGCCCACGGTTTCACCCGCGTGAAATATCTTGTTCACCCCGTCACATTGCATCACCTGCCCGAGCAAAAAAATTGCATTTTTTCTGACTTTCTTTTTGCTCGGCTCCTAACATAGAGCAACACGGGCCACCGGCGGACTCCGGTCCGCCGGTGGCCCGTGTTGCTCTATGGCTCCTAAGGGTCATAGCGTGATGTTAAATTACCTTCCTCAAGAATTGCGCTATCAAATGAAAAAATATTTTTTCAAGATTAGCGCGTTCAAACAAACGACAATAATGTATACCTATACAATTTAACTGACAGCTGTCAGGAACGTATTCTCTAAATGTCCTTGGAATTAGTAAGTACTATTTAGCAACTTTCAAGTACGTTTGGATACAACTTTAATTATGGGCAGGAGTTATCATTTCAGTGATGAACATCTTTATTTTATACTAACGACACCCCCGCTTAACACGGTTTTTACCACTTCTTATTGAGTCGATGTTCGTTATATGAGTTGGGCCCAATAGGTGGCCACACCAATCGCGGCATCAGTGGCGTATTTTAGGTTCTCAGTGACCTTTATCGGTAATTATGGGCTTAGAAGAATAACACACGAAGTGACTATTTATAATATGTTTTTATTTTAAATAAGGTTACTAACGCTATATAAAATATCATTTTCCGTATTTTAAAATATTTCTTGAACAGTCATTCATTTTTAAACTGTCATTGACTTGGGAACTTCTAGCATGTATCCGAAACGAATGTTTCTTTTCTCTCTGGTTTTTTAATATGGCGGAAGCACTGACCGCCGTTCGGACGTCTGCGTTTTTTATATTCGTGAAATAAGAAGTGTCTCGCTAATATTTCATAAGTGTGTGAAACAGAAGTGTTATAAGAAAATTGTGAATCAGTTACGTTAATAACTGAAATATTGTAGTGCATCAAATCGTCACATTCAGCTAAAAAAATGGTAATGATAGTTTTTTGTTTTGATACTTTTTTACAAACTTTACTTTGCTGAAAAATGTGTTTTCCTAATTTTTCTTCCTAAGCGCTATGATAATTACCAGGATTATCTCAAGAATAGGTTTCAGATGTAAACGAAGTTCACAAAAACAGGATTTTTTCATTTTTTTTCTTTGTTTTCAATTTTTCTAACCAAAAAAAACTGTCAGAAGGTGATGTCGATCTCACATGTGTTATTATTTTAATGTTTCTTTGTTATATCACTAACTTGATCGTGTTCCCGGGGACTTAATTATTCAAGCTGGGTGTGGCTGTATTGATTTTCTTGGAAGGTTCTAGGTATAGTGTTAGAATACGTCTTGAAGTACTGCACTGTGCCTGTGTCTAGCACACTAGTACAATGCGGAGTTAAAGCATCGAGATCGATGATATCTTTAATTTAGATACTGAAAACAGAACTATTCGCTTATATTTATGCTCTATTCGTAATGCAGTTCCCAGAAATAAGTATTTACTAAGATTTGAAAGCTGTAAGATGGAATTTTTGGAATTGCTCAATGCATGCATTTACTTATCATGGTGGAGAGTAAAAAGTCATAAAAAGAGCATTATAAAACCATGTTATCAGTTATGTAAGGTTTTTACTGTATTTTGGTGCTTTTGCCAACTGTAGGTAATGTAATAATTCAGACTGTGCCAAGACTTTAGTGTTATTCTGGTTACTCTTAAAACTTGTCTATGATATTATTTTCTTTTTAGAAGATTTGGTTGATTATTGTAACCTTCATGTAATTAATTATGGATGGTTAAAATTGAAATCAGGAAAAACATCATTTTAAAGCAGCCCAAATTATTTGTTTATCATAATAAATTTACTTTTAAAATTAATGTTTTAATTTTTATTATGACTATGTTTTTAATTAATACTGGAGAAGCAATTGATACATATTGCTACCTACTCACTAATCTTCTTTTTGAGTTAAAACATAATTAATAACAACACTTTATGACATTTAGGTATTGAACTTAATGCTTTTCCTCATTCCTTTAAAAGTAACGACTTAAAATGAATATTCTCAATATTTAATGACACACAACAGTCTATGATATAAACATTGCAGCTATATTAGAATGAAATGTGAAATAAATTTAAACAAAAAATGACATTTAGAAACTGCTTATCTAAACAAAGTCAAGGTCTTGGAAAAAATATGTCATCACCATATTTGTTATTTATTTCTGTATGCTTTATTGTATGTTTTAATGTGTAGTCTATGGCTGTCAATTTTATCATAAAAACTATGGCAATATTTCCTAATTGACTTAGTTATATGGTTACTGGCTATAACCAGCGGTATGCAATATCCAACCATAGGTGGTCTACTGCATACCGCAAGGGTTGGATCGAGGTGGCTCTACACAAGGATGCCTGGAAGAATTTGGGGGAGGCTTTTGCTCAGCAGTGGGACAGGAACAAGGGCAGTCATATTTTTTACGCTCGCAAATCTTATGTTAGTCAACATACAACCTGACTTGCAAATTGCAAAAAACGTGAGAAAATTTTAATTTCACGGGTTTACTTAGCGCATCTCCCCAAGCTTATTTCCATTAACAAACATAATATACATTTGAACCCAAACACATTCAGTGCCGAAATAATACAGAGACTAATACTAATTGTAACTACATAGATAGATACCTACCCCTCCCCTGACCTTTGTGTGAAGCAAAAAGTTGAGTTTCAATCCAAAAGATTGAAGGCGTTCTAAGAGGCCACAGTCAATCAGCAATGTGTTCCAATTGTTATCACAACATAATCATTTGTATCAGAGAGAGAAATGTGAGGAAAGTTTTGAGTATGAACATGAGAGGATACAAGAGTAGAGGAAGACCAACAAAACACTGGATGGACTGTGTGAAAGATGATAAATGGCTGGAAAGGGAGTGACTACCGAGATGACAACTAACAGAAAAGTATAGAAGAAAAAGACATGTTGTGCCAATTTCAAATAAATTGAGATAAGGACAGGAGAATGATGAATCATTTCTATTAGAAATATATGCAAGTATACCTTGCAATATTTATAACAAGTTCTGACAAATGGGTGCATTGAGTGGACAGGTCCACTCAATCTGTGTGGTTCTTTCCTCAAAAGATCATTTCTGACACCAATATACATGGTCTTCACATGATCTGACCAAGATTATGTCTGGAGTTTAAAAGAGACTATGAATTTTGTTTCGGCCTTTCTTCTCAGAGTAGTCAGATAGGAAACGCTGACCTCATCTTCTTTTAAAATATGATTGACATTCAAAAGTGTTTGTACAAAAATGAAAAATTACTTTACTATGTACTGCACATCAGTTGTTACAATTTGACAGTGACAGTACCTTTATATTGTAGCAGTAAGAATGATTAAGACTGATGTATGGTTGACTGTACTATGCCGCAGATAAATAACATTGAACAATCAATCAATCAATAAAATGATTTATTTGCAATCAAAACATTGTACATGTATTTCAAACTTTTTATACAAAATGACAAAATGAGGGGCTTGTGGCTAAGTAATAACAGCCACATGGGTAGATCAATCAGGTTAAGCTACGCTTGCCGCGGTTGGTCCGTGGATGGGTGACCATCTTCACATACCAAAACCCCTCCGTGCTTCGGAAAACACGTTAAGCCGTTGGTCCCAGCTGTCATTCGTGGATCTTTGACAGTTGTTACGGGTCATCAGTAGCCCGAAAGTCTGCCAACCAGTATTACCCAGTAACTGAGTTGTGGAGGTCAGATTGGCAGTTACTCCTTGTAAAATACTGGTATTCAGCTGCATCTTGTTAGACTGGAAGCCGACCCCAACATAGTTGGGAAAAGGCTAGGCAGATAATGATACAAAATGACAAACTCTTCGAATTAACCTAGTACATACTTTTTAAATTTTTCATTAATTGTGCAAAAACAAAATTTCCTACATTGTTGGACGCCCAGATTTGTGCAAAAATACAAGTCATGCTTTGAATAATAATAAAAAATAAACCAAACACACTGAATACGTTGGTCGGGAAGAAAATGACCTTGAGCTATTTCTAGCTAGAGTGAAGCCAAGGTCAAAGATGAGTCCTAGCATTTGAATTATTTGATTGGTCAAGGGTATCTGAGTTATCACTCAGATACCTTTGACCAATCAAAGAATCATGTATAAATCACAGACACACTATCGTGTGTCTGTGATTTATACATATATTTTTTCTCATTTATATTCTACTATTATATTATACTTATTACTTTTTACTAATTCATCTATAAAATTGTATCCATACTAATATTATAAATGCGAAAGTAACTCTGTCTGCCTGTTTTCACTAACGATGAAATTTGGCACACCATTTAGATCATGACCTGGGTTAAGACAACCGAGATAAAAAGATATGAGAGAGATAAGACTCCTATGTGTGATTCTTTTCATCTCGGTAGTACTTTCCTGTGGGGTATTTCCCGACCTCCACGCGGGCGATGCCGCTGACAAAAGCTATTATAAGATAAACTATACATCTAAGTAAGCTACCTGATGGACAAGGGTTGTAAAAGTACCATAAAGCTTATATACCTCGAAAGAGTAAGCAGATAAGTTCTCAAAGCTATTTGTCGACTGCAGAAAAAGGAGGATGTTATTGTGCATTCGACGAGTTTTCTCAGTGATTTGATTAAGCGCCATGTACCCTTCTTCAGGGTAGATGGCGCCCGCGTGGTGGTCTTTTAAAAATTTAATTAACTTTCCTTGAGTAGTTCTTGAGTTAGCTTCAAAGCTTCCTTCTTAGCTTTGTTTAGATTTTTAATCCTGTTTTTCTATGTTGATAGTGTTATTATCTTCACATAGTAAGTAGCGGTAGGATAATGAATTTGTGTGGAGTACTACAGCTAAAAAGTAAAAACTGTATGTACAAAAAAAGTACGACTACCTAAAAGATTTTTTTATATTTAAGTATATTTTTCTATTTTTCGAAAGTTGGTGGCAAAATAGTAATATAAAAAAGACCTAGTAGCTTTTTTGAAGCTGTCGTTTTGTTGTTTTTTTTTTTTTTTGTAAAAAGTTATTTAAAGCTTCTTATATGTAGACGAACAAATGATTCATCTGAGGAAGTCCGAGTGGGCTGCGTAGGTTAAACCCGGGATTTCAGGCCAATAAAATAATGCGGCGAAAATATAAATTTTAAAAGTCTTTTTTTGGAAGTAATAAAGCTTATTTTGGCCTCGTGCATAGAAACCAGAAAATACCACGACTGGAAAGAAAAACGAATAGAGCAGCGCACATAGGGGTATTTGACCAGTCTGCGCAGACAAAAGTGGATTTTATAAAGTATTCACTAACACAAAGACAAATACACTAATGGCAGGTAGACAGTTCAGGGAACAATAAACCGCCCCTCTCCCTTATCGGCGGTCGCTAAACGCGTGCGCACAGGTAATTGAAATCTGCTAACCTCCCGCAGTCTGTGCTTGTCAACGTTCTCGATAAGTCTTGTGCGTATTATAAAGTGCTCTGTGGTCTTGTGTAAATAACTTTTTAAAAGTGATTTTTATTAATTTTATTCTCAGTCTGATATTACAGTGAAAGTGATAAGTTCTGATAATGCTGGTAATAATTAATGTATATTATGATATTTTAACAAACTACGTTGATTTTAACCCATAGTATGATAATTTTAACCCTCATAGGTTTTCAACTTAAAAAATAGCAATTTTTTGTATTAAAAGGCTCTTTTGTTGTACTTTCGCCTCCGATCGAGTTATAATTCTTTTTTATTTTAATATTTTGTACGCTCCTTGATGTAATAGTGTAACTGCGGATAAGCCGCGTTTGGCAAATGACAACTATCCGAAAAAGTACACGAGGCCCGCAACAAAAATTTTCGTATGTACCGGGAAATTTTCTCCCGAAAATTTTCTAGAGAAGACTGCAACCACGACATATATAATAGATTATTATTGAGTTCGGATCCATTATTGAGCAGTATGAATCAAATGAAAAGAAGATATATTAAAAAACCCTTTTGCCCTGAGACTATAGAAATGTTATTGCCAGCTGAGCTCGGGAAAAATGATGCCACAACAGATTCTTCGGACGATGACCAAGAATTATCTTTTAACTAGATTAGTTATTATTAATATTTAGGAAATGTATTAGGTGACTTCCGTAGGATGCACATTTTAGCGCATGGGAGATTCCCCCGCACCGTTCCCCCACCTTCCTTCTCACCTCGGGAATCTCAGGATACTACTTCTATTGTTCTATGTACCTCTTGCCTTGACCGTGAGGCAAATACAAAGACTACCTTTTTTAATCCCATTCTTTACCTGCGCAAATAGTTGTAAAATGTAAGTAACTGTCTAAATATACCACGAGATAATTAAAATAAGCAGTTTTTAAAACTTACCAAAATTAAAAAAATGGTTGGAAATATAATATGTAGTAGAACGAAATTGTGTCACTGTAGTTTCTCTACTGAAAATAAAATAAAAACACCAATACCGGGTTTCCGGTTAATATTTCAATACCGGTATTGAAAAATGATAAAAAATGTCCGGGGTTCCGGTATTGGAATCCCGAGATAGGATGCATATCATGGGCACATAATTTTAATGGGTTAACCCTATTTTTTTTTTAATTATCTAAACCATGTTATCAATAATCAATTACAATCTAGCCATAGACAACACTGACCTTTTTTGTGTATCTAACTTTTTCGTTTGTTTTTTTTTTATTCTAGTCTAAACGGTCTACGTATGACGACGAGGACAATCCACCGACACCATCTGACGATTCAGATTTTGATGATGATGAGGATCCTGACAATTTGGAGGTGCCAGGTCAGTACTTTTTATAACTCTTTTTAATGTGAGTAGGTAGATTGAATGATTCTATGGATTTTCACAGCATCACTTTATAGTCTATATATTATCTACACGTACCTACAAATAAATAAAATTGATGTGTGTGTTTGTAATGTCAAAATATCAGTGTTTTACTAAATGCATATAAAAGTATATAAGATAGGCACCTACTTATAAAAAAAAACTTTCTTTGCCTAAATAAAAGTGTCAACATCAAAATCGGTGGACAGACTTCCAGCTAATCTCTGAAACGACTGGACCGATTTTGACGATGATACTTTTATTTTTAAAAAAGGAGGTTCCGCGCCAGAAAATAAAACCCATCCGAAATGAACGCGAACGAAGTCACGGGCACAGCTATCAGCTAGTATTATATAATATTTTAATTGTAATTGTTTTTAAATAATGGCAGCTGCACCGTTGTTGCGTACAAGAAACAGAAATTGTTGTTTACATTCAAGATGCATCTGAGAAACATTTTTATTACAATTCGTTTAAACATATTGTTTTGAATATCATTCAAGGGTGTATGTATCAAGGTGACATTGAGTTTATTCATAAACTAGCATCTCGGAAATTATCCCACGAGAATGTACCTGCGGGGTAACTGCGTAACACACATCAAATGACAATTGATCGCATTTTCTTTCATTTTGACAGTTCAACAACATTCATTGCGTTATTTACGTTGTTGAGCAGACGAATTTATGAAACCTATGAAGCAATGGATTAGAAATCCTTCAAAACTCTCGGATTGTTATTGAAACCGTGTTACGCAATTATGCTGTATCAAAAGTATCATATGTCCTCGTCGGTCTATGTGTGTTTTTCATTCGAATCCCTTCAGAGGGACAGTCCTCGTAATTTTAAGAACGTTCACAGTCTGATCTCATTCTCAATCTCTCTAAAAAAAACTCTAAATTCCCTATATTTTTGACATTGACTGTTGCTGACATGAGATTGCGACTACTTTTCTGAACGTTTTTAATTACGGGAATTGGCCTTCTGAAAGGTAACAGGCAGTCAGACAGTAACTTTCGCATTTAAAATAATGCATTAGTGTGAATGTTAAATTTACAGCTGTCTCGTTATACCGACACCGATATTGCGTGGCACCCAATGTCGCCGTCCAGTTAAATAAATTCGTGTTTCATAGTTGTTTTTTACATCAAATTTGCGCCTACGACAACGGATCCGTAGTCGCGTAAACAACTCATTTTTTGGGTTCCGTACCCAAAGGGTAAAAACGGGACCCTATTACTAAGACTCCATTGTCCGTATGTCTGTCTGTAACCAGGCTGTATCTCATGAACCGTGCTAGCTAGACAGTTGAAATTTTCACAGATGATGTATTTGTGTTGCCGCTATAACAACAAATACTAAAAACAGAATAAAATAAATATTTAAGTGGTGCTCCCATACAACAAACCTGATTTTTTTGCAGTTTTTTGCTCGATATTAATAACGGCAACAGGTAGACGCTTGAAATATTCACAGAATATTTAGTTGTTTATAGTGAATATAGAACTAAATAATTAAATTAAACTAAAATAAATATTTTAGGGGGCTCCCGATACAACAGACGTGATTTTTATAGATAATGGTGCGGAACCAAAAAATATCATGATGAAATACCAATACGGATAATTAAAGATCATATTGACTTATTGGCAGAACCTCTGGCGCTCCTCATAAATACGTGCATAAACATGAGTATGTTCCCTGAACAACTTAAGATAGCAAGAGTCCAACCAATTTATAAAAAAGGGTGCAAATCTGATCCCAATAATTATAGGCCGGTTTCTCTATTATATCTTTACGAAAATTTTAGATAAAATACGGCTTCTAAGACATTTAAATCGCAACAAAATACTTAACTACAGACAATTCGGTTATCAGAAAAATGTGGGAACAAATTACGCAATTAATACGTTAATGGAAGAAGTAGTTAACGGAGTTAATGAGTAATTAAAAGTAGTGGGATTATTTCTTGATTTAAGCTCTGCTTTTGACACAGTCAATCATAAGCTACTATTAACAAAAATTGAACATTATGGAGTGAGAGGACCGGTTTTAAATCTATTTATATCTTACTTAGAAAATCGGAAGCAATATGTAGAAATTACAGTGAAAGAAGAAAACTGTGAAAAAGTGTACAAATCGGGACTAAAACTAATTAGAAAAGGAGTTCCACAAGGATCAGTATTAGGGCCAATATTCTTCATCTTGTTTATACATGATCCAATTAACTACATGCTAAAAGAAAATGATACAGAACTCGTTCTTTTTGCTGATGATACGAATGCTATTATAGCCGCAGAAAACATAGACACTCTTAAGATCTTTAATAAGGCTTTGGCTCTCTTTTATTCCTGGTTTACCATCAACAATCTCTACTTAAACACAAATAAAACGAATGCCATTTTACTTAGAATAACGTCGAGAAACAAAGATACAATTGACATAACTTTGAATAATGATAAAATAATATTAGTAGACACCGTGAAATTTTTAGGTATTTATATTGACGAAAGCCTAAACTGGAAAAAGGAACTGACAGCCATAGAAAGTTCAATTAGTTCAGCTTGCTATGCCCTTCGAAGCCTTCGAGATGAGATTTCCAATATACAATTAAAAATTGTATATTACTCGCTTGTTGAATCAAAACTTAGGCTGTACCTAAGTTTTGATTCAACAAGCGAGTATCGCTCTATGGGGAGGTAGTTATGCGTATAATGTGAGTACTGCTTTTATCATATAAAAAAGGGTCATAAGAACCATGGTGAGAATTCATGAAAAAACTAAACACACAACAAACAACACAAAAAAAAAAAAAAATTAAGTCAGATTAAGAACCAACTAAAGTCCTTCCTGATATAAAAATGCTATGTATTATACACTTGACGAGTTTCTCAGTGATGTGTATAACTAGACTGTTATAACTATTAACATTTTAAAATTTATTGACATTTTTTTTTCTATCGACATTTGTATCGGTATATTGAATTGAATTTTATTTTATTTTTATATAACTACATATCAGTGACTTTTGGATTTTTAATTGTTTAACTACGAAGATTGTTTTAAAATTTGTCACTCATGTTGGATGTACTCATAGTATTTGTTATTTCTTATCTTTAAATTGTATTTCATGTTATTTTAGATCTAAATGTAATACATTTCGACACAATGGAAAAATTGTTATTGAAATAAATAAAATAAACCCTTCGTGCGCGAGTCCGACTCGACTCGCACTTCGCCGGTTTTTTTAAAATGTTTTTTCAGATTTCATACGATTCTTATGTGTGACTGCCTCGTTGGTCTAGTGGTCCCAACCGCTACTGCTGAGCATGAGGTCTTGGGTTCAATTCCCAGGTCGGGCAGTGTTTTGTGCCATGTTGATGGCAATATCAGGCTCGCTCCCTGTTACATGAGACTTAAACATAACTGGCGAAATGTGGGTGTACTATAAGTGCACCTCTGACTAACCCTTCGGGGAATACAGGCGTGATGTTAATGTGTGCCTGTTATTAGGTGGAGGCAAAACCCTGGCAGCGGCGGCTAGCATGGCTGCACACAGCAAGAAAGTCACAGTCACACCACAGGTCACTGTCAAGCCGACCACAAACCCACTTGCAGGTGAGTTTTACGTTCTTTATGAGAACACTTGATTAATAATAAACTCATATGTCGTATATGACAAAGTTCCAATTCCATTGCAACCAAAATTGATTTAGCACCAAGCAAAATGGTCCGTTAAAAAACCAATTACGGTCAGCGCAGACAGCAGCAAAATACAGTGCATTTTTTTTTTCATTGATAATAAGCTAAATCGGAACTAGTTTCAGTTCGTGCGTTCGTTCATTCTGGTTCTAGTAGTTTCTGCCTGCCCCTCATAGGAAAAAGGCGTGAGCTTATTTATTTGTCAGAACTAGTTCAAAATGGCGAGCAGGAGAATGTGATTCCCTGTAGCGTGTTCGCGCATGCTCGTCTGTGTAATGCAGCATAGCGGTGTTTCACCTCATCATATGGGGGACTTAAAGGGGATTGAAGATTTTTATATCGAACCTAATGATGTCGCACCATTTTGTTTTTTTTTTTTTTTCAAAATGGCCACTTCCATTTTGAAAAAGAAATGGCGGACGGGTAGGTATGCAATTAAAGACGCAGTTTATATATACCTAATATAGGATAAAAATATGTATATGTATATTTTTTTTTAATGTTTCATCTGGTTACATTTCTTTCCTATTTTAATGTGTGAGACTGCCTCGTTGTTCTATTGGTCGCAAGCTACTGCTGAGCTGAGCATGAGGTCCTGGGTCGATTCCCGGGTCGGGCAAAGTATTATTGGGAGTCGGGATTTGTGCCCGTTTGATAGCAACCCCTCGCCCCTTATTACCTACATGCGACTTATACATAACTGGCGAAGTATGACTGAGCTGTTTACCTCTGCCTACCACTTCGAGGAATTACAGGCGTGATTTATTTATTTAAGATTCATGCACAACATTACAGAATTTTATCCCCAGGCGTTGTACAGCGTAATTTACAAACTACAAAGTGACACAAATACATAGGTAGGTACTAAGTAGGTTAGGTAATATACAATTTAAAAAAAAAACACAAGGAATTAACAAAATTAACGAAGCAAAACACAATACAATAACACTTGTAAAATAAACAAAAAGTAATGAAGAAGATTAATGGAATAATTTACAATATAAGATTTACACTTACAAACATATCACGTGTAACTTTACCTAAAATATTTATTTTATCAGCCACCAAATTTAGTGTGCGCATGGTTCGCGTCAGAGGGACGTTATCCAACAGTTTAGTTCGACCGCGCGGCACCGCGAACAGGTTGGGCCGACGTTGACGATACAAGCTACACCCTACTACCCACCCGGCACACACAAGCCTATCCCCTGTAGCACACCCGGATTATTTATGTTACCCCGGAACACTCCAAGGATATACGAAGCCAGTGATAGATCCCTCCTTGTTTCCAACTTGTTGTATCCCACCATGCCCAACACAAACAAGGCTGGATATATCAAGGGGTAAAAGGGATATAGTCCATACCGCCTTAGGTATATGTATCTCGTAAACTTGTTCTGTATGCGCTCCAACATGAGACTATATTTAGTCTCATGTGGAACCCATACTGCCGCATTACCCTCCAACTGACTCCTTATTAGAGCGTCATACAATGCCGAAATGGCTGTAATATTTGTAAAATCTGCCGCTCTGCGAAGCACAAATCCTAGTCCCTTGTATGCCTTTTTATAGACATTGATAATATTTATGTTATAAAGTATATATTCCGTAGTAAAATGCAACCCCGACTGCTTCATTTTGTTCTTATTGTTATTTGTATCTCCGCAGCGCCCTCTGGCCACGCATTCGGCCAGGCCACCAACGTGAAGCCCATCAAGATATCTGCGAGCTCGCTCACCAAACCACTGTCCATAGGCCCATTAGCCGGCCTAGGCAGAGGCGGAAGTAAGATTTTAACTTTATTACTACTTTTTTCGACTATAGAATTTATATGTATAGTATGCGCAAGTTCATTAGTATCGAATATAATGCTAGAATTGGGCTTCCTAATTAGTACTCGTCATTACCATTTACCGATATTAATCTACGAGCAATGGTGGCCTAGTGGTAACGGCCGCGACTTACGAGTTACAAGTTAGTAGGTCGTAGGTTCGAACCCCGACAGGCGCTTTACTTAGTGTAAATTATTTCATCACCACTGCTGTCAAAACGGTGAAGGAAAACATCCTGAGGAAACCGGCATGTCCTAGAACGAATAATGAAGTCATGTGACATCTACCAAACCGCACTGGGCCCGTGTGATAGATTACAGCCCACTCCCTCTCACAAAGAGGAGGCCTGTGTCCCAGCATGTGATCATTATAGGCTGGTTATAAAATATTAAATTTGCTTCATAAAAAATGTTAAATTCAGTGACAGACAATTCAGTGCCTAAACCGCTGGGTCTAGGAGCATAAAATTATGCACAAGATTTCCTTACGTAACGGAAGTGGGCATTAAGGAAGAATTTTTGAAAATTCATCCCCTAAAGCGAAATATTGGATGTAAGTTGGTAAGAAAAGATGTAATTTTTGCCAAAGGGAAATCCTATCTACACGGCTTGTGAAGCTATACTTTAAATCTTCTGAAAATGTTTGTTATTTAGATACTAATGAACTCGCGTCCGTACTGTAGATGTCTCTGTACCTAATTCTCATAACAGGGTGGCAGGGACGTCGTCTAACTGTAATTTTAACCCCTAGCGGAGAAATATTTAGTAGATTATAAATAGAAATCGGCTGTTCCATAAAAAAAGAGAAAAGTGCAATACCTACACGGTTCTGACGTTCGAAAGGTGCTGATTCTCAGCCTAAATGCATGAATGACTTTTCATTTAATTTGGTCGAAATGTATGGAACACCATTTTTTTTTAATAACGGAAGTAAAATGGACGTTTGGAATCAAAAACCGAATCCATGGTAAAAGGTTTTGCGTCGATGTCCCTGCCAGCCTGTATCATTTAACACCATGACACTCTAATCGAAAAAGATTTTGGCCTCTAGGGTTGCTCGATTATGGAACCCATAACTGAATTGCGAAAGTTAATCTGGGATAGCGATCAAGACTGTCCGTGCAAGGAGTGAGTGCCTAACTCAGCTTTACACAAGAACAAATTAAATCAATTGAATGATTTAAAAAATGCGAAGAAGAGATGGGTATTTTACCAGTTACTGGGTAACCCCAGTAACTGGGTTGTGGAGGTCAGATATGCAGTCGCTCCATGGAAAATACTGGTATTCAAGGTACGGTTTCCTAGAAGAGCGGTGGCCGCCACATAGTGTCCGCAATTTACCGTCGAATGACGTCACTGAAACGTTATTACGAAAATAAGTTGGTGTTTTCATAGAGAGCGTTTTTTGACACCATAAAGTCAAACCCCGCTGCCATCATTTTCATGACAGCCGGAGTCATCACTGCGGCCGTTGTGTGGCGGCGACCGTTCTTCTAGGAAACGTAGCTTTAGACTGGAAACTGACCTCAAAATAATTAGGAAAAGACTAGGCAGTAATTAACATATCGATACCCATCACATCTGGTAAAGTTTCGCCAGTCACTTTTATTTAGCTATAGACAATCCCTAATCTAGAAGTGGATTAAATCATTCACGTGTATGCAATACAAAAACTATCGTGATAACGTGAAATAATTTGTTGATAAACATACGTGACGACATTGAGATATAGAGTTCGATGTTATTGCCCCGTAAAAACCTGTGTGGTTATAAGCACTTTTTAAATGCATAAAAAGAGTGTGGGCTGTTATCGCGTTTGATATTATGTTTTTAACCACTGCGCTGCTTAGTCTCTTACATTATTTCTTAGTAACATGTCATAAATATGTAGTGCTAAGATCAAATTGTATTGCAAAGCCTACCATCAACCAGAAAATTAAAAAAAATCGAATAGACAGTGCGACACAGAGCTAAATGAACGAGGCGAAAAAGAGAACTAACATTAAGTGTACTGGATTTGACAGGTATTTGACATCTTCCTTGACAAGCAGCGCCGCCATCCACGCTCATTTAGCTCTATGTCATACTGTATTGATGACATTCTAAACATGCAAGAGACCAGTCTTGAGGCCACTATCTGATGATGTATTACCGTATCATCAATTCTTTTTATTACAAAAATGTTATCCCAGTCAGAGGCGCCTAAACATTTTACGTAGATGATTACGATATCACAGATTGACTGTTTAAACGAAGGATATAAAAGGAAACTCAGTATTTGTTTCTCGTTTCAAATACAGGGTGTAAAAGGACACATCACATAGCTGTCAACTACTCATTCTGTACATCAAACTAAGTAACATTGCATAAAAATAATTGCTGGGAAACTACTTTTATTTTTGTTGTGAAAATTTCCTGTTTGCGATAGTGCGCAATGTAACGCACGCAAAACATTGTGCTTATGGGTGCATGCAACGGTACAGGGGTTGTTGAGGTATTTTAAGTTATGTTATAAAAGAAACGTCAGTAAAAGTTGGAATTTTGACCTTCAATATCTCCGTAACCAGGTATGGTCAGTACAAAAGAAATATTACAAGGACGGATATACAAGTGACTTTCGGCTTCGTTAAGTGTCTTTTTACACCCGTTATGTATAGAGGGTTTTTCAAATAGGCAAATCTGACGAATATTTTGTGGGCTTTCACAAAAAATTGAGTTTGGACATTTTTTAGAAGAATATTCAGCACGAGCAAAAGTTACTTCTCCCTGATTGTGTTTGTTGTCCTGATAGTGAATATATAAATATCTGACGGACTGATGGAGTCTCTTGGCAAATCTGACGAGGTTTCATAAATTCAGAAAAGTACCCAACATAGTTATAATTTTACATTTATCTCTAAATTAACGAACCTCAACACTTTGATTAATATTTGCATTTGAAGCTGACACTTTTGTGAAGATTTGTCGGTGTTCAGAAGTTTTAAAATACCAAAGAATTGAAAGTGATGATTAAAACTTAAGTAGCGAAATAACGACATCGTCGGGGTACTCTCTAAACAGAGATAATTATTTCAACATTTACTATGACAGGAAGGAAACAAATTATTTAAAAAACATCCTCATTTTATGAGACATTCAAAGAGTTATTAATATATATTTTTTAAATATCCAGAGCTTCACCCCTTTATTCATAAACGTTGCTTAAAGTTATGTAGTGATTAGTGACTGTTTAACATTACATTTTTGACGTTTAAACGTCACTTGGCTTTAATCATCGTTTATAAATATGTTGTTCATATTGTCCTTGAGCTCATCCTTCGTTTAAGCAGTCAGTTTGTGTATGGTCAGCTTATTAAACCGGTGATTTTGCGTAGCGTCTGCCATGGCTCCGCCGTCCCCTTTCGCGGCGGGCTCCTCTGCCGCGTTCAGCGCCGCTTCTCTACTCGCTCAGAGTGAGTACGGTGTAAACTGCGAACACAATTAAGTTTCCAATTCACGTTATTTCGGAAAAATAAACCTAATTCTCCACACATAAAGTGCAGTTTCTCTTACAACTTTAACAGTCACAGTCATTCTGAAAGCAACTTTATTTGCAGTTTCGTAACGTCGATTTTAAGTAGGGATAATGTGGATTGGAAACAAGGATTTGAATAGACTTAGTGCCCGCAATGTAACGTGTACGGTGGTATTATCTATGTACTGTAGAAGCCGCTATGCATGCTGATTTTTTTGTGGATTAATTAATTTTTATAAAAAAAATATTTGTTTTTTTTTTTTTTCTTTAATATTAGACCAAAGTCCTGAATCCATACAAAAACAGCATGTATATGTATGTATATTAGCATTCATATTTAATATTTTAGTATTCGTAGTTAACTTTCTTTCTTAGCTTTAGTGAGCTTTACGGACTGCTAACATTTCAATGGCACCGATTCCCTTGTTCACAAACTAAACCGAATGTTTAGTTTGTGAACAAGTTTAGTCCTGTCAAATTAGTCAAAGCCTGACATAAATTGTCGAATTTTCAGTAGCTAATTTTTTAATCACGTCTAAACTTGTCCATGGAGTTACGTCAGGCGTTGACTAATTTGAAAGGACTAAACTAATATCTTCCTTCCTTTTTTAACGAAATAGTAAGAAAAAGATGCACAGAACTTAAATTTAGTTTGTGAACAAGGGAATCGGCGCCAATGTAGAACTTTTATTTCTGTAAATAGTATGCAAGCTAACAATCGATATTGATCCGAGCCGATTTTCGCTAAGTTATTCATGATACATCGGCCTGGCCGCTAATAGAGCCTGGGACCGCCCTGCTTTTCTTCTCTTTTTAGTTTGAACTGATTTGTATGTAGTTACACTTTATTTTGCTTTTTACTTTTATGTAACTGAAACGTTTTGAACAGTCTGTTTTTTAATTAAAAAAATCACAAATAATGGTTTTTGTAGAAGCCGTATAATTTCCATTTCCATTTCCATTTCCTGATTTCGAGGGTATTGAACCCTCGAAAACAGGAAATGCCAAATGTTGCGAAACAAAATGTTTTGCAAGGAAAACCAGGGTGAAAGTTTTAACAATGGAAGAACACGAAATGCCAAATGTTGCGAAAAAAAATTTTTTGCAAGGACAACCAGGGTGAAAGTTTTAACAATGGAAGCCGGACAAATGATCCAGCCCTTGAGAGGTTGTGTAAACGAAATTTTTAAGGAGTTGCTAAACATATTTCGCCACATTGTGCGCTGCAACGTGACTTGCTGAATTCCAACCCTTTTTACGTACTTTGTCTTAAGAAACCGTACGATGGCTATTGTTATCATTTTCTAATAGAATAGAATATTTATTTGCCAGAAACATGGTAACTGTACTTAAGGAACCAAAGACGAAGGTTACAACGTCTTTAAAACTACCGACGGTTCTGATTAGAGGTTCCGAATACCGCATTTTTTCAATACCGGTATTAATACTGCATAGAAAATTTCCAATGCCGGGGTCCCGGTATTAGAATTTATTTTTATCCAAAATTGTGTAAAAAAAATTTAATAACGAACAAGTTTCACTACAAAACAATGAAATACCGTTTTTTAAAAATGAAATTACTTTTTTAATCTAACTATACTTTATAGACCAGTCACCGTAGACACAAAAATCGCGCTAGGTCGCAAAAAATTGCACAAATTGATTTTTTGGGATGTTTTTAGGATATACAAATATATGTTGGGATGTAGTTTGTAGTTTCGAAAGACCTGTGCAAACTGCGGTGCTCGAAAAATCTCGAAATTTTTGGACATCTTTCAGTTTTTCAAGACAACATTAAATGTTGCAATTTTAACCTTCAATATCTCCGTAACCAGAAGGTTCCCAGATATGTTCCAGTACAAAAAAAAAAATACGATGACTAGGAGTAAAAGTGACTCTCGGCTTCGTTAAGTGTCTTTTTACACCCGTTATTCAGGGTAGTGGGAACTCTTTTTACTAATTTAATGTATTTTGCACTTATTTATTTATTCACCTTTAATTATGGCACATTACCCGTATTATATTCTCTCCTTTTCAAATTGCTTGGTAGTAGAACTTGCCAGTCTTATTATCATGTACCTACTTAGTTGTTTTCCTGTGGGCTGCGCAACATTATTTGAAAGCGAATGGCCAGGCATTTTACAGTTTATTATTAATATTTCTTCGTATTATTTTGTTGTTGTTTGTGTACAGTAATGCGTTACAAAGGTATGCGAGACTATTAATAACCGTATTTGTAATACTTATTTTCTATTGTATAAGTGAGGCGTGAAAGTGGGTTCAACTAATTTATTTGTGTCCCATTTATTATATAAAATTAAGTTATACAGGGTTATTGGTAAAACACCAACAACCTCTTAAGAGGTCATTGTACTCATCATTATGAACAACTTTTACTATGGGACCAAACCAGAAATCGTGAAAAAAAAACAACAGCTGTTCCTTACATTTATGTTCGTCTAACTCGTCAAAACAGCAAATTTTTTTTTCGCGATTTCTGGTTTGGTCCCATAGTTAAAGTTGTTCATAATGATGAGTACAATGACCTCTTAAGAGGTTGTTGGTGTTTTACCAATAACCCTGTATAGAAGAAAATGAATATTCCATGAATCGTTTGCGAATGTCGGTTACGGCCACTTTGACGTCCTCGTAACTAAAATTAGCTACCAACGATCGATTTTACTTTCTAATCAAACTTATAACAACGCCATCTTTGTTTTATTTTTTTCACCAAAACTATATTGTTTAAAACAGCGCCATTTATTTATCAACTAACGATTTGTTCCTCAACAGTGGAGATGGTGGGCATGACAGGCATGAACTCGTACTTAATGCAGAACTTGAACCAAATCATCCAGTCGGGTATGGGGGGACCGCTCGCTGGTATGCTGGGCCAATTTGCCCAGGTTGGGCCCATTTGGGCACAGAACAAGCCGGGCAACATGTGGCATCAGGAAAAGGTGAGACTATCAAACAGTTTTTCTTCAATATTTTTTGCAATGATAATAAATACCGTTTAAACTGATGTTTATTTATAAACGTTGCTTAAGTTAAATAATGATTAACATCGTTTTAACCATACATGTTATAAAGTTTAATCGTCGCTTAACTTTAAGCAACGTTTATAAATTTTATACCTTTAATTTTATACCTTTAATGCGATGCTCAAATGGGATTGGGCGGGTCACATCAGCCGTATGCACGATGACCGCTGGGCAAAAGCCTCCACACAATGGGGGCCTGAAGATGAACGGCGCCGCGGAGGCCGGCCCAGAAAGAGATGGCGAGATGATCTGGACGCGTACCACGAGGGCTGGTTCGATGTGGCGCGGGTAAAGAGTTCCTGGAAGGATTTGGGGGAGGCCTTTGTCCAGCAGTGGACAGTATAGATTAATAAAAAAAAATGCGAGTAGCCAAACTTAAATGGAACTCTTAGAGAATAGGTATATATTACAGTATGGGCAATGCATACTTAGATGTTCCGTTCATCATATTTTTAGATGGTGGCAGGAGATGAAGAAGAGGTAGATGATGAAGAGATGGGTGTCGCTGAAACATACGCCGATTATATGCCTTCAAAATGTAAGTAATGCACACGCTTAGCTATTATTGTACTCTATGTTATTTTGCTGATATTCAATGGAACTATTATTATATAAGTTACTATTTTGAACAATTTTTTTCCATAAAATCCAAATTCGGACTATTACGAACATTTTAAAACAAAAAATAGCCAAAACTGTCCAGCCGTTCTCAAGTGATGCGCCAACGAAGAACATCCGATTTTTAAGGATTGAATGTAAATGAAGAGTTCTTTTTATTTTTTGGTAAAAAAAAATATGAGATTTCTGTGCCATAGGCTTCTACTCCGTTCACCTTGTATACCCTGTTTTTGTCCAGACGGTAAAAAGGTCAGCCGGTGTAGATAGACAAGTCCCGGCTTCCTCAAGATGTTTTCCTACGCTGATGTCAACTAAACTTAGAAAGTACAGACGCCAGCACGTCAAGCTACTATCTGTCAAATTTCTTTAATAGATTTTCAAGTTTATCGCTAAAGCATTAAGTTTCAAGGTTGATGTTTCGGGTAGCTGGACCTTTTATTTTATCGTGGAGAAATGCTCATGCATTCTGCACTACCAAGGGGAGATAGTGCAGTTATGTGGGACTCTAACCCACTAAAGCTCCACGGTGTCCTCCTCTGCCGCTTACGGCGGGAACACGGGCACGCGTTAGCACTCATCCGTGAACCCGCCGTGGCCGTCCGTCATCGGACCCTCCTCTGGGAAGTACTCCCCATCACCGCATCAGAACACAGCGGTAGCTGGACCTGCTGGCGTCTGTACATTATTTAATTATTACAACTTTAATCATATTCAACCCTCCTCAATAGTGAAGCTAGGCCGCAAGCACCCCGACCCAGTGGTGGAGACAGCTTCGCTATCGTCCGTGGAGCCGGTCGACGTGACGTACGAAGTGAGTCTGCCGGACGACCTCATCCGCAACGGTCTGCTGTCCGCCTTGCAGCTGGAGGCCGTGGTGTACGCGTCGCAGGCTCACGAGCACCTGCTGCCTGACAACACCAGGGCTGGCTTCCTCATTGGTGAGTCATTTGTGCGGCAGTAGTTCCCAGGCTTTTGACACACAAAGAAAATTCGTTTATTTGAGGCAAACATGACACATAAAAAGAACACAAACGCAAAAAAAAAAATACAAGTTGGGGGAAAACGTGCATCACGTCCACGCAAAACGGCCATCGCCCAGCATAATGCTAAAACCCTATACGACACAGATCCTCAGCGCTGGTTTTAGCGACAGCCGGTGTTGACGTGATGACGTCAACCAGTGTAGCATACATGCGATTTTCGCCTCCGGTTCACTTGTCGACTGATTCAGAGAAGCTCGACAATTTAAAATCACGAAAATTGTGTTTTAACCAAATAGTTTCGTACAGGCGACGGCGCGGGAGTGGGTAAGGGTCGTACGATCGCCGGCATCATCTTCGAGAACTACATAAAGGGCCGCAAGCGCGCCATCTGGGTGTCCGTGTCCAACGACCTGAAGTACGACGCCGAGCGCGACCTGCGCGACATCGGCGCCGGCAAGATTGAGGTGCACCCTCTGAATAAGGTAACTTGTTTATTTATTATTGTTATAACACCTATCTTTACAGGTTGCCCTCATGCGATAGTTAACACTGCGGGACACTAAACGCCCCCGGACGGAATAACAATAAAACTTTTTTGGGGTCTCGTTCAGTGTCCTTCAATGGGGTAAGTACAGTCACAAGCATAAGTCTGTATTTGACTTTATTCAAAATTTACTCCTATATTTTTGAATGAAATTTTATGTTGCTACGAACTATATACTATTTTTGAAGTCATTGTTGTTTTCGTTATTTCAAGCAATAATCGCTATTGAAAGTTTCCAAATGTTGACATATTAGTGCTTGTGACTGTACACATATAAATCTACATGTTAATAAAGAGGCCTGTCTAGAGCCGTCGTAAATGCCTTCACAGAGACAAAGCTGAAGTGTTTTTTTTTTCTCCCAGGTCAAATTCTAGGCAAAATGTCTTTTGGTCAGCAATTCAAATACTAGTATGTTTTGTCCACCAGTTCAAATATTAATATCTTTTTTTGTCTCCCAGCCCTAATATTATCATATTTTTCGTCCACCAGAGGGGCAATTCTCGTAATTTTAAGAACGTACACAGTCTGATCTCAGTCTCAATCTGTCAAAAATATCTCTAATTTCCCTACATTTTTGACAAGTTTTTTTTTACATTGATTGTCGCTGACATGAGATTGCGACCAGAAAGTTTAACGGTTTTAATTACGGGAATCGGCCTTCAGGTCAAAAACTGTGATATATTTTGTCCACCACTTAAATAAAGCTACTTTATTTGTCCACTAGCTCAAACACTGGCATACTACTTGTTCACCGTGACGTATAACATAACTGCCCGTTGGTCTCGTGGTCGCAAGTACGACTGCTGAGGCGTGGGGTCCTGGGTTCGATTCCCGGGTCCGGCAAAGTGTTATTGGGTTTTTACATTGGGAATTTCTTAGCAACAGTCCGGAGTTTGGAAGTCGACGGTGTGATACCCCCGAGCCTCGGTGCGCACGTTAAGCCGTTGGTCCTGCGCCTGATCTCTCTCCGCGAGTGTCGGATTGCCGTCCCATCGGACGATGAGAGTGAGGGATGAGAGACTGCACCTGCGCTTGCGCACACACTATAATATCTCCCGCGCCGAAGACTGATCTCCGCTGAGATTGGTCACCATGGCCGACATTCGGTCTGGAGGACTTAATTTATCCACCTCTTCAAACACTGTCTTATTCTCCCTCCACCAGTTCAAATACGCAAAGATCTCATCAGCCGTGAACGGCAACGTGAAGAAGGGCGTGATCTTCAGCACATACTCCGCGCTGATCGGCGAGACACAGTCCACCACCACTAAGTACCGCACAAGGCTGAAACAGTTGCTGCAGTGGTGCGGGGACGACTTTGATGGATGTGTATCCTTTTTAAAATAAACTAGGTTTATGTGTATGATATACACATTAAACTTCCGAGATAAATTCTCTAAATGAATGCGAAAACTGCAACAAAATCAACAAAAAAAGAACATCAATTTTAAAAATAAAAATACCCAATATTATAAATGTGAAAGTTTGTATGGATGGATGGATGTTTGTTTGTTTGTTTGTTACTCTTTCATGCAAAAACTACTGAACGGATTTGGATGAAATTTGGCACACAAACGGTTTATAACCAGGATTAACATATAGGGTACTTTTTATCCCGATATTCCCACGGGATCGAAACTTATGCGGGTGAAACATGTTTTTGTATATTTATTTTGAACTGTAAAAAGTGTTATTTTTGACGTGCCATGCCGTCCGTGGCGTCGTGAGCACTTTTTGATTTGACGTCCATAGACGTCCGTGGCGGTCAAAAGGTTAACAACGTATATAACGCAATGAACGTTGTTGAACTGTCAAAATGAAAGTCATCGCTACTGATAGTGTGTTACGTGTCATTACCCCGCAGTTCTGGACCAGTTCTTATAACCATTCACCTGTATAAAATCCTCAACTCACAACAACAGATTGTGTTCGACGAATGTCACAAAGCTAAAAACCTCTGCCCGGTCGGTTCCGGCAAGGCAACCAAGACTGGCTTAACTGCCCTAGAGCTGCAGAATAAGTTGCCCAAAGCCCGGGTGGTGTACGCCTCGGCTACGGGCGCCAGCGAGCCCAGGAACATGGCCTACATGGTCAGGTTGGGTATATGGGGAGACGGCACACCCTTCCCAACGTTCATGGATTTCATCAATGCTGTTGAGAAACGGTGAGTGAATGTATCCTTACTAATTCGAAGGTAAGTCTGTCCGTCTGTATGTTACCTTTTCACGCCTGAACCACTGAACAGATTTCGACGAAATTTAACAAGGATGATGATGGAAGATGGCATCCTGTGGATGCTGTGGACATAGGCTCCTTTTTATCTCAAAAATAATCGTATAGGGGATGATTTGGATGATGGAAAACTAAACATTTCTTAAGTTAGGTTAGTTAATTACCGACATCCACGCGGGCGATGCCGCGGTAAGAAGATACAACTCTATAATTTAAAGGTACAGTTCACACCGAGACGAGACGCGGGATTACGCGACGATGCTGGAAGAGGCCCGTTGTTTCGCCGCGAGGCGTATTCGAATTCTCGCACTGAAATACCTTTTATAATAGTTCCATATTGTATCGCTATCCTAAAAAGTGCGCACCACATAACGTCGTGTCATTTCTCGGGGCGGGCCATGCCGGGGGGCTTTCTTATGTAATGTTGGCGTTCTAAAAGTGCTGATTCCCAGCCTAATTTGACTTGATATTTTATTATTTTTGAATACCGTCTTGATGTTTATTCTCAATTCTTCTTCTTGCAGAGGAGTAGGCGCGATGGAGATAGTAGCCATGGACATGAAGCTGCGCGGTATGTATATCGCGCGTCAGCTGTCGTTCCATGGCGTGTCCTTCAAGATAGAGGAGGTGCCTCTGTCCGACGCCTTCAAGGAGACCTACGACAAGTCGGTGGCACTGGTCAGTATCTCCATGAACCTATAAACCACCTATCCCAACGCCGACGAAGAAGCGACTCTATCTACTATTTTCTCAATCATGAAACGTATAACAGATTGTCGGTCCCGTGTCAGTAAAAGAGATGTATATATAATAGTTAATCACTGACTGTTCACACTGCCGGCGAGAACTCGCTCTCCACTAGTTTGTCGCAGCGACAAGGGATATTAAAGAAAATACTCGCACAGCGACGCTCACTTGATGGGCAGAATACTTGCTGAGAGTCACACAATACAAGGGGGGTAAATCATAAGCTTCGTGACGTTCGCATGTATTTACCAACTCTAACAATATTATATATGTAATGTTTAATTTAAAATAGCAAAATATGTGAAAACCAGCGGATGGGGTATTAAAGGATTGTTTGTTCCGACAGTGGGTGGAAGCCATGCAGCGCTTCACTGAGGCGGCGGAGCTCATCAACGCAGAGTCGAGGATGAAGAAGACCATGTGGGGACAGTTCTGGTCGGCGCATCAGAGGTTCTTCAAATATCTCTGTATCGCAGCCAAGGTAAGCCTGATATACGCTCTTGCTTTTGAGCTCTAATCTCTCTTTTGTCAGATGACAAAAACGGAGCTCCTATCATTTCGTCATGTCCGTCTGTCTATCCGTCGGGATGTTACACAGCCATTAAAAAACTATGCGGTCGGGAATCATCGTTTTTCTTCGGAAATACGAACGCGCGATTATGAGATCTAATACGGGGTGCAAAAAGACACATCACATCATCTACGTATTCTGTACATCAAACTAAGTAATATTGCACAGAAGTAATTGCTGGGAAACGACATTTATTTTTGGTGTGAAAATTTCCGGTTTGCGGTAGTGCGCAATGTAACGCACGCAAAACTTTGTGCTTATGGGTGCATGCAACGATCGTGGGTGTATTTAAAGTTATGTTTTAACATTAAAAACTTGTTTTCGTAAAACAACGTCAGTAAAAGTTGGAATTTTGACCTTCAATATATCCGTAACGGGAAAGTTCTCTTTCGGATTAAGGCAAGAGAATAATGATCTGTCTTGTCTGTAGGTAAACCACGCCGTAGTGACGGCTCGCGAGGCGGTGAAGTGCGGCAAGTGCGTGGTCATCGGCCTGCAGAGCACCGGCGAGGCGCGCACGCTCGACCAGCTCGAGAGGGACGACGGAGAGCTGTCGGACTTCGTCTCCACTGCCAAGTGAGTCCTTAATGCAGTCTATTCTTATCCCACCAGCGGTGCTGAGAGCAGACACCACACAAAAGAGACTTTGGAAATGTCGACTCCATCTAGCCTACTTTATTTTCTAGTTATTTTTGTTTTTACATGATTCCAGACCCCCCAAGTGAAGAAATATTCCGTCAGTTATTAAAAAAAAACAGTTTTCATTCATTTGACCCTGTAGGTATTGCATTTTTATATGAAAGAGCAGTTTTTTTTATTACTGAAATCCTGGTACCAGTTTGTTCGTCGACGACATGACACGTTGTGTATGCGAATATATTAGAGCCAGGAATTTTAGATAATTTTCAAGTTATGGAACAACAAACTGAATGTCATACATATACATAGTTCAAATTCCATTGCAGCCAAAAACTCGTAGAATTTAGAATACATTCACTAAAGTAGATAGATTAAGTGGCGATGGAATGTAATTATCTCAGATGATTATTATGGTCATAGCGTGGCAAAATTGCAGCTCGACTACCTAGGGAGCCTTGGACGTATATTTCGCGTCGCCACCCGTCAGCCCAGGTTCGCCCAGCGCCCAGGGCGCGTTTGTCCCGCGGTGATTTTATTTCGCGCACTGGATTTTCAACGCACTGCTTAGCGCCGAGAGTTGAAAATCCAACAGTGTTTTGTTCGACGCGCTGGGATGCGCTCTGTTAGATTCTCAACGCTCGGCTCAACACCGAGAGTTGAAAGTACAGTGCGCGATAAAATCCCGCCGTGATATTTTTGCGTCCGTACGATCGTGGGCTAAGGCTTAAAAGCGCCCATTCGTATTGAAAACTACAGAATCTGAAAATGATTACATAAAAATAATAGAAAATCTTAATTGGTTCTGTTAACTGGCATTTATTTCAAAAATATGTTTGAAAACCACGATAAATCAACCATTATGTTAATTAAAATTCTTTGGATTCAAACAATAACAATCAGACACAATTTCTAATGACAGTTCATATCTCTGTCACGTTCCTTCACGTCTAGTTCCACAAACATATCCGATAAGTTAATTTTGTCAACAGGTTTTATTTTACTCAGTTCCCTAGCTAAACGGCCCATAGTGTCCAAGTTATATGCACTAGGATTCTCTCTAAATGCTTTGTTAAGCCTTCTAAATTCATCGTTCAAAGCCCTGAGTGCGTTTACATATTTTTTTTTAACATCTACAAGTTCAAGTTCTGTCGAGTTATACTCGAAACTGTTATTTTCACAGTTACTATCGTCTAAAGGGTCGTTGTGATCATCCATTTCTTGTTTGACTACGAAATACTGTTCATTTGTTTGTTCGTTGTTGTTATGTATAGTTTCTTCCACGTCATTGTCCTCGTTTTCTTGGTCATCATACTCAAGCTCAGACTGGACTCCGAGCTCCACTTTTACTTCCTGTTCACCAGCCAGTGCTGTGTAAAATGCTCTTTTCTCATCAGGAACAGACGTTGTCAGTGCAGCAGAGTGTAACACGGCACACAAGTGTTCACACAAGGCGCCCCTCCTTCCTTTAACACAGTCACAACACATTGTATCAGCCCTAAATGTTACATGACTCTTTGTTTTCTCTAATCTATATTCCTGACTCGTCATTTCCAAACTGGCTAAACTTTTTATCACCGTTTTGTCCCTACGCAAGAACTTAGTATAAGTTTCAAAGATTAATTTGCCTCTCAAATGTGCATGCAGTATTTGACACCAATGATTGTCCAAGATATTCAACAGTACATCTACCATGATCAAACTGTTGTAGGAAAAACATCTGCTTAGTATAAATTGTTTTAAAATTCGTAAAGAAAGGTCTATCACTTTGTTTGGAGTTATGTAATCTTCTCGTCTGTTCCATATGTCAGTCAGATATTCTTTCAGTTTTGGAGCGGATTGCACGTCGCTGTTACCCTCAAGCTCTTTGTAGAACATTTCTGCTTCTTGTAAATTCTCTGCGTGCAGTAGTGAAGTGAATAACTTCATTACCTTATGCCGATGCCTTCTATCAATCTTAACCTCCCCTTCACAAATCGTCTTCCATATTCCTTCGATCACGGACGGACGCGACACAAACAACCTCTTATTAGAAAATATTGCATCTAAGGCATGATTTTGTTCGTCTAACTGATTTATCATGATCTTGCTTGGTTCAAAACTTTTTAAAGTCTGATTTTCCAACAGTAATTTTGTGGAAAAGAATGCTTGACTGAAACTGGGTTCCGTAGTCTGTGAATGTAAGGCACAGGCGACGGGCAGGGCGCCCAGTGGAGTAGGAACTAAAAAAAACGATACAACGCATTCTTTGATAAGTGTACTATCTACTATAATGCAATCTAGTTCATGTCCAGATAGGACGTTTTTCATGAATGGTGTGACAACGACGGTGATACTGTAGTCATCTGTGTATCTCAGCACGCCCCCACACTCCTCTACAACCTTCACTTTCTCGCTCATTACATCGGCTACGTTGTTATTGAGCCCCTCTTTCTTTGTCTTGTTGAACAGGTACTTCGCATGGTGAAGAGTGGGATTTATTTCTGTATTTGACAAATGTTTCCTACTGGCCCCGAAGTTTGAAAGTAAGGTTAATTCATGGTAGCTTTTCGCTGTAGCTGTCGTATGGCCGTCGGAAAAATATTTGTAGAACAAGTCGTCGGTGTCCGCCGAACATCTCAGCAAGTGGAATGATTCTGTCGCTCTTATACCATGCGAATGTACGAAGTTTATATGAATGGTTAGATTCAAACCGTCCTTTAACATTTTGTCGTTCCTTATAGTGTTACGATTTATAAACTTTATTTTGAAGTCTATCTTAGCTTTGCATTGTTTGTCCTTCGCGCCCGATCGTTCTGGCGTCTTCCTTTTATTAAAACTAGAATGATGGCATACAAAAACTTTCCTGTACAAAAATCGCTTTACATTCGGAAAACATGCTCTAACTATCCAGCCAGTTTTTGTGAATTTAGTGAACTTCTTTATCCATTCCTTGGCGTATTCGCTATAGAATTGAGCGTTACGATTAGTGTCTACTCGACATTTGATAAGGATCATGTACCTCTCTGCTGATACGTAATTGAATAAAGGAAACTCGGCATTCTCTGATATTTCACTGAGGAAGTTCTTTAGTTGCTGTTTAGAACACATGTTATTTATCACTGACGCTAAACGCCAACCACTAACACAATTTTGCACCGAAATACGCATTAGCACACCATAACAAACAGTTTTATTCGTTTATAAACATAACACGTCCGCACATTGTTGAAATACGTAATACGCTTATAAAATCGATGCTCTGACACTGTATTTAGTTCCGACAGCGCATGGATAGCCCTGCGCTGAGCCCGTGTACTATTCGCAGTATAAATATCACGTAATGGCGGCGCCGGGTGAACGAACCACTTCCGAGGTCGCCCGAAACAGCTGGCGCTATTATTTGAAACTGCGCGACACTTTGACAGCGCGGGAATTTTAGAATTTTGACGTTTACGTTGAAACGTATTGCGTTTTGACAGTTTTATGAATATTTTTATTAGGTGGCTAGTATTACATTGAGTTTGATTATGAATAGTTGTTATTGAATAATAATTTAAATCGATATTTTTTCAAGATTTCTTCATATTTTTGTTTTATTTTTAATCGAGATTATTTCAATTACTTTGGCTTTGGTTACAGATATGATAAATATTTCTCGAAATCTGGATGATAATTACTTACGTGTTTTTGAGAAAATTTAATTTGCAGACAGTGTATTCATGATGTTTCTTTTTCTGTATTTTTATTGTACTATTTTTGGCGCGATACGGCCTGAATATGTTCGGGAAATAGTGAATGGCGTCTTTATTTTTTATGCAATAAGGGTGGTTTTTGTAAATCAAGTGTTACAAGTTACAAGACTACTAGCGTGCAGTTTACTGTGACTTCGTTACCCAATATATAATAATAAAAAAAAAATTAGTACATATATGTATAATGTTCAGGTTAGATTTTTGAGAAATTATGATCGGCTTTCACAGATTTTGAAAAAAATGTACAGTCAGCAAGAAAATGGCCAATTTTCATAAACACTTTTTTGTTGCCAATCGATCCTGTTTCTTATAAGGATCAAAAAACTCTATCGGACCAACTGAGGTTTGAGTACTAGAAAAGTGAGTACAGAAATCGCAAAAATATTTTACTTACCACACATTTCGTAGAAAATGAGAATCCATATTATTTTTTTATGATGGATAGACTGACTGCTACAACGGAAACTGGCCGAAAATAAACAAATAAAAAATAAACTTAGAATTTCGAACGCATACGAGTCATTATTTTATTTGCATTGAAAACAAAATCTTAATAGTTAGATGCATGCGGTTTCTAACTAGATAATATATGAGCGCCGATGGCCAATTCCACGGCGGCGGCGGCGCGGCGTGGCCGGCAGTGGGCCTTAGATATTTTTTATCAGGGAGAGAATTCTTAAAAAAAACCATATTGTTGTTACTAAAAAAGTCTAATTTTTTTAATAAAGGAACGTATTTGTTAATTACAATTTAACAGTCTTCTAAATAATTGGAAATCACGTTTACTGGAAAAATAATAATTTCAGTATTTTCAGTTGAAGAGACACTGAGCGTTTTTAATCACAGCACTATCTATCTATAGTATAATCCTACTAATATTATAAATCCGAAATTTTGTATGGATGGAAGTTTGTTACTCTTTCACGCAAAAACTACTGAACGGATTTAGATGAAATTTGGTACATACACAGATAGTTTATAACCAGGATTAACATATAGGATACTTTTACTTTTTATTCCGATATTCCCACGGGATCGAAACTTATGCGGGTGAAACCGCGGGGCGCAGCTAGTATACAATATATAAGCTTAAGCTTATATACATGTACATATTATTATTTTAAGTGTTATAAAATAATAATATGTACATGTATATGAAAAAAGAAGCAAAAGGTTCCCGCGGGCCGCGCGTGCGAGCGGGGAAGCTAGTTGCGACGGCGCGCCGCGTGCTCAACTCGGCGACGACGCGTCGACATGAACTCACGGCGACGGCGGCGCGACGGCGCGGCGCTCATATCTATTTGAACATTCGCTGACAAAAATGACCTCAAATAATTCAGAACGTTTAGACTTGTTAAAAGTTCAGAACAAATACGAAAAAACAAACATTGATTTTTATATACCCATTTGAAGAAGAAAAGTCCAGGTTTCCTCTCGATGTTTTTCCTTCATCAGTGTCGGTAATTTCCATGACAAACTCAGTACTTATGAATTGAAAAAGTCACATTGGTACTGGCTGGATTTGAACTCACAACTTCATGCGAGGCCATAACTACTGAGCAATAACGATATTCTGAAGTTCATTACGTTCGCGAATCATATTTTAATCAACATTCAACATAACAGTAACCTGCAAATTGCAAAAAAAAATTAAGAAAATTTGAATTTCGCGGGACGCCCTGTCGCTTCTCCCTAAAATAAAAAATATGTTTTCGTTCCAGGGGCGTGTTCCAGACGCTAGTGGAGAAGCACTTCCCGGCGCCCGACCGCGCGCGCATCAACCGGCTGCTGGGGCTGGAGCCGCCGCGCCGCGCGCCGCCCGCGCCGCCCGCGCCGCTCGCGCCGCTCGCGCCGCACGCGCAGCACTACGGGAAGAACGGCAACGACGACGACGCTAACACTTCGAAGAGGAAATGTGAGTAGACATGCCATTGTAACACCAGGGTTCATACAATTTTGACGCTGAAGTAATATAGTTTGTTGTGGGGCTCGTGGCTAAGTAATAACAGTCGCACGGGGCGATTGGTCGTTGGTCCCGGCTGTTTTTCTTAGATCTTTGACCGTCGTTATGGGTAGTCAGAAGCCCAAGACTGACAACCAGTCTTACCAAGGGGTATCATGTTACTCAGTAGCTGGGCAGATCAGCTGTCGCTCCATGTATTCAGCTGCATCCGGTAAGACTGGAAGCCGACCGCACTATAATTGAAAAAAGGTTAAGCAGATTGATTTTTTTAGTTCGTCGACAACAAACCGTAGATGAACTTTATAGTAGAGTCCATCTTTGGTTTGATGTGTTGTTAAACACTATACATAATTAAAGTCGCATTTCGTGTCTGCCTGTGTGACTGCGGTGTTCTTCTAAATCACGCAATTAATTTTGCTGCGTTTTTCACCATCGTTTAAAAACTTTGTCCTGTCCAAACAATAGTTCATACAAAAATCCCATAGGAAAGAGGATCCAATTTTTCTATTCCTAAAAGCCTTATTCGGACTATTACGAGAACAAAAAAAAAAGGAATCTCAATGTTTTGACAAGTCGTGAAAACCGTGAGAAACAAGGGCAGGTCTTAAAATTCTAATAATAGGTATTAAAATTATATATATGTATATAGTAATTAAAATTAGTACTGATTACAGTAACGGCTCGCCAGCAAGCCAACGCTGCAGCGAAGCGCATGCGGGGAGGCTCTTCCTCCGACGAGTTTGTGCGAGGGTCTGATGATGAGCTGGAGATGGAGTCCGATGAGGAGCGACGGCCGCCGGGGTCTGACTCCGACCTGTCAGACTTCAACCCGTTCCACGGAGGCAGTGACAGTGATGACGGTAAGATGTTTAAGAAACTATTTATACAATCTTCAGATAACTTTTGTGTGAGGATTAAAAATTGTGATTTGACAGTTTTTGTATACAAAACTTGTCAAATTCATATATTCATTCTTTAGATAATATGCTAGAATATGTACTGGATTCAGGTATATTATCTGAAGAATTAATATGACAATTTGACATGTTTTCTATACACAAACTTATCTAACAAAGTAATTGTAACATGTAATATTTTTTTTGTACTGGAATGTTACTAACCGGATATTGTGAATTATAAATAAATTGTGAATTATGTTTGCTCCCAGTAAAGTTTCAATTTATGTCAAGTTTTAATTCTATATGATTCGTTAATAAGAATAACTGTATAATTATAATATATTCTAGTCCGTTCTTCTCCATGGAGATCTACGTTTTGGAGTAGGCAACTAGCTTCAACTTTCTGACTAACTGACCAACTCTTTGACAGTTCAAAAGTGCTTGTAAATGGTTTAATCGGAATAAATGCTTTGAGTTTGACTTTATTCTTTAATATCTCACTTTGTTTGCTTTTATGTTCAACACAAAAATCTCTATTTACCAACGATGAGTATTGCTACAATTTTATTCCTACTTCTTCAACATTTCTTTACAAATTGTGTTACAATCTCAGTTATTTGCTGCTATTTACTTATTTTACCCCTCCTTCCTACAGAACCATGGCTAGGCCGTAAAAAGAAGCCAATGAAGAAGAAGAAGGCCGCCTCACCCAAGAAGAAGGCGTCCACAACGCAGGACAAGATAGAGACCATGTTCGAGCGCAAGAACAGCACGCCGGCCACGCCCTCCGTCACCGTCACCACGCCGGCCGGACACAGCCTCACCGGCACGCCCGTCGGCACCAACGGGCTGTATCTAGGTCAGTACTCCGTCACCGTCACCCCGCCGGCCGGACACAGCCTCACCGGCACGCCCGTCGGCACCAACGGGCTGTATCTAGGTCAGTACTCCGTCACCGTCACCACGCCGACCGGACACAGCCTCACCGGCACGCCCGTCGGCACCAACGGGCTGTATCTAGGTCAGTACTCCGTCACCGTCACCACGCCGGCCGGACACAGCCTCACCGGCACGCCCGTCGGCACCAACGGGCTGTATCTAGGTCAGTACTCCGTCACCGTCACCACGCCGACCGGACACAGCCTCACCGGCACGCCCGTCGGCACCAACGGGCTGTATCTAGGTCAGTACTCCGTCACCGTCACCACGCCGGCCGGACACAGCCTCACCGGCACGCCCGTCGGCACCAACGGGCTGTATCTAGGTCAGTACTCCGTCACCGTCACCACGCCGGCCGGACACAGCCTCACCGGCACGCCCGTCGGCACCAACGGGCTGTATCTAGGTCAGTACTCCGTCACCGTCACCACGCCGGCCGGACACAGCCTCACCGGCACGCCCGTCGGCACCAACGGGCTGTATCTAGGTCAGTACTCCGTCACCGTCACCACGCCGACCGGACACAGCCTCACCGGCACGCCCGTCGGCACCAACGGGCTGTATCTAGGTCAGTACTCCGTCACCGTCACCACGCCGACCGGACACAGCCTCACCGGCACGCCCGTCGGCACCAACGGGCTGTATCTAGGTCAGTACTCCGTCACCGTCACCACGCCGGCCGGACACAGCCTCACCGGCACGCCCGTCGGCACCAACATTTTTATAACTTTTTTAATAGTGGTAGTCACTCTGAAATCAACTTAATTACCATTAAGATAAAGTTGATATTAATTTGTTTAATTTGAATTAACGTCAATTTGAAACATAAATAAAATTTGAATATACTATCTATCAATCCCAGTGAAAAATCTTCGCTAGGATTTATTGTGCTGTTTGGATCTCTTGTTTTCCTGGGCTATCGTTGGAAAACTTTTAACAAAGAAGTAACGTTTAGTGCCCCGTTGGTCTCGGTGTCGCAAGCGAACCTTAAGCGTGGGCTCCTAGGTTCGATGATTTCCAAGTTGGAAGAAGTCTTATTGGGTTTTTCCGTAAGGAATTTCTAAATAACAGCCCGGAGTTTGGAAGTTGGCGGTGTGACCCCACGTGGTGCCGCGCGGCCGTCTCGAGGACTGCGGGAGTTAGGGGCGGAGAGACTGCATCTGTGTCTGTGTGCACATGTGCACTGTAATATCTCCTGCGCCGACGGCTAGTCGCAGCTGAGACTGGACTGAAATTCGGTCTGGAGGACTTATTGTTATGTTATTTTTTTACGTTCTGAACGTAGTGATGAAAAGTAGTGATTCTCAACCTAATTTGAATAATGACCTTAATTTTGAATGATGGTTGACCTGCAGGTCCCGCGCGGAACCAGCCTCCGCCGCGCTCGGCCATCGAGCGCGCCTGCAGCATGAAGGAGGAGCTGCTGCTGCACGTGGAGCGTCTGGGGAGACGCCTGCCACCCAACACATTGGACCAGCTGGTGGACGAGCTGGGCGGCACCGACAACGTGGCTGAGGTACCTTATTTTTATGAAAATTGTCCATTTTCTCGCAGACCGTACCATTCTTCCAAAATATGTGAAAGCAGTTCATAATTTCTTAAAAAGTTTAATGATGTCAATGTCTTAAAACCGTGTTCCTGTAGCTACAAAAGTTTTGTCTCTCCACAGATGACAGGTCGCAAAGGCCGCGTGGTGCAAACAGAAGACGGTCAGATCCTATATGAAAGTCGTTCCGAAGCTGACGTACCCCTCGAGACCCTCAACCTGACAGAGAAGCAGCGCTTCATGGATGGCATGAAGGACGTAGCCATCATCTCCGAGGCGGCCTCCAGCGGTATATCTCTACAGAGCGACAGGAGGTACTGCGTTCAAAATTTATGTACTAGCTTGTACCCACGGTTTTGTTCGTGTAAAATTTTTTGTTTAGGTAACGATCCCCCCTGACATGACTGCTTGTCAGTCTTTAGGACTTCTGACTACCCGTAACGACTGTCAAAGATCTACGAATGACAGCCGGGACTAACGACTTAACCCGCTTTCCGAGACAGAGGGTGTGCAATGGAAGAATCCATGGACTGACCTTGGCAAGAGTTGCTTAATCTTTAAGATCGAACCCGATGTTTTCAATAGTATTACTATTAAAATGTGTGTGTGTTGTTGCCAGAGCGCGGAACCAAAGGCGGAGGGTGCACATAACGTTGGAGCTGCCGTGGTCGGCTGACAGAGCTATACAACAGTTTGGTGAGTATTTGATTACCTTTAAAATGATAATAACTAAATAATACATACTAATGTGGTAACAATTTAAGTCAACGAGATTTCTGTGATGAAGAAATAACGAATTCTCATACAAATTTTCATCTCCTATTGAACCCCTTTAGGGGATGAATTTTGAAAAGTCCTTCCTAAGTGCTCACTGTCGTCATACGATCTCTCGTGCAAATTATCGACTGCTGGTTTAGGCTGCTAAATTCACCCCACAAGTAGGTCAAATAAAAATAAAAGTTTGTATCGAATTTCGTGACGTACCGTTGTGCACAAGCCTCGTATGTATAAGCTCGCGCGCTCCGCAGGCCGCACGCACCGCTCCAACCAGGTGAACGCGCCCGAGTACATCTTCCTGATCTCGGACCTGGCGGGCGAGCGCCGCTTCGCGTCCACGGTGGCCAAGCGCCTGGAGTCGCTCGGCGCGCTCACGCACGGCGACCGGCGCGCCACCGAGACGCGCGACCTGAGCCAGTTCAACATCGACAACAAATACGGTAACTGCTTTATTTCCCCTAGGACTGATTTTTCCATCGCCAGATAACTTATATTCGAGGAATAAAATTGACGTTTGACAGTTTTTGTATGAAAGAACTGTCAAAATTTCAAAATTATTCCTCGAATAAAGTTATAGAGTGATTGAGAAATCAGCCCTTGATAATCTATTAAGTTTTCCAAATATTATTCATATTGTGTTTGGTTGTGTTCTCCTATAAGTGAAGAAGTGCACCTAATTAATACCTGAGGGGCAATTCTCATAATTCTAAGAACGTTCACAGTCTGATCTCAGTCTCAATCTATAAAAAAATACCTCTATTTTCCCTGCATAAACACAAGTTTTTGACATTTATTTGTCGCCGAGATGAGACTGCGACTAGATTTTGAACGTTTAAAATTACGAGAATTGGCCTTCTGATGTTGCCCTTTATTTTATGTGTCGTGTATTGTATACATTTTTGGTTGGAGAACCTAAATAAATAAATTTTCTACCTGAATAAGCTAAACTCGTTATAAGGGACGTCGACGAGCAAACTGTTACCGCGACTTCAGTACATGTTGACATCTGCCATTTCATACAAAAGTACTATACTGACACGGTCAAAATGTATGGAACAGCTGATTCCGTAATTTGGTTTAAATTTTTCAAAGTCCTTACACCCACAACAGAAACTGTACGGATCCATTACTATTTAAGTAGTGATTTTTGTTTTTGAATGCTTTTAGTCTTACATACTATATTCATGAAGTCATTTAAAATTAAAATTAAATAATATAAGATAATAAACGAAAACATTTTTTTTAAATTAATTCGCTTAATTAAAAAAAGAATGTTTTAATTTATCATAGACTTACTCAATACTGCTCTGTAAATACTGAGCCGCTGTTCACAACCATTCGATACGCTTCTGTACCGAATCGAACATCAACCAATGTTATCGTCGTCCTCTAAACGTTGTTCACAAGTCTAAAACCCGCAAATTGTGTCAGTTGAAATCAAATAGACGACCGCTATGCTTCCAACAGCTGCTTGCTCTCGGAAGCAAGGCAAATCAGGTTATCGAAATGTGTCATTTTCGATACGATAGCCTGTCGGATGGTTGTGAATAGTTATACTGATCGGTTACATACTAAACTTGCCTATTATGTGTTGGCTGCAGGTCGCTCCGCCCTGGAAGCTGTGATGCGTGCCATAATGAAGTACGAGACGCCTCTAGTCCCGCCGCCCGGCGACTACTCGGGCGACTTCTTCCAGGACGTGGCGTCGGCGCTCGTGGGCGTCGGGCTCATCGTCAACAGCGAGGCCGCGCCCGGCGTGCTGCAGCTGGACAAGGTAAGCATCATTAGGACATCGGCTTCACCCCGCTCTCCTTGGTTAAAGAGAACTGGCGCAAACCTGCAGTACTTAATACAGTCGAACCTGGGTGAGCGAGAATCCAAGGGACCCGAATGTTATTCTCGCTTATAGAGATTTCTCACTAAAGCAGTTTGTCAATTACGAAGGTTTGAGTGTAGAAACTCTCATTTATAGAGTTTAACAAAAGTTGAGAAACATGGTGCTAGAGCGTTAAGAAATACATAATAAGTACACATTTTGTTTTTAAATACATATTTTATTTATTCGAAGAAATCAGTTTTTTTTTTCTGAGTGTCGTTCTTACAATTATGAATCTGTTTTTCAATTTCATAAAGTTTATCAAAAATTGAAGGATCAATTTCACAATACTCAAAAAAACTATGGAGAGTTTCTATTGCGCTTAAGGCGTCTTTTCTTGGAATAGGCTGTTTTTCTAAATCTATGTCCCCGTTTGTGTGATTATCTTCGTCATCACCTTCATTTTTATCCGTCAATGTGCTCACACCACTATCCGCAACAATGTCGTCATCAGTATGCTCTCCAGCAACCGGCAAATCGTCATCGATTCCCACAAAGTCTTCAAAAGTTAGTCTATCCATGTTTGTTTCACAAGGAATAAGTTTGTTCCATTCCTCAACACTAGGCCCCTGAACCCCATCATTTTCTTCTAAAACGATGGCATCTTGGCATTCGGAGATTAATCGAAACCCGGCTTTCTTGAAACAATTATTGATGGTGGTATGGCTTACTGTGTACCAGGCTTTTCGTGCAAATTTCATAGCTAAAAGCACGTTGATCTCAGGACTAATGTGTTTGTCAACACAAGTAAGAACATGGTTGACTGCTTCTCTGCGATAAAATCGTTTAAAAGCGTGAATTATACCCTGATGCAAAGGTTGTAGTTTACTAGTGGTATTCACAGGTAAAAACATTATTTTCACGTTTGTAAGTGCCGGTAAGTCTGTGTGAGCAGAGCAGTTGTCAATAAAAAGGATGATTTTTCTTCCGTTCTTCTTCATTTTCTTATCCAATTTCTTTAGCCATCTTTTAAAAATTATCCTACTCATCCAAGCCTTCGTATTGCTATCGTAGTCAACGGGTAAAGTATTTACACCTTTAAAACATCTAGGTCGCTTTGATTTCCCGATGATAAGAAGCGGCAGTTTATCGGTTCCTGTCATGTTTGTACATTGAAGAATTGTTAGTCGCTCTTTGCTTCGTTTTCCTCCATGACACTCTTGGCCCTTAAATGTGAAGGTTTTGTCCGGAAGACACTTGAAAAATAAAGCTGTTTCGTCTGCATTGTAAATGTCCTTTGGATGATATTCTGTTAAAAGATTTGGTAAATCTTCAGTCCACTGATTAAAAACACCTTGATCCACTGATTTGCTTTCCCCGGCTGCTTTCTTGAAAGATATGCCATGTCGCCTTTTAAAACCTTCCAACCAACCATTACTAGCTGAAAAGTTTTGTAGTCCCAGTTTCGTGGCAAATATTTTACTTTTTTCTTTCAACAATGTTCCATCTATGAGAATATTTTTATCTAGTGTTTCTTTAATCCATTCCACGAGACACTTTTCAACGTCGGGAAATTCAACAACTTTGTTCCTCTTAATATTTCCATGTCCTTCTGCACATTGCAATTTTATAAATTCTTTATTTTTTATTATTTTATAAAAGGTAGATTCCGGCAAGTTGAAATCACTCAGTTTCGCGACTGCCCGCCCTCGAATTGGTATACAATTTTAAGTTTATCACTCAACGAAATCACTGTAATTTTTCGTTTTAACATTTTGAGGGAACAACGTCAAACGTGTACTTTCTCTAATGATTGTATGTCAACTGGAACCAAATGTTGAAGATATCAGGTAGGGACAAGCGCACATGTGCGCTGCAGCCGTTTGTAATTCCATCGAAAACAATGACGCTTTGGCTTTCTTTGTTTACAAACAAGGATATGATTTGGCTTTAAGTACCTAGAGTTGCGAGTTTTGAGATGTGTATTGAAATATTATTGTAAATAGTCTCGCTTACAGAGGTATAGAGTTTTCTCACTTGTCCAGTTTTCGCTTATCCAAGTTCGACTGTAGTATCGATCGTAGGGTAATTAATGCATGCTACAGCTGGATAAGGCAGACTACATCAGCATCATCAGCCGATAGTAGTTTACTGCTGGACATAGGCCTCTCCCTGCCTCTCGGCTACTTTCATCCAGCTGCTACCAGCTGATCGGGGTCAACGGCCACGGGACGCACGAACTGTGAGAAATGATCAGTTTGGAAAATGGTAGGTTTTGATATGACTTCTAATCCGTCGGGGCAGCCGGCTGTAGGCGTGGTGACGTCGCCACGCGCTCCTAAAACTGCGACTGTCGCTCGCTAAGTTAAGAAATTAATTTTGGTATTAAAATAATAATTATGAATATTTTAAATAAAGAATTTATCTATTTTTTTTATTTTATTTTATCATGTTCTGATATTGAATAGTGAGTTTTTGATTTAATTTAATCTTGTATAATCGGAATCAGATGTGAGAGCTTCAGTGACGTGTTACCTATCCAGCTTCATAATATTGTTGTTTCGTTGTCTGTAGGACTACAACAACATGTCTAAGTTCCTGAACAGGATACTGGGCATGCCGGTGGAGCTGCAGAACAGGCTGTTCAAGTACTTCACTGACACGCTCGCCGCTGTCATGGAGCAAGGTCAGTCAGCATTTGATTTTTTTACATAGAGATAGCAATAAGCTAATCCTTCTTGGGAATCTGTCACAGTTTCATTTTTATTTCTGAAATGGATTATTTATAACAGGAATAATTTGTGAGTTTGTATGTAATTTTTGGAACTACTGATCTGATTCCGAAAATTCTTTCAGTAATAGGAAGCTACAGTATTGCCGAGTGTCACAGAATATATTTTGTTTGAATATGAAATTCCACGCGGACGAATTCGCGGGCAGAACCTAGTTGATGAATGAAATTTCTGTTTTATCAGTATACAAGTCATGTGTCCGATGCGATTTCTCGAACTTAATTTTTATGATGGAAAGACGCTACAATGACGACAAATATACAAAAGGCCGTCAGAATTTAATTTTCAAAAAACTGGTCTCTTTTGTAAAGTCTAAGCCCTCGTACCCACGGGTGATTTTTTAACTACTCTGCTTAGCGCCGAGAGTCGAATCGGACAGTGTATATTGTAATTAAAAGTCATCCGTGCTCCCTGGGCTAATATTTCCAAACATGTGGCCCCCGCAGCCAAGCGCAGCGGGCGCTTCGACCTGGGCATCCTGGACCTGGGCTCGTGCGGCGAGCGCGTGCGGCGCGTGCGCTGCCTGCGCTTCGTGCGGCGCCACGCCACCGGCCGCGCGCCCGTCGAGCTGCACACCGTGCACACCGAGGTAAGGGGCGGCGCACTGGCGTCTTCACGTTACACACTCAACGAAGCCGACAGGCACTTTTGTACTACTTTTCTTTCTTTCAGTATATTGAACCTTACGCTAACTTATCATTTTCAATCCACAGCGCGGCATGGACTGGGCCGAAGCCCTAGAGAAGTGGTCGGAGCTGACGGGACCCAAGGAAGGGTTCTACGTGTCGCAGCAAGCGCGCAACAACAAGTACACCGCCGTGCTGTGCGTGTCCGCCATCGTGAGCACCAAGAAGGAGAAGATCACTAAGAAGGATATCATGTTCCAGATATACAGGTCAGTTGCGACACCGCCATTACTTGCGCTAATATCCTACTTACAGCCCTTTCACAGTCATTTTTTCTCTGACAATAGCAACCTTGTTATAACGAGGATAAAGATCACTGGTTTTGGCTTGTAGAGGCAAAGATCGATTTTGATGTAAAATCAGGGTGATGTACTTTTATCTAGAAAAGTGCAAATTTCCTCTGGGATAATCCGCGGGAGCGAGCGAAGCCGTCGGTTGGAGAACTAGTGTTTAAACAACTTATGTTTTCGATTTTGCAGGCCTAACACCGGGCTACAGCTGCGGCTGGAATCTCTAGCGGAGATCGACAAGAAGTACCGCAAAGTGGAAAGCAGCGAAGCAGAGTCGTGGTGGCGCGCGCAGTACAACGCGTCGCAGCGCGTGTGCAGCCACGCGTACTGGCGCGCCGTGTGCAGGAACGCGGCCGACTGCGAGGTGGGTGCGCTCGGCCGGCCTCGGCTAGCTTCGGAGATACGAACGATGACGATATAGTCACTTGTACTCTGCCGTTGTGTTCTTTTATTTGTACTAGACTAGACAATATTATGGGAACCTTCTGGAACGGAGATGGAGATATTAATAGTCAAAATTCCACTTTTTTTTTTTTTTTACTTTTTTTCCCGACATCTAGTTTGAAATGTTATAACTGAATTTTAAATCCCCCTTACAACTTCTGTACCGTCCGAATGCTTAGATAACGGGTATATCATGGGTCCTTTTACACCCTTTATATCTAACTCAGACGTAATGCTAAGTGTTCCTGTGTGTGCAGGTGGGCCTGCGCGTGCGCACGCACCACGTGCTGTCGGGCTCGGTGCTGGCCGTTTGGGCGCGCGTGGAGCACGTGCTGGCTGCGCGCGCGCACCTCAACAAGATGCAGGTCGTGCGCATCAAGGCCGACGACGGACTCAAGATCGTCGGTACGTACTACACACAACACGTCTACACTTATGTTATAAATGCGAAAGTATCTCGTGTCGGTCTGTTACCTTACCACATAGAGATTACAATATGTTAATCGTTCTTCTATCTCCCACCACAGTCGCATTTGGGATAAAATTTGTCTATTGTTTCTCAGATGGATAATTGATTGATAAAACTACATACATTACCGTTTTATCAGTGTACAAGCCGTGCGTGCGATGCTATTTTCCATCGCCAAAAATAACAATTCCACATACACTTTTTTCCCTTATTTAACCCCCTTGGGGGAAGGGGATGAGTTTACAAAAATCCATTCGTTATATGAGACACTTGTAAAAAAATCCATGCTTGCGAGGCCCAGCTGTTTAGCCCAGGTTCTCACGAGAGCGCGCGATTTTCAACTCTCTGCTTAGCGCCGAGGGTTGAAAATCCAACAGTGTGTTTTTTTGATGTGCTGAAGTGCGCTCTATTAGATTTTCAATGCTCGACTCAACACCGACAGTTGAAAATCCAGTGCGCGATAAAATCCTGCCGCGATATTTTTACATCCATGCGAACGCGGGCTTAGACTGTGGGTTGTTAATAACGGAATTTAAGTTGATGAAGTAGAAGATATAAGTTAACACAACATCTTCACGTTCCAGGTACGCTGATTCCAAAGAACTGTGTAGAGCCGCTGAAGGAGGCGCTCTCATCTGACGCGGTGTCAGTCAGCGAGCAGAAGTTTGAGCAGACAGACGCGCTCAAATGAACCGCACCATAGTTCCTCTCTCTATCTCTCTCTCTCTTTGTTTTATTACTCTCCGGCGCGACCGCTCGGTCGACACTCAGCCACTGACTGAGTCGCGGAGCTACGACTGATTAATAGAACACCCTTTGAGTGTTTGACAACTGATGTTCGAATCGGATTGTGTGTCGCGAGGTACTGGCGAGATATTTATTGTTGATGTAAGTAGTGTATCGCGCTTATGTAAGGCAGGCCTAAAGATATTGTGTTTTGTATGTAGCTGTCGCTGACTTAGTATTCGATTACGGCTTCAAACTAGAAGCCTATTGATCGTCTCTAGCAATGAAAAGTCAAAAAATAGTAGTAGATAATATATGTATTCTAAGAGTATTCTACTTTAAAATAGTCCTATTCTCAGCTGTGTCCTACAAAACAACTCCCATATCACACACCATTGCCTCGTAACATAATGTTTATGTTCAAGTATTACATATCGTAAGTCAATTTGTATTGGAACTGAAGATAATAACACACACAGTCCATCTATGATATTATAGGCAAGTTCGCAAACACTGAAAGGGGACGCGTCGGTTTCGAGACGGCGTGGTTGTGTAAGGTGGCGTGTCGGTGACGTCACGACTGCGCCATGCGTGACGCTACTGCGGTAGAACAGGCCCAGCAACAAGACATGAGTCGTTCTCGTGTGAGATAAGTCTTACCTTGGTGCGTGCTACTGGTGCGTGCTGGTCCCAGTGTCAAATCGATGCTGTGATCAGCTCTGTATATTTAGCTTACTCCCTTTATTCTTGCCCCCATACTTTGTCTTGTGACGAAATATTTGTAAAGTCAATCTAACATATTAGATATTTGGTATTAATGATTATCTTAGAGTAACGTGTCACGACAAGTAATTATTATTTCGTATGAGTTGCCGAGGATCAAGGACAATTGGAGAGGCCTATGTCCAGCAGTGGACTGCTGTAGGCTGGTGATGATGAGTAGCGCCCACGCACGGCGTATGTGATGACGTCACGACACAAGTTTAGTGAGAATGATCTACATGCACGAGTGCATAAGATTTATTTTAAGTACTTTACGTAATTTTACTTATTCATACTTTTCGACCGCGGACCTCAAGCCGATTGAGCGCTTCATATTTTTTTAACTTTCAATTGTATACATGACCAAGTCAATATCGCGGTACATTCTTGTATACGAATTAAATGGAATTTTATTTTTTGTACAAATATCCTAGTGTTTTTTTATTTAATTGTTCGATGTTATAGTTTCTTTTACTTTACTTTTCTTATCGACTGTCGCAGACAATCCGAGGATGTAACATAGATTTAATATAAATACTAATTATTGTATGTTTATCGGATTTTAGCTTACTATATTTGTATCGAATGCACGTGCAATATCGTATTCTATGTTCCCACCAGTCTTTCTAAATATGAAAATACTAAGCGCAAAAGCGAGGCGCGAAAAAAAAATGTATTTTGATTGTAGGCAGACATGTTTCATATGGTGATTTTAAATTATAATCGAATTGCTAGTCTGTAATCTAACTAAATCGATTCGACAGAATATAGAAGTTGCATTGTTCACTCTAGTTACATTCCCAAACGCAAAATAATAATGTTCCGTTCGCTTTTCTTACTCTACTTCAGATAGTATGGTTGTCTATTCATAAGATTAATGACCTCATGCAGCCTCTGTATTGTCTCGAACTGAATTTAAGTATTAAATATGTTTCATAAAATCAAATTACTCAAAGATATTCAGTACCTATGCTGTTACTTTACTCTCAATTAATTTGTATGGCTTATTTTAATATTGTTCCAATTAGAAGTGTCAAAACTAAATGTTCTAAGTGTTAAAATACCTTAGAATCACTAGGAAAGTACTGAAACCGAAGCATTCTTCTGTTCCTTTCTCTTACAAAGGTCTTACAAACGATAAATAACAATGGACTGAAAAATGTTTTCGATTTCAATATTTTCCTAGTACAGTATATTTAAGTGGATATTAATATAATCGACACGTGAATTTAATATGTAGTTGCTACAACGCAACCATAGGTTTGTATAAAGGGTAATATCGGGACGTTTAATGGCCAAAATGGTTCCATAGTGTCACTAAATCTCGTCTACATTTCTTAAATGTGTAAAAATTAAAGACAAAAATAAATGTGTATATAATTTAGTTTTGGTTTTATTTTACTCTCCTTTAGAATTCTTACGAAAGTCGGATAACTTTAAAAACATAACCTTCCTTATGGAATGCGCCGCAGTTGGGTGAAAACCTCCGTACAAGTTAGTTGACACAGTCGGCGCGAGCAAGGCGATTATCACGCTGTACCGCGCTCAGATTGCGTTTTGTATCCAAACTCATAAACGGAGCGTGGTGCAGTGCGATAATCACCTAAATTTCATTTCATCCCGCACGGGATCGCCTCAGTTTAGTCAGAGCTTAAAATTGGCGTTTACTTGTGAAAGTGGGCTTAGCAGTGCCTGCCGCTGCCTGGCACTAATGTGAAACAACTGCAACTGTATGTACAGAGACAGCCACCGTGTACTGCAACTTGATCAATATAATAATATAGCGTTCCATGTACCATTTTTTAAATAGCCACCACAATTGAACAAGCAGCACCGAGCATGTTTCGTTACAACCAAGAATCTTCCTTTATATTTCGAATATCTTACTACCGTACTTACATAAAAAGGAATTTACCTAATGAGATGTCTACACAATCGTGAACTGCACCGGTGATCTTGAGGCAAGATCGCAATTTAGTAGTTATTTCCAAAAAAAACATTCCTTATTCATTTTTACTGAACACTCACGTAAAAATCGTAAAATGGGCGTGAACAGCGCGATCCTGCGAACAGACGAACGCGATCTAATCTTTTCAGTTGTTTTCCCTGTGATTCTACATCACAGTCACAGTTTGCAATGATGTAGCTATATGTCACTGTACATAATGATAAAATAACTGTGAAATGACTATAGAGGACAAGAACGATTACTTTTAATAATTAAAAGATAAGGCCATTAAAATTTCATGTTTCCCGCTTAAAGTTACGTTTAGTTTCTACGTTTTAATAAAATTTCAGATGATGACGTTTTAGTAGCGTTTTGTTGTCTTATCACTCTTGACATTTTCAATAGATGTGAAATGTCAATTTTGTCATTTTTACGGAAGAAAAATGGTCGGTTTGCTCAAGTATGTTGTTTTCTTTTAGAATTTGACTAAAAAATTAATAGGTGTGTCTCAAGATGACTGACAAAGAAATTTCTGTAGAAGAACTCGAAGAAACGGTGAGTCAACAGTTTCATTTATTGATATTATTAGCTAATAAAGTACAGTTAATCGCGGATAGAAATGTAGGTCACAGAGCCGCATCTTCACTATAAATAATAAATTGCTGCAACATACAGCTGGAGGGCTGAATGAAGCATGTATCCTTTGCCCTAATAGCACCATAACCTGACGTCATGACTCACGATATATTATCAAATTTTTCCGTCAATACCAGTAGGTAGGGATGTAAACACTTTGTTTACACATACTCATTTGAATTCTTCAAATATTTACATAATTTTGTATGCTGAAGCTTTAATTACAATGTATTTAAACTGGAATATTATCATACAGTTCAAGAGAAAGTTTCTGCCCTTTCAGTTCATTCAGTAAATCATATTTCTCAGATCATTTTGTATTGTCTAGTTGTTATCTTCTGGTGAGACATGTGATGCCCATTATCACATCACATAAAGCAGCTGTTGTGCTCAAGAAGCACGCACACACATCACACATATTATTCTCAATGCGCTGGGGTCACTTTCATTCAAATATATCACTTACACAAAAGCAAATATATCCAGATATATTTCAAAGCCTATTCAAATATTGATGTATTAATTATAATATAATTGTATGTGTTATAGTTTTACAAGCTCTTTGGCAAAAATTACAAACTTAATTATCTATGAAATACTTCTGCATAATTTCATGTTTCTATACCCAGCCGAAACAGCTAAAATTTAAGATTTTTATTACATAGATTGGTCTATGTTCTACGTTCTTATTTAAATAAATTAGGGTCCCATATTTGGTAGGCAGTCAGCCGTGACAGTTTTCTATCTTTGGAGTGCTCATTGCACTATATTTTAATTTAACCTTCTTAAATCTAGTTCAGTGATTCCTTATAAAATTAAAATATACAGTGTAAACTGTATTGCGAAATCTATTTTATTACATTATAAATGATTTTATTTTTGTAAGTAGGTTTGTACGGACGCCAGCACATCAAGTTACTACAATCTGTCAAATTTCTTTAATAGATTTTCAACTTTATCGTAAAGCATTAAGGTTCAAGGTTGATTGGGCAAATTAGACAGTTTCGGGTAGCTTGACCTGCTGGCGTCTGTACAAACAGTTTTACACGTCAATTATATTTTAAAACTAGATGAGGTCAGCGTTTCCTATCTGACTAGTCTAAGAAGAAAGGCCGAAAAAAACTCAGAGGTCACAGGGAGGTATAGTTTTTGTTAAGTGTAGACAAAAAAAAAGTTTTAAAAAGCATCTAAGAATATGATAACGTAAAGATAACCCATAGCAATGAGACAATAATAGGGCAGTATGGTAAGTAAACATGTGCTAGGTAATTAGAAACAACAAAAAATTTACACATTTCTAAGAATCCTATTGCGAGTACGAAATATTTACTCTATATCAATATTGCATGTGAAGGGTAGTGAAGTTAATGTTTATGGGGATCTAAATAATGACGTATTGTTTTGTTATTGTTGTGTAACAATGTAATTTAAGCTTTATATTTTTCTGACTGACCAACTCCTTGACAATCAAAAGTGCCTGTAAAAGGTTTCATTGAAATAAATTATTTTTAGCTAGCACTTTTCTATGTTTGAAGGAGTTTTTTGTTACTTGTTTTGTCATCCATTCACGAGTAGATGAGCATGCTTTAATTATATTCATTAAATTTTAAAACCTATGTTTGGTGTATGTGTGTTAGGTGAAGCGGACTGATGAGCAGTTGGACCTGATGGAGTGGAAGATGGACAATGTGGAGAAGGAGCTTGTGGCGCCCATCAACACACAGGACATGTGCATCATGCATCTGCTCAAGTCGGTCTCTGAGGTGAGAGTGGAACTAAACATTAACTTTGTGATTGGCTGGGATTTTTATTACCTAAAAATTTGGTGTATGGGGTTGAGTGGGGAATAGTTAAAAATGAGCAAGTATTTTACTCTGATTTATTACAAAAAGGAAATTGAACTGTTAAAAATATTAACATTTTATATTTTAAACGCTTCTTAATACTTGATATTACTTATGTTTAATTTCGTCTTTTCCGCCCCTCCCGTTTGCAACCAGTATATTTATAAATTACCTACTTTTAATACGTTTTCCGTATTCCTAAGTAATTTAGTGGAAATGTAGGACACAGGCACAAGATTTAATTTGCTCGCTTTTGCAAATAAAATTAGCATAATAATGCCAAGTTTTCTAACGTAGGGACCGCGACTTGGTACGAAACGCCTATAGTTGGTACAGGCGTTTCGTACCATGTATCGGCGGCGAGGTCAGCTAAAACTGGAAATCTATAGCTTGATATGGCGTACAGTCACCAAAGCAGATAAGTAACTAGGTCGTCGGATATAGTTGAAATTTTGTAAGAAACCGATATATGTTTTCGAATGACATTTAGTTTGATAAATTAAATGTTTGTTTTCTATTAATTAAATAAAATATTATCCGAAAATATCAATCCGCTTACATAGTAAATGTATGGAAAACAACATCTGAGGGTATTTACATATTCTACAGAGTAGGAACATCGTGAAAATGACTCATGTGTAATTGGGAATAATATGTTGCTTCAAAAAACAAAAATAGTCGGGACAACATTGAATCACAAATGGAATTTAGTCACTGTGCTGGGCTGCTTAGCAAGTAATAATTAATGATATCCAGTTAAAGTATATCTTTGTGTTGTATGACGCGAATAGCAACGGATTTAGTACGTTCAATGGTAAAATACTACAAATTCAAATATTTATTGCTATTACTTTGATGCGTAAAGCAACCAGAATAGTCATAGGTAATCTGCGTTCGCTATTTAGTTTCCAAACATGTAAACAAATATGAGTTACTAGAATAATAGCTTTAACAAAACTCAAGCATTTTTATAACTTTTCAGTAATAGTAAAGTAGATATTTGTTTAACTTAAAATTACATCAATTGGAAACATGAATTTGAATCGACCTTAGATAAAATGGAACAGAGTAAACAGACGCAGTTCCAAAACGCTTAAACATAAGTCTTGTTCGGTTTCTAAGCTAACTTGTTATCTGAATAGTACTTCTTACTCATCCATTATCTGCCTCATATAAATTCCTATGACGTTGCATTACTAACAATGGGTGAGGCACTTCCCTATGACTCCACTGATAGTGTGACCAGTTTAGTGGGTACTTGCGCATGTTCCGAGTTGAGGTTGCTTTGATACATTAAGGTATTACACGTAATTAATATTTAATTAACACAATAGGCTCTTTCGGTCTTATTCATAAAACTTTAATCAATTGCTAAGCAACTGATTAGCAAAATTCTTATTCATAATAGCTATTTAGCGCTAAGAGGATGCTAAGCAATTGATTAGTAGCTGTCAAATTTAAACACCGCCGGACCACTGCTAAGAGGATGCTAAGAGGCAACATGGCGGATTTTATTTGAAACAGCTGATCGGACCATTGCATTTCGATGTTATTTTGTTCATAGTATTGAGTAGTGCGTAAATATGGATTTCGACAATCTTTTCTGGATTTCCAAAACGATGTAGCAGAGTTATACAATTTTGAAACGACAGAGGGAAGTAAAAAAAGGAAGACCTACAAAGCTCGAACAAAACCGCTACGAGAATTGTTACCTATTGCATATTGTTCATTCCGAGTACACATGATGAAAGGATTTATAGGGAAAGCTCAATGACGTGGCTCAGTAGGAGCTTAGGAGGTTTCAAGAGAATGAGTTCGTGAAGAAGCTCATCACAAATAGTGATTATTCAATATGTTATCCCATGTGCCCTTGTGTTATCTTATGACGCCAGTTCTAAGGTACAGAACTAAAGAAAAGCTACATTGTGGCTGTCACAAACAATCAATAAGAGACATTTTGTAGAAATCATTTATTTTGATACAAATAAAACTACATTTTTGTTCTACATTCCTTGTTTTTGTTTTCCAATACTTTTACTCCAACGTCATGCCATGCCACTCTCATTCCTCATATTTTTCACATGGCATGGTCTCCTCCCTCGCCGTCTTTGTGAGGTTGAATAGTATTGGTGCTAGGTATTGTTGTAGTTGTTAGGGGATTGGTTTCCGCACTTAGTCCTTCAGGTTGACCATTGTACGTGGGCCATGGCGGCCGTCGGTGGTTATTCCAACCAGCCCACCTCCCTCCAGAAGCTTATTAGGTCTCCTGGTCTGTTAAGAACATCTGTATATGATCTGGGCGTTCCGAGGGTTTCTGACCTAATCTGGGTGATGCCTGTGCACTGAAAGAGCACATGCGCGACAGTTTCATCAGCCTCCATGCAGGCTCTGCACAGGGGGCTGTCCGTTATACCTATCGTGTGAAAATGTTTGTTTAGTGAGCAGTGCCCCGTGTTGGTCCCCGTCACTATTCGCAGGCTTTTCCTATCCAGGCGTAGTAGTCTTTTCGTTAGTTTGCCATCTAGTAATGGCATGGCCTCCTTGGACTGCCTGCAGCCCGGTGACGAGGACCACCAGTTCTCCGCTTGTGTATGGGTGTGCTCCTGTAGCCACCTGCGTAGCTGATTAAAGGGGATGGGCACGACTGGTTCTGGACCATAGACTGACGTGCTGGATGCCCTTCTGGCCAGCTCGTCAGCCGCATCGTTACCTAGTGATTCACTGTGTCCTTTTATCCATTGTAGTGTCACTGTGGTGCGGCTTGATAAAGTCACCTGTTCAAGCGCCTTGTGACATTCTAATATTAGATGCGATGTGATACATCCCTTCTTCAGGGATTGGGGGACCAATGCGCTGTCAGAGATTATACGAACATGAGTGTCCGTAATCGTCCTGGCTGCTATGGCATGGGCCGCTTGTATTATACCCACACACTCCGCTTGGTAGACCGTGTTAAGCATTCCTAGCGGGCTCGCCGTCTTTGTGAGGTTGAATAGTATTGGTGCTAGGTATTAATAGTGACTTTCATAGCAGCAGTCAAACTTGTATCTGTAAACAAGTATAATAATTATTACTAAAAGACACCGAAATCCCGTTACAAAAGCAGTAGGAAGTAATATAATATAGACACAAGTACCCACTTACATATCTAAAAGAATAAATTCATGTTAACAAGCCTAGAGGGCATGAAAATACATAGCTATTATCGGCAACTGCTTTAACATTAATTTGGTCAGTTTATATTAGTAAGTAGATATAAATTCAGAGATAAATACCTTTTCTGTTTACTCCAATTATTGCAGCTTATTATTTTCATTGCTAACATCGCAAACACAAAGATTTAAACTTATTACATTATTTTATTTATATTCTAATTATCCGATGAAATTTCTGACTTTTATCTGCCAAAGTCACGACATGGTCACGACAGATAAAAAATCGTTGTTTTGACAAGTTTATTCTAAAAATTCCGTTTTGTAGTCAACTATTTTGATTATAATCTGTGCCGAACGCATAATTTCACCTCTATTTCGTTTGGCAACTAATCACCTGCTAACTAGCGTTTATGAATAAAGAAAAGTTAAGCATTGATTAAGAGCTAACTAAATGCTAAGCTAAACAGTCGCTAATGAGTGATTAGCGAGATTTTTATGAATAAGGCTTTTTATATCAAGCAGTGCAGGAAAAAGACAGCAGCTCAGATATTTTAACTAATATGTATAAGCATAACATAGTAGTGAAATGAGTTATTTATTCTTACATCGGATTTTACACTTTTTTATTTGTTGCTATCAGAGGGGCAATTCTCGTAAATTTAAGAACGTTCAAAGTCTGATCTGTCTCAATCTGTCAAAAATTTCTCTAATTTCCCTACATTTTGACAAGTTTTTAACATTTGTTTGTCGCTGAGATGAGACTGCGACTAGATTTTGAACGTTTTAAATTACGAGAATTGGCCTTCTGATGTATGTCTCTGGTGTACTGTGTGTTTAGTCTGTGTTAAATAAATGTATTTTCTTTCTTTCTTTATTGAGGGACTGCTTAAGGCCCAGAATCTGATTAAGATGCATAATCTTTTTCATAGAATTTGGAACTGTGAACTGAACAAATGCAAAATAGAGTATATCTTAGAGTAGAGTGTATCTTTATTTTATTTTTATCTTTTTTTGTTTAAATAACTTGCCCCACACTAGGAATTGCTACTGTATCGTGGGTGCGTTTACAAACATTTAAACTCACATACACAAACCGCCAGACCCGGAACAACTATCTGTAGGCAATGCAAATATTTGTTCCGTGCGGGAATCGAACCCGCGACACGCAATGCAGCAGTCGATCGCTCAGCCACTGCGCTTAACGTGTCGTCAAATAAAATATACATTTATTGTACTGTACAAATATTATGTACACCATATAAATTACAGATTTATATGTAAAAAATTGCAGTTGCAGCAATGCGGTCTTATTAATGATGGACTTACGAGTAAGCCGGCCCAATTTGGTCCACGCCATTAGCTTGAGAACAATAACTTCACGCCCAACCGCTAAGGGAAAACAAGCGTGATGCTATGTTCGCTTGTTCTAAATCAGCTCTAATTACTGGCTAAAGTATCTATATAAATAAAACAAAATGCGGTTAGTTACACCATTTGTAACTCAAGAACGACTGGACAGATTTATATAATCTTTGATTTGTCTCCGCCCCGGAATAACTATTAAAACATGCGAAAAATTACTAAAATAAATAATGAAGATAATTCATTTCCTCATACATTCGTTCTTATTGATCCTGAGGCGGTACGAAGTTCGCCGGGTCAGATAGCTTGTTAATATTTAAAAAAAACTATTGACTTATCGAAGAGCATTTGCTGTATTTTTCCTGTACTGTTGAAATATACGTTGAGCTGTATTATCTACATTATGCAAACGCCCACCATAGAGCAACACGGGCCACCGGCGAACTCCGTGTTCCTGTGTCCGTGTTGCTCTATGACGCGCACTTACTAAATGCAATGACGGTCAACCCAATTATGTAGAAGATAATATGTATGTATAAATATAATATTTATTTTTCAGCCAATGCGTTAGTGTCGTGGCAGGTCAGATTACTGATTATACAGTCATGTTGCTTATGGCTTGTTGTTTTTCTATTATCATAGTAATTAATTACAGGTACAATTAAGATTTGTACAATTTTTTTACAATACTGATGTAATGTTGCACTGAGTCAGCTTTTTTCAAATATTGTTTTCTTAAATTCCATTTATGTCGACGTAATAGAAATACACACTATGAAAATTTCAACTGTCTACCTATTACGGTTCATGAGATGCAGTCCGCTGACAGACAGACGGACGGACGGACGAATTGACGGGACAGCGGAAGCTTAGTACCCCGCCGTTGCAACCTATGGGTACGGAATCCTAAAAACGATTTTTCACTGTTTCATCCCAAACTTACAATATAATTTCACCTGCATCCTTGACGATCTCAGTAACGCCTCTGCCACCGCAATAAACGTCGACCACACTCTGTGGCCAAACAATATAATATTGATGTACCGTTGATACGAAAAGAAGAAGAATAATATCATTTCCAGCACCAACCATGAGATCTTCTATTGTTGATCTGTTATTGTGGCGTCAGAGGCGTTGTTCAGATCGTCAAGAGTGCAGGTGGACGGACAATTGGGACATTCCAGCAGATTAGACATAGTCTGATCGAGAGCACTTCATGCGCACTGGATGTTGGATAAAACGATAATACTCCATTTCGCCAGATTATGTTTGCAGCGGCCTATTTGAGGACGTAATCGATGCAGTGCTTTCCAAATAGGCTATTGCAGTTCGCGACGGACACGTAACCATCAGATGAAAACCAACAAAATATAAGTACAGATTTTTGCAGTATGCTCAATTATTTCCATATACATTTTTCGCCAGTTCACTCAGTGCAACAATAATCAAATAAAAATTAGAATAAAAGTAAAAAACTCTTGCACCGTTCTCTTTGAAAACCGACAAGCCACAAGGTCATGCTTATCGATATATAGCTGTCAGCTGGGCTTGGCTGTGGTACGAAGTCGAAGCCTGGTCCAAAGCCTCTGAAGTCGGGGCCGCTTTACGGCTTAACTAGGCGTTGCGGACTTCCAGTGTCGTGACTTCGATATGCGTCTGATTAGATGAGGCGGTTCGTTACTGATAAGGGGACGATTCCTGGTGAATAATTGCATGGTGTACGTCAAATGAAATGAAATTGTTTATTCTGTAAGTGGTAAGGGTGTCGTGATCACTTTTACACATATAATGAAGTCGACATTTACGATTTGAATACCCCTGAGAAGAAATGGCGAAACACACTCAGGGGTCAGCCTCTTTTAAAGACCGGACATAGTCTTGCTCAGATCATGTGAGGATCATGTAAATTCGAGTCTACAATGGTCTTTTGAGGAAAGCATCATACAGATTTGAGTGGACCTGTCCAGTCAATCCAAGCATTTTTCAGAAACCGTGTAGCTCAACTCACAACTTAAGGAGCTCAACGACTTGGTGATGTTACACAGATTATTATCGAAGCCACAATATTAATATTTTCTTTATTGTTTGAAGAATAATAGGAGGATTCTAATCCTCCTTGGCAGTGACGAGTCGCCTCGTGTAATTGTAACAAAATAGATGATATTCATGTATATGTCATGTCTACTGTCCAGCTTCCGTTTTCTATATTATGTTAATTTTCTCTCTCCTATTCGTTACTTCTTGTTCACGAACCCATCAGGATACTTCAAGATATGGGACACCATATTCATGCCATTAGTTGTTTTCTTTCCATCTTGTGCGTACTGTTGACACAGACAAAAATCTTGGTTTCAAAATGTCACACGACTAAACTTCAAAAATATGATTTGAGGGTCAAAAATATTTGAATTTATTTTTCAACCCGAAATCAAAATATCGTTTCATAGTTTTTGACTGTGTCAATTTTATAAAATAGTAAGTCAACTCCGACTAACAAAATTAAAAACTTTAATACACAATTACTTACTGCTGAAGCTTTGCAAAATAATGCAAGTTTCAATGCACAAAATACTAGACTTCAAAGTGTAAACGTGAGAAATTCCTCCAAGCCTTCGCTTGCGTTAGCCGGAGCTGACCTACCCATCACGATCACCCCATAACACTAGGCTATACACACAGGTGCGCTCGGACTACCAGCAGCTTCGGCGCGAGCTGGTGGAAGTGCAAGCGTTGCAGCGGGAGCTGTCCTCGAGGCTCCGCACGCAACTGCGGCTGGTGCACGGCAAGTTCGCGAGACTTCGACAGCGCCTCGCCGCCGCCTCGCCGCCTCGCTGAACTACCTCCACCCCTCTCATGTCTCACAAATCTTAAGTAATATTACATCCCGTATCCTGGGTTGGACTTAGATTTTTTTGTGAAGCCTTATTTCCGTTTTTTTTACCGTTAACGAACGGTGAAATGAGAAATTGATATCTAATAAGGTGGATTTATGAAACGATTGAGGTTTCTTAAATTTTCGAGAAGAAATGAAGACTTTGATAACTTCGAATGGATCTAATGATTCGAGTTGGAAGTTTATTTATTATAGAACTTTTGTATAATATATTAAAGTGTCTCAGAGTTTGTGACATTTTCTATGTAATATTCTTGCTTTTTCGATGTTGAGTTTCTTGTTTGTATATGGTATTTTATAACAGCTTAACCGCTGTGTTTCGATGTCTATTTTTATTCAAATATTATGAATAAGTTATTCGGGCCTAATTAATCAACTTCTATGTGCAATAATTTATATTTAAAAATTGTTATAATTATCCAAAACGTTTAAAAATATATTCTAAATTATAAACGATTAGGTAGAACGATCGAAATCTGCAATAATTAATATGAGAACAAAAAATAAATAAATAATACCTAAACTCTTAGAAAAAATCCTACAAACTAACGAAGACATGAGAGGTTCTACCTCCTAAAACTATGCTAAAGTAATTAGTATGATTAGTGCCCTATAGTCAAGTATGAGATTATAGTAACTATGTGCCAATATTACTAGATTGTAATAGTAAGCGACGGCACAGAGCACTTCTTGATCTCACGCCGAGGTTGTGGCGAGGAACGCCTGTATTCCCGTTCGTCCCCTCGACTTCGTCCCCCGAGGGGGACGAACGGGAATTCGTTATTTATTTTCCCGATGGTCCCTCAAAATTTTTTGGGGGGACGAATGGGAATAATTTATTAATTCTTTTTTGGGTCTATTGCTCCCACTAAATAATATAAGACTGGTGGTTTTAATTGGTAAAAAAACAAAATTGAAATAAAAATCAGTCATTTATTAAGGAATAAAAATCACAGTAAAAATCACAGTAAAAATCACAGAATCAACTTTGCGATAACTCGCAATATTTTTATATATAATATTTTTTTAATTATGAATAAAATTCTCCTTATAACTAAAAATTATGATTTAAAAATCTGTGTATACAGATTACAATAAAAAAAAGTCTGTATTATATTACAATTAAACACTACAAACAGACTTTTTACCATTCAGGTTGTTTCCTTTTGAAATATAAGTCACTATTTTTCGTAGAGTTGCTTATATGTATGGTGGCAAGATTTTACGTTTTACGTTATGTAAGTGATTAGAAAAGTTTACTCATTATTTTAACACATAAATAGAGTCAGTAAATTATCACACTTTCAAAAGCAAAATTAAATAAAATACCTAAAATATCACGAAATCAAGATAAAAATAACAAAAAAAAACTTATCGTACTAATTTTTAAAAAGTCACATTTGCTTATATGTATAGGTATACGGTGTCACATTTTTGTGTTACATATTGTATAAGGAATCAGAACAGGTTACACATTAATTTTACATATAAATAGCGTCAATTAGCACAATTTCAAAATCAAAATAAAAAACATATACAAAATCAAAGTGAAAAAACATGAACACAAAACATCATAGAGGGTAACAACAATAAAAAATTCACAAGTATTGAAGAAAGTAGTCGAGGTCATAACAGTAGGCAGTAATAATTATTGCACACAAAGCCTAGAGATTACATCAACGTACACAACCATCGAGCACTTTACTTATTATGATTAATACCTACGTAAGTTTTTCTAAAAAATGTCCTACAGTTATTTCTGAATTAAGAAGTTGCATTTGGCAATCCATAATATATTGGTCTGTCAAGATTGAATGTAGCTTACGCCGTTTTGGATTTTGTTTTGCTTTCACGCTGTATAAGTTAGAGTCTTGATGTAACACCGTAAGCAATTTTAAAATATTAGGTTTTTTTTTGCCTATGGCACTATTTAATTTAAAATGCCACCCTTCGGCAAAGTTATTAGTACGGTGTCGTTTTCCAAAACTGCACCACACTTTTACGAAATTCGATTGAAGCCACTGCGATAGCATGTATTGCCGAAATTTTTCACTTTGGCTATCACCGGGGCTTTCACTAGCGATATAAAACCAGCCTTCAAAAATACGTTCCTCTGGTAATAATGGAAGCACCGCACTTAGGGCTACTTGACGTCTTAAAGTTTTATTTTTTGTTAGATTTAATTCACGGCCTTTCCTCCAAATAGCATTATTAAAATGGTAATAACAGCCGTGGATACTTATCTCTGGAAAAATTGTACGCATAGCAGACATAGCTGCTTCTTCAAAATCACTGGTAAATGATGTAGGATTCCAATCGTTGATTTGAGATTTAACAAGTCTGAAAAGTATCTCGTATGTTTCTTTTTTACGGTTTGACATTAAAGCGTAAAATAATGGCGTCATAGCTGTGCTTTGATTATTACTTCCTAAATCACCATGAACGGTGTAGAGCTGTTGGAATGGAGGTGGACAACTCTTAAATGTACCGTCACCAAATATATTTTTTAAAACTATCAATTTTTCTTTAGCTTCTTGGGAACAAAAAATGAGTAAGCGTGTGTTACCGTAACAGTAATCTGCTAACAAAAATGATTGAAATTTTTGAGGAACCTCAACCGTTTTAACGTCATTGAAAGTGATTTTACTCATATTATAAGTGCTATTTCGATGGCGATACAAAGTGCTTTTGATGTTTGCAAACTTAGGAATATCTTTGGGTAAAGTTACTTTATCAAGTCCTTCGTCCAAAATTTTCGAAATTGTTGAATTAAAGGCGGCTGGTACGCAAGGTACATCATCAGAAGTTATATTTTTCTTGCATTCATCAATATGAATGTCTATTATGTTTTTATTGAAGTCCGGTGTACAGGATGTGTGTGTGGTTTCTTTCAAAATTTGATCATTCTGCAATAAACGTGCATAATTTATTTACCCATTGTCTGGTTTTGCATGAAAAAAGAAGTCAAAAAAGTAGGTACTTACTTTTATGGTTAAGGTCCCACTGCACTTATTCTTTCTTCTAAGATGACATTCCCATACAACAGCTCCACTTTTGTTTTGCCTTTTCCTTAAAAATTGGTATCCAGCACGCAGAAGCACGATTCCACCTTTCCTTTGTATATACTGCAAACAGCTTCCTGTACTACCAGAGGGACCAGGATGCGCTTCTTGCGACATTGTTAAGCTCTAAAAAACAGGAGACAACAATTACACACTTATTAATATAATTTAGAATGATATTTAATATATAAAATTAAATACTAAAATTGAATACAAATATTGATACCGTACATTATTAGCATAAATTAATAAGACATGAGACAATATAGTATTGACTATAAACAATCTAATAATATTTGTAACTTACAAAAATGTAGGTACTTACATCAGTAGTTTTCCGCAGAACTCGTGTCGAATATATATTATTACATTAACACCCGTGCACTTTCATTGTTTTGTCAACACTAACCCGACCGGTCTAATTTAAGGATAGGAAAGGGAGAGAATGTCAGGTAAACCAATAGGATTTACGCAAATAACACAATGTTATCGGCACTCTTTTGTTAACTACCAGAATCGCCGGCGCTTCCCGTCAGAGTTGCTATATTTAGTGTAGGTAAACATAATGAAACAATGATAAACTTAGGATACGTTTTATAATTCATAAAAAAATAGAGAAGAATTTTGTAAAATAATGATTAAATCTAACGAAGAAACTAATTTAAAAGTAAACTACGAAACATCGAATAAACATATTTTCTGCACAAATCTTTTTAGTGGGACGAATGGCACTAATCGAAGAACATATTCCCATTCGTCCTCTCTTGAATTAGGATTGGGACGATCGGGAACAAATTAAATATTATTTTTGTAAATTCCCGTTCGTCCCCCTCGGGGGACGAAGTCGAGGGGACGAACGGGAATACACGGAGGAACGTTCAGAACTTCTGTTTTTCATACGAAAACTAGCCTCACAGAGTTTTTAATTGACTGTAAAACTTAACGGGGTATGCACTTTAGTAACTGTTTCTTTGCATGTGACATGAATATCAATAACTTCCTGTTGATGAAGAAGAATGTGATTTGAAACTTTTGCTAGTGTTACTAGTAAAATCTTTTTATTTGTTTAAAAAGAAAAGTAGTAGTCTGGACAGAAGACATTTAAAATAGCACATTACGATACGTGGGACTTAAGTGGTCCATTATTGCACGGCGTGAAATTAGTCGTATATATTAATAGAGTATTTAAGTCCCCCGTATCGTATAGCATTTTATAGCTCGTGTGACCTAAACCCGCACTTAAGTCACGCTTTTCTGTGTAAAAATGCACTTAATTAAAGTCACAAATAAGCGTGACTTAAGTGCGGGTTTATGTCACAGTGCTATAAAGATTTATGAAAACAAGAAAAATCCCAGATCACATTTAAAGCCCAGAAAAATAAAATGTTTTATGCTGTTTTATAGGATACTAAATTGGGATTCAAAAGTTCGTTTTCGGCTTATTGAACATCATAATAATATTGATGCTTTTATTCAATATTCAAGCATCTTATGAGTTTTGTATGGAAGACAGAATCTCACCACACCTCGCCTCACTAGTCTTAAACTGTTTAGTTACTGTTAGAGACTCAATAGGTGTGTTTGTATGTAGTAAGTCGGTGCTAAACGGATGCGGAAGGTCGTAAGGTGTTGTGGGGCGAAAGGGGGTAGGATCCAGAGATGTAGTGGGGGGGGAAGTATCTTAAAAGAGGGATATTCGGATGCACTTTTGCGAGGTTTTGAAAAAAAAGCAACTGCAAAAAATTCTTATAACATTGGGGTTTATTTATATACGATGATTAAAGTTAACTGACGTTCACACGTCAAAATGTATGGTTAAACACTACTTAACTTTTTAACGTTTATGAACAAAAGGGAATGTGTTTAAAAGATAATTCAGAAAAATTGTTGCACAAATTCTGCAAATAATATAGAAAATTCTTTACATCAGAAATTATGAGTTTAAAAATACCCCCTTAATTAAGTGAAGACACTTATGTCATGATTATGTCTTATCGGAATGTATGGTTATGAGAGAAAGTTTAGGAATGGTTGGTCCACGCACTACCATATAAAGCAATATTTGACCTTAGAATCAAATTACAAGGTCAATTCGTAGGAGCAGCTGGAACGAATTTAAAACTCGAGTGCTAAACGAATAATGATAATAAAATGTAGTTGAATTATTAGTAAAATTTTATTTTATTAAATATTTTAGTTTTTTTTTTTAATTTATTTATATGGCTTTGCATCGATGTATGAAAATATCATAAATGGCTTATATTCTTATGTATTTGGGCTAGAGACGGCATATAAAGATAAAACTACTAGCCGTAAATAGTATAGAAAAATAATCATTTGTGCATACAATTTTGACCTTACCTCCCCAAAAAAGCACGAAATAAGAAATAGTAATTTTAGGCTCAGATATGCCGTCTCCAGGTCCTATAGACTACCTTAATGTCTTCCGACCTATCGTCAAGAAGATTGGAAGATGAGTACTAGATAGATTGTATATGGTTTATTTGAGTTTTCCGTTTAATGTCGTTTTGAAGCTTATAATTTTGTATTTAGATGACATCTTACAAGCCACTTATTCATCTGTTTTGTATATTTCATATTTAATTTTTTTGAGAGCAATAGTGGCCCAGTGGTAACGGTCGCGACTTACGAGTTGTAGGTCGTGGGTTCGAACCCAAGCAAGCGGTTTACTTTGTGTAAATTATTTAAGCACCACTGCTCTCAAGACGGTGAAGGAAAACATCGTGAGGAAACCGGCATGTCCTTGAACCAGAAATTCGAAGACATGTGACATAGGAGGCCTGTTTCCCAGCAGTGGGAACATTATAGGCTGATTATGCTTTATTTAATTTTTCAGTCTTTTACAATTTTAGTAGTTTTTTTTACACGTTTTTAGTTCCCTGGTCAAACAAGGGACCCTGTTTATTTCATAAATAAGACTGTTAACGTCTTCGGGCGTACAATCTCAGTTTTTTAGTAGTCGTAAGGTACAGTCAGCAATATAATTCACAATTTTAGCAAATTAATCGCACATATCAAGCACTTGCATGTTTTAAACTTACACATTTATTATTGTATAGTTAGGATGGTGGGATGATAAATTGACTTTTGTATTCTAAGAATTTCATAAAATTAATTATGAAGGAAATTGGAATTCTTTAAATGTGAAGTCTCGATATTTGTGGTTGTTTGAAAGATGAGAGCTTCACGTTGAGATAATTTTGGTTTTTATTAAAAACCCCCTTGGGGTTGTATTAAATAATTTTATTGTTTCAACAATCAAGTCTTATTTTAATTATTCATTATTAAAAATATGCTCAAATATTTCTAAAGTATTATTAACTTAATTGTGCATCTGAAAGCTCTCATCTTCAAGACACACAGCTCACCTAAACTTAGTCAAAATACTAGTTGTAGTTTAAGAAAAATACATGTCTGATACTATGTGTAAGTAATGTCTAAATTACCACGTATACCTGATTTATCTAGACTAGTTAGTTATAGACTCAATGTTATGGTTTTTTATATAGTTTTACACTATAGAGGGGATGTACGTAAAATGTCAATGGAATGGGACTGTCGATGTTGATAGATAAGTAGATATTTTTCTTCTCATAAGTATTAAAACATCTTGTAACGAAGCCGAGAATCGTCTGTTCTTCCCGTTATTATGTTCATCTTTTTGTATTTGACCATACCCGGTGTCTACTCTCTAAGTCCGTCAACGAAGATATGGGCCCGTCCGAAAGTCGTTGATCCGTCAAAATAAGTGTCAAATTCAATTTTTTTGACGGGCAAATACATATCGGGAGTAGAAACATCTATCAAATCGGGTTGTCATTAATTCTTAGAGAGACTCGAACTTATCATATGTCCGTAAGTGATACGGAGTAGGAAACGCCCATAACTTCGGACGAAACTACGGATTTCGTCATTAGGGAGTAGATCCCCTGGAAACCTTCTGGTTAAGGAGATACTTAACTTTAAATACTCCCGAGATCCCTGTGCCGTTGCATGCACCCATAAGCACAATGCTTTGCGTGCGTTGTAATTGCTAATCTAAAATTCGTTTCCCAGCAATTATTTTTGCACAATGTGAATTAGTTTGATGCACAGAATGCGTAGATGACGACTTCGTGAAGGGCCTTTTTATTATACAAACACTTTCTTATCAGAGAGGAAGTTGCAGTAATTAACTTACACGCACTTTACTAATACCCAAAGTCGGTCAGCAAATTTGGTCGAAACAGATTAAAATTCCAGCAATTAATTTAAAAAAAAATGTCGTAAGAGTTATATTAACTCGGGGAATTCGTTTTTAGAAATGTAGTGCATTGCAGCTGACAGCATGCATCAGTAATCGTTTAGCTCAACCATCTTATACAAACAGCTCAACGACCCGACACTTTAGTATAATATTATCTTGCGTTTGGCATATCCATCAACATCGAAATCAGTCCACAAACGAGTCAGGGATCGTGACACATCGTAAACAAGGGTCGCTAAATCAGTACGTTGTAACTTACGAAGAGAGAGTAGTACGAACTTGTAACTTAGTGTTTAGTTGTTGATTAGAGAATCAGTAGCGTCTGTGTTGTGGACAACTAGAATTGGGACTTCTAGTATAAATTATTATTTGCATGTTGTTTTTCTTTTGCTGTTTAAGGCTCGGGTTAATAAACACATTTCCCATTAATAGCTGTGTCAAAGCAGTCCATTTGATGAGTCTTAAGATGAACTGAACTAAAAAAAAAGAAACATTATTTTTAAGTGTGAATGGTTTATTAATACGGGCCTGGAGCCGTATTATGACGATTTAATGCCATCATGTTTCCAGTGTAAGAGAGAGATGGAGCTGTACATGACCGATTGCACCATCCTCTTTTCGAACTGGAATCATGATGACATTAATACTTCGTAATACGGGCCCTGAGCAATGAGACGCACTGTATTTTGACTGCAAGCTAACTGTCAAATGCTGATAGTAACTGCACGGACCACGGAACTATTTACGGCATTCGCAAAATCAGGACCGATTTTAGGCGGATCTCACACGCATCACACTTCGATGCACGGGACAGGCCTCCCCGCACATGATTTTTACACACAAACGCGTTCCGGCGCGGGACATTTGACTCCGCTTTACGCGCACCGTAGCGTGGCGCGTTGTGTGAGCGAAACTGATACCGCTACGTAAGTTAGATCGAAAAAAACAAAAAATGGTCTGATGACATTGTACCAACTGCATAGTAATGTCACATAATGCAGAATGCTTGCAGCCAGAATACAGGCAGCTTCTTCTATTATAGTTATTTCTATAAAGCAGTTACTTAATGTTAAATAAATGCACATAAATAGATTAGCTAGAAAAAGCAGTTTATTCTCGAGTAGAACATAATCTGTTATTTTTCGACGCATCGTACTTCATTGTTAGTTGTAAGCACGTCCGTACGTTAATAACAGCACGAGTATTATTCCTATCAACGCGTTGTGATTATCTATATTGCTGTTTTAGTTATTCTCTGGTTGTAATCAAATGGCATGCACACAGCACTGGGACCTAATTCACTATGACCACTTAACGATTCCTTACTTCAAAACCACGTCAATTCCTTAGTTAATCAGGATATCTGAGGAGCATTCTCGTAATTTTAAGAACGTTCACAGTCTGATCTCAGTCTCAATCTGTCAAAAATACCTCGAATTTCCCTACATTTTTGACAAGGTTTTGACATTTGTTTGTCGTCGAGATGAGACTGCGACCAGATTTTGAATGATTTAAATTACGAGAATTGGCCTTCAGCTATTCGTATTCTCTATGACACAATGGCGTGGTTTGGGCTGTCAAAATATGTTGTCCGTATGGTTGACATTTCGATTCCTTACCGTTAACAAGACACGATATTGACGTGGTTTGCGTGTGGTAAGATTTCGCGGGGAATACAGAATTGAGGCCCTGGTGACGTACACGACAGAATATCTAATTCCCAAAATCAAAATCGAAACTACCCCGCTGGCGAACAGAGTCTCTAAACACGAACGCGCGACCAAAGCGTAAGTTCGAACAATTTTTTAATTGAATATACAAATATCCTATAGCATTTTTGGATTTTGCGACAATCACACTAATTAGCATCATCCATAGATATCTAACTAAAACTAAGTAACTACTACACTACACTATATTATTATAGCACTGTGTGACCTAAACCCGCACTTAAGTCACGCGTATCTGTTTAAAAATGTACTACTTAAGTCACAGAAAAGCGTGACTTAAGTGCGGGTTTAGGTCAGACAGTGCTATAAACGAGTATTTTCAATTTAAAAATCGCTCGATTTTACGTTACGTTTACTCAGCGCGTTGCTAGAAGCACAGTACCTACTACAAATACCTACATGTAATTGGAAATTCTGGGAGTTTGTTTTTTTGGGAATCGGACATTCTGAATGTATTTCAGATGTGTGCAAAGCGGCCTTAGCTATGACAAAACAAAAATCGAGCGTATATAAAAGTCAAATACGTTTATGTTCTGTGTAGAAATGGGATTTAATTTTCGATTCTTATGTTTGCTTTAGAAATCAAATAATTATTAAACATCTCCAGTATTATGACGCACTGTTGTTTTATTAAATGATTAAAGCTCACAATATTAGGATACCAATATTATAATTATTACTAAATTCTTGTAACAACCCATTTTCTACGAATAACGAACATTCTAGTACCTACGTCATCTTCCACTTGATAAACTCGATCCTTTGGGTACTATATCTCGATGTCCAATGTATGACAATATTATTGTGCACACTATTCCTATCTAACGTAGTTCAATTTTTATATTTCGGGAAATATTCAGGAAATCACGAAGGTGCGAGAACTTATGTAAAACACTGATACGGTTAAACATTCACTATCATCGGATAAATTCCGGTTACCTTATCTGGCGTATAAGAAGAAAGCGATACTGCATTTCTTCGTGATTTTACGAATGTTGCCAATGATTATAGCATTCTATCGATATCGATAAACTTTTATCGATCGATTCTGTTATATTCTGTAGATACTAAATTAGTACTGATATCGTTTGAGATCGCAATATATTTTCTATGTTCCTTAGGTACGTTCTAACCGTTATATTTGAATACCCGATTTCGAATAAGTTTACAAATAAAGAATATTTTACGGTTCATCTGTGTTTTCTTTTACGAATCGACATCCCTAAACCACGTGTGTTCTTATTAGACGTGAAGTTTCTTACGCCCTTATTATTAAACGTGGAGTAAGGTATGCCAAGCTTATACCCCGAAGAATAATTTATTCCACTCTGCTCAACAATATTTTGACAAATGTCATATCAGCTGACTCTTTTGTGCGCACAGCCACGAAGTGGTGTAGGTTAGGTAAAGGCCAAGGTTTTCTATGGTAAGAGAGATAGATACACCATTCATTTAGTGCACACAAAAGAAATATCACTAGACACAAAAGCACGTATCTCGACGTCTAATGAATGGCTGAGCTCGCAGGACTGGCACGACATTGGTTTTTGTGGAATGGCAAACTCGCAAGGCAACCCAGGAGGTTCTCGTCTGCTTAACCGGAACTTCATGTGAGTGCCTCAATAAATTAAGGCCTCCAGCCAGGGCATAAAACTTATAAATCAGGCGACTACACACTAAGGACACCCCCTGTGTTGTGTGGACTTCGACTTAGGGCTTCGCTGCGGGAAGGCTGATCGGATTTGACTGCCACGACAACAAAAGCGTTTCCTACATATAAATACATTACAATCAATGCGCTCTGATGCAATGGTTACATTGTCGCGATACCGCGAACTGTACTTCGCGCGGGCTCTCTAGAGCACCCCTCGATGTCTCGCGGTACAACAAATAAAGTTCGCGTTATCGCGATAATAGGTAATATGGGCTAGTGTCCGCAACTCTATGATAAAGCGCGTATTTAGCGTACAGGTGGGAAAATCGATTATTCGATCCACACCAGCTCAGGGAAGGCCAGCAACGCCTTGATGTCACTGACCGTCTCACGGACCTGGGTTACCGAAGTACTTTGCCCTGTATGTGGCGACCACCGGGCAGTTTAGAAGCACATGTGCCGCTGTCTCGTCGTCCTCCGTGCAGGCCCTGCACAGCGGACTGTCTGTGGCTACTAAGACAAAGAGGTGTTTATTAACCTTTTGAACGCCAGAGTATAAACGTATCGCCGTACCCCTGACGCCAGGCCACTTTTCTGTCAAATGACCTTCATAAAAAATAGGGATTCCAAAACTTATATCGATATACAACTGAGTTTTTATTTTCGTCTTTAATTTTCTAATAAACCGTACTCACGACACTGAAATTTTATTTAACCTGCCACTATATTCCAATATAGTAATCTTTACACAGCATTTAACAGAGACTATCAATGAAAAAGCAGATATTAGAAAAATAAAAAAATATATTTATTACAATATGGTTACAACACTATTCAACATGACTTGTCATGGTATTGTGACAATGGCGTTGCTTGCCAGTCAATTTTATGAAATTCTCGCATCGAATTAGGGATGTAGCAGTGTACACGTTGGTTATCGATTCTAATAAGTAAGTATTCTTTTCTAATATAATACCTATCCATATCTAAAATACGCAAGGATTTTAATGTAGTAATAAAAAACAAATTGAAATCAGTATTTTAATTATTGTTTTTTTTTACATGTAAAAAATACGCAGAAATAATTTAAAAATCAACAGTTACATATACCTAATAATTATTATTACGAATCAGTCTTAAAATATCACAAATCTTTAACAAAATGTACCTAATAATATACTAGGAAGAACATCAGTTTAGTACCTAATAATAATAATATCTATTTTGGGTTCAAAATTAAAATCACAAAATTCTATAAAGCTTTTTATTTTTCCTTATAATTATTATCAGAAAGCAAAAGTTATTATAGTTCTAAACTTTATGTCCGCTGTTTGTAAACGACAATCTATGTACCTATATACTTCGGAGCGGCCATATCGGCCTGGCCACGACTCCGGTCTAAGCCAAAGCGGTAAAGTGTGTAGAATAATAATAAGTACACTAACTGGTTCCGTCTTAGTAGTATATTTAAAATTAATCATTTTTTAATTAGGTTAGCTTACATATTAGGTGCATACTATGATTACTACCTTTATTAATGCATACCTATGTAGACAGTGTGCGCTGGTCTAGGTACGACATTTTACTCATTCGTAAGAGTTATATAAAAAAAAACAAGAACAATAAGGTCAGATAATATTTTCAACGATTGATTCATATCATAAGTAAATCTAATAAAAGAGAAAATATTTCAGGTGCTTATCAAAGCCTGTATCGTTCTTCTATAATAGTGTGAGTTATTTTTTGAAAAAAAATCGTTTAAGAAATTACTGACCTGTTTTTGTCCCTAATAAATAAATTAAAATGTTGATATAACATTTTTGATCAGTTTTTAAAATAGTTCACTTCTAAATCATCTTCTTGTATTGATTCCGCTTCCGAGAACTCTTCGCCATCTCAAATTCCTTCTAATATTCGAAGAAGTTCTTCGGTAGTCATTACACTCATGATCACGGTTTATACTATAACTAACTTACACGATATTTTAATAATAAACAAATACAAAAAAAAAATTAAAGCACTTCACTAAACTTAATCGCCTGCGCTTACGACGTCACCGCTGTGTCATACATTTATGACTATGGCGTACAGGGGACTGATAATATTGGTTTGCGCTAGGGATGCGCAAGAGATGAGTTTAACAAGTGTCGATATTAGACATTTGCATATTTTATTTTTGATTGTGTAGCTAGAGGCACGGTAGTATAAGGCTAAGTAGTTTTAAAAATACGTTTTATTTCTCCTGATACCAACTTATACACAAATAAAATACTCTGGACCAAAATTTCATATTCATCTTCTTAAGTTTTTATTGATTTTACAATCATATGTCACAACACTAGCTGTCACATATAGCGGACTACGGCGTGTGGGGGACTCCTTTTATACGCGTTTAACATCTACTTTTAAAACAACAAATTTCTCGATATTGGTGGTTTATTTATATTAGTTTCATGCAATACAATATAGACGGAAGCTTAAACTTTTAAATTATATAAATAAAAACACACAAAAGTAATGATTAAATAGTTTATTTCATAATATGGTGCGACGTGTATTTTGTCATCTATTTGTGACGTTGGCGTTCAGGGTAAGATTTCGTTTGTCACGTATATGTGACAATGGCGTTCAAAAGGTTAAATGACCCGTGGCCAGTTACAGCTGCTGTAACACAGCTGTTGTTTGGTTAGTCGGAGAACCTGCTTCGTGAGACGGTCATCAACTGTGGGAACTATTTCCTTAGCCTACCTGCACTCACCTTGGTCCGACCAAAGTTTGTGATGTTGGTCTCTGGTGCGTTTCCTTTCAGAGTGCGTAAATACCCGAAGGGGAGTGGTGCGACGGGCTAAGGTCCCACTGATGCCATGCTCGACCCCCTTCTGGTAAGTTCGTCGGCTGCATCGTTGCCTAGCGAACCACTGCCTTTGATTCACTGAATGGATTATTGAGGCTACCCGCCTGGTTGAGGCACTGGTGGCACTCGTATAATAGTCCAGAATCGACTGTGTAACTATTCAGACTGAAGCGGCTAGGGAAATAACCATGCGTTCGGCCGGGAACACCGTGTTATGGACCTCCAATGGTGTGGCTATATGAATCGCCACAATGTAGCAGTAGTATAATTGGTAAGTCATACCCTTGGCGTTCTGTAGTTTCTATCTCATGGAAAAAAAGCGTGACTTTATATGACCTATGTAGGTATGTGTAATAAAAATACAAAATCTGAATATATTCCTTTATTCATTTGTACTTAGAAACAGATACAAAAGAAAACTATACAAAACCGCTTGGAATGCAGGAGACGGAATACTCGATGTTACACCACTGTTAATATTGTGTTAGATATATCTTTATCTTTTGAACGCCAAGCGCTAATCAATATAATGACAAAAGATTTACATATCGCGGGAAATGATACTGTAAAACATTTTGTCATAACTTGCGTACTTGGTAAGCGTCGTTGGCGTTCAATTAATCCTTAATAATTATAAAATAAAAAATTCAAGATTAAAAACTAAAAGACACCTATAATACTTGTTATTGCGGCGTTTACAAACATAACGTATCACAGATAAGGTAAATATGAGCTCGACCTAACGTCGGACGTACGAATTAGAATTAATAAAAATGAGATTGAATTTGTCCTGATTTAATGTTAATTTCCAACAATGCTATGATTGAAACTACATGACATTCTTCAAAAAGACGTTTAAATCATCATCTGCCTAGCCTTTTCCCAGCTATGTTGGGGTCGGTTTCCAGTCTTACTAGATGCAGCTGAATACCAGTATTTTGCATGTTTGAATATTATATTTAAATTTTTTTTTCGTAAATACTAAGCATTACAGGAACGAGCAAAAACTTGTAGTTGCCACCAGATCGGTAGAAAAAAAAAATCAAAATAACCCACGGCAGTTTCGAATTGTCTTCAAATTACAATCATAGCATCATTTAACATCGTTTACATTTAAAAATGGCACCCTGTGTCACAAAAGTACAAATCAGACTTCACGAAAAAAATCTAAGAAATAAACTTAACTCTACTACATTATAGTAATAATATATAAAATGTTAATAAATTAATACAGTTAAAGTATTGTCCAATAACTTATGCTAATGTCGTGGCTTTGTAAGTTTTCACGTGGACTTGGAATTCTTAGGTAAAGAGAAGATGGATGTGTCACTCAAGTATAATAAGGAGTAGGTCCTTTGAAGATATCAACTGAATGCAATTTTTCCACCTACAGTAATTATTCAAGAACATTCTTCTAAAATTTATTGGAACTTAGATAAATAGAGGCACCTCTCATGTTTAAAAACTTCTTTATAGCACTGGGTGACCTAAACCCGCACTTAATGCATGCTATTCTGTGACTTAAGTAGTTCATTTTTACACAGATAAGCGTAACTTAAGTGCTGCTTACTTTAGGTCACACGACCTATAAAATAGTATACGATACGCGTGACTTAAGTACTCTATTAATACTTAAGTCACTCGTACCGTAATGTACTACTCGTATTAGAAAGATGTACCTAGTTCGATTTGAAGAATAAAATCTGCCAAATTACTTGATCCCTCTATTTCTGTTACACCTGAGCGAAACTCCCATCGACTGTAACATACAGACAGCAAATGCCGTCTGTTACATTGGCATATAAATGGCACAGATTTGCGTTCAGATCTTAGTATAGATAGATAATAATGTATATTCATATTTCTTTTGTAATAATTATAATGTACATGTGGACTCCTTGGACAGACTTTATTGGGACTTGTTGCTATTGCAAATAAGATTTTTATACTATAAAGATAGACAGGAATTAATGGCGAAAAGTTGACATTATTTAAGTTGTTATCATACTGAGCTTTATAAAGTTTACATTAATTTTTAGAAACGGTCTCGTCGCCACCCATTCCCTACTGAAAAATTTTAATACTCAAACATTTTGTCTACAATATAAAAACGGTACAAATATAACTACTTATAGAAAACAACGTGTGTATATTTCCGTATATCTGCTTAAGACACTATAACAAATGCGTGAAGCTAACTGCGTTGCAAATTGAATCTTACAGACTCTAAGCTAGAGTCTATTTTGACTCTGAACATGTCAAGCGAATACTGATCCAATTATTTTTATTAAGTAACAATAGTTTTATTAAACTGCAAAAGTTTTATTACTTTTACAAGTTATTCAATTTTTAATTCATTCATTTATGTTTTCATAACTAGCAAAACATGTTGTCAACCAAAGCACCTAATTAAACACCCGTTATATAATATACAAATACATAATATCATACATACATTGCGACAAGCAGAACATAATTGTTGAGTAAGTCACCATTTTCCAAGTTATCGACTATAGTCAAACTTGTCGACTTAAAAATAGTAATCGAGGGTTGTGCTGCTTTACACACGAGCGGCACGCTGCAGCGGCAGTGCCAACTGCAGCTGTCGACAACGCGCTGCTCGTGTGTTTGAGCACCATTCTTGGTACGTTTTCTTTCAGTAATGATCATATTTAAGGATGATTTTCGGTCTAACATTATCCTGCTATTAGATTTCGTCGAAGGTGCATATGACTTGCAGGAACACGTGGGCACAATCTGAGGCGAAACTGCTCGCATAACAATTTATTTTGTATATTAAAACCTTGAGCAAAATCTCAAACCAAGTTCAACCAAACCTCAGTTTTAAGCTTCTTAGCACGTCTGCAAAATATTGTGCTAGCTTAATGTTAGGCCGACATAATTCTTTTGAACGGTCACCATTTTAAAAGGAGGCAAGTTTGTCCACTTTTCAACTCAGTGATTCAAAATTTTATAATATTAATACATATGCACTATATTATACCAAATTACAGCGCCATCTTGTAGAAAACTTTTAATATTTTCACTAATTGACACTATATTCAAAGTTCAACGCAGGAATCAAACTTGCATACCAACGTCTTAATTTTGGTTTCAATTCAATATAAACTACATTAATACCTGTTCAAATGAGATTATACTTATCAGCCAGGTAAGCTGTTTAAATCAAAATATTTCTATAATAACATCTTTCGTAAAATTAATATTTTAGATATAAAAGATTATGGAATATAAAAGCATGGATATACAAATATTGAAGATAGTTATCAAATGGAATGGGTATCAAAATGTAATACAAAATGTATTTTGTATTTTTTGATTGTTGAAAAAATAAATGTCTTATAGAACGCAGTCTTTTCGGAAGGCACTACCACAACAAGGTAGTTCCAACGTATAGAGTACACGCATTCGCCTCTATGCATCATTCATACTCAATGTAAGCTTAAATATTTGCATTCATTTTGCTCGTAAAAGATAAAAAAAGAAACTCTAGAAAATCATGTTTAGGTATATGATGATTTGTACGTTTTTAGAAAACTGTTGCACAAAGGACCTTGTCTGTGTTTTTAGGTCACTATCTGTATTGAAATCATCTGCCTAGCCTTTTCCCAACTATGTTGGGGTCGGCTTCCAGTCTAACCGGATGCAGCTGAATACCAGTATTTTACATGGAGCGACTGCCTATCTGACCTCCACAACCCAGTTACTGGGTAATACGATACCCCTTGGTAAGACTGGTTGTCAGACTTTCGGGCTACTGACGACCTGTAACGACTGTCAAAGATCCACGAATGACAGCCGGGACCAACGGCTTAACGTGCTTTCCGAGGCACGGAGGGGTCTTGGTATGTGAAGATGGTCACCCATCCACGGACCAACCGCGGCAAGCGTAGCTTAACCTGATCGATCGACCCGTGCGGCTGTTATTACTTAGCCACAAGCCCTTCAAGGGCTTGTGGCTAAGTAAGTAAGTGCAACAAAATATTACTATTTGAATGAGTAGATCAATAAATTAGATTGTAGTCTGATTTAAAAAAAAAACATGTCACCATATACACTGAGCTCGCAATTATGATACTTCTAGAGTATACAAATTTTTTTTTTTTCTATATTTGAGATTTTTGGACAATTTTATCAAATTGCAAAGCTTTCACTGGTAATTTGTCAAACTCACCGCGAAAACACGACACACTCCCAAGCGATTACAAAGGTCCGTAGAAAAGCATTCGTGATAAGTACAACGAATCAACAATTGTATAACTACTGTAACGTGGCAAGACTTGAAATATACTTGTAGATGGGCACAATGTGTTATGCTGGCACTACACTGGGTATTTGTGCAAATATATCCGTTATTTTATTAATACAAAATTAACTTTATCTAAATGGTCATAGAGTATATTTTGTATTGATTAGGTAATGTGAATATTTGGTCAAATACGCCAAGTGACGTGCCAGCATTGATCGAATATTTGGCCAAACTAGACAATGGACGTTTTTCTTGACATGGCAGCGGTGATGGAACAGTTAAGATGGTTGCATAAATTGTATGAATTTACCTTAAAGTTTGCCTGCATGTCTATCGTGTGCCAGTGGAAAACGCCCATTCGGTCATCACCAACAGCCGTTAGAAGCCAACCGACCTATATAACTCGTTCAACTGGCGAGTCTTCGTTCAGCCCTTGCCTACATTTGTCGTCGATATCCTTCGCTTTGCCGTTGATCTTCAGATTGGCCAAGCTCACGTAGTTACTGCGCGAAATCCCCGGCTCACGGCGCTTCGGCAACCCGGGGTCATCGATCACTTTCTTATCGACATGCTTTTTCTCGGGCACAGTGGCTAAAGCCGCTATGTTATTGATCTGTGAACTTCGTATCAAAGGGGTCAACTTTGTGCCCTGTTCTAACGTACTAAGAGGGGCCTTAATCCTATTGCGTCCTAAGTCTATGAATTTAGAATCTTCGGTAGTTTTCGGCTCGTATTTAGATCTGCGGTCTCTACAACTAAACCTCCCGTCTGCGAAGTCGGGTTTTTCGGCTAAATGCCGCCGGAATATCGGTGTCATTGGCTTGCCCAGGCTGGCTAGTTTGATGTCCGACTTCAGGACGTCGTGGTGGAGTGGTTTGTCAGACTCGGACGGTCTGACCCTGTGGGAGCGTCCGATGTTACTCGGCGACGAAGGTCTTTGAACGAAGAACTTGCTCCTAGACTTGTCTTTGTCCTCTACGTCTTTAATCCTGTCCACTTCCGCAGAATTTGGTTTGAACAGTCTACTGAGCTTAGGTGACAACAGCTTCTTTTGGAAAAACCCCGTCTTTTCCTGCGCTTTCTCTTTCTCGAAAGTCTTAGATATATTCTTGACGCCCGCAGCCATAACTGGGCTCTTGGTTAAATAGTCGATATTAAACCTTCTGCAATCGACTTCGGGTATTTTCCTTTCATGAGTCAAACATTCTGGGTTCCTGAGCACAACATCAGTGACATCGTAACTCGACTTCTTGGATAGTAGATTCTCTCCTTTCTTGACGATAGTTGCGATGGTCTTCTTGGGGTCGACCTCCATTTTGTCGAATATTTGTACGTTGCGATGCCACGTGCTGATGGTCTCGTCACCATCATCTGAGGAGTCAGTGTCCGCGTCGTCTGGGACTGTAGTACTGTTAGGGATGCTGATGTGTCTACAGAAGGGTAAGGGGTTGTCTATCTGTAACAAAATAGTTATTTTTTTTATTTTACAGAATGATTTGTGTCTGTGTTGAGTAAGGACTTCGCTCTCTATGACGTTAACGCACGATAACAGGATTGGTCGTACGACCGGCTGCTTTAGTCGCAGAAGTTCCGACCAAGATTACAGCCGGGTATTGCGACCTGTCGTGGTCGAAGCCTCGTCGGGAACAAGCTCTAAACCGTCGCCTAGCAGTGAAAACCTTCTAAAGGCAAAAACTTTTTTCTTTTTAACCTCGGAATGCATATTAAGAACAAACGTACACAGCTCTGAGAGACATCTAATGCCTTCTATTGGTGATAACGAGAACCAAGGGGAACGTCAACGTGCCCTGTATCAATCAATCTGCCTGCCTTTTCCCAACTATTTTGGGGTCGGCTTCCAGTCTAACCGGATGCAGCTGAATACCAGTATTTTATATGGAGCAACTGTATATTTGACCTCCATAACACAGTTACTGGGTAATACGACACCCTTTGGTAAGACTTATCTTCCCCTGTAAAAGTACTATCGTTTATTGCAATCGCAAAGTTTTCACTGAACGCCGACTAAATGTATTTTCTTTCCCCCTTACCTCGTGTTTGTACTGGGACTCGAGCCCCTCCACTGACTGGTTGCGCAGGAAGGCGGGCAGGGCTCCGTCGAATTCGCAGGGCTCCACCTTGCGCGACTTGTTCTCTTGCAGCTTGTTGAGGTGCGTGTCCGGGGAGGTGCGCTTGAGGGGGGGAGGGTCCAGCCATTTTGTTATGTCGTCCACCTGGAAAAGACGATTGGAAGATGACTTCAAATGAACAAAGAACTTTAAGAAGTTACCTTAAGGTCAATTCTCGCAATTTAAAACGTTCAAAATCTAGTCGCAGTCTCATCTCGGCGACAAACAGATGTCAAAAACTTGTCAAAATGTAGGGAAATTAGAGGTATTTTTGACAGACTGAGATTGAGATCAGACCGTGAACGTTCTAAAAATTACGAGAATTGCCCCTCTGATCCATACTAATATTGTAAATTCCGAGCGCAGTGTCGCAGCCCGCGCTCACAGCCGCCACACCAGACTGGTGTTGTGTGTGGTGGGTTACTGCCCGGCGGTTGATGTCGGTACGCTGTATATATGCTAGTTGCGCGGTAAACTCTGCTTGCACGATGCAGGATTTTGCGTGACGTCAGTATAACGCGTAGTTCGCATGAGGCGATGTAGATGTCGCCACAATCTCATACCTTAGTGATGTTGATCTTGTTCCCAGCAGCGTGCAGGATGTAGCCCGCAGTGTGCAGCGCGTGCTGGCTGCGGCTGAGGTTGGTGACGGTGACGAGGGGCCGCGCACCGATGTGGGTGGCCGACATACACTTGCCGAGTCGCCAGCTTCGCTCCGGGACTGAGAGAGTCGCGTTGGAGTTCGACTGAAATGGTAGATTGAAGATTTATTAGGTTGGCAGGATGCTTACGAGGATATAATATTATGTTATCCTTTCATTTTGGGTGTCGTATATACTGCGAGGCAACGCATTGTTCACCCGGCGCTGCGTGTACGGTCGGCGCGCTCAGGGCCGCGTGCACGCTCGTAGTGTGTACAACACGGCAAGCGCATGCGGGTCGCGATTAATTTCTTCTTCTTAGTGTATCGATGGTAAAAACTTCAAATATATTTGCCCCAAAATTCAGTTACGCGTATTGCGTTCTGCGTAATTGCCGCGATTTTCGTTCCGTACATGCCATCAAAATTATATTTACGTAGCAAATTAGAATCTATCTCCTGCGTGTGGAATCCGTACGAAAGTGCTCAACGTGCCTTTACTAGAAAAGGTACAAAAAGCCTTTCTTAGGTTTATCTATAAGCGTAAACATGGCTATTACCCTTACCTCTATCCGACTAAATTTCTACTGGGATGCCTCGGATATAACTCGTTAGAGGTAAGGCGTTCCGTGGCACTATTGACGCGCCTGATCTACATGCTGAGCTAGCTTGCTTCTTTGTGCCAGACAACTACTACCGTGGCAGAAAGCACAAGCTTTTTGCAGTGCCTCCATGTCGCACACTTGCGCGTGCTAAGTTCCCAGTACCACGTACTCTGGCCGCACTTAATGATCTCTTGGATTCTAATCCAACAAACGATCTATTTGCGGACGAATGGACGAAGATTTTGTCGGCATGTCAGAAGTACCGTGAGAGGGATTTATGAAAGTGTTGGTTTACTTGATCATTTTATATTTTATCTTTTGTGTACTTTTATATCTTGTGTTCGTGTATATACAAAGTGTATCTTTAATTACTGTAATTGGTTTTAAACCGTTTTAATTACAGAAATAAATAAATACGCGAACGCGAACGATGACGGTAATAGTATGAATGTTGTTTGGAACAGTGCTTCACGTGCGGCGGCTAAAGCGACAGGGCGAGCGCGCGTTGGCAGCTCATTCTGTTTTATATTTAATCTTATTTGTGTATTTTTATTTCTTTACCTTTAGGTACATAGTTTTTAATTTGTGGAAGCTTGTAAATGGCCACTTTAAGCGCTAATTGTCAGCGGGATTGTCCGAAAGGGTTACCGCTACCCCGGAACATAAAGGGCAAAGGAAGGAACATGGGTGGGTTTTAGTCAGTAAGAGTCTGACACTCCCTTCCGCTCCACCCAGAGCGGGAGGGGTCATTTTATGATTTCCCATCCGAAAAAAAAAATGCATAATTTACCTAGATATTACAATGAAAACTTTGTGAAGAAAATATATGTAAATAAATCTTAGAAACAACTTCCACGTTTCCAACTTCAAAAATGAGGAACTTCCATACAAACTTGTATCCCCTTCCTATTTAGGAGATGAATTTTCCTTAGAGCTCACTTACGTCATGATACTTACACAAAATTTAATGCTTCTAGAACCAACGGTTCAGGCTGTGTCTTATCTGTCAGTGAATGAGTCTAAGATTTTTATTAAGTAGACAATTTGTATTAACACGTTGACTGTCAGACAACAGACGCAATAGAAAATTTATTGTTGGGGGTCACCGTGTGACCGCGGTGGCAGTCAATGACTGTATTAAAACCATTACCACCATTTAAGACATATTCAACATAGATTCAAAGTTTTTCTTCATGTTCTGCAAATCTCATGTTATTCTCGCATGGTTACGAGTGTTAATAATAACGTAATATCAACTTTAAACTGGGCGTAAATGATCCATAAGAGGTACCTTAAGCACTCCCGCGTCCGGCACGCTGATCTCGCTCTCTGCTTTACTGAGGCGAGAGCAGCAACTGTCTTTCCTGTGAACCAGAAACAAAGCAACATTACATTATTTACTAGAAAACAATCTATATCTAAACTTATAATAAAGCTGAACAGTTTGTTTGTTTGAACGCGCTAATCTGGAACTAACGGTCGGATTTGAAAATTGTTTTTGTATTTGATAGCACAATTCTTGAGGAAGGCTATAAGCTATTTAACATCTCGCTACGACTCTTCAAGTCGAGCAAAAAGAAAAATAAATAGCACGGACAGGTGATGCGTTGCGACATGGGGAGAACAAGAAATTACGCGCGGACGTAATCGGGTAGAAGCTTGTTGAATTATATTTTGATGGTGGAAGAACGAGATAAGATAATGTTTATTTTCTAAAAACAGTGATCTATATTTCCTTAAAGTCTACATTATTAGCTAGGTTCACATAAAAAAAAATAAGACGCAAAGGAATAATTTTGCTTGTGAACTCCACACTAGGTCGACCCTGTCCCGTGGAGTCCCCGGGCTGAATTACCATATTATGAAGTGCGCATTACATTAATACTGGTGGATTGTGACAGCCGAGAAGCATTATTTTAAAGTAATTAAAACAATAAAGTAGGTTAAAGAAATATAATACAACACGCCTATTTATATTTTATAGTTTTCTCAGAGGTCCAACATTAATTTATAAAAACAATCTGGTGTTAAAAGCTTAATTAAAATAAATAATAAGTCGTCGTGGTAAGAATTTGAGTGACGCGGCACTCGGAGCTCCCGGACCGCGCGCCTCCGTCCAGTCGTAGGCAGGCCATGCATACACAGTTGTTGTTAATATCGATTTTCCGGTTATTGATTTGCCGGTACTTATAAAAAAAGTCTTTAACATTTTCGGCCGAAAATATAATTAATTTCCGGTCTGACTCTGGCTACTACTCAGCGATAGTTGAGTAACTGTATAAATACCGATCTCGATGATAAACTCCTTGCGCGATGCAGGATTCTGTGACTTCAGAAGTAATTTTGACATTCGCAACTTACTGGTTCGCTGGCCGCTTGCGTAGTGCTAATGTAGCTATTGATATCGTCACATATGTGTGCTTGTGTGGCAGCGTGGCCGGCAGTGGGCCAGGCTGGGCCAGTACATCACACTAGTGACATGCGTACCTGTGCTGGCAGCAGTCGGGCGAGCCCTGTCCGCTCTGCGCCGAGCCGCGCGAGTACTGCACGATGTCGGCCAGCAGCGTGGCCGGCAGTGGGCCAGGCTGGGCCAGTACATCACACTAGTCACATGCGTACCTGTGCTGGCAGCAGTCGGGCGAGCCCTGTCCGCGCTGCGCCGAGCCGCGCGAGTACTGCACGATGTCGGCCAGCAGCGTGGTCGGCAGTGGGCCAGGCTGGGATAGGTACATCACCATGCTTTCCAGCCAGATCTCGATTACCTCGAACGGTGGCCTGTGGAGTACACAATAATCATTTATGCCTATGCTTGAAAATTGCGTGTATTTTAAATGAAACGAACAAAAGAACGAATGAATGAAATGAACTATTCGTTTAGTTACAATCTACACACGACCATGGACCTACAAAAAAAGGCGGACGCCGTCTCCTTTAACATTAACTGAAGCACCCTTAGTCGGCCAGCGCGCTAATATAGACAAGCCCGGCACGCACACATTCACATCATAGTCGGCCTGAGTCGGCCATTACGCTCCGAAGTACTCCGCAGGACGCCCGCGTGTTATTTTACTACTAAAACTTAAAGGATGCCGTCATGTGTTGTAAAAAGTTGTCGAAACCGTAGTGGTTCAAGTAAAAAAAGCCAGGGGATCACTTTTCATAGGTAAGCATGTCATTTATAAGCTTATTTCTCGATTTTACGTCAATGATTTTAATTAATCACGAAATCAATCAGTGTTGCAACTATTTCAATTTGCAAATTATTTTAAATGTGGGAGATTTATATTTTTATGTTACTATTTATCGTTATTATGTATTGTTCTACATTTTACAGATTTCCCTCGGCAAATGACGTATGGAAAAATGATTGGATAAAAATAATAAGGGAGTGTAGAAATGAAAATAATTGGAATCCGAAGTACGACATTTGTTGCACTTGTGAGATGGTGGTCTGAAAACTTTTAAAAGATAAAATAATATTATATAATGAAAGACAACATCAGTACATGCTAAACAAAATCTTAGAAAAGTTTATAGCAAACGACAATTTTTTTTCAGATTTGGAATTAGAACATTATTTTGCAGGAATGGAACATAAAGTAGCTTTAATTAAATACATAGCCGAAAAGTATCTAAACATTCGTTTTCACCACATTGCTAAATTAGAAGGGATTTCTAGATGTGTTGATAGCAAAAGACAAATCAACAAAAATTTGAACCAACAAAAGGGATTTTAAAACTTTATTTAACATAAGTACCTACCTATTAAATAAGTTGTAAATATTTTTATTTTCAATGTGTTTTATTTATTTTACCTTTTCTTTAACAATATCCGTCACAAAAACTTGTAATAAAACCCAAGGGAGATCTTATTGAAATATTGTTTAAAATTGGGTAAAATCTTTCATCTGGCATCCCTTTACACACGCACACACAGTTACGCCGCCGCCATTTTGGTGCTTCAGTTGTTTCTTAGTGAAGTTCCGTCCGCCTTTTTTTATAGGTCCATGCACACGACTGAAAGTCTTAACCAACCGCAAAATAAGTGGAAAAAGCTCGTACTCAATTAATTTCATATAATATCAGAATGATAATTGGTATAAATATTGCCACATGAAAAAATAAAAACGATAATACGATTCTACTAACGCAACCTTTTTAAGCCCCCTTATGTCCCTCCGTTGTTAATAATATTCCACAATACCTAGTATCAGGATCCAGATGGCAGGCCAGGAAGGCGATCCTGTAGAAAGGCTCGGGACAGTTGTGGACGCGACAGAACTTGTCTACGAACAGCGGCTCGTTCAGCCCGAAGTCTGTGCGTCGCGGCAAGAAGTCCGGGTCAGCTGACACGCGGCCTATTATCTGTGCAACACAAGTATAAATAAAACTTAAATTTATGAAATTACTCACAGATAACGCCTTGCCTAAACCGCTGGGAGAAGCATGAAATTTTGCACAAGAGATAGTACATTAATATTGTATAAATAGTGTAGAGTTGTGAACTCACCTCGCACAGTATGATCCCGAAGGAGAACACGTCGACCTTCTCATCGTACACGTTGCCGTTCATCATCTCCGGCGCCATCCAGTACGGGTTGCCGACCACCTGAGGAACAATAACGAGGACTTAGGACTGAACAACGCAACGGATATCGTTCATCATCTGCCTAATCTTTTGCCAGATCTCTCTCCGGTCGTGTCGGATTGCCGTCCCATCGGATAATGAGCATGAGGGAGGAGAGAGTGCACCTGTGTGTGCGCCACACGTCTGCACCATGATGTCTCCCGCGCCGAAGGCTGCTCCGCTGAGATTGGTCGCCATGGCCGAAATTCGGTCTGGAGGACTATTTTAATCTTTTCCGAACTATGTCGGGGTCGGCTTCCAGTCTAACCGGATGCAGCGATAGGCTGAGTTGTTTGATTAAAGATATCTGTTGTCAGACTTTCTGGCTTCTGACTACTCGTAACGACAGTCAAAGATTTACAAATCACAGACGGGACCGAGGGCTTAACCGTTCAGGTGAATTTAAATTAGAAATTCGGGTTTAAGTATTCAATCATCAAAGCACTCCATTTATAAGTGGTAAGACACGTTATATGCTCCATTAGTTAGCAAGGTCATGAGATAGCAGTGCAGCAGATGCACGCACCGTGTACCGCTTCCTGCGCAGCGTGGCGTGCGCCTGGCGCCGCTCCAGCGACGAGCTGGCCGTGCGCTGCACGATGCGCGCCAGCCCGAAGTCGGCCACTATCACCGTCTTGTCCTGGACACAACAGACATATGGTTCCACACTCATATCTTAAAGTTCTAATTACGAAACCAAACACAGTACCATAAAGTCAGACTTTATCCACGTGAAATAAAAAGTTTTATTATAAACACACTTTCCCTAACAAGATAATGCATTTAAATTACTTTTTTTCTGATAAAGTACAGTTTTCAATGAGTTTAGCGATATATGCTTAGCGCTAAACGCAGAAATCGTTGTGGAGGGACATTGGCCCCGCGCGGTGGAATGTTGGTGCGGCTATATTTACGATTTGAGTTATTGTTTTTTTGATCAAATTGATATAAACGCAACTCTTGTTTTACTAACCCTGTTATGCAACAGTTTCATAAACTACTATTATCGTATACAGTAGTCATCAAGATAATGGGACAGTGTAAACGAAATGAAGTGCATAGATGGCGCCTTTAGCACAAGCAGTAAAAAGAACATCAAATCAATTGTAAAATTGAAAAATTACTAGATATTGTTGATTTTTTTAGGGGGGAAGCGCTATGGTAGCCCGCGAAAATAAATTTGCTTACGTTTTCTGCAACTTCCATACATAGTTGTATTGATGATTTTAATAATTATGATTCTGTAAATACATATTTGTTACGGTCGCGAATCAAATTTTGTTGAACATACAACATGACATTGACCAGCAAATTGCAAAAAAAATAAATTTCGCGAGCTACCCTGACGCAAACAGTAAGCTAATGAGATGGTTCATGCTGCGTGGACCGCACGTGCGTACCTCCCGCACGAGACAGTTGTGCGAGTTGAGGTCGCGGTGGATGACGTTCATGCGGTGCAGGTAGCCCACGCCGCACGACACGTCGCGCGCCAGCCGCGCGCGGTCGCGCCACGTCAACGGAACTCGCGTGTCCTAGAGGAAAAGTTACAACAACAATTACACATCATTATCATGTAAAAAAAATCATACAAATCTATAAGCGCCGTGTAACATTACCTGCAGCAGTTGATACAGCGTGCCGCCCGCGACGTACTCAGTGACGAGGTGCAGTCGCTTGTCCTTGTACAGCACGCCGACGAAGCGCAACACGTTCGGGTGCTTCAGCGAACGGAGCACCGCTACCTGCAGGGCAAATAGTAAAGGATTAAAGATGGAGTCTGGCATATCTACTGTCGCGCCATTTTGTTTTTTTTTTTTTTCGAAATGGCGGCCACGCATGTAACCTATATAAATCGATAGCTGACATCAATGCAAACGGAAAATATAATAGGACCAAACCCCGTAAAGCGTCACGTTTCCGAGATATTAACGTTCAAAGTTGATCACGTGACATCCATATTTTTTTAATTTGCTTACTTCTTGTTGCACAGATGTTTGATTACTTTAAACTTTCAGAGTGATTATTTCCTTTCATTGATCCTCTAAAAACTTGTTCTTCTAATGATGTACGCTTTTTTAAATAAATGTGCTTCTAAAAACTTATTTACTTTTAACGAAGATGTTTTTCATTTGACAAAACTTGAGGATAGGTTTATATCTCCTAACCTCTGAATTTTCGTCGACGAGTTTTCAATACAATTTAACCAGGTGTTATTCAAATCAAACAATATTTTTCGGAAAAAGTGATGAGATATAAAGTTTCGAAAAACCTTCGAAATACGTGATTTAAGTGTGATTGTGTAAGAATATAGCCTGATCAGGGTTTGTTTACACTTTCATCAGACAGTTTTGGCACACACATGTACTAACCTCTTTCAAGAAGTTTCTCTGCGCGTCTTCGTCCACTCGGTACAACTGTTTGAGCACCATCACTTCGTTGGTATCCCGGTGAGTTACCTTATACACTTCGCCGAAGAAACCAGAGCCCAGGAGCTCTCCCTGTTAAAAATAAAGAAGCTTATGTTTAATTTATAATACATTATTATAAATTAAACAAAAGCTCCACCAACTCCCAACTCCCCTCCCCCCCTCCCCCTGACCACCGCATGATTACTTTGCGACAACTCTCCCGTTGACCGTCTGTAAGATAGACTATGGTAAAAAAATTTTTTCACATAAAACTACGAAACGCCAGAAGCTAGGTGCACGGTTCCAATTGGTCGTTTCCTATGGAGAAGAGCCGGCAAAAAACTCCACTGTTACTATTTTTAAAATAATTGGCTTTAACAATGGTTTCAAATTATACTGTCATTTCTTTTTATTTTTTATCTGCTGTAAGAGTGTGCCTTTTTAATCTGTGCTAAATAAATGTATTGTCTTTTCTCTTTATTGGTATGCGGGGACAGTGTAGGCCTGTAAATAAGTGCCAGGTACTTAAAATATAGAAAATGGTCGACAAATCGAAGCATCTATGAGTTTGCAAGGTCTACAACGTTATAAGAATGTTTGAGGTACTCAAAGTTAGTTACTGCAGACTTCCCGAAGGGGTTTGTAAAGTGGTTTATAGGATGAGGATCGAGGTAAACCAGGTGATAATGGTTACCTGTAGTAGGTCGCTGGCTCTGAATACTTTCTGCCCGGGAGCCGGCTCGGCTCGGAAGGAGCGCGCGCGGCTCAGGTCACACAGCACACCGCTTGGCTCTTCACCGTCCACACTGGTGAATAAATCATAATTATGTTGAAAAAATATGTAATTACAATATTTAGTGTTAATTCCGTACGAAGCGAACTGCAGTGGTCTATTTGTAAAGCAATGAATAGATTAGGTACTCAAGTAGGCCTCTGGAAACATAATCTGGCGAAATGGGGTATTATCGATTCATCCAACATCCAGTGCGAGTGAACTGGTCTTGATCCATCTGCTGGATTTCCTAAAAGCCATATTTGGATGGATTAAAGGGAGAAGGAGAGACAATACTGCAGATAGTTTGAGGTTTACCATTTACATATACAATAATCATTAAACATATACTAATCTTTATAAATATATACAGAGGCAGATATACATACATAAACTCACTCCTTTTCCCCATGGGGGTAGGTAGAAACTACAGAATTGTTTTATTTATTTTAGCCCAAAACCTGTTTAATGCGAATAATATCAAAATACTTACGCGTCAAGCAACTTAGACATACTGCTGCTCTTCTCCTTATCGCCCAGTAACGGCGACGACGGCGTCTGTCTCCTCTTGTTCACCCACTTCCCCCCATCCTCGCCCCCCTTCCTCTTATTAAACAGTCTCTCTTTCCTCCCCTCCACATCTCTCCTGTCTTTCTCGCACGAGTGTCTCTGTTTCTCATCTTTGGTGTTGATTTTTCTTTCAACGGGAGATCTGTCGGGTTTTGTTTTGTCTTCGTCTGTTTGTGTCGTGTTTGTTTGTGTGCGTTTCGTGTTTGGTTCTGGAGTGTGTTCGATGGTTAACTAAAATTGGAAAGAAAAGATAAAACATATGTTAACTTTAGCATAGTACACTCAACCGTACATCGGTGGACACACTTGCAGTACAAAAATCAATCTTACTGCTACAATATAAAGATGTTGTCACTGTCAAATTATAATCACTGATGTGCAGTATACATACTAAAGTAACTAATAAATTGATAACTGATTTTATTTCTGTAAGTAGGTTTGTACCAACACGTGTTTTACACGTCAATCATATTTTAATTAAATAACAAACTTCACTTGTACACGTTTTAATTTGACTAAATAAAATAAAATATTTATAGAAACATAAGAAAAGACAGAACGAATATTATAAAAAAAGATTACGTCATGCCACGACAAGGTCGGCGTTTCCTATCTGACTACTCTGTGAAGAAAAGCCGAAAACTCAGAGGTCACAGTCTCTTTTAAAGCCCAGACATAATCTTGGAACCATGTAGATCGATGTCTGAGATGGTCTTTTGAGGAAAGAACCACACAGATTGAGAGGACCTGTTCAGTCAGTGCACGCATTTGTCAGAAATCGTGCAGCTCAACTCAAAACTTATATTACCTGTATGACCGCATCCGGTCTGCCCAGCGCCCTTTCGATCTCATCTAGCGGCCTGTTCCTAACCGGAGTGCCGTTAATCTCGAGGATCCGGTCTCCAATGTGGAGTGTGAGCACACCACATGATGAATCGATCCTGAAATAGGTATATATGGATGTGTGAGAAATATATACTTATTAATTATCATATTATGTTGTCCGTTTGCATTGATGTCAGTTATCGATTTATACAGGTATCAAGCGTGGCCACCATTTAGAAAAAAATCAAAATGGCGCGACCGTAGGTATGCCAGGCTCCATATAAAAATCATCAATCTCCTTTATATTTCGATATATTTACCGATGAATCCCCATCGGGATTGACACGGCTTGTCTAGTATGAAACTTAACACATGTCAAAAATTACTGTACCTACTAAACGTATCGCTTTTTGCAGCTGTAAGCAACTGCCTCTGTGTAAGACTCAAGTAAGAGTTTTAATTCACTGCCTTGTTTGCCGAACAACTGCTGGATGAGTGCAGCGAGACAGCCTCAAGACGCCATAAACAAAAGTAGGTATGTAAAAACAGTAACAAAATGGAGTTTTTATGTTTAATTTGAAAGCATTATACAAATTGTTACATACATGTGATACTTTTCCTTGTAGACGGACATATAACAATTGTGTGGTTCGAGGATATTCGAGGTTTAGGTCATCAACATTCATCATCATTTGTGTCATAAAGTAAAAAAACCTATGAGACATTTTATAATAATCCTGCGATCAATAAATCACATATTAATCATGTGTTCAAATTTCAATTGTTCAAGTGTTCTCTGGGTATGTTTTTTCACTTTATGTAACTCATCTAGTGTTAATATAAAGCTTCCAAAATTCTACAAGCTTTTGACAAAAAAAAAAACATGCAGATCAGCTCATCATCTGCCTAGCCTTTCGTCGGCAGGTCGGCTTCCAGTCTAACCGGATGCAGCTGAATATCAGTATTTTACATGAAGCGACTGCCTACCTGACCTCCACAACCCAGTTACTGGGTAATACGATACCCCTTGGTAAGACTGGTTGTCGGGCTTTTGGGTTTCTGACGACCCGTAACGACTGCTCTATGAATGACAGCCGGGACTAACGGCATGAGCTTTCCGAGGCACGAAAGGGTCTCGATATATAAAGATGGTCACCCATCCACGGACCAACCGCGGCAATCTTAGTTGAACCTGATCGATCGAGCTATGCGGCTGTCATTACTTAGCCACAAGCCCCTCCCCACATGCAAAACTAGAGTTAATACAATTAAATATAAAAAAAAAAGCTTTTGTTACGATTTTACCTTGTGTTTGCAATACCTAACAGAGCATATTATCCGCAATAATAACACTATTTAATATATACAACACTTCAACATTACCTTAAATTAACAGTCACCATGTTTAAACCATATTAAGTCACTAAAAACACACATATAACTCCAAAATATCGTATAGAGAGTAATTACACAGACCCCCACCAGGAATCCACAATGACTAACGAATACATTAATCGACCAATCGCTGTGAAATAATATGAAATGATGTGTATATGTCGCAGCCAACTAGCTGAATTAGCCTTTCAGATAACTGCCTAACCTTTAAAAATTGACGATTGATTTAAAGAGGCAGTTGTTTACGGTAGTTATTTTCACCCTCTTATATAAATGGCCAAAGTATCAGCCAGTCAGTTCATTAAATGTTGTAGTAGACGTATTGACAGAATATCATTCAGGACGCGAACTGAATGGCGCCGTTTAATTAAAAGGCTAGTCAGTTAACTGAAAGGCGAATTAAGCTAGTTGGCCGCGACATAATACGTAATGCGTGAGTGTGGCAGACACTGTGATAAATGATATAGAAATTTGTATGTTACAGGGCTGACACCTTTTAGAATTTCAGGCGTAAGGAAAAGCGCTATTTAATATAAATTAATAACTGTCTCATTGGTTTAGCAGGCGCATGCGCATGCGCAATGCTGTGCTTTTGGGCTTTTCCAGCAGGAAATTCTTAGCAGTAACCAGCTGTCTGGGTTTCTGCTCTGTCAACAGCGTTAGCTCGCCCTCTAGTACACGGGACTGATGTGTACTGCAGACTTCCGCCTACTACACGAGGAATATAGGCGTTATGTTTTGCTAAAACTATTTTTGGCCGCTGTTAAAGTGCGTATAATAAGTAATAGAGCTGGTATCCACAACTCCACGTCAATGCGCGTATTTTGCGTACGAAAGTGCGTATGAAGGCTTATATGGAAAAATGTAAAACCATTTTCATTATTATTTCTGAAAACCAGACATGCCTATTTCCTGCTACCTCTCTTATGTGGACGCGTAATTTAATAATATGTTATTAAATTACGCGTCCATACATACATATTCAATATGTCATTATGACATAACGCCTGTATTCAAACTCAAACTCAAATCATTTATTTCAATTAAACCATTTACAGGCACTTTTAAATTGTCAAAATTAAATAGTCGGTCAGTTAGTCAGAAAGTTGAAGCTAGTTGCCCATTCCAAAACGTAGATCTCTATGGAGAAGAACGGGCAAGAAACTCCACGGACACTCTTTTAAATCAAGGTATTATTACAGAACCCTGGGTACATTATTCTTATTGCTTCTATGTGTAAGAACAATGTATAAAAAAAAAACAAATAAAGAAACAATTAAAAATAAGCCCTGGCAGTTAAGAGATGACCAGTCTCAACCGACGGCGCCCGTTCACGAACATGACGCGTGGATCAGCACCATCCAGCTCAACCATTTTGTAGGGAACCGAATGATCCAACACACGCGCCACCACCAGTGAGACATTTAAGTGAGCATGACATATTCTCAACTGCCATGCTCTTTCAAGTCAACATCAAAATATCATAATAAACGGATCCATGGTTCGTATATTTACAAAATTTTAAAAATGCTTCTAAATTATACAAAACTATAGTTTGCAATTTATTTAAGAAATGAAAAAAAAAATTACTGCCAATTAGGAAGAGGTATTTAATATTGAAGTATTCTTCCAAATATTGAAATTGTGATCAACTAGTGAGCCCAAGTGCCTGTGGAGCAGGACCAGTATTAAGCCAAGCATTTTTATCTACGATATACATACTCATCCAACTTATAATACGCTTGTCTACATAGTGTGCGTTTAATGCATGTTTTAAATTTCTTCTCATTTAGCTGAAGAATATCGAGTGGTATTTTATTATAATATTTTACACAGTAACCCATAAAAGAAGTTTTTACTTTAGACAATCTGAAGCGCGGTTGATCTAGTTTGTTCCTATTCCTAGTGTTAAAAATATTATTATTATTAATTATGCCTGTCACTTATCTTACTAAAAAGATGTAGATTTTTTCGAACGTACATAATGTTGTCGTATATATATATTAACAAGGAACCGTCATGATGTTAATTTTTTTAAACAGTCCCCTTAGAGATTCGCGTCTGCTGAGATTGTAGATGGCTCTGACAGCCCTCTTTTGCAGAATGAAGATGAATCAATATCTGCAGCCCGTCCCCACAAAATACCTTACTTACTAAATACCTAACTTAGCCGCCCTGCAAGTGATGTTAGGTGAGGACCCCACTGCAGTTTTGAGTCAAGCGTGATCCCCAAGAAAACCGTATTTTCGACGAATTCCCCGAAGGATTAGGTTTACATTTCGCCAGTTATGTTTAAGTCCCTATGTATTAGGGCCTATTGCCATCAACCAGGCAGAAATCCAGACTGCGGGATGCTACTGAAAAAGTCCAGATGGAAAAACCCAATTACAAAATTCGAAGACATGTGACATCTACCAACCTGCACTGGGCCAGCGTGGGAGATTACGGCCCGTTCCCTCTTACCGAGAGGAGGCCTGTCTCCCAGCAGTGGGAACATTATAGGCTGATTATGCTAAGGTAAGTGGTTTAGCGTCACACTACAAACAAATAAATGAAGTTGATAAAACTAGATTTTTCAACTTTAAAAAACAGCTGAAGGAATGGTCGTAGCGATTCGGCGCAATAGTAAAAAAATGATAAAGAGGACTTCCCCAATCAGAGTATTTGTTTTTTTTTCGCTGGCACCTTGGATTTTAGGCCCAACTTTGTATGAAACGTGGCAGGTCTCCTTTGAATAATACCTCTGTATATTTATATCAAAACATGACAGTTTCTATAAATTAGGCGGACGTGACTGATTTATCGTCAAATGCGTATTTATGAATATTAATAAGTACTTCGTAATCACTGCGAGTGACTCATCGGTCACTCACTGCACGCACATAAGGGCTCGTATACATGAAGCTTTGGAAAATAATATACATAATCAGCCTGTTATGTTCCCACTGCTCTGGTACACAGACCCCCCGGTGAGAGGGAGTGGACGCCTAGCAACCCGCACTGGGCCCGCGTGGTGGACTCCACGCGGCATTTGCAGCATAAGCATAATAGCATAATGTCCCCACTGCTGGGACACAGGCCTTCTCTCTTTGAGAGGGAGTGGGCTGTAATCTACCACGCGGGTCCAGTGCGGATTGGTAGACGTCACGTGTCTTCGAATTTTTGGTTCTAGGACATGTCGGTTTCCTCACGATGTTTTCCTTTACCGTTTTGAGAGCAGTGGTGATGAAATAAATTACCCAAAGTAAAGCACCTGCCTGGGTTCGAGCCCACGACCAATAACTTGTAAGTTGGAGTCTATACCACTGGGCCACCACAGCTCTCCTGGAAAATAACATGCTTTCGACAAAAGTTCTGTCGTCATGTGTCTGGGACTTTGGGTTCAGTGGTTCAGCTTTTTAGGCGAATGCAGTGACAAGCTGCTAAAAAATCTTACATGCTACAGTTCTGTCGTCATGTGTCTGGGACTCTGGGTTCAGTGGTTCAGCTTTTTAGGCGAATGCAGTGACAAGATGCTAAAAATTCTTACATGCTACACTTTTTTTTATTTTATTCAAGGTTGAGATCAGCAGGTTTATAAGCAATTATTCAAGTTGTCGAGCAGACGATTTTTTCAAACATATGAAGCAATGGATTAGCAATTTCTTTCAAAATACTTCGGATTGAAATAGAAAGTGTGTTACGTATTTGGGACGCAAATCTCGTTAAGCAAAATAATAACCCTCTAAGCTTCTGTATAAGATTATGTTTGGTGGAACTCCGTAAGTTCTTAGATTGAAAGTTATAACAAAACACTGTAAAATACAGCAGGAAAAATAAATTAACAGTGCGCAAACTGAAAGCATGGAATTCAGCTCATGATTCTAGAATCACTAGTTCTTAATTTATATTAACGACTTGCCACGACGCATAAAACATCCTATGGTCTTATTCGCTGACGATAGTACTGCCTTGATTAAATGTACAGACCTAAAAACGTATGAACATGACGTAAATAATACGTTATCGGACATTATATAATTTAACGATTAATATAAATAAGACTACTGTTATGCATTTTTATCAACGGATACCACCGCAAACTTTAAATTTAACTCACTATGGGCAAAAATAGACCAAGTGCAAGTTGCAAATTTTTGGCCAACTAACCTGGAACCCACACGCAGGAGAAGTATGCAAAAAAATAAGTACAGCAGCGTATGTGCTTTTTAATCTATCCCGGAAAGTGAATATGCCCACTAGATTAGTTGCTTACCATGGTTTGGTGGCGTCAATTCTTAGATTCGGGATAATATTTTGGGGAAATTGTAGTCTAAGAGAACAGGTATTCAAGGCTCACAAACGATGCATAAGGGCAATGTGTAACATGAAAGTAACAGATAGTTGCGTACCTGTATTCAAGTCCCTAAATTTGTTAATATTGCCATCACTATACATTTTCGGAATAGCTGTTTTTGTAAAATCAAATATGCATCTTTTTAATAAATCGTCTGACAATAGAACACGACCACTTAGAAGGCAGTATACAAATATGTTACTAGTGGTCGTAACACTGCATTATTAAGGAAAAGTGTTATATGTATGCGCCCAACTATCTTTAACAAAATACCCGATGGAATAAAAAACGAGTCCATTCCACTGTTTAAAAAGAAATTGTCAGCCTTACTAATTGATAAATGTTATTATTCCATTTGTGAATTTCTATATGATAAAACTTTATAGTTACATAATTAATCCTGACATCTTTAGTTCTTTATTTTATTTACCATATTGTTAGAATTTTTCATATTGACGGTGTTTTAGACTATTATGCACTTATACTAAACGTTTGCATAATTTAAGGTAGAATGTACAGGGATCTCTAAAATGTACATGCAACCTTGATAACATTTGACATTTTTGTATTAATATGACACATTGTTACTGTAATTTAAGCGATTTGAGACTTTTTGTATTAATATATACATATATTGTGTATTTCAAACGATTTGACATTTATTGTAATTTAAACGATTTCACATTTCTGAATGAATATGACATTTTTACCGAAGTTCAGACGATTTGACATTAATTTGTATTTTGTATTATCTTCATTTTTTAATTTTTACTTAAAATTATAATACGATTTGCACGCCCATATGACGGTAGAACATGGCGCACTATTATAAAAATAAACATCTATATGTATACTAATTACCCATGTTTGCAAATGAATAAATGATTTGATTTGATTTAGCGTAGAAATTTTTCGTCTTGAACCATATGCTGAATTTTACAGTTCTGGTAAAATTGCGCACTGGTTAAAATTTTATCCTGTATACTAAAAACAATTCCGTGGTGAGATAGGGCCTTTGTGATAGTGACTTTGGTCGTAGGTTCGAATCGAACCCAGTCAGGCGCTTTACTTTGTGTAAATTATTTTATCGTGAGTTAACCGGCATGTCCTAGAAACAAAAATACATCAACCCATCCGCACTGGGCTCGCGTGGTGGATGCTCGGATGGTACGGTCCACTCCCTCTCACAGAGAGGCGGCCTGTGTCCCAGCAGTGGGAACGTTATAGCCTAATTATGTTATGTATATGTGAAGCCGATGCACTTACCGTAAAGCTTTCAGACATCGGCAGCAACAACAATGCAAAATTGCAAACGCTAACCTTTGTTGTACATGCCTTGATGAAGATTTCAGGAACTAGCAATTAGTACTACAGATCCACCTAAGTCACAAGCTACACACTAGCTACTACATCATGCCTGCACACCACAGTATAACAAGCTTAACTAAAAGTCAGAATCTTAGATAATAATTATACAATTTTGGAACCACAAACTCCAAGTCACTCAAAAACTAAGACTGATACTCAAAAGTTTTGACAAGTTTTAGAATTTCATAGAGTTGTTAAACTATAATACTGTAAACATGGTAACAGGCCAGTACATCCATGGTTGCAACTGCTCTATATTAGATCTCATCATCGCACGTTCGTATTTCCGAAGTTAAACGATGATTCCCGAAGCGCATATTTTTCCCTGGAGCTCTGTAGATAGTTGAGTAAGTGACGATGGAGAATAATTATGTAAGATTCTGAATTGAAGTGCACATGCCATTCCAGCACAGTATATGAAGCTAGGCTGTTGGTACCTATGGCAAGTGAGCTGTATGCAGACGGACAGCACCGCGCGCAGGATCGCCCGCGCAGCCGCCGACAACTTGCCGCCACACCGATCGCTAGCGGGGTTAGTACCATGTTAGTGGCCAGGTGGCAATAGACTTGCCACCTTTGACAAAATTATACACGTAATTACACAGAGTTATTCTTGATTATGAACGAATATAATGGAACAAGTTGTTTAGCAATTTCGCTTTCGCCTTAAGAAACTGCATGAAAGTTAAAATTACAATGTGTTAATTAATCGATCCCAACATTTAATTTATAAATGGCTAACCGTTAATAACTTGATAGTTAAAGCTCGATGTTATGTTACTGTACAATGTACCTATAATAGTTACATATGGCTGTTAAAGTGTTCTTCCCAAGGCACCCGCAAGCGGTAACGTCGCCCAATCGCAACGACAGACCACTGCGACTCGACATGCCGCTGCGGTTTTAAATTCGAACGCGGTGTCACAACGCGACAGTCATTTGTCTAATCTAAGGCTACGGACGCACTGACAGGTTAGTGCTTAGAGCCTAGTGACTTCATATCCTTCGATACACGCTGGGCGGCAAGCACGCAGCGCGATCGGTCGCGAAAATTCTAGAGCGTTCGTTTCACTTCGCTGCTCTAGGAACGCGCTAGGCTCTAGGCACTAAGCAAGCCCTAACAAAAAAAATAAGTTTGCGACAGCCAGTGACGGCACTACTGGTTTGTGGTCTGCGGTCGCCGAGCGACCGCAGCGTCAGGTGGCAACGTTGCCATTTTACGGAAGCTTTTTCATAGAGTTACATAGAAACTAGTCTTGTCGCTACGATCGGTTATTGCGATTGGGCGACGTTGCCGCTTGCTGTTGAGTTCATCTTCGGAAGATCACCTTTAGTGAAAGTGAACTGCACTTATCCTTGACAGTGATAGAAAAAAAAAGAAAGAAAATACATTTACTTAATGATAGTGTAGTGGAGTTACTCCTTGACAGTGACAGTGTAGTGGACTTACTCTTTGACAGTGATGGTGTGCGCGGCGCCGCCCGCCAGGCGCAGGCTGGCGGGCGGCACGCTCACGGCGCGGATGCAGTGCGACGCCGCGCGCGCGCAGCTGCCGTAGCAACTACCGCTGCAAGAAAACGAGTACTTTATTTATAATGTTTATTGAACAGTTATATAAAATACTTAAGGCACACACTACTAACACACAAAAAAACTTAGTTATACTACTACTTAGTACTTAGTTAGTACTTATTGTGTGCCTATGCGTGTTGTGGCTGCGCCAAGTAGGCGCAGATCAGAAAAAATGCTAGACAACTAGTACCTGATGACGGTGGTTTTCAACTGGACCTTATGTTACGAGGACGAGAAAGAACAAATGTCCAGCTTATTTTCTTAAGAGGTTAGTCATTTCTGAGCGTAATAATTAAAAATATGAGGATTTCAGGACACAACTCCTGGAAAGCACGTAAAACTGTTGGTCCCGGCTATCATTCGCAGATTTTTGACAGTCGTTACAGGTCGTCAGAGGCCCGAAAGTCTGACAACCTGTCTTGCCAAGGGGTATCCCATTAACCAGTATAGACAGTAGCTCCAAGTAAAATACTGGTATTTATATAACAAACATATATATCAAACTCACCAGTACAAGTTGGAGCGCTCGAGCAGCGCGTAGGGCTCCCCGTCCTCTATGTGCGCGGCGCACGCCACACACGCGAAGCACTCCGGGTGGAAGCGGTGCTCGCCCGCCGCCATCACAGGGCCAGTTATCACCTGGTCAGGCAAATGTAGATCATACTCAACATACGCACAGATATTCCAAGAAAAATATGACGGAAATACGAATGCGCGATGATGAGATCTAAAATGGCGCTCGTATATTTGAGTACGGTGCTCAAATACACGAGCGGCACGTTGTCAGCGTCTCTGCCGTTAACGCGTGCCGCTCGTGTATGAACACTAACTGGGTTGTGGAGGTGAGATAGGCAGTCGCTACTAGTAAAATACAGGTATGCAGCTGCATCCGGTTGGATTGGAAGCTGACCACAAAATAGTTGGGAAAAGGCTAGGCAGATGATGATGATAAAAGGGCAAGAGGATAAGCACACGCTTATGGCACATGTGCACAATAAAAATAAGTTTATGTTACCTGTGCACATTGCTGGCAGCTCTCGCCGTAGCGCGCCCAGTAGTCGTTCTGACAGAACAGCAGGCCGGCCTTCTCGAAGTACCACGTCGACAGCTGAGCGTCGCACACTGAGCACCTGGGCATTACAATCAAAATAGCTTCACTTCTTCTTCTTCGTGTCGCTGGCACGACAGTTATTTAAATTTTGCTGGCTCAACACTGTATGACCTTGACACTGTATGGCAGCGCAGAGGTCACTTTGGTCACCACAGCTCTTGGAAGTAACTACAATTGATTATTGGTCCAAAAACCACTATTCTTGAAAAACTAGAATCTTCAAAACGTCTACCACGCAGAGATCTAATGATAGGAGTATTTACTTGACAGCTTTCATTTTGAAAACTTGGCACCTTATTTCTCGTTCAAGGCAACACACAGTATGACCTTTGCTTAGATCAGAACTGAGAAAAAAAATTGGCAAGTGTTCGTGAAAAGAAAATATCGAATAGCTTGGGAAACTTATTTGCTGGCGTGATATTCAAGTTCATGAAGCAGGGAGGTTGCCAAAAGTACTTACTGAAATACTGAGTGTTTGTGTTGAGCTAGATATCCGAATAGACGGGTGAATGACCGGTTCATAACATCGCGCCAATATTTCCCGAAGGAGTAGGCAGGGCAGTGCCTACAGAGGTGTATTTTATAAATCACTAGCTTTTGACCGCGGCTTCGCCTGTGTGAAGGTCGGAAATTATCCCACGGAAACATACTACTACGTTTAATAGATCTTTTTATTTTCGTAATACATAGCATCGTTTTCATATAACTCTATTGGTTTACGCAGCGCATGCCAGTAAAGCTCCCAGTCAACATGATGTCTTGAGACATCTTCAACAATCATCGTCATATTTCAGTCAATTTACACAAAACCTTAATGTATTATATACGTAAACCTTTCTCATGAATCACTCCATCCATTGGTGAATAACCAATAACCATAACCATATAAAAATCCTTTCGGTAGTTTTTGAGTAAATCGCATTCAGACAGACAAACAGACAGACAGACGCGGCGGACTTTGTTTTATAATATGTAGTGATAGTACGTAGTAACTATCCAGTAATCTGTGGTGATAGTGATTTACTTAGTGCACACAAAAGCACAATTAAATGATAGCAAATTAGGTACAAATAAGGAAAATACAAGGAGTCAATATAAAAATAAAACAAATTTTAAAGAAATAAAGTCTCATTATGACTATGGCACACCTCGCCACTCATGCCTTATAAGGGTTTTAACCGGGCACAAACCTACATAAAGTGCTGGCAGGCTGCTACATAAACTTACTAATGCCCTGTTTGTAACTTCAAACATCGAGGTATTCTTGCAATTAGTCACTCTTTGAAATCGGGTGATTTTGGAAAAAATTGACCTCTATACGTAATTGCAGCGTTTACAGACAATGCAGGGTATCATACTCGTAATATCCCTTGAATACGTTCGAAGAGCGTATCGGCCCCAACTTACGAGTTGTTACTCGTAAGTCGTGGGTTGGAATCCAGGCAGGCGCTTAACTTTGTGTAATTTATTTGATCTCCACTGCTCTCAAAATGGTGAAGGAAAATATTGTGAGGAAACCGGCATGTTCTAGAACCAAAAATTCGAAGACATGTGACATCTACCAATCGGCACTGGACCCGTGTGGTAGATTACAGCCCACTCCCTCTCGAAGAGAGGTGGCCTGTGTCCCAGCAGTGGGGACATTATGCTATTATGCTTATGCTGCAAATAGTTTACCTTCAAGGGATATCATGATCGCTAGGATCATGATATCCCTTGAATACGTTCGAAAATACCAAAGACAATGTAAGCTCCAACCAATCGGTCGATAGCCAGCTATTAGGCATTAGGTTTATGGGAAGCCATAACGATGCGACCCCATAACTTTCTGGAGCATGACGTGATTCTTATGACGTCATCACGTAACTATGCGTGCGAGAAATAAAACACGTACCTACGGTAGTAAAAGGCATAATGGCCGCCTATAACCTTTAGTAGGGGAACCCCCTTGGAGTATTGCATGCTGTTGTGTTATCAAATTACTCATAAATACCTAATAAGAAACAGAATGTGTTTGTTTGTAGCATAGCTTTGGCACTTAATTAAACTGGACTGGACTTAATCATTGTTATGCTATTCTTGCATGAATATACGGGTGAGGACCGATGGCCGGTGGAGCAGACGCGTCCTGGAGTGGAGACCGCGTATCGGCATGCGTCGTGTGGGACGCCCCCCAGCGCTAGATGGACGGACGACCTTAAGAAGGTGGCTGGGACAGACTGGATGCGGAAGGCGGAGGACAGGGTGTTGTGGCGCAGCCTGGGAGAGGCCTATGTCCAGCAGTGGACTGCGATAGGCTGAGTTGATTGGTTGATTGATACGGGCTGCCTTTTTACCGTCTAGACAAAAACAGGGTATAAAAGGTGAACGGAATAGAAGACTATGGTACAGGTAGGGCTTTGAAGGTCCGTGGCATACCTACCTGTCCGCCATTTTTTTTTTTTCAAAATGGCGGACATTCATGAAACCTATATAAATCGGTAACTAACATCAATGCAAACAGAAAACAAAGATCAACTTTGAACATTAATATCTCGGAACGTTACGATCCTTCCTTACATACTCCATTTGCTTCGTTTACGTTCTTCATGCAGCATTTTTGGATGTGTGATAGACACAAGGAAAAGAAAAACTTCATGTGAAAAGTATAAATCAGCTTTTTTACTAACTAATCAAGACTGACCAAGATTATGTCTGGACTTTAAAAGATACTGTGACCTCTGAGTTTGATTCGGCCTCTTTTCTCAGAGTAGTCAGATGGGAAACGCCGACCTCATCTAGCTTATTTATATTTTATAATATGATGTGTAAAAGTGATTCCGACATTTTATTTACAGAATAAATAATTTCATTCCATTACAACTAGTTTATGTGTGTACTGTGTAGAATAGCGCAATTTCAAAAATTAGCATCTCGTATGTGTGAGGAGCTTGTACGGACGCCAGCACATCATGTTACTACAATCTGTCAAATTTCTTTAATAGATTTTCAACTTTATCGCTAAAGTATTAAGGTTCAAGGTTGATTGGGAAAATTTGACAGCTTCGGGTAGTTTGACCTGCTGGCGTCTGTACATCAGAAATTATTAATTCAATCAAAAACATTATATTATTTCCTGAGACTGACTATTGTTTTGACTGACCTAGGTATAAAGTTGTTTGAAAAATAAATAAATAAATTATGATTCGATTTTCCTGTTATTTTCGTTACTAATATTAGCTGTTTATCATTTTAATGTTATGGAATCGAACTAAAATTAGTACGTACTTATGACACATTTTGAATGCACAATCTAAAAAAAAATATATTTTATAAAAGTATGTTTTTCTGGAAAATAAGCAAAGGATTGAAGAAAGAAGAAGAAGACGATGAACGGACGACGGATGACGGATGGACGGTGTCGAAGATTGTTTTATTTTACTGTTTTATAATTACTATAGTTGTTTTTTTTTTCTTTTATACTGTGGACGCTTTTACGTGTACGTCTTTCTACATTGTTCTCACATTTAAAATTTTAACATGAATGATGTCACCAATATTTTGTAACAAGATTTAAAAGTGCCCATGGAGTTTCTGGCCCATTCTTCTGCATAGGTACCTACTATGCTTTTGAATCGTCAAGGGGTCCGTCCGTCAAAAAGATGAAGCTAGTTGCCCAAGCTTCATCTTTTTGACGGATGGACCCCTTGACTATTCAAAAGTGGCTGTAGTTGATATATTTGAAATAAATACTTTGTGTTTGAGTTATAGAACATAAGAATTCTAAGAATTTTAATTTTTCTGAGCAAATATTATTAAGATAATTTTATTTTAAAAATAAAAAATTGTAGATTTTTCGCATGTTTGTTACGCTTTCACGCTAAAACGGTTGATCGGATTTGGATGAAATGTGGCAGATGAGTAGACCATGACCTGGATTAGGACATAGGATACCGATATTCCCACGGGATCAAGATTTATGCGTGTGAAACCGTGGTGTGCAGCTAGTTATGTATAACTTCATTTGGCCATACTAGATTCAAGTGAGATATTAAGAGGAAGTAGTAAAGAAAAAGAAAAAGTTACGGCTCTACTTCTGAAACGCATCAATTTCATAACTAATATTAAGAACTTACCGAAAGCAGTCTTGATGCCAATCCTGGTTGAGTGCGGACACATAGTCGTCATCACCAATGTCGTTCAAGCACCCCGCACAGCTGAGGGACTCTGAAAGTCATTATCATTTTATAAAATCGAATCATGAAAATATTTATTCATGACCTTTATTACTTAGTTCTAAGTTAAGAGTAAGAGAGAGAGAAAGAGAGAGAGAGAGAGAGAGAGAGGGAGGGAGAGAGAGAAAGAGAGAGAGAGAGAGAGAGAGAGAGAGAGAGAGAGAGAGAGAGAGTTGAGTTTAAGTAATTTAGGTTTATCATAACCAATTTATATAATTTTGTCAATATTTGTTAATATCTGTAAGGTGTTAATAACATACTGTTGACCGTTGTAGCATATTTTTCCTGCACCTGTGATACAGAAGAATCCTAGTACAGGCATCTAATATTGTACTAACTTCATTGCTTATCTAAGATTCATATTGTATTTTACCAATTTTGATTTCGAATAAAGATTTTTTGTTATAATTAGATACTTATTTGTCATCATTAAGTAAACATTCAAATAAATGATACAAATTAACTGGGATTGGGGAAGAAACAGAATTGACTACTGACTTTTCAAGGACGTGATCACTCTACAAATCTATGTCTATATACTAATAATAAAGCTAAAAGGTTTATTTGTTTGAACGCGTTAATCTAGCAGTCAGATTTGAAAAATTGTTATTTATTTTAATAGCCAATTCTTGAAGAAGGCTATTTTACATCACACTACAACAGTTAGTTACCACAGTAACTCTGGTCTAAATTATCCTCACTTTAAAGCTTGCAAAAAAGTATTGCATATTTAAAATGTTTCATAATTAATTTTATTGATTCTAGACTCAGGGGTCTCAATAATTTTAGCCATAATAAAATATTTACCTGGAAATAAAGTTTTTAATGCAATTTCGCTATTGATAAATGAGATTAAGTTGCAAAGGAAGACTCAACAACAAATAGTGTTGTGTGAACAATGGAAGAAAAGAGTACTTATGTTGTTCTTATGAATAAAATAAAATAGCCTTTATGGTAATCAGAACCATAACTACCACAAATTAAGATCAATGTTTTTTAAAACATTATGAATATTACATATTAGAGGCCACGCTCGGCTTTGTTGATGCAAATTACCAGTTTAATAGTCATGGTAATTGTTATTTGTGGTTTGTTGAATAAATTAAATAGGCTACCTGAGTCAAAGATCCTTATCTATTCTATTAGATTAGACTATTGTAAACCTTTATTTTTTTCGGAAATGGTTGCAGTTGAATGTCAAATACCTTTCTAATATATTAGTTTTAACGATGCAAAATATAAATTACGATTTATCCTTCAACTTAGATCCTACGACGCGGAAGTAAACATACCTAATCTAAACTAGCTGAAGCTATTTCAGAATCGTTTTTAAGTTATATTTGTGGGCTTTTTCTATATAAATTTATCTCAAACGGATCAGCAGCAAGTTAGACTTAAGTTACAAAAGGCGAGGCGCAGGACAAACAAAAGATAATTCACGATAACTTACAAGAATCGCCCACACATTCTCATGACAGGTTCTGCACCCAAAACATGACTAAATATTCACTTTATACACTTCAGTACTAGTTATATTGGGCACCAAAACTTACCTTTAGTATTCGGTCCCTCCATTTCATTTCAAAACGGAATGTTTATTCATAAATTGTATGTTATATCGCAAAAAGCTACATGCTTGAGATTCCAATACTTGAGAATGACGTAAAAGACATAAGATGACACAACGGGTGGATGTTGCTAGCTTTTGACACAAACCCTGGGTAAGAAAGAAACAAAACTATCTGGTTGGAATCTTGATCTATTTATTGTAGTTTATATGATAACAAAATGAAGGGTTTGTAAAACTCCACAATTATTAAATGAGGCGACAGCTTTGTAATAGAACTGCTATTGTTAAATTTGTATAGTTCGGTCCTTTCCATCATCCTTATATGTTTTTAAGCAAGTAAAATGTGGTAACACCACAACTATTTCGATTACATTTCATTACGCAAACAAAGGTCAAGTAAACATGAAAAAAAGTAAATAAACAAAAACTATAAATAAACTTATACAATTTTATTTTATTCACTCAAATCAATGATGTTTTTTAATCTCTTTTTCCTTTTCTAATTCCTTCTTGACTTTGTATTTGTTGAACCTGACTTTGACTTTGACTTTCACTTCGAGGCGTTTCAGAAGTTGCGACATTTCGTCGTCATTAGATTCTGAGCTGTCTGAGTCTTCTTCTTTGTCCTCTTCTGAATCCTCTGGTTCAGGCTTATCTTCTTCAGGAGATGAATCCTCTGGTGAACTAGGCCCTTCTTCTTCAGAGTCCTCAGGCGGGGCAGGGGTACTCTCTAGACTATCATCATCTTCTTCCGAGTCCTCAGGTGGCGCAGGGGTATCTTCTACACTGTCATCATCTTCTTGTAGATTTTCGAAGTCAATACCCGTTACTTCTTCAAACCATGATAGATAAGGTCCCGGACGGATGAAACCTGGTAAAAATAAATATGTTTTAATACAGATTGCAGGGATTATAAGTGTTTTATGCCTGATTGATTTGTGTACTCAACGGCATGATCTCAGCCATCCCTTTGAGTACACAAATCAATCAGGCATAAAATAAACACAAATCTTACCAGCAGGCAAGCCAGAGTGGCAGCCGAAATCTCCGCCTGCTACGAATGAAGTTACTCCGACGAGGGTCGGAACGCCGTCAGAGCCAACATGCACCAGTGGACCACCACTGTCACCCTAGTAACAAGAAAATGAGTAATTAAACAACATGAAGAAGCCGTCGTAGATCACACCTACTTTATGTATTAAATATTTGCATGCCATCATTACATGGCGGAATGTGTCTTTGCACTACAATTTTATATATTATCATCATCTTTTGTACCTACGACATTTCATGCAAATAAACGATTTTGATTTTATTTGATTTTGATAGAATTGCTTACAACTTTCAGAATCGGGAGGATAACCACTTTCACCCCGTGTACAAAAGTGCAACACACTGAGACACACCCGGTCGGAATGATTCGACACAGCTGGGCGGTAATATAGATTATAATATTTTGTCCTACGGCTGTGCAGTGCATTCAGAAAATGTGGCTTAGGTAGGCTTACTTGGCAAGTAGACTGTGAGGTGACATTGTAGAATCGTGCGCAGATGGTGGTCTCAATGATGAGGCTGGTCCCAAATGTGCCAGCACACGAAGGGTTGGAAACTGCGCGTAGGTATGTCCATCTCAGCACCTCGGTTACGGATCCTAGAATATTCGGAGAAATTATTACGTTGTTCAGAAAAAAGCAGCTGTGGTTTCAGTAGCGGCTAGGCTTGTTTCATTTTAGTTGCATAGGCAATGTACCTATGTACTATACTTAGTCGCTTAAATAACTTCGATATTTGGGGAATTTGCGGTGATTAACTCTTGCTTTTGCTATCTGTACAAATTTATGCCACTGGGATTTCGATTTAAGTTATTTTATTTTCGTAGTTAGCTTCTGCCCGCGGCTTCGCCCGCGTGGATGTCGGAAATTATCCCACGGGAACATGCTACCGAAACAAAAAGTAGCCTATACAGCCTATTAAGGCATTAAGTCAGCCTTTGTAACTTTTTTGTATACAAAAAGTTTCAATAATTAAATCTATGTTACTCCATAACATCAGCTATCTGCCAGTGAAAGTCCCGTCAGAACCGGTCCAGCCGTTTCGAAGATTAGCCGCAACAAACAGACAAACAAAAATTTAAAAAAATGATTTTTTTATAAGTACTTAGCGTGTTTATTTTCTTTTTCATACGCATTTAGTCAAATCTGTTATTTTTTAAGACCCCACTTCACTCTCCAAAAGGTAGTTGTTTTTGAAAATAATGATTAAGATGATTACATTATTTATTATTTACGTCTACGCCTTATAAAAGTAAACTTAGGTACCTACCTAATTAAAAAAAAAAAAACTCTATAACAGAAAATAAAATACCCACCTAAATAAACCTATTTCTGATGATAACTAATCTAAACTCAATAAATAAGCAAAATCCCTAAAAACTAAGATATTAGTTTTTAGGGATTTTGCGATATTGTATCTTAAGATAAAATATTATAGTATCTTAGCCGTGTGCAGCGCCCCTTAATGAACTCCACTGCGGGTGACGTAACCTACGACAAACTTATTATTTGCGGTTGGTACAGTAATCGGATCTAGGGATCGAACCGCAAAATTAAGTTTGTTTTTTATTGTATATACTTTTCCGGGATAAAAAGTACCCAGTGTGGTGCCCAGGATATTAAAGAATAATTATACCAAGTTTCATTGTAATCGAACCGGTAGTTTTTGCGTGATGCCTGAACAAACAGACGGACAGACAGACAGACAGACAGAAAAAAAAAAAATTAATCACATTTTTGGGTTCGGTGTCGGTCTAGTAACACCCCCTGCCATTTAGTTTTTTGATATTTTCAATGTACAGAATTTTTACTTCTACAGATTTATTTTAAGTATAGATTATCATAATCAGATCTTAATTTAGGTAAATAAAACCTATCTTCATTCTTTCTACCGAAGTTATTGTGATTAATAATCGTGCGAGGCGGAAGATTATTATCGCTGCATAGCAGTCACTGATAGCATTATTGACGTATCCTGACGATGACGTGTTGAATCATAAAACAAGTGAGAACCTAGTCACCCCGCTACTTCCTTCCATACTTCGTGTGCCCGAGTTTTGGTAACTACCAGCTTCCATTACATACAGTACTTCAATTAGACCGGTACTTAATAAGCCAGTCTACTGTTCAAAGGACAGAAAACTGAGGGAAAACTCTAAATAAAACATTTTATATAAGTTTATATAAGAGATACTGACCCGATGTCCATGTCCTGCCATGTCCGCTGGCGTAGACCTGTTCGTTGTTGTAATTGCGGTAGGCATCAGCACGTGACTGCACGCGGATGGCCTTCAGCAACCCTGGGAGGAGATGTCACGTCAGAATTAAACACATAATACTAAGAGGACCTTTCTTTAGTCCACTGCAGACTGCTGTGAATCAGCAAGTATGTATCGAGAACAAGACGAACAAACGGTTTTGAGCAATCAGACGAAAACTAGCAGACGGACCACCCCATGATAAGGGTTAACGCCGCAGAGATTGACATCTGCAATAGCAGCGGTATGTCTAATTCCTTTTTGTATTTGTCCATATCCTTTTGCGTAGTGTTAAATGACGCAACTTTTCAATGGTGGTTATTGATAGGGAAATTAAAGAAAAATATACTCACTGCTATAAACGAAGGGGCGTGGCACCTTCACAAGTGAGATGTCGTGTGTCTGTACCACGGCTGGTAGGTCGTTATTGTACTGAGGGTGGTTGTAGTACTCCGTGGTCTCGAAGATGTACTCTGGGTTGGTGAGGGACACCACGCCTCCGCGGACTACTACAGTTAAGCGGCTGTAATTTAAATCAAAGTTTCAAGTCTCACAATAAAGATCTTTGACTTTGACTTTTTTTAATTAGAATGCACGAATGTTGTAATGAGAAAGTTAAGGCCTATTGTTGACAGATAGCAACCTGCCTTAGCCCTTAAGTATTTCTAATTTGTCCCCGATTTGTGAGGAGAGGGTTTAATGCACACACTTTCGTAGATGGATGTTGGGAACATCCATTCAACGATGTTATTTACATTTTGTAGAACGTATAAAACGTAACACGTATTGATCGCTCCTTACCCAGCAGTACAATGCGCAGCAGTGATGACCCATTCCTTAGACACGATGGAGCCTCCACATCCGCTCACGCCACCGACGGGGCTCACCATACGAAGGGCAGCATGGTGAGGGTGCTGGCCCGGCCGTGCTTCCCATCCTGACAGTATGCGTGATCCCACCGGTGACGATTCTAGCGTCTCGGACTCTGGGAGGATAATAAACTCCGATATTAACTTGTTTCAGAAAAATGGCAGGAAGTACCTTATCTATGTGAACCGTCATAGGTAGGACATAATGAAATTATGTGGATTGAACCTGCAGTGGTAAATACGGGAGATTCAATCGTTTGTGCACTTAGTTTAACGTTTTAATAGAACTTACCGCGTTGGATTACATTCTCGATAAAGTCTGGTTGCACGTTTTTGTAACGTCCGGATACCTGAATAGTACGAAGGCTTGATTAGGTGAAGTCGTTATTTATTTAGGGATGCATGTAGCTAGTCCAGAGGCACTCAAAATAGGAATTGATTTGATGATCAGTAAAGGTTGCTTCTCACTTATAACACACACGTAGGCATCGATGGTACAGGTAGTACCTATATATATTTTGAATACTCTAAGTATTCTCTTAACTTTACCTGAAGGACAGTCACCAGTAACAGAAGCAAGCCCGATTTCATTAACATCTTAGGTACGACTAATAATTTCCGAAAACGCGGCTACCATATTAACTTCCACTTAGGATTAGAAGCTCCAATCACGGTAATTATTCAGATTAGTGTATCAATTAATTATTACGATATGATATGAATTAATTAATTTTACTTTTGTTAACATTTGCCGACAATTAAACATGATAGTCGCCCTTATCTAATCAACGTAATTTTAAACGATTTGGGAATAAAGTCACCAAAAATTCTAACGGAAATCTGGGGAAAACATTCAATCTGCCTAGCCTTTTTCCAACTATTTAGGGGTCGGCTTCCAGTCTAACCGGTTGCAGCTGAATACCAGTATTTTACATGAGGCGACTGCCTATCTAACCTCCACAAACCAGTTACTGGGTAACACGATACCCCTTGGTCAGACTGGTTGTCAGACTTTTGGGTTTCTGAATACCCGTAACGACTGTCAAAGATCGGACAGGATCGATACAAGATAGATAGTCACCATCTACGAACCGACCGTGGCAAATTTTTGATCGACCCGTGCGGCTGTTATTATTTAGCCACGGCCCATACTGCAGAAAAAATTAAAGAAATTAAAAAGCAAATAACGAACATTAATTTGCCTCTACGAAGATTACAACTTAAATTTATTTTCTAGAATACTGTCAAGCTTGCAGCAAAGTAAATCATAGGAAACGGTCAAAAGAAAACACTTTCATTTTATATTAATATAAAATACCTAAATTGTCGACAATCGTGAGATGTTATAGTCAGCCCTAAGTATAATTAAAACCACAATAAAAACCCATTTTACAACTGGTTATTACGACTTAAGCTCCGGTATCCCTCAGGGATCAATAGTAGGTCCCTTGCCTACTGTTAATAATCTTGTATCGTTAGCCCGGAGCAGTGCCTGTAGAGGATCTAGGCTTCAAGATACCCAGATCAGTCCCTTGCATGGTAGTTCTGCTGATGATAATAATACGTATTTACATAAATTTCGCAGTATATACATATGTATTTGATGAATGTAAGTATGTACATCATTTTAATATTTTCACGATTTAGAGTTCGTTACCTATCAGAAATGCCCCGATAGATCGTTAGCAATCAGTGACCCTAATGAAGATGATTATCCGTACAATCACCAAAAAAGATCTTTGATATTTCTGTATTTTCCGACTGTGCAGATATTAATGTTATTTCATCACCGCCCATGATTAGTTCAGTGTAAATTTCGCGGATGTAAATAAATAATGGGGAAAACTAACGCTAGATAATAGAGGTAAGTTAATATAGTTGATAGTAAAAACTAATCTGTGATAACAACATCTATTCGGCTATGATCATAGAGATTGATATCAATAAATGACTCGTGACTAAATAAGTAGGGAGGTAGGTACTACCACAATATATTCGTGATTATCGTCTCCTGTGTCTTTACAATCTATCTAATTGCCGTTTTATATATATATATATATATTATAGATAATACTAGCTGTAAGGTTGGAAACAATGGTTTTTCTTACCTCGGCCAAAGATAATCACTTCGTTGTGGTGTTGGTTCAAGGTTGATTGGGAAAATTTGACAGTTTCGGGTAGCTTGACCTGCTGGCGTCTGTACATTTGGTTTTTACAATTAATTTCCTCAAGGTTTAATCTTTTCTTGCGAAAACCAGAAGCCTATACAAAAACAACTATTATCTTCGATCTGCAATGATAAGATGCTAGAATTATTAGAAATCACGATAATAATCGGAACATTTTTTTTTAATTAATGCGAAATACTGACTTTAAAGGCGCCAACATACGTCATAAATGTAATTGTATTCCAGCATTTCCAGCCGATCGATTCTGTAAAAATCTCACCGTGAAAACTTAGGCGAAGTGAGCGTGGAGTGAGCTGTCATTCCAACTAATGCTAGGGATTGACACTACTGACAGCTCACATTAAGCTCACTTCGCTTGAGTTTTCACGGTGAGATTTTTACAGAATCGACCGACAGGTAACTAAACTATATAGTTATTGAGTTTCTTGTCTATTCTTTTCCAAACGACACAAACTTACCTTTTGGAAGGGGCAACTAGAATCAATCCTATTTTCTTGTAAACGTTGACGTTCAAAGGTACCTTTTAATGGCTTACTTGAAATAAATTATTTCACCATCTACCAAACACAAGCCAGGAACCGGGAAGTTCCGAGAACTTCATATTTCAGTTCATTCGTCACCTTACGAATACCTCATTCAGCTTTGCCGCCCCGGGCCTCTGACGGGCTTAGTCCGCCACTGCTTGCAATCAACACTCAATTATTTATTGCATTCCACAATGTGTACATAAGTGGTAACTTAAAATTTCATGAGATTATTAAGAACCCTAATTGCGTAACACACTGTCAATCTCTTCATATGTTTGAAAAATTTGTCTGTTCAACAACTTAAATAACGCAATGAATGTTGTTGAACTGTCAAAATGCAAGCCATTGCTACTGACAGTATGTTACGTAATTACCCCGCAGGTCGGGCATAGTAAAATAGAGAGGAAACTTAAAAAAATCCGTCTTCATAACTTTTTAAATAGGTAAATATAATTTCCTACTAATAATGATTAGATAATAGAGCACTTATCCATAATCAGCCTATAATATTCCCACTGCTGGGACACAGGCATCCTCTCTTCGTGCGGGAAGGAGAGGGTAGGCCCACGCAGGTCCAGTGCGGGTTGGTTGATGTCACATGTCTTAGAATTTTTGGTTCTAGAACTACCAGTTTCCTCACGATGTTTTCCTTTACCGTATTTGAGTAGTGGTGATGAAATAATTTAGACAAGGCAAGTGCCTGTCTCGGTTCTAACCTACGACTTAGTTACTTAGCACTTATAGTACCTATACCGTAAATATCAGAATGTCCTTTATTTCATCGCTACACATGCGTGACTATGTAAGCTCATTATTTCAATAAATACGTTTCCTATTTTCCATAGATTTGTTTACATTGTCTGCTAATAAGTTTAGAAGCTCATTGATAAAAAACTAATTAGTGAGTTAGATATTTAGTTGTTTTGATTTGTTCTTTCTCTATTATTGAAAATAGTGTTTATGCCTTTCAAGTTTCACTCGTGTGCAAATAGTTCCATAATAATTTTGTAGTGTGATAGAAGATGAAGATGTGGATAACGTCGTGAGCTACACATATGTAATGTCTTTTTTTTCTTACTACATGTTTATTACGATGTTTGTGTAACTGTTTGTTTTCTCGAATTAAATAAATAGTCACGTCACGACCACGTCACGTTATTATACACACCTAGGTACTGTTACATAGGCAGTGACAAAACCAACAGTGTCGCTCTGACTCACAATAATTTACGTGGCAAAACTGTTAACCGCAGTTGTACGTGACTTATCAACATATAGGCATTGGCGTAGCGAGGGTTTTTGTCTAGGGAACGTCCAGCTGAACTAACCATCTGATCTAATGAGAGATCATAAAAATGGCTCCTCGTAATAAATAATCCCACTGAAACATTTCATGTAAAGTAGGTTGCCAAGACTTAAATAACGGTTTCATTGCTAAAAAGTTATCAGATCTAATGTAGAGACAGCCCCTAGGACTCTACAAACCTGGGGGTCTACTACGAAGTGCAAAGTGCGAATGATCGGATCGGACCGACACATGGCCGAACCGAATATTATTGAAAAATGCGAAAAAAGTTCGGATCGGCTCAGTTGGGTCGGGACCATAGTCAATATTCGAAAGAGTTTAGTTAGGTACTATTTGGTTCGGTCGGTCCCGATCCGTGTAGGACCGACCGTAACTTCGTAGCAGGAAACGGCCGAACAGTTTCTAGGGTAACGCCCATTTATATAGGCGTTCTTAGCTACGTACACACGCCAGCACATCAAGCTACTACAATCTGTCAAATTTCTTTAATAGATTTTCAACTTTATTGATAAAATATTAAGGTTCAAGGTTGATTGGGAAAATTTGACAGTTTCGGGTAGCTTGACCTGCTGGCGTCTGTACCTAAGCTAAGTTTCATATGGCTCCTTGATATCGAAGAGTAGCCAATAGTACATTGTTCCTCGAGGGGAGAAAGTAACCGGTTACTAACGAGGGTGAAGTTTGAGGCCCAAAGCCCAGCCGAAGGGCAGCCCAACCGTATACAGGAGAGGACGAAAATAAAACATGAAATCAATATCGGATACATTTAATATAAAACAGTCATTGCAACAAGTTATCACATATACCGTCACATTGACTAGCTGTCAGCTGGGCGGCGGCGGCGGCGCGGCACTATTACATTAATACATTATCCTAACTTCAGGCTGAAAGGGCGTAAAGAACATTCATTTTTAAAGGCATAAAGCAGACAAGGCATTTTTTTTTAGTTAAACTCTTTTGAGAATCGATAGGTATGCTTGGGGGTACATATTGCAATAAGGTCACCCGGGGCTTTTGCGTCTTTGGGGCTATTGCGTCTAATCGAAATAATTTAATATCTGTTTGAAAACCAACCTCTCCTGCCATCTAGTTTTGTTTATTTTGAATAAAATCATAACGTACACTTTGAATAGATGGCGTTGCTCCGCACAAATTTCAAATATCGGCCATATTGAAAATAACGCGTGTTTCGTCAAGAGGTGCTGCGCGTGGTGAGTGATTAAAATCTTTAAGAATCCATGTTTTTACTGAGTTTTCCGTTTATAGAATGAAATGTTCATACACAACAAATTATAGGCTGTGTAAACCGATAGTTATTTTTATTGAAATCGTTTTATTTGTGGAGAAATCAAGATTTAATTGTTTTAGGTTAGGTCTGGTTTTTTTGGGGTAAATGCGGCTGCTGTTTCGGGGTTATTGCGTCTGCATGACGCATTTGCCCCAAAACCAGAGATCTTAAACCTTTTTTTTGTATTTTCTTGTAGTCAATTTTATTTCGTGACTAAGTGTTTTAACAGATTTGTTTGAATTGAATTTGCCTTTCTTAATTTTTTAACTTTTTATGAGAAGTTTAGGAATTGTATTTATTATAGTGTAGTTATCAATTTGTCTTGCAGGTAATTTAGATCACAATGGTTATATTGAGATATATTGATATCGACAAATATTTGGACAGAAATGACTTTCAATATTATATAGAGCAGATACTAACCTGGCCATGGCATAAAACACATTTTACCTGGTCACATGAATGTTTCGGATGCGGACAGTCCCATGCGACACCAACTGGACCTCGTCATTTGATTTTGATTATGAATACTCAAATTGCAATGGCATTATTACAAAGTTCATTCTTTTGGTGTCCATCTTGTACTATTTATACTTTGTACATGCACTACCCTGAGGATGAATGCGAATACTGCCATGAAAATCTATAACTGTAATATTGTTTTTTTCTTTTCTTTTAATAATTTGTAAGTTATGACGAAACTTGAGACATTTATTTTTAAAGTTAATCTTAAATTTTTCAGTGAGTACAAAATCACAATGCAAACGATACATAAATATTCTTGAGTAATACTTAATATAACATCTCAAATTTAGCATAAAAGTATATTACAACTTTATTAATTCTACTATTTCAGATGTTAATCATTTGAAGATGGTGCGTAATTATAAAAAAAAGACTATTCCTAAATACACTCTAGAAACATTAAAAACAGCAATATTAGAAGTAAAGAATGGAGTCCTTAATTCATATCAAGCATCACGAAAATATGGGATACCGCGTACAACTATAGTAGATAGAGTAAAACAAAGGCGAGGAGTTGTTAAAGACAAACGTGGTAGACCAACAGAAATCGATGCCGAAAATGAAAAAAGACTAGCTGCTGGCCTACATACTATGGAGAAATATGGTTTCGGCCTCTCTTCAAAAGAAACATCTATTATAGTAACCAAATACATTGAAAGTAATAAACTTAAAACGCAGTTTAAGAATAATACACCGGGGTATGATTGGCTTTCCGCTTTTCTTAAAAGAAACAAATTATCCTTAAAGAAGCCGCAAGCTGTAGAAATGTCCAGAAAAGCAGCATGCGACCCCTTTATTATTGAAGAATATTTTAACACACTCGAAAGTTGCATTAATGAACTAGATTTAAAATTTTCCCCTGAAAAAATCTGGAATTTAGACGAATCTAGTTTCAGTAAAGATCCAGAAAAAACCAAAGTTGTAGGTGCAAAAGGTTACGCAAGTACTCGAACCATAGCATCCGCGGGAAAAGATAACGTCACGGTCTTATTTGCTGCTAGCGCTCTTGGCGAAAAATTACCTCCACTGATTATATACCGGGGCAAAAACGTATGGGACCAGTGGATGTCTAGAAATGCCTTTGAAGGTACCACATACGCGGCAACCAAAAACGGTTGGATAGAATCGAAAGTTTTTGAGAAATATATGCTAGGTACAGTCTTGCCTCACTTATCCAAAGAAAAACCATGTTTGCTAATATATGATGGTCATTCAACGCACATTCAATTGAAAATATTAGAGACAGCCGCCGAAATGGGTGTAACCATTTTAAAATTGCCACCTCATGCCAGCCATCTTTTACAACCTTTAGATTTAGCTGTTTTCAAATCTATGAAAGACAAATGGGACGCAAAAATTTTGGCGTGGCAGCGTTTGAACGTGGGAGCCAAGCTACAAAAGGACCAATTCAGCCAAATCCTCGGAGAAGTCTGGAAAGAATTGGATCCTAAGGTAATTAGAAATGGCTTTAAAAAAGGGGGTGTGTTCCCATTTAATAGAAACGTGATCCCAGACGAAAAGTTTGATCCAGATTCACTTAAAAGATTTCAAAAACACAAAGGCAAAAGCAACGAATTCGACATACCACCTCTGTCCAGGTTATGTTTACAAATATTAAATAAGGTGAATAATGAGCCGGAAGTTACAAGAACCACTTTGAATCTGAAACCCTCTGACGTTATAATACCCGGCACTAGCAACGGAACTTCGGGAATCCAAATTCTCGAAAATCGTATAATTTCATATAAACATGGAGAATCGTTTGAGGATTTGTTGCTTAGCACAATTAAAAAATCGGATAGTACAGTTAAAGTAAAGAAAAGAAAAGCAGCGAAAGGCTGTGAAGTCATTACACGCGAATATTACCTGGAAAAGTTACGAAATGAAGAAGCAGAAAAGCAAAAACGTGAGGCAGAAAAAACATTGCGACAATCAAGAAGGTGCATAAAGAAAAGTAAACCTACAAAGAAAGAAAAGTATATAGCTTCTAAGAAGAAAAAACCACAGAAGAAAATATTTTATTCATCAGATGAAAGTTCTGATAATGAAATAATATTAAGCGATGGCACAGAACCTGATGATTGGAATACTTATTGCGAAAACGTTATTAAACACGACAAAGAAGAGGACCTTTTTCTTGACCACGACTCTAGTGACGATCAAGTACTAAGTGAAATAAAATATGAAAAGAGAATCGATTCAAGACAGACGGTCACTCTGGACGAACCAAGACGTCTTGAAGTTGATGATTGGATAGTAGTTAAGTTTGCGACAAAGAAAACTGTAAAGCACTTTGTCGGAAATATAATTTCAATGGATCTCGATTCCGACATAGTGTCTCCAAAAGTCAAATTTCTAAGAATCATTAAGAATAGTAAAATTGATTCATTCCATTACCCCGATGTCGAAGATGTTTTAGTACTCCGACATGAAGCTGACATTGTAAAGTTCCTTGAAAAACCCCAAATAACCCGAAGAGGTCATGTTATTTTTAAGGAAAATTTAAAAGCTTTTAATGTCCAATAGAATATATTGTATTTATTCTTAGGATATTATATTTTCTACTGAGAGACTACTATTATATTTTTATATTGATTTTGTTGGAGTGGAGAATTGATCTCGCTAAAGCTATGTTTTGATTAAGGCTTTATTATCTTATTTTAGATAGAATAAGTGTTGATTCTTAAATATTTTATAAATCTAAATATAATATATATATATAAGTATATATTTTTTTCTAAATCAGGGCATCATCGAATTTCGTAATAAGTTGTTTAAGTATGTGGAACAGGAAATTCGGTGTGCTCCTCGAAGAGCAAAGCTACCCGTAATTTTGATCTGATTTTACTGTGATTTTAGAATATGACAGATTTGATCTTGTGAATGTCAATTATAATAGCCATACATATTAATAGAATGATACATAGATGGACCTGCTTTAAAATACAAATAGTTTAGTAATTAAGAGTATGAAAAGACTGACTTTGATCTGAGACATAATTTGAGATTATTTTTAAAGTAAGTAAGTACATAAGATTTGATCTCGTTAAAAATTCAATTACTTAATTACCTATTTATGTATAATAATTGATTGAATTCTAGATTCTAACATATTATACCAGATGACCTTTTTGAGTCTTGAAAAAATAGGATATCATAGATGAACGGAGTAGAGGCCTATGGCATACCTAGATTGTTTGTTTTGATCTACCAATAAAAATACTACACATTTATTACACATTGTTTAGGTAGAATAATTTTCTGTAAAAAATTGTTCGCTCCTAATTTAACTCCTAAATTGAAAGAGCTCCGACTGCAAGTAACTAATGTAACTCGATTTTGATTAAACTTCAAAAATCTACATGTTGCTTTTATTTAGCACCCAGGTTTTTTATAAGAGTTTATTCTAATTTTACCTTCAAAAATAAAATGTTTTGAACGTCTGGATTTGATAGCGGGGAAATGCGTCTAAGAAAAAATAGTCGCATTTTCCCAGATTTTATAAGAACGCTTCTGATGTAATAATTATTTAATATTTTCTTAATTTACTGAAAGCTTTGTGTGTAAAACTTTAGTTGTAGTAAAACATATCTATTCCAGCCTTCAAACATCACAGGTTTAAAACTTATTTAATGAAGACGCGTTTGCCCCAATACGGGAAAATGCGTAAAATTACTCTTTTAAAAAAAAAAGTATATTTACTCGTATTTATTGCAACTAATGAAAGAAACGATTTATTAAGGTTGCACACAGATAATTTCTTTGTACATTTGCGTTAAAGATTTTTCCAAGAAATTTAAAGTTAGTGTAATATACATTTTTAAAAGAGACTAAGGTTTTTATATGACGCAATTGCCCCAGTTGACCTTACCTAAAATTAAAAGAACTAACGTAATATTTACTACGTTACGTTTAACGTAGGTAATACCTACGTTCAAAATACCTAATGGTTTTAAATACCTAAGCAACTAACACCTACCTACGAATTAACTAAGTTTAAAATAATGATTGTACTAAATATCTATCATTCAAAAATAAGTTTCTGGCACTCGCCTGCCGCTCCCGCGGCACCGCTCGCAGCACTGGCTCGGCTCGTGCGTTGTGTGGTCACAGTTCTAACATAACCTAACCTAGCTGTTTCGATTTAAAAAAGAAACATATAACGGTGAGGTAATCCAATTTTAAGAAACTTTGTACAAAGGAATTTCAAGTTTTAGCTTTATGAACTTCAGTAACATATCCATTTGACATTTTAAGTTTTCGGTATTTTGAATATAAGTGAAACAATCATTAGGTATTTAGATTTTAGGGATTTTGAACGTAGGTTATTTTACGTTAGTTCTTTTAATTATAGATATTGCAATACGTAGCCATGCTTGGGCTACACCATCCAACCTCCACGGTAACTTCACGTCCAGTAAAATTACAATAAAATATAGAATACCTTTTAAATGACTATACGAGTGAGATTTGTTTCGGATTTCTTCATTTTATTTTTCTCTTATTCGTCAAAACGCGATAGTGTAGCCTTAGCATTATATGATAAAATATGTTACACTATTAATTCTAGTAGAGTCCGTAGCTATTCCAGAATTTATCATAAATAATTTTTCTACAATTTATTTGCTACTAATGTGTACACACGGCTACACATCAAGCTATACATTTCCAGTTTTGGCTGACCTCGCATTGTATAGGTTTTTCGTACAATCAGAAGTCAGCTTAAACTGGTTATGTATAGCTTGATGTGTAGCCGTGCGTACATTAAACTACAATATTGTAAACTAATATTATCTTCTGTCCTTTTCTTAATGAAATAGGCAAGGCATTAAGTCCGCCTTTGTACCTTTTTTTTGTGCAAAAAGATTAAATAAATAAATAAATAGAAAGAAAAAGATGCACTGAATTTAAATTTAGTGTAGTTTGTGAACAAGGGAATCGGCGCCATTCACTATTTTGTCTAAAAACGTTAGTACCTTGTTATTTATAACTTATAGCAAAAATCCGCCACTCGCCCAGCTTGCCAGCCTAAACAATAAACTACATAATTAGATTTTTCAACACTGGTAACACTAGTTTCGTACATATTGTAAACACAACACGCATTGCTAGAAACAAAACAAATTCGAATAATTTCAAGTCACCATTCACAATTAGTGTTGTTTATATTATTTTATCTGCAATATATCCATAATTATAAAAAGCAATGGGTAATATTGACGGCCTGTTGCACCAAGACTTTATTGATACTGTTTTAAATGGAGAGAAAAACTCGTTTTTTTTTTGTGGTACAGATAATGCGACAGGTCATCAGGACAAAATCTTATCTATGACATCGTCGGTTAGATTCAAAGTTAACATAATATTATTCAAAATTCAATCAATGAGACTTTAAGGGGGCAGCGCAGGGTAGCCCGTGAAATTCAAATTTTCTTACGCTTTTTGCAATTTGCAGCGGGGTAATTGCGTAACACACTATCAGTAGCAATAGCTTTCATTTTGACAGTTCAACAACTTTTCTTGCGTTATTTAAGTTGTTGAGCGGACAAATTTCTCGAACATATGAAGCAATGGATTAGCAATATCCTTCAAAATGATTCAGATTGAGATTGATAGTGTGTTACGCAATTAGGGTGCTGGTCAGTGTCATGTTGAATGTTGATTAAAATGTGATTCGCGAAGGTAACAAATATGACTTTACAGAATTATAATCATTAAAATCATCAATACAACTCTCCAAGTTCATATATTATGATATATGAGCTTGACCTGCAAATTGCAAAAACGTAAGAAAATCTGAATTTCGTGGACTATCTAGCGCATCCCCCTTAAGAAGCACCTTTTCTTTATCTACAGACATCGTGAATATTTTATGTAAAAAGTCGTCTATTCAAATTATGACATTAATAATTGTAAGATGAAAGCGACACAGATCTACAGTGTGATGTTGAAAGTTCCAAATCGTGTTTCGATGCAGTAGGCCGTGTGACCACCTCTAAAATACCCTAAAACAATAATTTACTCTTTCTCTAGAATTAGGCCTCAGAACCTATTTCATAGGCCTCTATAGGAACATAACATTCAGACTTAAACCATCACACAAACTTCAAATATTTCACTAAGTGCATCAAACCCTATTACATTTAAGCTCATTTATTTTAATATAAAAACCGTAATCTAGTACGGGTCACATTCAACTTTTTGGCTGCTAAGGACGATACAAATTGAACGTTGGGACACTTCAAATAGGGTCCAAAGTTGATGTGTTCTTGACTCTTCGACCAAAAAGTTCAGCGCAACCCAAGTTAATAAGTAAAATTTTCTAAGATCCGTTTACAGATAGACGTTATAGTAACGATGTATCTACGCTGCAATTTAAAATTATTATCATTAATTAGTATACAAGTCATAAATGCTGGTTAAATAAGGTTATAAAAATAAATGAATTTAATATAAGTATCGTATTATTTAAATGATTTTCGGCATTTTGTTTGCTAGAAGTAATTTATGTTACGTATAAACATTGATTACAAAAAATATCGGGATGCCGAAGTGCTAGAAAGGGGATTGAAGGTTTTTATGTGGAGCCTTGAATACCTATTGTCGCGCCATTTTGATATTTCTTTTAAAATGGCCGCCATTTAAAAAAAAATCAAAATGGCGGCCAACCTTCAAACTAAAAAAAAATGGCGGACAGGTAGACATGCCACAAACCTTCAAAGCCCTTTGTAATTCCGCAATCAAAGAAGTAAAGAAGCATCAAAATGTTATACATAAAGTCTTATGTCTATTATAAAATGCGATAAGTAAACAACTCTGTGTTGAACAAGTTGCACAGTATAGAATATTGGAATGAATTTAATTTGGCATACCGGAAGTAAGGTAGTATCGGAAGAATTCAGTTCGCATCCACACACATACAGACATAACAAATAAATTAATACGCTACAGCTAGAAAACAATGAAAATAAAGCCACAACGCACCGACAACAAATTATTTTTTACGAATATACCGAAAACCCAGCAAAGAAACAATTTAGTAACAATCCTTAAGCTCTATTTACACGTTTCCAGTATTTAGTAGCTTATAATGATCCCACTGCTGGGACACAGGCCTCCTCTCTTTGAGAGGGAATCGGCTGTAATCTACCACGCGGGCCCAGTACTAGTTGGTAGATGTCACATGTCCTCGAATTTTTGGTTCTAGGACATACCGTCTTTAGTCTTTTGTAGATTGCGTGCCTATGACAAATCGTGTAAGCAACCAATTTAGTAATAACTAAGCCAGGCGTACATTTTACAAACCATAAATAAACAAGAACTGAACTATAAGTACGCGTCAAACTTTATGTCGGCTCAGAAGTGCGCTGCTCACTGCGCAGTACCGCCCCCCTCCCCCCGCGGACACGTGAATGTGTTACTGCGCAGCGACTCGCCTCACGTGCAGAGCCGTCATAATGTTTACATCGGGCTGTACCAACTGGAAACGTGTACACAGATAATTAAGTAAATAAAATTAGCCTCCACGCAATCAATTTAAACATAATTTTCCAACAGAGATTCATTTTTTTTTTCATATTTTTGACAATATATTTTTGGCGCTAAATCTTTGCGCGTCTACATCTTATCAATAACAATGACACAGATATTAGTTAAGATTAAAAGTAAATACTTACTATATCTTGCCGAACTTACCTCAGTTTTATAAAAGTCATTCAAGTCTTCAGAGGCCGTATTAATATGATTAAAGTCATCATAGTTGAGTTGCGAGAAAGAGATGGAGCTATCAGTCCTGTCAGTGACGTAGCTAGTCCTAAAGGGCTCTGTATCAAAATTTGTTATCGTTACCCGCCTGTGGCGATGCTCAAAGAACACTATTGTTTTTAAATAAATAAATAAAGCAGCATCTCGACTCGGATAGGTTAGATTTTCTTTGATTTTACTAAATAAATGTGAGAGCTTGAGAATCATTGATACTGCGGTAGCTACGCCACCTAACGCCTACCTACGCTAACTCCATCTCTTTCTCACAACGGCACAATCATGGTTCTGTGACGTCATAATAGGGCCTCAGTAAATCTTACGTCAGTTCTATCATCATGACTTATCGTACATTTAGTTGAAATGACATTTAGAAACAGAATTATTTGACTAAGCTATTAAAATTGGGGATCATTCGAGAAGTTCATGTTTAAAAATAATATGAAAAATAGTAATAAGTGGAACTGCGCACTACATGATTTTGACGAGCTTCTACGGAAAGATTGTTTAAATTGATTTATAAGTATTTTTAGAGAGAAATTTTCAAGAAATACAGATTAGAGATTACTTAAAAATATTTTCCACTTATTACCTTTTTACAAGGACCAGTCGGTTAAACAGCCAGTTTTTATTTACACTACAATAGGCCTGAAGAATCCGAGTTTTTTACAAAAATAAATCCTTTTTATGAACTACCTACAAGTTGGTGTTATGCCCTTACATTGATTTTCAGTAACATAAGACAGATATATAGTTTTGTGCATATATTTCTTAAGTGAACATCCCATATTTTATTTAGGTCTCTTTTTGATAGTAAGGTTCACCTTTCTTGGCCCGTATCAGAATCATTTGCAGGGCATGTCAATGTGACTGTTAATAGTACGACTTCTACTCTTCATTAATGTCACTATCATATATACGTATGAGGGTCTTTTGGCTCGTGGCCAAAATCGGAACAATGCCCCTTCTTAGCCTGTCGATCGCAATCTAAATGGACTCGGCCCAGAATTCGGCTACGTGTTTGGCGCCATCATTAGCGTACATTAGTGTCGGCAACGTGCATCTGACAGAACACGCAGGACATCAAATACTCAAACGCCCTCCTGTCAATTTAATTCAAGAGCCAAAAGATCTTGGTAGCGCGGTAGGTATGTACTGTGATAGATCAGTAAATGCGAATCGCTTAACACTTCGTATGACATTTTATTTTGTTGACTTCTTGTGAGTGTACGGCCTCCTAAACAGGTTCAGATTAATTTATCGTTTGGTTTTTCGATAAAATAAGCTGTTTTCTTTCCATTCAGAAGAGTTTACATGTCAAATAGACTCAAATAGTCGACTTATGAAACTGTTTTCGGAGCGAACAGAAAAAAACCTGTATGGTCGTATCTTACTATTACCCAATATATTACTTTACCCTATGCTTACTATCAAGAAGAAACGTGTACCTAGCTAGAGACATCTAGTGAGTTCCGTGCAAACAATAATTATCTAGCAGTAAGCTACATCTATGACATACATTGTGCTGTCAAACTTATTGGTACACGACACATATTTTGTATACAAGCCACATATAAATACACTCGTACTACACAAAATTAAATAGCTCTTTGAGATATTACAATAAAATGCCCTTGTTTTTGCAATATCTTAGTATCATGATACTTCAATTAAATATTAAGTATCCTGATACTTGATAGTTCTTGACACTTACAGAATTGATATTGGATTCTAGTTTGTCTAGCTAGATTAGCCTGCATATTATAATTCACAGTTGTATGAGAAGGTAATTATAAAAGTTAGAAAATGCGTAATGAATGCAATTGTCATAAAAAATGGATATTAGTATTCTAGTCAGATAGAAGACTTGGTAAGAAGCAATGTAACGTCAAATCAGTTGGCATAATATTTAAAATGGAAGAAGTTGTTAGGCATTAGAGTATGTCTTGTTGCGATCAAATAGATTTGGATCAGTTATTAAGAAAATTTAATCATTCGTAATAACCATAATAGTTACGATTCGAAACATAACCGAGAAAATAAAGATTTGTTAATTTTTGACGTCGCATAATGAATTTCTAGCATTTTTTTTTTGTCTGGCAACAATACCGGCTACGCCGTAAAACGTCAATTATAATCCAAACGCCAAATTCCAGACAAAATTGAGGCAACATTCGAGATTATCGGTAACTATTCGAAGTCATAATATATTTCTATTCGAGACATTCGTTTACGAACTCTGTATACAATAATGACTTAGAAATATATATTCTTTTAACGTGGCCATATCAATTTATAATTATATATCTACCTAAACCGACTATACTCGATGAGCCTGACTTAATTTTGGTGTTTAACCAAAATTAATTACAGCGCCATCCATCGTCGGACACAAACAACATCAACTACATTAGCCATCGACAGATGGAGCCACCAACAAAGCTTGCAGTCTACGCTTTGATTGGAGCCAATGTTGGGGTTACAAACCGAGAACAGATAGCAGCGGGTTGACCATTGACCAAGGTCGCGTCAGTAATAAATACATTTTGGCGTTAAATCTTACATAAAAACCCGTGCGACCGACCCTGTTATACTCTACTAACGCCATCTCCCGACATTTCTAGTACACGGCATTTTGTACCATTATGGTACCAACATAAGCTCCAAAAGAAAGCTATAAATAACAGTGTAACCATTCGTCCTAGCTAGGCAGCGAAACCTTATATTTAGGGAACATTTATGACAAAACATGATGAAAACTATGTTTGTACGAAAATTACCTATATCATTCGTGACTTTGCTCTATTTAAAGGTTACAATGTCATAACTTAACGGTATATTATATGAATAGATATCCAAAAAGACTAAACCATGAGGGTTTAAGATCGCTTCATAAGCTATTTCGTATGTATACGATGTATTTGTTGTTGTAGCATGGTTTTGTGTGTGGAACTATTCGAGATTGTGCACTCGATCAACTATAGCAATAGTAACACACTCACAGTTACATACGAAGCTTTGGTTTGAATTTTCCTGGTCGCGGGATCAGACATTGTCCGCAAGAACTGAGCGGCGGAACCAAAGCTCATTTGATTCCTTGCGAACAATTTTGTGTGACATCGACAAATATAATTAGCCTTATGTCAGGCTCACGTAGCGACTTTCGCCGGCGACTCGTTGACGAATTCATACTCTCACATTACCGAGTCGGCGGCGATCAAAGTCGCTGCGTTTGCACCAAGCATTAGTCACGGATATCTACTCATATCAATACACAATAAAAATATACCTGACGGTTTCCCAGTCGCTACCCAGCCAGTCCCCCCCCCCTCCCTAGTGCGTGACATGCCTATGGCCGCGCCGCCTGGGCTGGCATCAGCTGCGCTTACTCTTCACCTGTTCCACGTTCAGGGCTGGCGAACTGCTGGAGCCGACCAAGATCTTCAGAGCACCCGTGGACATTAAGTAGAACCAGTACAGTTGTGGTAACAGGAGTATGCAGATGGAGATTTTGCAGCCTATTGGGAGGGAGTTTATTGCCTGTGAATGTGAAAAAAAAGTTTTGTTTTATGTCATGTCGCTAGGACCCCGTAGAAGATGGCGGAACGAGCTGAAGAAAACAAACGACCAGTGGTCTACTTTAACCCTCGATCGGAACAGCTGGAGACTTCCAGAGCTATTATCCCACTGCTGGGCAAGGGAGGCCTTTGCCCAGCAGTGGGATGGTGCAGGCTAACAGTAACAGTAATGCCTATAATAATCAAGTTGTGTACGTTTTGTTGCATAGATGTTTGAAACTTTAAACATTCAGATTGATTCACCTTTGAACGTTAATATCTCGGAAACCTGACGTTTTCCGAGGTTTGGTCCAATAATATTTTCTGTTTGCATTGATGTCAGCTATCGATTTATATAAGTTTTTTTTACAAAATGACGGTCATGCATTAAGATCGCCATTTTGAAAAAAAAAATGCGGACACTGTAGTTAAGCCAGCCTCCCTAAAAAAATCATCAATCCCCCTTTAATGTCGTAGGCTCCCTTATCGCACCCCCTTAAAACAACAAACCAACTCACATCAATATAAGACAGTCCCATAACCCTGCTGTAGATAAGACACACGTAGGGCAGGCTGATGACGCGGCACACGAAGAACGTGAGCAGCATGAGCACGCCGTTGATGACGTAGAGGCGCGAGGACTTGAGCTTCATCCGCGAGAGAATGGCGCGGAACGATACGAACGGGGTGGATAGTTCCATCAGGTATACGAAGCCGAAAGTACAGTCGCCTAGGTTGCCGCGCAGGTACTGTGGAGGAAACAGAAACGGTTTTATCAATACGGTCTATTCAAATACTCCTAGCGCACCTAACATGAACCCTGTAAGGACACACCAATTACAAATGACTTTAAAATAAGTTTGTAACGGCATCTACATCTCCACATGCGAACTACACATCACACTGATGTCACGTAAAATCCTGCATCGCGCAAGTTGAGTTTACCGATCAACTAGCATATACAACGTCCCTACAACAATCGTTGGGCAGCTGCCCACCAGACACAACACCCGTCTGGTCGGAGGAGCTTCTTGTTTCAAAGGAGGATGAGAGAATTCTACACCCAGATCCTCATGGCTCTAAAAGTTTATGATTAATAAAGAGAAAGTACCTAGGTACTTATCTAGTTCTAAATATTAAATAATACATTCTACATTATCAAAGTTATTTTCCAATTATGAGATAAATCTTTAGCATAAACTGTATAACGCATATTTCTACATTATTAAAAATTGTACATCTTAGGAATACTTGTTTCCAAAAGTATCTGATGAAAATATACACAACTCTATCAGAAAACAATTTGTAGTGCTACTTACAAACTCAGTGCTTTAATTTGATTTTTTCAATACCAACTACCAATGTTTGACAATTGAGACAGCACGATTTCGCCACCATCTAACACGCTGAGCTGTTCCTACAGCTACACTCACCACAATGACCAGGAAGCCGAAGCCTCCGATGAAGAGGTGGTGCATCAGGATGACGGGCTCGTGTCTGCAGTAGTCCAGGAAGGAGGTGCCTTGTGCCTTCTTGACTACTGCGATATCTCCTGATGATAGGGACGCTGAGCCGTTCTTGGAGGGCCGACGCTTGAGGGCAGCCATGTCTGCGCCTGAGTTCATTTGGACGTGAACCTGTAATATTAGATTGAAGCCTGCTTTACACGGTGAGCGGTTTAATTGCCAGTGTTCATAAGTTGAAGCAACAGTAAAAGTTGCACCTAAACAGTGTTTAGACGATGCAAGTCATTTGTTGCTTCAATTTTATTGATATTGATTTATTTCTGTGAGTAGATCTTTTAAGACACTAGTTGGCACCGCTACTGTTTGCCACAGGCGTAATCAGCCTATAATGTTCCCACTGCTGGGACACAGGCCTCCTCTCTTCCAGAGGGAGTGGGCTGCAAACTAACACGCGGGCCCAGTGCAATTTGGTAGATGTCACATTGTCACATGTGCAGGTTTCCTCACGATGTTTTCCTTCACCGTTTTGAGAGTAGTGGTGATGAAATGATTTACACAAAGCAAAGCGCCTGCCTGAGTTCGAACCCACGACCTACAAGTCAAGGCCGGGCCGTTACCACTGGGCCATCACTGCTCTCGCACAGGCAAGAAACTTGAATCGTGTCAATGAGGGAAATCATTGTCTATTACGTTGCACCTACTATGTTTTGTCTCTTCACCAACCTAAGATAGACTGGTGGAAATGTCTAAGTCATTAAGTCCGCCTTTGTGTGGAATTTTTTCATAGCGCATTATAAAAAATTACACAAGATAGTCTGTAAACCAGTACTTTTCATAAGTTAAAACTAGAAGTACCCCTAGCACTCACCATATACATGCTCCAGATGTCATAGAAGAAGTAGGCGGCTCCGAACCACGCGTAGGCTTCAGACATGTAGTGAGACGAGCGCATGAAGTCGCGCGTGCACGACCACAGGCACACGATGGCGCCCGTCACGCACGACAGGGCGGCCTGCACTGCCGACACCAGTCTGAACAGCAGGTAATATATTAATTAGAAGAAGAAACACCAGCCTGCCGATCTACTCTATAAAAATCTTACCATGAAAATTTAGGTGAACTGAAGTGATCTGTCAATAGTGTTAATCCCTAGCATCAGGTGGAATGACAGCTCACTTCACCTAAGTTCATGGTGAGATTTTAACTGAATAAGACAGGCTGTGCATCAGCGGCCAGTGCAGTTTCACAAATTTTGGAGAGTTGGTATTTAAAAAAAAAAAAGGGAAACCCTATTTCCCTTTTTTTTTTTTTTCCGGATGGGAAATCATCAAATGACCCCTCCCGCTCTGGGTGGAGCGGAAAGGAGTGTCAGACTCTTACTGACTAAAACCCACTCATGTTCCTTCCTTTGCCCTTTATGTTCCGGGGTAGCGGTAACCCTTACGGACAATCCCGCTGACCCGGCAGGCTTCGGCCCTAAGGGGCCCCTCAGATTATGCTGACAACTCTTTGAGGCGCGCGTGGAACACTTACGCGCCGTCCGGCACGGGCCTGGTCCTGATAGGACGGTGAGCTACGTAGGGTTTCCCTTACTCCCTATTTTCACAGATCTTGAGTATGGAGCATCGTATTCATGGCAAATAAAAGTTGCTCAACTTTGTCACAGCAGCACGTTTTTGTCTATTGGGAAAAATGTAGCTGAAAACATTTCAACACATTCTATATCTGAAACATGTTTCCAGCAACAAAAATGTTACTGCAACAATGTTGCGCAGCAAACTTTTGTTTGCCATGAATACATGGGACTTGACGACTAGAGATGACGACTATTAGAGAAGTGTGGAAGAAAAAGACATGTTGCGCCGACCCCATATACATTAGGTTAAGGGCAGGATGATGATGAATAAGTACGACGGGGCTTGACGGGAATGTTAAATGTTATCCAACTTCCATCCTATCATACGTACTTGTTAGTAATATCGAGCACATCGCCGCAGCTGAGCCGGTACTTGTGCCGGAAACGCGCGCCGGCGCCGGTGGACAGCGCTAACGCATTCAAGAGCTCGAACAATGTCATGAAGTAGACGAAGCCGAGGGCTGTTAGCGCACCGCCGCGTTTCGCTGTTATCCTGGAAAGAAGGGAGAAGAACTAATTAACACCAATCGAAAATAGATAGAAGATATAATACTCTTTATTATGTACACCATATAAATTACAGATATAAAGTGCCTACTCTGTAATTTATATGGCAAGCTCTTTATGAACTCTTGTCCGGGGAGTATGTTGTGCTTCTGAAAAGTGCGAGTGCCGGTAAAATTGCAGGTTAACTTTCTATGATCAGTAATAATAGTCCTCCAGACCGAATTTCGACCACCTTAGCGGAGATTAGAATTGGCGCGGGAAATAGTAGTGCACACGTGTGTCCAGACAGAGGTGCAATTTGTCCTCGCTCTCATAGTCCGATGGGACGGCGATCTGACAGGACCGGAGAGAGATCAGGCGCAGGACTTCTGTGCGCACGTTAAGCCGTTGGGCTTAACGTGCGCACCGAAACAAGGGGGTATCACACCGCCAACTTCTGTACTCCGGGCAATAACACTTTGCCCGACCTGGGAATCGAACCCACCACAGGGCGAACCCCGTCATCTCCTGCTAAATACACATACAACTGAAGACACTGAAATTGGTTAGAAAAATTCTTATAAAAAAAAAAGATTTCCTCACTCCGATACGATAAGAACCGCACTGACCGTCCAGCACCCTAATTGCCTAACACACTATCAATCTCAATCTGAATAATTTTGAAGGATATTACTAATCCATTGCTTCATATGTTCGAAAAATTAGTCTGCTCAACAATGTAAATAACGCAATGAATGTTGTTGAACTGTCAAAATGAAAGCCATTGCTACTGATAGTGTGTTATGCAATTACCCCGCTGCGGCACACGAAGGAATTGGCATATCTATATCTTGAAGATCTAAAGTGCGACTTGGGTGCCATGCGAACGACGAAGTGTATAATTTATTATTTTTATACCACGAGTTAGACCGAGATCAAGGCTCTCGATACGGGCTTGCGTAGAAGGTCGCACTTGAATCGTTGAGAGCCTTGACTCAAGGCCCTCAAGTGCTTCAAAGGTTGAACCAAGATTTTGCACATTAGGAATATATCGGAGATGGCGATTTCGGGTCGTTATGATTATAATTGGGCTTTTATCTATGGATTTTCAACGGAAGACTGGGCCCACCTAGATTGTGCCCATGGCAAACTCAAATTGAAAGCATTTTTTTCAATTAAACTACACAGGCACTTTTGAAGGAGTCAGTCAGTCAGAAAATATGAAGCTACTTGCCCATTCCAAAGCGTAGTAGATACATATAGAGAAAGAACGGGCTAGAAACTCCATGGACAATTTTTAAATTATATTGTTACAAAAATATTAATTACATCATTAATGTTGAATTTATAATTATATGTGAGAACGATGTAAAAAAGACACGTTAAAAGCGTCCAGAGGCAATTGGCTTGATATGGAAATTAACACATAACTAGCAAAATATACAACCTCTGCCTATCAGCCCCTTCAGCACCCTAATTGCGTACCACACAATCAACCACGATCTGAATCATTTTGCTAATCCATCGGTTCAAATGTTCGAAAAAATGTGTCTGCTCAACAACGTAAATAACGCAATGAATGTTGTTGAACCGTCATAAAAACTTTTTGCAAAAAAAAAAGAAACAATCAACTTCCAAAAAAAGGCACACAAAGTGAATTTTTTTTTTCAATAAAGTTTTTATTTTTCACTTTTCAAGTTGTTTTTTACCAGTAATTTTGGTTTAAAAACCAAACTACTGAACCGTTTTTGATGAAATTGGAAGTTGGTCTATGGGACCAATCTGAAAGTATATACCTTACAAATAAAAAAGAATTTTGCAATTCGGCTTATAAATAACGGAGTTCTGAGGTAACAAACATAAAAAAAACAGTCGAATTGAGAAGCTCCTCCTTTTTGAAGTCGGTTAAAAACGAAAACTATTGCTACTGATAGTGTATTACGCAACTACCCCGCTGGGAATATTATTCATCATCGAGTAGTGCCCCAGATGTATAACTAGTTACATAACAAGGTTGAACAATACACCAATCTTCAAAGTACCAGCATCATCCGGCATTATCATTATTATCAATTTAAACAACGGAGTTCAGATAGTGACGTCAGATTTCAGAGCTCTCTTAAAACATCGCGTGTTGTATCAAAGGCGTTAATCACACGTGTATCAGCGCAAATATTGACGCTGTTAGAGTATGTCAAGGTCGGATCTTCGCCGACCCACATCGTAGGAAAAACAAACATGGAAGATTTTATTAATGGGGAAATAGGGTAATATGTAGCTAATATTCTTACTGGGTATGTAACTTTATGTTATTGCAGAGCTTCTTGTCTGTGCCATAACATTTTACTGCATCGTCCAAAATGCTTTTACGTGCACGTCTTCCTACATCGTTCTCTCTCACACACATGTATAATTTCAACATGAATGATATAACCAATATTTTGTAACAATTTAAGATTTAAAAGAGTGTCCGTGGATTCTCTTGTCCGTTCCTCTCCATAGGTACCTACTACGCTTTGGAATGGGCAACTAGTTTCATCTTTCTGACTGATCAACCCCTTTTTTTTTTGGGGTGGGAAATCATCAAATAACTTCTGCCGCTCTGGGCGAGCGGGAGAGCATGTCAGACTTTTACTGACTAAAACCCACCTGTGTTCCTTCATTTGCCTGTGCCAGGGCCACGGTAACTCTTTCGAGCAACCCGCGACCCCTTGACAATTTAAAATAAGAAACAGAGCTAAGAATTCAGACCTATTCGAAGAAACGAGTACTAACTTTAGGACAAGCCACATGCAAGCCAGTTTTCAGGGTCCCGTAGCCAAATGGCAAAAACAGAACCCTTATAATTCCGCCATGTCCATCTGTCTGTCCGCCCGGATGACACACAGCCATTTTACACGGAGACAATTAGCACTATATCGATGAAAGAACAAGTTGGGGGAAAATATGCGTCACAAACTGGGTTGCAAGGCTTACATAGTCAGGCGATTCATGTTAAATACTGGTATTCAGCTGCATCCGGTTATTTCGTGGCTTCGTACAGACGCCAGCACATCAAGCTACTACAACCTGTCAAATTTCTTTAATAAGCATTAGGTTTAAGGTTGATTGGGAAAATTTGACAGTTTCGGGAAGCTTGACCTGCTGGCGTCTGTACATTCATACTGTTCTAACAAAGCCTATACGAAATTTGACCTTTGGCAGTCGTGGCCGGGTCACTTATAACATTCCGATGCGATGTATCTTGACCTATTTTCAGTTTTCATTTGGTTATTACAAGTAACAAACACTAGGTACTTCTGTTTCATTTTCTTTCTAGAGATCTGTCATCAACAAGTATTTCCTTACAAAATAATGATATTTGTCGACAGACACGATATACTGAGCTTTTTTTTACAGGATATCAGATAACCAGGTATATTAACGACAACGTTAATTTAAACTTCATACATATTTTGATGTAAGAGGTGAAGTCTAAATTAACGTTGATCCTAGGAAGGAGATTTGTCTCTTTATCTTAATTGCGTTAAATATTTACCAAGCACTTTAACATGCAGAAACCTCTCTTACACAGAGACACTAAAGTTCAATTTCAAGCGAGCAGACTTGTCTTTGCAGAATGACGTTCCGACAACTACGAAGCGCGACGTTACGATATAAAAGCACTGAACTGAAAAACTATTCGAGTATGTATTACGCGAGGTTCATTGGAAAAGGTTTAATTGTTCGAATGTATGATTGAGTTGTCATGTTTACTGGAAATTCAGTCATACAGTGAAATGACATGGCTCTGGGGCCGTATTATGACGTTTTAATGCCATCATGATTCCAGGTCGCGTAGCAGGACAAACGGGTTTTGTCGACAGAAGAATAGACAAAATGTCAGATTATTACTAGACCTATTGTCTATTTTTCCTTCGACAAAACCCGTTTATGAAATGACTAGACAAAATTACAGATTGTAGACAGATTTCTAAAGAAATCTGTCATTTTGTCTATTCTATCTGTAATTTTGTCTATTCTATCTGTTATTTTGTCTATTCTACCTGTCATTATGTCTATTCTATCTGTCATTTTGTCTATTCTTCCGTCGACAAAACCCGTTTCTATGGTGGTCATGCTACGCGTGCAGTGTGAAAGAGAGACGAAACAATACAGGACCGATAGCACCATCCCTTTTTCAGACAGGAATCATGATAATCCATATCATTAATACTTCATAATACGAGCACTTACAGCCACCAAAATGAGTTTCGCCCGCCATGGAATGAAAATATTTGTAGTACGCAACGTTTTTGCTTTATAAACATAAGACACTCTCAGTTTAGCAATGAGCAAATGGCAAATCGAGTTGTCTTCTGCTATGTAGACCATTGTCTCTGTCATTATATAGCCAAATGGTATTCTTTGGTATTGTTCGTCGAGTCGTTGGGCTCCTCAAGTTCTGAGTGGAGCTAAACGATTACTGACAAATGTTTGCACTCACTGGACTGGTCCACTCAAATCTGTGTGGTTCCCCAACATACCTGAATCAAACTACGTGTTCTTCACATAATCTGACCAAGATTGAAGATTGTGTCTGGACTTTAAAACCGACATTAACCTTGAGTTTGTTTCGGCCTTTCTTCTCAGAGTAGTCAGATAGGAAACGCCGACCTCATCTCGCTTATTTTTTATGATATGACGTGTAAAAGTGCTTCCATAAACAATTTAATTTCAATTCATTCATACCTGAGAGTCCGATTCTAAAGTTCGAGAGTGAGACGAGGATGTATTTTGGCGCCTGACTGACATTGACAGGGGGCCCGCGTTGTTGCTAAATAATATGTATTAAAAAAACAAGATGGCGGTGTTAGTTCCGATTTTGGCCACACGCCAAAAGATCCCTGTACCTACCTATCTACTTGCTCAGTTATTTGTTTTGTCAACTGTAGAGTCATATTCCTTTCCAAAACGGTATCGTATTGATATTGACGCGGCGTTTGTATTGATATTCGTCTCCTTGAGGCTCCATAGGTACTCGATTAATTGAAACCGAGAACTTAGACGACCGTGGCAAAAGGAAACTTATTTCAAAGTTTGTATAACTGTTGACTCAGCTAGATTGCTTTTGATTGGATTGCTTGGGGAGCAGCGCTCCTTTGAGAATGGTGAATGGAATTGAGAAAGGGTGTTTGGGGTACGCCTAGCGTCTTTACTAGATGTACCTTGTGGGGACGCCAGTGACGTCACGAACCTGGCTGACTTCGGGTATAATTAGATCACATTTTCGAGTGACTACCGCTAAACGTACCTTACCAAGACACCGCTACTCGGGTATATTTGGTAGCACCAGTTTAAAATGTCGGCTTCAGCCCAGTTTGGATAAGTGATTTTGATTCATTGATTAATCATCAGTATTAGGTCCAAGATTGTAGGTCGTGCGTTCGAAGCCAGACAGGCAATATATTTTGTGTAATTTATTCCATCACCACTACTCCCATAACGGTGATGGAAAACATCGTCAGGAAACCGGAGTCCCCCTAGAACCAAAAATTCGAAGACAGACAAGTCTAAAACGTTCCTGCTGCTGTGGGTTGTAGCTGTCCCAGACCCGCAGCATCAGGAATGTTATAGGCTTGCCTGTCTTCGAATTTTTGTTGGTTATGATTATGATTAGGTTCAATTGCACTTTCACACACCATGGGCATCGTATTAAAACGATAAGAAAGATACGATTCACAGCCACGTTCTTCCAGCCCAGCTATGAAATCGGACGATGAACGTCCGATTTCATAGACATACGAATTTGTCAAGGGCGTCCGAGCAAATAACGTGTCAGGTGTCCGAATTCGAGGTAAAGTCCAACATCAGAGGGTTTCTAAGTACGAAACACGTAGTTTTTGGTAAAGTTATGGGCGTTTCCTACTCCGTATCACCACACAACACATTAGTTCACCATCATAACATTAGTTTGGGGCCCGAACTAAGAATGAATAACAACACGATTTGACAGTTGTCCTTACTCCCGATGTGTTTTAACCGTCCGAAAAAGTTAATTCATCGGGCGTAGGGTTCATTCCAAAGTATCGAACTATATTCGGACGGGCCCATATTTTCGTTGACGGACTTGGACGGACTATACCACGAAACTCTTAACAGGCTAGTGAGGCAGACATGCGTAATTGCCCCTTATCCATACTAATAATATAAATTCGAAAGTACTCTGTCGGTATGTTACCTTTTCATGCCTAAACCACTGAACAGAGTTCGATAAAATTTATCAAGGAGGTAGATGGCATCCCGGGGAAGGAGAAGGACATAGGCTACTTTTTGTCCCGGTAGCACGTTCCCGTGGGATAATTTCCGACATCCACGCGGGCGAAGCTGCGGGCAGAAGCTAGTCCTTTTACAAACTCATAGTCATAGTACAGTCACATGCAAAATTACTCGTCACCTTACGGGCTATTTTTGTCTGATCGTTACACTGTAGAATCTGCTTTACCGACTCAGCATTATATTGCGTCGTGAATTCGTAATATCAATACCGTAGCATGACATTCTGTCACCTTTACATGGCAGACCCACTGACAAGGTCAGATCGAATTAAAATATGACAGACAAATTTTTTTTTTACATAAATTTCATAAAAGGCCTGGCCAAGCCCTTTAAAAGCCTTTTAGGTTGATGTCAACTCGACATTGGTCAAAGGTGTATGCTATATCGATCTGTGTAACCAGGATAAATGGGATCTCAAGAGACATAGGATTATTTATCACTAAGAGGCTTTTCATGTACCACTGGGTACATGAAAAGCCTCTTAGTGATAAGCGCACACGGATGCTAGCATAGTAACGCTACTTTTTTTGTTAAATTTTCGGTTTAGCGTCATCTGGCTAGCCGGCAACATTTTTGTCGCCGCGCGCGCACTTCAATTGCAACCAATAGACGGGCGACAGTTGCGTCCGAATCCACGGAAAAAAGTCTCCCAGCTGTCGCGTCGCTACATGCGCGCACTTTCATACAAACCCGTAGACTTGATGTGGCAAATTAGTTGCGAAGACAAAAGTTGCTCGTGGGCCCTCCCTAATATGAATATTATGTCCTTTGTCTTCCCTCCCGGAACTGCCCGTCTGTCTGTCAATGTCGTCACTTGCGTGACCCTTATAACCTGACTTACGCATGCGACGCAATCACACCTGCCAGTCAGTTGGCTTCCGGGCTGTTATGTATAGTAATTATTAGCTGTGCCCGCGATTTCGTTCACGTACATTTCGGTTATAAATAGTTTTTTCGTTATAAGTACCGCATATCCTCCTACTATATATGATGGATGGATGGATGTTTGTTACTCTTTCACGCAAAAACTACTGAACGGATTTGGATGAAATTTGGCACACAGATGGTTTATAACCAGGATTAACATATAGGATACTTTTTATCCCGATATTCCCACGGGATCGAAATTTATGCGGGTAAACCGCGGGGCGCAGCTAGTACTTTCATATGCATTGGTAAAAACCTAAGGGGCAATTCCTGTACTTTTAAGAACATTCGCATTCCAACCTCAGTCTCAATCTGTCAAAAATTCAATCAATTTACATTTGCCCCCTAAGATACAGGCCTAGCCTAGTTTAGGGGACAGGGTCGGACCTATTGTACTTATCTACCTAATGCTAAACTAAGATCTTTAATCTCTATACAGTGCAATGTACTTGAAATTTGTGGTAATAAACAATTTATTTATTTATTTTTTATACATTTTTGACAAGTTTTTGTCATTGATTGTCGCTGAGATGAGATTGCGGCTTGAATTTGAACATTTTTTAAGTACCTACGTGAATTGGCCTTTACAAACAGACACTTCTATTTTATTTATTTGTATGGATAAAGGTATGATAATTATGTCATTACTCATTATACAAAGTTATATTATTGTATATTATTATTATATGCTTGAAAACATGCTACAAGATACTGTTCTATGTCTGTACGGCATCGACAGTTGATGTCTTAAACGCTATTTATAAAATAAATGAGTTTCAAGAAGATTCCTTTTTAGTCTGCATAAAAAGCTTTTTCCAAAAAAAAATGCTAACTATTTGAGCTTGTAATGAGTGTCCGACGAAAGTTGACCGAATCATCGTTTGACCGATGAACTGTTGGTCGAAAGAACGATATCCCGAAGAAAGTTCGCGCGACAAAAGTTCACCCGAAAGAACGATTGCCCAAAAATAGGCTTGTCATACATGAGAGCTCTGAACATTTTTGACATATGTATATAATATAATCATAAAACTTGTTTTATAACTTACTTGTCCTCAGGGTTGAGCGTGATGACCAGGTTGGTGGCTGCTGCCAATGAGCCAGCGTTGCACATTGCCAGAATCCCCATCGCCGTGCGATGTTTTGTCTGTAACAAGCAAAAGAACATTTAGAATAGTATAGAATACTCTTTATTGTGTACACCATAAAAAAAAAAAAAAATTACAGACATAAATATAGAAATTTTATAAAGGGTAACACAATGGGCGGTCAATGGGTCAATGGGTGTGGCGTTTTAGCAGCAAATACAAACGGTACAGAAACTCAGGGGAGACTTAGCTTTATTCGTTTTTGGATGTAATCTACATTATAATGCGTAGGGGGGTCGAAAAGGTATAGATTTATACATAAGATTCGGAAATACGAGTTAAAGGCGGGTATCACATCTCCGCCGCGAAACCATAAAAGCGAAACCGCAGTAGTTCCGCCATGACTTGTGAAACAGAAGCGCGCCCTTCACCACTTCCTAGTGCTTTCGCTGGGAAGAAGTGACGCAGCAACCTCCCCAGCAGACTCGATAGGTTAAATCTAGATGCCATTGTGGCATTTCTAGGAGAATGTGGCCTTTTTTTTAGGATGGGATATCATCAAATAAGTTCTCCCGCTCTAGGCGGAGTGGGAGGGCATGTCAGACTTTTACTGACTAAAACCCACCCGTATTCCTTCAGTTGCCCGTGGCAGGGGCCACGGTAAATCTTTCGAACAACCCGCGACCCTAGCTGGCATCAGCCCTAGCGGACCCCATCAGTTAGTGCTGACATCTCTTTGAGGCGCGCGTCGACTCGAACCTGTACAACTCCTTTGATATTACCCTTCTTAGGTACATCTTATTGCGTTGTTAATTAGCAAGAGAGCTGTTTAATTAGAACCTCGTGGAGCACTTCAGACAATAATTATGACTAAGACATGAGTCACTTATAATAATTATAATTAGTATTGTTTTACAGCGTGAGTATTAAGTATGTACTAATAAATGGTATTTAATAAAATAACAGATAAACGCAGTAATTAAGAAATGACGTAGCTATATTTCTCGCACCTAGTCACGACATGACCTATGGGAAATAAGCAGAACACAGCTCCCAAGAAATTGTGTGGCACCTAAAAACTTGAACCGTATAATCGTATAGGACTCCATTCCATCGCCACGTGCATCTTCTATTCATAAACAGTCGCCCTAACTCAAAACTCCAACTTTTACAAGCACTGTTGAATCGTGGAGGAGAAAGCGAAGTAGATTCCTATGGAGAAGAAACGGTAGGAAACTCTATGGACCCTCTAATCATTAGTTAGAGGGTTCATGGAGTTCAAAGAATTAAGCTTTGCTTACACGCATTAGAGTCTAATGCGTGTAAGCAATGAAAGCAATACTAGTGAGCAGTGGTGGCCCAGTGGTAATGGCCCCGACTTACGAGTTGTAGATCGTGGGTTCGAACCCAGGCAGACGCATTACTTTGTTTAAATAATTGCATCACCACTTCTGTCAAAACAGTAAAAGAAAACATCGTGAGGAAACCGGCATATCCTAGAACCAAAAATTATCTACCAACCCGCACTGGGCCCGCGTGGTAGATAGACCCACTCCCTCTCACCGAGAGGAGGCCTGCGTCCCAGCAGTGGGAACATTATAGGCTGATTGTGATGAATTCTACTACGCACTACAATTTATACAGTTAGTGTCAAGCTATCAATCAAGTGTGAGGTGTATGTCCTTCTAAGGACGCCCTTAGGAATATGTAATAGTAACGTAGAGTAGAAGGCCGTCAGGCCAGCTAGGAGTTGCTGAGGATTGAGCTCAATATCCTGTTATGACAGAGTACTTGGCCAGCAGTAAAATGACATACTTAGGCCAATGATGACGATTTTTTATATTTATGAATGGGCCTGCTCTTGACCTCGATCAGGCCTGATGGAAAGCGAAGGATGCGGTCTATGATGCAACGAGCGTGCTCAGAACATGTCTGTTCACTCTTGCTTTGAAGGCAGACGGGTTAAATGTGGAAGGGAACACAAACGCTGGCAGAGAGTTCCACACTTTGACCGATAGAAACAGAGGAGACCAAAATCAATAACCTTATTTAACAACCAAACAACTTTGTAAACAGAGTCATCTGTATAAGACCTAATCTCCCTTGACCATTGAACAAAACATAAAGATACAAAATTATGAAGTTAATATAAAGAACTCATAACAAGTTAACTTCGAAGTTTAACGTATGAAGCAAACAACGCCGTGACGTAATAATCAGACAGGTCGATGCGATGGTGTGACCGAGTGACTCACTCGAATTTATCATCGAAATTAGTAGCAACCGCAACGGAGTACACTGAAGTGTGATCACACCGACATTATACTACTCAATTCTTGAATGGAGTAGAATTGGAACAATTTCATTGATTCGTTTGGGACAGAAATTGATTGTCCAGTTTGTATCGAGCAGGTTCTAATAGATACAACCGTTTTGGCAACCTTGAATGCTTATAATTTTCCATTACTCAAAGATTGAACGTTTTCCAGCCGAGCTATTCTGCAAAAATGTCACCGTGAAAACTTGGGTGAAGTGACCTGACAATAGTGTCAATTCCTAGCATCAGGTGGAATGATAACTCAATTCAAGCTCACTTCACCTAAGTTTTCTCGGTGAGGTTTTTCAGAACAGACCGGCCGTTGTTGATAAATATGTATAAAGGTCGCTAAGCTAGCCACTTTTCCCAGAAAAATAGGTACAGAAAACGCCGGGAGAGCTAAAAAGCAATTTCGTTCATAGCTAGCTACTACAGCTAGTAGTTACCTCCCCAAGAAACACAAGATTTATTTCTTGATAAAATTAAGCAAGAAAGTGGGTCAATTGTTTGGACGGCCTGGATTTACATCACAAGGGGCCTTCGAAGGTTCTTGCAACGTCCAAAGCCAAGCCACGTCGTGTACGGTCAAGCAAGGCTCCAAATTAATACTCCAGAGGGCAGGAAATATCTGGAGAATGATGTTGAATCGACCACCGGAACGAGCAGTCTTGATTTGAAGACCTTAACTCCCAAATGCTCTTCAAAAACCTCTTTGATTTTATGAGCATTTTATTCAAGTAATGCGTTTACATAACACAGACGGCATGTTACGATTTTATGAATATATTACTGAATACATCCTTGACCTGTTAATATTACGACTCCATGATGAATTGAGTACCTATGAGATTGTTTATCGTACGATATAAAATAGTATTTTATTTTACCGGGGAGCTAAAAACCACTTGCTCATTACATTAGTATGTGCGTGTGTATTGGCGTCGATAAGCAACATTTATACCTATTTGTTGATTGATCTTCAAAACAAGATGACGAGCAGATCTTTCTGTAATCAATGGATTGCTGAAAGGCTCAAAATTGTTGCAATCTGCTTATCTTGTTGCCATGACAATGCTTGCCTCACATATTTTTGTAGGCAGCTTCCACCTGATTGGTAACAGATATGCACTGATTAAAGTATTTACACGACGAACAAACGTATGTCCATTGAGGTAGGCTTTAAGATATCGGATACTTTCATATATGTATGTAGTGGCTTACGTTTGCCAACTTACTCATCTGATGGTAAGCGATGATGGTGTCATCAATAGTGCACGTTTGCCTAGAAGAAACCTGCGTGCCAAGATACCCAATCCATAGCGGTCTTCTTCTTTTTCGTCGTGTCGATGGCACTACAGTGTATTCGATTTTGTTGGCCCAAAACTTTGCCACGTCCACGGCATCGTCGCTGTAGCTAAATTTTTTGGGGCCCAGAGGGCAGGATAGGCGGTCGGACATAGTTTGAGGCACAGCTCCACACCCACACCCAGCTGCCGATGCCATACCGTCTCGATAGCCCGACTTTGCGAGGTTGTATCCTTAGCGGTAACACAATGAAGAAGTTTTCAAAAATTTCGTGGATTCTTTGGACCATTCTGAGCGGCATAAAAACCGACGCTCCGAACCTTGGACTTCGCAAGGCAGTTATAATAACAGCAATTATAATTACGTAACTAAATATTAACAAAAACACGATATAAGTAGAGATTTAGCACACTGCATATAACAGAATATTAAGCTATCAAAACCGCGATGATTGTGTTTTTGCAGTACGTTAGTCAAGGTGCCAGGAATTACAATAGACATAAAAAAATCCAATGACGATAGAAATGAGCTTGATTAATTAGTAGTTATTGGCATTTTAGCTATCCTAATTTATGCGAGTTTTGCATGGAATTCTCATATTATCAGCGAGTTGCTGAACAATAGCCGCACGTACCTCTGCCTGACCTGTTAATAGGTCATTGTTTATCAATATTTACTTGTACTCTATTGTTATCTATACTATAATAATATATATTATATATACTCATAATAAAGCCAAAGAGTTTGTTTGAACGCGCTAATCTCTGGAACTACAAGTCGGATTTGAAAATTTCTTTTTGCATTTGGTAGCCCAATTCTTAAGGAAGGCTTAACATTATCCTAGGACAGTTAGGAGCCGAGCAACAAGAAAAAAGTCAGGAAGAGCGCAAAGCGAAAACTAAGTAATAGCGCGGGCAGGCGATGCGACGTCGACGTCGACGACGGTGGGTCAAGGAAACCAGAAATTCCACAAGGACGAAGTCGCGGGCAGATGCTAGTGAATAATATATTGTATACTAGATGCTAGGCTAAGGTTGAGAAAGAAGAAGAGACTTCGCTCTGTAATAAAATACTGGCCCCAGAAGCGCTTAATTCTGACAGTAGGTCTTACCAAGGGTCCAAGGCGTACCTGTCGTATTACCCAGTAACTGAGTAGTGAAGGACAGATAGGCAGTCGTTCCATGTAAAATACTGGTATTCAGCTGCATTCGGTGACTGAAAGCCGACCCCAACATAGTTGGGAAAAGGCTAGGCAGATGATTTGACCTGGTAATGCGGTAAGAAAAATACCGCCATTTCGTTCACTTACAATACATACAATTTGCGTATAGATAAAGTTATAGGTACCAATGATAAACGCATACAATGCTAGCTTATCTAACATAGTAAAATTAATTGAGGCGCAGTGATTATATCTGTGTCAACTCTATACTGGTACTAGCTTCTGCCCGCGACTTCGTTCGCGTGAGTCGTAAGATATACAATGTCTATACACACCACAGCCACATTTCTATAATACTACCGGTCGCTATTACTTCGTTTTCGCTTAGCGTGATTTCTGACTTTTTTCGTTTTGCTCGGCTCCTATTGGTCTTAGCGTAATGTTAAAGAGCCTATAGCCTTCCTCAAGAATTAGACTATCAAAAAGACGTAGTTAAGCAGAAAGGACTCAACCCACATTCTTCCCAATAACTCGAAAATTGCGTTAGTCTATGCAATACAACTTGACTCATAAAAATATTGGTATATTTGCCCATAAGTGACAATATTTCAAAATATTCCATACACAACATCATTGCAGCAATACACACCTAAACTTAAAACCTCGATAACTCAAAAAATACTCTTTGTGGGTTGAGTCCTTTCTGCTTAACTACATCCAAATGCAAAAATAATTTTTAAAATCCGACCGAAACAAACAAACAAACTCTTCAGCTTTATTATTAGTACAGATATAGATAGCAGGTAAATCCATTATTACGTGTTGAACCACCGTAACCATCTACTTTACGGATGTGTGTCGTGTGCCCATTATCAAGAGCCACGTCTACGAGATTATAATGACGAGAGTCAAAAGTCACAACAGGGCCCTAATTCACTTAACACCATCATCTGCCTAACCTTTTCCCCAACTATTTTGGGGTGGGGTTCCAGTCTAACCGGATGCAGCTGAGTACCAGTATTTTACATGGAGCGACTGCCCATCAGACCTTCACAACCCAGTTTCTGGGTAATACGAAACCCCTTGGTAAGACTGGTTGTCAGACTTTTGGGCTTCTGACGACCAGTAACGACTGTCAAAGATCCATGAATGACAGCCGGGACCAACGGCATAACTCTTAGTTAAGCGGTAGGCCTATAGTCCAGCATTAGGTCACTTATACCTACGTTATTAATTCAGTACTTATCAGATTAATGCCCTTACGGCCAAATAAAGATTTCGTATTATTTCTACTGATAAAAGAAATTTTGATTAGAGGATGCGAAGATTAGATAAACTAGAAACTAGACTAATCATGTCTGACGCAACTAATTTCACGTTTAGGTAATAATAGACTGAACCGCTGTTTGATGACGCTACCTGCGACAGTTGTACAATTACCTGTAGTTGTCTTGAACATATACTTGGTTTCCTAGTTTGTCTAGGTACGCTAAAGACTTAGGTAGGACATTCACGATCGACGTAAAACCAATACCAAAGAGATAAGAGTTAAATTGCAATGACTTAGTAGTCATTGCAATTTAACTCTTATCTCGGTAAGTTAAGGAATAAATTATTATGATTGTCAAGAATTTTATCAATCTCGTGGATTACCGTGAGTTTCCATTCTAATTTATACGTTAATACAATTAGATGAGTTTTCACATTGGATAGACTTACTAATGGTTTTACGTCATTTAAATTTGATAGTGAAAATCGGGCATTAGGATTGACATCAAATGGGGCGTGGGTTCGTCAGTATGGTCAGTAACTGAAGTCCAGCCACGTCAGTCTTTTTAAACATCATTTTTTAGCAAATTATTCAAATAAATTAAAGTTGAAACAGTTATAAAATTAAAATAATAGAAACTCGAACTACTAGTCTACCTACATTTTATAAAGTTAAAGCCGCTTTTCGTGAGTCTGTGACCGCGTTGCTCTTCTAATAGAAACTACGCAACGGATTTTGAAGCGATTTTCACCATTATTATGAGTCTGTATCACCTTAAAGATATGTATCCCTTCCGGAATAAGTTTTCCGGAAGGAATTAATATGTGTATAAGGTATCATTGTATATGTATAATACATTAATATTAAACACATATAATAAAGAAATATTGATGTTTTGTGAAGTCGTAAAAACCTTGCAAAGCTGGGGCGGGTCGCTAATGATGTAATAAGTAAGAGAGTTCCTGATGTACTTACTCTAATTCTTTGATCTACCAAAGCGAATCTTAGCCACATGGTCGAAACACGCGAAACGGTAGACGAGGAAATACTACATCCAACCAGAAAATAACTTATACTATGTTCGATTTTTTTTATCATTAATGACAGGAAAAATACCAAAAATTGTAAAAGCAATTACGATTACCGGTACAGATAAGGCAAAATAAACTAGAACATAATAAAACAATATTTTTCAGTCATTAAAACTATGCTGAATGATAAATAAACACAAGTAGGTACTGAATGTGCATTTGCAAAAGACCTTGAAAGTAATTAACTTAAAGTGTACATTCACACGAGCAGACGTCGACGGCAGAGGCAACTGCAACCGACGACGAGAGTAGGCGGCAGCAGCCGACAATTTTTTTTTTTATGTTTGTCATCTCGCAGTTCAGCCTATGAGGTTGTCGTCTGCTTAACCGGGCTTGCCTGTGGATGCCTCAATAAATTAAGACCTCCCACCAGGGCTTAAAAAACTTAAAAACCAAGCGACTACACGCTAAGGGCACCCCCTGTGGGGTACGGACCTCGGCTAGGGCGTCGCTGGGAGAGGGCAGCAAGGGGCACGCTGGATCGGAATTTTTTAGGGACGGATTTAAAACTACAGGCTCAGCGGCGCGGGCTGGCTCGAACAAGGGTCGGGGCGGCTGCCGCCGACGTGTCGCTCGTGTAATTGAGTACGGTGCTCATATACGGTGTACACAAGTGCCGATGCGTCGTCAGGTGTCGCCGACACGCGTCCACAGTTGCCCCTGAAGTCGACGCGTGTCGCTCGTGTGTATGCGCACCACGCTGCTCAAATACACGAGTCAATCAATACACGAATATCAATTTGAAGCCCTCCGCCACATCTTTCCAGGAATTATTTGCTAATGTTAAGCTAAAATGTAATGAAGCAGTTTGATGGATACTCCTGCACCAAGTGGCAAATGTTAAGAGGTTCCTCAGTCTGGAACTTGACCGCTTTTAGCTTGGAACCTGCCCTTTATACAGCTAGGCTGCTATTTTTTTTTTTAAATGATTTTTGGGATTTAGCTGACTTGAATGGAACTAAAGATAATGTGTTATGACAACAGTTTTATTATATAGTGCTTTATCAAAATGTTTATACAAAAATGTTCAAGTACTTAGATATAAAGTGAGATAAATAAGTTATAAATATGTAGATAAAGCAATATTTTGACAAGATTGGATCGGAATATGAACTTGACATTTGAAGAATCCAAGATCAACATTAAGCCAGTTCAATTTGAAGGACCAAACAATCTTTTTGTTTAAGAGCTGATTTTTCAATCATCTGATAACTTTATTCGAGGAATAATTTTTAAATTTTGACAGTTTTTTCATACAAAAACTGTCAAACGTCAATTTTATTCCTCGAATAAAAGTTATCTGGCGATGGAAAAATCAGCCCTAAAAAGTATGTAAGTAAATAGGTAGATATTGCAATTAAAAATTAATGCTATCATAACATAGCTAAAAATTAAAAGTACCAACTGTCAAACAGGAGATAGCGAAATATAGCACCAACTACCAGAAAAGACTCTCTCAAAAAATCAACTTGCCCTCAGACTGAGTGGAGATCTAGGTTTTCAACATAGAAAATTAAAGAGACACATAGTGTTTCAACCCTACAAGATAGATTCGTCTGGATGGAATGAGACACCTACCTGAGAAGTGTCTCACCAAGCCAAAAAGACTACAGACAGACAGAGAAGTGGCTTATTATTGTGTCCAAGAGATTGCCACAGTGCAGGAAGAGCCAAAAATAAAAAGAAATCACCACAATCATTATTACTTCAGCACATAAACTTCAAAATATGGGCATTCTAAAGACTGCTGCACTAAAATAGTAAGATAAATATTAAAATTTATTTATGATTCCAAGATAAGTGTGATTTTTAGGACATTAGAAAACCCTGTTAGATATACAACATTATACTCTACTAAAGCCAAAAAACAGTGAGATGTTTTGAAGGAGATGAACTGTACCATCCCCAAGTAAATTGGGATACGGGCAGGAGCATGTTGATTTTAATAAACATACATAATAAATATGATCATGTTACAGACAGCATTCCTCATCATGGAAGTCTACAAGACAAATGGTCAACATATTTTTTTCCTTTAACCTATTTTGTCCCACTGCTGGGCAAAGGTCTCCCCATATTTTCTCACTTTTCTGTGTCATCAGCGAAACAAGCCTAAAAAACGCTGGCGTGATGATTTGGACTTGATTCTAACCAATCGGACGGAGAAGCAACATATTCAAAATACTTATGAAATTGAGACACACATTCAAACATTTACATAAGAAACATCAGATGAGGCAAAGATTGCAAAAGAGAAATCATAGAGTGACATCACTAACAAATAAAACACTTCCTAGATGATTGGTTCAAGTTCCATAAACCAGCAGAAAATGTAATGAGGTTCTAAGTTCAAACCTTTTCCATTTCTAGAGATTGACATAGTGTTGTGTTATAAAAAAAATTACATCGAGCATAAATTAATTACTTGTTATAAAATAAAAGACAAATACTTACCACATAAATTATGGTGTAATGATGAAATTGAGTGTAAACAAATAATATAGACTTTATGTAGGTTTAAAGAATGTGAGGAAAATTAAACTTGAAATGTACAGAAATGAACTACTTTTTAAAGGTATTCGGCACGAGCAAAGCATGAAAAAAAAAAGACTCATTTTAGGAACTTAGGTGAATGAACGAACTAGTTTTTGTATCTTGAATGGAATAACATCATTAAGCAAATTCTTGTTATGATATAGAGCATTCAATAGCCAAGTTCCTTACAAAACCCAAAAAGAGTCTCTAAGAATGAAATAGAAAATTTAAAAAAAATCATGAAAATGTGATTGATTTCTTACCTTTGAAACGGCAGCTTCCATGATTATTCCTTTAAAATATTACTATACAAAACAAAATCGAATTATAACATTGTATGTTGTGCGTATTATAATCGGAAAATAAATAAAATGTATTAAAATTCACAGATTTTCGGCAATCGTCGATTTCCACGATTCTTCTATTTACTAGAACTACCACAGATAAAATAATATGTCACTGTCAGACAGGCATTTTGTCAATATGTCAAAATCGGGTATGGTCCAAAGACACCTTTTGTTACAGTAAAAAATAATAAATAAAATAATTAATATTACAAACAAAATTCAAATTACAAAAATCAGACGTCCTCATAAATTATACAGATATATTTGCAAATTAAACCACGAGAAATTTCGTAATGTAAAAATGCGACCTCAAATTAAAAGATAATCTGAATAATTCATGTTTTATGAACTACCTTCTCTTTCGTTACATTCATTATCATTCATGACATTATTGTATTTTTTATTATAACTTACGTCTTCGTTGGTATTCATACGTTTTTAAAATCTAAGTATTACAATCGTTATCACATACTAAATAATTCGCAAGTATTATTGTTTGCATTATTGTCATAATGGAAGTAGATTCTGTGGACAGGGTGAGTGCTATTTTTTTGTATGCGTTTTCTAAGATTTATTGTATATTTGGGTACCTACCTAATAAACACATTTATTGTTTTATTTTATTTTATAGAACAATGTCAAAAGACATAACAGTTTTACAAGCCCCGATATCAAAAGAGCCCCTGTGGCCAAACGACTCGGGAGAGAACGTTGCCACAGTTATAATGCCCAAACACCAAAAGCATCCAAATATGCCGAAAGAGCTCGATTGGATGTTCCTAGAGTAAGTGAGCTGTACAAATATGATAATTATTTAACTCAAGAAGTTTACTATTTAGTTTTTTCATAAAAACGTTTGAATACATTATTGCAAGGAATAAAATATAACAATTACAGTACCATATCTACGAATGCATCCAAAAGTATCTCATTTTGACAGTAGTTTGACAATTGAGAGTTGCGTTCAAAAATAACGAAACGTCTTTAAAAAAGTAAACTAAAATATTAGCTTTAAAATAAGTAAAATAATTATTTGTAGCACTTAAATAATTCTTCTGGAAATTTTAACTATTTAAATAGCCGTTTCATTATTATTTTTTACTTTTAAAACGAGATTATCATCACTAAAAGTAGTGGCTGCAGGCATTACCAAATATGGAGTTTGCTCGTTTTCCCAACCGTCCTCCCTTCGATCCTTAGTAGCTCTCAGTTTTATTTTCTTTTAAACAATTGTGTTATATTCAAATGTTTTCATTGCATTTTCTAGTGTAATAATAATCATTTCTTCTATTTAATTAAACGTGAGTTGGAGTTCTTTATTAATTGTAGTGTCAAAATATAGGTCACAGTGGCGTATAGGTTATGTTATAAGTGAAATAATCGGATAGTTGTTGTTTGTATTGTTGTTAACTGGTTACTTTTCGCGTTACAGATGTCGTTTAGGGTGGTGCGCAGTTCTAAGTTCCGCCACGTTTACGGGCAGGCCCTGAAACGTGAGCAATGTTATGATAATATAAGAGTGTCAAAAAGTTCTTGGGACTCTACGTTCTGTGCGGTGAATCCTAAGTTTCTGGCTATAATCGTCGAGTCTGCCGGCGGAGGCGCCTTCATAGTACTGCCACACAATAAGGTGAGTTTATTTCATTGAACAATTTACTCATTTCTCACAGATTGAAATGTAAAAAATATTTGCTAAATTACTCCTAATTTAACACTGGAAATATTATATTAAGACGCTTAGTCACACTTTGCTGATTTATAAATAACTACTTCAGAATATTATTCGAGATTTACTGCTTGGAAAGTGTGTATTAAGTCGGTTTTTCATGAGAAATTTACACTTTTAACTTATAACAAACTTGATTTTGTTAGAGGAAAATCTGTTAAAAATCTTTAAACAAGTTAATATAGAGCTTTGTAGTCTGTATATTTTATAGTAATTAAATATTAAATCTACTATTGTGATAGCTCATATTACACAAAATATAAAGGAGACCTTTGCACCAGAACCTTAAAAGATAGGAACATTAAGAGAGTCAATATAAAGTTTTGAAAACCTTAAAAGCATCAAAATGGGGAACGGAACCCCATACATGATGATATCAGCAGTAATCCCTAAGTTATTTGTTTCTATCCAAATTACAAAGTATGTTTTTTGATAAGATATCATTTGAAACTGTCAAAACATTAGTATAAAGGCTATCATTGTAATGGCAGCTTGTACAAGTTGTAGGAAAAAACATTTTAAATTATATATAATTTAGTGCAGAAGCATTTAGTTTCAAACCCCAGCAGCAACTTAAATATGGAATAGTCCTAAAATTAATCTGCGTTGCCTTTTCCAACTATGTTGGGGTCGACTTCCAGTATAACCAGGGGGGTAATTCTCGTAATTTTAAGAATGTTCACAGTCGGATGTCAGTCTCAATCTGTCAAAAATACCTCTAAGTTCCCTGCATTTTGACAAGTATTTGACATTTGTTTGTCGCCGACATGAGACTGTGACTAGATTTTGAACGTTTTAAATTACAAGAATTGGCCTTCTGATGTAGATCAATACTAGTATTTCTCATGGAGCAACTGCCTATCTGACCTCCACAACCCGGTTACTGCGTAACACAATACCAGACTGTCCTACAACAGTCTGATATTGGCCTTATCTCGGTGGGAGGAAGTGGGCTGTAATCCACCAAGCAGGCCAGGTACGGGTTAGTAGATATCACGTCTTTGGAATTTTTGAAAATTGAAACAGCATGTCCTCAATGACCGTTCACCGTTCCGCTCCTTCACCGTTTTGAGAGCAGTGGTGATGAAATAGTTTACACAAACTAAACCGCCCCTCTGGGTTCAACCTACAACTTGTTAATGTGGCCATTTCTACTAGGACCACTATATTATTTCAATAGTTGATATTTTAGTTAAATATTAATTGAAAAACTGGATTGAATCCAGTTTTTCAATTTTATTTGCAGTGGAGTCATTGTATCTTAAATCCAAGGTTATTTTAATTATTATAGTTGGTTGATAATTTACGTCTATCCATTTTAAACATTATTTACTAGATCTTAAAAACTATTCTTTTTGTAATGCAATGTATTACGGTAGCCTTCTTAAAACCAGTTATGGAGTCTTCATTCTACATCACGCATCAAATGTTTCATCAGTATGTCCCGTTCCCAATGGACCAGATTTGAGTCTTACTAGAGCACGCTAAATATCAGTATCCTTATCAAAAACTGATGAATGTCACAATTCTATGGATGGGAGAGGAAGTGGACTATCTTATCAAGTTTTGGTTGTATGGGTGTTTCCTGAACACTAATTTCATGGCTGACAGATAATTGAAATATTATTTCTTTATGAAAATAATAAAATAACAATTTTGGGTATTCTATCTCTGTATCTAAAACTGGAATACATTTATTACCGTAGCGGCAGACTTGCAAACAAAACTATTAATTATCATATAAAATATCATAAAACATTCAGCTCATGTTGCTGCATGAAAAAACTTCAAATTCATTAAAACATTTAATTTCTAGCGTTTCATTATAATTACGAATGTTAATTGATCACAAATTAGTGGATAATTACAGTAATTCGCTCGCTCTATCTATGTTTGTAATATGATAATCAGCGTAATAAAGATTGTTTCATTTTTAACTGTTAGCGCAGATAGATGGATGAAAGTATACTACTGCATATGACTCAGGACTGTGAACGTTAATGCGAGGCAAATATTTCAATATTTTGTGATGTTTGTGGATACCTAAGTTTTGAGTATGAATGTATGGATGGCTATAATAGTAGAGTAAGACCAAAGAAACACTGGATGGACTGTGTGAAAGGCGATATGGCTAGAAAGGCGGTGACTACAGAGATGAAGACTAATAGACTGGGCTAAGGGCAGGAATGATGATGAAGAATTATATTTAATACTAAAGTTTGGGCGGTCATTTCTCTGGGATTTCCTGGATTTGTTTTTTAAATGATCTAAGAGTGAGTTTTCAATTTCTTCCATATTATTGGCCAGGAGGGGACACCCTAGAAAGCCATATTGGTGGTTCGCCTTAATGGTGATATTCTTCAGAAATGTCAGGTGCTAGTACTCCCAACCGGCGTGCATGTATGACCAGGAGGCCAATTCTCGTAATTCAAAACGTTCAAAATCTAGTCGCAGTCTCATCTCGGCGACAAACTTGTCAAAATGTAGGAAAATTAGAGTAATTTTTTGACAGATTCAGACTGAGATCAGACTGTGAACATTCTTAAAATTACGAGAATTGCCCCTCAGATGTATGAACGTAAATGAAGTCTGTAGTTTCCGCCTACCCCCATGGGAAGAAGGCATGAGCTATGTATGTAGGCTGGAACTCACAACTTCCAGCTCACCAGACTTGATGCTGCATGAATATTAGCAATTTAGCAGTAACTAGAACCCATAATTTGACTACTTATCTTTAAGTAAACGAAATAAAGAACAAAACCTTAAGTAATTAACTTTCATCTGAATTGTGTAAGCTCCACAAATTCCTGTGTTATCACGTCTTAGCAGTTCTAAAGGTTATTTTTCTAATTGTCAAACAATGTATAGTATTATCTGCTCAGCAGGAACAAGTGGTTTGCTTAGTTATCACAATATAAACATTTGTGTGGTTTTGTACCTAATAGTATGTTATGTGTTGTGTACATAGGGATAAGATATATGTTATTTTTCCTTGTAACTGTGATTTATTTCTATTTGTATTTATGGAAACTGATAACGTCCTAGAAATACCTGTGCGACGTATTTATATCTAACAATATATTCAATTGTTTTGTATTCGATTAAAATCATACGGCCAAAGTGAACTTCCTCATTGAACCCGTCTGCCTTCAAAGCAAGAGTGAACAGGCGTCTTCTGGGCACGCTCGTTCCGTTATATACCTCATCCATCATTCGCTTTCCATCAGGCGTGATCGAGGACAAGAGCAAGCCCAAGTAGCAATAAAAAAAAAAAAAAATTTTTGGTCCTTTCTTCCGCACTTTGCGTACTGCCCCTCTAAGTACAACCAATTACTGCCAAATCCCAGGTCCAATCTTAGTTCAAAGGCCTAAGAACCTGTTTCTGGCGTCAACAAAGTCCAACAAACCCTTGGATAGAATATCAGCTAGACTTTTGCCTGTCTTTTTTTCTAATCTTATCTTTATCCATTTATATCGCCAGTGTTTAGGACTACCGTTTATCAAAACACGAAACTGACTCATTAAATGCTTGGCGAAGCCTTCACAGAGTTCTCCCAAACCCGCAGAACTCTGTCAAGCATCACCAGACAGCATTATCGATTGTACCTCAATACAGCCTTCCCTTTCTTTGCGACTCGTTTTTATCAGTCGAACAATGCTCCGAGGTGACAGATAGCGTTCATTGTGCAACAGATACGGATAAACAATGGCCCCAAACAATGCGCGCACGCATCACAGCAAAAACTATTGAGTATGGGAATGACAAGTGTTTGTAGAGGTGGTTAAATAAATAGGATAATGTTCACGTAACGATCACGCAAACTGTATTATTTGTGTCTAACACCACCTCTTCGCCTGAGATGGTATCAAATCCCAATATTATTGAGGGGTTCTGGTTCTGCCAGCTTCGTTTACGTACCGAGCTGTGACTAAAAGATTCCTCCCGATATCCACCACCCCTTGGTGTCATACTCCTGTCATCCTACGTCGCTATGCGAAGCTCACCTTTATGATGTGTGATGTGACGCTTTGATGTGACGAAATTTTGATGAACTGTGTGAATTTCATATAATTATTTTTATTAAAGTTTTTCGCACATTATACACCTAGGACCAAAAACTGTCAATAATTTTGGTCCTTTGAGTGGAAAGTCTCAGGTTAACAGTATTGATAGCAGTAGCTTCTTATTCCATCCCAATCAGAAGTTTACGTTGCATGACTAATCCCTTGCATTTCTCCGACTATGACTAATTTTTTAAAGGTACCTTTGTTGAATTATCCACCATCGCAATTTTTTTTGCGCAAGGGACGTTTAGCGCACATTTATAGGTAAATTATTTATAAGACTATAAGTCTACCACAACAGGTACTTAGGACAAGACAATGGCGTCCACAATGGGCTGACAAAAACCTACGGCGTGAATGTTTACTAACTGACACATGCTTCGCCGCTGTGTCATCAAATTATATCAACGTGTTATAAGGCGCTTCCTTATTTTTTCCTTCCTTATCTTTGAGGATTTTATATTTTCACGGTTCACAGTACAAATAGACTAGATTTTTGTAACTACCAAAAGAAACTTCGGTCAGAAATCTTCAAAACGTCAGGGGAAGGTTTTTGACAACGGGCTTGGATATTTCATGTACCTTATCTTTAGCCAACAAACAAGGATACTCAAACAAAAATATTTGAGTAACCCTCATGGAAAATATATTGGTCCTTTCGTACGGACGTATTTAGATAACATATCGTCATGAACTTACAATGCGTATTGATATGCGATAGTGTAGAATACGTCATAAGCATAGAATGCCTTTGTCATACGCACATTTATCAATTAAATCATCAACACAAAAGGTACGGTCTCAATTTCACACGCCATTTACAGAGATGTAGACGGTGAGTATCATTAGTTTGCGATGTATGGAGTCGTTGTCTTTAGTGTGAACCTCCCGATTTACAGGCTGAGAGCCGCGATACATTGCCTGCATTGGTAGACGGACTGCATAGCCATAGTATGACTCAGCGTGAAAAAATTCAATAACTTTTCGTATGTGGATTATTCAAAATGCATTTATTCAGATTAGACTGAGAATCGGCATATTTCCGAGTAAAAAAATTACATAGGCCCTGAAATACCCGCCTACATTTACTAGTGTTTTGACGAGGAAGAACAGAAATAGTCACTGGAATCGTTTCCTACAAAGCCAAGATCCTTGGTGTTGGTGACGTTGATTTAGCCAACTTGCCTCGTATGACATTTTACAAGCCTAGAAATGTCTTTTATCTATTCTAAATAGCATTACATAAGGACGTAATTTCACTCAACTTTACATACCATTGTTATCTTTTCGATAAGGACTAATCTTCGACCTTCAGTAGGAGCAACGCTTAGACAATATCCTAAACAATGCTACTGTTTTAACAACAATATCATGTTTAAGATACCGTTTGGCTGTGTGGTCTTTTGGTCCATGAATAGGTCACAACATCCTAGCCATTCCAGCCAGTACATGCTTACGAAGGTGAATTAAGAGCATAAAAAAATTACAAACAGAATATTCACATCACCCTATAGAACTCTCGATGCGGAATAAGGGGACCCAATCCTTCAAGACTTCTTTCCCTCATCACATTTTTTCATGTCGTACGCATAATGGGACTGGAAACCGACCCCAACATAGTTGGGAAAAAACTAGGTAGCTCTCTACGTATAATGGGTCCTCCTAAGTGGACTCGTTACAAAATTGTACAAGATGAGATATCTGCATTGACCTCTTGAGCAGAAATCTACCTAGCAGAGTTACGAAGGCGAATGGCTCATGTTCGGCTGATACTAAGTTATAATTCCTTTAGTAACGTATGATGAGCTGACTCCTTCAACAAGAACTGGTCCATAACAGCTTTAAATAGAGAGTAGGGAGCCCTTTGCCCCGCAGTGGGACATCACAGGCTTTTAATAAATAAATAAGTATCGTCTGTAGACAAAGGGAGCTAAGAGTCCGACAGAAGCCAGTGAAATCTGATCTCAGCATTCTCCAGGAAAGTCTAGAAGTCTAGGATCATTACAAGTGGTGACATAACCAAGTCAAGTGGTGGCATAATAACAGTGGGATCTACAGTTGAGCATCCGTACTCCGTAGGCCAACGTGTCAAGTTCGTGTAGAAACCGCTGGACATGTCTATAAACGAAACACGTAAAATTAACGCGCCCCACATTGCGTACGCGCACGGAAAATAGATACGACGCAGTTTCTCACACTGGTCTCTGGTTCTCACGTTTTTTTTGTTGGGTGAGAGGTAGGATTGCTTTCAGATAACTAAGGTGGCAACTCTAATAATGAAATTGTAGTACATTATCACTTGTTTTCTGTACTCTCACTTCTTAGCTCGAAAGAGGAGGTGTAAAAAAGGTATTGGCCTGTCTATCCGAGGCCGCATGAGTCTGAACCATATGCCTCTTAATCCCCGCCACGTTCATGACTGCCAGATATTTATATTTTTTCTGATTACGTATTCTTAAAACCCACATAACTATTACTAAAATAGAATAATCATAGCTAGAGTTATTTATTGCAGCATGAACTTTATTCTGCGTCTCAAAATTATTCTGGAACCCGATAGAGATATTCTCAGAATTAATTATCACACGTTGACCTAAATATAGTATTACTAGAAACGGCTGTCTAAATGTTTATATAGCAAACTGTCATAAATTTTAGTTAATTGCTGTAAATTAATTAGCTGGGACGCTAAATGGAATGGCTGACTTTACGTAATTTTAATAGATCGGTTTAGCAATGCTTGTGTTCTTAAAGAAAGCATAAATAACAGCCGATCTATTCTGTAAAATCTCACCATGATGCAGTAATGGCCAGTTTGAACCCAGACAGGCGCTTTACTTTGTGTAAACTATTTCATCACCACTGCTCTCAAAACGGCGAAGGAAAACATCGTGAGGAAACCGGCATCTCCTAGAACCAAAAATTCGAAGACATGTAACATCTACCAACCCGCACCCGGGCCCGCGTGCGCGTGCTGGATTATGGCTGGTTGTGTCTCAGCAGTGGGAACATTAGAGGTTGATTATGCTAGCATCAGTTGGATTGACAGTGCACTTCACCTTAGTTTTTACGGTGATATTTGTACAGAATAGAGCGGCTGGTGACCTATTTCGAATCCTAGCGTAGCATAATCAGCCTGTGAGGTTCCCACTGCTCCTCTATGCAAGAGATAGCGGACCGTCTAATCTTTGCGTAATCAAAGGAAAATCGTTTCACATCTTAGTTTTTGCTTATGCCAATCTCTTCTACAGAACCTGGCTGGTAACTTTTATAGCCTCAAAACTTCCCTTTTCTCTGAAATCCCTATTCTTCCTTTCTAAAGAATTCTCTCCTTTTACATTGATTTCGGTTCCCAAAAAAGCTTTCCGCCCCGCAACGCCTGCTCAAATAAATTCCATTATATCCCGTCATATAATTTACATCATCTCATTCACAATCAAGGCTATTCCTGTACATTAGGTCATGCTACACAAGGTCAGGCTGGACGTGGACAGACGGCTTTCTGATTAGATGTTCCGTTCAGTAATGACTGCTCATGTGCTATCATTGTTACTTGTGTCAGTGTGAGAGACAGTGGACGGAAAGGCGATAGGGCCACTAGCGGATGTTTTAGATAAACATTATCGCCTATAATAGTAAGGTCACTTTCCCATAAAGGGACCCAGGATATAATCATTCCAAAAGATCTTCCACAAGATAAACTTCCATGTTCGAATCTGCTTCTAATTTGTATTCTACCCATACAGACAAATTAAGAGTAGATGCGTTGGCGTGCAAGACTTTCAGTGTTGCATTAATCATTAAACATGCCAACACAAAAATATATTCCTCAACGCATCGATGATTCAGATTCTCTCGCACGTACAAATCAATGCGTACACCATACAAGACGCATCGATAATAATGACTAATGTCTGTGATTTTTGGCTATCACACAAATATATGACTACCCTCTCCTATATTTAGGAATTACAAACATTGTACTATAAGTTATTATTAGGAGATCATGATTCGAGACATCATTTTGTTGAATTATCCAATGTTGGTCGTGGAAATGGCCAACTTTACGTTTCAAATTGCGATGCAAGTGAGAGACGATTCTTTCGCCTGAATTATCTTATTAGCGATATAAACAGTAGCATAACAATGCTGCTGTATTATAAAAGAGATATCTACAAAAGTTACGAACTTTTGAAGTAGTAGCATTAACTTAATCAGCTGAGAATTAATTTTGGTGGCAATTCAAACTGCATGGCAGTTGTTAAACGATCTCGCATTGATATTTTGATAGATTTATTTAAAACAAAAGAAATTTTGATACCTAGTCTTTTATTTTTCTTTAGTCGATAAGTCTCGTTCCTCTCATTGGCAGACTAGCAAAGACGACGCTAAGAAAAATTTGGAAAACAACACCTAACACGAATCGCCCTTGATATATCAAAAGAATAGCATAGCTCACGCTTAACGTACACGCAACACATCTACAACACATTGTTCAAACGTTCTATAATTAGCTATTATTATTTAAGGAATCTATTTATGTATGTTTGTGTATTGGGTAATAATTCGGCAGACGGAAATCGAGGGCCCGCCTACGCACGCCGAGAAAAGCGTAGCGACGTGTGCAATGCGCGGCGTGTTTAACGCGATTAGCAACATTTTGATGCACAGGTATTGCATGGGGTTTTATGTTTCATATTTGAATACCTTCATGTCAGACGTTGCCAAAAGAAGGGTTTGTCACACATGTAGAAGAGAATGTAGAAACTCGTGGTCGAACAAGTCCTGCGCACTTAAAAACTGACAATGCTCACATACGGCAAACCCCTTCGGCCCTCAATATGATTTTGTTAACTTGTCTCCAAGTTTAGATCGATCTCTGCTTTTCGGGATCTTCTTTCTGAAAGTAGTCAGCTGTATCAAGCAGTTACCTACAGTTCGAATGTCTGATAACTCAGTCTACGAATTGCTACGACGAACCCTAGCAAAATATGAAGCTTACAGCTTCGCCAAGCACTGTTGAATAGGTACTTATTTATCTCAATCTTATTGAGTTTCTTAACCCACTGCAAAAACTGACCTCGTTTCAAAGTGTTGGTCATTTCCCTCGCTTTGTGACTTTGTGAGAGTTAAAAGATGAACATCAGTCAACTGTCAGCACGACGCGACAACCCCACGTGTTCTAGCAACCAGAACATCTGCAATGACACATCTCAATCACACCTGCCTGTGCGCCGCGCTCCCGATGAAGATAAATCAACCGTTTGATTATTTTGCACATGATTTATTAATAGGATACATTCTTGGCGGTTTGAAAGCTAAAAAAAGAGTTTAACCGCTGGATATTTGAGATCGAAATTGTTATACAACCATTTATAATTCGTTTAGCGAGTGTCTTGTGTCAAGAAACGCGAGACTCAGCTCCAAAATGCCTGTGACCTAAACTCCGGACAACACCGGATCGAATATCTGGAGTTGCTCAGACTGTTGCCAAATTAGAATAGAGCGGGGCGACTCTAACTCTAACGCATGGATAACATAACGAGTCATGGGATTCTCTAAAGAAAAGGGTTATATATTCCTCAGGGTATTTTCTGTGATAATCAGAGATACGGTCGTGAACTTCGCAAATACAACCTCAAACATCGATCATCACGGTTTATTGTTGACACTCAAATTATCACGTTGTTCGACAAATATCAAAACAACACGAAATTGACACGGTTCTGAATAATTACCGGCTTAATGTGCCAACCGCTCATTCAGTACCATTAGTGAGTGTTGGTACCAGAATGTGTGACACAGTGGCACTGTGGCAGTCCGGAACACCGCGGGAATTCGCACTGTAATAATAATGGCCGTTTGGCGTCCTGCCATCTACTCGGAACACGGCGAAACGCATAAATATTCGGACAAACGTTTGATCAAATGTTACGGTATGATGTAATCTGGAGCACCTGAAGCTGTGAGATTATATTGATCTTGCGTTGCTAGGATACTTTGAATCTGATGTTAAGATCGGTTTGGTGGAAGTTTTGGTTCTTTCGAACGGAAAAGATGCGTTGATATCGGGTAGTTGTCCTAAATCTCCAGAAGAGTAACACGAGAGAGCTTTAGGGTTTGTCTTCTTCATCCTTAAGTAGGTACCTATATGAATGTGTGCATTAAAAAGCCTCCACGAGATTGTGATGCACCCGCACCCTCTTCGTATGAACATCGCTGATTAGTCAATTTTATACCACAGCAATAAATATTCTCTAAAGTCTAACTAATAACTCATCACGCGGATCCGAAGACCCGAGACCAGCGGGGTAATTGCGTAACACACTAACAGTAGGAATGGCTTTCATTTTGACAGTTCAACAGTATTTACGTTGCTGAGCAGACAAATTTTTCGAATATATGTAGCAATGTATTAGCAATATCGTTCAAAATTATTGAGATTGTGATTGATAGTGCGACGATGCAATTAGGGTGCAGGGTTGCATCTAGTTTTACGCTCTGGTTTTGACTCACACACGATAAGTGACACTTCCGGTAAGCGATATCGGAAATATTCATAATGCCGAAATAATTATTTTCGCCGGTGATTATTCTGTCCAGAAATGCGGATCCTAGCACCAGTTTGCAAAAATTCTTGGATGACGAACATTTTGACATTCATGGTTCGGCAGACGAGTATCTGTTTGATGCTCTCCCTCTCGAATACTAACTAACTCATCTCAAATACAAATGAGATGTTCTTGTTTGTGCTAGAAATAACCTAAAAATATTCACACTTTCGTAACCTATATGTATGCCTGCCATCCACAATGTTGTTAGGAAATCCTATTTATATTGTGGTCAGAAAACTTGCGATTCACGTTTTCAAGGCATTTGGACGCTGATTCGTCTCCTATTTACTTCAGTTTTCATGCATTAAAGGAAAATATTACATGCATAATATTTGCAGTTGATCGCGACTGTCATGCTAATATTTTAATCTCATCCTGAGTTGTGAAGGTTGCATGTCGTGAAAAATAGGTACTCAGCTGCATTTAGAGCAACTGTAAACAAAGTTAATGCAGCAATAAATAATAAGAACATATTTTACTTCAGAAATATTAGTTTGTTTAAATGTTTCTTTAAAATAGAAGAGATGTAAACCGCTTCCGATCAGGATGATTACCCGTTTGTACCTGTAATCTGGATATTAAACAGGCATTAGCATATTTTATTTAAATGTTCGCAAATACAAACCTGTTTTGTTTACAAGATAGCTTTAGATTTACTACTAAACGATGCTTTTAGTAGATAATTATCTGGGCTCGTAAATAAACTATAAATATTATAAAATACACTGATGCACCTTGCAGAGTATGTATTCATTAAATAAAATTTATTAGTATTAAGTTTCAAATGTCGTCGTGTGCGACCTACATTAGCGATTTATACTCTAGTTGTGGCGCCAAAAATGTTTAATTACGTGTTTTCGTAAATAAGATGACCGACTTTCACTAGGTCGTTAGTGCATGTGAAAGTTTTCGCGCCCATAATTTTCAGAGACAACGCGAAATAATTAATTGGCGCGCAAGTTTACAGATAATTAAATTGTGTATTCTTTTATGCTAATACTTTCACATTGTGTTGTGATAGAGAAATTTTGTATAGTAAATTCCAGTCTAAATTAAATTACTGAAACATTTAACTGAAATTAAACTATCTAAACCTTGACGAATTTGCGATAACATGAAGCAAGTATAACATATATAGTATAAGTTTATTGTATTTACTAGCAGCGCCCCGCGGTTTCACCCGCATAAGTGTCGATCCCGTGGGCATATCGGAATGAAAACTATATAATGTATTATTCTGCTGTATAAGTTATATTACTGTAACGTTTCATCAAAATCCGATTCGTAGATTTTGCGGGAAAGAGTAACAAACATCCATCCATCCATCCTCACAAACTTTCGCATTAATAATATTAGTAGGATAGTAGGATTTATACTTAAATTACGACATAAATTTGGATTTATGTCGTAATTTTGGTCCTACAAATCACCAATCCACCACCAATCCTGAAGTATAAATCCTACTATCCTACTAATATTATTAATGCGAAAGTTTTGCGAAAGTTGCGAAAGTTTGGATTTATGTCGTAATTTTGGTCCTGCAAATCGAATTAATTTCAGAACATCATAATAATATACACAAATTGGTTCATTATCATTCTCTTGTCCTTATCCAAATTGGTTATTCAAATAATTAATTAATACCGTTTAGACCTTTGTTGTAACTAATTAGTCTGAAATAAATTAATTTAATTTAATTGCTGCAAAGGACAATAACATGTTGTTATTTCCTCAAGGAAAACATTATTAGTTTTAACCAATGTATTTGGCTATTCCAGGTTGGCCGCATCCCTGCGGACCATCCCCTTGTTGGCGGGCACAAGGGCCCCGTTCTCGACATCGCGTGGTGCCCACACAACGACAATGTCATCGCCAGCGGCTCTGAGGACTGCGTCGTTAAGGTAAGGAATACTACGCACAGAAAGACTAGAAAAATAAGCCTTTAATTCTCAGGAAATCATTTGAAAGGATCATGAAATGGCCCAAGCATATGGCAACCCCCACAGTCAATAAATTCTGATCAACCCAAGTGTACACTGCAAGAGTTTAATTTGAACATCGAGTTCATCATCATTCTCCTGCCCTTATCCCAATTTAAATGGTGTCGGCGCAAAATGTCTTTTTCTTCCATACTATTAGTCGTCATCTCGGTAGTCACCCCCTTTCTAACCATATCATCATTAACACAGTCCATCCATCGTTTCTTTGGTCTTCCCCTACTCTTATATTCATCGACATTCATACTTAAAACTTTCCTCACGACATTTTCTTCATTCCTCCGTAACGCATGCCCATACCATGAAAACCGATGTCCTCACAACTTTTCAGTTACCAGTGCCACTCTCAGACTTCCTCCTTCTCATTCGTGTAACACCACACATCCCTTTATTCATGTCAAAAGCACATGCGCGTAGGTTCAGTTATTCAACAGGCAACATCGTATTTTTCTTCCTTTTTACTGCCTGACTCCAAGGACCGTATAAACTCTCTATTCTCCTGATCCAGGTTTGGCAGATCCCAGACGGCGGTCTGTCGCGTACCCTGACGGAGCCGGTGGTGGACCTGGTGTTCCACCAGCGCCGCGTGGGACTGGTGCTGTGGCACCCCACCGCTCAGAACGTGCTGCTCACTGCCGGCTCGGACAACCAGGTACAGTGGCTAGTTTGTTATGTCCTCGTGGTCAGGTGCACCCTGACGAAGTCAACCATACCAATTACCATTGTGCCAACAGTTAATCTCCTAAATGGATAATGGCGTGTCAGTTGTAAAAGAAATGTCAAAATAATAGGAGATTACAACTGGTCGATATGTACGAGATTACGACTCTCGGCTTCATTAGGCGTCTTTTTACACTTGTTAGAACTTCCATTCGTCATTGACAACCTCTCTTGTCGCCGCCAACAGATAGCGATATGGAACGTGGGCACGGGCGAGGTGCTCCTCACGCTGGACTGCCACCCCGACCTCATCTACTCCGCCTGCTGGAACTGGACCGGCTCCAAGCTGCTCACCACCTGCCGCGACAAGAAGATCAGGTAATTTATGTAAAGATGTCAGCCAAAAAAGATGCAGCTCTTTCAGTTTTTCCTGAACTTTAGATTTTACGGGCAACTTTTCCAATTTTTCTTTCCTGTTTTTTTTTTAGTTTACTATTGTCCTCATAAAGGACAAATTTAAGAAAAAAAAACGGCCCAGGCTTTCTCACATGATGTGCTTGCCAACGTACAGCATTAATGTTTATTTATCATTTATATTGATTGGAAAAAACATGCACATCATTACAGACAAAAACACAAGATACTGCACAAAAAAAAACCCACAAAAAAGGAAACACCTTTTTTCCATCGTCTCACAGAATCTCGGTAATGACTAACTGGGAACTCAGTATTGAATCTAGGTAAAAATAAGTGTGTATTAAATAACTGTCCCATAATAAAAAGATTTGGCTGAAAATCCTTGTACGATGTTGGTCCCATGGAGAAAGTTGTTCAGTGTGAAGGTCTGTAACATGCTGCATAATGTAATGTACATAATGCTGTTACAATATAGATAGACAAATGAGAGAATTATGGTAGCATTTTCCTCTTGTACATCTATATAATATGAGGAAATTGCTCCCATAATTAAACTGGTACATATTTATGTGTCTTTCCCCCAATAACATGTCAGCTGATACGTTACCTCAAAATATAAATGACGCGAGATAGCGTTTTAATATTATTTATATATAGACTCACATGTGAGGGGCTCGTGGTTTAGTAATAACAGCCGCACGAGTGGATGGGTGACCATCTTTATATACCGAGACCCCCCCTGTAGGGCACGCCGCGATAGCGGCGATAAGACCCCTCTTTGAGGAGTGGCTAGAGAGGCGCCACGGCGCCCTCACCTACCGCCTGACGCAGGTCCTCACCGGACACGGAAGTTTCGGGAGGTTCCTGCACATCATTAGGCGGGAGGAAACGCCCGGGTGTCACCATTGCCAGGATCGCCCAGAGGACACGGTGGAGGTCTGCCCCGCTTGGGCGGAGCACCGCCGTGTCTTCGTAGAGGCGATCGGCAGCGGCGGCGGCCTCTCGCGCCCGGCCCTGGTGCAAGCCATGGTCCGGAGCGAGAGGGAGTGGGAGGCAGTCGCCTCCTTCTGCGAAGCAGTCATGCTGGCGAAGGAGGTGGCGGGACGGATGAGGGAGAGAGCCTCCCGTCCCAGCCGCCGCGGGAGACGCTCCGGGCGTCGGGAGTCGCGTGACGACTACCGGCCACCGTAGGCGCGGGCCTGCGGGCGGAGAGCAATGGGTAGCTCACCGCCCGATCAGGACCAGACCCGTGCCGGACGGCGCGTAAGTGTTCCACGCGCGCCTCAAAGAGATGTCAGCATAATTCGAGGGGCCCCTTAGGGCCGAAGCCTGCCGGGTCAGCGGGATTATCCGAAAGGGTTACCGCTACCCCGGAACATAAAGGGCGAAGGAAGGAACATGGGTGGGTTTTAGTCAGTAAGAGTCTGACACTCCCTTCCGCTCCACCCAGAGCGGGAGGGGGTCATTTGATGATTTCCCACCAGAAAAAAAAAAAACCCCCCCTGTGCCTCGGAAGGCACGAAAACTTTTACCTGTACTTGCTGTCATTTTTTAATCTTTGACAGTCATTACGGGTCGTCAGAAGCCTGAATGTCTGACAACCAGTTTTACCAAGGTGTATCGTATTCAAAATCAAAATCAAAAGGGAGTCATGCAAAAAAAAAAATACCTGCATTCGGTTAAGGCTGGAAGCCGACCCCAACATAGTTGGGAAAAGGCAGCAGCTAGCAGAATGCTATGAAGCTAGCAGATAATGATATATAGACTCATAGTGCGATTTTTTATTAAACCAAGCAAGATAAAATGAAACTTTCTAACTGTTATGTATTTCCGTTGTTCAGGATCATCGACCCCCGTAAGGGCGAGGTGGAGTCCGAGGCGATCGCTCACGAGGGCAGCAAGGCGTCGCGCGCCATCTTCTTGAAGCATGGACTCGTCTTCACTACCGGGTACGTATTTATTTATTCTCTCGAATGCTTAGGGCTCATTTTTTCAATCGTGACATATTTCTTATTCGCGGAATTGACGTCTGACAGATTTTGTATGGAAGAAATGTCAATAATTCAAAATTATTCCTCGGATAAAATTATCTGGCGTTGGAAAAATCAGCCCTTAGTCTAATATTTATACATACATACATAAACTTACGCCTTCTTCCCATGGGGGTAGGCAGAAACAGAACACATACAGGAAGCACCAGGAGGCATAACAAACATATTAATATACTTCCTGAGATTAATACTATTTTTTTTTTTCTTGTGGCAATCTGCGATCGATTTTGTACTTTTAGCGGATGAGTTGGAGGTAAAGATTGACCACAAGAGCGTGACTCCAGCGAGCCATCTACTTCGTGTTCATGCTTAGGTCCACACAGATGTGGGTAGACCACACGATGTCTTAATAATAATTAACGATTATTGTTGTCGCACACCAGGTTCAGTCGCATGTCCGAACGCCAGTACTCGCTCCGCACACCGGACGCGCTCAACGAGCCCATCGTGACGGTGGAGATAGACACCAGCAACGGCGTCATGTTCCCGCTGTACGACCCCGACACCAACATGATCTACTTGTGCGGCAAGGGAGACTCCGTCATACGCTACTTTGAGGTAAGACCAGCACACAAATTGCGTAACACACTATAAATCACTATCTGAATCATTTCGAAGGATATTGCTAATTCATTGCTTCATATGTTCGAAATATTTGTCTGCTCAACAATGTAAATAACGCAATGATTGTTGTTGAATTGTAAAAATGAAAGTCATTCCCCCGCAGAGGGGCAATTCTCGTAATTTTAAGAACGTTCACAGTCTGATCTGTCTCAATCTGTCAAAAATACCTCTAATTTCCCTACATTTTTGACAGGTTTTCGATTTTTTTATTACGGGAATTGGCCTTCATAAAACATCCGGAAATCCGAACGTTTGTCGAGACTTTTAATAAATAATATTTAATAATAAAACTTTATTGCATAAAAGGTGTTGCAGTAAATACAATAAAAACAGTAGCACTTTACAAATGAACACTGGTATACAACATAAATGGTTGGGGTACTGTCCTCTTAGATAGGCTACATAATAGCCTGTAGTAAAGAGAAACAGTGCCGTATCCCTCAAGAATGGAGAAATCAATTGCTTAGTGTTTAAAGTTAAAAAATTAAAGATATTAGTTTTATAACATAAAACAAATAATTAAATTTATGGAAAATGCCTGAAAGTATTAAAGTCTATATCAGATATGGGTAAGTGTGCTGTGTGGGAGTATATGTGTGTGTGTGTGTTTATGTGTGTGTATGTGTGTGTGTTTAAGTTTTGAGAGTATGAGTGAAGCGTGTATACTTATGATAGTATAAAAAAAGATTCAGTATGGAAGAAAGGATTCAGTTTCGTCATACGTTTTGTCTAGTAGGAAGGAGCGGACTGACTTTTATCATCTACAGCCCGACTTCACCGACTGCTGGACATAGCCCTCTTTTCTTGTGCCATCCCCACGGTCCTGTGCCAGTCTCATCCAAGTTCTACCCGCGACGGTAACAATATCGTCTGCCCATCTCGCCGCCAGACGACCGACACCTCGTCTTCCAGCCCTTGGACGCCACTCGGTCGTTCCCTACCTACCGTATCTTTCGTATGGAGAAGAATGGACAAGAAACTCCAATTTTTTTTGGCCTATTCGCTCTAGCCTTGAAGACACTTAAATTATAATCGGACGGGAAAACCGCTGCAGGCAAATTGTTCCAGCCCTTCGATGTTCCATAGTTACTGTTTTAAAATGTTTTACAAAATTCTGTTTATATAATAAAAAATAAAATATCAGGAATGTTTCTAGGTTCTATTCTCTATTTTAAAAACTGACCGTTGTATTATTACAGGTGACACCAGAGCCGCCATTCGTCCACTACATCAACACCTTCCAAACTCCAGACCCACAGAGAGGTGAGCAAATTAATTAATAAAAAATAAAAAAATTGTTCAGAACTTAATGGATGTCAAAAGTTACAAAAGACGATTATTGTTACCTGACATTCATGCGAACGAAGTCGCACTTTTATAATAAAATTGGTCCTCTGCAGGTATCGGCATGATGCCAAAGCGAGGCTGCGACGTGGCCACCTGCGAGATCTCCAAGTTCTACCGACTCAACAACTCTGGCTTGTGCCAGGTGAGTGCGATCATATTATCGCGCGAATGTATTAGGTGGCAGCAAGTTTTAGAAAATGTTCGGCGTTGTAGAACGTTGTCTCTGTCACTCATATAGTATTCTTATCTCACGAAGCGATGCGCGCTTTACTTGTGGTAACCAAGTGTACAAATACGCTCTGAATATTTATTTATTTATAAATAACCAACTTATATTAACAGTTTGCACCACACATACAAGTTATCAGTCAATTTTAGTAATTACACATGTCATACAATCATAAAATTAGGTTAAATCACATATGTGTGTAAGCGCAGGAGCTCTCAGTACCTTCAGAGGCAATGGCGAAGTTGGCAGTTGTGTGTGTGTGTGTTATGTGCCCACGCTACTCATCTTCACGCACACATTCACGGCGGGTTTATATTTTAGTCCGAAGTCTGGATTTGTGCCCGTTTAATGGCACTAGGCTCGCCCCCTATTACATGGGACTTAAACATAACTGGCGAAATGTGGGTGTAGTATAGGCACACCTCTGCCTAACCCTTCGGGGAATACAGGCGTAATGTCATAAATGTGTATTTCATTTTACAGGTGGTATCAATGACAGTGCCGCGCAAATCGGAGCTGTTCCAAGAGGACTTGTACCCTGACACGTTGAGCGACGAAGCCAGTCTCACGGCTGATGAGTGGCTCGCGGGAGAGGACGCGGAGCCTTGCACCATGTCGCTAAAGGTACCCCATAGGTCCATGGTCAAGTGTAGGACTCATTATTTAGGAGGATAGGTCGGAAGATGGAAGGAAGAGTAGAAGTGTGAAGAATATTTTTTTAAGGTGAATCCTTCAGTAGAGCCTGTGTAATTCAAAATTTCTGAAGTTTTTTGGTAATTTCGGCGCTGTTCTAAGTTGTATGTTGATCAAAATTCATTACCTGGTAATTATGATAAAATAATTACAATGTTATAATCATTTAAATCATCAATGTAATAATAACTCTCAAAATTGTATGTGCCTAAAATTGTCATATTTTCACGAAATAGCCTTGTTTGCAGTTTTATTGCTTTTTTAAATTGAAATTTGAGAGAAACTTGAAGACATTTTGAATATCACGGGCTACATTGACGGATCGCCCTTAAGATTGAATGGATGAGTCACAGGCGGACTTGGGGCTGATTTTTCCAACGCCAGATAGTTTTATTGGAGGAATAATTTTGAATTTTTGACAGTTCTATACAAACAACTGTCAGACATCAATTTTATTCCACGAATAAAAATTATCTGTCGATTGAAAAATCAGCCCTTAGACAAATATGAAAGGAAGTAGGTTAGATCGGTTAGGTTAGGCTCAGTATTTGCAGAAGTATCGAATTAGTGCAACGTGAAACGGTGTTCGTAAAGCGCTCGAGAGGTTAAATAGCCCTGAAGTAACGAGACTGACTTGTCTGTGCAGTATTGATTACACTACCTAGACTTGGGAAAAAAATAACTGCAGTAAATACTATTTTTAAGCGTTAGGCTTCCTGTGTATAGGAATGAATATCACACCAATGTCTTGTACAGGAAGCCTCATACTTTGCACACTGGGCGAATGAGAGCTAGACCAAAAAGAAGTGCAACATTTTGACCGTTTTGACACTTTTTGAAAAAGTCCTAAAAAAAAAGACCTAAGTATAGAAAGTCTTTTTCTATACTTAGGTCGTTTTTTTTATTTTATTTTGAAAGAATTCAAATGGTGTTAATACATTTCATTGTGCTTGTTATTTAATACATAATATACAGCGAAAGGAACTTCGTTCCAACCGGGTGTCATAAGACACCTCTCGACTTTTTTTTGTTCTAATTATTAAAGGTTCTTTTATCTCATGAATGAATTCTCTGATTCTAGTTGGGTTATCCCAAATCCCAAGTTTCGACTCATATTCAGGGTCAAATTTAATTAGGTAGAGAAACTTTGCAGACGTGATGGGTATCGCTACCTAAATACGATAAAATAAAAATAAAATATTACTAGCTGCGTAGGTAGTAGGATCTTAGTTTTTTTTTTTTAGGGTTTGTGACCGCTGGTAGTTTTGTTACTTGAAGTATGAGAAAAGCTGTTTTCTTGTGTTTTATCGTATTTAGATATCGATACTTTTGTGAAGAATACAAAAAAAAACTTATTTTTAAACTGATGATTCAAGCCACTACCAGTTTTTTGATCCGTAGTTAAACTCAACCAATCGTTAAAAATAGTAACTAATAGTTAAATTTTTGCAAAATGTGTTTTTTGGTCAATATTTATTTTATCTAATTGTCACTAATGGTTATTTTTTAAACTAATAGTTAATTATTTAACCATTAGCAATGATATTATATCATTAGATAAACTAAAAATTGATCAAAAAACACATTTTATAACACTGACTGCGGTCGATGACCCCACAAAAAATTAGATCAAATTAACTTCTTTTTTTATCGTGTTTTGATATCGATACCAATCTCGTCCGTAAAGTTTCTCTAGCTAATTTTATTTGACCCTGTAGAGCCTTACAATTTCGCGTTATTTTTTTTTACTTTATACAATTTATAGCGCTAATAGAATAGGTTTAACTTTTAAGTTCCAACATGACACTTGTCTTTAGGCATGCTTGTGTATAATCTGAGTTTGTCTTTTCGCAATAATTTTTCAGACAGGTAAGTTTGCTTTTTTTATCAATGAATTAACTCTGTCACTCTATAATGGTTTATTTACATTTGTTGACATCCATTATTCATTAAACTAGCATGATGTAATATTTTCATAGAAAAAAACTTTTAGGTCATCAAAAAATTTAAACAAGCCATGAATATAATATGCCAGAATTTTTCAAAAAGTTGTTTTTTTGTTTTAATTTTAAAGAATATGTTATGAGTTTTTAAAATCTCAATGATACTCAAAACCACAAGAGGTTAGCAGTAGGTCAATTCCTGTAATTTAAAACTTTCAAAATTAGTCGCAATCTCATCTCATCGACGAATAATGTCAAAAACTTGTCAAAAATGAACGTTAACTGAAGGTTTTTTTGACATTTGAGCCTGAGGTGAGATTGCGAACGTTCTTAAAAATATACTGGAATTGCCACTCAGATCACCCGGGGTCTGAAAGACTGATCATCATAAAAATTAACTGACAAATTCACATGTTAATCGCTGGGATTGGTTTGCCGAAATAACAATTTAACAGCCAATCAAATTATTTGACACGAGATTTCACAACATATTGAATTACTAGATTGGCTTTCAGACACCGTGGGCCTAATCTGTGGTAATTATTTGAAGTAAAATTTATTTGCATAAATTATTACGACTACTTTAATTAAACAAGCTTATTTTCTAGTTAAACCTATTATATTCCAGTATACATGGTTACAGTAACAAATATACCAATTTACGAAGCTTCACAATTCGCATAAGACTTTATTTGACAAGTTGTATCGAAGGACCAGACAAATCTATTAAAGTCTTATAAACGTGATCGGTGACGTCTGGCGTCAGAGTAAACCTCGCAAGATATTTTTACGCAAACGCTGCAGTGAGCGTGTCAGAGTACTTCTCTATAGTGATAATCTTGACGCAGAGTACGGCGAGACGCTATATGCAACCGATAACATTTATGAGACACTTTATGAGGGATGCGCTAAGATAGCCCGCAAAAATCAAAGGGGATTGAAGATTTTTATATGGCGCCTGGCATAACTACTGTCCCGCCATTTTTTTTTTCAAAATGGCGGCCACGCTTGGAACCTAATCCTACCTAAATATCGATCTCACGTGATCAACTTTGAACGTTAATATCACGGAAACATGACACTACGGGGTTTGGTCTTATTATGTTTTTTGTTTGTATTGATGTCAACTATCAATTTATATAGGTTTCACGAGAGGCCGCCATTTTGAAAAAAAAAAAATGGTAGAGAGGTATATATGCCCCGGATCTTCAAAGCCCTTTTCTTACGTTTTTGCAAGTTGCAGGTCAGTGTCAGGTTGTATGTTGATCAAAATATGATTCGCGACCGTAACAAATAGATGTTTCCAGAATTATAACCATAATAACATACAACCTGATACTGGTCTGCAAATTGCAAAAAAAAAATAAGAAAAATTACATTTTGGGCTAGCCTGGCGCTTTCGCCTTAACCCTTCAATATTCACCCTTAAAACCCTACGGTGACGAATATCTATCACCCGGTCCCGAGGACCAGTAAGTGTCGTCTTGAATGTACCTGTTGGCTTGCTCTAACGACTTTATTTTGCGTTTATTGTGTCTGTTGTGTGTTGTGTCTCAATAACCGCGACTTTTAATCGAGTTTGAGATTTTTTTTTTGTCGTGTTACTAACAATTTTTATTAATACCTATATTAATCTTAAGATTTTAATTTTTTATAAACTATGGGGATTATTTACGCTATGGGAAACATATTTTTAATTTTCTTTTTTGCCATTCATTCTATCAGAAAATGTATTATGTATCTACTTGAAACAACACTGGGTTTTTCAATTTTACTTTAATCATGAAGAATAGTATTTATTTGTGTTTAATCAAATTACCTCTATTATTTAACGCTACCAAATACCGCCTGGACTTAATTATCTAAAACAACTTGACAACTTTCTTCTGCTTATCTCTGGGGAAGGCCTTAACACTAATTTTAACTTAATTAGGAAAAACTTTATTAACACTGCCTCTCTCTAGCGGTCGCGAGGGCTGCTGCTGAGCATGAGGTCCTAGGTTCGATTCCCAGGTCGGGCAAAGTGTTATTGAGTTTTCCATCAGGAATTTCTCAGTAGGAGCCCGGAGTCTGGATTTGTTCCCGGTTGATGGCACTAGGCTCGCCTCCTACATGGGACTTAACATAACTGGCGAAATTTGGGTGTCATGTAGGTACACCTCTGCCTAACCGTTTGGGGAATACAGGCGTGATATTATGTTATGTAGGAAAAACAACATTTTAACCAGCCCAGGATAGTATAGGAACAGTTACAGTTACCTTGGATGAAGATCCGACCAAGATGGAAGTTCATAATAAAGTGCACAAAGTTTGGCCACAACTAGTCGGACTTCGTGACCAGTGAGACTTCGCGATGAGTATTGGGTTACACAATACTTGACTGAAGAATTAAAGAAAATTTGTTTATTTAGCACATGTCACAGTTACACAGAAAAAAATAAAAAAAACAAATTAAAATCTGAGAAAAAAAAGTGTGTGCCTCACGGCTGCGCCAAACAGGCCCCGTTCACTGGGTCGAGGTCCCTAAGACCAATCAGATAGTTCAATTAGAAAAATATTTACATACAAAGTGATTTGATTTAACACAAATAAGTTTTTTTATTAATATAATATAGATTTTTTTTAACTTCAATTAAAACATTAAATTAGGCTTCTTTTAAGCATTTTATTAGTGTACTATATATAAAACCAAATTGTAACTTTTATATCAATATCAAACAAAATCTCGAAAGAAAGTAATTCTAAAGTCATAGACACCACACCAACTCCTCCACCAAAGCCAACAGACTCATTCAAAGACAGATGCTATAAGGTAGGGCCCCCCTAACCAAACTACAGGAGCGCGCTCTCGTTGTGCAGGGCGGGTACGTGTCCGGCCGCGCCACGCAGAACCTGCACGTCACTAAGAAGGCCAACGCGCTCGCCGGGGCCAAGGAGAGAGAGAAGGACAAGGATAGGTCGCCCACTCCTGCGCATAAGAGAGACGACAGCCATGCTGGTACTCCGGCGTCTGCTACACCGCCGCCGGCTGTCACTGCTGCTATCGTACGTATTATTATTACAGCTGTTACAACAGCTGCTTTTTGATGAATCGTGTGATATTAGTGAAGGGACTAAGAAAAGATATAGAATTTTGATATTCTTCAATAAGAAATCATTCATTCATGATCGGCCTATAATGTTCCCACTGCTGGGACACTGGCCTTCTCTCTTCGAGAGGAAGTGGGCAATAATCTAACACGCGAGCCCAGTGCGGGTTGGTAGAAAGAAATTATTCATAATCAAATTCTAGATCTTTTTTGAGTTCTCATCATGTGTACTTCACGTGAATGAATAAAGCTACCTGTCGATCTTTTATACTTAGTAGCGAAGGAATATAACACAAAGTTTTTTACAACTTCTACTAAAAAAATCTGTATTAAACTAAAATCATTTTCTATTTTCCAACCATTCTAGGAAAAACAACTGTCAGACCTAGTCGACGAGATCCGCAAACTGAAATCCGTGATCGTTAAACAAGAGAATCGGATCCGGGCCCTCGAGGCGACTGTAAAGGCGCCGGCTCCGGCCCCGTCACCGGCTCCGGCTCCGTCACCGGCTCCGGTGGTCGCGCCGGAACCCAGTCCCGTGCCGCCCGCCAGTCCGCAGCACAACCATGAAGATGACGGCATGGCGCCGGATGAAGTCTGAGGAACGGGAGTAGGTAACTCGCTTTGTGTTGTTTAATCTAGTGGGGCAGAGAGGGAGATGGAAATATTGATTTGTTACTGTCTATCGTGATATTTCTCAACTTATATTTTGTAAAAAATACTACATTAGCAAGAATGGAATTTGCTAAAATATAACTAAAGGTGCAACTAGATTCTGATGACATTGATCCAGGGAAATCAATAACAGTCGGATTACCTCTATTGATCGACCATCGATTGTTTTGAACCGGTCAATATCGACGTCGCACCTCTATGGAATAATTAAAATTCTGTTAAAAAGCGACTTTCGTAATACTTGTTTCTTGTATTTCGATTTTGAAAGACTTTCTAATGTCTTCTATTTCAATTCAGTAAAAAAAAGTACACTGGATTAAAAACACAAAGTTGACGTGTCGATATTAATTTGACATCTGTTGTCACAGATTATAAATTCTGAATAGTTTAGGCAGAGTAAATAAAGGCAGTTGAGAATTAATATCGACAAACTAAATAAATGATGAAAGTCACTACATTTGAATATAATACAATAAAACTTGACAATAATATTATACTGTAATTAGGATTGGGGTAAGCAGTAAGAGCTTGTAAAAATATGAATGTTTTGAACTTTCATTGTTTCGTAAAAGGAGTACACTGGCGTGCAGAAATATTTGCACCACATTTTTCTTATATCTAGGTTGTGTCTTTTTTGGTAGATGAGTACATATATTGAGGAATTTTGGTATTTAAATTTTGAAATGGACACATTTAATGTACGCTCAGTCCTGATGAATACAGATAGAGGTGTGTTCCTGTCCGCCAGTGCACTCCCCCCTATTTATTTATATAAATAATTTTGTAAATAGTAAGTATAGTGAAGTGATAAAAACGCGGAATAAAATTATGTGCCTTAACTCATTTAATTATATAATTTACCGTCACAAGTCATTTGTATAATGCTAATCATTGGTGGTGTACATTTTTGAGTGCTTTGATAATATTATCACGATAGCCTTTAGCCGTGTAGCCACAGGCCACAGGCGCTCTAGTAATGTTTAGACTAAGTTATAGCCTAGCCGAGCAATGATGGAATTGAAAACACGGTGTTTTGTAATAAAAATTACTAGGAACCGTAACCATAGTGTGACAGGTTCCTAGATTTTTAAATGGCGACTGTATTGAATTTTCGTCTCCCGAAGGACCATATGTTTTTTTTACTTGAAAATCTCGTGAAGGGGTTCTGTTTTAAAGACCTCATGTAAATGACGAGTACGTGTGGTCTTGGTATTCATATTGCTCCTCAAGGTGGTGAAGGTCCTTACTTTGATACTAAAAGTAAACGCTACATTCAGGGCTAGTAGTGTTATCTTCAAATAGTTAACGTCACAGGATAGTTGAATTTTAAGGCCCTTTGTACACGGCATGGTTTCTTTACGGTACGGCGTATAAACTGCGCCGTTGAAAAAACGAGTCCCTCTACAAGCTTCCACAGTGATCCATACAACAATGACGACCATGCCTACACACGGCGAATAAACCGAAATTTTTCACGGCAAGAAAACCGAGTGTGTACGCTCAGCAACAAAAGTCTGTTAACACTTGTTTGAATCTTAAGTATTGAGCAACATATTCTTAAAAAAACATGTAGTAATAGAATATTTAGGAATAATTAACTCTTTGCTATTACATGAAATAGTGAAAACCAATGTATCGCAACATTTTGTATCAATTTAATTGATTTACTTTAATCATCTAAATTGATACAAAATGATGCGAGTTAATTGACTTTTGTTGCCGACTGTACAAAGGGCGTAACAGTTTGTAGCTTGTCAGTGCATCGTCACAAATAAATTCAAAGTGTATGAGGTTTTACTGTGACTACCAAAATAAGGAGAACTATTCTGAAAATAATATGTTGTAAACGTAATAACTAAATATATATATAAATGTTATATTTCACAATAATATAGTAGGAACAAATCAATTATAGTTTTAACGTAGGCACACAAATGTCGCTGGTAGTAAGGTAATTTTATTTATTTTCTTACGTGTCATACGAATACGTGAACAGTATATTGTAAGATGCGAATGTAGTTTACCGATATCTGGCAGAAATGAAACGTTTGACTTAAAAGAGCAACAGTCGGGCTTTGTGCCCGGTTGGTGGCAATAGGCTGGCCCTCTATTACATGAGACTTAAATACAAACATAACTGGCGAAATGTGGGTGTGCTATATATACACCTCTGCCCAACCCTTCGGAGAAACAAGGCGTGATGTTGTTATCTAAATGAGCAACAGACAATATTTTGATGTTAAAAAAACTGGTCCTAATATAAGCAAAGACCAATTCGTACCCGACTTTCCTATTTCATTTAACTAACTTCTAAAATGTTTACATATTCGTATAATACTAGAATTAACCCTAGTTCACACATGTTTCTCATGAACCCACTATCTTAATATGTACTATGTTATGAACTGTCAAAATGAAAACCCGTGTGAATAAGGCTTTAAATTCGAATTGGACAGTTGGAATCTTTCAGGAGTCACATATATGACGAGAACCTGCGACAAAAATGTACTTTGTGTCTTACTGGTAGTTCCCAATGTCTATATTCATCATCATCATCTGCCTAGCCTTTTCCCAACTTTGTTGGGGTCGGCTTCCAGTCTAACTGGATGTAGCTGAATACCAGTATTTTACATGGAGCGACTGCCTGTCTGAGCTCACCACCATCTCAATCATTGAATTATATTTTTATACCTACAACGAAAAGGGTTCCCGCTCATAGATACGACTTTACTGGTTCCAAAAGTCAAATTCGAGAGGTTTTGTAAGTTAGGCTTAAGAGTCCAGTAACTTGGTGCTTTTGTATATCTTTTATATTTTCAAATAACTTAAGGCGCAACGCTTCTAAACAAATTGCTGGCTCAATGCATTATTAATAATTATTTTCTACTATTATTCTATTCTAGTTAATATAAGTTTGCTGTTTTAATTATATGATTTGTAAGATTTTTCGTATTTTTGGCGCCGAAATCTGACGCCATCTTGAATTTTAACACACCAGCGCGTCATTCGAGTATTTCGTTTTTCTTTTCTCACAAATAAAATGGTATTTAATAGGATTGTCAACAAAAGGACGCGGTTTTCAATTAACACAATGTAAAGTATTAATTTCATATCATTGGATACATTTTATGGTCCTTGGCAGCTAGTCATGTCAGTTATGAAATTTGACATTTGACAGTAAGTCGCGCTGTCACCTCGACAGTTAGTATTATAGTTTAAATTTTAAATAGTATTATTACGACAATTATTTTTCTTATGTAATTTATGATGGCGTAAACTTAGAAGTTCGTTTTAGTATCATGACAAAGCAATGTATGAATTTGTATGAAAAAAATGCTTGATTTTACCTATATGAATATTTGTGTAAATTATGGTAGAGGTCACATTTTGCACCATACTCAAATCTTTACCTTTAGAAATATTTAAAAAAGTGTAAATATTTTAGAGCTATTAATTTCGGCATGGTAGAAAATTGGTCCTTTCACCCTACACTTCTCCAATTTGTAAGTGACGCTTTTGTATTTTTTTTTTTCATAATCGAGTTTTTCTTAGCATTTTTTTAACCTTTTGTGTATAAATACGCGCTATTTTAATGTACTTAGTGTAAATTTTATAATCGACAAGAAGGCGAACTGTCCTCCGAATGTGCTGCGAGCAATATCGAACCTATGAAGTAATAGGGAAGAACGAACTCAGAGGTAGAACTCTTAGGTATGTTGCATAAAAAAAAGGTAATAGTCACAAACTGCTTGTGATATATTTAATGAGTTTTATTAAATGCTTACTTTATGGAATATAAAATTACCAGCGATATCCGAATGCATATTCAACTGTTCAATCTAGTAATTTGATTGGCTGTTCTTATTTCGGTCCTTAGCCACACAGGATAACTATGTCTCCAGTAACGGACTCGAAACTTGTTACTGGAATCTTTATAAATATTCAAGTGCAGGGTCTCATGATGTCACATTCGCTGGACGTTTCCCCTGATGTTAGGATTTCGACTGTTAATATTTTGACGTTAAATAATTTGTAATGGTGTTTTTTTCCTTACCACCGCTTAGACGCTTCCCTAATAATAATGTATTTCATGTGTAACGTCGTTTTAGACTTGTTTGTTTAAAGATATGAAAAATAAAGTTGAAGAAAAAAAAATATTTGAAAACTCGATGAAATATTATAGTTAAGTATTCAAATCGAGTCTCTTACAACTTGAAATTCGATTAAAAACCGTCTTTAAATGAACGAGTTAAAAACGAAATCGCAATATTCACGTTAATGTAAATATCTACTCCTTTTTTATTAGAAAATGTGTCAGCCGAAAAACTGAAAATAGTAAAATATTTGACGCACAATTTTGTCTATAAACGTTGTCTTAGGATGTATAAAGACTGGACGGTTTAAGACTCAAAATTATATTGAAAAGTTGTATCAAAATGTAATTGTTTGCATCTAAGAAAACGTATGTAGAATGTAAAATAATTTGGTGCTAGATATGACAATGTTTCTTATCATGATGTGTAGTTTATTGCATGTACTTTTAAAGGCTGTGACCAGGTGCGTATTATGACCGTTTAGTGCCAACATAATTCCAGTGTAAGAGAGACGGAGCTATACATGACCGATAGCACCATCCCTTTTTGGACTGGAATCATGATGGAATTAATACTTCGTAATACAACCCCTGATATGGATCAGTTGGAAATAAATGCGTTCGTAGATGTTTACTCAATACGGCATGTTTCAGAAATGTGTGGTCATCAACCGTCACATAACACATTATTAGCCTATAGTGTTCCCACCGCTGGGACACAGGCCTGCTCTCTTCGCGAGGGAGTGGGCTGTAATCTACCACGCGGCCGGTTGGTCATCAACCGTTCTCAACCCAAATGTATGGGACGAAAGAAAGTTGTTCAGTTTTACTGTACCACACCTTTCTGATACATGCTGAATATTAAATGCACCTTGATAAAAAACTTTTGAGGACATAATACTTGGTCGCTGCCTACCGTAGGGAAGATAACTATCAAGAAATTAATAAATAAGTAATATACTACGATTTATTGATCAATACTAGTTTCAGCAATGTCTCGTGGTTAAAACATAGGTTCTGCAATATTTAAAGCCTACATTAATCTGTCACCGTTGACCGAGTATATTGCAAAGTGAATGGCGAATTTTACGTAACTATACAGGATCATATTAAATTAACTAGCGAAACTGTAGACGTGACGAGTATCGATATCTAAACACTATTAAATAAAAACAAAAAAGGTTCGATGGTATTTTTTTAAGTATGTGTTGAGAAAATCTGTTTTCTTTATTTTTGTCATGTATATCGATACCATCACGTCTGTGAAGTTTACACAATAAAAAGCTTATTTTTAAACTAATATTTGAAGTGACTACACTAAATGAGGTCGGTGACCCCGCCAAAAAAAAAATTTGTCGTTTTCGTTTTATCGTGTGTGGAGTTTCGCTAGCTAATTTAATTTGACCCTGTATAATGTCGCCATACGATTGACAATAAGTCGCGTACTAAATAAACATTTTCAATTTATAAAATCTATACTATGCATTGTTATCCTAACTCTTTAAAAATCTAACAAAAATAAGCTCAATTTTATTATGTATCAATGTAATCCATTTTTATACAATCTAAGATTATTATGCCTTATTCGGTGCTATCGTTACAGTGCCAAATGCTCCCGAGCTAATTTAAAAATTGTATAACTTTTACATAAAATTGTCAATATAATATTAAATAGGTGTTAAGTGCCTTGTTGTGTTTTGATAAATAATACTCAGATCATTAATGTTGCTACGAAAGTTGAACAGAAATATATATTTATTTTACTATTTTCATTGGTCGTATTATTTCGAGTGAACCCTTGTGAACCGGTGTGTGTTGTGATCTCCGGATTTAACTGAAAACAGCCAAAACCGCATATTTACTTCTAATCTGCATGTGCGACATATTCGCCAAAAATGTAAACAAATATGAGTTTATGGAAAAATACCTTTAATTCCTACACAATAAACTTCAGATTACGCTACAACTTCAAACATTTTTGTAACTTTTTCAATAGTGCTAGTCACTCTTAAAATCAACTTAATTTCCATTAAAATAATGTTTATATTTGTTTAACTTGAAATAACGTCAATTTGAAACATAAATAAAATTTGAATATAAATAAATAAATAAATAAATAAATCCCTGGACATTTCACACAGCACCATTTGTCCCAAGCTAAGCAACCTAATGCTTGTGTTATGGTAACAAGATGGCTGATAAACTACTTATATACAATTTTTTTTTTTACTTATATACATACGAGGAGTCACTTCATGATTCGAGAATTTACCTATATCTATACTAATAATAATGCCGTAGAGTGTAGAGACGCGCTAATCTCTAGAACTGTAGCAGTCGTATTTGAAAATATATTTTAGCATTTGATAGTCCAATTTGACATCATACGAGCCTAAGGAGCTGTGAAAAATGAAAAAAGTACGAAAGTACGCCGAGGGAAAACGTAGTAATAGCGCGGGCAGGAGATACGAGGAGACGGGATGGGTTGGGGAGCAAGAAATTTCACGCGGATGAAATCGCGGGCAGAAGTCCGGAATAAATTGTCCAACCACAATCAGATGTTTGTATTTTTTTAGTGATGATCATTTTGACCTTATCTATTTACTAAACATTTTTCTCATTATAAAAAGCAAAGAAATTAAACACGTAATAACGGTCCATAAACTATTTATTACACTTGAAATTCCTGATCGAACTGTTCTTGAGTAATTTTCCGCTTTTTTAGCTTCTTCATAAGCGCTATATCGGCTGCGAGTTCATTCAACTCTTCCTGCGTTACCGCTTTGCGTTTTCGTTTTTTTCCGCTTTCTGGATCAATCTTTTTCAGCTCTTTCCGCTTTTTCCGCTTCAGTTTTCGCTCTTCTTTGTTCTGTTTGGCTTCCAACCACGGTTCAGATTGCATCTGAGTATAAAAAAGTTTTTGATCAGTTTCAATATTTCAATTTTTGACAACGCCGCTGGGTGTGCTTGAAAAAGTAAAAATAAAACTATACAGGGTATGAATGTACTGGATACAGATATCGGCGTTCACAATAAGAGTCGTAGTTGAAATAAAGTCGAAAATAAATAAACTTCCATTAATCGAGCGCGCATCAAAGCAGGCACAGGTGAACGTCTCAGGTTTATTTTTATTTTCAACTTCATTATAAGACCCGCAATGTTGATATTTGATTGGCAGTGAAAACCGCACACCATAACGAATAAATCAAAGGACATTGCATAACTTACCATTTTCTTTTTCTTCTTCGACGGCCACACGCCCGTCTTCTTATACTCGCCCAACTTCTGCAGCCTACTGACTTCCTTCTGCTTATCTTTGTACGGTATAGTGTTAAAATCTATCTGCTCCTTCGGCCCTATGAACTGGTCCTTATGTTCCTGCTTTATTTCGGGCATTAGGGGCAGTTTGAGGAGTCCGTAGCTGGTGGCTATGTGGCCTAAGGGAAGTTCTTTGAACTGTAGTAACAGGTTGCATTCGTGTTTCGTGTAAGCTCGCATGTGGGACACGAAGGCGCGCTGTCCTTTGTCCAAGACTGATCTGTCTTGCTTCTGCTGTTCGTGTAACATTGATAAGACCTGAAAAATTATTTTTTAAAAAAGTCTTTATAACGACAGCAGGGCTTGGTAAATCTCAAAAATTATAGTGTTCTTTGCTATATTATCTTGCGAAAGAAAATTGTAATAGGTACGGTGCTAAACCGCACGTCGCATCAGTCAATGACACTTGAACTACGAAAACCGCCTTTATTGCTATGAAGTAAATCTGCTGTCAAGCTAAAACGGTTACCATGGACGTGCTGTTGATTGTAGTAACAAGTCTTTTAAACAGTGTCCAGTTTGTAGGTCTAAATGCCCTCGATATTTTTCTTTTTAGCAAAAGATAGCTATTTACGTAACAAAAGTCCAGTCTTACCAAAGGGTTATTTAGTAAATGAGTTGTGGAGGTTAGATGCATCTGGTTAGACTGGAAGCCGACCCCAAGATAGTTGTGAAAAGGATCCGCAGGTAATAAATAGATGACACGAAACAAAAGCGACATTTGTAGGTCATCATCATCATTTCAGCCGAAAACGTCCACTGCTGGCCTCCCTCCCCCAAGCACCGCCACTTCGACAGGTTCTGTGCCACATCCATCGGATCCATTTCTTGTAGGTAAACAATATCAACTCTGCCTACCTTATCTTTCAATTTAGGACTAATCTTGATCTCATCTTTAGACTGCCTCCAATCTTTCAGCTCCACCAATTGGTTGGTCTTTATGAAGGGCACGTAGGTGTCCTCGCTGGGTAGTAGCGGCAGCAGAGAGCACCCGGCGGCACCGCCGCGCGCCGTGCGGCCCACGCGGTGGACTAGGGAGGCAGGGTTCGTGGGAGGCTCCCATTGAAGGACCCATTCTACTTCAGGGATATCGAGGCCTCTGTAAAGAAGTGAATGCTGAGAATGATTGGACTTTTGCTGTTACAAATGAAATGTAACAAATGGTCCATGGAGTCCAACATTTACAAATCGGTGTTTTGCTAGGTGACCTTGGGCTGGCCTAGCACAGTATGAAATACCAGCTTATACTGGTTACCAAGTGCGCCCTGCCGTCGAACATGATTAAAACAGGTTAAAAAGGCACGCTTTTCAGTCCACCCAGGTGTTAAAAAAGGGGATTGATAATTTCAATATGGAGCCTGGCATACCTACTGTCGTGTTATTGCATACATGTTTGCTTACTTTAAACATTCAGAGTGATTATTTCAAACATCTATGCAACAAGATGTAAGCAAGTTCAAAAAATATGTATGTCACGTGATCAACTTTGAACTTCAATATCTCGGAAACGTGACGCTTTATGGGTTGGTCCTATAATGTTTTCTGTTTGCATTGATGTCAGCTATCGATTTATATAGGTTTCATGCGTGGCCGCCAAATTGAAAAAAAAGACAAGATGGCGCGACAGTACCACGGACCTTCAAAGTGCTTAGTATGCAAACTTAAACTACAACTCACCTAGCCAATAAGTCGGTACACAACAAAATAGTATTATCCGCCTGCCGAAACTTCTCCAAAATCTTGCTCCTCTTTAGCTTCATCTTGCCGTGTATCGCGAAGACTTTTATATCTGGCAAGAACACTGGCAGCACATCCGCCCAGTAATCGACACAGGCGCACGTTGGCAGAAAGAATAATCCCTTTGCTATCTTCCTGTTCCTTAAGAAGTTTAGAAGGAAAAGAAACTTGTCTTCTGGTTCTACAATAACGTAATAATTTTCTAAGAGGATTGGAGTGCTGATGGTCGATTTTTCTTTAACGCTGACGACGACCGGGTTCCGCAAGCCAGCTCTGACGAGGTCTTGCAGCTCTTTGGTCTGTGTGGCTGAGAAGAGGCCCGTGCGGCGCTGTCGTGGTAGGTACTGGAGAATGGTCGTGAGTGTTGAGCTGAAGCCGAGATCGAGGAGGCGGTCGGCTTCGTCGAGGACTAAGATGTCCTGGAAGTAAAGGAATGAAGTGGTAAGGGCGGATTCTTGGTAAGCAGCACCCTAATTGCGTAACACACTATCAATTACAATCTGAATCATTTTGAAAGATATTGCTAATCAATTTCAATAATACAATGAATGTTGTTGAACTGTCAAAATTAAAGCCATTGCTACTGTTAGTGTCTTATGCAATTACCCTGCTGGATGGATATTACCAGAGCTAACTAGAAAAGAATAAGTATGTTATACAGTAAGTAAGTTTACACTCAATTAATTCATGAAGATGAAGCAATCAAATCCACTCATTATAATGAAAACTTTAAAAAAATTAAACCGACGGAAAAGTGAGAAGCAAAAAATAAACCTATTAATCTAACAAAGCTCCTAAATTAATATAAATTACTAATTTTGAGTTAGCGCCAAACCAAAACATTGATCATAAAAATACTGTGTATTATAGGGCAGTCACTGAAGGTACTGGTAGTATTGCAACCATCCATTGTGCCTTTTATCTTATCAAACATTTCTTTATAGAAGGCTTGAAGAAACCAGCCCCTGACAGAATAGTACTGACAAATGCAGGATTGTTGCAAAAAACTCCTTTTATTTACTTTGATGCGACAAAAAGTATCTATGATATTTTAGTATCAACTAACCAGCTCCCTCAACCTCCCAGAAAGATTGAGCTGCTTCCTTTCAGCTAGCAAGTCGCCGAGCCGGCCCGGAGTGCACACAGCTATGTGGGCTCCTTTCACTATGGTCTCTATGTCGGCCTCCACCGGCCTGCCACCAAGGAGGAGGGCTATCGTTATGTGGGACAGCTCTGGCTCTTGCAGGAACTGTTCTATTACCTGGAAATTAGGAAGAAAATAAATGAGTGTGTGTCATGTGACTTTTATGAAAATTGACATAAGGTTTAAATTACAATGATTGACGGTGCACTAAGAGACATTTTCTATATGCACAGATTTTGAATAAAAAGTACAGACAGCAAGAAAAATTATTTTTCGCAAAAGCTCAATTAATTATCTCAAAAAGTTAAAAACTAGTCTCCTATAGCCGTTTTTCTCTAGGTAAAACGGATAAGGTATCTACCCTAACTGCCCGGTCTCAAAAATCCACCATGAATAGATTAATAGTTCCAAAATCCTTGCACACATTTCTTGCTAAATGTCAACTAAATTATTCTTTTGCCGTAGAAAGCACACTAGTTACGGCTCGCACTTTGTTAGCCAATCAATTTGTTAGTTGTCAACTTAACGTTATGACAAATAAATGCTATTAGATACCTTATGAATCTGTGAAGCTAGTTCCCTAGTCGGTGATATAATAACTGCATAAACATGGTCTTTCCTCAACGGCGCCTCCTTTTGCTTCTTTATCAACATTTCTATCATCGGCACAACGAAAGCCAAGGTCTTGCCAGACCCTGTCACTGCCTCGGCAACCACATCTTTACAAGACATGATTAGCGGTATTACTGCTGCCTGGATAGGAGTCATGGCCTTAAAACCCTGTTTCTCAATACAGGATAACACGGGCTTCGATAGCCCAGGTGAAATTTTAGCCCAGTCTTTGATAACCATTTTTAATTTCTATATTTTTCGACACCAATGCCCAAATAAACACACCATGTGGGTTTGACGTTTGACAACTTTGTTTATTTTGACATTGACATTTAAGAAAACCAATGATGTTGCAACAAAAAAATAAACTTATACATGGTCTTTCTAGCCGGTTAGAGCCCAAGACCCACAGTAAGTTTTGTTAATTAGTCCCTTGGGACCTCAATGTTCTGGGATCAATGATTTTATAGTTGTTAATGTGGGTAGTAATCCTGTAATAATTAGAATAACCAAAATAAGTGAAAGTTTTGTTTTAGTTTTAATTTTTTTCGTTCGAAAACGACAAGAAGACTTAATTCATGAACAAAAATATTGATTTTCATGTTCTTTCATTAATTAAAGTTCTAGATCCTGTTCATTATTTCCTTAGACCGCTCACAATTAATCTGAAGCAATAAACTCCATTCAATTCTTTTTTATTAATTTTTAATCATTTACATCCAGTTTTAATTTCAAAACTGCTTGCAGATTTCCAATCGTCTATTGGCATTGCAATCAATATGGCGCATGTTGATATGACAAATTGACAGCTGTGTTTTGTCCCGTACGCTCGCTGTGATGTTTATTTTACATCTCCAGACAGATAACAAAAATATTTAGCCATGACGAGGCCGTTCGGTAACAGTGATAAGCGTTTTTCAATCGACGATGCGTTCGAAGAGGAGACCGATGAAGCCATCAAAGTTTACGGTGCCACAGGAGACAGATCACCTTTACAGAACAAATACAAAAATGGAAGTGAATATATCGCCAGGTAACTCAAATTTACTTGATTACTAACAACATTATTCACATCCACACTCATAGTTTTCGGTATGAAAATGCTTTTCTTTGTGTTAAAATGTCAGTATGCTCGTGACCTTTCGTGAGTCATATTTCCTTACTGGGCCAGAGGCAGTTGAACCTGGTAGCCGTTACTTGGTTTACAGACATAGTTCGGTGTACGGCCGCGCTAATTAATTGTTAGCGATCGCTAATTAATCGTGTACGCTGACCCATTGCGTATTGATAGTGCTCATTTTATTATTGACCTGTTAGAGAGATAAAAATGTGGTGCAAAGAATTAGTGGTACTGCGCGTTTGCATACAGGGGCATATAACGAGCTAAGCAAATAGGTCCCTAAATGTATAATGTACTCATTTTATTCCAATTGGTTTCTTATTGTAGCTTTTTAAAAGTATTTGATTATTTATGAAGACCAAGAAATGTACATGTGATGTCCTAGAAACCTACACTATAATAGGTTTAGTCAAAGGCCAGGCAAGGGTCAATGCCTGCCAATTTATGAAACAGTATTAACAAGTGTTGCATCACTAATGAAGCCAAAGCCAATTTAACAGCATGCACAACTTAAGAAGCCTGTTCAAACCAGTCTACCTTGAATGCTCTCTTTAGTATGTAAAAAATGTCACAAGTCAATAACTTAAATATTTTATGGTGCAGCTGCATCTTGCAACAACATTATGTTAATCTGTATCTTTATTTTTTTTGCATACCATTTCTGATACTGTATATTATTGAAAATATTTTTTTGAAACCTATCATTCTACTTCATGTATGTTTGTGATATGTTACACATTTATTTGGTTTGGAATGTTGTTGTGTTATCAAATCATCAACATCCTTAGTTGTTCAAAAGAAATATGTTTCATTTCAGCTAGGGACTAAGTTCCCAAACACTGTAAATTAAAATCACAACAATTTCTAGATTAAAAATAAGTAATTGAATCAATCTGCCTAGCCTTTTCCCAACTATGTTGGCGTCAACTTCCTGTCTATCCTAATGCAGCTGGATACCATTATTTGATATGGAGTGACTGCCTATCTGTCCTCCACAACCCAGTCCCTGGGTAACACAATACCCCTTCGTAAGACTGGTTATCAGACTTTTGGGTTTCTAACTACCTATAACGACTGTCGAAGCATACTGTACCTAAAATAAAATATTTAAATGGTATATTCTATGTTACATATTTCCTTACATGCAATAGTATTATGAGGAAACTATAACACAAATAAATAAACAAATAGGTAAGTAATCACCTATTGTTAATATTAATGTGAATGTCATGTATTTTATAGTTCATTTACCCATATATATATTGTATAGTTCATGTACAACTAATTTTACCTTGTTCTATCTGTCACTGGAATAGATGAATGACAAAACTTCTTTCTGTAAAGTAAACCATATTCATGGTTCATGAATATCTCAACCAAGGCACATTGCATCAGGAAACGAAAAACTGGGCAGAAAGCTACAGAGCATGCCTTCAGAATCATCTCAAATCCTCTGGCGAAAGTGCTGACAAAGCTGGATCATAAAAGGCGGCTGAAAAGGTTAGCTGTAATGGACCTTGCCAATGCCAACTAGGAAATACTGCCATGACAAATTATGAGGGAAATCTCGCTGGGGAAACCACTGCACCATCAAATTTAACAATAAATCTGCTCATAGTCTAGGGACTGATCCCAGAAGAACATAAGAAAAAAAAAACTATTACACTAATAAACAAAACACTGGCAAAATGTGGTTGTATTAAACCTCTGCCTACTCCTTTGGGAGAATACAAGCATGGTGTTATGTTACTAAGAAGCTTATAAAATATGAACATTCATTTTCGAAGCTGAGTTGCAGTATCTTAGTCAATTCATCGAAATTAACTCAGGAATGTTAATCGTACCAAATGATTCACCCTATATCAAAGTGGGCCCATCTTTTGTTCTGATCCTATGACCTCTTTGCACATCTTGACGGCACGGTCAAGATGCCAGGGTCTTGTCGGGTCTTGTTGACGGCACGGTTGGCGCAGTGGTTAAGCGATTGACTGCTGCGCTGCGTGTCGCGGGTTCGATTCCCGCACGGAACAAATATTTGTATGACCTACATGTATTTGTTCCGAGTCTGGGTGTTTTTCTATCTATAATATGTATGTATTTACAAAAAAAAAATTGTATATAAGTAGTTTATCAGCCATCTTGTTACCATAACACAAGCATTAGGTTGCTTAGCTTGGGACAAATGGTGCTGTGTGAAATGTCCAGGGATTTATTTATTTATTTATTTATTTATTTATCTTGTTCCTAATGAATGTACTGAGCACTCATCAATTAAATCCATGAGTAATACCGTCGCGAATGCCTTCCTCTTAATGTATATTACTCAGTCGAGAATATCCTCTTAGAGAAGTGACTGGTTTATTGTTTAAAAAGTAGTTTTGGTGTGCTAAAATGAAGTGCATTCAAGAAAACAGTTTTGATACCGTCTTCGTAAATGTCTGTCTGGAAAACAACAGGTCCATTTTGTTTTTTTTTTATCAAGCATAGTCTTCTTATCTTATATACTTATAGCAAAACCTTTTTAATGGAATTGATAATTTGGCCGGCTTAGTGGAAGACCTTGCAACTTGGTGAAACGTGATTGCGAGTTATTTATGACTACATAATTGTTTATCCGCTTAATTCCGCTTTAGTTCTCAGCAGACATTAGTGTCGTATTGTTTACCACGTGTGTTTGTTTAACCCTAATCTGCCATATAGTCATAAAATGAGCGGCATTCTGTTTAAACTTGTCTGCCTGAATATGGAATGCTTTTACCGAAATGTGGCTTACAATTTATCAGTTTATTTACATTAAATTCGTATTTGGCAGACACGTCTGTCTAGGAATTGTTAATTCTAACTAAAATACTAATGGCACACATGTCTATCTAGGAAATGTTAATTCTAACTTACGTCAGTTATACTAACTAACATACTTTCTGTACTTATTGTTCTTTCCTTGTCCCATTAATCTCCATTGTTCATTCCTTTTAAAAAAGATTTTATCATTAATCATGTAAACACTTAACATATCAGATCATTACCATTTCAGGCTCTCGTCTTGTGATCTCGCAGCATTGTTCTGTTATAAATAAGACCTCCCTTACAATGGATTTATTATCCAGAATAATGCACGCGAATTAAATCGCAAACGCATGAATGAAATCTGTCTCAACAACTACCTGATAAAAAATTAAATAAACAAAATGTTGATAATGATAACAGCCCGTTAAGAATTGGATCAAGGTCCAAAGTAAATGTACTGTTAGCTATTATTTTGATTGCTGTTTATCGAAATAAAAACAAATGGGTACGTTACTACGATGTATCTATAATAAAATGTATAAACATCCACTTTTATCACGAGTGTAACCTAGAATTTCTCTTTTGCAAAATTTCTCCAAAATGATTTGTATAAACTAGCTCTGGCGAAAAAACAAGTAACATAATCTAAATTCGTTATAGAAATCGTCGTCATTTTATTGGCTATAAAACCCGCAACAAAAATATGAAAGTGATCAATATTTTATATGATGTTACACCAAGGTTATGTTCAATGCTGAGCTTAATCTCAGTACAATCAGCTAATTGGCTAACCGTCTTATGTACCTACGCATTGTATTAATCGTCTACAATTGGCCCTGCAAGGAATTTATGTAGGACGACATACTTCGACTAGGTAGATACTGTTTTACTAATCAAACTGACCGTTTCATCGCAAGAGTACTTTCGGGGATTTAGTTCGATATCTGGTTGAATTTGTGTTGCTAACTCACTACCCTCAAATTGTCCGAACATGCAGCCTTCCAAAAAACCGGAGTTGCCCAGAGCTAGATGATCCTGCTCGTCAACAACCTAGCCATTTCGAAAGTTTTGGGGTACCTCGCAGCGTATCAAGGTGTAGATGAACATTTGAATTTATATGTATCAGTAGATAGATATTTTTCTACAAAGAAACTGCTATCACCATTCACACCTGCCGATGTATTCCGTAAAATATCACCGTGAAAACTAAGGTGAAGTGAGCTGTCACTTGTACCAATCCCTAGCATCAGACGTAATGACAGCTCACTTCACGTAAATTATCACGGTGAGATCTTTACAGAATAGATCGGTAGAAACCTTTAATGAGGTACCATTTTGCAAGCCACGCTCCACACGCAATATTCTAATCATAATCATCACAATGTACTCGCAACTGCCAATACGATTTACAACATCGAGCCTTATCTATCAGTGTAGCTAGTCACGGCCATCGCCCATCATGCAACATTTCATATCGATAAGCTATTTCCTAACAAACCCGTTCTATTTGCAGCAGCAAAACCTACAAATGCACAGAGGACACCACTTCGCGGGATTCAGACTCGCTGATCCACGAGTATGTGGAGGCGACGCAGTCCATGTACTGCTGGAACCATCCCAAGGTCAGAGAGAACTGGAAGACCGTGTGCGCGGCAGTCGTGCTGCTGCTGGTCGGAGTGGGGCTCCTCGGCATGGGGGCCTTCGCCGTCGCCGAGCCCGAGAACGGTCTCCAAGGTGCAGTATTCTTCGTAGCCGGCATGATCTGCTTCGTCCCCGGAGCCTATCACGTGGTCTACATCTGGCTCGCCGCGCGGGGACAGAGGGGCTACGATTTCTACCATCTCCCGTTATTTACCTGATTTATTTTACTTTTTAAGTTTGTGTAAGCTTGTAAAATGAGTGTAAATTATATGAGGAGTCCGAATATCATGTCTGGAGATGTTTGTTTCGCGGTTTGTTTTGTTTTGCTCTCTAAAGAAGTTAAATCGATCAGATGTATGTAGATAGTGAACAAAAAAAAAAGAATAATAAGGGTAAGTTTTGTAACATTGCTTCTCTTGTTAAAGTTAAAAAAAAAATCTATTTCGAAAGATGCTTCTCCTGTATACGTTATGAATATGATGTTGGATGATATTGAGGAACTATTTATTAAAAACTACATTTAAATTGTGTTAGAACGTTACGTAGATTGTCCTCCTAAATAAATGAAAGATAATAATAACCAATAATAATAAAAAAATACTGCATTTCCTCTGTATCCATGAAAGTAGAAACAAACTAGCAAGGATACAGAGGTCCTGCGATATTTCAGAATTACCTATGTAAATATTAACCACGTTGAATATTTAAAATGTTACAATTTGACAGATTGTATTGAACAGTTGAAAGAAAGAGAAAATGTATTTTCTGCAAACTACTTAAATGTTTGATAACTAAATATCTAGTGATATATTTAATTTTAAACATAATTTTAATAGACTATTGAAGTGCCTAGTTGCATAGATACGTAGAGATTTGGATTACAGTAGCGACTTTGTAAGTTTTTAATCCGAAAACTTTTTCGAATGCCCATCTTATATTATGAATGTTGGCGGGGAATTCTAAGATGAACAGGAACCGTATTACGAAATATTAATGCCATCACGATTCTAGTACGAAAAAGGGATGGTGCTATCGGTCATGTGTAGCTCCGTCTCTCTCTTATATTGGAATCATGATGGCATTAAACCGTCATAATACAGCACATGGCATTTAATCTATAAACATAATGATATGTTCGTGGTTATTGTGAAGTTAAATGAACTTAGACCTTATGACGTATTGCTATAGACTTGCATTTACAGCTTCAATCTCAATAAATTAAAGGAAGACACGAGCAACCGTCATTTTTGAATTTCCCGCCAAGATATTATTCCGAATTCATTTAAAAGGCTACTGAACAAAGACTTAAGGTTCGCTTGCATCACGTACGTGATTTGTGGTCTAAGTAGGCCGGTATGATCTAGGACTAAACAAGAAATGTATGTCAATATTTTCACTAGACTTGAAAATATTATCCATTTAGAATCATTGCCGGGTTAATGGATTTTATCTAAGATGCCAATTAAGAAAGATTGATACAACGTTATTTATTGATGTATTATATTCTATATAGTATTTGTTTTTGTGAGGTTTTGAACAACTTTTACTTTCCAAAACACGATTTGTATTTTAAACTTTTTAATCGAGTTCACTTCACTGAGAGAAAGTATTTTGTTTTTTTCTCTCAAATTGAGAACATATTGCATTGAGATAGAATGCTTATTTAATATTTTGATAGGAAACTATTAGTATGCGATCACGAAAGCATGAGTTGATTAAAGACAGAAGCGCCTTCCATACAGTATTGTTGGAAGAAATCCTTGACCAATCGATGTTAATGAAGTCCCGACCTTTTTTTTTTTCTTGTACCATACATCTAGTCAACTAATCTGTCTGAAAATACTTCTCTATCGGTTTCACTGTTTCACTATTTCGATAGCGCATAAGCCGTCCATTTGTTTTATATTATGTTTTTGCTAACCGTCCCGCTTCGCCGTAGTCAATGAATTCATAAGGCGAAAATTAGAGATGGGGCAGGCAGCTTTGCAGCTAGAGCTACAGGGAGACCGTCCACAGCTTTTAGTTAAATTTTGAACTGCTTTCATAGATTTGACAATAGGACAGGGGCAAAAAGAGGATGTGTTCTCCCGCGCGATAGATAGAAGTGAAAACTTACGACTGGGGCCGAGTATACGCGATTCAGCGTCACTTACGGACTGGAGCCGAGTAGTAGCGCAGTTACGGAGTGCGCCTATAGAAGTTTTCACTTTAAAAACCAGACTCGTATTTTGATATTTTTATTGCACCGTCTGAGGTAACTGTCCTTTCTCAGATTTCCATTCTGCAAAGCTAAGAAACCTAGAACCTACCTACCATTAGAAATCATTTTAAATGGATTATATTTTCATTTTTGCATTGATACTATTTTTATATGGAGCCTGGCAAACAGACCTACTGCGTCCGCCACTTTTGTTTCTTTTTTCAAAATGGCGGCCACGCATGAAACCTATATAAATCTAGGTTCATTTTGAAAAAAATCAAAATGGACGTAAGTAGGTATGCCACGGACCTTCGAAGCCCTAAACCCGCTCCTATGATCTGTATATCAATGAGTTTACTTGTTCACTATATTAATATTATTTTTATCTACATAAGTCCCTTTGCTTGTGATTTTACGATTTGTAGTATACCTTATGAATGACTGTCGCGAACTTGTGTGTTACTTTTATTTAGCTACCTACATGAGAAAAAATAAAATTTCGAGTTTTGTTCCCCGCGTCCTGCTTTCCAAAGATTGAATCAAAATGAATTGATAGGTAAACTTACTCGAAATATTTGTAACTTATATTAATTTTATTACAACGAAACTCGAAATTTGCAATTTATTATTTTAGCATAAAATAACATGAATTATGCTCATTTTAATATTAATTTAAGATGGTGTTCGTATGTGATATAGTGACTGATTTTGTACGACATATCAGTATGTTTATTTTTGAGGATGCGTTGAGGAAATAAACTTTCGGGTTTGATGCAATAATTTTTAATTACTAAACTTCATGCCGTAGTACAGTCAACCGCACATCACTACGAAAACCGCCCTTACTACATGAACATAAAGGGGCTGTCAATGTCAAATTGATACCACTGATGTGAGGTTGACTGTACCAGCACGCATAGCATTACCACCATAAAAACTGGTTTTGTCGACGGAAGAATAGGCAAAATGACAGATTGTCTATTATTCCTATAGACCAACATGTCAAATTATAGTGATTTTATCTATTTTTCCGATATGGATGACTAAGGTTAGAAATGGGAGAGATGGCGGCCAATAGGTATGGAAGAAAAAGACATGTTTCGCCGACCACAATCCGACTGATGATTTGTGTATTCTTCCGTCGACGAAACCCGTTTCTATGGTGGTCATGCCACGCGTGCTGGTGCTACCAGAAACTACGCCAAGTTACCATAATAGAATGTCTACGTGATTCGCATTAGTATTTTGCTAATTTATTTTCTTATTTGCGAATGACGGATGAATTTAGAAATTGTTGATGTATAATATTCGTCTTACTCGCCTGCAATATAAATTAAATACATGTCTTTATTTACTATTATTTTTAAACTACAATTGACAAAGGAGGTCTGATGAATGAATCATAATTTTTTAAACTGTTTTGCATAACATAGTGCGGTGAGTAAATTCTGACGGCGAGTCTATAAATAGCGATGGTCTCTGCAGGGTTTCCTCGCGCATTCTCAAGCTGTATCGGGGCTTATAGTGTATTATATTTGCGCTGATATATTGTTCCTTAGGTTGTGTTCAATGCTGGTTTCCATTTATTATCCTATTTCTATACATATGGAAGTTGTAAATAGTTCTTAATAAATTAGTCATCTTTCTTCAAACTTGTTGTTTTATTTTGGGATTTATTTGGTTTATCCACCACACTGCCCCGTTGGTCTAGTGGTCGCAAGCGCTACTGCTGTGGTCCTGAGTTCGATTCCCGGGTCGGGCACTGTTATTGGGAAATTCTATCTGAAATTTCCAAGTAGCAGCTCGGAGTCGGAATTTGTTCTCGGTTGATGGCAATAGGATCGCCCCCTTTTTACATGGGACTTAACAAAACTGGCGAAATGTGGATGTACTATACCTACATAGGTAAGTAGGTACACCTCTGCCTAATACTTCGGGGAATACAGGCGTGATGTTTTGTTGGTTTACCCATAATACAGGTAAATATTTCAATAACTGATTGTAGCGGTATCTACAACGCCACATGCGAACAACGCGTCATACTGACGTCACGGAAATCCCGCATCTCATACATACAAACTTCCCGACATCAATCGTCGGGCAGTTGCCCGCCAGACACAACACCCGTCTGGTCGGAGGAACCTCCCTTTTCTATGGAGCATAAGTGAACTTTACACCCTGTTCCTCATACCTCTATACTGATAATAGACAGCGCGCAGGTAAAACTTAGACCTATTGACCCTCAACCTTATCGCGCAGCCTAAAATGTCCCTATTCGGGTTTTCGCTATTTTCGACTTTAATCGCATGTGTGCGTTTCTTTAAATGTGTGTTGAAGATCTGAATTACGAAAGGACTTCAGTCTTTACGGAACTCAACCCCTAAACAAATGGGGGAGATAGTGAAGTTCATGAATGAACGTGAAAGCAACCGCTAGAGTTTTTAAATCATGTTAGTTGATGACAACGACATCTATGAACTAACGCATCAACTAAAAAAGTTGTGGCGCCAAAATTATTTGGGTGGCAGAGTGTAAAACTATGAAAAAAATCACGCCTGTAACTCAGAGGGAGTGAGCAGAGGTGTCACACACACTCGGTACACTAATGCTTCGGCATTTTCGTTGACTTTTACATAATTATGAAAAAGGAATCTTCTTTTAGTGTGTTTTATATTTAATTATGAGCATGTATTATTAGGTTGGTGAAGAATCAAACCTGGGTTTAATATAACCCAGTGAACTAAAAACCAGACAGAACCAGAAGAAAAAATCAGAGGTCATCAATGTAATGGTATCTATTACCACCTAAGAAGCTGGGAAAAGAAATAATGTTTGTGTTTATCACTTTGCGGGACACTAAACACCCCCACACATATAGTAATACAACAACTATTGTGTCTCATTCAGTGTCCTTCGCCCGATAAAGTAACTATAATTTGCAAGACTAATTTATATCCTGGGGCAGTGAAAGAACTGTATCATCTCTGACAACATTGAATGAATAATAAAATAAGGATTGGCTATGGTCACTTTCAACTGACATTTTGAATCCTTTTTTAATCACTTTCACTTTAGGACTCTGGGGCATATGGTGAGGTGAAATGAGGCTAAGGTTCAGTAAGGGCTGATTTTTCTAACGCCAGATAATTTCATCGGAGGAATAATTTTGAATGACATCCAATCACAGTACACACTTAGGCACCGATCTAGGCTAAACATACCAACATCCAAGCTAAAAATGCATTCTACAAGACCCTACATAATGTCTATAAAAATATATCATGCCGATTTCCAGAAATTAGAAAAAAAAACCTACTTATTTTATTATTATTGATTTGTGTTGAGAATCAGTAGCATCGTTACCTCCTTGAATTTGACGAGGATGCAAAACAACAGGTTTAATAAATGAATAAACATAATTATAATACTATACTATTATGAATAAATAGAATTTATAGTATATAAAAATAATCTAACATATTTAAGTGCGTTTCCTAAAACAGGGCTACCTCTCTTCTACCCGTTTGCTGTACCCTACAGGGTCCATAATGATCCAAATTATATGGTTACCACCTAAGTACACTTTCATCATCATCATCATCATATCAGCCGCACGACACCCACTGCTGGGTATAGGCCTCCCCTAAGGATCTCCACGACGATCGGTCCTGCGCTGCCTGCAAGTACACTTTATGGTAAAGCAATAAAGATATTGAGTATTGAATTTTTGACAGTTCTTCCATACCTACAAAAACTGTCAGACGCCAATTTTATTCCACAAATAAAAATTATCTGTGATTAAAAAATCAGACCTAAGTATACAAATAAAATACAAGTTAAATTATCTTATTGCTATATTAAATGTTTTCTAGCTATTCTTTTCAGCTTGAAATGCTGTAAGAATCTCAGTTCACCATTCCAATTCTTCAACACTTCCATTTGTTGTCGATCCAGGAGGTCAGGCATCTCTAAGCCACACGTTTCAAACTCTTCTTGTTCTTGTTTCTTAGTCATATTTATCATGTCTTCCCTACTAGCATGTTGGCGGTTTCTCCTTTGCCCCATTGAGTTCTTCAAAGCAATCTGTTCCAACTCATCGTCAAAACGCGCCAAATACTCCTCTATCAACTCCAAAGTTTGCTCTTTATCTAAAACCACACATCCTTCCGGTATCCTTTCTTTGAACCATAGAATCTTTTCACCGATGAGGTTTTGCTTTATGTGTGTACCTACTTTATTCTGATCCTTCTTATCGTGCTTCTTGATTTTACTTATGAGTTTAATTGTTTTCCTACTGTTTGGATGCTTAAGTTTATCAATATCCTTTTTAATTTTAGGCATTTTGAGGTTTGTTTTGGTTAAGTTTACTCGTATACTCGACTCACGTGTTTTCGTTTGTAAATGTCAACCAAAGAACAGATTACACAGTGACAGATGTCAACTGTCAAGATTAGTCAAGTCAATGTTCAATATTGTACGTTGCGTTTATAGAGATACCGTTAAAAGAGTATAGAGACAGACCTTTCTTACTGACTTTTTTCACGTCTCCAGTCATCTTGGTTATATCATTCCATACCCTTTTCATCAAGGCAAGTAACTATCTGCTACATATACTTACCAAAAACATAAGAATAATCTAGAAAATATACTTAAGACGCAGGCCCCTCTTCCCCACTGGGCACACTGGGCACGTGCCCAGGGCCCCGCGATGGATTGGGGCCCCATAGTCACTACTCCATTACCAAACGATAACCGATTCAATATATAAAAATTGTACCAATATTTATTATAATTAGATTCCTTAAAATTTAACTGTTTCAAAAGAATCATCAGTTTGATCAACAGTTACGGTAATGAATCGCGTCATTCAAATAAAGCGAAAAAAATAAAGCGTGAAGCACAAAGTTTGAATTAACTTAATTAATAATTTTAAGTTTGATTTGCGTTTGCTTTGCAATAACTCGGGGTTTGTTTGGCTGTCGGTAAAATAGCTATTTTACTTGTTTAAGGTTTAGACGAGACATTGTTTCCATACATTAATAAAATAAAAAAGGTAAAACTTTGCATATCCAAGTTCTTTGTCTATTCTAACAAAACAGTGCTTTTATTGTGGTCATAGGGGCCCCATTATCCTAATGTGCCAAGGGCCTCTAATAGGTGAAAGACGGCCCTGTTAAGACGTCACATTGGTCACCCAATACTGCCCTTTTGCTATGAACTGCATCTTAATGTTAATGTAACTAATGTTTCAGTAAAGGTTTCAGATTAACTGTTTTTGACTGCGTAGCTGCAATACATCCGTTCGCCGTCGCTGTGCGCGGGAACAGTTTCGGCCACCTGCGCGCCATCGCACGGATTTCTGTAGGAACGAATATTCCAACTGCGTTCCTATTGGTTGATTTAATGTTGTAAGTCAGCTACTACAATGTGCACCCAAGTTTATTGCTTCACGCTACACCCTACAACTGTAACAATCTTTACAAAACAGTACGACTGCCTGTCAAAAGTAAGTAATGTTACGTCAAAGAGTTGTCAAAACAAATGACCTAGTTTTTGTTGTTGATAACCTTAATTGGTTGTGTTATTAGTTATTTCTTGCAAAATAAATTATGTTCAAACGTCCAAAACCCGGTGAAGATGAGGACGATATCCTCCGTATGCAAGAAGAGTTCTTAAAAGAAAAACAAAATCAGAATTTACAGCCTGCTGCTGCAGTGACTAATTTACGCCCGAAAGATCGTACAAAAAGACTGAGCAATGCCGAGACAGGTAAAAAGCCTTCAAAATATGCTCAGGCTAAAGGGCTCAAAGGTCAGGTGGAGAAAAAGGCGCGATTTGAGGACACTCCTGTGATAGGAGACATCTTGGAAAAGAACGTAGAGGAGCCAGAGATAACAGAGCCGGATTTTGAAGATGATAAAGTTTACTATCCTAAAGTTATTCCTTCATTATTAGGCAATATTGTAGAAAAAAATGTATCAGATTTTTTTGAATGGAATGCAAAAGAAATGCCTGCTCAAGGATTTCCTGTAGCTACTAAGCGATCAACTATTTTTAGTAAGAGAAATGCAATACAAAATATAAGTAAAAATGAGACTGTAAATATGGATATTGATGAACCATCAACTAGTAGAGACAATAAGAAATCATCAAACATCAAATTGCCTGAAAAAAGTTTCATAGTATCCTCACAAGATGCTGACATCATTCACAGTGAAAATATGAAGCTCCTAAGTGGAATGTCAGAACAGGATATTCTAGAAGAACGCAAAAAACTGCTTTCAGGCATAGATCCTAAACTGGTAGAGTTTTTGAAAACTAAAAGACAACAAGCTGCTAAGTCTGAAAGTAACAAATTAGAACAAGCGCTTGTAAGTAAAGTCGCAGACAGTTCAACTGCTGAAGAAAACATGGACACTACTGGTGAAATACCTGAAAGCAATAACCTATGGGAAAATGATGTCCTAACACACCCTGAAGTGAATAAGTGGCTTCATTTCGATTCTTTGGAGAAAGATAAACTAGAATGGATGAAAGGCATAGAGGAGAGCAAGAAAATCAGAGCTGATGAGCCATATGAAGCAAGATTTGATTTTAACGGATATCTCTTACCATACACAATGGAGTACAATGACAAAACTAAACCGTTGTTCCATCACGGTGATGAACCCCATAGACCAGGGTATTCTATCACAGAACTAGTGGAACTAACTCGATCAGTTATCACTCAACAAAGAGTTGTGGCCCTCAACACAATAGCTGGTATTCTAGAGTACTACAGTGCAGGGACATACAACAACGTCATTAAAATACCTGTAAGCAAATTATTTTTCATTGTCAGAATAGCTATGGATGACAACAAAGCTATCATCCTAGAACCTGCCCTAAGGGGCATGAGGAACTTGCTTTACAACAGAATTGATGAAGCAAGTTTAGATGCTTTGATTGGCTTCGAAGAGGGCACACTGCAGCCTTGCTTGGAAAATGATAAATCAGAAATTGAGGAATTACAGTCAAAAGAATCAGAGTTTACCGACTACCACTTAGCAGAAATTGATATAATGACAGCACTGCAACGCACGGAAATTCTTCAGAGACTGTACTATATCTTGGAAACTATAAAACCCAACTTTAACTGTGTACAATACTCATTGCAAATCCTGTGCAGATTAGCAAGAGATTCCGTTGAAACAGCACAAAAGATTGTAGAAATGGAACACTTGATGAAAACAATTATAAGAAACTTTGTTCCAGTTACTAGCACTAATTTTGTGTTTGATCCCAACATTGTGTATAATGGAAAGCCTATATTGGCTGCTCTGAAGTTCATTAGAATCATGTCTCTGCAGTCTATTGACGTCACCAGGATATTACTGAGCAAATATGATATTCTGAAACCTATTTCAGAGTACATCAGTTCTGGGGTTGACAGAACATATGGCCTGAAAATACAGATTGAAGCTTTTTGTACTCTTTCAAATTTACTATGTTTTGGACAAGGAACTGAGGTGGCTATATCTCTATTTCCTGTTATTGTAACTGCATTGCACAAGCATGTAAAAGGGACTGATATATTCGTGGAGTGTTCAATTCTATTAGCAACACACGCTGCAGTAGTCCTACAGCTAGTAAATAGACTTCTTAGGTGTATCTTGGGTGGGATGGACAGTTACAAAACCCAAATCTATCCCCTACTAAAAGAAGGTGTGCAAAAATGGATGGGACAGTTGTCAAATGCTAGCGGGTACACTTGCGGACATCTGCGCCTTCTTTGCTCTGCTATAGACTGCTGCAAGACTGTCACCTTGATAGAAAATCTTCCAATGAAGTTCCTAAATGATTCTCTAAGGACTCTGTCTCAATCTCGAGGATTTGAAATGATTGTCAAAAATCTTATACCCAGTTCGAATTTATTATCTGGGTTAGAAAATAAAGACCTACATTTGACCAAGAATTTGATGTCTCTGGGAGGGTCTGTTATAGACTCACGACAGAAAGTTTTACCAATTTTGAATATTGCATCACCGGTGCCGTTTTTGGCTTCACTGTTTAATTTACTGACTTATGTGAACGATAAAGAAATCTCTGAAACATTTTTAAGACACCTATCGATGTATTTAAGTAAGATAAGCAATAAAGTGCCAAGTTTGTGTGATAACTGGTTTACAAGAATGGAAACGAATTTCGTATTCAGTCTGATAAAACTGTCTACACAATATGATATATCAGAAGGGAGCAAAGACTTGCTTTATACTGTAGCCAACAAGTTATGTTACATTTTGAGGAATGATAAGAAATACGAATTAGATTTCCTGTTTGGGTATGTAATGTTCAACAAGCATTGGTTCACAGCTGAAAGATTGTTACATCTTGTGAACCTAACGGATGCTGACGGCTTTTCTAAAGCTTTGACGTCGATTGAGGAGATAAAACTATGCTATAGCAAAGTAGTGAATATCAATTACAGAGATACCGGTCCTAATATACGGTTCAAGAGTTGGCAGGAGCCGATATTACCGCGAGATTGGATTTATTTGCCGATCCTTACACTGTATAGCAGGAGTCAAGAGGTGGGCAGTAGTCCCAGAATCGAAGGAGAGCATGCAAGGAAAGTTGCAGAGAGAATTGCAGCTGAGAAAGAATATATCATCAGATGTAGCTTGGAGTGGATATTATTCAATGAACTATGCTTCCCTGACCTTTTGAACGACATTGACGTAACGGACAGACTCTGCCGCATCATGTGCGTATTCCTTTGCGACAACTCCTTATTCTTGGATCCCAATATAAAACTATTAGTGAGGATGTGCACAGCGATTTTGTTCAAAAAGAAATCGAAGTTGAATTTCGACAAACAATTAGTTGGATTACATAATTTCCAAGATTTCTTCACGCAGTTCTTAGAACAGTTTCAATCAGTGAGTTATGGTGACCCTATTTTCGCTGCTTGCGTTTTAGTACCGATAGCGCAGAAGCATAACGTAAAATGGCGCAAACTTTTGTGGTCAGAGTATGCAGGATGTCTAAGAGCCCTTGATTGCCCCGAAGAACATCTATGTTATGAGTTAAAAGAATATTTACACCCTGAAGAAACAGACGAGTCGCTCATACAATCCTACTTCCAAGCGCTGTCTTCTAATTTGCTGCGACCGGGCACGATAGCGCACACGATAGCAAAGCATCACGCAGAAAATTACAAAAAGAGTTCTGTATGCAAAGAATAAAGATTTTGAATTGAATACGTTTGTCTTTTATTGTAGTAATTAATGCCACCCTAAGGGTCAGTTCACACCGAGACGCGACGCGACGCGACGCTGCGCGCACACTTTAAAAGAGTGACTCAAAATATACTTTATTTTCTACACGAAAAGGTACACATTGCATTGTGAGAGTTCAGAATACGTTGCGCGGTGCAATAGGTCGTTTTAAAGTGTGCGCGCAGCGTCGCGTCTCGGTGTGAACTGACCCTAAGGTAGCCTTCTGTAGTGTTTGCCTATCTCCAACCCCATGGGATAAAGGCGTGAAGTTATGTATGTATAAATTAATGGAATCTTGAATTTATGGTAATGGCCGTTAATGGCGGTACTATTAATCCGGTTATCCACCCAATTCCCAAAAGTAGGTTTGCCACTACTAAGGAAGGTTCCAAGTGTTAGTCAGTTCATACTCCGGCACAGAGGTCTGCTATGTCAACCTAGAATCGGCGATAGGATTTCAGAATAACATGTAATGAAAATGATCTTTTTCATTTTCATTATATGGTATTCTATTCATTCATTATGTTCTGAGCGCGGACTAATGGGCCTCCGTGCATCTAAAGTTTTTATACAGCTTTCCTCAACTCGTGAAAAAAAACTAGCTAATAATACTATGAATGGTCAAAAGAAAAAGTGACCAAACTAATTCGAAGATTATAAAATTGAGCTCGTTTCGCTCGCTCTTGCAACCCAAGTACTCTCAATTCTCTCGACCTCCCGTTCTCGTTCTCCCGACCACACACTTTTTTTTTTGAAGAAGTTGTTCAAGTTCCTTTATTTGAAGAAACAGAAACTAAAATTATTGAATGTTTTAAAGATCAGCTGACTGATTCACACGTTAGTTTTGAACGCACCAATATGTTTGGCGGTAAAAGTCTGTTTGACATTTCTGACAGTTCAAATTTGCAGGTGTTTTTCTTCAAGTTCCGCTGTTTCGTTCAATTAGTTTTATTTGTTAAAATATGATTTCCTGATAAAAAATAACGGGTGTTTACGTCCATGACGTGCCAAGATGTTTATAGAAGATATTAAAAACGATTTTTACAACGTACTACTGGGAAACGTGAGTATTGAGAAAGCATTGTTTATTAGTTTACAACCAAACTTTGTTATCAAATTGTTTAATAAACTTTGTTTTCTGTTTCAGAGAGTGTTATTACTAGTTCATTACGACGTAGACGCTATATGTACTTGTAAAATACTGCAGAGTTTGTTTAAATGTGATAATGTATCGTATACATTGGTCCCTGTGGGGGGTATCGGTGAGTTGAAGCAAGCTTACGAAGAGAACAACGAGGAGATTAAGTACGTTGTGCTGGTGAACTGTGGTGGGACCATAGACTTAGTGGACATCCTGCAGCCGGAGGAGGAGGTTGTGTTCTTTGTGCTGGACGCCCATAAACCTACTGATGTGTGTAATGTTTATAGTGATGGACAGGTAAGTTTGCTTCTTTATTAGGCTTCTATTGTTGTATACTTGTGTCCTTTCAATGATTCAAAGAACATGGTGCATGTCCTTGTTATTGCTAAAACTTAAAAAAGAAAATAGAATAGAGATTACTTTGGCTGACGCTCAAAACAATGTTCTAGCATTAATCTCAAATTAAAACTGGAATAGAATACAGAAAAGTAATCCGTTATGCTTGAACAGCATTCTAGAATCCAATTATCTGCAAAGACCGTGGTCCTAGAGTGTATTTACAGGCAAATCTCACATGCACCAAGTCCCTGAAGGCCCAGCTATGGGCTATACAAATAAATCTGTCAATAGTGCTACTTTTAAGATAAAAAAATAATATTTCAGGTGAGACTAGTGTATAAGGACAGTGAAGAAAACATTCCCAACTTTGATGATATATTCAAAGACGATGAAGATGATGAAGAGGTGAGTTAGCTCTCCATCTGTTGTTGTTGTTGTTACTGCTTATTGTAAACTACAATTAAATGAACAAACTTTTTCCAAATAAGAAGATTGGCCTTGTACGAGAATCCTTGTAAAACTGTCTGTTTGTAATTAATTGAGGTTTCATAGTAACCATTGTCATGGTCTCATGGTTTAGATTTCTATTCTAAGATCATATTTTGTCTTAGGACAAAATTACACATTTTTAGATTATAGATTATACGTTAGAGTATTAATTTATTGTATACTAAAATCGTTTTAAGTTAGACCTTAAAAATGTGCATCCTCAAAAACATTGGCTTGTTTCAGACCGAGGAGTCAGAAAGTGGCCGCGAGGGCCTGGAGGCGATGGTGGAGAGGAGACGCGAGCGCCGCGCGTGGGAGGAGAGGAGGAACACGCTCATGTTCAACTACACACAGTTCTCTTATTATGGCAAACCGGTGAGTTTATTGCTTTTTTCATGTGATAAAGAGATCTAGAACCATAAAATTTTGCTCAACAGTTCCTTATGTATCGAAAGAGCAAGTGAGCAGGGAAAGTTTGCACAGAAGTCCCTCATTTTTGAAGTTACAGTTCTGTTTTATAAGTAAAAGTTATTAAAACTCATCCCCCAAGGCACTTGAGAATTAGCTAACAGGTAATCCCATAGGACAAATGGCTTGTTTCTCTATAATTCTTGCTATGTACAACCATTCCTTGTTCCCCAGAGTGCATGCATAGCCCTGGATCTGGCGTGGCGCGTGTCCCGCTGCGGCTGGGGCAGCGTGTGGGCCGCCAGCGTGGCGTGCGCGGCCGGCGCCGCGCTGTGCACGCGCGCGCCCGCCGCCGCGCTGCTGGACGCGCACAGCACGCACACGCGCGCGCCGCCCGAGCACGAGCGCACGGTGCGTATAGTGACATGTACACATAGCTAGCATGGCGCGTGTCATATCATCTATACTTATAATAAATCTGTAGAAGTGAAAATTCTGTACATTGAAAATATCAAAAAAATACATGGTTACTAGACCGACACCGAACCCAAAAATGTGATTAAAAAAAATTTTGTCTGTCTGTTTGTTCAGGCATCACGCAAAAACTACCCGTTCGATTACGATGAAACTTGGTATAATTATTCTTTAATATCCTGGGCACCACACTGGGTACTTTTTATCGTGGAAAAGTATATACAATAAAAAACAAACTTAATTTTGCGGGTCGATCCCTAGATCGGATTACTGTAAAACCGCAAATAATAAGTTTGTCGTAGGTTACGTCACCCGCAGTGGAGTTCACTAAGGGGCGCTGCACACGGCTAAGATACTATAATATTTTATCTTAAGATACAATATCGCAAAATCCCTAAAAACTAAGATATTGATTTTGCTTATTTATTGAGTTTAGATTAGTTATCACCAGAAATAGGTTTATTTAGGTAGGTAGGTATTTTATTTTCTGTTATTGAGTTTATTTTTTTTTAATTAGGTAGGTACTTATGTTTACTTTCATAAGGCGTAGACGTACTACCTTCTGAAGAGTGAAGTGGGGTCTTAAAAAATAACAGATTTGACTAAATGCGTATGAAAATGAAAATATACACGCTAAGTACTTATATAAAAAACATTTATTTTTATTTTTGTTTGTCTGTTTGTTGCGGCTAATCTTCGAAACGGCTGAACCGGTTCTGACGGGACTTTCACTGGCAGATAGCTGATGTTATGGAGTAACCTAGATTTAATTATTTAAACTTTTTGCATACAAAAAAGGTACAAAGGCTGACTTAATGCCTTAATAGGCTGAATAGGCTACTTTTTGTCTCGGTAGCATGTTCCCATGGGCTAATTTCCGACATCAACGCGGGCGAAGCCGCGGGCAGAAACTAGTACTATATAATATTATAAACGCAAAAGTTTGTATGGATGTATGGATGGATATTTGTTACTCTTTCACGCAAACACTACTGAACGGATTTGGATGAAATTTGCACACAGATGGTTTATAACCAGGATTAACCTATAGGATACTTATTATCCCGATATTCCCAGGGGATCGAACCTTATGCGGGTGAAACCGCGGGGCGCAGTTAGTTAAAAAAATAAAAGAAGCTGGATGGAGTCAACATTTCCTATCTTTCTACCCCCTGAGAAGAGATGCCGACAAATACTCGGGTCAAAAATGTCCATGTGAGAATTTGCAACCGATTTTGCACTGGTGTGTATACTGTCGTCATAAGAACTCGGTGTAACCGGAGCTGCCCCCAGGGCGCGCGCGTGACGCTGGAGAAGGACCTGTGCCTGCCGCTGTACCGGCGCTGGTCGCTGGAGGCGGCGCTGAGCCACGCGCCCGCGCTGGCGCCCGCGCTGCGCCTGCACACGCTGGCGGGCCGCGCGCGCCTGCGCCAGCTGCTGGCCGACACGGGGTATGTACACTACGACTTACTAATACGCTACCACTGCTCGACTGCTTACTAACAGCAGCGCCCCTCGGTTATTGTATCGCAAGCCTAAATCGGAAGTAACCTTGTTTTGTCAATATATCTTCACCAAAGGGATTTAAGATAGGTACAATAAGCTATGCAAAGAAACGTCATAGAAAAACTGTGATCCCATGCTCAGTGACGCCATCTAGCATAATATAGCAAAATTAGAGCGGCAATTTGGAACATCAAATAGTTAAAATATATTCAGCTATCGCTCAGTAGGTGGCCAGTGTGGTCAGTGTTGCTAGATTCGATTTTCAATCCGTGGATTAAGCCTGAAAAACCTAATATAGTTCAAATCAGGTAAATAAATCTTGAAAACTAAACAAATTAAGCAAAACTTTTCTCGGACAGTAAAAACTATTTTAGAATTTTATTCGCTACTATTCATTGTCTGTGTCACCGTCTATGGCTAGGTACGGTATCTTATAGTACTCTTTGGCTCTTTATAATAAAATAATTTTAAATGCACTTTGCCTCCGAATTAGTATAGCACTCAGTTTATTACGCTTTTTGTGTAAAGTAGACATATCATGTCATAAAGTGCATTTTTTTTTTGCAATTGTCGCTTGCATTTCGTTTTTAGCAAAATAATTTTTTTTTTTTTACACTTTTGTTTGCAAATATTTGTAAATTAAATTTTATATCGATATACGTATATCCGAGGCGAGGTTAAAAAATCAGTAGATCTATGGATAAATTCATGGGTCTAGCAATGCGGGGCACTAAGTAGAAACTATAAAACCTGTGGTGGGGATTTTATCATTTAGATATAAAGGTATCGATAATATTGAAAGAAGTTACAAGACTATTTTTTTTCGCATTTGAATAGATTGAAAAAAGTGCCAAAAAATTAGGAAAGCAATAAATTTATTCGTAGTTTCAATGTTTACAAGGTATTTATCTTTTATAGATTCTTTTTACATACAAATGAATAAATTATCGTTATTATGGTCTAGTGATCCAAGTCTCAGACTTATATCCATTGTACCCATAGTACAAGCTCTGCTTTGCGAATTTGAAGCAAACAGATCAGGCCACCTTGCGTCCGTACAAAATATAAACGTCAAAACACTTATATTGAGGAAATTACGGATGTTCTACTCTGTGGTTCTACTTAAAAATCTTATACCTGACGATCGATCAAATAATGATAGCGACTACCACCAACAGATCAGAGCATGGGCTGCCATGCTACCTGTGTCCCCAACATCAGACCTACCATCAATTGACGAACTTTTAAAAGTTGTTAACAAACGCCCACTTAATAAAGGATCAATAAAATCAATTTTAACCGGCTCATATCGCGTTCTTTTTGCTCAGCTTCTAAGAGTTCTAGCGTAATGTTAAATCCGACCGGTAGTTCCAGAGATTAGCGCGTTCAAAAAAACAAGCAAACAAACTCTTCAGCTTTAGTATTAGTATAGATTGTCAAAGAAGATAACTCTATCAAAACAAAGTATTTAAAAAAATGAAGAAAGAAAATTAAAGTATCAATTTTAGCGCGCGCCTAATAAGCAATCCATTCATCGCAGAGTTCACAACATGAAGCAAGCTGGCAACGCATTGAACTACCGGTCATTTACCTAATTTTCACCGTACCTCCAAAAAAGGACGCGTAACCACGTTACTAAATCGCTTGCCTACGCGCACGTATGATATGCTCTAAATTTTCTTTATAACATGTTGACTAAGATATTTTAATTTGGCGCACCTATTAAATTTCATTCTGTATATTAAATATTAGTAACTTAAATCTCTTTGTTTTTAGGTAATTCAAGTTTATACCTGTACGCTGTAAGGATACAGCGTTATTATCAGGCACCAAAGGATCCTTCCTTTGGTGCCTGAATGACATTGTCAAGGCCGTTGTTGGTAATTTGTGAAATATGTAGTTACAAAAATTTGTACAAATTGTATTTCACAAGACGTCGGCGTTAGTACGCGTTAAAAGATCATTTTACCGTTGTAAAATAACCTTGTAGCGTTGTTTGCAAAATTCAAATGATTTTTTAAGCAAAAATGGTAAGACACACACTTCGTGTTTTTATTTTAGAATACCTCTCCAACAAGCTCGCCAGGCCTTCCGCTCGATGGACGTGGAACTCCGGCGGTCCTTACTGACCGCCCTCGAGACCGCCGCGCCGAAGCACAAGCTGCCCACACCCACACACACCACCTTCTTGTTACAACGCGCGCACTCGCCCACGCTGGCTGCGATGGACATCGTGTTCGCGATCATGGGGCTCGTGGAACATGTAACGTATCACTGTAACATACAAGCACAAGCTGCCCACACCCACACACACCACCTTCTTGCTACAACGCGTGCACTCGCCCACGCTGGCTGCGATGGGCTGAACTTTGCCACTGCTGGGGCACAGGCCGCCTCTCTTCGAGAGGGAAGTACCTATTACTTAAACACAAACCTAAATACCTCCTGCAGTCCACTGTTGACAAATACCTGCATTCTACTGCCTTATACTGAACTCCAGGATTATGAGACCCAAATACATTGACAGGTACAGAGAGAGAAGTTCGGAGGAACTTGATTTTTATAGTATTTGCCCCAGACACGTGTGGAAAATCAAAAGTTCAAGACCAAAAGCCATTTATTCAAATTAGGCTGAGAATCAGCACTTTTTAAACATCAAAATAACATAAGACAGTCCCCCAAACGCCCGCCCTTCACCACTTCCTAGTGCTTTAGCTGGGAAGAAGTGGCGCTACAAATCAGCGAAAAGAATTACAGTACTTTGCCTTGTAGTGGGACTTTTAAACTGATGTTAATCATCTGTTACCTTATGTTCCAGGAAACTATTCCAAAAGCGGAAGGGTTCCAGCACGCCCTCGCAGCCCTCGACACGGAGAGCGGAGAGAACGAGAGCAGACGACTGGGATACCTGTCAGCACAGAGAGCACTGGAGGCTGTGGCCAAGCTCGTGCATGCCACGCTCAGTGCGCGCAAGCTGCACCTCGCCGGACCGTTCAGTTACTTTATAGTGCCGGAGGTGAAAATATATTTAATTGTGGTTTCAGTTATTGCAAAAACCGGCTAATCCGGCCGTGCGAGTTGACATTGGTTACTTATCATCTGATAAGGGGTGTAATAATATCCTAACGAAGCCAGGAGTCATTGATTCTTCTCGTTATTATGCTCATATTTTTGTCCTGAACCGTACTTGGGAACCTTCTGGTTACTGAGATATTGAAGGTTAAACGAAGGTCATAGAGATACCATCGGCGGCCTGGTTCCACTCACTGCCGAGTATAGGCCAGCTCCCTTTAGTGCCATGCCTCCCTGTTCTGCGCGAGTTTTATCCAGGTCTTCCCCGCGATGTCCGCGATCAATCGACTTGAACCGAAGTGCGTACGCTTGCAGGGCAGCCCCGGGGCGCGCCTGCTGGCGGGCCCGCTGTGGCTGGGCGTGGCGGCGCGCTGGGCGGGCGGCGCGCGCGCCGTGCTGGCCAGCGCCGCGCGCGACCGCGCCAGCTGCCTGCTGCTGGGCGTCCCGCCGCGGTACCAACACGAGCCTAGGAAGTCAGTATGCGCTTATTCGTAAATCCGAGAGTCACGAAATAACGATACACTTATAAAAAGACATCTAATGTGATAGACATTATGTCTCTTTCTATAAGTGTGTCTTATCTAAAACTATCTGATGACAATGTAAACAAATAGATCAGAAAATAAACCTGTTGATACCAATTTGTAGCGCCCTTTACAGATTGAGTGCTTTGATTTGATACTTAAGAGCGTTAACGCCAAATCCGCGGCACCAAGTTTAGGTAATTGCAGTGCTCTTTACACTCACACAGATGCGAGCGTGTCTGTGTGCGTACAGTTAGTGCGCTCTCTGTCGTTATAGTCAAACTAACCCATATTGATCCGTTGAGTTATGTTTAATGATACTTATTTAATCGTCAGTTGATTTTTATTTACTATTCTTATTTTTATTACAACCTTGTGAAACAAAGAGGCAATTTTGGATCCTTTATAAAGTATAGTACTAATCACTGGAGAAACGTTAGAAATGTAGTACAGATGTAAAATCCTACAAAGATTAATATTATAAATACGAAAGTTTGAGAGTTTATATGGATGGGTATTTGGATGGATATTTGTTACTCTTTCACAAAAACTACTGAACGAATTTTGGTAAAAATTTGACCATTTCATAAAAAAGTAAATAAAAAATCATAATGATATAGGTAAAGGCTATAATTTAAAAATACATTTTGAAGTTGTACGAAGTCGCGATCATACTCTAGCAAATTATAAAGTACCTACTAGCTTTTGCCCGCGGTTTCACCCGCGTGGAAGTTAGAAATTATCCCACGGGAACGTACCACCGGGATAAAAAGTATCCTATGTGCTGATCCAGGTTATGGTCTACCCATGTATCAAATTTCATCCAAAGCCGTTCAGCCGTTTTAGCGTAAAAGTGTAAGAAACAAACAAACTCACTTTCTCATTTATAATATATATATTATATATATATATATATATACTAGCAGCGCCCCGCGGTTTCACCCGCATATGTGTCGATCCCGTGGGAATATCGAGATAAAAACTATCCTACGTCCTTTCCCGGGACTCAATCTCTATACAAAATTTCATATACATCGGCTCAGCGGTTTAAGCGTGAAGAGGTAACAGACAGACAGACACACTTTTGCATTTATAATATTAGTATGGATTAGTTAGGATTCTAGTTTATTTAAAAATAAAACATTTGAATATCAAATTATTATTTAACAATTGTAGCACTTGTATGTAGATTAAAAAAAAAGTTTCCCTTTATTGACTTTGAAAGATAACTGGCATGTGTGTGGCACACATCGACAAACTTCAAAAAATCAGTTGCTAACGTTTGTAATACAAAAAGAAATCAGTAATAGGAAAATCCCTAATTTAAATACAAAAACTACAAATAAAAATACCCATATTGGATACAGGACGGGTAAAGTGCTGTATATAGCACTTTACCCGTCCTGTATCCAATAATAGCTGCGACCCCCGACGCAACAGAATAGTTAGTCTTGTAAGATCTTTTGGACCAACAAAAGTCTGCTACGACAGTTAACACTGGAATACCATCTTTTACGTCGCCACATGAAATACATAACTTCAGAAGCTTCTTCGTGCGCAGCGGCTTGCATGCTATCTACTTCATCTTCTGCATCTGACTTCCACCACGTAGCTGATTCATCGTGACATTTTTCGTATGAAAATCGGGTGATAGTGGGCAAATCTATGGAAGCTTCAGCGGGATTGTCCGAAAGGGTTACCGCTACCCCGGAACATAAAGGGCATAGGAAGGAACATGGGTGGGTTTTAGTCAGTAAGAGTCTGACACTCCCTTCCGCTCCACCCAGAGCGGGAGGGGTCATTCGGTGATTTCCCATCCGGAAAAAAAAAATCTATGGAAGCTAACAATTTATTTAAATTTCATTTCCCTAATCCAATCATTAATTGTCACAGCACCTTGATTGACCAACCAACATTGATATCTCCGAGCTAACTAGACGAAAACAAACGTTACTTAAAATAAATGTTCTTCAAAATCGATATACATCGATTTTATTCAATTTTGAGAGGTCATTGTTGTTTGCATCTTTGGCAAATTTGGCGCGGCCGGACTTTACAAACATCGCAAGTTATAAAACCGGCCAAGTGCGAGTTGGACTCGCACACAAAGGGTTCCGTACCACAAGGTAAAACCGCTGAAAAAAACGGCAAAAAAATCACGTTTGTTGTATGGGACCCCCTTAAATATTTATTTTATTCTATTTTTAGTATTTGTTGTTATACAGGCAACATAAATACATCATCTGTAAAAATTTCAACTGTCTAGCTATCACGGTTCATGAGATACAGCCTGGTGACAGACAGACAGACGGACAGTGGAGTCTTAGTAATAGGGTCCCGTTTTTACCCTTCGGGTACAAAACCCTAAAAAGCTTGTAGAAAAACTGGTATCAAATGGTCGACGGTTTAGTTTGAGAAAGCAATTTTTTGCGATTTCGATGTTGGTGGCATACAAAAAAAAAATGTATCTGAGCAGTAGAATCTTCCCCTAGAAGGAAAAAGTTAATAAATGAGGACCTTATTTATAGCAAATTAAGTATTATTAAATATATATATTTTATACCAACCTTTTAGCCCTAGCTTTAGTTAAAGCCTCTAGATTCAATTTCTTCTTTTACCTCGATACCAACTAGTGTTGTATTTTCGTTTTTATTCCCCGTGGCAACTGAAAAATAAATCATGTTTTGAAAAAAATTATTGTCTGTCATCTAAATAAAATAAAATATTTTACTTACCAAACCAAGATCGTTAGGTCGCACTATAAACTCACTCGACGCCAAGGGTCAGGAGAGGTCACGCGTAGAGAACCGAGCGATACGTCCACTCTCTGAAAGGCCTAGCGGCCGACTGATTTGAAACGATTTACGCTCACAATTTTATAGTAGTTTTAAAAAAATTGTAATAAATTAAATTTAACTAAATAAGCTGAATGCTGTTTCGTATTTTGTAAAGAAGATATTCTTCTATTATAATACACCTTTATTTTGTAAAATTAAGTAAGATTTAATGGAGTAAATAATGAATTTAGCAACCGCTTTTTCTTGTTAATTTCACTTTGTTTATTGTTTGATTTATCTATGTTAGGAGCTGAAAATCAAAAAAATCTCTGGTAGTTTTTTGCTCAAGGATATGAACAATCAAATAAGTTTGTTTGTTTGTAAATTTTATGACTGGTTTCTGATATTTTAAGCTTCGAAATGACCACTGTAAAGGGAATTTAGAAAACACTGTTTGTTTATCTGGTTAGAATTCACGAATACTCTATTAATGTAAAAATGTTCTCACCTAACTTTTTAGAACGAAATATTTCCTACAATAATTAGTAATTCACACTTTCGTTAGATACGTTTTATGAGGAGATTAAATGGTTTGAAAAGTACGCTTTTTGGGTCAAACAGCCAAAATCGGCGTTAACGCTCTTAAATACCAAAATTTTTAAATCACCATAAAGAAGTTTTTCAACAATCATCAACTACAATTACAATTAAATGATATCATTTAATCAATCCTACTTCCTACTAATATTATAACCATGAAACTTTGTATGGATGGATGTTTGTTACTCTTTCACGTAAAAACTACTGAACGAATTGGATGAAATTTGGCACACAGATGGTTTATAACCAGGTTTAACATATAGGATACTTTTTATCCCGATATTCCCACGGGGTCGCAATGTATGCGGGTGAAATCGCGGGACGCAGCTAGTAATTGTATAATGGTGAGATACAAAATTGAAACTTTCTACATACAGATGAATATGTTACTAAATCTCTTTAGTTAGTGAATGAGTGTGTAAAAAAATTACCTTAACAGAAAACAACATATCGAGAAAAAAAAAATGCCTCGGCATTATTAAAAATCTTCCAATTCTCTTTTCGCACGCAAAAAACGTACAAAGGTGGACTTAATACCTTAGGCATTTTCTACCAGTTAAGCAAGGATGGTGAAGAGATTAGGTGGCAGGTGGTTTGGTTGAGAGGAACCTTAATATAAAAAAAAAAACTATGCTATGCTCCACCACGACCTATCGTTGCGATCAACCATGAATTATAAATAAAATAAGTACTCAAATACATGAATACATTATAAACTTATAATACACATCCGTACATATTTACTATAATATATAACTTGGTTGACTACTAGAGAATACCTAAAGCATTAAGCATAATGTACCGTTTTTTTTTTTAAGAACATTACCCCACATGAAAATATTAAATAAATAATATACAAATTCATGGGAAAGAGATATTGAGATGACTCTTCGATATTTGTTTAATAACCCTGCAATTTTCGCCTAAATGCATACCGACTGCTGGCTAGCAATCGGTATGTATTTATTTATAGTTTTTAAGTTGTATACTAACAATATTATGGGTATATTGCCTGAAATAAATAGATTTTATTTTTTATTTATTTATTTAGGCGAAAATTCAGATCAGTAGTGCAATTCTGTAACTATCTCACAGTGAAAACTTAGGTGAAGTGAGCGTGGAGTGATCTGTCATTCCAACTAATGCTAATAGGGATTGACACTATTGACAGCTCACTCTAAGCTCACTTCACCTAACTTTACACGGTGAGATTTTTACAGAATCAATCGGCAGGTGCCTATCTGACCTCTACAAGCCAATTACGGGGTCGCTCCATGTAAAATACTAGTATTCAGCTGCATCCGGTAAGACTGGAAGCCGACCCCAATATAATTGGGAAAAGGCTCGGCAAATTGATTTAGAGTTTTTATCGACACATAGAAATAACAATGCAATCTGTCCGCAGCCTATTCGGCGCCGCGTTCGAGCAGGCGGCCACGAAGTGCGGCGCGTCCGTGTCTCTGGAGCACGCCGACTCGTCCGTCATCACGCTGCCGCTGGCGCAGCGCGCGCAGTTCCTGGACGCGCTCACTGCCTTGCTGGCGTAGTGCACTGGTTTGATATGTCGGCGTCCTAGCTAGGGAATAACTGTGGAATCGATGTTACAGTCAGTTTCAACAAAAAAAAAAAATTGGCCACACAATCAAATCTACTTATATTTGAAGCTGACTAAGTTACAGATACTGAATGACTAAGAAGTGTCCTTTTACATTATCCGAGTGCTGATACGGGTCAAGATACCCAGACCCAGCCGGGTAAACATTACATTGCCGATACGTGTGGAAATTGACACGGGTATGGCGCCAACTACCCAGCATCCGGTTCGCATTTCATACTTAACCTACCGCAACGATAATAATATAACTTCGACTTTTGTTCTACTTGCATTTGTGCAAATATTCGCGTCATCTCACTATTACAAAATAAACTTTATTCCAATGCTGATAGGGTGTAATTTGTATTACTCAAGCAACGCGAATATATGTATATATACAATTTTCTATAGAAAATAGCGTCAACGTACAGTCAACCGCATCAATGTTAAAAGTTTGACAATGATAGAACCTTTATGTCGTAGCAATAAGAGCGGTTTTCGTAGTGCCAGTGTTGCCACTGATGTGCGGCTTAACTGTATATGATCGCAGCACATGACAGACAAATGTGAATGTTGTGAATATTGAACATTGTATAATTTAAAACGACACGCTGCGATGCTAGCTAGGACACTGCCTTTTTACACGTTACGACTGCGTACAGCCCAATTTAAACTTTATGACGGCTCTGAGGGTCTACTTTCTAACTCCGTCAACGAAGATACGGGCCCGAGATCGAAGTGAATCCTACCCCCGATTGATTAACTTTGTTGGACGGGCAAAAACACATCGGGAGTAGGGACAACTGTCAAACTGACGTGGTGCCAATCATTCTTTGGTCGGGCCTTATACTAATGTTACGCCCGTAACTACGGAAATCGGGCATAAGAGGCCCCTTGAAGTGCGCTAGTCTCTGCGCCGCTCCCCCCCCCCCCCCCCCCCCGCTGACCCGTCAAGCGTGTGAAAAGGCTTTACTGTAAATATTAGTTAAGTCATTGCATTGAAACGTTACAAATGAAGCAGCTGGAATGTTTTTTTTTGTTGTACAACTATCTATACTAATATTACAAATTCGAAAGTAACTCTGTCTGTATGTTACCTTTTAACGCCTAAAGTACTGAACGGATTTCAATACAATTTGGCAAGGATATAGATGGCATCCTGAGGAAGGACAGGCTACTTTTTTGTGCCGGTAGCACGTTCCCGTGGGATAATTTCCGACACACACGCGAGCAAAGCCGCGGGAAGAAGCTAGTCTTTTATGAATTAGGTTTAAATAAATAAGTTTACAGACATAAATCACCAAATTGATGTAGTAAAAGTGCCTTTAATTATATGATAGTTTTAAAATGATTCAATAATAATTCAAGTGCCTATAAAAATGGAATAATTATTATAATCAATTAGTTCTCTAAATAAATAATTAATATTAATTCTTATCAAAATGCTATTAATAACATTCACAACTCATTCTTAGTTTGCTTAATGATTTAATGTAATAATTATAATTTTCTTGTATTTTGTTTTGTTACTTAAGTTGATATCGGTTTCCAGTTATGGTAAATGTGTTTTTGTACAATTATTAAGCATATGTGTTCTTGTGTGAAGTGAAAGAACTGTAGTTTTATCTTAAAAATAGTCTTATTTCTAGAAACGTGAACTATAAAAGTGAACCGTTAAGGCGCTAGGTAGCCCGCGAAATTCAAATCCTGCAAGAAATGTAAGAAAATTTGAATTTTGAGGGCTACCCTAGCGCTTCCCCTTAAAAGCTTGTGGCTACGATACCCGATCTACGTATTCAGTTCCGCCTCACCCGTGGCCACGAGCTACACCCTCAAGCGACACGCGTCTTACGAGAAAATGACAGAAATTGTTTAGTCTTTAGAGCATGCTCGGGGTCACCGACGCGACGGACGGGACAGGTGACGCGCGCCTTGTCCCTGCAGGCAGGCCCTGCTAGGACTACGCGTCCTAGCAGGGCCTGCCTCTTGAGCATGGGTAATTATATTCCGAAGATGCCTCACTTGAAGGTTTACCTCGATGCCTGGCATGTGCGTGTTTATTAGCATGCATTTGTTTTACATGGAGGTGAACATCGAGGTAGCGAACTAAACCGCGACCGCGAGGTATCGCATTGAGGCATCTTCGGCATGTAATTGCCCTTACAGTTTCATGTATGGACACACATCCAGTAAAACTTTTGCAAGTCCATTTGTTCAGATTCAACTTCTCTAAAAATAAAACTACCGTTCTCTCATCTTGTTAATTGTGTTAATTGAAGTGACTGTGTTTCTAATTATAAGTTCTTAGTTAATAATATTTATTTAGAAATAGTTTCAATATGAAATAAAAGAATTGATGATAAAAAATATAATATTTATTTTCTTTAAATAAATAAACAATATTGCACTAGAAATAATTGATTTTACAATTGTAGCTGTACTCTCCTCCCATCTGAAGTATAATAATTTAAAGTTTTATTATTATTTAATTAACATAAATATAGTGAAATCCATACATACATAAACTCACAACTTCCCATAGATAGGCAGAAACTACAGAACGCCACCTGACACGATCCTTACATTTTTCTTTTGCTTCGTTTACGTTTATACATCTGAGGGGCAATTCTCGTAATTTTAAGACCTTTCACAGTCTGATCTAAGTCTCAATCTGTCAAAAAATACTTCTAATTTCCCTACATTTTGTCAAGTTTTTGACATTTGTTTGTCGCTGAGATGAGACTGCTACTAGATTTTGAACGTTTTAAATTACGGGAATTGGCCTTCTGGTCATACAGTTGCGAGTACCTACTACGCACCTTATACATATATGTACTTAATACTAGTTAAGGCATGCACCTTCATTCAAGCATGAACCTTCTACGGCGTGCACACAACAATTTACCTAAGTTACATCACAATCGGTCGAGCCATTTTCGAGTTTTGCGAGACTAACGCACAGCAATTGCTTTTAATATAACTAAAATAAAAATTCTTAAAAAAAAAAACTGGGATTCAGTTAAGATTCTTTTCGAAGTAAGGCCTTGCCAATGGTTTCATATCACTTACGTTCATAACACTACATACTTTCAAATTTCACTTCTGAACGCTTAAATGAATACCTACTAACCAGTGTTTTTATTAAATAAAATTCAATCAATCCGATTTCCTTTTCAATACGAGTTTCACTAGTCCTGCATGGTTGAACGGAACTCTTAGTCACGAGCACATAACGAGGCAAACTCGAACTGGTTTCATTATCCAAAACCGGCGAATCGGCACATCATTCCCAATTAGTTCACAAATTCTCTGGCTTTCGCTAGGATTTTACAGAACCACCATTAGTTTCTGCGCATAATTATTATCTGTAAACCTTGTGATCAAATCAAGGGCCCATTTCGGTTGATCCTTCGGCACCATGTGTCCAGAATTACGTACCATCACCTCCGTAAGGTTCCCCGCACGTTTTATATATCCAGCTATATGATCATCCACTTTCCAAATAGTTCTGCTAACCCATCTGTACTCGTCAGACGCCGAAAAGTTCAAATTATTTAAAAAGTTGACCGTCAGGGGATACGCCACAATAATGTCCAGCTGTCCATTATAGAACAGCATTCGGTAATGTGATAGCAGTTCGGAGATGGCCGGAGCTACGGACTGCATGAAGTCGAGTGCTAGCATCAGTTTCGCCGTCTCTCCGTCGTGGAACGCGAGGCCCCCGACGTGAATACTTCGTCTGACGTCATTCTTGTGTATCAGGCTTAGGAACGGTATTTTATCTTCTATCTTTCTAGTATGCAAATAGTTGTAGTAGAAATCATACCCCGTGTAGTATTTAAAGAGCGAGAAACCCGTCACACTTCCGTCCATCAGCTGGTCCATTAAAATGTTCGCTTGTAACCAATGTTTACTCCTGATTGCAACGTAAATATCCATCTGAATTTTCTTAAATTCTTTTAACTCAGTACCATCCAATAAACCATGTTGATACAAGAAGTCACCGTATCCTAATTGATTTAAAGGATCGCAAAAAGCATTACCCAACGTCATGCCTTTTAAATTGATTCTGAATTGTCCTTTAGCATTTTCACGGTGGATTTCTATTCCTAGAGACGGTATATACTTCCCCGCATAAGATTCGCCGGTTATATAGAAATCATTGTTCCTCAAATGTGGAAACATTTGGAAATACTGAAGCAACCCCTGATACAGTCCCTTGGCGATACATTCTTGGTTGGTGCAGAAACCATTGGTATTTTCAGTGAAGCTAAATCCGGTCCCAACTGGGTTATCGATGAAAATTAGATGATAATTCAGTGCCCAGTGATATTTTCTTAAAACAAATCGTCCTTGTTTGGCTTGGAGAGGTCCTATTTCTACGAACAATCCATACAGAGAACTACAACCAGGTCCTCCTTGAAGCCAGAGGACGACAGGCGCCGTCTTGTTCTTAGAAAATGGCGGAAAGTACCAGAAATATAGATTGGAGTTGTACTTCGGGTTGATTGTTAGGAAACCTGCGTAACTTTCGATTTCTGATGTATTCGTCAAATTCACGCGGGATAGAGTCTGGGCGACGGATACTAAACCCTCTTTAATATAGGGTGATAAAAACAGTGGAACGCCTGCCTCACGTGCTGGTTTTGGATCCAGTTTCAACCTCGGATATAAGGGTAAGAAAATAGTGTTAACGAACGAAAACAAGATGAATACGGTGACCGAGAGAAACATAACATATGATCAGAATTATTACCCCTAGTGCAGCTTTTATTCTCTTAAATATCTTCTTCTTCAATTATATATAGTCTAAAAACATTCATGAGACACATGTAAGCCACACTATTCAAAGAGGAATTCCTTGGAATATCGTGCTGAAACACTGTGCTGCGTGAAAGCCACAGAGTACATTTTTATATTTCACAACTCTCAAGTGACATGCAATGATGCAAGTGACAGCGATATTGACGTCAATCAAAGCGTTTGTCGTAGAGAGTATTTACTGTGGGTGGTCTAATGAGTTCTAAGTTATTTTCATGTCTTCTTCGGAATCGCAGATCGTCGTGGTTGCTGTTGGGTCGAGGGGTCGCCATTGCACAGATTACGGATGTCATACATCTGTTACCTCGTTCCTTCTCTCAGCATGAGATTTGCGACAATCTGCCACCTGGTATTCTCTCAAGTTGACAGTCTGTCACATAACATCCGCTACCTCTTTCCTTCCTTTCGGTCCAGTCTACCATGTAGTCTTATCTATCGCGTCCCGCTCCGGCTGAGGGGTCTTCCGTGAGAAAATAGACCATGACTGTGTCCAATGTCCATTGTCTCATCAGTTTCTGCAAGCTATATTGGTAGAACCGAGACTTGAATCGCTTTACGCATTTAGCTTGGTCGAGTCAAGTACTGGTTATCTAAAGCACAATTTTTAGACCTTGTTTTACGATTATGTACAAATGTTAAACATTATCAAAAACAAGAGAGACTGAGAGAGTTACCTAGGGTTTTAATTTTAACATCTCATTTCGACACTAGGAATAAAAAGCACAAGCTTATAGTCATGAGCCAAGTAATAAGATGACAAGGTTATGAAATGTTTAAAAATTAAAATCATTTTTAATGAATCTTGTGATCAAGTCTAAGGCCCATTTTGGTTGGTCGTGAGGGACCATGTGGCCAGAATTTCTTACCAGGACCTCAGTTAGATTGCCAGCTCTCTTCACATACCCTGCCACCTCATTATCAACTACCCATATGTGCCTTTGCGCAGTTCGATACTCTTCAGCTGAAGAAAATTTTAAATTACGTAAAAAGTTTACCGTCAGTGGGTATGCAACAACTATATCAAGTTGCCCGTTATAAAACATTATTCTATAATGTGATAACAGTTCTGATATGGCTGGAGCTACAGATTTCAACATGTCAAGTGCTAAAAGTACCTGCACTTGCTGGCCATCATGGAATGGTAATCCTCCAACGTGCACACTCCGCCGAACATTGTCATTTTGCAATAAGGCTGTCAGCACTGTCATATCAGCTTCGCCTCCCGATGATTGTAAGTAGTTATAGTAGTAATTAAAGCCTGTGTAATATTTGAAGTATGAGAAATTGGTTAACTCTCCGTCCATCAAGCGGTCCACAAGTGTATCAGCTTGCACCCAATTCTTTTCCTTAATTTGTTTCACAATCTCAGTTTGATACTTTATAAATACTTTCAGCTCATTACTGTCTATTAATCCAAGTTGGTACAAGTAGTTACCATAATCTAATTGATTTGCTGGGTCACAGTATCCATTGCCAATTGCCATACCTTGTAAGTTAAGTTTTTCCAAACGATTTTCATTTTCTTTATGTATGTACAATCCTAGGGATGGTATGTACTTTCCAGCATAAGATTCACCTGTTAAGTATAAGTCATTCTTCTTCAAATGTGGAAATAGTTGGAAAAACTGTAATAAAGTTGTGTGCAGTCCTTTGGATACACATTGCTCATCCATACAATATGCAGCTTCATTATCGGTGAAGCTAAATCCTGTACCAACAGGGTTGTCAATGAATATTAGGTGATACTTTAGAGCCCAATGATATTTCCTCAAAGCAAAACTTTCTTTTTTGGCTATTAGAGGACCCAGCTCGGTGAATAATCCGAAAAGTGAGCTTCCTCCCGGTCCACCTTGTAGCCACACGACGACGGGAGCCTCCTCATTCTTAGAAAAAGGCGGGAAATACCAAAAATACATATTGGAATTGTAGTTCTTGTCTATCGTAAAGAAGCCGGCGTGACTTCGGAATCCTATTTTATCCGTAATAGATACCCGTGAGAGATTTTGTGCGAGTATTATCGCACCTTTATTGAGGTACGGAGTGATCATGAGAGGATTACCCGCATTTTTCTCTGATTTAGCGTCTAGTTTAATCCTTGGGTACACATTTGGAAACAAAGTTGCGTTTACCACAGAAAATGCACTCAACACTGCGAGTAAAAGTGTCCACATTTTACAAGAATCACGCTGTATCTTCATGATGTTGTATTCAAATAATACAGCCAGACATTCACATACGTCACATAAACATAATATTACCAAGAAACAAATAAAAAACCGACGACATCGACTTTAAAGTTTTAGATTTTTTGTTTGTTTGTATTCGATTTCGATATGACGTCGATGACCGTTTGACATTTCTGTCATTTATGAGCGAGGTTTGTCATTGGGAAAGTCGTCAAAGTTCATTCAAAAACCTGAATATGAAAAGTGTTAGAAGCTCGGGATTGAAAAATCTTTAGTAAAATAAAAATAAATAAAATACAGTTGTATCAACTGTCTCATTTCTCGCCAATTTATGAATTTCAATCATTGTAATAATGTGTACTATTTTAATTCAAACGGAGAAATATCATTTATCGGAATCTGCTTGAAGATTTCAATAAATTATATTTTTCTGATCCACTCTACAAATCGCGCGAGCTAGTGATGCTTGTTATTTGCTTCCAATCGATTTTTCGTACATCACGTTATCGATTGAAAGATTAATCTAAAAAAAATGCTACAATAAAAGACCTTTTTTATTTTAGACGGTACGAAAAATAGATCAAATGAAAATTCCATTTCAATATATATGACATGAGGAGTTATCTAGGTATCCTATCCACAAAAGTAATTAATTGTTTCTGTGTATTTATTTATTTGATTCATTAAAATTAGAAATTACCAAACTTACATGTTTGTTAATACTTAACACTGCCTTGTTCGTTGATCTAATGGTTGCGAGCGCTACCGCTGAGTATGAGGTCCTGGGTCGGGCAGTGTTATTGGGTTAATGGCAATATGCTCGCCCCTATTACATGGGTGGGACTTAAACATAACTGGCGAAATGTGGTTGTAATATAGGCACAGCTCTGCCTAACCCTTCGTGGATTTCAGGCGTGATGTTATGTTATGTACGGACGCCAGCACATCAAGTTACTACAATCTGTCAAATTTCTTTATAGATTTTCAACTTTATCGATAAAGCATTAAGGTTCAAGGTTGATTGGGAAAATTTGACAGTTTCGGGTAGCTTGACCTGCTGGCGTCTGTACGTCACACAACGACACACCAAGTCTTATCTTAAAAATTAAAGAACGTGGGCTTAACAATAGGTATAAAATTTTGTAATTTTCTTAATAAAAACCTATTTTGTGTCTAGATAAAGCGAAAATGTTGCGTGGATGTTTTTACCGTGCAGCGAGGAGTAGACTATCATGTCAACATTTTATTTTGGTTCAAGATATCGATATTATGTAAAAGTATGTTTAACAATTTGCAAATTGTTTATGTTCGTAGAAATCGAATTGTCCCAAGTAACAATCTCGACAAACGATAAACGAATTACAAACATCCCTATTACCTCGAGTATTCGAGTAAGCGAGTACGAGTATGATTGTCATTGTATTGCGGTCAGCAGAAAAGGAAAAGGAACAACGAATGAACGAACAGCACAGCACTTTGATAAGCCGAGCCGGCTAAACAACAACTTATTATTATTAAAATTCGCTAAGGCATGATAAAAAGGTGAAGCCGACTAATAACTGGGTCAGTATTCGGGTCGAGATGGCGCGAACATTGTGGGCTCTGCTAATATTTCAAGTATTTTTCAATGCCGAGGGTTTCTTCCATCGATATCCGAAATTGAACCTTGGCGTGCGCGACGATGGAGATCCAGGGTCTCCGTTGTTCCTCACTCCGTACGTCGAGAGTGGGAAAATTGATGAAGGCAAGCGTCTCGCCCGCGTGCCTTTTACGGAAAGTCTTCGTATCAAAAGTTACGCTGGATATTTCACTGTGAACAAGACGTACGACTCCAACCAGTTCTTCTGGTACTTCCCTGCGATGATACCGGATAACAAGTTCGCGCCCGTCGTCGTGTGGCTGCAGGGCGGGCCGGGTGCGACCTCCCTGTATGGTCTGTTCACGGAGAACGGTCCGATAAGAGTTCGGAGGAATAAATTCGAGAGGAGGAAGTATAACTGGGCTTTGAGCCACCATATGATATACATAGACAACCCTGTCGGCACTGGGTTCAGCTTCACTAACGACAGCCGAGGCTACTGCACCGATGAGACGCAGGTTGGTGAGCAGTTGTACACCACATTGATACAGTTCTTCCAGCTGTTCCCTGAACTGCAGCAGAATAAGTTCTTTGTGACTGGTGAGTCTTATGGAGGGAAGTACGTGCCTGCTCTAGCATACACCATACATAAGAAGAATCCAACTGCTAAACTAAAAATTAATATGAAAGGTATTGCCATTGGCAATGGTTTGAGTGACCCAGAACATCAGTTGGTATATGGGAAATACTTGTACCAAATAGGCCTCATAGATTCAAATGGAGCCAAAGTATTTGAAGAATATGAGAACAAAACTAAGGACTTTATCAAACAAGGGAAATGGGACGATGCGTTTATCACATTTGATTCATTGTTGAATGGTGACATGATAGATGGTAAGAGTATCTTCACAAACTTGACTGGCTTTAATTTCTACTTCAATTATTTACACACAAAAGACTACACTCAATATGAAGATTTCGGACCAATGCTACAGAAGACCGCGGTACGCAAAATGATTCACGTTGGAAACTTAACTTTCCACAATGGGACAGAAGTTGAGAAGCACCTGAAGCAGGATGTAATGAAGTCTGTAGCTCCATGGATATCAGAACTCCTCGATCACTACTACATTGTCATATACAATGGTCAATTAGACATCATTGTCGCATACCCTTTAACTGTAAACTACCTCAGAAACCTCAACTTTACTGGTGCCGAAGAATATAAGACAGCGAAGAGGTACGTTTGGAATGTGGATGGCGAGGTGGCTGGCTATGTGAAACAGGCTGGCAAACTAGTGGAGATCTTAGTGAGGAATGCAGGACACATGGTGCCTGGAGACCAGCCCAAATGGGCACTGGATCTGATCACCCGGTTTACTCATGAGAAAACTTTTGATGGCCCCAATAAAGCTGTCTACTTGGGATTAAATTGAGTATTGTTAAGGATTTATTAGAGTAGGTACTTGTTAATCATGTAAATGTAACATGCATAAATTTAGCAACTGAGTAAACTCCTCAGAAAAATTAAATTAGGCTAATGATTTTGGCCACCTTTAAATGCTCATGTTACATGCACCATTGACAAGCTACCTCACTAGGATTTGATGGTAAAAGGAAGCTAGTACTTATGCCATTTCACGTTTAAATTCAAACATACATTTTAAATACATAAATTGTGCATCAAGAACACAAAATGTTTTGGGGCCTATCCCCCCAATTCATTTGGTCTTTCCCTTCTATACAAAGGCTGCAAAAATGCATGATCGCGTTTTCATTTAAGTTACATTTATTACCTTAAGTACCTCTCATGATGTACAATGAACAATTCACTGTCATCAGGTGTGTTTAAAACACACCTCTATCTTCTATCTACTTACAGAATTGCACGACAGTTTGTAAAAGCATAAATTAATAGTGCTAAGCTAATCGTAAACATCATTGTACTCCCGTCAATCATTTCATTATGTCTATATTTTCTACTATTGTATTTCGCTAACTGTCGTGCGATGCGAAGTGTCACGTCATTATTTATACCGACTTTCAGAACTTGAAACCATGTATACGAGGAAATTATTGCATAATAATTGTGTTTAGAATGTATTTGTTACCGACGTTTTGTAAAATAAGAATAAATATTTTTATATTATTTAATAGCGACACTGTTTTATTTATTTGTTTGGTTGATAGAGCAGGACAATGCCCTTGATTGACCGTGGTGACATGCAAGTTTTTTTACAAAACATTCAAACTACTTATACCTACACTATTAGCTTTACGTAGGCAGGTGGCTAGCTCCTAATTACATGGGACTTAAACGATACCAATTACAGGCACTTTGAAAAACTAATACTGTTACCTATATCGTTCTACCTCTACCTAACCCATTGGGCGGAATACAGGCGTGATGTTAATACATTAGAATTTATTAGTGTGTAGCCGCTACGCTACCGGTTCTACCCTTGTATAGAATTTAAACAATAACAATACCCGTAACAGTTGTTTCTTCCTCGGTTCGAATTCCGGCTAAATAGCTTTTGTTTATGTATTGTTTTTCCGGTAGCTACGGTCGATTTGTGATTAGATTGATGGTACCGAGCCGTGGCACTCTTGGCACAATCCATCTATGGTGGTTGCTTGTTTGATATTCAACCCTGTTACAAACGAAAAGATTTCTCGGTAGGTTTGTTACGATGTTTAGGTAGGCTGTGGGCCAAAATAACCACCACACTGACACAGCTAGAAGGCGTCGCGGCAGACCCCGTAGAAGATGGCGGGACGAGCTGGACAAAACAAACGACCAGTGGCCCACTTTAGCCCTGGATCGAAAGAGCTGGAAGTCATGGGGAGAGGCCTTTGCCCAGCAGTATACTTCATCAGGAGAAAGAAAATCGCAGTATGTAACTATGTGAGTCGTATTTCTTGTCAGGAAATACATGCTCTGCATGTAATTTATGTTTACGCCGCATTATCTGCTATGTAAGTAGGTGTAAAAATAGCATGGTTTATAAAACAAGATCAAGTTCAATGTTGTTGGTAATGAAAGCGGCATCGTATTGCGTAAGTAGAATTAAATTGAGTTGGACGGTAAAGGCAGCAGTAGGTATGATGCTAGTAAAACTTTCATTGCAATGCTATGGGTCTTGGTATGATGCTAGTAAAACTTTCATTGCAATGCTCTGGGTCTTGCATGCAAAAGGGAGTTTTGTGTATCTTTTGCGCAGTGTAAACAGCAGCACATGAGCACTCTTTGGGTTCTCGAATGCGTCTTACGCTTCATCAACTAAATCAATTATCAGTTCCCGATTACACCCACTTGATCAATGTTTTAATGAATTTTCTCTGGTGTGAAAAAATATTAGTAAAAAGAAAAATAAAAGCCAATTTATCACAATATCAAATGTTACTTTAATTAATCTTTAACCTAGAGTTACTTTATCATCTGGATATGAGCAATCTGTGTTCAAACAAACCACATAAAACACTACATCCCAGAAAAGTGAACATTTTCTTAGTCAAATAATTTGAAACACACTTGTGTTGACAAAACAGTACTTTCTGAATGCCTGGCATGTTACCATGTCAAAAAAAATGTATGTATCTGCATTCTAAGTCAAAGTTCAAGTAGTTTGCACGGCATTCAAAAAGTTCAAACACTAGTAAAAAGGAATGGAATAATCTAGTCATTTATCGGCCTTCTATATAAGTTGACAGCTCAATTTCTTCTGGAAGCTCCGTGATGTTGACATCAAAGCGGTCTTGAACTTCATTAAGGATTTTGGCATCATTCTCATCAGATACCATTGTTATAGCTAAGCCTTTAGTACCAAAACGGCCGGCACGAGCCACACGATGCAGGTATGTGTCTGAATCTTCAGGCATATCATAGTTGAATACAATATTCACTCTTTCAATATCCATCCCTCTTCCAAACAAGTTGGTGGCAACTAGAATTCTCTTCTGGAACTCCTTGAACTGCTGGTAACGCGAGAGACGCTCATCTTGAGTCATGTTCCTATGTATACCGATAGCAGGGAAGTTTTGGTCTGTTAACAGTTGAGCTAAAGCTATGCAGCGTTGGACAGACTTCACAAATATAACAACTTGGTTGAACTCCAGTACGTCAAGTAGCTCAAACAGCTTCTTATTCTTCTCATTCTCCTTAAGTTTAACATAGTGCTGTTGCAACCCATGCAGCGTCAGCTTGGCTTCATCATCCACATACACTTCCATAGGGTCCTGCATAAACTTCTTGCACACCGGTCTGATCTCTTTGCTCAAGGTGGCGGAAAACATCATCACTTGTTTACCGTGAGGGGTGTTTCTGAATATCTCCTGGACGTCGCGTCTCATGTCTAGAGATTCAAGCATCTTGTCACATTCGTCGAGTATGAAGTGCTTCAAATGCTTCAGATTCAGCTTCTTACTGTTGACTAACGCCAAAATCCTGCCGGGGGTGCCGACGACGATGTGTGGGCATGCAGTTTTGAGGACCTCCTCGTCCTTCTGTACGGGCATTCCGCCGAAAAACACGGATACTCTGACGCCGGCCATGTATTTTGAGAAACGCTCGTATTCCTTGCTAATCTGGAAAGCCAATTCTCTGGTGTGGCACATTACGAGAACGTAGACGTGGTTTTCCGAGGGCTCCAGCTGCTGTAGAGTCGCCAACACGAAAACGGCGGTTTTTCCCATGCCGGACTTTGCTTGACACAGAATATCCATACCGAGGACAGCTTGCGGAATACATTCATGTTGCACTTCAGATGGATGCTCAAAACCGCAGTCGACGATGGCGCGCAATATCTCGGGCTTTAACAGGAAATCTCTGAAGCCAGAACTGTGAATAGATACGTAGGATCCCTTAACCTCTTTCTTTGGCGCCGCTTCTGGCGCCCCGTCAGTGGTTTGCTGATCTGCCTGCTCCTCGTCTTCGTAGTCCAGAAGATCGTCGTTGTCAGCCATGATTTATTGATTTCTTACTAATTTAACTAGTAATTAAGAGCCGCGCTCGTTTAGTAGCACGTGAAATTTATTTTGAAAATTTTATTTCACAATAATGGCGGCTATGGTTTTGGCGTCAATTTCAATGTTTTTTTTATGAAACTGGAAAGCAAGTATAATCTGGAAATGGAAACCTAGGCTTTTTGCCTTAGTATTTATTGCTTTTACATTTATTCTATGTAGGCTCACTGACACAAATCGATTATTTTCAGAAAGTACAAATAAAATAAAACCTTAGAGCAGTTTGCGAAATATAATATTATTAATAGGTTGTACCCGAGAATTCATTAAATGGTGCTTGTAATAGACTAATGAAGCTAAACCAAATGGAATGGTGGTGAATGATGGTAAACAATGGTCGACATTGATTGATAATTATGCTTTTGGTAATGGAAATATTAAATATTGATTTAAGATTATCAACTTGACGTTGATACTGAACATAACGTTAGCCACCACTAACTTCTATTCTAGTGATGGGGTTAAAAACGGAAAGCTTGTCTTAGGTGGCAGCACCGTTCAATGTCAACAAACCGTCATTGTTTTGTTTATGTTTACTTTTGTAGTTTACTTTTTGCAACAAAAACAAGATAAATGTATGTATGAGACTAGGCGTGTAGCACTATGAAAAGATGAGTTAAGGAAAAGCGAAGCGTCTACCGCTGGTAAATAAGCAGCTTTAGTGTAAAGTACAGACGCCAGCAAATCAAGCTACCACAATCTGTCAAATTTCTTTAATAGATTTTCATCATTGTCGCTAAAGCATTAAGGTTCAAGGTTGAATGGGAAAATTTGACAGTTTAGGGTAGCTGCTGGCGTCTGTACAATACATTATGAATGTTTTATAATTTATAGGTTATCCTGTGTTTGGTTAGTTGAAGTTCATTTTTTTATTTATTTTTATGAAGACTGTAGTACGACGTACGACAGGAAAAACCTGATTGGAATTTAAAACCAACTCAAGGATTAATTCTAACACTGATCTAATATGATAATATAAACACACACCTCTACTAATAATTTACGTAATATCACACCACAAGTGCCTTTAGCGGTAATGAGTTTTCATTTCACTAAGTCCGTTTGGACTTAGTTCTCTTGGGAGCATCACCTGTATATGAACTACTCCCATAAAAGTCTTCAGGTTTAAAAAGGCACACAGTCTCGACGAAATATCGAATTTCCAATTTGTTTTCGGAGAGCTTTCTCCCAACATTTTCATCTTGTAACATCTCTGGCAAATACCCCATGTATTTGCCAAAGATGTTATCCCCGTATTTTTGCAGTCAACAGCTGCGCGGGCGGGTACGGGGTATATTAATTAATTATGCGTAAAAGAAGTCGCTTGATTACCAAACATATATGTATCATATATAGCTAGCTGTCAAATTCTTGGACGCCGGATAGCAGCGACATCTGAAGTGCGCAAGTGAGAGTTTTTATTCCCTTTCAATAGGTAAAATTAATATGATTGACATTTTGCCAACTTCGTATCAGAAACCACGTCAGAAAAAGGAGGTGAAAATAAGCATAGTCAATCTAAGTAAATGAAACAATAAACGTTACTTTCTATAAGTTTTATTTCTTATAATTTTATTAGGTAAAAATCAGAACAAGTTAGAAATGTGTCTACATTATTTATTTTTGTAAAAGTTGAGCGGCTTTTTCCACATTTTTTTAACGAGGCTGAGATTACCACATAATCTCAGCCGAAGGGCCAACGTGGCCTTACGTGGCGGCCAACAGTGAAACATACAGTGTGCCCATAATATTAAGAATACTTTGTTCCTTTCAATAAATTGCATGGTTTATTTAATTTAGGCAGTGTATTTTTTAACAATGTTGTCAATTTAAACACCCATACAAAAATGTATGAGATTTTGTCCAAAGATCATACAAATTACTTACTAATTATTCTAAAACAATACATAATTACGTACCTACTTACTAATCACTACTGAATTTATATGAAAACAATTTTTACAATGAATTCTAAAGGAGACAATTATTGAAATAATACTGGAATAACAAATGCAAGGCTTGGTTAAACCTAACGTTCTCAAATGCGATTTGAAGTGGTGACAAGTATGGACTAGGCATTCGTTGGGGTGAATTGCAAACTGTTACAAAATGTTATGCAATAACACGAATGAATATTTATACTATTTACGCAGTTGCTATGTATGACGTACCGACACAGCTGCATTTATCGGGTACCCCTCACGCATTATGATATCTCAGAAAAATGTGTTTGTAAGTACTTGTTACCTGCTGCATTATTATAGCACATATTGGTTGTAGGTCTAGGTATACCTATGTATTTAGAATATACTAGAATAGGTTAATCTGGTTAGTTGACAGTTTTTGACAAACCAATTAGTTATGTTCCTTGTTTTTTTTATTTCAAATATGATTACTTATTTCAGCAGAATAGCTATTCACAACCACTCGATACGCTTCCGTACCGTATCGAACATCAATCAATGTTGTTGTAGGAGTCCTCTAACTCTGTTCACAAGTCTAAAACCCGAAAATTTTGTCAGTTGAAATCAAATAGATGACCGCTATTCTTCAAGGTAAATCAGGTTTTCGAAATGTGTCATTTTCGATACGATAGCCTGTCGGATAGTTGTGGATAGCTATGCAGAACTAATTTTTCATTTATAAAACGCAGTTAAATGTTTGTTTTACAGGGTCAGCCAGACAAATGAAAGGTTTGATAGTTGGACAAACTGCGATTAAGGATCGAAAATTCTTATTTCAAATGGCTCTAGTTTCGCTAGTCCATACATTCTTTCTGGGCCGGATCTAGACACCTATTTGACCCAGTCCAAGTCGCATTGTTCCATCAAAAATCTACGGTAACTAACACTTCTCACTATACGGCTTCAACGGCTTAAAATCAGCATTCCCGCTCAAGTAAGCATCAACGAAATTCTGGACCGAGTCCGTGGTAATCTCATCACCATTCTTCATGGTCACCATGCGCTGTTTGGGGAAATCTATGGAGGTAAGCAAGGGGACCGCGTCATCCAGCCCTATATGTTCCCTTAGCATATCTGCGCTGTCTGTGCCATCGATGCCAATGTAAAACATGACGTGTTTGAAAGGCTTCTTCTTCATCCGGGAGTGCCGAGACGTCGGGTAGTCAAAGTCCATGGTCTCGTCGTCCGAGGAGTTCTGGTAGGGACAGAAGCCAGGGAACTGGATGCTGCACTCATCGTAGTAGGACTCCGCTGAAGGTGTTATCACGGACTCGGCGAATTCTATTTCTGAGTCTTCGTCATCTGGAAAGGAGAAAAGAGTGTGATTATTTTATGAGTTATTAGTCCATTAGGTTCTGAGAAAAAAGAATAGGCTTTCAGATTTTATATTAAGTTCCAAGGTTAACTATAAATAAATGTAACCACCTATATACATCGGCGTCTTGCTGGTCTAGATCTATACTAATAATAAAGCTGAAGAGTTTGTTTGAACACACTAATCTCTATAACTAACGGTCGGATTTGAAAAAAAAAAATGTATTTTATAGCCTAATCCTTGAGGAAGGCTATAGGTTATGTAACATCGCGCTATGACCCTTAGGAGCCAAGCAAAATGAAAAAAAAACAGAAAGAACGCTTAGCGAAAACGAAGTGATAGCGCGGACAGATGATGTCATGCGAAGGTGTGGCACGGGGGAAACAAACAATTTCATACGGATGAAGTCGTGGCCAGAAGCTAGTTTAGAATAAAACGTTTTAATGTTAAGAAGGTCTTGTAATCGTATCGCTATGACATTGTTAGGACACTAGCCGGCCTGTTAGTTAGCAAGGTCCATAATGGACCGACGGCCAGTCTAAGCTGAATGAAGTATTCTAGTATAACATTTAAATCTTACCGATAAATAAGACGACTGCTGGGTGTCGCGCCATCTTCAGGAGCGCTTGCTCAGTCAGTACCGACACCGGCCGTTGCGCCCATGGGAAGTTCTGGCGACAGAAGAATAAGGTTAGTTCAAAGTAAATACAAAGAGTGATTTTACCAGCTATATGTGAAGACTCTCGGGAAGTCCAAAGCGGCTTCCAAAAAAGGATACTAGATCATTTTACAGGAGATACCCACCGGATCCCTGTCTCCTCAAGTGCTCAGGGCGATCTCATTTGATTTTGCGTATGAGACACAAAGTCCCCGGACGGACTGACGCAGAATGAGAAAAACGTCAAAAGGACCTTTTGGCAAAAAACGTTCCATACAATAGAAGTTTTTCTACCAGGCTGTCGACTCAGTCTATCTCTGCTCACTGCTGGACATAGGCCACTTCCAAGTTGCATCACACGGTCCGCCTCTCTGTCCAGTCCAGTCCATCCATTAAGACACTAATTACTTACGAAACCAAGTGGATCAGCCGACAAATGTTGCCTCCCATTCGCAGTGAGGATCTTCCCAGTCCCGTCCGTGATGACCAGGGCTGGTATGCCAGCGACCCCGAGTGCTGCCGGCATGGTCAGGCGCGCGTCTGTCGCTGACCAGGGTACGGAGAGAGCACCCACAGAGGACACTGACTGTACTATGCGGTTGAAGGACTGTTCACTCCTGAAAAGAGAGAGATGGCATTTGAAGCATTCGGTTTGTTATGTGGCTATGATGTGTCAGGCATGTGGTATTGCCATTTCAATGGAAGTGGATGTGAGATACGTAACGTATTACATGATTTACTTATCGGACTGGGGGTTATCCCAATTTGCCTGTTTTAGAATCAATTTTAAATGGTCAAATTAGTGTATTTTGGTTCTGAAAAAACAAAATATGATAGAAACATCCTTGTTTGCGGGAAATTAACGGTTCGAAACAAGACAGATTGTAATTTGCTCGATGAAAAAAAAAAATCCGAAGCGGTCGATTTCAAAACCATTTTTCGTTATGTAGCGTTTCAAAGGCCTATAGGCCCTTGTTTTTTGCTGGGTCTCCTGAGATATATCATGCCTTTTTTATCGGATCTAAGCAACTTACGGCAGCATCAAATTAATATTTCATGGCTCTTTTAATAACTAATTACGTAACACATTATCAATCACAATCTGAATAATTCTGAAGGATATTGCAAATCCATTGCTACATAGGTTCGAAAAATGTGTCTACGTCTGCTCAAAAACGTAAATAACGCAATGAATGTTGCTGAACTGTCAAAATGAAAGCCATTCCTACTGTTAGTGTGTTACGCAATTACCCCGCAGGCCCAGTGCAAACATTTTTGTGAAGCGTGTTTTATTTGTCTTCCCTAAAGCTATCATTAGTACCCAGCTGTGAAGTACATACATACCTACTCATAGAATTTAATTAATAAATTATTAATAACTGTACTGTACCCAAATTATGATTTACTTTACTACTGCGAAGCACCTAAATAAAAGGTAATTTATTTACGATAACGGCTTCGAATTTATTCCCTTTCAGTATTCATGGCCCATAAAAGTTTCATTCCATCGTTAAAATAAGATATGACGTCTTCATAGCATCGAATGGTGAGACCAATAAATAATACAACGTTTCGTTTTGGCGTTATTTATATGGGAGCTATAAAATAGCATCCATGAGTGGCAGTAAGCCCCGCTAGCCCCGTGGTCTAGAGCTATACGCTCAAGCGACATGCGACGTGCGACAGCGACTGAGGAGAAAACAAATGGAAGAAGTTGTTTAGAGCATGCGCGCAGACGACGGAAAGTACGGAAACAGGAGAAGCGCGCGCGGTGCCTTGACGCAAGTCACGAGGCTTTGAAACAGCCCCATACACCTTTGTAAGTTGCTATAGTTTTACAACAGCAAAAGCTGTTACCATAATACGCTCCAAGACAGCCATCGCTGATGTTGGTGAAATGTCTGCGAGGCTGAAATGGGAATCAAAGCAGATGGGCCGGATCGTCACACAGTGGGTGCCTGAACACAGGCATCGTCCTCGCCACCGAGGCAGGCTTAAGAAACATTGGCGTGTCGATTTGGACGTGAAGTTGACCGATTGGCCGGAGAAGGCACAAGATAATTTCCTTATCTTGTCCTTATGTTGTAAAATAGGTTTTAAAAAAAGCTATTCATACATAATCCGTGGCGATTTGACACAAGCATCGCAAGTTCGCAACTCTGCATGATAAAATTGACCTTCTTTCTTAGATGGGTGTTCTTTACTGCAGACAGACATGCGAGTCGTGTGGAATAACCATTAAACTTGCGGAGAATATGTCTTCGGCGTATCAATGTTATCGTAGTGCACTACTGGAAGCTTCGATGTGGCTGTCGGCTTGCACCAGGGTTCAGCACTCAGCCCGTACCTCTTCGTGTTGATAATGGATGCTCTTACATCGGATATCCAAGAGGAGGCTCCCTTGTGTATGCTGAACACCGATGACATTGTGCTGGTTGCCGAGAACGGCTTAGAGGTCCAGAGCAGATTAGAGGTGTGGTGGGAAAGACTCGAGACCGTTGGCCTGAGAGTAAGTCGGACCAAAACTGAGTATCTGTTTTGTGATTTTGGCGGTGTCTCCAGTTATCGATCTGCTCCGACTTTCGGTACCTCGGGTCGCTTGTCCAAAGAGATGGCGAAGTAGACCGAGACGTAACGCACCGGATCAACTCAGGATGGATGAAATGGCGACAGGTCACAGGAACAACTTGCGACACACGGATGCCCCTCAAGTTAAAAGGGGAAAATTTATAAGTACGTGATAAGGCCTGTCGTACTTTATGGGTCTGAATGCTGGGCTGTGAAGAAGACGGATGAAAAAAGATTGCATGCAGCGGAGATGAGAATGTTGAGATGGATGTGTGGAGTGACGAGAATGGATAAAGTAAGAAATTAGTATATAAGAGGAAGTTTGAAAGTGGCGCCAGTGACAGAAAAGTTGAAAGGAAATCGTTTGGCTTGGTATGGGCATGTGATGAGAAGGGACGAAACGCATGTGACTAAAAGACTGATGAATATACATGTTGATGGATGGAGAGGGAGAGGAAGGCCGAAGAAAAGATGGATGGATTGTCTGAGGAATAATATACAAGAGAAGGGAGTGAATGATAGCATGGCGGTTGACAGGGGAGAATGGAAGAAGAAAACGTGTTGCGCCGACCCCAAGTAACATGGGATTAGGGCAGGAAGATGATGATGTATCAATGTAATCGTAGGATCCTCTAAACGCTGTTCATAAGTCCAAAACTCGAAAGTTTGTCAGTTTTGGTTTGCTGTCAGGGGCAGAACAAGGTAAATTAGGTTATCGAAATGTGTCATTTTCGATACGATAGCCTGTCGGATGGTTGTGAATACTTATGCAGATTAAAGATTTTTACACATCCACCGCAGGTATACACAGTCTGGCCATAAATACTGTTACAATTAAAAATAAGAAAGATATTACATTTGAATTTGGAATCTGTCATTTATATACGATTGTTCATTGAGTTTTCTAATTTTGGCGCCAATACATTGTACAATATTTTGCGATATTAAAATGGAGTGGGGTGATAAAGAGAACCGAATCGCTGTGATTGCATTACACAAAGTTGGTATGGAGCCAAATGCAATTCTTAAAACTCTCCATACGCTTGGTATTACTCAAATGTTTGTGTACCGGGCTATTAATAGGTACAATGAGACCTCCTCTGTTTGTGACAGAAAAAAGTCTGGCCTTTTTTTTGAAAAAGATTTGTGGTCAAAGCTCTAAGGAAGCTTGCCAATTAGTCGACAGAGTGCAACTTGGGCATTATCCGACTTCAGTGATGGTTTGGTGGGGTGTTAGCTATGAAGGAGTGACTGAGCCATATTTTTGTGAAAAAGGTATCAAAACATCGGCACAAGTGTATCAAGATACCTTTCTTGAGAAGGTAGTTAAGTCCCTTAACAACACCATGTTCAATAACCAAGTATGGTCCGTCCAACAAGACTCGGCGCCGGGTCATAAAGCTCGGTCCACGCAGTCTTGGTTGGAAGTGAACGTTTCGGACTTCTTCAGAGCTGAAGACTGGCCGTCGTCTAGTCCCGATCTTAATCCGCTGGATTATGATTTATGGTCAGTTTAGACAGTACGTCTTGCTCTAAACGCCATGATAATTTGGAGATCCTAAAACAATCCATACGATTGGCAGTGAAGAATTTTCCCATGGAAAGAGTGCGTGCTTCTATTGATAACTGGCCTCAACGTTTAAAGGACTGTATTGCAGCCAAATTCGAAGTGGTCTCCCTTCGAATAAGCTTTTTATATTTTAAATTGTTTTATATTTATGTATTAAACTAACACACTGTAAAAGAAATAAATATTATTTGCAATAAAAAAAAAATTTTTTTTCTTCGTGACAATATTTATGACAAGACTAGGTATATGTGCGTTCTCTGATCGATTTTTTTTTACATTTTTATCACATACTTTTGGAGCAGACCATCATCACTATCGACTATGAATAGGTACACGAATCTTGAATTTCTCCTCAATATTAAGGAAAAAAGGCAATATATAAATCACTCAAGAAAAAAAGAGCGAGGCAAGCTCCTCCGACGGTCTCGCAAGAAACTTGATTGTAACATACATAAATAAATTGTTATTCTCGAGTCCCGACCCAGTGCGGGATTGTGTTAGTAAATCCTGGACCGAGTTGGGTGCAATGAATACGGATTAGGACGAGATTGCAGGTTGTACATTCTTGATCTAGGATTGAAGGAAATCTTAGGCTGTTTTTTTTTCTTCAAGTTAAGACGTTTTTGTTTCGTCATCCTAACGACAAGACCGACACTTTTCGAAATACAAATTTCTGATGGGATTATCGCAAATCACAATGACGGGCACTTGAGAGATTTCAGCGTTGTCTCTTGAATGACAGCACAATCTACATTCGTACACACGGCTACACATCAAGCTATGCATTTCCAGTTTTAGCTGACCTCGCATTGTATAGGTTTTTCGTACAATCAGAAGGCAGCTTATACTGGTTTTGTATAGCTTGATGTGTAGCCGTGCGTACGATGCGTCTGGTATTGCAAATATACGGGTACGAGGATCTTTTGGTGCGTGGCCAAAATCGGAACTAACGCCGACATCTTGTTTTTTTTTTCAATACAATTTCTTATTTCACAAATGTGTTAATTATGTTTACCCAGCGACGCCTCAAGTCAATGTCTTTCAGGCGCCAAAAGATCCTGTATAGAGCTGAATAGAGGTATGTGGAATAGGATGTACAGACGCCAGCAGGTCAAGCTACCCGAAACTGTCAAATTTTCCCAATCAACCTTGAAACTTAATACTTTAGCGATAAAGTTGAAAACCTATTAAAGAAATTTGACAGATTGTAGTAGCTTGATGTGCTGGCGTCCGTACCTAAAGTTCATTCATCCTCCATAGAAACGGGAGGATCCTCCAACCAGAAGGGTATTATGTCTGGTGGGCTACTGCCTGACGACTGATGTCGTGATATTGCATATATGCTAGTTGTGCGGTAAACTTCGCTTGCGTGATGCAGGATTCTGTGTGACGTCAATATGATGCCTAGTTCGCATGTGACGATGTAGATGCCGCCACATAGGTATCACTCTAGCTTGCTTGAGTGACTGTTTCTCGTCAGGCGCATTTGCCGACAAATAACATAAAAAACCCGCCTAAGGTCCGTTCCGTATCGTCACGCATCACTGAGGGACTGAGGGTGGAAGAGGGTGAAAATAAGTGCCAGCGCTTGTATATAAATGGTAGCATTCACGCAAATATCAAGTTAGTTGGCGCAACAATAAATTACACTCACTGCCACTGTCAGCGGAGGCGGGAGCGATCAAATTGCTTTTTTACGACACAACTTTATGCTATAGTGTTGTGCCTGGGTGGACAAATCCGGGGATATACAGGGATTTGTACGATATTGATTGAAATATAGTCAGGTAAGTCTGTATTGATTTGTATTTTGGGGAAAACGCTAGGATGAAGAAATGTATTTTATATATTAATGTATGTGTAAAGTAATATATTGCTGCTGAATTGATGATATCTATCATCAATAAAAAAAAATAATAATATTAATATATAGAATACATTTCTTCATCCTAGCGTTTTCCCCACAATACAAATGATGGTCCGATCGCCCACCTAAGGTCTTGTCCACACTGGTATTATCTTCATGGTGACGTACCTAGATCAAGCGTATCCTATCGAGTGTTCCCACTTGTCCTAAGTTTGTACGCCCATTTCGACCAAATGGTATCACAAGCCGGGTGTTGTGCCGCCATGGGATCTGGAGGCGAAAGCCCTCGCCCACATATGGGAGTGGCGAGAGGAGGCAAAACGCCGGGGCGTAACTCCGCTGCCGCGAGAAATCACGGTACAGCGGACAGAGCTCCGGCGGGATCTCATGGCGACATGGAGAGTGCGATTGTCGCAACCCAGTGCTGGGCACGCCACAATTGCGGCGATAAGTCCCCTCTTTGAGGAGTGGCTGGAGAGGCGCCACGGCGCCCTCACCTTCCGCCTGACGCAGGTCCTCACCGGACACGGTTGTTTCGGGAGGTTCCTGTTCAGGATAAGGCGGGAGGAAACGCCAGGGTGTCACCACTGTGTGGATCGCCCGGAGGACACGGTGGAGCATACGGTGGAGGTCTGCCCGGCTTGGGCGGAGCACCGCCGCGTCCTCGTGGCGGCGATCGGCGGCGGCGATCTCTCGCGTCCGGCCCTGGTCCAGGCCATGGTACGGAGCGAGAGTGCATGGGAAGCCGTCACCTCCTTCTGCGAAGCAGTAATGCTCGCAAAGGAGGAGGCGGAGCGCGTGAGGGAGAGGCAATCCCTGCGCCCTCACGCCCCTAGTCGCCGCAGGAGACGCCCTGGACGTCGGGAGTCACCAGCCGATTCCCGGCCACCGTAGGCGCGGGCTTGCGGGCGGCGAGTAATGGGCAGCTCGCCGCCCGGCAAGGACCAGGCCCGAGTCGACGGCGCGTTGTGTTCCACGCGCGCCTCAAAGAGATGTCAGCACGAAGTGACGGGGTCCATTAGGGCCGATGCCTGCCAGGGCTGCGGGTTGTTCGAAAGAGATACCGTGGTCCCTGGCATAGGCAACTGAAGGAACACGGGTGGGTTTTAGTCAGTAAAAGTCTGACACGCCCTCCTGCTCCGCCCAGAGCGGGAGAAGTCATATGATGATTTCCCACCCAGAAAAAAAAAAAAAAAAAAAAAAAAAAAAAAAAAAAAAAAAAAAAAAAAAAAAAAAAAAAAAGCCGGGTGTTGTGCTAAAAACCTCGCCCATACCTAAACATATCGCATAAAATATGTCAGTGTATCTGTATAGGTAACGTTCTGTATTATATGGACGCTACAATGTTTCCTCCGATCTTCGAATGATACAAGTTTGAACAAGGCCTAATGGGATGTGATAGCCGCCGTTTCCGCGCAAAAACTAATTTACTACCAAATTAACAAAGGGGCCGATTTCCGATGTGTTGCCAACTTTAAAGTTAAGTTCATTATTCGCCTGTAATTTCACAAAACCATTTGTCGCTTTTATTTAAGCAGAGTTACGACCTAAATGTAATACTAAGAATAAGGCTGAAGAGTTTGTTAGTTTGAACGCGCTAATCCCTGGAACGATCAGTCGGTTTAAAAAAAATCTTCTTGGCATTTTTGAGCCCAATTCTTGAGGAAGTCTATAGGCTACGTGAAATCACGCTAGGATCCTCAGGAGCCGAGAAAAACAAAAAATAAGTCAGAAAGAACGCTAAGCAAAAACGAAGTAATAGCGCGGGCAGGCGATGCGATGCGACGGGGTCCGGGGTGGGGATAAAGAAATTTCACGCAGACGAAGTCGCTGGCAGAAGCTAGTAAAACTAATAAATTGAGTTAGTTATATTACGGAAGACGATAAACCTACTTCTACGTTGTCATGTCAGCAGGACGCAGTTAACGATCACATTATCAACTTTTTTACGAGCATATAACTTTGATCATTATTATTATGATGACAGGGGGTGGTGGTAAGTGGCCATTTTATATTGATGAATAGATTTTACCTTGTCTTCTCGCTGGTGACGAAGACGACAATCAAAGGGGAAGAGGGAACAGTAAATTTTTTACGAGAGAATGCTGTCGACACCAATTTCTTTCATTCATAGACTATACGACTATGATTTTCTCAAGAGTTTAAACTAAACATAAACTATACAATCGCTGAATATCATCGGTACTATTATCACTATGGCTCTTGCCTCAAAGTTTGATAAAAGGCTTGTAGCTTTGGCAAATATACCATTGCAGCCTATACCAGCTAAAATGTGTTTATGTATTGTACAAACTTAAAAATGATTTATTTAAAATCAAGCTAAGAATCAGAACTTAATGAACGTTAACATTGCATAACTTAGTCCACCAAAACGCCCACTCTTCACCACTTCCTAGTGCTTTAGCTGGGAAGAAGTGGCGCAACAAACTCCCCAGTAGAAACGGCTTTAGATTCTCAATATGGGATTGACATACTCTCAGAAAGGCAAGCTCCATACATATTTCATGACCACATTAATATATGCTGGCTCTCAAAGTTCCCACAGAAAGCAATATTTTAAAACAAAACACATTTAGTTGTAACACGCGGTTGGAACTGTAGTCTTGATGACTGTAACTGCTGTTGCGCTTGAGTTTAATGTAAAAAGTTTGTCAGAACAGGCAGACAAACGACTTCTTGACGAGGGACGGCTTATCTACTTGATCTTCATGTTATGGAGTGAAGACAGACTACGAACTGCCTGACACGGATTTGCAGGTCAGCACCCCAATTGCGTAACACACTATCAATCACAATCTGAATCTTTTTGAAGGATATTGCTAATCCATTGCTTCATATTTTCGAAAAAATGTCTTCTCAACAACGTAAATAATGCAATGAATGTTGTTGAACTGTCAAAATGAAAGCCATTGCTCCTGTTAGTCTGTTACACAATTGCCCGCAGAAGAAGCATGATACCTACTGTGTTATTGCTAGATTATGTCAATATTGATTTCGAGCCCATTATACCTATCAGACAATGTTAGTTACAATCTTTGGAAACGCGAAACCTTCCGAGCTATTACCGAAGTAATCTAAGTAGTAAACGTTCTATCTGGGATTTTCCGAGATCACATTTTGGATTACCATCACGTGTGTAAGAGTTTCTTGCCCATTCATGTCCATACGAAAACTACCTTTTGGAAGGGGCGACTAGAATCAATTTTATTTCAATTTAATTTTTAACGTTCAAAAGTGCCTATTATGTGCCTATTTGGAATAAACGATTTGACTTTGACTTTGAGTTAGGTATTTATTCTACTAAAATCTGTTCAATGATATCTAGTGTATTTTAGATTTTTAAAAGAGCATAGAGCGCAGAAATACCATAAATAATGCAACGAGTTTATCTTTTGTTTTCAACACACATTCGACCCGGATCGAGCTTAATCCAATTTCTTTCAAATAAAACAACATATCTCTCCAAAATTGAGTTTATTCGCAAGCATATCTATCCAGTTAAATAAGTAAGCCATATTCTCTCACAATGTCTCGACGATATTTTCCCGTCATAATTCACTTACGCGCCATTACGTTTCGGCGCCATGGCACCCGTCGAAAATAAGCATAACAAAATAAAACATTGTGCAGAAAGTTTGCTTCTTTTTCGTAATAAAAGAAGATTAGCATATCCATGGGAGCTTTTAGATTAAATTTTTGTTGGAATGAAATTTTGTTTGAGATAGTAGTATTGTTGGGAAAGTTAGGGAATTCGTCGAAAGGAATAAAATTGAATTTGAATTTCGGTTTTTTTATGTTGGTTGTCTGTCTGAAAGTTCTAATAGTCGGAGGGATTGTGCTCTGTTGTAAGCATACACAATAATGGACTATTTAACTAATATTATTTGTGGGTTGCAACATTGTCATTTTTAATATTTTATACTTTTGAGTTGTGGCAAACCATATATACTTTTGAAAAAAAAATGGCGGAAAAAGTGGCCCTTGCATTCTCAGCTGAGACGACGAAAGTGGTATCGAGTCCCAAAGGACACGGTGGAGCACACGGTGGAGGTCTGCCCCGCTTGGGCGGAGCACCGCCGTGACCTCGTAGAGGCGATCGGCAGCGGCGGCGGCCTCTCGCGCCCGGCCCTGGTGCATGCCATGGTCCGGGGCGAGAGGGAGTGGGAGGCAGTCGCCTCCTTCTGCGAAGTAGTCATGCTAGCGAAGGAGGTGGCGGGAAGGGATGAGGGAGAGAGCCTCCCGTCCCAGCCGCCGCGGGAGACGCTCCGGGCGTCGGGAGCCGCGTGACGACTCCCAGCCACCGTAGGCGCGGGCCTGCGGGCGGAGAGCAATGGGTAGCTCACCGTCCGATCAGGACCAGGCCCGTGCCGGACGGCGCGTAAGTGTCCCACGCGCGCCTCAAAGAGTTGTCAGCATAATTTGAGGGGCCCCTTAGGGCCGAAGCCTGCCGGGTCAGCGGGATTGTCCGAAAGGGTTACCGCTACCCCGGAACATAAAGGGCAAAGGAAGGAACATGGGTGGGTTTTAGTTAATAAGAGTCTGACACTCCCTTCCGCTCCACACAGAGCGGGAGGGGTCATTGGATGATTTCCCATCGGAAAAAATAAAAAAAAGTGGTATCGAGTTACAATTATTATTTTAATATGTTGAGTACAAATAAAGTGACTTGTACAAGTATTCGAGTGCATGCCAAAGAGTATTCTTTCACTATGCAAGCCAAATCAGGCAAAAAAATATTTGTCTGAAAGTTCATATTTCCCTACGGTACACAATTTATGTATTCTACATGCATGAGTTGGTAATTTTCAATATTCGAATGCCACTGAACCTAACCCTTACGCATTATAATCCTATATTATCTTATTTTTTTTTATTTATATTGCCAAGGGTGAATTATGATGAGGGTGGGTCTACATTACGAAACGGCCTACCCTATTTACTCAGGTTATGTGGAAAACGACGAAGGGATTATGATTAGACGGATGGACAGAGCGCCCACCTGTGTCCTAATGATTTAATGCTGAAATGACTAACCGACCCGTTTGTTATGATCATATATCTATGGTTGTGATGAATGAGAGTGAGTTCTATGAAACTTACTTACTTGCCTTTCCGGCTGATGCTAGGAATCCTACTATACTTCCTACTAATATTATAAATGCGAAAGTTTGTGAGGATGAATGGAGGGATGTTTGTTACTCTTTCACGCAAAAACTTCTGAACAGATTTAGATGAAATTTGGCACACAGATATTTTATAACTTGGATTAACACATAGGATACTTTTCATCCCGGCAGTACGTTCCCGTGGGATGATTTCCGACCTTTGTAATTCTAAAATAAATGGCAGTTTTGTTTTCAAAATTCAGTAAGCCCGGAACCCAACTTGTCCAGCTGAGTAATACCCATACTGATACCCAGCAAGCGCAACCCAGCTAGTGTACGCATTGTAAATTCGCGGCGGTAGCCCCGCGGTCTGCGGTTAGTAACTCGGTGCAGCACGTTACCAGATAATTTAATGGTCAGTTCCACGTTCATTATTGTTTTACGGTGTGTTGGTGTTTGGAAATTGTTCTTACCTATCTTATATGTTGAAGTACCTAACAGTCTGTTCGGTGATGTTATAGGTCTTTTAAGAAATTTTTTTTGCACTATTTTAGGCATCAAAACGAACTTCCTCGTCGAAAGATAAATAAGTCGATTTTGTAAAAATCTCACCGTGAAAGTTTGTGTCATTCCACTGATGCTAGGGATAGACTCAACACCTACATTTACAATCATAATCGAGATTTTAATCATATTTTTTATCATTAATTAAGTATTATTATTTACATTATTTCAATGCTGTTATTTAGAGGTTGTTTTAAATAAAACAGCAAAACAGAAAATCAGTCAGAAAATCAATTTTTCGATTATGATTGTAAATGTAATGATAGGTCAATCCCTAGCATCAGGTGAGACGACGCTGACCAGCTACCTTCACCTAAGTTTTCACGGAGAAAGCACTACAGTCGGTGCATTCTAAAAAAATAGCACCGTGAAAACTTGATGAAGTGAGCTGTATCAATAGTGTCAATCCCTAGCATATGACAGCTACCTTCACCTAAGTTTTCACGGAGAAAGCACTACAGTCGGTGCATTCTAAAAAAATAGCACCGTGAAAACTTGATGAAGTGAGCTGTATCAATAGTGTCAATCCCTAGCATATGACAGCTACCTTCACCTAAGTTTTCACGGAGAAAGCACTACAGTCGGTGCATTCTAAAAAAATAGCACCGTGAAAACTTGATGAAGTGAGCTGTATCAATAGTGTCAATCCCTAGCATATGACAGCTACCTTCACCTAAGTTTTCACGGAGAAAGCACTACAGTCGGTGCATTCTAAAAAAATAGCACCGTGAAAACTTGATGAAGTGAGCTGTATCAATAGTGTCAATCCCTAGCATATGACAGCTACCTTCACCTAAGTTTTCACGGAGAAAGCACTACAGTCGGTGCATTCTAAAAAAATAGCACCGTGAAAACTTGATGAAGTGAGCTGTATCAATAGTGTCAATCCCTAGCATATGACAGCTACCTTCACCTAAGTTTTCACGGAGAAAGCACTACAGTCGGTGCATTCTAAAAAAATAGCACCGTGAAAACTTGATGAAGTGAGCTGTATCAATAGTGTCAATCCCTAGCATATGACAGCTACCTTCACCTAAGTTTTCACGGAGAAAGCACTACAGTCGGTGCATTCTAAAAAAATAGCACCGTGAAAACTTGATGAAGTGAGCTGTATCAATAGTGTCAATCCCTAGCATATGACAGCTACCTTCACCTAAGTTTTCACGGAGAAAGCACTACAGTCGGTGCATTCTAAAAAAATAGCACCGTGAAAACTTGATGAAGTGAGCTGTATCAATAGTGTCAATCCCTAGCATATGACAGCTACCTTCACCTAAGTTTTCACGGAGAAAGCACTACAGTCGGTGCATTCTAAAAAAATAGCACCGTGAAAACTTGATGAAGTGAGCTGTATCAATAGTGTCAATCCCTAGCATATGACAGCTACCTTCACCTAAGTTTTCACGGAGAAAGCACTACAGTCGGTGCATTCTAAAAAAATAGCACCGTGAAAACTTGATGAAGTGAGCTGTATCAATAGTGTCAATCCCTAGCATATGACAGCTACCTTCACCTAAGTTTTCACGGAGAAAGCACTACAGTCGGTGCATTCTAAAAAAATAGCACCGTGAAAACTTGATGAAGTGAGCTGTATCAATAGTGTCAATCCCTAGCATATGACAGCTACCTTCACCTAAGTTTTCACGGAGAAAGCACTACAGTCGGTGCATTCTAAAAAAATAGCACCGTGAAAACTTGATGAAGTGAGCTGTATCAATAGTGTCAATCCCTAGCATATGACAGCTACCTTCACCTAAGTTTTCACGGAGAAAGCACTACAGTCGGTGCATTCTAAAAAAATAGCACCGTGAAAACTTGATGAAGTGAGCTGTATCAATAGTGTCAATCCCTAGCATATGACAGCTACCTTCACCTAAGTTTTCACGGAGAAAGCACTACAGTCGGTGCATTCTAAAAAAATAGCACCGTGAAAACTTGATGAAGTGAGCTGTATCAATAGTGTCAATCCCTAGCATATGACAGCTACCTTCACCTAAGTTTTCACGGAGAAAGCACTACAGTCGGTGCATTCTAAAAAAATAGCACCGTGAAAACTTGATGAAGTGAGCTGTATCAATAGTGTCAATCCCTAGCATATGACAGCTACCTTCACCTAAGTTTTCACGGAGAAAGCACTACAGTCGGTGCATTCTAAAAAAATAGCACCGTGAAAACTTGATGAAGTGAGCTGTATCAATAGTGTCAATCCCTAGCATATGACAGCTCACTTCACCTAAGTTTTCACTGCGAAATTTTTACAGAATAGTACAGTAGCTGCCGATCGATTCTGTAAAAATCTCACCGTGAAAAGTTAGATGAAGTGAGCTTAGAGTGAGCTGTCAATAGTGTCAATCCCTAGTATTAGTTGGAATAACAGCTCACTCCACGCTCACTTCACTTAAGATTTCACGGTGAGATGGTTACAGAATCGCACTGCAGGTACTGGTCCTAAAGACGAGTTTGCTTCAAGATGAGACTGTTTAACGAAATTAGCATAAAAATAATATCACGCCCGTTTTACGCGTAGGGTCCGGTAGTGGTGACAACGAAATCATACTTACAATTTAAATCCAGCTTGCCCTAAGGGTCAACTTTAAAGATACGAAAGTTATGAACTCCTTTACGAAAGTGTGGCTGTAAAGTTCAGTCCCAAATTAAGCTTTTAGAGGGCACGCTAAAACTGCCATTTCGCTTCCATAATACAACTTATTGAAGTAGGTTTAAAGTGAAAGCGAACCCTGGTATGGTCTCATTGATGTAGCGGCTGCAAGGAATAAGCTATAATTGGATTTTTCTCTTAGAAATCTTGGTAGCGGCGGGTATTGGAGTTGTGGCTGGTAATGGTGCCTTTCATCTTGGAGGCTTAATATTTTCGTAGATCAAATGGGATCAAATTTTTCTTTTTAAATTAGATCTTTTTGGTATTCGGTTACTCCGAGTTTCTGATTTGACTTTCTTTTTTCTTTTTTGTCTTAATATCTTTAACTCGTTTAAAGATTTCTTTACTTTTTGTAATTTTGAACTTTTCTCTTCTTCCATTTCAATAACTTCCTCAACTATAGGCTCGTTAGTTTCTTCAACAATTTCACTGTCAGACTCGAAATTATTCATCAAATCACCGTCTAAAATTGGTGCAGTAATGTCCACAAAAAGCTTTCAAGCGGCTTTCCTCGGGTGCTTTTTTTTAGGAATGTAAAGAACTTTTTTCCAAAGCAAACCTTGTTTGGTACATCTACCTCATATTTTCACAAATTAAGTATCTAACTCTAAGTACGGTTTTTTATCATTCACGAAAATGACTATAGATTCTTTGTTAGACTAATTGAATCCTCATCCATCGTATAAATTGCTATAAGTAATATTGTCAATCGCTTCGATTCCATTTCGTATACGATCAATTCGCGCATCAATGTGTAATTGTGTATCAATCACGTAAATATTGACAATTGCAATTGATAGTTTCGGGGACCCTTTACGCCTCCCCTTTAACAACTAAGGGCATGATACAACAATAATTAAGAATGCCTCCCATGTTTTTACTTTTAAGAAAATTCTATGAAAAGTAGCCCAGAAATGCTCTCCTCATAATCCTAATTCAACAAAATGACGACGATCCCGCAGTTAGAATCTCAGTGGAAAGCTGCAATAGTCACGTAGTCGGCAGGCACGGCACCGATCATTGAATTTGATTCCCTTTTCTACCGGATTATATCCATGAACTGCCACGAGAGGGCGCTGGGGAGCGGGCTAACGCCATAAAACTGTGATAACGCTCAAAGTAGGGGACTATGTAGATGGGTAGAGAAAACCCACTCCGTACATAGCTTAACACTAAAATGGGTTTGGGTTTTTAAGCTACTTTGATTGATGCTAACGTTTTCTGCACAATGTTAGGGTAAGGAGGACATCATATTTTTAAGGAAGGAACTTATTCTTAGTTGTGGGATGCACTAGGTACACCGCGAAATTCAAATTTTCTTAGGTTTCTTGCAATTGGCTTTTGTTACGCTCCCGAAACATATTTTAATTAACATTCAACATGACACTGACCTGCAATTGTAAAAAACGTAAGATTATTTAAATTTCGCGGGCTACCCTGGCGCTTCCCCCTCAATAAGTGGGAAGATTTGAAATTGCTCCGTCTAAGATAAAGCAATAAAGCTAGGTAAAATGATGATCGATTCTGATGAGGTCATCAGAACCAAAGAGCTATAGAGCTCGTAATTTTATGCTCGAGATGGACTTCTCTACAAAACTTTGCTCGAGATTTAGCCTCTCAGTGCAGCATAGCATCGCATAGCAGCTGCTCTCCTCTCTCCCATGTGTGTGTCAATACAAGAGTCGTCTCTCATGTATATTTCATAAATTGATAGTGCATCTGCTCCCTCAAAATTTCCTTGTGTTACAGACAGTTTCCAATCTAACCAAAAGCGGTAGAATATCAGTACTTTACACCATCTGATCCGCACCTAAGCCAATTAGTGCGGTCCCCAGCACGGGTGGCTCTTCTTAACGTGCACATTATACGGCAGGGTGGTTTATCAGCACCCTGCAGGCGGGTAATCGGCGTTTTAACCGAATAGGGTATCCCTGTAACGGGTTACCCGGGTATAATAAGCACGCCGGCTTTATTAGGACCCTGGCCCGTGATAAATCTTAAGGGCCAAGTTTGTTTAATGGCAATTTGCTGTGTGGCTTTAAAGGACAATCGTTTCTGGTCATGTGGGAGTAGTAACAGTAAAGGATTAGGTATCTATAGGATAGTTCTTAAACATTTGGCTAATGTACCAAAAACTAGCCAAATGATCATCATCAGCCTAGCCTTTTCCTAACTATGTTGGGATCGGCTTCTAGTCTGACTGGATGCAGCTGAATACCAGTATTTTACATGGAGCGACTGCCTATCTGACCTCCACAACCCAGTTACTGGGTAAAACGATACCCCTTGGTAAGACTGGTTGTCGGGATTCTGACGACCCGTAATTAATAAAATAATGACTGTTAAAGATCTACGAATGACAGCCGGGACCAACGGCTTAGCGTGCTTTCCGAGGCACGGAGGGGTCTTGGTATGTAAAAATGTTCACCCATCCACGAACCAACCGCGGCAAGCGTAGCTTAACCTGATCGATCAAACCGTGCGGCTGTTATTTTATAGCAACGAGCGCCTCAAAAAAAAAAAAAAACTAGCCAATTAACGTAGATAAAGTGGCTGATAGCATCATATCGCTTACCATTCGGTGAGAGAATGGTTAAAGGCAATTTTATCAATAAAAACATGTATGGGTGCATACAAAGATACTGGTAGAGGTAGGAAAAGGTTACCTAGTTCATTTCATGCAGATTTACTCTTGCTACTGTTAAATTGTGTTGAAGCTTAAATTGCCAACCGTCCTTGGTTCATCGGTTCCCCACAGGCGTATTTGTAATGAGGAGGGCCTGAACCCCAATCGGCTGTAACAACAAAAACAGTTTTGTTTGCGCCCCAAAATTTTAGAATTTCATTTCATTCGTCACTTCAGGGAAAGTTGTTGTGTCTTGGGCTTTCGTTTTCGCGTAGATTTGCTTTTTTTTGTTAAACACGTTGCTCAGACTAAGAACCTGTTACGACTGACCGTTTATTTCCTTTTAAAAATAAATTAAAAACTGCCGGTCTATTCCGGTTATTCTGTAAAAATCTCACCGTGAAAACTTAGGTGACGTGAGCTTGAAGTGAGCTGTCATTCCTCGTAATGCTAGTAGGCGCTATTGACAGCTCACTTCACCTAAGTTTTCTTTCTTTCAGTGCACGATCACGTTCCGTTTCTCTCTTGCCATGTAACACTACCCCGCAACGTAACGCCGGCAAATGGGTTGTAATAAAGGCCTTGGCTTTATTACACGTTGAGATAAATAAAGATAAATCCCAAAGTATACGCTTACCGTTAGAGTGTTTAATTTACATTTGTTTGTACTACCAATCCCGTTTTAATTAAGAATTTACTGGAATCATTTCGAGGGCTGGCTGGATACAGTAATGCCGTGTTCTAATATTAGGAGGAGGAGATTAGAACGCGGGAAATTGAGTTTTCTGTATCTGTTTTGTTGAGTTAGGTTAAATAATTCGAAATTCGATTCGGTTTCAAATTCAGCGCCCTAATTGCGTAACACACTATCAATCTCAATCTGAATCATTTTGAAGGATATTGCTAATCCATTGCTCCTTAAGTTCGAAAAATGTGTCTGCTCAATAACGTAAATAACGCAATGAATGCTGTTGAACTGTCAAAATGAATCCCATGGCTACTGATAGTGTGTTACGCAATTACCCCGCCGTTTTGTTTCATTCATACTGTTACATTTTTTGTAGATAGGTAAGAAAGATTTTTAGGACTTGAATAGTTTAGTTTAGTTTCCATGCCTCTCAGAATGTTAAGATTAAGAATATTATTCACTTACACAAATAAATGACTTCTTTTACCTTTTCATAGGATTTGAAGCCCATAAAGAGTTCTTTTACCTACATTAATATTACCTACATCTCAAGCAACGACATCATAAAATGCTTATATTTCTTATTCATGTTAGCGGGCTTGTGATCAAGCATATCTGTCGTGTTGCTAACTTTTTGTTGCCTTTACGTCGTGCATTTATTGTAGAGAAAATGACAAAGAATGCACAATACTGACGCAGCAATGAGAATTCTTATCTCGGGTCTCGTCGAAAACTGCAAAAATGCAGTCGTTGTTAAGCGATTGTCATCGATATTTTCAAATAAGGTATTGCTTGGTACTACTCCAGAATATAAATACCTAATATTATGTTTCGGAAATTGTGACGAAGTATTCGTAAAATTAAAGAAACACTAGGTACCTACCTAGTGTTTCTTTAATTTAATTTAGGTACCTACCTACCTACAGTCAGGGAAGCACCACTTAGCTTTAGGTCTTAGTTTTTCAGAAGATATTTTGACAAAAAGATATATTTCTGGTAGACAGAAGCCCGAAAGTCTGACAACCAGTCTTACGAAGGGGTATCGTATTACCCAGTATGGGCAGTCGCTCCATGTAAGATACTGGTATTCAGCTGCATGCGGTGGACTGGAAGCCGACTCCAACATAGTTGGGAAAAAGCCAGGCAGATGATGATGATTTTGACGATAAGATATCATGTCATTTATTATACGGTGAATCTAGCGAGATTTACAAAAATAATCTGTACCTAGTATGTCCAATCCCGAGCATTTTTCATGTTTCTTGGGGACAAAAATGCAGCACATTGTCTAACCAGTGGCTTAGTGTGCATCCAACTGCAGGAACAAATACATACCATACCAATACAAATAATAATCACGGAACATAACTTCCGTCTCCGTGCTATTCCGATATTATATCACGTATCGAATTTTGTGCGATTCCGTCGTGGGAACGGTGTTTGATGCCCGTTGGCGTTGTATGCACAATCATTTGTATTTTAAATCTGGCGTGATGCAGGATGGAATGTTTATGTAGCTACGAGTATATTGAACTAGGGTTGGTTCAGCTCTTAAAAGCTTGAGCGAGTTTCAAACGAATCGCTTTTTAGGTTAAAGAATGGCAAATTTTGTTTTTCGGCTCATTCAGCAAATCAAATTTGCTATTCGGCTAAGGGCTGAGTTTTCAATCGACAGGTAATTTTTACTCGTGGAATAAAATTGACGTCTGACAGATTTTCTATGAAAGAACTGTCAAAAATTCAAAATTATTCCTCGGATAAAATTGTCTGGCGATGGAAAAATCAGCCCTAAAGTCACTGTTTTAGTGGGAACCAATGTCAATGCTTGGATCAACCTCGATTATTTTCGTGTTATTTATTAACAAGCAACCAATAAAAGAGCCATACATACGTTGCGTACGTAAAGAGCGAGTAACTACTATTTTGTTTACGGCTCATTTTCCATTTCCACAATTACATGTAATTTACGAAACCTTAACAAATCAACGCCATATCCCCCAGGGCTCTACTTAAAATCTATTCATTCGTACAAAATGGTGGCGTCGCGTTTATACGTAGCCTGTATTTACAACAAATTCCATTTACAACACAAACAAATGAAGCGGTGGCGGAAAGCCATTCAAAATGGCAGTACGGGCACGGGCTACGCAATTAAATTAAGCCGATAACTGTGTAGGGAGAGAAGAGGAGCCTTGTCGCGATGACTGTGCGTAGTTCCCGGTTTCCCGCGCAAAATTCCCGCCCTTTTCACTGAATGACGTTTGTTTTTTTTTTAAGTGCAAACGTCTGCTGGCTTATTATGCCAATGCAATGGAGTGGGATGATGGAAATGTAATACAGATCTGTGAGAATTTTTTCGTGAATGCGCTTTTGAATGTAAGCGGATTTTGTTGAAAGATAATACGTGTTGGGTTTTATTTTGATGGCTTTGATGAATAAATAGGTTTAGGAATTTACATTAGCGTTTTTAGATCAAGGGAAGACCACTAATTTTGAAAATATTGACGCCCGCAATCATTTAATTTTCCAATACTTTAATCAAACAGAATGTTTTGTTTGGAAACTACTTAGGTATGTACCTATTTCTTATAATACCAAATATCGCAATGGAGCTTATTATTTTTGACGAGTTTTCTCAAATTTATTTTCTTTCAGTGAAAATTACTTTTGCGGTAGATAAAGTAGATAGGTACCTAAAGCTACTAACAAAAGAAATCTAACTTTTACCACATTTATAATTTGAATCCAAACGCAAGTAGCTCGTAGTGTATTTTTAATCATAAATAGCTCGAGTTTTTAATTAAATTGTTTAACTTCTAAGAATCATTTTGAGCAGTCGAAAAGTTACAAGTAAAAAAAATGCGTACCTAGTCCCCAGGCTCCGAAAACCCTCGGAGTTTATTACAGACATTCACTTTTATGTGAAAATTATCTTTTCTGAGGGAAAAAGGCTGTATAAACTTTGTGTTTGGTCCTGTGGAGATAAAAACGGGTTTATGGTAGGTAATCATTTTTAGGGTGCACAACTACAAAGTAAGAAAATTGGTGCTAGTTTAGAGTGGTTTTGTTGTCGCCAGTTAGTAAGCTTTATGTAGAGTTTATTTGTTTGCGTTGGTTGAAAGCATGCTTTTCCTCAGCTTCCAACATTGTTCTTTTGAGAAAAAAAACTGTATGACATTTATGATAGGATAGTCTATGGAGTAGGACAAAATTAGATTATAAGTAGCTTCCTAATTTTATTATCCTGCCCGTTCATGGCTGGCCGCTTTCGGTAATTTTAAAGTGGCCAGCCATGCAAGTAGGTACCTAATAGTAATTAAGTTCCAAGTTGAAATGGGGCCAAGTAAAAAAGCAGCCACCGTAGGAAACCATTATTTGTCTAATTTAAAGTGTAATAATGTCTTATTTATTCGAAATACAGCACTTATTTGCATATACATACGTATTTCATTAGTTAAATAAACAGCACTGGGTTCGTATTTTACGACATTTTAAAATGAATACCGCGTAAATCGGCGGGAAACAGATGCAGAATTTGCCAATTGACGCCATTATTGTGCCGGCACTGCCAACTCACAGACAAATGGGATGAAAAACAAATACGCGCCAATTTCGTATTCCATTTTGGAAAAAGGTTTGCTGTATTTTTTCTCTATGGCAGAATTCTTAATTTGCCAAATATTGTTTTTTAATTCGACTAATGGTTGATTTTATTGTTAAATATGGAATTGGAAGAGGACTTTACGTAGATATTGATGAATTACTGATTTATATTTAACTGTTTGTATACCTACATGCCACAAGACTAAGGTCTTCAATCAGTGCTTCCTGCCAGTTATGACTTACGGAGCCAAAACGTGGACACTCACGGTACGGCTGGTCCATAAATTAAAGGTCGCGCAGCGAGCTATGGAACGGGCTATGCTTGGAGTCTCTCTGAGGGATCGAATCCGGCATAGAACCAAAGTTGTCGACATTGCTCACAGAATAAGCAAGCTGTAGTGGCATTGGGCCGGCCATATAAGCCGTAGAACCGATGACCGTTGGGGTAGACGTTTTCTTGAGTGGAGACCGCGAGTCGGTAAACGTAAGGTGGGACTCCCTCAGGCTAGGTGGAGCGACGATCTTCGCAAGATGGCTGGTAGCAGCTGGATGAGAGTTGCCGAAAATCGAGTTGAATGGCGTGCAATATAGGAGAGGCCTATGTCCGGCTGTGGACTGCTATAGGCTGATGATGATGATACCTACATGTGATCAAACAAGAGCAACAAGACCTAGTTTTCTTTTTGTAGTTACCTATTGTCATGATCAACTTATTTACAGATGCTGTCATGCAGTTTGGCAGGTTTATGAAATGTGTACAAGTTTCTAGTCCAAAATAAATGTTATTTTTTTATTATCATCATGGTAATCATGGTATTGTCTACCTTCATAACGACTATTGTTCAAACTATTGGCAGAGGTTTAATATGCTTCAGGTAAAATGTAAAAAGAAACAAAACAGCCTCTCCTGCCATTTTCAGCCGTAAACGAACGAAACGGCATTACGTAATTTAAAGCCAGGTCATAGAAACCTTTCAGCATTTCAGCGTTTATTTTTTTCCAAGATTTAACTTCACAATTCTGCCAACCACACAAAATTACAAGGCTGAACGTACACTTCCTTTCTACAAGCTTAATAACCGACGCACGGACAACCCTATTAATTAGGGCTGTCGCGAGGGTCGAAACAAAAGCGATTAATTTGCGCGAATTGCTTTTAAGGATTAAAGGTGGCGTTACGGTTGTCCTGCGTAATGGTCGACTTTCAATTAACGTACATGGTCTTTTTACCTGTGTTTCTGAAAAGGGGAAGGTGAACTGTGCCGCCATAGATGTGCTAGACTGCTCTGGTTGGCAACAACGTTGTGTGTTAATTCACAAGTACAACGGTACAAGAGTTTTTTCTAACAGCGCGCGCCAGCTGTCAGTGTTATACAAACGCCAAAAGATCCTCGTAGCACTCCTAGCATACCCTTTCCATTAGGTTAACCGTTTTTTGACAGTTGTTTTAGAACGTACATATTCCAGATTACGTAAAAGTTAACTTTAAAATGTGTAATAAAATAAATATACATATAAACTGCCGTATGTTATTGAATTATCTTATTTACGGCTTCTTACAGACATTATAATACCGTACGTGTATCAATTAATGTATTGTGTGTTGCTGCAATCACTAGTTCCATCTGTCAAAAAACGGTTTACCTAATGGACAGGGTATAACCAAAAATAATTTATGCGCGCTCTATTTTTCATTCAACAAATATTTTTTTAGTTGTTGAAAGAAAAGTAATAGAGCGACGAATCGATGTCTCGTCTAATATAGAACGTTATACTACAAACGCTCTAAATGAGAAATACGATCTTCACCACAACAATGTCATCAGCTTACAAATAATTCTACGAGTTCTACGACCTGATGCTATCGATTCTCAAGTGACATTATGGAGAAGCGACACGTAAGTACACACTATCCCAGAAAACAGACGATGACACGTTGGCTGGCATACAACGCAAAATAGTGAAGCTTTTCAAATGCAATATCTTTAATTTACGTTTAAAATCATAATATGTTTTAAAACAAAGTGCCTCACATCAATCTATCTATACATACATGTTATAAATAAATAAAATTGAAGTGTACCTACGTGTGCAATTTCAAAATAACAGCTTTTTAATAAATGCATATGAAAGTATATACGGTAATTATAACCATTTTTTTTAAATTCTGGCAAATCTCCGAAACTGCTGACCCGATCTTGATGAAATTTTGGTGTGAGGATTCTTTGAACCCTGGACCGATTTCGACGGGACTTTCACTGGCAGATAGTGGATGTTATAAGGAGTAACTTAAGCTACTTTTATTTTAGAAATGAATTAAGGATTCGCTCAAAAAAATTAAAACCCATGAAATTCAATTTGTTTGCCAACATGCATGCGAACGAAGTCACGGGCACTGCTAGTTAATTATGTAACCTTCAGGACTTCAGAAGTCGCAATAAAATTGGTTATAAGTTTTAAATCCTTTGGTACATTTGGTATCGATCGGCGCTCGACAGCCCTACCGCCACCCTTCCATTAGTCTGGCTACCTGTCGCGACTGCCGTCTGTGACGTCAGCCACCCCTATTCTACTGGGGGAGTTAGTGCCGAATATTTGCAATTATTGTTGTGCAATTCCATCAGCGATGCATGGAGAATTTGACAGATTTGTCGCGGTTAAAAGGGTTAAATTGGAGTCTTATTTACAGAAGAAGCGCTTTCAAGTGTTGAAATGCTCATTTTCGTATAGGAATTAAGTAGGTAGGTACTTATTCAATTTGATAATCAGCGCTCTGAGAATTTGACAGATGGTGGCATTTCTATTTTGCGGTTTCGAGGCTTTTAACCCGTTGTATGAGGAACGTGGGTGTCTATGCGAGACATACCTAATAATTATGTAATGAAAGAATGGAACCTATCTATGATTGCGGTAGTCGTTTATGGAATCTTATTGCTATTTGTATTGGAAAACGCTTCTAATGTTTTTCTTGGTAGGTACTAGATATAGTAACCAAAGACAATTATTATTTGTTATTTTATAGAAAAAAACTAGACTTAATTAGTCAGTGACTCCTATAAAATTCTACCTCTATAAAATTCTACTGGGTTGGAATCATTTTTATTTACACAATACCAAATATGGAAAACGATGGCTACTGGAGTTTGCTTAATTTCGGAATCGCATTCAGAAACAAAATGTGTGACGCAATTAGGATGCAGGGCCCGGTATTTGGAGTACACACGGCGACATATCATCATCATCAAGCAACGATCTTCCTGTACGAGTCGCAATAAATACTTTTTCTTTCGTTCTGTCTGTACATTTCCAGTGCAATCTGACCTCGCACTGTATAGGCTTTTCGAAGTCAATTTATACTGGATATATTGCCGTGCGTACCATACTTTATATACATAAGTACTTTACGTATTGTTATTTTTCGTTTAGTTAGGTTGGTAGCATTGTCACGGTACGGCTAGCAGCCTGCTGTCTGCCCTTGATTGTCCTTTGCATTCTTTGTTTGGGGGCTATGGACGTACCTATGGACTAATTTGATGATTATGTGTTTCGCAATTAAAATAAAGTTGTTGTGTCTGAGAGCAGTAGGTATTGAATGACCTATCAGATTTTCTGTTTATTCTATCTATGTCGGAATATTCTTTTTGTTTATTTTTTAGCAGTTCGTAGCTAATGTGCTACGAAATGCTACGAACTATTCGTTATTCTATTTTGATATGAAAAACTTTTTTTTTTAAGATTTTTTATGTGAATTAGTGAGTCGTGTGTGAGACACGACTTTTGAGCCTGAGGATTAATCGAAACTTGTAGTAACAACAATCTAAAAATTTCTGATGAATGTCACCAGCGGGAATGGCGTAACACAGTTTCAGATTTAATAAATTCGTCCGCTCAACAACGCAATGAACGTGTTTGAACTGTCAAAATGAAAGAAATTGCAGTCAATTGTCATTTTAAGTGTGTAACGCAAATACCTCGCCTAACTTTAAAGTGCTTAGTTTCTATATCGGATTCCATTCCCTCTAGTTTTCACACCTAGTGAAAGAAGAGTGTGGCCACTGATGGAGTGCGTCCGGAACGAGGCCGAAAGAGTCATATTTTTATCCAAGTCACTGGATGTTGGAAGGTGTAATAGTATTCTTGCGACCCCATTGTCAAAGGATGCAAGACTCTTATATTTTTTTTTTCCGGATGGGAAATCATCAAATGACCCCTCCCGCTCTGGGTGGAGCGGAAGGGAGTGTCAGACTCTTACTGACTAAAACCCACCCAATTTCCTTCCTTTGCCCTTTATGTTCCGGAGTACCGGTAACCCTTTCGGACAATCCCGCTGACCCGGCAGGCTTCGGCCCTAAGGGGCCCCTCAAATTACGCTGACAACTCTTTGAGGAACGCGCGTGGAACACTTACGCGCCGTCCGGCACGGGCCTGGTCCTGATCGGGCGGTGAGCTACCCATTGCTCTCCGCCCGCAGGCCCGCGCCTACGGTGGCCGGGAGTCGTCACGCGGCTCTCGACGCCGGAGCGTCTCCCGCGGCGGCTGGGACGGGAGGCTCTCTCCCTCATCCGTCCCGCCACCTCCTTCGCTAGCATGACTGCTTCGCAGAAGGAGGCGACTGCCTCCCACTCCCTCTCGCCCCGGACCATGGCTTGCACCAGGGCCGGGCGCGAGAGGCCGCTGCCGCTGCCGATCGCCTCTACGTGGACACGGCGGTGTTAGCAAAAATAGGATTTAGATCATAAGGAATAATTGTTTGTACCGATGAGGTGGCATAATCAATTTGTGATTAAACTCTCTAATGGCTTGTGGTCGACTCCAAGAAAATATATAAGTAACCTATGTAAGTGTCCATGGAGTTTCTTGCCCGTTCTTCTCCATAGATATAATAGGTACCTTCTACGCTTTGGAATGGGCAACTAGCTTCATCTTTTTGACTGACCGACCCTTGACAATTCAAAAATACCTGGAATTGGTTTAGTTGAATTAAATAGTTTGAGTTTGTGAATATAGATAAAGGTCGCATTATAATTTCAGGTAGGATCATAGAAAGAAAGCTTTTAAACAAGCCAGTCGATCTTCAATAACAAATTCATTTCCCTCAGGTGCCGTACAATTTGTGAGATAATATAAGGAGGTAATAAAGACTACTTTCGTTATATTTGAATCACTGGGACTCGTTATTTTACCTTCATATTTCCCATCGGAGAGTCTTAGAAGAATGGTTATTATCTTGAAAAGAAAATAGGCTAACGTTGATGAAGATTCTTATTGGCAAAATAGAGGTAAAAAAACTAACATAGTAAAGACACGGTAGGATATAAGTAGTAAAAGACACGGTTTGATATTTTTATTTGAATTATAATGAAAAGGAAAGAAATGGCTGCACTGAAAAGTGCTATCCACTTTAAAGCGATTCATCAAACTTTACCAAAAATAAGTCTTATCCTGAGAATAATTTTGAATTTTTGACAGTTTTACGATACTAGAACTGTCAGATGTCAGTTTTATTCCACGGAAAAAGATATCGGACTTTAGTAAAATTAGCCCTAAGTGAAGAAACACTATCTAATATTATAAGAGATTCATGTAACGAATACATATTTAAATGATTGATACATTATTAAAAAAATAAACTTGGTGACTTATAAAATAATATTCTTTTCAATTAACTTTTATTTTACACTCAAAAGACGGACGACAGTGATTTCAAAAATAGATTTATAAAAAAAAATACTGTTCCGTACGGCAACATTACCTGTGCCCGCCACAAACGAAAAAGAAGTAAAACTGTCATATGCATAATGATGTGACTTCACTACAAGATCAAAGGGCCTAGTCCAACAGAGCATGACGTAATCATGACGCGACTATCAGGACCCTTTGACGGGGTTAATGAGACCGCTTAGACCACAGTGCGGGAAGCGTTAAGACAAGCAATTAAAAAAAAAATGACCGGCTAACGGTTTATGTTGAGCATAAAATAAGTGTGAAAAACTGGATAAAACAAGTGACACTTATTTTAAACACTAAATTTCTTCTTTCTAATTTCTTTTTATTTTTTTTTTCTTTTTTCTTTCCCACGTGATTTTTTAAATAAATTCTAGATATAGCATCATATCGCCGCCAGCGCTATTACGTCGTTTTCGCTTAACGGTTTATTCTGACTTTTTTCTTTGTGCTCAGCTCTTAAGGGTCGTAGCGTGATCTTAAATAGCCTATACCCTTCCTCAAGAGTTGGGCTATCAAAGAAAATATAATTTTTGACATCCGACTGCTAGTTCCAGAGATTAGCGCATTCAAACATACAAACTTGTCAGCTTTATTATTAGTATTTTATATTTTATGACAGGTATCATAAAATATTTTAAATAGACGGTCAGTAGGTCGTCTTAGGGGCGGAGTTACATAGTTGCATTTACGGAATGATTGATAAGTAATTCTTGTTGATTTTTAAAAGGAAGGATCTGTATAAACTGGCACTCGCAACAGTATAAAACTGGCTCCAGAGCTCTAATTCCAGAATTCAAAAGTCTTCAAAAACGACAAATCCTTATTCAAACGACAGCAAATTCCAAACCGGCTTTTATATCCATTCCATACCAAAGAAATCCTAATCTTCAAACGCATCACATCACTGCCTCTACAAAAAAAAACCTAAAATTGCACATGCCTTAATGACACTTCTGTGACATCAAAGAGCAGAGCATGCAAGCACGTGCTTAGCTTAGTGCAATCGCGACACGATCACACCCCTTTGAGGCTTTGACAACATAATGAGATCCAGTTTCAAATAGATTTGCTAAAGAAGACCTAAAACCGATATGTCTGTAAAATATTCGACGCAGATGACAGTAATCAACGTTCGATGTTTGAAATTAGAGCTGAAATGCTGTCTGTGCAAAAGGGCAGGATTTAAATAGGAACTTTGATGCCATTCTTTTGTGATTATGGGGAGCTTATTTTGGCGGGAGAGTGCAATTGCTTTTAGCTTTTGTCTGTGGTTTCTTTTTCTTCTAAATTAATTCTTAAGAACTTTGAAAGAAAATTGGTTTTATCTCGGTAAATGTCTTTCGTTAACGAGCCACCTTCTGTCTTTATCTTATGATTCAAGTTTAAAAAACAAAATTAAAAAAAAAACATCTTATGATTGTTTCTGTTTTATGATTTCGTGCTATTTGGAAGCGAGCCAAGGAATACGGGTTACTGTGCCTACTGCTTGGATTTCAACCTTTCGTAGTAAATGGGTTCATAAGTAAAAACGTGACATTATTTTCTTCCATTTCGCATGTTTCCTAGTTCGCAAAAATGACCTCTAAAGGCTTATTAATATTTAGTTTAAATGGCCCAATGAATTTACCCTTTAGGTCTAAAATAGCATAAAGATAAGTAATATAACGCAGGTGATGCGGGCAAGGGTTTCTATGAACAATTCAGAACTACGAACCGTCCCAGCCTGAATTTTAATTACCAAACTCCTTTGACTTGCTACTAAAACTGATTTCAACTATTCCGTTTTATTTAAAGTGGGAAAATTGGATTTAATGAAATGGAATTGAAGGTTTGTGGTATTTGGAATGAAAGTCTTGAATGTAACTATCTAAATATGTTACTCATAGGTCATTTTAATAATAGTCAACCATAAAAACGCACACACTTTTTTGGAAAAGTGTAAAAAGAGAACTTGCCTTTTTTAAACTATGGTTTTATAAACTGATGAATTTAACTGAATTTACAAAAAATACAAACTAACTGGTGACTGGGCAGCATGGACCCTGACCTTAGCCTGCTCCACAAGGAACAAAAAAAAAAGCTATGATTTCCTAAAAATGACGGCCGCAGTGACGACTGTCATGAATGATGGCAGCGGGGTCTGACTTTACGGTGTCAAAAAACGTTCTCTAAGAAAATACATGACGTCAGTAATTCAGAGTGACGTCAGATGATTCAATGACGTCAATCGCCGGTAAATTGTGGACACTATGTGGCGGCCATCGCTCTTCTAGCAAGCCCGAAGACTTTTATAAGAAGATAACTTCATTTTAAAAACCTACCTTCAGTATAAAATCCCCATATTTTTCTCACTCGAAAAGTAAAGTAAAAAAACTCTAAACATAATCAATTTGCGATAATATTCGCAAGAAGTGTCGTATAAAAATTCGTGATCGATCGACCAGCAAGCAATTTATAATAACGACACTGTCCTACCTATGAATACTGCATCGAGCAGGGTTGCCATAACAAACGATTATGATGAATCAATTAAATATTTGACGAGAAAATATAAATTTTCATCAAGGGTCCATTTTCAGGAGGGTTACTTACCCGCTGTTATTTTATGCTTTGTAGGGGTTTTCATCATGTCGGGGGAGTGGTGAATGCTTATGCGAATCCCGCACCCCCGGCCATAGGCAGAGGTGGAACACCGTGGTGGTTTTAGCCGGCTATAAGTCTATGAGGATTTACAACGCGCAACAAAAAAAAACAAGAAAGGGGTTTTCATCATAATTTTGATAATGATATAATACCCATCACGTCTGCAGAGTTTCGCTAGCTAATTTAATTTGACCCTGTATAATTTAAAAGCCCATAAAACCAATTTCAGTTTTAGCAAATATTAAGATTGAGTACCTGTCTACTTAAAAGTATTTAATTTTAATATTTTTTGACAAGTTTTTGACAATGATTGCCGCTGAGATGAGATTGCGACTAGATTTTAAACGTTTTTAATTACGAGAACTGGCCTTCAGATTGATGTTATTAATTGCGTTCAAATTGTTTACTTAATATAAATGCCTACGACCTTTTGAAGAAAAGTGGAGTGTCTTTTCCAAGTAAAACTAAAACTTGGCAACCCTAACGATAGATATCTAACTCGAGAGCTGCCGGGGCGAGCTTCCGTTTATTATTCAGCATGCAAACTGTCTTATTGGAGCAAATAATACCCGAATGTTTATTTATATTCAGTCCCGAGGTAGAAAAACAACGTTTACATACAACTACGGGTACCTACCGACATAAAGTGGCTTATTTATGTTTCAGGAGTGGAGTAGGAGGTGGGTAGGTACAGCTACTTGGAAAAGGAGTAGGGGAAGAATATACAGGGTCAAATTAAATTAGCTAGCGAACCTTCGTAGAACTTCGTCGCCGTTGAGAAGCATTGTAGTTTAAATGTTCCTAGAGGTGAAAATATGTTGTCATATTTCAACTTTTTCTAAGTTTCAGAAAACTTTTTGCAAGACTTTCAAATGGGTGAAGGCAATTGACTGGCCAATGTTAGTTGGGGTAATTTTTGGTGGAGAGGTGCCATAAAGGACATAGGTAGAGTAATTTTCATTCCGAAAAAAATTAAATCTATCGGTTAGTAACTATAGTTGTGGTAACGGCCGTGACTTAGCAGTTGTAGGTCGTAGGTTCGAACCCAGACACACGTTTTACTTTGTAAATTATTTCATTACCACTGCTCTCAAAACGGTGGAGACATCGAGACTAAACCATCATGTCCTAGAACCAAAAATTCGACGACATGTGACATCTACTAACCTGCACTGGATTACGTCCTACTCCCTCTCACTGAGAGGAGGCCTGTGTCCCAGCAGTGGGAACATTATAGGCCGATTATGGAACTATAGCCTCGTGCACTATCAGAAACAAAATAAAATGGGAAGGATAAGCATCATCAGTCTATAATGTTCCCACTGCTGGGACACAGGCCTCCTCTCGGTGAGACGGAGTGGGCCATAATCTACCACGCAGACCTAGTGCGGGTTGGTAGATGTCGCATGTCTTCGAATGTTTGGTTCTAGGACATGACTGTTTCCTCACGATGTTTTCTTTCATTGTTTTGAGAGCAGTTGTGATGAAATAATATAAACTACTACAACTCTAAGTCGGGCCGTAGGAAGGACAAAAATACTCAGAATCTACAGAAATTATTTCCCATTTCAATGTCTAGAAATGGAAAAACATTCCTATAATTTAATTAAAATATTCCGATTGGTAACAAAGGAAATCGTCGCTCTTTATTCTGAGCAAAAGAAAAAATAAAGGAAAACATTGAACGCGCCAGCTGTTTATCTTTTACTGGAGTTGTATTTTTATTTCCTTGATAATACAAATTTAATTATTGGACAAATTGTAGCATCAGTTCGAGATCAAAGAAGAGCTTCGTTGTTTTTAAATCTTGTAGAGTCTTAAAATAAATACACACTATTTTTCTTTTCTTTATCATTGCATTAGAATAGAATAGATATACTTATTTGCAATGTATTTAAACAAACAAAGCGGAAAACCGAAAACGGCGCAAATATTCTAATCTTATTGGAACTTATATTGTTCAAGCCGTCTGGGGTTGAACTCTAGGGGCATGGGGTCCGAGTGCCCACTTAGTTTTTCGAGACATTGCCAAGCGGTTGGTCGACTTTTCACGTAACCAGAGGGCTGGTTTATTTTTTAGCCAAAGAATCAGCATTGCCATACAACGTGGCAATGCTGCCAGCCTTTTGGGCACTTTTCCTGTTGACGAATACACAGTACATATTATTATTATTTTAAGACTGTAAGCTTATAAATTATGTAAATATTTTAAAGTAATTAAATTGTATTATTACTAGTTCTACCCATATTTGCAAATAAACAGTCAGGTACAAACATCAGTTTTTACAGTTTGTGAGGAATTCGTGTACTATCTAACTACTTCTTTTACCAGAGGAGAAGGATCGGGAGCAACACGAATCCCAAATAATGTTATTAATCTCTAAAAGATGCAATTGATTATGGAAGAGTTCTCAGAAAAACTAAAAAAGGCAAATATGAAAATTATGTAGATTATAGAATTTGCTCAAATTAATACGAAGGTAGTAACTATATACATAGAAGGCAGACGGGTTCATTGTGGAAGGATTACATAGGAACAGAGGGATATAAATAGGATCAGACAATTGAGATCTAACTCGACTAGACTCATTAGGAACTCTAAATTGAACAGAGGCGGCGCCATATTTGTTCCATGATCACACGTCTGTTGGAGAATATTCAAGACGTGGATGAAGACGTACATAATATAAGATCAACTGTTTAGAAAACTAAAACGCAAATAATGTAAAGCGAATTTAAGAACCTTTCTTACACAGTTGAAGAGAATACCATATTTTTTTATTGAAAATTTCTTTAGGCACACGTTGCGCTCTTTCTAAACATGAAATTAAATTGCTTATTCTGTAATTAGGATCACTTTTATACGACATATTATTAAAAACAAAATAAGCTAGATAAGTTCGGCGTTTCCTATTTGACTACTCTGAAAAGAAAGGGCGAAACAAAATGTCTGAAATGATTGCCTAATTACATGACGATTACAATGAACGGTCACACTGCCAAATCTTCACGCTTGTCAGACGGCTTGGTGTTAGCAGGAGTAGTTATGCTTTTATAGTTCACACGAGGATACTCCTCCCCATCGTCTTGATGACATAATCCCAGTCATCTTTTACGACCAATCTCGGGCCAAGGGTGGTCCTTATGATCCTAGTTTACTAGATTGAATAATTTACGTCACTGACGTCATTTTCTCTTCTTTATAAGTAGCTGGCTTCTGCCCGCAACTTCGTCTGCGTAAAATTTGTTGTTCCTTTCTTCTCAGAGTATTCAGATGGGAAACGCCGACCTCATCTAGTTTTAAAAATAATTATGATTAACGTGTAAAAGTGTTTGTACAAACCTACTTACAGAAATAAAATCATTTATCATTTAGGTGCCCCATGTTTTTTCAAATAAAGCCTTGAATTTACACATGATGCACAAAACCATTTTAATTCCCTACTTATATGTAGGTCTGTATTCAAATTTACTTGAATATTATAGTTATTGTAGAGATATCTATTCTTTATGTTGCACCTTGTTTTGTCTCTGCATCACCCTAAGTGTTCTTACACGCGAGCGGCATGTTGTCGACGGCAGCCGTAGATGTGTCGGCAGCTGCAGTTGCCTGTGCCGTTGACGCGTGTTTTTGAGCACCGTACTCAATTGCATGAGCGGCACGTTGTTGACGGCTGCAGGCGACGCGTGTTGGCGGCTGCAGTTACCTCTGCCGTTGACGCGTGCCACTCGTGTGTTCACTGGTAGAAATTGCCACAGGCAATGGTCCACCTTCGTAGGTACAGTATATTTTTTACTAGTACCTAAACTTTTTAAGAAATACATGATTTTCGCTAAAATTCCTACCCAAACCACATTCCTAGTTGCTAACACTCACGAGAAACAGATCTCGACTTGCTCTCAATTAGATCGGATCGCTGGTTTATTTCCTTTGTTTTGTTAGTTTTCTGAACGAGGTTTAAGAAAGTTTTGACGTGCAGACTCAAAGGCTTGTTGGTTTCTTCGTGTATTTCACCAGCGCTTGCCAAGGTGCTCGAGTTGATATGAAATACCTAGCTAAGTGTTCATTTAAAAGTTTTGACTATACTAAGAAGTTGGGAACATGCTTATTGAATAGATTGTTCTCTACAGCCAGTTTCTGTACTTTTGTCAATTATCTGGTTCATTTTTGATTGGTGATACTTGATAGGAAAGTTTTGCAAAAGCTTGTCAAATGTGCAGAAAATCTATCGGCAGCCAACTCAATCTACTTCTGCATTTGGTTTTCAAAATCCCTCATTTTCCTACAGACAATTTCGTTTAGGCTTTAGAATGAGCGTAGATTACACCTTTTTGGCAATTCGCATTAAAGCACGCTGAAACAAACCCACAGCCCATCAAAAAGTACGCTAGGACCAGTTACCTGTCACTGGAGACCAGTATGAGCTGTGTGTTCGCGTACTTGGTGCGTCGCTTGCGCACCGCCGACAGCGCCGCGCATAGGCTCGGTGAGAACGACCGGCAAGGCGGGCACTGGAACAAACAATGTAGGATAAGAAAGGATTATTCAGATAAGGCGAACAAACGACAGACTTATTTGAACAAAGTGGGGGGAAAAATTTCGAGGGTTACATTTACGAGAATAGTTCGAATGTTCCTTTGGCTCTTCTTTCTGTCACAAGAAGCCTAACAAGTCTGAAATTCAGATGAGAATTGCAGGCAAAAGGTTTGTTTGATTATATATTATGGGAGAAAGACATCAGACGTCTAAACCCAAAACAAGCCATCGTCTCAAAAAGAAGCGGGAGTAAAAACTCTGAAGATATAGAGAAACAGGCTTATTTCTATCTTACCCAATGTGCTGCAAAGTAGAACACCCTGACAGCATCAGCAGGTAGCTGCTCATAGAGGCGACTCTCCCCGTCTCCCTGCAGCTGCACACCTCTCAGGACTTCAGTGAGGGGAGGCGGGGGCCAGGGGAACCTCTCCCCTAAGGCATCGTCCAGGAGGGCATCCCGCACGTGCCGGCCGCGGACGACCAGCGTCGGGACTCCTACTGCGATGCTGTACTTCTGAGTTAGGCGGCGCTGTAACGAGAAAAAATAAATTAAGTAACGGAAAGGTATCAGTTACAGACTTTCTTTTTGAAGTTTTGTCTCACTACTGGGCAAAGGGCTCCCTACTCTCTTTCCACCTCTCTCTGTCCAGAGCTGCCGAGGACCAATCTTTATCAAAGGAGTCCAGCTCATCCATAGGAATAGGAAGTCTTTCCCAGTTGAAACCATCCAGCCATATTTCAATTACGAATTAACATTTTACCTTCGTCGAAATAAAGTTTAAAATACAGTGATTGTCTTGCAGATTTACGCTAGGTCAAAAGACATTAAATTATAGGCTAGGTCTAAAGTGAGAACTCATTTTGTAATAAGACGGATAGGGTCTTACTATAAAAACAATTCTATTTTATTTTCCTCTACGGCAATACTATAAAAACTGAAACACTTGTTTAACGTGTGTCTAATGTCAGTGTTACGTCAAAATCAATATAATTATGTCGTGTTTAAAAGATGTTTAGCCTAAACCACTGATAAACACTATTTTTTGGTAGTAGGGATAGAGTATAACCCCTTTATTCATAAACGTTGTATAAAGTTAAGTAGTGATTAGCGACTATCTAACCATACGTTTTTGACACACGACACACACACACGTCACTTAATTTTATTCATCATTTATAAATTAACCCCATAGTCTCCTAATCACCTAACCATAAACTATCCACAGCTCATTTTTCACACCTCTACCAAAAATAAAAACAAACCAAAAAGCACACAAAGTAATTGAGGAAGGTCAGTAACTCAAAGGGCCTGGGTACTGTCACTTGTGTCAGAAATAACGTGCGTCTTCCTGTGCCCGCCGCCGGCTATATTTAGACGACTAATTATTAACAAGGTGCGTTTAGTTTATGGTAAACTGTGTTGAGATGTGTGGCCCTGGTTTTAAGTCGTTTACACATTGGGCCATGCCTCAAATTGTTCAATAATAAACACCTAGACCACACCTTACTCAATTAATTTGATGGACTAGTGTTTCTGTTTTTGGTCTGGGGTTGGTAGTGTTCTAAGGCCCGCTTACACCACAGATCATCAACGCGTGTAGGTGTAAACGTGTATTATAAAACTATGTATATCGTATTTATAAGTATATCCCATATATTATATCGTGCTGTTTATGTCAATCGTTTGAAGATGCCAGAGACAGAACGATAATATTTTAAACTAGCTGTGCCCGCGACTTCTTTCGCGTGCATGTCGGAAAACGAATTAGATTTCTTGGGTTTTAATTCTTATGCGCGGAGTCCTAATTATTTTTCTCAAATAAAAATTACTCCTTATAACTTACAGCTGTTTCGGAGATTAGCCAGAACAAACAGAGAGACCAATATTTTCAAAATTGTTTTTTGTTATGTTAAGTAACTAGGTACCGTATATACTTTCATATGCATTTAGTAAAAAGGCAGTCGCTCCATTTAAAATACTGGCATTCAGCTGCACCCAGTTAGATTGGAAGCCGACCCCAACATAGATGGGAAAAGGCTAGGCAGATGATGATGATGCATTTAGTAAAAAGCCATTATTTTGTCATTACAAACAGAATGCGCTAACTATATCTGTCAGTAGTTAAGTTCACTAATTAAACGCATTTAGTGATTTGTGGTGCAAGCGGGCTTAACTGTTAGAACTGAAGGTCCACCTGAATTGTCCTAAAGTATAATAAAACCCGAAAAATATCCAAAACTCCACCCAGGAACTCTTCAACCGGAACACACATTTTTTCTCCAAAAATCAACGTCGAAGCGTAACAATTTTAACAGGCAAAAGTTCTTTCAGTTTTGGAGTTCCCCTGCATTGGCCCATTGTGATTGTACACAAATGTACTTATATTAAATACGGACAGTGGTTAGTATGCAGGCAGCATCACCCGAGGTTGGTCGTACGTGAGGGGAATGATCGGATAATATATTAATTTCGTATCGAAGTATTAGATAAGTTAAATCGCGAAATACACTGGCCTGCAAAACTAAGTACTATACTTTTAATTTTTTTTTTCTAAACTATAGAAGTTAGAGATTTAAAATAAAAAACGTTTTATAGTAAATTTTATAAGTTTTCTCTGAAACTAGTAAACTATACATTAGTAACATTTTTAACTTAAAAATAAAGATATAACAACAAAAACAGCCATTTTCGCTTTCGTCAAAAAACTCAAATAACATTTATAAGTATGTTTTACATGTTATTTAATTTTTAATAACTGGTATTGCCTCCTCGGGCTCTGACTACAGCTTCGAGCCGGTTTGGCACACTGAACATGAGGTTTCGGAGCCGATGTTGGGGAATATGCTCCCATTCTTCAATCAGGGCCTGTTTTAGTGCCCTGAGGGTGGTAGGTGGCGGTCTGCGACTTCTGACTAGCGTCCCTAGCACATCCCAGGCGTGCACAATCGGGTTGAGATCAGGACTTCTTGATGGCCAACCCATCACGCTGATACCAACCTTCTGAATATACTCTTTCACGACCTGAGCCGTGTGTGGCCGGGCATTATCATGCATCAGCATCGATCCATCATCCATATTTGCTAAATATGGCCCTGCATACTCGTTGAGAATCTCTTGGGCATATCTATCCCCAGTCAGAGTGCCATTTTCTCTATGGCCACTAACTCTGTGCGACCTTCTGAAGATATGCCTGCCCATACATGTACAATGCCACCACCGTACTGGACTCTTTCTGAAGCAGTCTTGAAGGTATCGCTCACCAAGCCGCCTGTAGATACTTCGCCTTCCATCAGAAGTATAAAGTGAGAATCTAGACTCGTCTGTGAACAAAATTCTTGACCACTCTTCTTCATCCCGCTGTATGTGTTCACGGGCGTATCGCAGTCTCGCTACTCGATGCTCTCTCTCGAGTTTGGGGCCACTCGCTGGTCTTCGGGGTTTCAGATTTGCTTCAGCAAGTCTTCTTCTCACTGTACTGTCACTAATGTAGTCCCTTCGGATCTGAAGAAGCTGTTGCTGGACTTCAACTGCATTAACGTGGGGATTTCTCAACACAGTGGAAACAATATAACGGTCTTCTCGGGCACTAGTACACCTGGGTCTGCCATTACAAGGTCTCCTGCAGTACGACGCATACTAATGCCTAGTTCCAGGAAAGTCATGATTCTAGCACATTCTTCAGGTGAAAGAGGCATGATAAATAAAATTTATATGCTGTTGTCTAACTTAGCTTGTGTAACAAGACTAATCGATCAAGAAAAAATTTGAAAACAAAAACAGGTACAAAAAAATTAATGGTAAAATTGTAATTCGAAAAGGATTATTTTTGTTTTTAAAGCTTTTTGCAGCCATTTCTTAAAAGAAGGTTCTCGACTATGAAGTTTTAACATACAAAATTAAACTCTTTTTCGAGTCCTTTTTATTTCAAAAGCAAACTTTTTAAGTCCACAAGATATATGTACATATTATATCTTGTGGACTTAAAAAGTTATTCAAATTTTAAAAGTGTGATACTTAGTTTTGCAGGCCAGTGTATATTAAGTTTAGTTTTGTGGTCCGTTTTTGCTGTTATTTTGATTGCATGACTTCATAATGACGTAACTATAATAATGCTTCTATAGTCAGAAATAGTATCATAAGTATGCATACACACGAGCGACACGCATCAGCGGCTAGCGGCTGCCGAATTTGAGTACGGTGGTCAAATACACGAACGGCATGTTGTCGACGGCAGCTCGCCGACACGCGTCGACGGTGGCAGTTGCCTCTGTCGTGGACGCGCGTCAATCGTGTGTGTGCATACTTAATGGGATTAAAAGCCGAATAATCAAGGTGAAAGCCATATAACCCAATATTACTAGTATGTACCTATAAGCTTTTCAAGAGCTACATCCTGCAGCGATTTTTTCATTCAACCATCACCTTTGATGTCAGTTACTAACAGACTACTCCTGTAATCCCCGAAGGGTTAGGCAGAGGTGTACTTATAGTACACCCACATTTCGCATGTAATGAGTGATTGTATCAACCGGGCACAAATCCCTAATGGTAAAAGCCAAAGAAATATATTTAAAGAAACTGGGAAAACCCAATAGCACTTGCCCGACCACCCTAATTGCGCACTATCAATCACAATCTGAATAATTTTGAAAGATATTGCTAATCCATTGCTTCATATGTTCGAAAAAATTGTCTGTCAATTTTTACGGTTCATCAACATTTAGTTGAACTGTCAAAATGAAAGCCATTACTACTGATAGTGTGTGTTACGCAATTTACCCGCTGGGGATCGAACCCAAGACCTCATGCTCAGTAATAGCGCTTACGACTACTAGACCCACGAGGCACGCGTACACACTCTAAACAGTAAGTTATCCATCGCGACAGAATAGATTACATCCATTAGGTGGATTGATTATACATTAAATGGTACAAGCAACATGCCTATGTATATACCCAACATTTAGAACGTGTCCATCACGCTGATTGATGGAGTACTTACGGGGTGTGTTTAACAAGATAAGCACTCAAATAAATTTCGTATAATGGCCAAATTATCGATTTGGCTTTGATCAATGTGGGTGCATGTGGTTATCTCACAGCAGCATATTGTAATACGTAAGGATATATCTTAGGGAATAACGTGCAACGTGAAATTGAAGTGGTATCATGAGTCTTGTCTCTATGGGCCACTTTACAAACTAACGTGATAAATAAGAGTCGATCCTCAGGCTTGCTACTGCTTCTTGATAACGACCCGTGACCGCGACTTCATTCGCGTGTGTTAGATATTTCATTTTGATATAATTATAATATTAGAATATTGTTCGTTTCGATAATGGCATCTGTCACATTTAAGAAGCTTGGGACCTACGTAGATGTACCCATTTTGACTAGATATTGTGTTTACAAAAAACAACAGTCTTACCTTGTAAAAAACACTTAAATGTTATTACTATAACTGATTAAGTAATATTTGATTATACTTGTAGTATATCTTAGATTTTATATTGCTATTTTAATGTAATAGGTTGTTTCAAATGATTGGCACAATACTGTCAGTTGATGTTGATATACTTTTTGATGATGTCTAAGAATTACGAATTAACTCCTATTAAATTAATTGATTACCTTATAATGTTTTAAAACGGTTTCACTACATAAGATTTGGTTTTTTTACTACCTGTGTTAGAAGATATTAAGCCAAAATATATGATGATCTGTGATTGGTACAAAATGGCGGTAGATGTTTGACGTAAAAGATGTTGGTAGTATATAAAAAGGATTGTAATGACGTTATCAAGTCAGTTGCTTGGTAGATGTTCAGTTGGTTAGTTCTAGTGCCGTTGTTAAGTGGAATAGATCAACCAGTAAGTTAAGTAATTTGATATTGTACCTTAATTATTGCTTATTATGACTATGTTGTTGTGTAAGTCATACTATGGACAATATTCCTAGCTATTGTTATTATGTTGCTATTATTTGAATTCTCTTGGACCGTTGTCCAAGAGATAGAATTAATTGTTTTTAAAGATAACGATAATTTATGACAACGTAAGAAATGTATTGATAGCATACTTTAATACTGTTTCCATGGAGTTTCTTATCCCTCTTCTCCATGATGACCTAGTTTTGCGAACGGACGACTAGTTTTCTAATTAATTACTGACAAGCCTAAATTTAAATAAATATTTAGCCTTGTCTATCTGTGCTTTACTTCATAAAACCCTTTCCGTACAAACCGTATTCAATAATAACCTTCATACAAAGCAAATAACTAAGTAGTAACCATTCTGATGTTCAAAGCTTGTTATTTGGGTAATATATTGGTACATATACTTCTAGTATATACTGTAGAATCTAACATCAGAAGTGGGATTGTTCTCTGGCCTTTTAAAACCAATTACTGATGCATTTTATTTTGATATTTTCATGATTGATGTTGGAGCTTTTGACGATCTTTTGGAAGCTGTTGGTCGGTGGGTCGCTAACTCTACTCACACCATAATGATGACATCGTGCTGCCGCCTCTGACGTTGGAGCTGCGGAGCTGCTTATTACTGTATGAGCTTTGAAAATACGGAACCTCAATCTGCTGTAAGAATATCGAAAGATATTCGAAATACAACGAAACCGGAGTTCCCGGCTCTTGGAAGTAACAATAAATAATATGGAGTTTCCTTCAGTTCCACAATAGCGGAATATTATTGTCTAATTTTTATGGACGAAATATTGTCCTGTATGATATTAGAAAAATAAAAAAGTATTTTGTTAAAAATGAGCTATTTTCTTTAGTTTGCCGTATGTTATTACTTCCCAAAATTTAATCCTTATTAGGGACACTATCGAATGGTGTGTATACACTGTGTGTGTTTTCAAAAATCAAAATCAACGGGTTCAATTCCTGGCTAGAAATATTGATTTTTCAAAAATCCAATGATGCAGTTTTAGTTTTCATCAAAATCAAGCACGAGACTCCTTTGAGTACTTTTCGCTATTCCTCATAGTTTCGAATTTGGCCATCCACACCCACTTGAAAAAATCACCCTGTGTAGATAGAAAGTGTATGATAAAATCTTTGTACATACAAGATGACTTTTAAGAATTGTCTGTATATTTCAACATCGATAGTCCTAAGAAGATTACTGTCCTATTTCTAAAAGTTTAAATGCTGGATAGTGGTAGGTAATTCACTGTTTAGGAAATCCCGGAGATAGACCTAATATCCAGCCAACCGCGAATGAAAATGGATTCAAAAGAAATCGAAAGAAGAATTTCGAAGGCTCGAAAAATCAAACACTTCAGTTACACACAAAAAAGACATCTACACATACTTTTCACGACGAAAACCGTTCGACTTCAAATACACCTGAAAATTCAACAAACTAAATCCTCTTAACATCTACAAAGTATGATATCCTGGTCCTACACATATGATATACACACAACCACACAAGGTATCGGGCACGATCTCCCTCTACATCAGCTCGCTGGCGCGGAAGCGTACATGCTATGTGCACATTGCGGAAAACATTTTGAAATTCAGCCGAGTACACATTGTTATTCACGTAAGGTTTAAGCTGGTATGTCTGCAGGTGATGGTAAAGATAAAATATAGAATACCAGCTTTTGCCCGCGTCAAATTTCTTGTTCTTCCTACCTACCCCGTTACGTTGCATCGCCAGTCCGCGCTATTACTTCGTTTTCGCTTACCGTTCTTTCTGCCTTTCGTTCATTTTACTCGGCTACTAAGGGTCTTAGCGTGATGTTAAATAACCGCCTTCCTCAAGAATTAAGCCAAAAAATGCAAAAGATTTTTTCAAATCCGACGGTAGTTTCAGATGTTAGCGCGTTCAAACAAACAAACTCTTCAGCTGTATTAGTAGTAGATAGAAGGTAACATAATATAACTAATTCAAAAGAACTAATTTAGATTACTTGAGTAACAAGTTGTAAACAAAGATTAACAGAAATCCGATGAAACAAGAAGCTGCTTATGTCAGCTTGCTCTCAAAAAAGTTTTCGGATTTCGGCAATTTGGGTGTCCGCAGTTGACCGTGTTATCGTATTTCTTCAGGCACTTTATTATTTTCTTGCTTCCATTTACTTTAAAAGCTTCGAACCCGCAAACATTTCTCTTTCACAGGATTATGATATTTTAGGTTCGCTCTGTAGAAATATAAATAAATTCGGTGACGTGGAAATATTCCTGCACCGTACCTCGTAGGTCGTACGGTCTGTACCAAAAGTATCTGATAAAAATGTAAACAAATTGATCAGAAAACGTATCTGTGGAAGTGAATTTGTAGTGCCACTATAAAATCGAGTACTTAGAAAGAAAAGAGCAAAAATACACATTAAAACTTTAAGAAAACAGAAAACAATGATTATAATGCCAAAGCTCGGCATAATGTCAGATAACAACACAATGTGTACCGCGTCACGCTGATTTTCAGCTACAACCCACATTTTCAGCTGCAAGTCAACACACCGACACTTAATTTGAGACGTTAATTTTATAACCTCAATTTTCGTCGATGACTTTTAGTTACATAACATATTCAGCCTATAACGTTTCCAATGCTGAGACACAGGCCTCCTCTCTTTAAGAGGGAGTGGGCCTCACGATGCTTTCCTTCATCGTTTTGAGAGCTTGATGATTTTTAGTTACAATTAAATATTGTTATTCAAACAATAATTTTTGTAAACACTGGTTAGATACAAAGTTGAAACCTGCTTAATAAGTACCTACATATATGAATGTGTCACTAATTCTCTTTACTGAGTCAAATTTCATAAGAATTGAACCTGAACAAATTTTGTTTACGCTTTTATCAGGTATTCCTGGAACAGACTACAGTAACATTGTAGACGTGGCATTTTGTTATAGTTCTGCAGCCATATCCTTTGGGGCCACGCGTGGCACGAACGGTGCCGTTATCTTGAATTTATGTGCGTAAAAATGTCTGCCAAGTTTTGCGAGGCAGACAAACATATGTAAATGGAATGTATGACGCAGCAAAGCTAGGAAAAAAGCTCGCTAGGGTTGGAAAGATGTTATTATATCTTTATGTGGACCGGTCTATAACTTAGAAGTTTTTATTCATGTCGAAATGTTGGCAGTAGTCTGGGTCCCTTGATTGAAGATGGTGACCACCTACGGACATAGCAACCAGGAAACGAGACTAATGGGTTCGAAACAACAATTGCAAAAGATTTTAATCTGTTTGTTTGTCTGTTGGTTTATTTGTTAGTAGTAGCCATTTGATACAATTATACACTCGAATACTAGTACAAATCAGTTTATTGGTACTCAACCCAATAAAATAGTCATATTGTAACTCAAGAATACGTTCAACGTCTCTAGCTGAGAATGCAAGACCGCTTTTCCCGCCCCTTTTCTTTAAAAGTCATCTATGGGTTGCCACAACTCAAATAATAGCATAAAGTATCTAAAAATGATAATGTTGCCACCCACAAATAATATTAGTCAAATAGTCGATCATTGTGTATGGTAACGCATTGTATGTACAGTCACAGTTACGGAAAATTAAAAAACGTTTTTGTAGTCAAATAAAAATTACTTCTTTGAAAAAAGGTATGATTTTAATAATACGAAGTATGTTCGTAATACCGTTAAATATCTATCAATACTTATGGAGAAAATCACTTTTTAATCTTGCGGAAGAGTAAGGAATCGCTAATTATGCTGGTATTGCTGTTTATGCTGGAAATTGTATCTAATAGGCAGGAATGTCTGTCTATGTATTAGGAACTTCATTACTGATTTTAAGACCAACGCTGTCTGTACACACTTACTTTCTCAAGAATAATTACTTTCTTTCTCTTTAGGTACTCCTTCATTAGATTTATCAAAAGTCCCTCCTATTCATAGCACACGCACTGTTCAGGGCACACCGAGCCTCAGTTTCCATCACAATCCGCGTCGGCCATTGAAGCAGACAATGCGGGCAGCCAATCACGCTAAAAGCTGTCTCCGTCATTTGACGTAAGGTTTAATGAACTATGACTGTGGCTCGGTAGCTCGGCTGGCTTGCCCGTATGATGCGAACACAAGTCGTGAGCCCCATGGCATTTCCCATCGGCCAAAATGGCGCCATTCACCCCCTATTTTGAGGTGGCGAATATAAAAAAACCCTTTGTGCTAATTTTTGCAGTATTATAAGGTACTCTTGTGCAAAATTTTATACTTCAAGAGTTCAAGACCCAGCGGTTTAGGCTGTGTGTTGTCTGTCAGTGAATTTGAAGGGGGCTGTTGTGTAAGGCATGGAGGAAAACTGATGAGAAGATTGCTTGAAGTATATGTGCACCTTGCACATGAGTGTGTGGATTGACACAAGATAAGAGAAGCCTATATGCGCAGTAGTGGGGGCAGCGCTTGGGGAAGGCCTATGTCCAGCAGTGGACGTCTTTCGGCTGAAATGATGATGATGATGACACCGGTATTTATTTATCTGCAAATACTTACAGACTATTATGATCCGACAATTATAAACTCTCACTACTTACAGAAAAAGAAAGTCGTGTGAAAATTCACGCTCCACGAACATAATGAGATGTTAAGTATTTTGTACTACACGACGACTTGCGTGCACGGCCACCACATGGCCGAATATAATTTGCAGTAATTCATGGTATGGTTAGTAATTTCTTTTCGTCACGATACTAAACAATGGAATCGGACCGATGTACTGATTCGAGCATGCAAAGAATAGAAAGAAAGAAAATGTATTTATTGGGACTCGCAGAGGAAGAGCAGTGATGGCTCAGTGGTAATGGCCACGACTTACGAGTAGCAGTAGTAGTAGTCGTCTAGTAGTGGTAGAAAGCATGTCTTAGAACCAAAAATTCGAAGACCCGAAGATCTACCAACCCGCACTGGGCCGCGTGGTGGATTACGGTTCAATCCCTCGCATTGAGAGGAACCCTGTGTCTTAGCAGTGGGAACATTAAAGGCTGATTATGCACTAGCATATGAGCTGCCTAAGATGCTAGACTCTTGCCAGTTTTCATGAACACTACTCGTAGGTGACACATAATGGAATGCCTAAATAAATCCACGGTGCTGGATTTTCAAGTCTTAGTGAAAACGGGCATAAAGAACCCAGCAGAGGAAAAAAAAGACATGTCTATTTCAACTCCTTTTCGACGTCGATTATAAAACGTCGCCATACCCAGGGATACCCAAGTAATGTTTACAAAGGTTCGTTCAACAACCTTTTCGATAACCTAGTTCCCATTCATACAACAGGGGAAAGTAACACCTTCCTTAGTTTTCACGTCACGTAGGTAACCCGAGGCATTCTTTGGGAAATTTCATTGTTGGTCCCCAAACTTTGAAGGGAACTGAGTTGGAATCCTTTGGATGCAGTGATAGGGAACTTATATTTCTGTGTGAAGCATGTAAAGCCGTTGGTCCTGCGCCTGATCTCTCCCCGGTCGTGTCGGATTGCCGCCCCATCGGACAATGAGAGTGAGTGAAGAGAGAGTGCAACTGTGTCTGCGCACACGTTTACTGCACTATAATATCTCCTGCGTGCTTGACTAATCTCAGTTGCGATTGCCACCGTGACCGAAATCGGTCGGAAATATTCGGCAGCTGCACGTCGTGACTGTGACAAGAAGGCTCGATAAAGGCTCACGAAATCAATACTCAAGCATTGTATACAGTTTCATTTGAAAAGTGTTCCATGTAAAGAACTGCTTGAATTAACTATAAATAACTTGCAAGAAACTTGGAGCACTTAGCAGACAGGGTGTCGAGTGGTGATATATCGCCTGTCTGCCTCAGCCTCGGACCCTTTTCACTAAACAGAACATATTTCACTAATTTCGTGAATAGATTAACACCTGTCGGTCTACTCTGTGAAGATCCTACGGTGAAAACTTATTATAGGTGAAATTTGTTTGAAGTGAGCTGTCAATAGTGTCAATCCCTAGTATCCGGTGGAATGAAAGCTCACTTTAAAGTCCAGCCGATCAGTGTCAATCCATATAGCATCAGGCGGAATGGCGGCTCATTTCATGCTCGCTTCACCTAAGTTTTCACGGTGAGATTTTTACAGAAGAGATAGACAGACATACTCGTAATTTTGGCCAGATCATGTGAAGACCACGTGCATTAGTGTATGAAATAGTACTTTGAGGATAGAACCACACAGATTTGAGTGGACCTGTCCGTTCGCTATCCCTACTAGTGTTAAGGCTTTGCTCAGACGGACCCGACGCGACGGTGACACGATTTTGTTAGAACAATTTCCGTGAAGTTTTCAGTTTCGTTGAATCCCAAAATGTTGAATTCGTAAAAAGTTGAATTTTCTGAACCCACAATGTTGAATTTAAACTGACAAAATTTTCGGGTTTTGGACTTGTGACAGCGTTTAGAGAACTCCTACGACAACATTCACTGTGGTTCGTTACGGTACGGAAGAGTATCGATTGGTTGTAAATAGTTATGCTGGTATTATGTTTTAACGGAAGAATAACATAGTCGAGGTGTCTATTTAAGAGAGAAATAGTTGGTTGAGTAGTTTATTTATAGTATTTTCACAAATCTGCATTAAAATAACAGTTAAATTTAACTGCAGACAAGTAAATGTTTTTTATTTGAATTGGCAACACTGACGGATTATACCGATAAATTAAGCAAAATCCGCGTGAAATGAGGGTAGATGAGTAAGGAGTTACCGTAATCCTAAGCTTTATAAACCGGGGCCTAACGAAAATAGAAAGATGGGATCTGATAGCGGATGAGATGAAATTGAATGAGTTATTTACCTAAAGGGGATGAAATCGCAAATTTCTTAGGTATCTTACTTCCTATCCTACTATATAGGGTGGAAAAAAATTATGTGCCCTGAAGGGAAACCACTTTAAAACCTTAGGATACATTATTTTACTTAACACGTTCAGACCGGCGTGTACCACCGGTGGAGCACGGAGTATTTGCTGCCACGGCGAGGTGTACCACCGGTGGCCACGTCACACTATACTTTCAATGTACTAAGAAATTCGCGCTGCTTTGAGAGAAAGTGTTTTATTTACCGTTCCCGCCTAGTAAAATAGACAAATTTTCATAGTGTATCTCAGGAGGAGGATATAATTTCGAAAAGTAAGCAAAAAACAGTTTTGAAAAATTGTATTTATTAGAAAAAATTGGTGCCGGTGGCGCACCCCGCCCGGCAAGACTTTTGGTTCATGGGGCGGTGATGTACCACCGGTGGCCATGTGAAGATTTGCGCCGTAGGATACCAAGTACCTACTCACGAGGTGCCGGTCTGAACGTGTTAAAGGAAACATTCCTTTATTTTTTTTAAAGAATAAAAAATGTATTCATCGATTTCTCGTTTTTGACAATTTAATGTCAAATACAGAGAGCAGTGGTGGCTCAGTGGTAACGGCCGCGATTACGAGTCGGTTCGAACCCAGATAGGCGCATTACTTTGAGTAAATTATTTCATCACCGCTGCTCTCAAAATGGTTAAGGAAAACATCGTGAGGAAACATGTCCAAGAAACAAAAATTCGAAGACATGTGACATCTACCAACCCTCACTGAGCCCGCGTGGTGGATTACGGCCCACTCCCTCTCAACGCGAGGAGGCCTGTGTCCCAGCAGTGGGAACCTTATAGGCTGATTATGCATGTCAAATACTGGCGAAAATGACAGATTTTTATGACGTCCGTTATAAACATGACGGAAGCCCTCTTCTAGTCAGCGGGATTGTCCGAAAGGGTTACCGCTACCCCGGAACATAAAGGGCGAAGGAAGGAACATGGGTGGGTTTTAGTCAGTAAGAGTCTGACACTCCCTTCCGCTCCACCCAGAGCGGGAGCGGTCATTTGATGATTTCCCACCAGAAAAAAAAAAAAAGCCCTCTTCTAGGAAACCATAGCTTTAATAAGGCCCTACTAATTAGACAATTAAAGACAAAAGAGGTCTCCCGACTCCATCTCTACCAAAAATTTCAGAATAAACCATTAAAACCGAGCTATTCTAAAATTTTTGGTAGAGATGGAGTCCCCCTTGCTACGACTGATTGACACCAGTCAACCAGTCGTAGCAAGGTAAGGTAAAGTAAGGTAAGGGTATCGAGTTACCCGGTAACTGTGTTGGCTAGTAGCTCTGATAAGCAGTCACTCCATGTAAAATACTGGTATTCAGCTGCATCTGGTTAGACTGGAAACCGACCTCAACATAGTTAGGAAAAGGCTGGGCAGATGATAGATTGAGTTCGGTTATAAACCTGCAAAAGTTTGACATTTCACTTCCCTTTGCCTCGGCCCCCTTTGCTCAGCGCAGCAATGTCAGCATTGTATTGTTCTGACAGCATTGTCTGAACTCGGCTATCATGTCATGTCCCCCGATGCATGCTACTTGGAAACGGAAACGGGAAATTTGCGAAAACGGAAAAGCGGGATAGTTATGTCAAAATATCAACCAAGCTGTAACTAACGTCGCCCAAAGCTTTATTTTAAAGGAGTTCTGAAATGGGTTTTTGTCGATTTTATTCCCTAAGGCCGGTTGCACCCCTGGTGCAAGCCATGGTCTGGAGCGAGAGGGAGTGGGAGGCAGTCGCCTCCTTCTGCGAAGCAGTCATGCTAGCGAAGGAGGTGGCGGGACGGATGAGGGAGAGAGCCTCCCGTCCCAGCCGCCGCGGGAGACGCCCCGGGCGTCAGGAGTCAAGTGAAGACTACCGGCTACCGTAGGCGCGGGCCTGCGGGCGGAGAGCAATGGGTAGCTCACCGCCCGATCAGGACAGGCCCGTGCCGGACGGCGCGTAAGTGTTCCACGCGCGCCTCAAAGAGATGTCAGCATAACGAGGGGCCGCAGCCTGCCGGGTCAGCGGGATTGTCCGAAAGGGTTACCGCTACCCCGGAACATAAAGGGCGAAGGAAGGAACATGGGTGGGTTTTAGTTAGTAAGAGTCTGACACTCCCTTCCGCTTCACCCAGAGCGGGAGCGGTCATTTGATGATTTCCCACCAGAAAAAAAAAAAAAAAAGGCCGGTTGCACCACAAATGACTAAATACAGGGTTATATGTAAAACACTAACAACCTTCTAGGACTGTTTTACTAACATCATACAGTGTGAGTAAACAACAACTTTTGTTCTATGACTTTTTACGAAACACTTTTTTTTTATAGTCCTGAGAGGTTTTTGTATTACCAATCACCCTGTATACAGGGTCAAATTAAATTAGCTAGCGAAACTGCAGTCGTGGTGGGTATCGACATTTAAACACGATAAAATAAAAAGTTTTATTATTTGAGGATACGTTGAGAAAATCTGGTTGCTTTTATTTTATCCTATTTAGATATCGATACCCATCACGGAGTAGCCGATGTGACTTTTTCTAATATTTCACAAATTGGAATCTAACTATCTACCAAGTTGGTAGATAGTTAGATTCCAACACACTATGGTCTACATTTCTTTTTTACTTCTCCTTTCGCAGGTCTGCTGGAAGAAATTTCTTAAGAAATAAGCAGTACCTTTGTACTCGTACTTTAAATGTCATATCCTTATGTATTTTACTGTGTGTACATAAATAATAATAGTTAGATTCCCTAGCTAGAAAATGAGGTACCTAAAGTCTATTCAAATTCTCCTTTCCAAGCTTTATTTCAATTTCAATTAAATTTATTTCAGAATGAAAATGTCTTAAAAGTTTTAGCACAAGCTGTACTTTATGTGTGAGTAGTTAAGTTGTTATTCCAAAAACACATGTTTGGAAACTATTAGATACAGGCGATCATACATAAAAAACCGGGAGAAAATATGGACTCAATTGTCTAAAATGCCCAATACGCAGTGATTAATGCTCTTTGAGGATATGCTTCTTGCAAATTATATGCAAATTATATTATTATGCTCTGGATCTTCAATTGTTTCCTGTCATTTGTACTCAATGAAGACTGAAAGCTAGACTGATATCTAGGACGTCCACTAATTGACCCTTTAACCCTTAGTTGACTCACATTTCCATATCGTCATGTGCAGACACACTGCATTCATTGAAATATCAAACTTGATATGTATCGCTGTACAGACGCCAGCGCATCAAGCTACTACAATCTGTCAAATTTCTTTAATAGATTTTCAACTTTAAGGTTAAGGTTCAAGGTTGATATTGATGAAATATACGGGATAGTTAAAAAAAACTGTAAACGGTTCTGTAAATTGTCATCATGTACGGACGCCAGCACATCAAGTTACTACAATCTGTCAAATTTCTTTAATAGATTTTCAACTTTGTCGCTAAAGCATTAAGGTTCAAGGTTGATTGGGAAAATTTGACAGTTTGGGGTAGCTTGACCTGCTGGCGTCTGTACTACAATATTTTTGATGAATACATTATATAATATTGTTATATTAATTACGGCTGGGGAGTTTGTTGCGCCACTTCTTCTTCCCAGCGATAGCACTAGGAAGTCGTGAAGGGCGGGCGTTTTTAGGGGACTGTCTTTTGTAATTTTGACGTTCGAAAAGTGCTGATTCTCAGCCTAATTTGAATAAATGACTTTCGATTTTGATTTTGACGGGAAGAGGAAAGTGGTTTTCCCGAGATGGACAGTTTAATGCAAAATCATCTCATGCCTGAAACAAATTATTAAACGGGCGTTTTCGTGAACCAATAAAGCAGAACAGTTTGTTTGTTCAACGCTCTAATCTTTATTACTAACAGTCGGATGTGAAGAGATTGTTTGTTTTTTAACACGCTTTTATTAGCTTCACTTTTAATTAACTAACTAACTAACTAACAATGTAACAAAATCTTAGAATCAATTTTAAACTACATACTTCTGATTGTCGTATCAAAATGAAACTTTGTATGTACAGACGCCAGCAGGTCAAGCTACCCGAAACTGTCTAATTTTCCCAATCAACCTTGAACCTTAATGCTTTAGCGATATAGTTGAAAATCTATTAAAGAAATTTGACAGATTGTAGTAGCTTGATGTGCTGGCGTCTGTACATACAGTCAAGAAATTACAAAAGAGATGCGGGGTCGTCGGATAATATATGTAGTTGAAGTTTAGTAAGATACCGACGGATGTTTTCGAATGAAATTTAGTTTGATAAATTAACTGTTTGTTTTCTATTAATTAAATAAAATTTTATCCGAAAACATCAATCCGTTTCTTACTAACCTTCAACTATATCCGACGACCCTGCATACTTATCTCTTTTGTATGTACTTACATTTAATTGTAAAAGTGTGGAACGCACTTTTACAATTCAATTTAAGTAAATTTAATTATTTTATAATTTTTAGTGCGTTTTAAAAGCGTGTTTTATTTAAACTACATATTTTTATTTGTTTGTTTGAACTCTTTAATCTCTGGAACTGCCAGTCGGATTTGAAAGATTATTTTTTCATTTCATAGCCCAATTCTTGAGAAAGGCTTAACATCACGCTAGGACCCTTAAGAGCCGAGCAAAAACGAACAGAGTCAGAAAGAACGCTGAGCGAAAACGAAGTATCAGCGCGGGCAGGCGACGCGATGCGACGACGGGTCGGGTCAGGATCCGAAATATTACGCGAACGAAGTCGCGGTATAAGCTAGTATTAAATAAAATTACTGTTAGCAAGATCGACACCGAAGAATGAAATAATCGAAGCACCTACTCCTTCATTTCATTAATGAAAAAATCCCAATGATACTCATTTCACAAACCCCGAATCAGCATTGACTTTACAAAAGGTCTTCAATTTATAATATCGACGTCCATACATCGCCCATCGGTCGGCACACCAAACTACACAAACCGGCGAACCTTGCATTTTTGAACAATCGTCGTCAGCCGGCCGAGTTCACTCGCCTCGCAAAAATATCACCATTGTTATGTCATGGAGGACAACGTGGTCATTTTTTCGTCGGTTCGTTGTGGGTATGTATGTATACACAGTCTGGCCATAAATACTGTTACAATTAAAAATAAGAAAGATATTACATTTGAATTTGGAATCTGTCATTTTTATACGATTGTTCATTGAGTTTTCTAATTTTGGCGCGATATTAAAATGGAGTGGGGTAATAAAGAGAACCGAATCGCTGTGATTGCTTTGCACAAAGTTGGTATGGAGCCAAATGCAATTTTTAAAACTCTCCATACGCTTGGTATTAGTCAAATGTTTGTGTACCGGGCTATTAATAGGTACAATGAGACCTCCTCTGTTTGTGACAGAAAAAGATCTGGCCGTCCACGTAGTGTTCGTACGAAAAAGGTGGTCAAAGCAGTAAAGGAAAGAATTCGAAGAAATCCTGTCCAAAAGCAAAAGATTTTATCTCTGGAGATGAAGATAGCACCCAGAACCATGTCACGTATTTTAAAAGATGACTTAGGACTTGCAGCCTATAAGAGACGCACTGGTCATTTTTTAACTGATAATTTAAAAAAAGAATAGGGTTGTAAAATCGAAACAACCACTGAAGCGGTACGCAAAGGGAAGCCACAGAAAAAAATTGTTTACGGATGAGAAAATCTTTACAATTGAGCAACATTTTAACAAACAAAATAACCGTATTTATGCTCAAAGCTCTAAGGAAGCTTCCCAATTAGTCGACAGAGTGCAACGTGGGCATTATCCGACTTCAGTCATGGTTTGGTGGGGTGTTAGCTATGAAGGAGTGACTGAGCCATATTTTTGTGAAAAAGGTATCAAAACATCGGCACAAGTATATCAAGATACCATTCTTGAGAAGGTAGTTAAGCCCCTTAACAACACCATGTTCAATAACCAAGTATGGTCCTTCCAACAAGACTCGGCGCCGGGTCATAAAGCTCGGTCCACGCAGTCTTGGTTGGAAGTGAACGTTTCGGACTTCTTCAGAGCTGAAGACTGGCCGTCGTCTAGTCCCGATCTTAATCCGCTGGATTATTATTTATGGTCAGTTTAGACAGTACGTCTTGCTCTAAACGCCATGATAATTTGGAGTCCCTAAAACAATCCATACGATTGGCAGTGAAGAATTTTCCCATGGAAAGAGTGCGTGCTTCTATTGATAACTGGCCTCAACGTTTAAAGGACTGTATTGCAGCCAATGGAGACCACTTCGAATAAGTTTTTTATATTTTAAATTGTTTTATGTTTATGTATAAACTAACACACTGTAAAAGTAATAAATATTATTTGCAATAAAAAAAATTGTTTTCTTCGTGACAATATTTATGGCAAGACTAGGTATATATAGGAAAGAAGTATGTACCTGTAGATGCTTAAAGCCGGTGATATAGTTAATTAAAAAAAATCACTAGGAAGTGGTGAAGGGCGGGCGTTTTGGGGGACCGTCTTATGTAATTTTGACGTTCGAAAAGTGCTGATTCTCAGCATAATTTGAGTAAATTACTTTTGATTTTGATATCCCTGGGTATCCCCATGGGTATCCCTTTTTATTATGCACAGGATTTTTATAAAGTAGGTACTTAGGTAATTTTTTGATTCTATGCCTTAATATAAAACGGATGGTTTTTATTCATGTGAATTATGTTGTTCTTGTACAAATCAAAGAAAATATAATCTGATAATTATTTCACTAGATTGGTCTAGTAAGCTAGTTATATTCCTAGTAAGACGGTTAGAAGAAAGAAAGAAAGAAAATGCATTTATTTGGCACAAACTAAAAGACACACAATACACCAGATACATACATCAGATAAAACAAACAATAAAAAAATAAAAAATAAATAAAAAGTGTGAAGTCCGATGTAAGAAATTAGCAGGAAAAGTGTGCCTCACGGCTGCGCCAAAAAGGCCCAGTTCAGCAAAAGATGCCAGACAACTAGTGCCTGGCGCTGGTTTTCAACTGGACCTGTGTGAGGTGACGGATGTAAATCAGTTTTATACTGCAACGTGACGTGTGTATGCATACTTAAATAACGAACGGTAACAGTAACGAATATGAGAATAATTATGTCTAAAAAGCGTGATATTGAGTAACATTGCAAAAATAAACAAAAACATACTGATAAATAAATAAGTGAGACCGCCGCATGATAGACCTTCCCGGTTATGACCCGCTTTCATAACTATATTACGGTATATAGCTATATCTCTAGGGATATTACTATCACGACTTTAACCATCTTACTGCGACAAAAGGAACAAAATTGATGACAATAATGTTTGAACGGTGGGGGGCCGGGGGAGGAGTTGACGTAACAGGTTTCAGTGATGAAATGGGGAATTTATTACTCAAGCTTCCATAGTTGAGCGGTTTTTGACAGTGCGATAAAATGTGTGTGGTGTCCGAATCTAGATTAAGCTAGATCCAGAACCCTTATTGCGTAACACACTATCAAACACAATCTGAATCATTTTGACGGATATTGCTAATCCATTGCTTCATATGTTTGAATGATTTGTCTGCTCAACAACGTAAATAATGCAATTGATGTTGTTGAACTGTCAAGATGAAAGTCATTGCTACTGTAAGTATGTTACGCAATTACCCCGCAGTATTTTACATTGAGCGACTCAGATGTGTACATATCGGTATGAAATGGAGGATACGTACTGGTGAAATTATAGGGAGATGATATTTTTTCTTTGGCAAGCCCCATTTACAGTTGTCGAGTACTCTAAAAGAGATTTAGGATATCATAAAGATCTCTATATTGGATATACAGTACACCATATCCTGCTACCTCATTTAACTGCCTCGTTAGTCTCTAGGTTGCAAGCGCGACTGCTGAGCGTGGGGTCCTGGGTTCGATTCCCAGGTCGGATAAGTTTTCAATTAGGAATTTCTTAGTAACAGTCCGGAGTTTGGAAGTTGGCGATTTAATACCCCCGTGTAATACGTAAGCCTTCGGAAAGCACGCAAAGCCTCTGAAAAGGTCCTGCGCCTGATTTATCCCCGGTCGTGTGGGATTGCAGTCCCATCGGACTACGAGAGTAAAGGAACAGACTTGTGCACTATAGTATTCCCTGCGTATCTGGCTAATCTCTGTTGAGATTGGCCACTGTGACCGAAATCGGTTGGAAGGCTATTATTATATAAATACCACCCTAAACCAGTTTCATAGATAGCCGTTATCTTTCAACGATCGTATCGAATTCCTGACTCAACCAAGAACTCCTCCACAATAAGACATTGTGTCCAATCGTAAAGCAGCCAATAATTAACATAGCTTCATTATCGCCGATCCCTATCGGGGCGTCGAACCCACACTCGTTATGTGCACAACTCACGGCAAGGTTCACTGAACTACAGGGGCATGTATTGAAGAAAATCAATAACTACCTTCTATCTTCTACTATCTTCGTTTAAGTGGAAAATATGTTTCGGTTGTCTTTTTAACGGTGTTGTTGAAGGGAAAAGTGATTTTCTTTGGTATTGTGATGGGTTCTTTTTATCAGAAATATATTCGGTGAATCATTGTTCAGAATTTTATCTCCGTCAATAATTTTCTATTCGCAACAATTGAATTCTTTTGATATTTATTGACAGATAAGTATGTAGATATGAAACAGTTGAATGCAATAGTATTTGTTTAAGGTGTAATTTCTTAATCGACAGATAGTTTTTATTCGTGGAATAAAATTGACGTCTGACAGATTTTGTATGGAAAAACTATCCGCCGTAGGAAAATTCAGCCATAAATTATCATTTTCTTATCTCAATGTTCACATTAATTTTTTTTTTAAGTAGCCAACGCTGTCTCTTCCCTGGGGAAAGGCCTTCCTCCACACCTTCCATCTTTCGCTCGTCCCGCCATCTCCTTAGGGAATCAGTTCTGGGCTATTTGGGTTCACAGTGATAATCATTTATTTGCAAATATTGGGAAACAATATGCAGGTAGATGGTATACATTAATGTAACAACAATATCACAATCTTGGTATCACCATATTTTTCCTTTCGGCATGCAAAATATAGTTAATTAAACAAAACAGAAAAAAAGAAAGAGGTCAAGAAAATTAGTTTTATAATATTGATTATCCTGGAAATACTCAAGTACACTATGTTCAGCTTCTGTTGTCCTTATCAAAAAAGCAAGTGCAGTTTGGCTATTATTCATTCTGCACATGTGGCTTCCCTGGCAGCTCATTAACGGCATAACTACGTAAATGTCTATTAACTGCTCTCAAATTACGATGTTTATTTATTTTTTACATACTTCTTTGACTTCTTTTTATTATTTGACATTATATACAGACAATTCTAGTTTCAACTCTTTATTAGTGGTTGTAATGGCAGTCATGTCACTTGGTTTTAATAGGTTTTATATTTTATCTATCCTTTTGATAGATTCTTCTATATTTTTTAAATGTGAGGACTTTATAGGCTTTGTAGACTTTAGATCTGTATACCATTTTTTTATTTTGTCAAGTACCTGGTGCCAGGCCTACGCTGTCCTCCCATACCTACTGTTATTTGAAAAAATTGTAAAAGCCAATTATTTTTAAAAGAGTAACCGTGGAGTTTCTTGCCGGCTCTTCTCCATAGGAATTGTTGTTTATGTATGTTGGTTTATGTGAAATAAAATATTTTGATTTTGATTTTATATTACCCTATTTTCTCACCAGAGCCCTTATTCACTACTTACTCTATACGATCTCGAGTTCATTTCGCGCGGTTTCGTTCATTGTGTCATAGAGAATAAGGCCCTTGGAAGAAATTAGATGGGGAAGATGTTTCAGCGAATCATTAAATATCTAGAATTAGGGACAATTTTAAAGAGCTTGAAACAAAAAATGGCGGTAATAGCTCATATTAAACAATGACAGTTTGTAATGAAATAAAGAAGATCTCATAAAACAAGACCCGGACTCGTTGGAAAATAGCCTCCATTCTCTTGCAACCCACACTTAACGACCGACAGTTTCATATATTTCCAGCATCTGTGGAGCTATAACACAAGTACCTAACCATTTGTGGCAGGCAAGACCGTTGGTCGCAAGATACAACTTTTTCTAAGTACCTAATACTTTAAAAAGTATTGTTGCTGGCAGAATCTTAATTTTGTAATAACTTTCATCTTACTTTAAAATCATTTCATGCAATTAATGTTATGGTTTTTCTTCGAACACTCGTTGGTAAGTTACCGTTTTCTTTCCACACTAGATTTTCTGAAAAGGAACCCTGGAAAATCCCATAGAAATGTCATTTAAAAGAAGCAAGGCGCTCGCTACTCTTGTAGCTAGACGAGGTAGGTTGTCGTCACGCCGAGGGCCCTCAAAGCCCCTTGAAAGCGGCTCTACAGCGCTTTCTACAGACATTTACACTGCTTTCAAGTGCTACACCCGCTTTAAACACGCTTTTTATACTCTGTGGCTAAGGAAATGGCGCGGTCGCAACCCGCCATCTTGGATTTTATAAATATGCGTGTGTTGCAGTTGGCAGGTTTGAAGGACCTCTGCGAAACGACTTTAATACTGACCTGTATTAAAAGTAATCAGTTGATAAGTTTTTGAATTGTTTCCATCCACATATATTAGTAAATACAGAGCAAAGGGCTAAGCAATGAATTCTAGGTATAACTTTTTTCGTTACTTATTTTTTACTAGCTGTTGCCCGCGTCTCGTCTGCGACGCAGGATGAAAAGAAGCCTATGTTTTTACCCAGGTCATGGTCTATCTGTGTGCCAAATTTCATCCAAATCTGTTCAGCCGTTTTAGCGTGAAAGCAAAACAAACTTACTTTCGCATTTATTTATTTATAATATTATAGCTAGGATCTCAGATCAATGTTTTCCATTCCAGTTGCAATGGTAATATAAATTCCCCAGCTCCGTTGTTTCAAACTCCAAACAAGCTCAAACTATGTTTTGAATCAACCCTGCAACTTCCAATTACTGCTCGAAAGTATAACAAAATTCATAAAATTCGCAGCTCTGGAGAGCAATCTACAGTTCCCATCTACTTTAGCATCGATAAAAACTTGTTCAGACTTCAGACACTGTTCTATTCACCCAAAAATAACCCTAAAGGATCCAATCTGCATCGTAGCGTATCAAAAGATATAAAGTTACTTGTCTAAGGGTTGTAATCGCTTGTAATTTGCGTGGGGTGGCTATTCTTGCGTGACACCCCCTACGTCTTGGGCCACTCAGCCGAAGAGCTCCTTAATCTTGGTTATTTCGGTGCTGGATGAGTTAATTAAGGTTCTGGTGTAAGAGCTTCTTGTTTTGGGTAGTGGCGTTGAATTTCGCTGTGGTATTAGGTATACGAATTTTATGATTCACTAACTTCTGCTCGCGACTTCGTCAGCGGGAAATTTCGGCCCCGAACCACCCCGTCGCATCGCATTGCCTGCCCGTTTTCGATTAGCGATCTTTCTGACTTCTTTTCTTTTTGCACGGCTCCTTAGGCTCCGAGCGTGATATTATATAGCCTATAACCTTCCTCAAGAAAAGGGTTATCGAATGCAAAAAGATTTTTTTCAAATTCGACTAGCAGTTTCGGAGATTACCCCCTAAATACAAACAAACAAATTTTACCTCTTAATAATATTTTAATAGTTTTTGAGCACACACATTTTTCGAATATATGAAGCAATGGATTAGCAATATCCTTCAAAATGGTTCAGATTGAGATAGATAGCACGTTGATAAGATAGGTAATGGTGTAGCTTATCAACATGGTATCAGCAGTAGGAATGTCATGGATAACCTTACAGCATAATGTACATATTGATTAAGAAAGAACGGACTTATCTTAAGGCGCTCAGACGAAAAGCGCTTAGCAAAGATGGCTACTTTGTATCCTTAAGAGTTAGTTAAAAATGTGTAGCACTTTCATGTGAAAGAAACCTCAACAACCAACTTAAAAAGGAAGAATGTTGATGATGAAAACATATCCCTGTCTTTGCTGTCGCGCAGTCGAGTAAAACGAGTAAAATTTAGGCAAATCCAAAGTTTACAAAATGTTGAATAAAAACTCATCAATGATGAATTGATGATACATACTTGTTGCCGTTCGAGTTATTTAAGGTTTAGGGAATTGATTTCACCGTTTAAATCTTGTCCAAATATTGAATTTATTCTGCTTTAAAATCGGGTTTTGATCAACAGAAATTGAAATTCCGTTTCCATCCAATGAAAAGGACAGATTTTGTGAAACAAATTGAAAATTATCGGAATAATTTAAATTTAATTTCTTGTTAAAGTTACTAAAGCCAGCTGATAAAAATCTCACCGTGAACATTAAGTGAAGTGATCTTAAAAGAGCTTTTGACCCCTGAGTTTGTTCCGCCATTTCTTCTCAGGGGTAGTCAGACAGGAAATGTCGACTCCATCTAACTTATTTCCTTTTATATGACAAGTAAAAGTGATTTCTCGGGGCTCGTGGCTAAATAATTTTGCCGCGATCGGTTCGTGGATGGGACCATCCATTACATATCAAGACCCCTCCGTGCCTCCGAAAGCACGTTAAGCCGTTGGTTCGGGCTGTCATTCGTAGATCTTTGATAGTCGTCATGGAGTCAGAAGCCTTGTTTGTGCAGAACAAGCAATTTTTATTTCTAAAAGCCCGAAAGTCTGACAACCAGTCTTGTCAAGGGGCATTGTGTAGCCTAGGAACTGGGTTGTGGAGGTTTGATAGGCAGTCGCTTGTAAAACACTCTAAAACACTGGCAGCTGCATCCGGTTACACTAGAAGTCGACCCCAACATAGTTGGGAAAGGCTAGGCTCAATTTTTGTAAAAAATTTTTCGGTATCCTATTTACACAATAAACAATTTTATTTAATTGCTAAAAGTTCGTCCGCAACAAAATACACGATCGCTTTATCTAGAGTGCATGTAAAGTTTGTTTGGCAACACAGCTACACACACAGGCTCACAGGGCTCCGATACGGGCGCGGCTCGAGATAATGCCCCCGGGAACAATGCGATAGTGACTGCTGCCCTTTGTGAACGTGTGTAAACATCGGTCCAGGGATGTCCGGCACAGATTAAAAAGGATTTGGTTTTGACCGAGATGTATATGGCGATTTGGACGTATTTGCAGGGCAGAGGTCGATAGAAATTCTGGTATTGAGATACATCTGGAAGCCGAACAGCACCTTAATTGCGTAACACAATATCAATCTCAATCTGAATCGTTTTCAAGGATATTGTTAATCCATTGCTTCATGTGTTCGAAAAAAATATATTCTCAACAGCGTAAATAACGCAATGAATGTTGTTAAACTGTCAAAATGAAAGCCATTGCTACAGTTAGTGTGTTACTAAATTACCCCGCAGACTGAGGTGCCGGTAATATTGTTTGAGAAAGTAGTGATGAAGTAAAAATAAATTGTGCAAGAAAGGTAGAGAGGTCTTGAAGGATGCCGGAAGATTTGATAACAATATCTACTTTAGTGTAACTCAAAGTATACGGTTCTCTTTAAGTGATATAGTTGCCATATTGTGTCAGTTATAATAATCATGTTTTTGAAATAGAGAATGAAATAGATTCGGATCAATTTTCCAAAATAAAAACCCGAGGGAACAACACAAACCCAAAACTGGGAACAACACAAACATCTCATCATCTTTTACACTATAATTCTTTGAAGACTTATTTTCAGCTAAGCGTTAAATTGACAATCACTTAAAACTTACAGCCAACTGTTTCAGGTAGATAGCTGTCGTCGAGGTTGAAAGTTTTAGTGATTGGTTCCATGAGGGAAATATACACAGTATGTGCTTACCTACCTACCTACTGGGTGACGCAGATTGATGACGTAAACAATGCTAGCGCCAAGTTTGAAGCAATAAAGTTTTCTGCTATATTTCACCCACAGTATCCCCCCCATACATGGAGTGAGATGAATATTGGATTTAGTATGAACGTTACATTAGGATTTCATTTATTCTTGTTCGAAGTTAGGACCTACATTTCCTTTGCTAGGCGGATAATAAATGATAATTATCAATATTAGCTTGTTCCTGTATTGTCTGTCTTCTACCATTCAAATCAAAAGTCATCTATTCAAACTAGGCTGAGAATCATTGAATCATGAGAAAAATAATGAAATTTTTATTTTTTATTTGGGACAGTCACAGGTAATATTAAACAATACCTAACAAAAAGATACAGCCTTGTGACAGACAAACGCACGGACGGACATCGGAGCCTTAGTGATAGGGTCCCGTTGGCACTTTTTGGCTACGGAACCCTAAAATATTACATAAAACTAACAAAATCAGCATGTTTTGAACGTCAAAATTACACAAGACAGTCCCCCAAAAATATGAATAAGCAAGCTGAAAAGGCCGGCCATATTACCCGTGGAACCGATGACCGTTGGGGTAGACGTGTTCTTGAGTGGAGACCGCGAATCGGTAAACGTAAGGTGGGACGCCCGCAGGTTAGGTGGAGCAACGACCTTCGCAGGATGGCTGGTAGCAGCTGGATGAGAGTTGCCGAAAATCGAGTTGAATAGGGTGCAATAGGAGAGGCCTATGTCAAACAGTGGACTGCTATAGGCTGGTGATGATGATGATGACGAGTCCACCCTTCACCACTTCCTAATGCTTTAGCTTGGAAGAAGAAATGGCGCAACAAATTCTCCAGCACTGTTCAAGTGGTCTAGTTATTTTGCTTCTCCAGTATGAGTTGAGGTTTCAAACGATGGAAATAAAAATAACTTGTGTATATAATCTTAATTAAATATTGAACTCCATTAATTTGCCATCATAAACACTTCGCCTAAGTCACTGAAAACATGCCTTTGCCCTGCAAAAATATAATTAATATTAAATATCTTTTAAGACGATTTACTTAATTATAATTTTATTTTTAAGATACTCAGGAAGAGGGCTCGTGGCTTAATAATAATCGCTGCATGGGACGATTGAAGGTTAACCTTCCTACATTTGCCGCGGTCGGTTTGTAGATGGATGGTGATCGTTCATTACATATCGAGACCCCTTCGCGCCTCGGAAAGCACAAGCCGTTGGTCCCGGCTGTTATTCGTAGAACGTTGACAGTCGTTACGGTTAGAAGCAAAGAAGAAACCAGCTATACCAATGGGAATACCCATTGGTATAGCTGAATGCAACCCAATCCAGTACAATACAATCCAGTTGCTGGCTGCTGGTCAGCTGCATCCGGCTTGACTGGAAGCCGACCCCAACATAGAAAATGAAATGAAATTATTTATTCTGTTTATAGGATATCGAAATCGTCAAACGTCATATTATAAAAATAAATTACCTTGATGAGTTCGGTGTTTCCTATGTGACTACTTTGAAAAGAAAGGTCGAAACAAACTCAGAGGTCAAAGTCTCTTTTATATTTGGGATAAGGCTAGGCAGATTGATTTACTCAGAAAGAGACGAGTTCCCTAATATACCGTTGCTATTACGTTTTCAGTTTTAAGTAGGTACACACGGCTACACATCAAACTATACATTTCCAGTTTTAGCTGACTACGCATTGTGTAGGTTTTTCGTATAATCAGAGGTCAGCTTATTTTGATTATGTATACATAACTTGATGAGTAGGCCTGCGTACTAGAGCGTGGATTCCTCAACAATGTTTTCCCCCACGTCGGCTATTGTTTTCCAGGTCAGTGATGTTACAAAGCAGTGATAAATAATCGTTGCAGGCTCAAGTAGCAGCAACAAACAATGCTTGGCTGGTGTTGCTGGTTTGGACAATGCGTCGTAAACATGTTTGTAGGGCTGACTGAAAGTGCTTCGAAACAAGAGGTGGTTTTATAAAAGGAATTATTTGAACCTTCTTTTTGCTAATAAATTACCTTTCAAAGTCAAATCATTTATTTGAATAGGCGCATAAAAGTCACCTTTAGCCGTCACAATTTGCAAAAAAATAAAATCGATTCTAGTCGGCTTGAACTTTTTAATTTTTCACTTTAGTAATAATGACATAATGCAATATGGTACAGGTAAAATATTGCATACCTTTATAAAAAAATATTTGACTACCGAGAATTCGACTAATAGAGAAGTATGGAACAAAAAGACATGTTGCGCCGACCCCAAATAAGTTGAGATAAGGAGAGGAGAATGATGAATATTGATTATTATTAGTATAAGTACATCCTATAGCGAATTTAACTGGAATTGCAATGTCGCAAGCCAAAACTTATCACCAGTTATAAAAATCTTGATAAATTAAAAATTAATAAGGAAAGAAACCTTCCCATAAATCTCAAAACCCCGTTTAAAATAACCGAGGGGATTATCAAAAGAATGTCAATAACGGTAGACGCAAGAATGTATCTCATTATAAAGAAGAATTTAATGCCGAGGGCAAAAAGGTTGCAACATCAAAAATAATGAGCTTTCGCAAAAACAATAAGTTAATCGGTCTTATCAATACATATTATTAGAAAACCAAGTCCCCCCGCCGCGTCTGTCTGTCTCAACGCGATAAACTCAAGAACTACCGAACAGAGGAAAAAAAAGAAAAGAGAGAAATGGACCCCTTCCCTCCTCTGTCCTCTAAGAGAGGAAGGGAGAGGAGGATGAGGAAGGTTTAGTTGTATTAAAAGGTGTTATGTAAATTGGAGTGATGATCTTCGCAGGATGGTTAGTAGCAGCTGAATGAGAGTTGCCGAAAATCGAGTTGAATGGCGTGCAATAGGAGAGGCATAGGCCTCCCCAGCAGTGGACTGCTATAGGTATCAGCCTATTTCAAGCTATTCGTCATATTTCAGCCAATTTATGACATAAATTGGCTAAAATATGACGATGATTGTTGAAGACGTCGGAAAAAATGTTGACTGGGAGCTATATGACCAATAAAGTTATATGAAAACCCAGGTAATAATCCCAGTATACGGTAGTACGTGCCGATTGTGATTGATAGTGTGATAAACAATTAGGGTGCAGAATACCTCTCGGTTTCTAAATCCATGAAAACTCGAGGGTTAAAGATTTGGTTTCTATAGCAACCGATTCAAGATCCGAGAATATTCGTAAATTAATATCGGTCATGTTTCAAAACTGAAAGCCCTGGGGATATCAAATAACCGTTACAAACGCCTGGCCTATATCAATCTCTAGGTCTGGATATCTCTAAAATCTAGTGGCATTTCGCCATCCCTAGCCCCAAGCGTTTCAACAAAATATTTTCTACTGGCTGCATATTTCCAAATGAAATTCTGACAATGAATACGAATAACAATACCGGGAGTTTGGGACGTACCCACGGCGACACATCAAGCTATACATTTCGGGTTTTAGCTGACCTCGCATTGCATATGCTTTTCGTACAATGAGAAGTCGGCATATACTCGAAATATAGCTTGATATGACGCCGTGCGAGTGTCAGTAAGTATTAACTTAACTTTAGAAGGTTACAAAATGATACTGATTTTTATTGCACGCAATCTATACTTCTATACTAATGTACGCTGAAGAGTTGGTTTGTTTGGACGTGCTAATCTCTGGAACTCCCAGTCGGATTTAAAAAATTACTATTGCATTTGATAGCCCAATTCTTAAGGAAGGTTATAGGTTATATAACATCACGCTACGAACCTTAGGAGCCGAGCAAAACGAAAGAAAGTCGGAAAGAACGCTACGCGAAACCGTAGTACAGCGAGGGCGGGCGATGTGATGCAACGCGGTAGGTCGGGGGAACAAGAAATATCACGCGGACGAAGTCACGGGCAGAAGGTAGAATTTGTAGAAAACTGTGGTGGGAATATCGAAAAGCTTTTTACGTTGGACCATTTTATTTGATACCAATATCGAATAGGTAACCTTTTGCTTGCGAGTTCATCCTTATGGATTTTGTTGATTTCAGATTTAAATCTCTTAGAATTTCTATGCACGCTTTAAAGACCATACTTAATTATCTTCCAAATTACATGTTTCTGTTCTCAGTGGTTCACGTTGTGAGTTTACAGAATAGTTTTATACGCGGATATACATATTTTGTTTCAAGCTAATATGCTTTAATATGCTTTACTTTGTGTAAATAATTTCATCACTACTGCTCTCAAACCGACATGTCCTTGAACCAAAAATTCGAAGAAATGTAACATCTACTAACCAGCACTGGACACAAATTTCAGAGGGGAGGACCGTGGCCCAGCAGTGGGAACATTATAAGCTGATTATGCTAATTTGATAACTGATGTGAATAGTGGTGTCCGGCGCTGTCAATTACTTTTCGATAGGGATAACGAAAATAGCCAATGACATTCCAATGCATACATCGATTATTCGATTATTGGTTTTCTCACCCATTTTGTGAATTATTTAACCGTTCCGTATCTATGAGAATTTATTGGACAACTTCCAATTTAGTTATAGATATTCTATATTATAATGAAGCCGTACCAATTCTTGACATTTAAGATCTGTATTAAGAAACTTGTTACCCTATAAAGCCTTATATGTATATTGTAATATATGTACTTGTATTGCTATTTGATTATATATAAGTAGACATATAATTCTTTGTAATTTTGCGTACGGGTCATTTTAATTTTTATAAAGTGTACTTAGAGACATTGTGACTTATAACATCGCCTGGGATAAGTCTATAAAGGTGTTATAATTGTAATTTGAATAAATAAATAGATACCTATAAACGTCTAGCTTCTGCCAGCGACTTCGTCCACGTGAAATCATTTCTTGTTTTAACATAATATATAGGCATCCTATGACACTCGGCAATACTGTGACTTCCAATTAGTGAAAAAAAAACTCGGAATCGGATCAGTAGTTCCAAACATTACCCCCTACATACAAACTCACAAATTTTACCTGTTTGTAATACCTATTAGTATATACCTATAGACAGGTCGTAGAGTTCAGCTTTGATTTTGCCAAAACAACATCACAAACTGATTTCTAGATTACTTCATTCGCTCCAGCAGCGCTGCAGCGCTATAGTATATATCTTTCAAGCCCTAAAAAGACATTAAGCTCACTGAACCACTGAACCATATAATAATAAAGCCTACGTATGAACAGCTATCAAGAACACGTGTGCCTTTATACTTTAATCGTTTGTGCGAATGTGTGGGTCCGTCTGACCGGTCTCGGGGCGTTCCATCTTGGTGTGTGTTGATGGTGCTGTTTCCAGATTATAAAGTGGGAAGTAATCGTCCGTTAATGATGAAGCTAGGAATGAAAATTTTTCTATTTGTTTGTTTTGGCATATAATGGTAGTAAGTCAGGATTAGGCATTTTACTGTCTTGGAGATTATTTTCTCTAACCTATGGGTTCAAGAGAAAATTGGTAGACATTTTTCTTTCTATCTCTCTCCTGTTTGAAGCCATCTTATCGTTGTTAAAATCAGCTACGCTGCTATTCCATATGGCAAAAAGAATACGTATAACCCAAGTTCTCATTTCCTCGGAAGGTTCATCTACTTTTACATTATAAGTATCGTGGCTTTCATCAGTTTTTATTTCATCCCATCTTTTATGCTCGTATCGTTTGCGCCGTCCAATAAAAGGCTGAGCTGCTGGGTCAGTACCATTTGCACCCTCTTTCACGAGTAGATTCTGAGAAATTCCTTACTTAATGGGTGCTCGCGGTTAAATGGGGTCCGTGGGATGCCCGAACGAAATCTTTAAATCTAAATACATGAGCTTTTATTATGTAGGTTCCCAAATTGAAGACTTGGGAACGATTGGGTGAAACAACAGACTGAATTGTTAAATTTATTCACAGGACTCCGCCAGTTGCCAAATTGGAATCTATAAAAATATAGATGAAATGAAATGGCTTGAAACATTGGTAGACAAACATTCCTAAGTACAAAAAGAAGATTGTTTGCGCAAAAAACCTCAACGTTTTCTGGCTATCGGCTCGGTAAATCCGATCCAAGTTAATACAATTATTAGCATTAGTGAAATTGGTTGTTCAGAAAGGTTTCTTTTAATTTACATAATGGATACAGCTAAGAAATTACAAAGAATGTGCTTGCCGTGGCTTTCGGAACGAAACTAAATTCAAGTGAAGGTTTGCATTAAAGTTTTATGAGTTTTTCTACGTAATCTTGTTAAGGTAAGAAGTGTATTGTTTCAAAAGAAGCTTTATTCCTGTGTCAGTAGAGGCTAGTTTAATCTAAACAAAGGACGTTAATGTATCAAAATGCACCTGTGTACATGTAAAAAAGCCCCTCTAAGCGAAAGTGTGGGGTGGAGAGAGTAATTTAGGGTGATACATGGCATTGACGCAACCCTCGGCTCTTACCCGTAATTACTAGGGGCCCCCGTTTCAATGAACCTAGGAACTTTCTAAGGTAGTAGTAGTTATGCAGATGTGGGCGAGGTATTCATTCTTTGGATTTTATGGACGCCTGGTAGTTATTGAGGGGATTTTGCTTGCGTGGGGTGCAATTCTTGCATCTTTCTTGATACATTTTACGTTGAATTTTGAAATGACGTGGTGCGTAAAATATTCAGTTTCCGTAGTAGTATTCCGTAGTGTCTTGTTAGTGAGAACTGTACTGTCATAATAATTTTCCTTCTTCATTAGTTGTTTATGCTTACAGTGTTATGGCATATATTGATCGACTTGATCATCCATTTCGGGAAGTCGTAGTATTCCCTGATAAAATTTTTATCGATTGCAATTTTTTATATCGTTAAAGATTAATATCATATCGCTACCAAATATAAGTGCTCGATTTTCAGACATCGGGTTACATAATTACAGACCCAATCCATTCTCCGACGACCTCCATCTTTTCTCCCCGATGACTGACAATTTGCGTGGGACTGACCAGCTGGATGCTGATGGACTATTTCTTCACTCCCAGATGAACGCGGAAGCGGACGGTGATTAATGACCTGTCTTTACTTAGAAGAGCAAGATATTGCTCGTAGGTACTACCTCTATTACTACCTAATGGGTTGGAAATGGGTTATACTCGTAATGTTATGGGTTATAATTTTGATTTCGGTAGTCCAACATATGAAAAAGTGGTATGAATCAAATAAGTAACCATAATCGCCTCGAACTTCAAAAGGATTTCAAAGTTTGTTATCGTACAATGGTACTCTAGTACTTTATTTAAGTTTAATAATTAGGTTCGACGGAACGGCAGCAGGCTGTAGAAGTGGAGCCGTGTCGCAAACTATGCTCCACTCCACCTCCTATCCTGCCCTCTATGCCCCAAAAAATGCAGCTAAAGTGACCTCTGCGCTGCCACCGTTGACGCCGTGAAACTGGCGAAGTTTTGGGTCAAGAAACTTTCATAAACTGTAGTGCCATCGACATGACGAAGAAGAAGAAGAGTAAGTAGGTATATGTAAGTTCTAGTATATTATCTATCTAGTAGTCTACGCTGTCCCACCCCTGGGCAAAAACCTCCCTCCACTCCATCCCCGCGACCCCGCGCGTCCTCCTTCCAGTTTTAACGGAACCAGGATCCAGTTCTAGTATATATGTATGTATATTTGAATGTAACATAATGAATGCGAACATTGTATCATCCTTTATTACCGCCGACATATTCGAGAAACTATATGTTGGTTATCGACAGGAACAAAGTCTATAAATGTCATAATAATCAGTAATAGCGATGCATGTCGCGTGTCGGTAGCGGCAAATTGTGAGTGTATGGAAATGACCGACAAAGAGCCTGCATGACATTGTTATGTCCATTGTCATCGGTTACTGTGGGATATACATATATAGTTGAAGGTATGTTTGTTGCAGTTGATGCAACGGATAACGGTATGGATATGCTGCGTTTTGTATTGCTAGAGAATTTTATTGCAATGTGGAGACTTCATTTTTGTCGTGATTAAAACTGTCTTGTGATTTGGTATCGATGTAGCTCGATACTTGTAGTTTAGCTGAATGTTGGTCTGTATATGTAAGACCGTTCAGATTGTTCGAAAGTATTGGTGGGCTATTATAATGGTTTGTGCAGAAAAACAATGATAAGTACTAAAATAAAATCCGGCTGTAATCTAGTGTTTTTTTATTTTTGGAAATTTAATTTAGATTTTAACATTGCTAGCAGCTAAAAAAGGTCAAACAAACATGCCTTCTACCAAAACCAGCAAGCAAACTCCGGCAAAGTAACAAAGTTAACATTTATAAATTAAATTAAAACAGAATTAAAGGCAAATCCTCAAGTGTTTGCGCAAAGTTTTAGCTCAAGCGTTTGATGTTGTGAGTAGTTTAACGTTTGAGTTATTTTGCTTTCTCAATATGATTTGTTTAATTTCTTGAAAGCTTCCGATGTTTGTTTTTTGAGCCGTCGAAGATTAGGTTAATGAACGGTTACATCATGGAGTTTTAAGACATCAATTAGTGAACATGAACATACGAGTACGTTACTAAATTTAATTTTATATTTATTTCTGTAAATTGGTTCAAAAACACTTTTACTGTTTCTATTAGCCTGCATCATCCCACTGTTGGGCAAAGGCCTCTCCCCATGACTTCCAGCTCTTTCGATCCAGGGCTAAAATGAACCACTGGTCGTTTGTTTTCTCCCGCTCGTTCCGCCATCTTCTACGGGGTCTGCTGCGACATTTTTATAAGTCAAAATGAAATTGTTTTAAAACTATATGATTTCGGTGTTCCTAACTGATTACTCTGAGAAAAAAAAACACAAAGAAAAACTCAGAGCTCACAGTTTCTTTTAAAGTCCAGACATAATCTTATTCAGGCCATATGAAGACCATGCAGATTATCGTCTGAGATAATCTGCTATATGCTTTTGTTGGCATGACCGAATGGTTGGTTTCTAGAACTTATTTGAACAATGTAGAAACCACAAAATTGGAAAGTGATTATGGGTAGGTAGGGATTCCATTATAAAGTTGGTTATTTCTAGAAAACATTTTTGCACGCGTGTATGAACAATATAGATGAAAGTCTGACCGCAATGGTGGAATGGCAATGGAATTATTGTGGTCTATGGGAACTACGAAGTACAGCTCTTCTGATTTATATCGTAAAATCAGTAATATTTCCTATAATATAATTAAGTAGGTACGTGGTTTCGAAGGTTTCTGATTCCTGTGGTCGACTTTCAACGTCGTTTGGATCCATTTCTATATGAATTATATCTATATGCACTTTCGAGTGTGGCCAGATCGGCTTCTCAGCCAAAACAGCTCTTATCGTAACTTATGGTCATTTGGGGCCAACGTTTGAGCTGAAAAGTATCTAGTTCCACGTTGTCTACCAAATCTATTGTAGTAGCTGCTGTAACTCTCGTTCTTACTTTATAGGGCACAAAAAAGAAGGCTAGAAACTGCTGAAAATAGACGCTTATCTCTTTCTAAATTATTCTGTTTTTATTCAATATATACTTGCCTTCGTATCAACATCATGGAAGGGCACAGCAAACCACGGCTTCCCCGTCAAACTCCTCCGGAACCCTGCCTCCCGTTCCACCAGTCCCTCAGGAGTGCCAACATGAGCCCACAACACCACCTGCACAACTCTCAAACGAGGATGCACCCGTTTGTAAACCTCCTCCAAACGAACACCAAAATCGTCACTCGTGTCACTTATATTCGCGAATGAAAAGTATATTCCGCACACTGCTCCCTCACCCTCGTCCACACAGTCGGACAAAGCCTCCAATGTCGATATATTCTCGAATTTCCCATTTTGAGTTCCCGATTCACACTTGACCAACACCTTCCCAAACAGTTTTTCGCGCCAATCCATTTTTACTTTTTTATGATTTAAAAATTCGGATACACATCCATAATTTTTACACGTGTGCACTAAAAAGAGTTTGTTTATTTATCTATGTTCGACTTTCAAATATTTACAATACGGAGCAGACGAGGTTGCATAGCACTATAAACTAGCACTATAAAAAAAAATACTGAAATATTTAGCACAAGTTTGTTTGCACGCCTGGAATGGAATGCGAATCAAAACTTTTTTTTGTTTGGTCGCAAACTTAGTTATGACTTAAACTTTGATAGAAATAAGTTATTGGGAATAAGTTTTAAGTCAGTTTAGTCATGGAACACAGGATGTGCAGCAGCGAATATAAGTTTTATTTTTAAATTAGTCACGCGTGCGCGTCGGCGAGGCGGGAGGTGCAACGCCCGCTCGCCCCCGTAAACAAAGACGGACTGGAGTGGAGGGAACGCGTAGCCCTCAGTGCAGACATAGAGCAAACATTTTAGAACAAACAGACACGAGAGATCAAAAAAAGCTTCGTTCATATTTGTTTTGTTTGAACGTAAATACCTAAGCGTTGTCGCCTGATTTGTTTGCTTCGAATATGGCCAGAGTCGTACGGCAGTTGTGATGTGGTCTTGAGTAGGTATGTGACTCTGGCCTCTTTGTTGTAGGTCTATTTTTGTTTGTAGATTTAATTAGTGGGCCAGTCTGTCTGCATTTATGTTTTCTTTATTCTTTTCACGGTTTCTAACCGCTGCCTGTGGTGTAGTACGAACTTAAACGTGCACTGACTTTTGCAGTATTGTTGTTGCGGTGCCTGGAGAGTAATAAATGGAAAATTGAGTTTCTTTATTGAATAATTTTCTAATTACTGCAATGAAAGCGGGGGACGTCATCAAGTGCACGCTCCTGCTTTGTCTGTCAAGAAGAACGAGTCGAACATTTCACTTTCTTGCAACCTAATTGCGTAACTCGCTATCAATCTGAATCTGAATCATTTTGAAGGATATTGCTAATCCATTGCTTCATATGTTCGAAAATTGTGTCTGCTCAACAACGTAAATAACGCAATGAATGTTGTTGAACTGTCAAAATGAAACCTATTGCTACTGATAGTGTGTTACGCAATTACCCCGCGGGATGACACACCTAATTGTCTTTCAGGGGTCTTGTGTTTAAGAAGAAACCTGAAATATGCACCCTAGTTGCGTAACACACTATCGATCTCCATTTGAATCATTTTGAAGGATATTGCTAATCCATTGCTTCATGTGCAGGGTCAAACTAAATTAGCTAGCGAAACTCCGCAGACGTGATGGGTATCGAGGTATCGATCGATCTAAACCTGATAAAATAAAAAAGAAATCAATTTGATGATTTTTTTTTTTGTGGGGTCTTCGACCGCAGTTAGTGTATTAACTATTCAATTGAAATATCAGTTAAAATCAAGTTTTTTTCAGTGCTAATTTCACAGAATATATGATTAGTGTCGATATCTAAACACAATAAAACATGTTTTCTTAACTAATAGGTATTTCAAGTAACAAAACTACCAACGGATTTTTTCTTAGGGGTCAAAAAAAAGAAGAAAAAATAAAAAATTATCAATTGTTTAATTATTTTATCGTGTATTCTGTTTAATACCCATTACGTTTTTTTTTTATTCCTATACATATCTATGATTACGCCATTACCTCTATGGACTGTACAGTACCTACATACCTAACTTGGATTCTTATTGATGGTTACAAACATAGTAACTATGGATAGATACAGAAAGTTTTAAAAACTTATCAATCTATAAAAACACACTTGTCGATGACCTGGTGAAGGTCGCAGGAATCAGCTAGATGCGAGAATCACAGAACCCATTAATGTGACGACAGCCCCCGATCTAAGGTGGGGTAAGACGGGGCCTGTGTCCCGGGCGCCTAACTCAAGCGTGGCAGACCAGTACCTACACAACCAGCACTTATAGTATCTTTGCAGGGGAGGGGGCGCGGGGGACGGAGCAGCGATACTGGGAAACGCGCGCAGTCAGCGAGCGTCGCAGCCGCTGTCGCGTAGCGTGCGTGCGAAAAGGATAAGACTATATTTGTCAGTCAGTCTTCAAGATCGGATTAGGTTTCAAACAGTGTATTGACTGTTTAGTTTTTGTCGATCAGCCGAACGCAATACTAGTGTCGCAGCGTCATTCACGTCTCTCACGGCTCATCGCTTTTCCCTATTAGGTATGTAGTACTTTATCGTATTGTATTTGTGTATTTCCTGGTTCCGTATCTATTTTGTAAATAATGGAAAACTTTGCGTAATACTTATTTACCTACTTTAAAAAGGATATTGCGTAGTGTGCAAATTTTGTATTATAATATAACATAAATACAAAAATATATTAATAAAAAAGTTTTCAAATTAATAAGCATTATTCCGGATCTGTTTTATCGTTCATTTAAATGTGAGGTTAACTGTTTCAAAATAATGCTCAGTACGTACTAGACTGTCGCTATCCTTCTCAATTGTATGAGCAAATATCATACACACTCTTTCATCATAAGAACGCGCCGCGCGCAGCCGCAATGCTGCGTCCTCTTCTATCGCACGGGATAGATCGCTCGGACTTTTCTGTCGCACATTTTCGTTCGTACCAAAATTTCGCTTTTTAAAGCTCGCCAACCGGCATTCAAACTAGATTTTTCGCAGACATCCCTGAATCATAGTGTTCGCCATGAAATAGCGCGTAAACTTAAATACTTATTAGATTTATTTATAAAAAGGTGTAAATTAGTAGAATAAACTGAATAAACACTTACCTGTTTAAAATTGCAATAGTTATGCCATATCAGCCGCTTCAATGATACGGGGCACACAAGCTACAAGCGACTCTGTAGCGCTACAAGGTCGCCCCTGTACCGCCGACGTGACGTGTGAAAAACAAAACCTAAATTATTTTTGAAAAGAGAAACAAATTACAAACACAACAACACTACGCTTGCGAGATCTGACTCGACGCCAACGCCATCTAGTTACGTCTTGTACAACTCTTCACAAATATAATTTATTTTGTTGAACTGATGAGCGGCTTTTGATCATGCATGATCATTAACACTGATATTGGGTTATTCATAGCTTATCTAGGTTTAAAGGTACCCACAATACAATCACCCAGTAGCAATATAAGTAAAAAAAAAGCAAAGCAAAGTTAGAATACAAATGATAGTGTCTTAAAATTCATCTTGTGTAGGGGCGTTAGAACGAGACTGCCCCGGGCGCCGTTTTATATTCATATGGCTTTGCTAATATTTGCCTGTCCTATTCAATTTAAAAAAAAGTTTTTTTCATACCTAAATGAATGATGATTTCGCCCGTGTCAAAGTGAAGAGAAAACAAGCAAATTATTGTCAGGGAAAAAAATATTGTTGATTAAGTGACAGTGACACAACGCAAGGGCCGTCAATGTCACCAACTTTCCATTTGACGTAAAAAAGCCATTGTTATTTTAGAGATTGATATTTTGTGTTATAGTCTGTGTCATATACAGGCTGATTTTTTAAATGAACACAACCTCGAAAGGGGTTAATTTACTTATGTGTACAAAAACAACTTTTAGTATGGGACCAACTCTGAAATCGCAAAAAAAACAGGTGATTTTTTTTCTGCATTAAAATGTCTGATTCTTATGGGTGAAGGTTTTATTATTTTTATATTTTATAGGTTGAAATTATGAGCGCGCCAAGAAAAAAGCTTTCAGGAGCGGGATACAGAAAAAAAGCCAAAGAGAGGATCGAACAGGGAAAACAAATTTCGGGTAAAATGAAAAAGTGGCTTGGCGGAAAAGGAACCAGGTCAGCCTCGGCCGCAACTTCCCAAGATAAACTTCAGCTAGAGTTTATTTCCTGCACTGTGGACGACCAAGTGGACCAAGACTTTTCATCTACCATGTCGAACCCGTCTACGAGTGTTGATCTAAGAAAACAATCTTCTTCATCGATATCCAATGAGCAGTTCGAGGGAATAAAGCCCGAATATCAAGAATCTGAATCGACTCATTCGGATTCAGATGAGCTGCAAAAAATCGAACTTGATTTGGCGGACCCAGGCAGTTGGCCAGACATGGAAAAAATTACCGATCAGCAAAGATCTATCTTAAGTAGTCAAGCTGAGTTATTAGCAGAAAATCACCCAGAAAGCGTTGAGTTCAGGTCAACGAAACGCGATGGCAGACATTTGACACCTTCTATGTGGTACAGAACGATGGCAAATAACGAAAAGGTCAAGAGATCTTGGCTTATATATTCTAAGACTAAAAATGCAATTTTTTGTGCGCCCTGCAAGATATACCAGAAACTACCTACCCCTGCCGCGACATCTGCGTTGTGTTCTACAGGATTCATTAATTGGAAAAAAGCTATAGAAAGATTATATGAGCACGAGCAATCCCAAATGCATAGAGATTGTATGATTAGGTGGAAAACTCGAAAACAACAAATGAAATCATGCCAGGGTATTGATCAAGACATTGAGCGGGTAATTTACGCAGAGAAAGAAAAATGGAGACAAATCCTGCATATTGTTATGGATGCTGTATTGTATCTATCAACAAACTGTCTTTCTTTTCGTGATTCCCATGAAACCTCTAGCGACCTCATTAGAGATTATCCTCAACCTAGCCAAGGAAACTTTTTGAATTTAATTTCCCTGCTCGCAAAACATAATTCAACTTTAAAATTCCAATTAGAACTTCTACAAAAGGGACAGGTATCATATCTATCACAGACAATACAAAATGAAATTATTGACATAATGGCGAAAACAGTTCGAAATAGTATTATAAACGACATTAAAGAAGCCAAATATTACACAATATTGTTCCACTGCACCCCAGATGCGTCGCATACAGAACAAATGAGCCAGGTCATTCGATACGTAAAAAAATCTGGTGATGTGTCTGAAATAAAAGAAAGTTTTATAGACTTCATAGAAGTTACTGGAAAATCAGGAGAGTATATTTATCAACAGATTGTGGAAAATCTTACAGTTGATGGTTTAGATATTGGACAATGTCGAGGCCAATCTTATGATAATGGGTCTAATATGGCCGATATCTACAAAAGACTGCAAGCCAGGATCGCAGAAAGAAATGAGCTAGCGGTGTTCGTACCGTGTTTGGCTCACTCCTTGAACCTCGTCGCTGTCCACTCATGCCCGGAAGCAATAAACCTATTTGGAGTCATTCAAAAAGTATATTGCTTTTTTGTCGAATCCACTGCTCGGTGGGATATCATGAAAAAAATTATCAAAACCAATTTAAAAGGAAGCAGTCAGACGAGATGGTCGGCGAAACATGTTGCTGTGAAAGCTCTTTTAAATAATTTGCCAGACGTAGTGAAATTCTTGGAAGGGGTTAAAGAAATTTCTCATGTTCCGGAAGCAAAGTATGAGGCAGATCATCTATTACATGCTGTAAAGAATTTTGGATTTATTCTCAACTTGACGATTTGGGCAACAATTCTACAAGAAATCAATCGAGTAAATATCGAAATTCACAAGGAAGATATAATCCTCGCGCGAACTGTCGCTTTAATGGACGGCCTGGTCAAAACTTTGCAAGAAATGAGAGAAAATTCAATGAAATATTGGATAGAAGAAGCTAAAGAAGTAGCCGAAAAACTTGACGTTGAGCCTATTCTGCCAAGAAAACGAATACTGAAGCGCGAAAACCCATTTGATGAAATGTGCGAAGACGAATCACGGACACTTCAACCCGTTCAACTCTCTGAAGAAAGCATGATGATATTTGATCGAATCATAACAGAAATTAAAAAGAGGCTTGACAGTGCTACCTTACTAAACTCGAATTTTGCTTTTCTCAATGGTACTGAAATCTTGAACATGTCAACTGATGAACTGCAGATGCGTGGAGCAGATTTAGCACAAAAATACGACCGAGATTTAAACACAGCTGAATTCTGCCAAGAACTCGCCGATCTTAAAGAACGAGCTCCCCTCTTATTTGGCGATATGAAAAAGTCTAGCGCTTTCAATCTCTTACAACAGATCTATTTGCACGATTTACAGGGTATCCTGCCCAATATTTGCATTGCGCTGAGGATTTACTCCACGCTTCCGACTACACCAGCAAGCTGCGAGAGAAGTTTTAGCAAACTTAAACTTATTAAAAACTATCTGCGATCCTCGATTAGCCAGGAACGTTTATCGAGTCTCGCAATCTTAGCAATAGAAAATCAGATCGCAAATAAGATTAGTTATTACAAGGCCATAGATTTGTTTGCAGAAGAAAAGGCTCGGACAATAAAATTGTAATGTTAATAATAATCCCACGTTTTATTTCAAACCCTCTCTTCCTTATCCTAATTCAAATAAATGTACGACATATCCACACAGTGTTATTTTGATAACGCGTACAACCTCCAAGGGTGTTAATTTACTCATCTATGTATATAATAAATTATAATAATGCATAATGCATGCATGTCATTATGTGCCGAAAGAAAGACACAGCGTCAGAGCAAGGCCCTTGCTGGAAAGTGAAGACACTATGAAAACCTTAACGGTCGGTCGCCGGAACTAGCGGTGGCGACCCCTGCCGGAGGTGAGAGGTAACAACGCAAATCCATAGAGAAACAGGTATGTTTTTTATTATTTATGCTCCTAGAGGCCAGAATCATAGACAGCTTCTTCATACTGACGCAGTGACGCTGTGTCTTTTTGCTAGGCATATAATGGCTGATTATTTGTTATGTGTATCATAGAGTAAATGATTCGAGGTTGTGCGTATTTTCAAAAACTTGTATATTAAAAAAAAATAAGATTTAACCGAGAAACAAAGATTAAAGAAGTGACGTAGGGTGGCAGACGGCGATTTTTGCCCCGCCTTGAAAAAAGTCAAGTTCCGGGGCTGGCGATGCTTGGGAGAACCCTAAAGCCGTGTCCAGCAGCAGACATCTTTCTGCTGAATGATTATGAAGATATAAAACACCAAAAGAGACGGATCAGAGCGATCAAAGTAGGCAGACGTGCCTAAGTTAGAATCTAGTCTAAATAAAAAAAGAAAATCCACAAGCCATCTGCGGTTCACGTGACGTACACATGTGCCTCTCGTACCTACCTACTACAAAATCGATGCTGGCCAGTACCTAATTGCGTACGTAGTCGTTTTTAGGGATCCGTACTCCGTACCAAAAACGGAACTCTTATAGGATCACTTCGTTGTCCGTCTGTCTGTCCGCTGTCAAGACCTTTTTTTCTCAGGAATGCGGGGAGGTATGTTAGGTAGCAAGTTGAAATTAATATCAAATACTCAGGTCTGTAGGCCCTTGCAGCAGTGAAAAAATCAAACATCTAAGTCGACGCGAACAAAAGATACGGCTTTTTATGCTCCGTTTTTGCCGCATATTTTGTAACTCGTAAGGGAATCAAAACCTATAGGGTACTTCCCGTTGACCTAGAATCATGAAATTTGGCATGAAGCAATGTCATGTAGCACAAGTAAAGGAAAAAAATCCGAAAATCGTAAATTTGTAGTTGTATCACAAAAAAAAAATATTACTTTTGTGATTACAAACTTATTTGCAGTTGGTAAACTAACCGCGACCTATGTCGACATTAGTATTTTTGGGGACTGCTTTATTGGGAAAATCTTCGAAACTTGATTCGATGAACGAACTATTTACTTAACGAAAAGTTTGTATGGAACCCTCGGTGCGCGAGTCCGACTCGCACTTGGCCAGTTTTTTACGGTTCCGTACCCCCAAAGGGTGCCAATGGGACCCTATTATTATGGCTCCGCTGTCCAACCGTCTGTCATAGGCCTGTATCTTTTGAACCGTAATATGTATATTGACGTTTGTATTGAGTGTGTATGTACTATGGCTGCTATAACAACAAATAGGTAATAAAAATAAAAAAATAAAATAAACTGAAAATTTTAAGGGGTAGGCATACAAGAAACATATATTTTTCGGTGTTTTTTACTAAAGTATTCAAAAATGTAGTGTTATACATATATTATATAATGTACGGCGGTACTCCGACTCGCACTTAACCGCATTCTGATTAGGTACCTAGCAACAAATCTCACAATCACGAATTAATTCTGATGGATTATGTCATTGATGATGCAATGCAGCTATATTTGATTCCTAAGAACTAGGTACAAAAAAACTATAGTTCACCTGACCGTAACTACATGTTTGCAATCCATACAATTTGCATACTTAACTGATATTAAATAAACCCAAACGATGGAAGAATTGTGTGACAGGTGACATGGCTAGAAAGAGGATGAAGGTACTGAAATGAAGTCGGACCTGTCACTGCTTTATTTTTACCTATTGTGGTATAGTAATTTTATTCTAGGTGCATCCTCTTCACATATAAAAGCGCTACAATGTAATTACTGTACAAGTACATAATATTGTAAAACTTTTTAAAAGAATAACGGTGGAGGTTTTCCCCTATCTTCGCCATACGAAATTACCGATTGGAACCAATTCTATTTTTTGACGTTCAAAAGTGCCATAAAAGTGCGTTTTAGAAACTAGTGATTTGACTTTGTCGGTAGACAGAGATGTACTGGAGAGGACAAATATACGAATCAATTAAGATAAGGGTAAAGAGAAAGTTATGATGATATCACACAGGCCATCACACCACTACCACCACCACGTCACCATCACATCATCATCTATTACATGGGACTTAAACGTAACTGGGTGAAATGTGGGTGCAGGTAGGCCTAAACCCTAAAAAACTTAAAAAACCCTAAAAAGGGATTACAGGCGTGATGTTATGTTAAGTCATGAATTATTCAATTTGTTTTGAATTTATTTCACGATCAGTCCATGATTCGTTGTTTGATATTGCTCCATTAGTGCGTGACACTATACTGACTTAATGAGCTCCTGAATAATTTAGTTGACTGCGAGCGATTTCAAACCTATCCGGAATTTGGGCAGGAGCGCGCAACGGGGCTGGAATTTGGCCTGACTCGGATACGTAGGAAGGTACGTACGGGCTTAGACACATACCTGTACGTAGTCCTATGCCTGTGTTTTTTATAAATGATTGATTGAGCTTCCGTCCGGAATGACAAAATTGTGTTCTGAATTTTTAATTGAACGCGACATGACGATTTCAATAGATATTATTAAGATTCAACCATTGAAATATAAATATATCAATGGGCTCAACCATAGCGGAACCACCAAAATCATGGGACACACATTTATGTTCATATTTTTTTGGAAAAAGATCACGATCTTCTTGCTCCTTTTAATTTTAATACGCTGCGCGTCGCAAGTAGTTCTAGCAGCATAGTTTCCCAATTTTGTTGTCACTTAATTTTCAAAAAACAATCTTTAGGACCAAGTCTAGGTATAAAATCGAGATTCGGGAACGTCCATATTGGTGGTGCACCAAATTGGTGGTTGTGTCTTTATTGAAGTCCGAAGGAAAATAATAAAAGCTAATCCCAATATCCCTAAGTGTTTTGTTTCTCTCACGACGGAGGAAGGAGGAACACTGATTGTTATGTCCAAAGTTTCGTCTGTCTGGACTGTTTTTATCGTCGTTTTTCTTACGGCTGAAGTGCTGAACACAATAGGTAGCTACTATGTTGGCGCTTTGTCGATTTTCATTTAATTATTATAGGTACCTATGATAAATTAACCCTTTGTTTTCTATTGATTAAATTAAATTTTATTCGAAAACATCTATCAGTTTCTTACTAAACTTCAACTATATCCAACGACCCTGGTTAATCTCCTTTGGCGACCGTACCTAGGTAAGTGCTTTTTTTATTGCTGAATGGGCCTGCTGTTTATCTCGATCACGCCTGATAGAAAGCGATGGATGAGGTCTGTGATGGAACGATCTATACCGAACCAATTACCTAACTTTATCGTTTTAACAAATTACCTAGGTACTATTTTCTTTTCAGATGCTAATCTACTAAATACAAATTTTAAATTCACTGACACACAACACACCCCAAACCGCTGGTTCTAGAAGCTTGAAATTGCACAAGAGTTCCTTTTATAATGAAGGTGAACACTGAGGAAGGTTTATTGAAAATGTATCTTCTAAATAAAAAGAGTTAAATAAGAAATACTTCATTTATTGCCGATGTTTGATCCCACTTATAAGTATGATAATAAGTTGGTCACCAAGATGATGTCATTATTCGTGTCATCGCCACGGCTTCGGCCGGCAGATGTTTCTTGTCAAGCAATAATTTTAAATTACCTAACTCTCTCCATCACCAAGAAAATTAATGAAAGTCACAAAAAGAAGACACAAAACGCGAACTCGATACAATTTCATCGCAGCCATTCTGCACATGGCCTAGCTCAAATATTGCGTTACATTTATTTATTTTAATTAAGACTTCTTTTCTTTGAGTGGTGGGACAAATAAATAAAGAAATGATACGCTTGGCAACTTGAACGCATGTGCAATTTGTTTTGTTTGTTTATCGCGCAGCGCTGCAGCGGAATGTTAATGCTTGAAGTAGAATAAATAGGAGAAAAAGGAATAGGTAGAATTTTCTTCATGAATAACTCGTGTAGAAAGATTCTGATTAGGTTTCTTTTGCTTATAAATGGTGGCAAATGATTTTAAATCGGCAGAACCTTAGGTAGCACCTGCTTTTTATAGGATTAGGAGGAATTAAAATTACCTACCTACTTCTGGTATAATAGCTCATTCCACATCCTGAAACACGATATACAATCATCTCTAAAAGGAAACATGAAACCGCCAAATAATAGAGCAGACAATTATAATTCCCAGCAATAATTAATTAACACTACCTAACGAGCTGTAATCTACGGCCTATCATCGCAGCGTCTAACGGTACACCGCACCGCGCTACAGCGAAAACAGCGCTGAAAGGTTACTAACATGATTTATGTGACCGTTTTATGGGAAATCAATAGGCGTAAGGCTGTCTGGGTCTGGCTCTTGTCGAGATGTCAAATCAGCCATTTTTTATCTGTGTATGTTTTTTCGCGCGCATTTATTTTTTTATAGCCATTTTGGAAATGCTTAGGAAATGCTCAAATAGGCAGTTAGTTATGGGTGGTAAAGTTTATTTTATGGGTTAACGTGGCCCGTCGTTAAGAGTTCGTTGGAGTGCTTAAAGTTATGTAGGATCAGTGATTTATATCTGAAGGCCAATTCTCGTTAGGTATTTAAAACGTTCAAAATCTAGTCGCAGTCTCATTTCGGCGACAAACAAATGTCAAAAACTTGTCTAAATATAGGGAAATTAGAGGGATTTTTGAAAGATTGAGACTGAGATCAGACTGTGAACGTTCTTAAAATTACGAGAATTGTCCCTCAGACTGTGAACGTTCTTAAAATTACAAGAATTACCCCTGATGTGTCTTTATCATAACTTTCCCTCCGGTTACAGTATACAAGATGCACACCGTGGACGCGCAATTGGTCGTTATAATTATGGCGAATGAAATAAATGTGAAATTCAGCAAAATAACCAAGTTTACGAAGTTACATGTGGGGCTTGTGGCTAAGTAATAACAGCCGCACGGGTCGATCGATCAGGTTAAGCTACTCTAGCCGCGGTTGATCCGTGGATGGGTGACCATCTTGACATACCCCTCCCTGCATCGGAAAGCACGTTAAGCCGTTGGTCCCGGCTGTCATTCGTGGATCTTTGACAGTCGTTACGGGTCGTCAGTAGCCCGAAAGTCTGAAAATCAGTCTTACCAAAGGGTATAGTATTACCCAGTAACTGGATTGTGGAGGTCATAATATAGGCAGTCGATCCATGTAAAATACTGGTATACAGCTGCATCCGGTTTGACTGGAAGCCGACCCCAACATAGTTGGGAAAAGGCTAGACAGATAAGTTTACAAAAATCTAAATGTAGGTACCTATGGTTTTTTTGTTCAATCTAGCATTACACACATAGTATCGCGCAGTCCTACACAACAATTACCTATAGTAGGTATACCTACATTTCGCCTGATTAAATTATTAGACTGACTCAGTCAGTTAGTCATAGTTTAGTGATCTATAAACTTGAAACTCATCGCGAATACAATATCTAAATAAATAAGACCGTAATCGTTCACATCACGGCAATGTTCTAATTTGTATGGAAGAATTATTGTTACGGCTACATTGTCGCGATAACGCGGACTACACTTCGCGCGCTGTCTGTTGTATGTACAGTGAGCCACCGAGCGGTATGCGAAAGAGAGCGCGCGAAGTCTAACTGTTGGTTTTTTTGAAAATCGACCCCTAACAGAGTAAAAGGTCGTAATTAAATTTTTACGAGAGGGTTTCACTGTGTTAATTCAAAAGTCCCTTTTGAATGTGATACAATGATTTTCTTTTATTAGTACAGGCACCAACGATACACTTTTTTCTGTAATGTTCATTTTTAGTAAAGGAAAAAATAATAAAAAAAAATTATATGTCACATGATTGAAGATTTTTCAAGGGTGGGTTAGATTAGGTTAGGTTAAATCTTAATGTTTTGTCAAGTCGTATAAACCGCGCGAAGCAGGGACGGCTAGCTAGTCTGATATTTAATAAATCAAAATCAAGACATGATTAGATTGATGAGAGATTGACCGTCTAAAATCCCCCTACAAAAGAAATATTTTAAAAAGAGAAAAAAAAAAAACAAAAATAATAAACGGTATTAATTGTTGGACGAAAACGCCACTGTCATTACTATTGATTTTGTGTCAAGTTGACAGGTGACAGCCGCTTGACCGGTAAAATCACGGCGAAAAATAAAAACAAGTAATTCATACGGAGAATTTTGCTTTCAACGGCAAAGTAAAATTAATTAGTTAATTATAATGTCAATAATATACAGTATAAGTTCTGGAGAGAGTGATGACGACTTGGATGGCATACCACCGCTGGCAGGACCTGGGAACAACAGAACATTTGAAGATTCCAACGGTTCGTACCTCATCAAGACTTTTATGAACTATTCGGGGACATGTATGGATGAAAAATCCCTAAGTCGTTGTTGTACAACTTAAAAATCACTATAAAAAACTTTGAAAGTAGGGAGCTAGTAGTACTTGACTGCTTGGTATTTATCACAGGCCCAGAACTAAAGAGATTCATTTAGTTCAACTCTTTTTTTTTTTAAACATGGCACGATTATTTATTTAACATACACTAACACAAATATATAATTATATACGATATATACGATCTGGTAACGTATGCAGGGCCAACATGGCCAGAGATTGCACAAGACAGGGAGGTTTGGAAGGAAAAAGAGGAGGCCTTTGCCCAGCAGTGGGACACAATGTAGGCTAACAGCTATATAATACGAAAAAATATAGAAAAAGCAGGAGCTCATAGGGCATCAAAAAATTCATCCGCATCACTGTCAATGGGATAAGGATACTCTTTTTTAACATGATTAAAGTCAATCAGATTTCATATGAAAATTATTCTTAATTAATGAATGTTGTATGTGAAATTTTGATGGTCCAACCAAATTGCACTGTGTTCACAAGCAGACTATCGCAGCTCATGCCCTTTGAAAAGAAGTTGTTCCTTCATCCACCACTCGTCATCTCTATTCTCCTGCCATTATCCCAATTTATTTGTACACGCAGCCTGTCTTTTTTTTTCATACTTCTCTTTTAATTGTCATCCCTTTTATAGCCCTAGCATCTCTCACACAGTCCACAGTTCTTCAATTGTTGGGTCTTTTCCTACACTTATAGCCATCCACATTCATACTCAAAATTTTCTTCACTACATTTTCCTGTAAAGCATTAATTATAAAGTTAGTAATCTAAAAAGTTCACATAACAATGTTTTTTCAGCTGACTTAATGGATCATGAGTCAAATACCAACAATGACTTCAATGGGCGGAGCCTCCCCTGTGAGATTGACATGGATGATGACAATACCCCTATCCTTGAAAATAAGTCCGTTGGAGAGTATAACCTTGTCAGAGAAAATAGCCTTGTTGGTGAAATTCCCCTGGACCCGGTACAGCTGAATGACAATATTGCTCGTAAGTATATTTTTGGATTATAGTATAGCATAATCAGCCCATGTTCCCACTGCTGGGACACAGGCCTCCTCTCAGTGAGAGGGAGTGCGCCGTAATCCACCATGCAGGCCTGTAGCGGCGGAAGCGTATTGGTAGATGTCTTCAAGTTTTTGGTTCTAGCACATGCCAGTTTCCTCACAATGTTTTCCTTCACTGGTTTGAGGGCAGTGATGGTGAAATAATTTACACAAAGTAAAGTGCCTGTCTGAGTTCGAACCTATGACCTAGACTTGCAAGTTGCAGCTGTCACCACTGGGACACCACTGCTATTTATGGATTATAGTACACTTAGATTATAAATAAACCATTGGCTCATTATTTATGAAAACGACTATCATCATCTCAGCTGAAAGATGGCCACTGGAACCACCACCAACCACCACCACCACTACCACCACTACTACTATATACTTATAGTAGTAGTGGTTGGCATAGCACATATAGTATATTTATTGTACTCAATAAATATACAATGTGTGCTATGCATGTCATCTTCCAAACAATTCACCTATAATTTCTGGTCTCTCTTGACATTACTTTTTTAAATATAGCAATAATAATATTAAATAATGTTTTTTTTTTTAGCTTATGATGAACTGGTTCATTTAGCCTCCCATGAGCATCGCAGCAGTAGTCCAGATGTTGAAATGGAACCAACAGAAAATGGAGTGAAGCGAAAAAGTGCAGGTTGGTACAGTATATTCTGGTGAAGCGTAAAAGTACAGGTTGGTACAGTTTATTCTAGCGAAGCGAAAAAGTTCAGGTTCATACAGTCCATTCTAGTGAAGCGAAAAAGTGGAGATTTCCTGTTGTGATCACATATAATTCAAAGGTGAAGTGTTGTTTAACTATGCAAGTGTTAATTTAATAAAAGTCGAGTCTGCTTTGTAGATGAATAATTGAATGTGTTAAGGCAATCTTTATTTGTAATACAAAAATGCAGACGTTAATGCAAAACTTTAAATAAATTCTTAATGAAGTGCAAATTATTATATCAGAAATAAATAGTTAGAAAAATAATCAATTTTGACATTCTATCACACGTTTTACAATTTGTACAGTCATCCAAGTAAATATGTAGGCATACAAAGCGAATACCAACTCCAGAATATTTCAGAAATTATAAGCAGCAATTATCATATATTTAGCTCAGCGTTTTCTCGCTATCCATTTCGCAGGGAATAATTAAAATAATAATAAATAAAAATAAGTTTATTACATAAAACCCTTAGTATACGAAACTACTACAATACACATAGGAACATTACACTTTGGGAAAAAGGCTGCATAAATAGTGAAAAGCCCTGCCTCCTAAACTAGGGGAGTACCCTGTGACTTAGGAGTCAGTGTTCTACTGTAACTTCGTGTACAAAAAATCCTTTATCTATCTGTGGTAACATTATGAACCTATAATGACCTGGTTGAACTACGAATATGAACGAGTAGGTATGTGTGTTAAAGGAGGGAATTAAAACCACGATTAACATTTTTTTTTTATGTGATGATTGTTACAAGTACTGCCATCAATTAAATGTTTATGAAAGTTTCATTCATTTCAGGTAGCCCAAAAGGCAAGGGTAAGAAGACATCAAACGCAGCGTTAGAGAGACAAGCTAAGAAGCAGAAGTTGGCAGAAGAGAAGGCTGCTAAGAAGACAGCTGCTGAAATGAACAAGATATACAGGCCAGGGGAGTGTTTGAAGGTAAACAGTTGATAAGCTAACTGATGCCAGGTCCCTTTAAATTTAATGGTTGACTAGCTTCTATCCGCGCCCCGTGGTTTTACCCGCATAAGTCTTGATCCCGTGGGAATATCGGGATAAAACGTATCCTATAACCTAATCTAGGTCACGTTTTACTGATGTGCCTAAAGCGGCTGAAGGGATTTAGATGATAAATTAGTATATATGTTTTAACGCAAGACACTGCTGTAGCTGAAATGTCGTCTATAGGCGGGTACAATGAGTCAGTGTTAGTTGATTTATCCAGTAGGAAATCCATAACATTAGCCCGTAATCTGGATCTGTATCCAGTTAAAGGATACACCAATACAGGCTCACATCCAATATTCAATTTACACGCACCTTATGTTTCTGGAGAATGATATCAATGAGACCATTATGTTCTTTTAGCGCGTTTTCACTCACATCTGCCTTGTAGTTGCCTTGTATTCATCCTCTTAACATGACCAACCCACATAAGCATGCTCTTTTCAATTTATATTATTTATTGAAACTTTATGCACAAGTAAAAAAATACTGTACAGAGGCGGACTTAATGCCTGAGGCATTTTCTACCAGTCAACCTTAGGGTGATGCAGAGACAAAACATCGCAGGTGCAACATACGGGATAAATAACTCGGAAATGACTATATAATACAAGAATAAAATACTAATACATAAAAATAAACAAAATTAACTGTCAGAAATAACGATCGGTAGGGGAGAAAACGAATCCAGCAAATCAGCGCTGGGAAATAAATTATTTTTTATTAATTTTTTTTCACACTACATCTTTTTTAAACCGCACCGTTGCCACTGAATTTTTTCTCCGTTTTGAGAGCAGTGATGATGAAATAATTTTCACAAAGTAAAGCGCCTGCCTGGGTTCGAACCTAGGACCTACAACTGGGTAATTCGCGGCCGCTACCACTGGGCCACCGCTGCTCCCTCCCCAAATATACCAACAAATTCACTTGCTCCTGTAATGTATGTAATAATTAGTTATTATTATGGGTAAATTGATATTGTTGTTATAAAGTATTGAAGGTAGTCGAGTTGATGTAACCTTTTAGTCAGTCATTATACTTGTGCCTGCACGTTGCTACGTGTATTATTTATTCCCGTATCCAGAGTGCTCCCAACCGAAGAAATATTCAGCTCCACACTCTTATCATTTAATTTGACACCACTTAGGAAATATGATTGATAATCTCCTTGTAATGCCGCAGTACATGAACGTAGAGGGTCACCCCAGCCTGTGGGAGCGCTGGTACATGTCGAACGTGCCGAGCGAGGTGTTGCAGCTCGGCGCGCACGTGCTACAGGCGCACACGCTGTGTCACCCCGCACTCATTGTGTGGACCAGGAATATACCCAGGACCCTGGATAACGAAGGCGGACAGGTTAGTTATTTTATCTTATTTATTATTCCCTAATAAATAAAATTATGCAGGTAAAACATTACATTATGCAGATAACATTTTGCAGGTAAAAATTTAAAAAATACATTATTATTTTTCTTTTTTTTCGCCGAATTAACATTGTCATTTTATTTGAATATATGGTTTCCAGGTTAGACTAAGTCCATTGCGACAGCCGTGCGACCGCGCGCTCTTTGTAGCCGACGCCGAGGAGCTCAGTGAGATGGTGAGCTCACACACGCTCAGTTCACATCTGTCGCAAATACGACAGCTGTGTGACAGCAAGCTGACGCTGTTGGTGTTCAATGTGAACGACTACTTCAAGTGAGTACTATTTGTGTGTACTATATCATGTAACATACTAGCGCGGAGGAGCTCTCTGAGGTGGTGAGCACACACATGCTCCGTTCACATCTGTCACAGGTACGACAGCTGTGTGACTGCCAGCTGACGCTGTTAGAGTTCCATGTAACGACTACGTCAAGTGGGTACCACTCGTGTACTGTGTCATGTTACATACTAGTGCGGAGGAGTTCTATGAGATGGTAAGCTCATAGTCGCTCAGCTCATATCCGTCACGAGTATTTTCTTAATTATTTTGCTCTTTTTAAAGTACAAGACGAAACCTTTATAAAATCACTTTTATTTTGTTTGTCGCAGTTTTTTTTTTAGTTTGAGTCGTTTTGCTTTGAGTTTAGTTGAGTTTAATTTGTTTTTTTTTTGTGTTATGTTTTGAGTCTTTTGTCCTTGTAGTTGTGTTTTTTGGTATTTACTTAATTTTATTCTTTTGTTCCATGTGATCTAGAAAGAAAGGTCGTACTGACCCCTCTGTTCACAGTGCACCGCGGCGCAGGACATCTAACAGCAATCGAACGCGGATTACTGAAATAGAGTTTGAATTAGCTATAACAGGTATGACAATTTCTTGCTATATAATTTTCATTTAAAATATACCTCTGCCAATCCTGTTTTGTGCAGACGGTCGTGAAAATATTTTTATATGTTCTTTAATTAACTGCCGAAATTTAATAGACGTGTTGGGTATGTGGATAAATAAACAGGATAAAAAAAAAAAAAAACTAAACTGATACCTCGAGTAACTACAGCCGATTACAGGGTCAATGGCCACGAATAGTGTAGTAACTAGGAAATATGGGTTTAGAAAATCAGTATTTTTTTTATTTTATCGTATTTATATCGATATCTAAATTCATAGACGTGATGGGTATATCGATCGGTATCGATATACCCATCACCTCTATGAAGTTTCGCCAGCTAAATTTAATTTGATCCTGTATATTTAAAAAAAAAAATAGTTTATTTTATATCCATAATTATGTTCTTCGTAGTCATTTTTTATTTAATTTTTCCAGATTTGTTGGTAACAGCTGACTGCGACACAGTGATTGCGAACACAGCAAGTGAACTGGCTTCGAGTATCGTGCAGCTGACTAAAGCGATCGCCGAAGCACCAGCTAAGTTAGTATCATATTAGTTAAGTAACTATCCATACTTGTAGTCTATGATCCGAAGTAAGACCCATCTGTTTACTTAATGAAAATTATACAGTACAAAACGGTCACGACGCGTTGTGGCAATCGTAGAAAGACCATCATCTGCCTGCCTTTTCCCAGCTATGTTGGGGTCGGCTTCCAGTCTAACCGGATGCAGCTGAATTTACATGGAGCTACTGCCTATCTGACCTCCACAACCCAGTTACTGGGTAATATGATACTCCTTGGTAAGACTGGTTGTCAGACTTTCGGGCTTCTGACGGCCCGTAACGACTGTCAAAGATCCACGAATGACAGCCGGGACCAACAACTTAACATGCTTTCCGAGGCATGAAAGGGTCTGGGTATGTAAAGTTGGTCACCCATCCACGGACCAACCTCGGCAAGCGTAGCTTAACCTGATCTATCGACCCGTGCGGCTGTTATTACTTAGCCACAAGGCAATCATAGAAATACTACATAGCGAAATTGCCACAAAGCGTTTGTTCGTATAGCATGTTAGCCAGGAGCCAAGACACGAATGTCGCTATGTGGTCTGTCTGTGAGTGCCACAACGCGTCGTGACCGTTTTCATAAGAACCATAACACGAATTTCGCGATATGAATGTTTTACAGTGACCACACCGCGTTGTGAGCTAGTTTTTCGCTCAATGAGCATTTTCGGTTTTTGAGCGTAACATATATTCGTACAGTAAAAGACATGTTTAACATTTATAAGAAAAACTTATAAAGGTGTTTTCATTTTTCAGAAAAGCGAAACATGCTTGTGACGACAAAGCAGGGTTCTATATGAGAGGTGACAACAAAAACTGTGTTGTTGTCGATAAAAATGGTCAGTTACATTGGTTTTAGTGTTTTTAATCTCTTTGACATGATTGGGACAACCACAAAGAATGTAACAGTGATAAAATATGGCTCAGTTGTATTAAGCGCCGGTATGGTTATAGCCCAAATTATTTTGCCTTGTTTGAACTCGCGCTGATGGCAATGTTTATTTTAAGTGCTTAACTTTAATTGATTTTAGTTTGTTTTCCTGTCGTGCCATAATCTCTACGTATGGTCACCAACGGAGATACGTAACCAGGGTCGTCGGATATAGTTGAAGTTTAGTAAGAAACAGATTGGCTTTTTCGGATAAAATTTAATTTAATTAATAGAAAACAAACAGTTCATTTATCAAATTACATTTCATTCGAAAATATCTATCGGTTTCTTACTAAACTTCAACCATATCCGACGACCCTGGTTACTTATCTACTTTGGTGACTGTATTATCGCCAAAATCTATATCTGACCACCGTAAGGACTATTCCTGCTTGCAGCGCATATTATTAGTCGACCTAAAAAGGATCCTCTTTTGTTTTACTTACGGACGCAGCTGTGGTCATCATGTGCACGGGATTTTGTTTCCAAATGCCCCCACAGTGACCCGCGGGCGCCCCACACACACACGCTAATGCCTAGTTTGGGGACCACCGTCCAATCTATTCTTGTACAATATGTTTATTCATAAATAAATTTGAAATTTGACGTGGTGTGCGTAGATTTGTAATGTGGCCACATTTTTTCCCACAGTTAGTATAAGTAACAAATTTAATAAATAAACAATGTTTTTATGTCAAAATGACCACTCTGACCGCTTACAAAATCACGCTATTACCATACAGTTGGGGCGTACGATACGCCCTGTTCCTTTTATATTACATCTTTTTCATGCCTAAGGTATAACATCCTGGCTACCTTGTTAAATACAGACATGATAATATTTCAATCTTCTGATATACATTCCCAGGTGTCGGCGTAGGCAGGCTGTGGCAGCAGATGCTAGCTATATTACCACAATCCAGTCTAGAGACGTCGCGAGCCATTTGTGCGCAGTACAAGTCGCCTCTTGCGTTGTATGAGGTACCATCTTACGTCAACTATATGTCACCGTGTGATTATGAACATTTATTTATTTATTACAGCATGGAAGACTTACAGCTAAAAAAAAAACAAACAAAAAAAGGAAACAATAGTCGAAAAACATTGTAAAAATTGTGAACTGCAACAAACCATTTACAAATTGTCGCATTATTTTTCGATAGTTTATAATCTATCCATGGAAAACCGACAAACTTGCATACGTAGGAACGCACCCTGCGCTAATACTTAATAGCCAAGTAACTATAAGGACAAGGACAACTCGGAAGTAAGACTCGCTCCCGCGGCACCGCTCGCTTCGCTCCCGCGGCACCGCTCGCTTCGCTCGCTCGGCTCGCGCGCGTTTGTTTACAGTCCAAATCTAACCGAACCCGTCGGTCGGGGTGCCCTGGCTTAGATACTGCGACCAATTCCGTTACTGCCAAGACCGACAGATAAGGGACGGTTCACTATTTTACGGGTGATAAAATCGTACAGATTTTGAACCCTGTCCGTAAGTGCAGGTTCGTTCACGGTTTGACCAGGATTCATTATTAACTATCGAATATTAATACGTTATATTGTAAGCAGATGGTACACTTCACAATTTATCGACAGCTTACAATCTCGCGAAAAAGAAAGTAACAGTGTTCACAATGTTACGGTGACATCCTATCCTACTTCCTACTAATACTACTTAACAAATGCGAAAGTTTGTATGGATGGATGGATGGATAGATGGATGTTTGTTACTCTTTCACGCAAAAACTACTGAACGAATTTGGATGAAATTTGGCACACAGATAGTTTATAACCAGGATTAACACATAGATTTTTTTTTAACCCGATATTCCCACGGGATCTAAACTTATGAGGGTGAAACCGCGGGGCACAGCTAGTACATATTATAAATTAAAGTCGCTTTTCGTGTGTGTCTAGTTCTTCTAAAGTACCCAACGGATTTTGATGCGGTTTTCACAATTATTTAGGGAGTTTATTCCGGAATGTTTATAATAAAAAGCCGTGTGTATAAAACATGAAGATAAATGTACAAACATTAATATTAAATTTACATGTAAAGAAATCTCGATGTTTTGACAAGTCGTTAAAACCGCTGTGGCCGGTCGCTAGTTAATTAATAAGGCACGCTCATAGGGTTCTCGTACGGGCCTGTTCATTTCTGATTCGATCACGTAGGGAAACAGGAGTGGCGACCGCGTACTGGACGACGTAGCACTGGAAGGTCGCAGAAATCCGCTGGGTGCAAGAAGCGCAGAACCGGCCGAAAATCCTTAGCAAACATATATTTTCATAGCAATCGTCACACGTGTTTTAACTTTACTTGTAGTGATAGCACGAGAATTCACGTAGAGAAGCTAAGCTACAGCATTAACCGTGTGTTTTATTGTTTTCAGTCCCTACAATCATCGGACAGTATCGCCCAGTTAGCTGACATAGGTGTATCTCGTGCAGGAGTGGTCGGCTCACGAGCGCGGCGAGTTGGGCCCGAGTTCGCACGGAAACTTCACACGTTATTCACGGCTACAGATGGAGACCAAGTCATAGAATAATGATACTTTCGAATGTAACGTTGAGTCTACCATTTGCGTTCGACGAAGGCCTATGCGGCTATGCTAGATGTGTAAATTGATCTCATTGTTTAATAAATACTTATAAGATTAATGTGGATTTTATTTGTAGTTAACAGCTTGTAGGCTAAGAAGGGACTTGGCAAGATGCAAGACATGTGATTGTTTGAAGTACAGACGCCAGCACATCAAGTTACTACAATCTGTCAAATTTGTTTAATAGATTTTCAACTTTATCGTTATAACATTAAGGTTCAAGATTGATTGGGAAAATTTGACAGTTTCGGGTAGCTTGACCTGCTGGCGTCTGTACATAAGGATAAATTAGCTATTGTGGAAGTAAGAATTGGAAAAAACCTTACTTTAATATTTGAAATCTATCAAAGAACTAGCCTATGCTCTGTCTGTAGTCGAGTCCTTGTTCTAAAATGGACCATTTACTGCATTTATAGCAAAAAGACTCTTATCCAAACTAAAAAAAAAATAGAATCCAACGTCAAATTAAAACTATTAAATGTCAAAACAGTAAATTTAAGCATAACCTCAAACTTTATATAATAATTACTAAAGCGCATTTATAACTGCATTATTACACGTTTTTACTAATTTTACAAATACCCCGATTCAAACATGACTGTGTATTTATCAAGAATTGCATTTAACACGTTTCGGTGCGCGACACCGAAATGTTTTTCCGCGAACTCTGTTGTCGGTTTTGTCGCGCCGAAAGCTCGATTGTTGTTGCCAAAAAACGATGTATTTAGTATCGCAGGGATATCAACGGTAAGGAATTATGCTCTTGATGTGATGCAACCGACTATGCCGATAGAAAATGGCACAATAGCGTTGAAAAAGAAGACTGTTCATAAAAAGGCAAGTCCGTCAGAATTGACGATCAAAGAAGGGCACTACCTGACTATGGCGTACGCTACAGCGAATTCTTATGACCTAAAGAGTCTGAAAGAAGCCCTCATTCAACAGAAACTGTATGAACCCGGAACGTAAGTGGTTTTACTTATAATTATTGGCTCGAAACTTAGATGATGTAATAGTTGATAGAGAGGAAAAAACAATAGGTGATAGTAGAAAATGCAAAAAAAAAACTTAACAACAATAAAAATTGTAACTTACAACAACAATAAATCAACAATGATCGGTCACAAAGTCAATAAAAAATCAATCAGTGATGTGATAGATCACAAGCGGTCATATTTTATCAAGAAATTCTACAAATTGCTTCCTAATATGATTTCAGGTTAAAAGCAAATGAAATAGGAGATGTGGTGGTAGCTAATGCAGTGTACAGCGTTGGTGCTGAACCAAGGGAGATCATATTCTTCAGAGAAGGTGGCATAGTCTTCTGGAACTGCACTGAGATGGAAGCCAGCAATGTACTGGATTTTGTGAGACCGTATGTAAAAGATAAATTATTTATTTTCTGCTTCTATAATTTCTGTTTGTACAAACACTTTTACATGTCAATCATATTTTTTTAAACTAGATGAGGTCGGCAGAATAAAGAAATTTCTTGTGAAAAGTTTATTTAAAAAAGGCTAACATATTAATAATGTGAACTATTTGGAATGGTATTTACTTATTGTAACATAACATAATGCCAGTATTTCCTAAAGGATTAGGCAGATATATACCTATAGTACACCCACATGTTATTATGACACTATGTATGTATAAGTGAACTTCATTGTCCGCTCTTAATCTTGACTTGGAGTTGTGGACACCAGCCCATATTACCTATTACCTTAATACTCACTAACCACAACAACTAAATATCTTTTAAAAATACCTAATATTCCTTTCATATAGCTCTCAACCAGTTTCTGAGAGGTGAATATGTTTTTTTTTGTTAATTGATGTTGACCCACGGCTGAGCAAAGGTCACCCCTATCCTTTATTAAAGTTCCTTATCTTGTGCCGCCACACATGAGTTTCATAGGCCTGCCTCTTAGGCCATATGCTCTGTCCTATATATTCTGCTAACACAGATTGAAATAAGAAATAAGTAAGCTTTGCTAATATTTGATTGTATATTTCAGTTACGAGATAGAGAGCTACCCCAAAGATGTGGTGGAGAAAGAAAGAGAAGTCATGACCTATGTTTATCACCAGAATTCGTAAGTAATTAATCACAAACATATTATAACATAGTGTGTGCTTTGTAAGATTGAAGTAACTAACACAGTAGGTATGATCGTTGCAAATAACAGGTGCTGGCTTAGATATACTTAACAGCGGAAGATGGCACACTCTAACAACGCAGTCACTAAATCTGGGCTTGGTTGATGCACAACTACATGCAATGAAACTTACACAACTGTGATCATAGTTGCATACTTACAGTTACCGATAGACAAGGACAGAGATATGACCCGACACAGTCGTGCGAGCACAACCGCGTTAGCCACCAAATGTTTACGATTATGAATGAGAGTGAGGGTTAGCAACAGTCACGAGATGCTTCGCATCATCTCTCTCACGCCAGTTTTGAAATATCCGCCTATCTCGCTTTCACAAAAGTGGCGAAGCAAACAGTAAAAAAAACTATAATTTTCAACAAATTAACATTTTTGGCTGTGCTTACGCAAAGAATGAAGTGTAATCCTGTGTACCTATCTTATTTTTCTTTCTTGACTGATTAGAACACTTATTAAATACACAAGAAGCATTTTGATGCGTATTTATGTGCAAAATCTAAAATTATTGAGCTGTATCGACACGTGCTGTTTAGACGACGGTCAGCGTGTGACTGAGTGCAACTGTGTCCATTGGACTTGCTTCGGTAGGGCCGCGCACTGTGCTCAAGTAACTTATCTTCCGCATGAAGTTTATCTAAGGGTGCTGGTATTTGAGAGTGAATATTGGTTCCTATTTAATCTATTGACTGCCCCAGTCGGATTAATACGACAAATGTTTTCGTGCCCGTGTCGCCTCAGTCGTAGTTATCCGACTGAGAACCTAACCCTAATTTAAGTATATACTCGTATCTACTACATAATGTGCATGCACTTACCCAAATGCTTTGCTTGTGTTTTATAGACAGTACCTAATTGGGTTTCTTCTTAAAAATTCTCAACTTCAGCCCAAGCTTCCTGTACAATTTAATAAAGATAGTTTTAAAATGATGTGAAAAGTCATTTTTGTATTCAGGATTGAGGCAGTCATTGGTCCCTTACGCAATCCACCTATTTGTCACCCAGAGGGGCTCGTGGCTGAATAATACCAGCCGCACGGATCGATTGAAGGTTAAGGTTAAGCTTCGCTTGCCGCCCTCGGTTCGTGGATGGGTCACCATCCATTACATATTGGGACTACCTCCGTGCCTCGTAAAGCACGTTAAGCCGTTGGTCCCGGCTGTCATTTGTAGATCTTTGACAGTCGTTGTAGGTAGTCAGAAGCCCGAAAGTCTGACAACCAGTCTTTCGAAGGGGTATCGTGTTACCCAATAACTGGGTTGTGGAGGTCAGATAGGCAGTCACTCTATGTAAAACAATAATATTCAGCTGCACCTGGTTAGACTGCAAGCCGACCCCAATATAGTCGGGAAAAGGCTAGGCAGATTGATTGACTCAATCCACCTGTTTCAATCCAATACTTTCATATTTATATTCTTACAAAAAACTAACCAAATCTCAAACTTGGCTATAATTGAGAGTAAATAAAAAATGTTGACTTATTTGTTACGCAAGCCGGTCTAAGAAGTCGGACGGACCTCAATCCGGTGCTGTCACTAACTCATCTAAAGGGCGCAGGTGTGTGTTTTCCAAATTAAAGGGGCTGTGCACATTCAGCAGATGATGACTATAAATAATGCGAGCATTTGTTTGTCTTTTTTGTGCTATATTTTACTATCACGACCTTGTTGCAAAACAGGGTTTATCTTTAGACCCAGGTTTAAACCAACGAGCCATTTTTAAAGGGAATTGAAGATATTTCAATGGAGCCTGGAATACCTACCTATCTGCCATTTTTTTTTCAAAATCGCGGCCACGCATTTCTCCCAAGCAATCGTGGGTGGCCGCCATTTTGAAAAAAAAAAATGGCAGATAGGTAGGTATGCCACGGATCTTCAAAGGATAATCCCACAAAGTTAAAGTTCTTATTACAAAAAAGACGTTAAACCCGAGTCTAAGTTGTCAAGTTTGCATTAAGAACTTTACTTTTGTCGGAATAAAGTTCAAAATACAATAACTGGCTCGAATGTTTAGGCTAAAGTTTGAACACGTTTTGTAATAAGACTGTATGATCAGAATCATCAAAGTCTGACCACTTTGAGGATTCTGATCATACAGTTATGTACTAGTAATAATATGAATACTGGAAATTTCGAAATAAAAAATATTCATGCTCCATGTAAAATACTGCTGTTCCGCTGCATCCGGTTAGACTGGAAGCCGATCCCAACATAGTTGGGAAAAGGCAGGCAGATGATGATGATCGAAATAAAAATTATTATTACTAAACACACTGGCGGGATTGCAGCCAAGCTTTCTTCATCCGCTTAGTGTGCCCAACACCTTTAATCATATACCTATTTCATGAATTATATAAGGTAGTGAGAAACATGTAATTTTTTTATTTAATTTCATCCTTTTTCTTTTTTAGGAAAAAGTGTCACTTACAGGAGTCGTCGTTTGTGCTGGTGCCGAAGAGGGATAACTCATTGGAGAGGTATACATTTAGGTAAGTGAAATTTTAATGCCATTTTGTCTTGGCTTTGCCCATCTTTCATAAAAAAAAACATTAGGTATCCTTCTCTGTCAATCAATCAATGAACTCAGCCTATCGCAGTCCACTGCTGGACATAGGCCTCTCCCAGGCTGGGCCATAACACCCTGTCCTCCACCTTCCGCATCCAGTCTGTTCCAGACACCATTTTGAAGTAGTTCCATCGTCGCATCGTCGCCCAAATTACGCTTGCCGATACGTGGTCTCCACTTCAGGACTCATCTGCTCCACCGGCCATTGGTCTTTCGACAATCTTGGCCAGGCCACTGTCAGTTCAGCTCCTTCTTTCTTCTCTGTAGTTCGGTTAAAAAGGAGCGATTTCGTAGGTTTTGTAGATAACTAAACTATCAGTTCGCGTTCTTCGTGTCTCTCTTTAAAACGAAACGGTCGCTCAAAACGGTGAAGCAAAACATCGTGAGGAAACCGGCATGTCCCAGAAACAAAAATACGAAGACAAGTGACATCCATCAACCCGCACTGGACCCGCGTGGTATATATTACAGTTCACTCCCTCTCGAAGAGAGGAGGCCCGGAGGAACAAGAAATTCCACGCCGTCGAAGTCGCGAGCATAAGATAGTTCTTTAAATAAAACTAAATGTACGGTATGTTTTCCAGCCACGCCATGGTCCAGTCAGCGCGCCTCGGCGCTTGGGAGTCGAGGCTCGAGGCACTGGCAGCGTCCGTCAGCGCTCACACGTCATCTATGCAGCACGATGGCGCCATACATGTTGAAAAGAAAGAGGTATTTACAATTACATAGTTTATGATCTTTGAAAAGCAAAGAAGGCCAGTTGGACTTGACCACTTGGTCTTAAAATACGTACGGAAGTTTTATAACATGGACAAGGTATGGTCTACATACATACATAAACATAATCAGCCTATAATGTGCCCACTGCCGGGACACAGGCCTCCTCTCGGTGAGAGGGAGTGGGCCGTAATCCACCACCCGAGCCCAGTGCGGGTTGGCAGATGTCACATGTCTTCGAATTTTTAGTTCTAGGACATGCCGGTTTCCTCACGATGTTTTCCTTCACATTTTTGAAAGCAGTGTTGACGAAATAATTTACACAAAGTAAAGCGCCTGTCTGGGTTCGAACCTACGACCTACAACTCTTATATCGCGGCAGTTACTACTTGGCCACCACTGCCCTTTAGTATAGCCTGTTTTATCCATATTTTATTGAACTTGCGTATATCTTGTTTCATAGAAGTTCAGTGATTATTTCAAACATCTATGCAACGAGATGTAAGCAAGTTCAAAAAAATCGTAATTCTATATTAATATCTCGTTAACGTGACACTTTGTTTTCTGTTCACATTACTGTCAGCTATTGATTTCTATAAGTTACATGCGGGCCGCCATTTTGAAAAAAAAAAAACGAAATAGCGGATAGGTATGCCACGGACCTTCATAGCCCTTTATACTTATAAAAATCTTATTTACAGGTAGTTCGCAAACTAGGCGAGCTGTTTGCTCTCCGACACGTGCTGAACGTGGAGTCGGACCTGCTGGACACTCCTGACTTCTACTGGGAGGAGGAGCAGCTGGAGCGACTGTACTCCTCCACTGTGGCGTACTTCACCATCTCCCGGCGGACCAGGGTGAGTAGTTCATCATGAAAGGACAGCCTATAATGGTCACTTACTTCATGTTGGTACACTAACAGTAGGAATGACTTTCATTTTGACACAACAACATTCATTGCGATATTTACTGTTGAGCAGACAACTTTTTCGAACATATAAATAAATAAATAAATAAATCCCTGGACATTTCACACAGCACCATTTGTCCCAAGCTAAGCAACCTAATGCTTGTGTTATGGTAACAAGATGGCTGATAAACTACTTATATACAATTTTTTTTTTGTAAATACATACATATTATAGATAGAAAAACACCCAGACTCGGAACAAATACATGTAGGTCATACAAATATTTGTTCCGTGCGGGAATCGAACCCGCGACACGCAGCGCAGCAGTCAATCGCTTAACCACTGCGCCAACCGTGCCGTCTGATATGAATCAATGGATTAGCAATATCCTTCAAAATGATTCAGATTGTGAACTCATTACTAAAATTACCTTTAACTTGATAGCTCAGTCAGGATGTACTGGTTATATGACGAAGGTAAAAGTAGGGTTTACTGACTGGTTTAAGGGTTGTTCCCAAAGATTTGGATGTGATTTAATCAATCTGTCTAGCCTTTCTCCCAACTATATTGGGGCCGGCTTCCAGTCTAACCGGATGCAGCTGTTTACTAGTATTTTTCACAACCCAGTTACTGGGTAAATGACGGCACGGTTGGCGCAGTGGTTAAGCGATTGATACCCCTTGGTAAGACTAGTTGTTAGACTTTTGGGCTTCTAACGACCCGTACCGACTGTCAAAGATCACAACCGGGACCAACCCCTTAACGTGCTTTCCGAGACATTATCACTTTTAAATAAGCAATTAGAATGAATTATTTTTGATAATAATATTGCCTCATGACGATCGAACATAGCTCATTGTGATAAGTCAATTTAGATTTGCTACGATTTTTACTAAAAATGCTCTTTTTTTGCCAGGTCCTAAACGAGCGTCTCGCCCACTGCGTAGAACTCCTAGAACTGCTCTCCTCCTGGGCAGCAGACAGGCACCACGTCCGTCTAGAGTGGATGGTCATAGCCCTCATTCTTGCAGAGGTCTGCTTCGAACTGCTGCATCTCTTCGAAAGGTGGGTCGCGAGGAACGAAGTCATAGATAGCTAGGACTGGGACATTCCAGATCCACTTCAATCGGAAATGGTTGGAGTGGATTCTGGAATTTCTGGTGACGTAGAATTGGAGTCTGGAGTTTCTGGAAAAGTGGATGTGGAGTCTGGAATTTCTGGTATAGTGGAATCTGGGATTTTGGAGGATAAGGGATGGAATGTAGTGATGAATGTTTATTATGGGAATTATATTGATAACTTATGGTAAGACGGAGTACGTAGGTAATATTTTTTTTTTTTGCAAAGATGTGTGATGAAAGATATTAATTAAGAATTGATCAAACGAAAATAAACGAAAATATAAGTAAACACCAGAGAGAAAATTGCAAAAACATTCTTTTGTTAATGTAAAAAAGCTTCGTACACGAAGCAAAAAAAAAAATAGGCAAAATCATTTTTTAATATTTGTGAAATTTCAATGATAAGTCTCAAACAAAATAAATCGATATTACTCATTTCATTATGATTCATTATACTAGGCTAGTCCAGTTCTTATGACAAGTTTTTTAGATAATAATAATTGTTAAACTTAAAAGCAAAATCTATTTAAAAATATGTAAGTAATGGCAGTACACAACCTATTTGATAATAATATTATTTATTACTGTGCAAGTGTGCAGATACCGTCACCATGATACTATAAATATATTATTTTAGTTTAATCATATTTAACAGGATCTGTTAAGCGATAGTAATAATGTCTTCATTGATAGGTAGTACATTTTTAATAAATTAACATAAGTAAGTTATTGTTATTTAGCATATACATATATAACAGTTTAAAAGTCACTATGTCGGTGCACAAAGTATGTTGCCAAAATTTTAGAGTTTATTATAGAATTGTTCGAGTAAATATGTAAAATCTTATATTGTAGCTTCAGCTTATTTAGAAATGAAAAACAATATTATTTTACTATGTGACATTAAAAAAATATTCTGCACTCTATTTGCGCACTATCAATCACACTGAATAATTTCGAAGGACATTGCTATTCCATTGCGTCATATGTTCGAAAATTTTTCCTGCACAGCAACGTAAATAACGCAATGAATGTTGTTGAACTGTCAAAATGAAAGCCATTGCTACTGATAGTGTGTTACGCAATTACCCTTTCGTTCATAAGTAAGTTAAACATTTCAATAGATATAAGTAAATTAGTTTTCTTATCGCATCTATTAGTTATGAAACTATGTACCTATTTATGTATAATTATATTATGTGAATTACGTAGCTAAGCTTCAACTTGTTATATTTTATTTTGAATAAATGTATTGTTGAATCTCTTTGGTTTTTTATATCAGACTAACTGTTGCCCACGACCGCCCTCTTCGTCTGCAATCCACGATGAAAAGTAGAGTATGTCCTTCTACAGGTCCACCAGTCTACCTTTATGTCATAACGGTGGTTTGAGCTTAAAAATGTAACAGACAGACAGTTACTTTCGCATTTATAATATTAGCATTACATAATAAGGCTTTTCATCTGTCTGGCAAGGAACTTTCGAGAAACCCCAGATTGCTTTTTAGGGTTCCATACTCAAAGGGTGCTAATGGGACCCTATTACTAAGCCTAAGCAGGTAATCTCTCACGGGGCTGTATCTTAACAACTGAAACAGCGGGCCAGGTGACATTTTACAGAACACGTAACAACTGCAAATATTAATAAGAAGATAAAACTAATAGATTTGGTGGTCCGCGACGTGCGCGAATCCGACTCGCACTTGGTAAGCTCAGTAAAAAAAAAACGCATCATTCATCCATAGAATTTGTTTTTTTCGAAATGAACGAACGAATCGGATATTTGTTTCATAGCGAAAGTTGTTTAGTATGACGGGTAGAAACATCCCCTTGACGGTTGCAGGTACCTAAATCGTACCCCGTAAGAAGAAGAAAGAATAGAGGATGAATGAATGTTAGTCGCCTACTAACAAAAGGTATTTACAGGGCAGATGTGAGTCCAAACTACGGGAGGGGACGTCCTAGAAGGACATAGTTATTATAGTGACCTTATAGGTTCTTCAGGAAGGTCAGGTGCGTAGTACTCTCAACCGGCGTGCGTGTATGCCCATATGTAATGAACGTGGCCGAAGCAAAAGTAGTTTGTATGGATCGTAGCAGGTTGTGTACTTTCTGCCACCCCCACGAGAAGAAGGCGTGAGGTTATGTATTAACTTAAGTACGCACGGGTGCGTTTTTAACGCGGTGTTTTTTTTTTTCAAGCACTGGATTTTCAACGCACTGCTTTGCGCCAAGAGTTGAAAATCCAACAGCGTGTTATTTTGACGAGCTATGATGATTCGCTCTGTCGGATTCTCAATGCTCGGCTCAACACCGAGAATTGAAAATCCAGTGTGCTATTAAATTCCGTTTTTTTTTACGTCCGTGCTACTTGGGCTTAATGTATTGTACGAAGTATCCACTTTTCTTTACGTCCTGATTTCCACCTTCCTGTCTCCAACAGCAACACGTATTCTCCTTTCTAACATTTAACAACTATACAGGTTCTTATTTCGCTCGGTGGAGATAGAGCGCTCCAGTCAGCGACAATATATATCTCCGGAACTAGAAGACACAGTGCTGCCGGAACTAGTGAAGTCGTAACTTGAAGACATACTCGAATATCATAACAAGCGGTAATAGTTCAATGTAAAACCGATACACGTGGTGGGTGTGGTGGTCTGGGTGCATCTGAAGTTAGGGGTGCGTCCCTAAGACGACCCACTGTCCTAAAGTTCCTAATAAAATGAATAAATAGTTACAGTCCGAGTCGAGAGAATGCGTTCCTGACCTGAAAAAACAAACAAACGAATACGCGTTTTGCGAATTTGATCTTACTACTAGATACTTAATACTGAATTCGAGCTCTAGTAGCTCAAATTCAAAATAAGTGATTGTCGCACTGACAGGTGTCAGGAACCCATTTTCTTGTATTTATGATTATTAATTTTATTGATTATTTTGTCGTACAAAATGAGGTTGGTAACACTGTCCAACCTGTCGTATACTGGTGTCACGTGTGTCGGTGTGTGATAATGTAGTTTATAGTAGATTGTAAATTCATATAGCCTTAAGTTATGAAATAAAGATTGATAAGAAAAACCCATGTTTCATAATAACTTCTTTTCTAACACGGGTTGTTTTCAGCGCCTTATAGATATCTCTTAGCAATCTATTTCAAATGTATGCTTTTAGTTTAGTATAAACTTTAATAAGGCGGCTAGTTACAGTTCGAGGCTGAAACTGAACTTGCGATATGTCGATCAGAGGGGCAAAAGAAAAAACGGGACGGGGGATTGTTTTTGAGAACGTTTGCATTCTAACCTGAGTCTCAATCTGTCAAAAATTCCTTTAATTTCCCTACATTTTTTTTGACAAGTTTTTGACATTGATTACCGCTAAGATGAGATTGCGACTAGAACGTTTTTAGTTAAGAAATTGGCTTTATCATCAGACAGATCGCCAGTTATTCGTACCTTTCACACAAACATCATCTGACGAAATTAAAACAAAATTCATTGATCACAAACTTTCGTTTTGTTGATCATAATGACTGCACATGCTCTTAAAATTGGCACTGACTAGTAAAATGTTCTATAGACAATGGTAAAACAACACAGTATAAACTATACCTATAATAGGTACCCAGTTAACTAGTCATTGTATTGTCCATACGTTATCAATCGACACGATTCCATTGGAACACGTCCACTGCAACAAAAGCGAGCATGTCGCGTGTCGGTATCGTTCCCGTGTCGTGACGCGTGCCGGAAGTGTCCCGGACGGCGCCGGTCTACGGACACCTTGTTATAGATGCCGCTAGGTGGCACTGTGCGCGATGCGGATTTTATAGAACAACAATGGAGGAAGGGAGGAAGTACCTCATAATATAAAAGGAATAACCTAGGAGTCCCTTTCTAAATGTAGTCACGGGGAAATATAAGAAACTAGGTATCCTGCCTTTTCGCCGAAAATTGTTTGGCAGATTATCACTTGCCAGCCAACGTTTCGCCGATGTTTCACTTTAACAACTAACGATTAGCTAATTTTTGTATGACAACGTTTCATTTGGTAGAATTATTGTTAGGCTGACTATTATAATGACACAAAACGTTTGGGACATTTATCATTTGTCAAATATTTTAGGCTACACAACTATTAGACGAATGACGTATTGTCAGTGTAACAGTTCCCTTTTCATACTTTGATATAATGTGCCGCGGCAGCGGCCGGTGATGTACCAGAAGCGAATCGCGTTTTAATTATTACATCAATAAAACACACCACAGTAACAGTCCACAACTAATGATGTAAATACTTATCGTCAATGAGTCAATTTATTCGTACTTACCTACATTGTCATAAAAATAAGTTGCGCTTACCCATATAATATTACATAATTATTAAACGAAACCCTACTAGATTTGGTAAACAATAAACAACTAAATGAATATTACGCAAACTAAAACATTCTGCTACTTGAAAGTTGGCATTTTAAAAAGTGTCATTATGAAAAGCAGACCAAACGTAGGTACAGTTGGTAACTGTGAGGTTGGGAAATAAAACAAAATTATATGATAAGTTGGCTAATGATTATTCGGCGAAATAAAAATCTGCGAAACGTTAGTTGGCAAGTGAAAATCTGGTAAACAATTTTCGGCGAAAGGGCAGAGAATCAAGAAACTACCTCCTGCCCGCGACTTCGTCCGCGTGAAATTTCTTGTCCCCCTACCCACCCCGTCGCATTACCTACTCGCACTATGTATATGTATTCATTTGGATTCTAAATAACATAAAAGCTAGATGAAAGTAGGTAATTAAGCAAAATACATTCCGCTTTCTTTATCACCGTGTCCCTATCCACGTTTGTTGGTAAATCGTGGTTATTGTTCACTGTCACGCGTTTGCTGGGTAGGCAGAAATGTAACGTGACCTCATTCTATGTAACGAGCTAATAAGCTACCACATCTGAATGTTAATATTTTTGTGTTAGTATTGTTTATTAGTAACCTTGTTTGAGAATTTAACAAGCAAAATATTTTACTTCACCCAGTCACGCTATGAAAATGACAAAGTTTTTTGGCTGGGAAAACTTGTCGAAGGAGATCCATGATTTCTTTTATCTGTTCTGTGATTTAAACGGATGTGACCCAGTCTAATATGTGATTACGACTAAAGATGACGCGGATCTTTGGACCTGCAGAATTTCACAGCCTTTGGACTGCGGCCTGTTAAAGGTTTTACCTAAGCTCGATGATACCGACAAAGTTTATTGGCGGAGTTTAATGTAGCAACTCTTGCAAAAAAAAAAAACACTTTTCCCAATCACTTCTCTGTTTCTTTTATTGTTTTTAATCTGCGAGTTTATCATTGATTATTATATTATGCCCTATCCTTTCACATTTACTAAATAACTGACTATGTTTACATACAGTGTGGTGGGACCCTGGTAATCTGCTAAACAGGTAGGTATTCTTAGTGCAGAGACCTGCAGTCTCTCACAAACTAGTGTCACATAGTTTTTAATCTTGTTTGAATTAATAGATGATGCCACTGTTTGCGAAGAGAAGATAAAATCTTTGAATTTGAACAAAATTATGGTTCGTTCAAGGATCTTTTGGTGCGTGGCAAAAATCGGAAGTAACGCCGCCATCTTGTTTTTCCATACAATTTCACACTAATTTTATCAACAACGCACCCTGTCAATGTCATTAAGTGCCAAAGGATCCTTGTAGCCATTAATCAAACTGTCTGTTGTCTGTTTTGCTAGTTTGCTGGTCATCTCACCACCATGCTCGTTTCTCACAAGATGCAGTCCGGGCAGTGAGCAAAAACCGACACGTCGATTTTCCCTACCAGTTTAAATTCAGCGCACCCTTATAATTTTCAGAAGAAACCAATAGTTAACTGTATTTTGTACATTCCAACTTTTTGTACTATGTACAATCTGCCTTTTCCCACTACGAAGCCTCAACCAGGTAAGTAATAAAGCCAACAGCGGCGCTTAATTAAGCCAGTAACAGACTTCCCCCAAACATTCACTAACAAGGCAGTCGGAGGTCGCGTGTAATCTGTCAAGCTTCATTACTTTTTCAAGAGACACCCGCCATTTTCATTCATATTTCTTGCTGGGAGATTAAAAAAAAGCGCCTGTTTTGTTTATGATAGCAAATTAATTAAGATTTTATTATTTTTAATACTGTTCTACATTCTTTTTTTTAATCATTTAAGAATAATAAAATGAATAATATGAACATAAATCAAATAATATAGAATAATGTTAACTTTTTAGTGACTTAGTAATGATGAAATAATTACGCTAAAATTGTTGAAGGCGTCTCGTCTTCCTTCATAGGATGCAGAAGGGCTTTGTCTATTGTAGTTTCGACATTCTGGAAAGTGCTGACGCGCTATCGTAGCCCATTTTGATAGAACAAAACTGTCAAAAAATGTATAGCTTATAATATTTTTGCGCGATTAGCACGTATAGTCCTCATTGAGAATCAAGCATCCTTGTCATAACAATATATTACGATATTTACGGTGTGCCCTCCCTCGTTATGGCATTTTTATGGCACACCGTAGATTTATAGGTCGGCGAATTTTTTTCAGAACGTTTCCTGCCAAAATGTTGTGTTTACCCCCTGAAACTTAAATATAAGACGATAAATTTGCAGAAAAATATCGATAAGGATTTGACCCTCGTGTGACGTTTAATTTATCCAGAATTTAAGCTTAGAGCAGCTCGAAATTCTTAGAAACTTTAATGGATGACTGTAATATTTTATGGCAACTAATATTGCATTTGCTAAAGCTAAGTGTTTTCATACCAATGACGATCAGTAAGTGGAGTTGTGACGTGAACATCCAGGGTGGTTTTGTTGAGGTAAGAATCCCACACGCCCCGGTCTTGTCCCCGAAGGCCAGGTGCCTGTTGGAGGTACTCTACTTCACCAACATTTCTTTCATTATCATAATATCAAGCCTTCATAGTCTTCATCTCTTCATAAACACTAAATTATAATCTTTCACCATCTTTTCATAGCGAGTTAACGTCCAAACTTCGTCGAGGGCTGATTGAGCCATAATTCACAAATTTTGCACTCGACGGCGCGGAAGAGATTAGACATTAAACTAACAGGGTCGGACGTCGTGTTCTAAGGGGGATAATTAAATTCGATGGCCTTGGGCTTTGGCATAGAGCTGTTCCTAATGAGATTAGGTAGCTTCCTACATAGGTCGTAGGTACTGGCACCACACCTCCTTGCTTGTCTTCCATGTTCCCAGAATTAGGTTGTTGTTAGAAATGTCAGATTAAGTTTACAGAGATTTCAAAATTGCATGATAGTTTTAAGTTTTAAAACTTCTAATTTGCTACATATGCGCTGGACATGAAGATGATGGAAACTTTTGGAATAGATATTGAAATCTCGAATGCCAGATAGTCTTTTCAGTCATCACATGAAGCGACTCTGGCATCGGCTCCGTTGCCACAAAAGAAAAAAACGATAGTCTCCATTTCTACACTTCTGCTCACCCCAATAGCTCGAAGGCCTCCCTATCAGCTGATATCGTGTCTGCGAAATATTCCCTTCACGTCCCCTTATTTTGCAGCACGCATGCGCGACGCCGCCGCGCCGTCCGAATACCGCGGTTCGCCAGTCAGCTGTCATCCGCCGGGGTGGTCCAAACGCGACAATATAAAATAAATCGACATTTATAACACAAAAAGAGGTTATAATTTAGAAAATACATAATTTATGGTACGTTTATTATCTGTGCACGTCATTTGGCGGTAAAACGCGGCTCTGTTGTGATATTATTGTTAAAAGGTTTGATAATCAGTGTTCGCGATTCAGTGGAGTGCTAGACAAAAAACAATCTAGGTTTTGTGCTGTGATTTTTAGGTTTTCTCTTTGTTGTAGGTGAGTTTTGATGTTTTAATTTTTCAGCTTGGCTGTATGGAATGGTACCTATGTCTACAATCTGATTTGTAAGGTTTCGAAAGAATTAAAAACAAAAACTGTTGTTTTGTGAGCAGAGATGTTGGTTTGTTTATTATTTAATTTCATTTGTTTTTTTCTACGTATTTGTGATATTCGAACATTGCATTCAGAAGGTAGGAAGGTAGGTAGGGTATTTTGTTACGCCCCTGATTACTTTCGTAAATACCTTTGGTATGCACAATGGAAACCGAAAACCGCATGAATGCCTGCAATGCATCGTGTTTACGTGTCATATTAATGTCGAGGAATCTAAAATATGTAGATAGTGAGTAAGATCCTAGATATTTTCCTATATAGGTGCCTATCTATTAGGTATTTGGCTAGGTATTAGCTTAGTTTTGGCACTATTTTCCGGTGTACCTACCTACGAGAGATTCATCTTTCTGTTCTGACTGACCGACCCTTGACAATTCAAAAGTTCCTGTAATTGGTTTATTTAAAATAAATGCTTTGAGTTTGATGTAACAGGGGGTGAGCCTGCTGCCATCGACCGTCACCAACATCATCACCACCAAAAACCAGCATAATCAGACTACAAAATTATTTATTTAAAGTAGTTCAATGCGTGATTTGAAACTAACATTGAGAATTCTCCATTTGAATAGGAACTTTTTTGTTTTTTTTTTAAATCTCAATCTGTCAAAAATACCTCTATTTTCCCTACATTTTGACAAGTTTTTGACAGTTGTTTGTCGCCGAGATGCAACTGCTAGGTACTAGATTTTGAAGGTTTTAAATTACGAGAATTGGCCTTCAGTTTACAAGCTATTGTTTGAACCTATAAACATACCGCGCAAACCATCGGGGGTTTAACAGCGATATCGCTGTCCAGACATTATTAGGTTTCTGGACCTTCCATTATTCAATATAATCAATCAGTGAAATCATTTATGACCAACGATTAGACAAATTCCTAAAAACGTTACAATACGCAAAACTTCGCACCTCTTCTAACGAAAATCAAATAAAACTGCAGGTCCAAACAGAAATAAAAGAAAAAGTGCTTGATTTATTCTCTGGCCGGTCCCAGCGGCCATTATTTACATTTTTTGTTAAACTTTTAAGACGATCTGCGCCCGAGATGGCACGTTCCTGTCTGGGATGAGGTTTTTGGGGTTCCTTGGTTAATAAAAGATGAAACGTCCCAAAATGCCATCAACATAGCAGACTAATAAAAAGCGGATCTATGTTTGCTTCCAATATAATGTAAAATAGAAAATGCGTGACCCATTCTGTGATTCCGAAGACTTTGCCAATAACAGCTACTAAATGATTAGGTAGGTAAAGGGTAGCTGACGGACAAATCTTGGAATTCACGCTTAACGACTGCTATTTAAGCCAAAGATATCAATTTAAGTGATGTTTTCAAAAGCTATAAATTGCCAGGTTCTGTTGAGCTATTATTCTACATAATATCTTGTTCGCTTTGTTAAGTAACGAATTTAAAATAACACATTTTGGGGATATAGGTCGTTACTGATATCCAGCAACCGTATAACCTCATAGTCAGTTAATTATTTGGAACGTCAGATGCGAAGAGCAATTCCCGTAATTAAAAACGATCAAAATCTAGTCGCAATCTCATCTCAATGATCATCTAATAAATGTCAAAAATGTAGGGAAATTAGAAAAGATTTTAACAGATTGAGACTGAGATCAGCCCGTGGATGTTCTTAGAATTACGGAAATTGCCCCTCTGTTCTCACTTGCGTGTTTCTACGAGAACTACGTTTTTGAAAGCACTTGATGGGGTAGCGTGTAGGACGACACTATTACTTATTTACATGCTTTGATTCCACGAATCAAAGCATGTTTTGGCCTTTTGTTGGTCTTGCTTTCACTTTCATAGTATTTCTGGGGTGATAATAACATAGCTTTCAGCTGAATAGGTTTTTCAGGAAACTGTAATTTAAAAAATTGACTCCAAATTTTATCAGTCTGTACATCTATTAAGTTTAACTGAAGGAACTAGAGCTATCAGTGCGTATAATCTTGTTATCAGTGACAATCGTTCAGCATAAAATATGACTAACATAGGCTCCTGCTTGCTTCGGAAAGTAAAAAACTAGCAAATTTTTCGAATATATACCTAAAGCAATGGATTAGCAATATCCTCCAAAATGATACAGATTCTGATTGAAAGTGTGTTACGCTATTAGGGTGCAGTTTAGGTACCTAATGTCAAACACGAAACAAAATATTATTTGATCTTTATTTATTTCTTTCTTCGGAACCATTGACCCGAACCGCTCATCGCTCCTGACATTAAAGCAGGTAGTCCCAGACCCTTGCATCTCTAACCTTTGCTGTCATTGTTCGGCTCCGCGGCGGTATGGAACCCATTATAACACCATGCACTACACCATGTAGGTAGCTATTCAAGGTATCTTCAATGTATTCATGGGTTCGTAATGGAAGGCTGTTCGTGGAAGGTTTGGGAGGACAATTGATGATGTGGTAGTTAAAATTCAATTCGATTTGGATTGTCATGTGTAGTCGTGATTTTTGAGGTGGAATTGGTAATTCAAGTTTGATTTGTATACTGCGGGGTAATAGCGTAACACACTGTTAGTAGCAATGGGTTTCATTTTGACAGTTCAATAACATTCATTTCGTTATTTACGTTGTTGAGCAGACAAATTTTTCGAACATATGATGCAATGGATTAGCCATATCCTTCAAAATGATTCATATTGTGATTGGTAATGTGTACGCAGTTAGGGTGCTGGCTGAACGCTGGTGGCCAAACACGTAGCCGAATTCTGGGCCGAGTCCATTTAGATTTGCCATCGACACGCAAAGAGGAAGACTGGCCGTTGGCCTATTAGATTTGCTAATTAGCAAAAAGTTTAACCCCACCAAAAAGTCAGCAATTTTCAGTTAAGTATACAGGTGAACGCGGCCAATTTTATTATTTTTGCTATAGAAACGACATTACGCTAAGCCTAAAAGTGAATGAGCTAGAAAGGTGTGGCTTTATGCTCTGTCGCGCTCTTACCGCTGCTTTTAAACTTTTGAATCATACCCAAAAATTGCTCTTATTGAAATATGTCGAGCTTCTCGCAAATGAACGATATACAGTGCCCTCCAAAAGTTAGTTGTCATTTTTTCACTTCAGCTGTGATGCCATATAATGATTTAAAGTAAAAAAAAATAATAATCAAGTACTCCTAAGGCATTACTTGATTATTTAATATGATAAGTTAAAGGTAGTTGAATTAGTCAATAAAAACGTTACAGCGGTCAAACATTTGGATCACTAGAATTTTAAATCATAATGTAGTGTGTCACAGCTGAAGTGGAAAAATTACAAGTAACTTTTGGAGGCCACGGTATGTAGTCTAGCACTCCAAGCCATTTTCTAGAACAACATTATTACTTCTTCATTATTAGTATCGACACGAAATAAAATAAACGAACTATTTGAGAATGTCTCATGTCATGCCGTGGTAAACATATAAAAACGGTCACCAATGTTTAATAGCGAGTCCGACTCTTTGGCCACGATGAAGTTCTGCAAAACCTTCATTCATTTCAATTCTTAACTCTATTTTGTCAAGAGAAAGGCACCTCTTCAAACAAAATCAAATTATCCCACTATAGGTATAATCCTGGCTTTAATTCTACCATCACAATTCACTGCATAATCCATCTTAATCCCATAAAAGCTATAATTCAGCCTTACGTATAGTCTAGGGGCAATTATTCTAACGCCATGAATTGGGGTGACTATCGATTTTCATAATAGGACCATATTTATGTAAATAGCGACCTTATGCTATTTTATTGTTGGAATATTAGGTCGAATTAAGGTCATTGGATGAATTAAGGTTAGGTCTCTAAATCTAGGGCAATACGGTAGTTTTTTTTTAGGCTAAATAGGCAGAAAAGTCCAAAGAAACATTGGACGGACTGTGTTAAAGAAGATATGGCTAGAAAGGTGGTTTTATATTATACTCGTATTACTGAGATGACGACTATTAGAGAAGTATGGAAGAAAAATACATGTAAGCGCCGACCCCAAATAACTAGAGTTAAGGGCAGGAGAATGAGAACAGGGGAGGTCTACTAATTTACAAACGTTGTAATGGTCTTTCCATTGTGAGTTTTACAGTTTTTGTGTGGCAAATCCGTCAAAAACTTACAATGGAGAGACCATTGTAAGTTCTCTCCTGGGATGTTGTTCAGAGTTCAGAGTTCATTTATTTGTCAGAAACATGAGTATGCACACACAAAGCATACAAGATGTTATACAGTACATTGCAGAAAGGATCACAATCATGTTTTACCTTTACGGCGCCACCTTGTCACTGCCACTTTTAGGCGCCTGCAACACTTAGGTTGAAACCTTACAGCTGGTACTTCGCTTAGAGCTACACTGTGCGATACTCCTATCGAACCAATGCTTATGTCCGTTTTCACTAACAATAAAAGAGCGCTGGTGGATTTTCAACATTCGATACTCGGCCGAGCGTTGAAAATCCAGCAGCGCGCTTTTATTTACGCATTCATTGCGGTGTCACCTAGCACTAGTGAAAATAAAAACTGTTTTACTGTTGCGATGCCCACACTGATGTTTGGTAAGCTGTGTGACTATTTTAGTCAGTTCATCAGTTGTTCGAGCTACGCTAAGTACTTACCAAGCGAAACTCTCAGCTGTGGCTACGACCTAAGGGATTTGCATTGCGAAAGGAATATCTCATCTTATCATAATCTTCAATGTTATTTTTTTCATGTGGCAATGTTTACACCAATTATGAATCTGATGTGAAATAATTAAGTTTACTTTTACGAATAATAGACAAATGGGTTTGATGATCTGTTGGGAATGCAAGAAATGATTCGATTTCAGATATATTGCTTAATGTGATTTTTTTTTATACGCTATTCTCAAAAATTGTACACAGCAATTTTTAAGATTATTTCCAAGGTAAAAAAAAAATAGAAATGACAAAAAGTATTTTTGCGACCTTGCCAGGATTCGAACCTGGAATCTTCTGATCCGTAGTCAGACGCGTTATCCGTTGCGCCACAAGGCCAGTTGTGAGACACATTGAATTTATTGAATCTATTCTTAACACAACTAGAACGCTTGGAGAAGTGTTGTTTTTTTGTTAGTTTGCCGCGTGACGTCATCCGGTTATCTGTGGTACAGATAAAATTAGAATTCATTATCGTGATTCACGGTTGATTCATTATTCATGCAGTATCTATGTCTGTGATATAATTGATATAAATAATGTGTTTAAAGGAAGGTAGAATTATGAAAATATAAATATAATAATACTTAATTACTTGTAAATATTTTATTTGAGCCATTATTACTATCCATTTATCACAATACAATTTTAAGAATGATATTACAGCACTATTGTCTATAGTCGTAATTTATTTTCGTCGCTTATATATATTATATTTATGTGTAGGTATGTATTTATGTACCTATCTATTATGCAGGGTCAAATTAAATTAGCCAGCGAAACTCTGCAGACGTGATGGGTATCGATGAGTTGATGAAACAAAAAATAAATTAATATGATGGTGTTTTTGTGTGTTAACCGCGGTTAGTGTAGTCACTTGATTTATCAGTTTTTTTTATTTGTGTAAGCTTCACAGACGTGATGGGTTTCGATATCTAAATACGATAAATACCTACAAAAGAAAACAGATTTTCTCAACTCAAACTTTAAGTGACAACTACCAGCGGTTGTGATGTTATTTGTTTGAGGGTGCTCAAAAAAAAAAAAGTTTTTTAGTTTTAGTGACGTCTAGTCTGCAGAGTTTCGCTAGCTAATTTAATTTGGCCCTATGTAGCATTTTTATATTTGTACTAGCTGCGCCCCGCGGTTTCACCCGCATAAGTTTCGACCCGTGGGAATATCGGGATAAAAGTATCCTATACGTTAATCCTGGTTATAAACCATCTGTGTGCCAAAGTTCATCAAAATCCGTTCAACAGTTTTGGCGTGAAAGAGTAACAAACATCCATCCATCCATCCATCCATTCATCCATACAAACTTTCACGTTTATAATATTAGTAGGATATTAATGTGTCTATTATAGTGTATTGTATCAGCTAATTAATCATTATTTATAAAATTATTTTCACCAATGACAACCCGATTTTTATGTCCACACACTGTCCATTCCAAGGTTGCCTGGTATGATCGCAGAAAGCGATGATGTCGCCCATTTTATGTTTTGTAGTGATAAATATTTTTTTTGTTATTTATTTTCTGGTATTAAATAAATGTAATTTGCAACAGACAGTGTGTTAATTAAAAACATCCGAATAGAGAACCTCCTCCTCTTTTTAAGTCAATTAAAATAAAGGTGTTTTTTATTATTATTTAGGTAAGTATATCTTACGTCTTCTTAAATAATGCGATTTTAACATTGACGTCTGATGGTTTCTTTTTACATTAATTATAATATAAAAAAATCGTCAGATGTTTGAAAATTTGTTCAAGTTAATTAACTTGAATTTTTAATTAAAGGGATTCAAATTAACCAAAAAGCTACTATTTCGACTATGATAAAACTCGTTTAAAAACCCGATGTCAAACTTATGAAGGTAGGTAATTACATCGTCGCGACGTTTGTGACATCGATCGCGTTACGGCGGGCTATCTAGGGCGGGCGGCACACGCGACCGTCTAGGGCAGAAATACCATGCAAAGTTTGAGTAACTTTTGCTTTCATAGACTACTTTCGAATAGAGTTTATTTTAGTTAATTTAAAATAGGCTTTTAAAAGTCGGTAACTTATTTTTTTTTAGACAATATAATAGTTAGTTTGCGAAATGATTACGATGTTTGAGTTGTATTTTCGTCATACTTTTACTTTCAGTATCACTTTTCCTTCAAACAGGTCATCGTAAGTAAGTACGCTCAGGGAAATTGTTTATCAAGTTGACACATTACGTCAATTTGTCGCCTAACACGGTGATCTTCTTCTTAGCGTGTCGCTGGCAATCTAAATGGAATTGGTCCAGCACTCTAATTGCGTATCACACTATCTACCACAATCTGAATCATTTTGAAGGATATTGCTAATCCATTGCTCCATATTGTCTAAAAATCTCTCCCGTCTGCTCAACAACGTAAATAACGCAATGAATGTTGTTGAACTGTCAAAATGAAAGCAATTCCTACTTTTAGTAAGTTACGCTATTACCCAGCACAATTCGGCTACGTGTTGTGGAGCCATCGCTGGCATCCATCAGTTCCTGTTACGTGCAGACGACAGGACACGCAGGACACGAGAATCAAGCTTTTCTAACTAAACAGACAGCTGTGGTGCTGGGGAGTTTGTTGCGCCATTTCTTCTTCCCAGCGAAAGCACTAGGAAGTTGTGAAAGAACAACTAACAAAGAATGACATTTGTGATTTGAATTTACGGACGATTTAAGATGGTGATCAATTTGATAAAAAAGCAATTTCCCCGACTTTATAATACTTACCAGCATATCTGCATATTTTTACCTCATTATCAAGGAATTGGACTTGTAACACACAGGCATGAAATAATTCCTACTGCATCATAATACGACCTCAGTCCAGCAAAACTGTTATTTTCAATTCAACTACAACTTTAGCGAAAGATTATTTAATATTTTTTTATCGGTTAATGCAGTCGTCGTTTACTGCATTGATTGTATTGCTACGGCGGGCGGGCAACTAGGGCGGGCGGTACACAGGGCGGGTGGTAGACACGCGACCGTCTGCGGCTGAGAGAAACACTTGAACTAAGTGTTTGTTGGTCTGCATGTGTGTTTGTTGAATACTTTCTGTATTAGGTTTAGCAATTTTTACAAATTCTGTGATTTTGTAAAATAAAACGTTCTATTCTTCCGTAATCCATGATCAAACCTTGTAAGCATATAGTCTTCTTTTTGACCTCTATAGTCAAAATAAAAACATCAACGATGGGAAATTAGGGTTCGGATTTACGAGTAAATAATCAAATCACCAGGAATCAGGGTGGATGATACTGTAGGATGTTAGGCCGCCAAATCTTCATGCAACTTTGGTGACTGAGAACTTTACCCCTACACCCTCGAACAAGATTTTATCGTAACTCTTACCTTCACCATTATGGTCCCGTATAATAACCAGGTTCTGCTTCTCGCCATACAACTGGGAAGTACACAGAATAAAACTTAAAAAAAAAACCTATTGCTACATGCAAAACTAATATGGCTTTGGTTATTCTAATTGGCAATGCTGATTCAGATTTATAATAAAATATTAAATATTTATGCTTGCATTTTACTGCACATATAAAGTAATTTTTGGTATTAGTTAAAGCCCTCCTCCATTGGAATTTTCCCGCGGGATAAAACTGTGTGGTACTTATCGTTTCCATTGAATCGATTGTGCACATATTGTGTCTGGCACGCATCGAGTCTGTCTGCGGCTGTGGAGGGCCACTCGAACACACTGTGGGGGTTATTGGTCTGTGTTTGTACTTTATACAGACTTTTACTTTTCTGTAGACTTTTCAACTTAGTTTTACTACGTTATAGTGTGTTCGTTTAATTGGCTTTGGACTATGTGAAATCTTTTATATGGTTTAAAAGGACCGAGATGACGACTAATAGAGAAGTATGGAAGAAACAGACATGTTGCGCCGACCCCAAATATATTAGGATAAGGACAGGAAAATTATTATGATGTAAACAAACAGATTTTTTTGCAATATTCGTCTTTTTTACGAAGGGGCTAGCTAAAATCAGGGGGGGGGGGGGGGGGGGGGTTAGCTAAAATCATTACTCATATTGAGGTCACTAATGGAACACTTAGGGCGAATTTCACGAAACTTTTACACCTAGAATAAGTCTTATCCTGAGAATAAATTTTGAATTATTGACAGTTTTTCCATACTAGATCAAACGTCAATTTTATTCCAAGGATAAAAGATATCGGAGTTTGGTAAAATCAGCCCTTTGACAAGGAGCAGTGGGTAAAACCAATCAAAAAGTGATTATGTTATCGCGAATGCCAATTAAGGTGCCTGTCTAGGTCGTAACGGTACCTATATCTGCCAACCAATGAATGGATTTCACATTACCCTTACGTAAAAGTTTACAGTATTTTTTCATGATTCAACCTGCGTAGCGTGGCGAGGCCGGGTTACACACGCAATCGTCTGCAGCACTGACTCACTATGAACGTCTGAGTGTCGCTTGAGTCTAGTGTTGTATGTTCACGACTGCGGCCTAAAGCTGGGAATACACGAGCTAGTTGCTTGCAGAATGGTTTGCAAGTAGGCTGCTAAAAGGTATCATCCATCAGGAGGTCAATTCTCTTACTTACAAAACATGAACGTTTTGTAAGTATTCAAGTTGCAAACTCATCTCAGCGACAACCAATAAAAAATTGCTTCGCCCCTTGGTTTCGCCCGCATAAGTCTGGATCCCGTGGGAATGTCGGGGTAAAAATAATCATATGTCTTAATCAAGGTCATGGTCTACCCATGTGCCATATCCAAATTTCATCCAAATCCGTTTAACAGTTTTAGCGTGAAAGCGCAACAAAGAAACATAAAAATCAAATCTTTTCTCTTTGTAATATTAGTTTACTTTTTATATTGTTCGTTGAACACTATCGGGGCTACTACTGGACGTTCTACCGCCCATGGACATCTGCCATCAGGTAGCCATCACAAAGACAAAGCTAAAATGTCTTTTGCGCCTGTAATATCCAACATAGCAATGCTGCTTGACGGCAAAATATATTGTAGATATAGTGGTAATGGATTGTAAACTTGTGGTCTGTGGTACTACTACCCGGGACTTGCATGCCATTGTGCATGACGTGTATTACCGGCTTTAGAAGGGGAACAGTACTGACTGTTTATGATCACTCCCCTTTGAGAAAAATGTCGTAAATAGTGTTATGGGATGTTTGGTAAACATATGGAGTTAATTTAGGAAATTGTATAAGAGCATTCGAATATATATTTTTGTGAGTGACTTCTAGAGTGATAAAATGTCCTAAAGTGCCGTCTGTTGAGTTTAATGTAATTAAGGAGAGCACTCAGGCCGAAATTAAATTGATTTTAACAGCAAATCCTTTTACCTTCACATTTATTTTGTGAAATTATTATCACCTTAGTAAATGAACGATGACTGTTAAACATGGAATTTGTGAACAAAATCATCTTAAAAGAAAAAAAGATAATCAGGAGAAATTACTAAAAGAGGACTAAGAGAAAATGAGCCTAATTAGTGCATTATACCTTGTAACAGTATTTTTATCTTACGAAGCGACACGCGCTTTACTTAGAGTACAAACACGCTGTGAATTTGTGCCTGAAGACGAGTAGCGTTGGCACATACTACACACAAACACACACACACTTTCGACTTCACTATTGTCTCGGGCGGTACCGAGAGCTCCTGCGCTTATATACACATTCACAGCGTGTTTGAACGCTTGGTAAACACAAGTAACGCGCGTGTCGTGAGATAAAAATAAAGTGATAGTGTGACAACATTTAGAAATTCTTAAAATAAAATCACAAGAGTAGTTAAACACATAGAAAAGTGATACTTGTTTCAAACCAATGACGGCACGGTTGGTGCAGTGGTTAAGCGATTGACTGCTGCGCTGCGTGTCGCGGGTTCGATTCCCGCACGGAACAAATATTTGTATGACCTACAAGTAGTTGTTCCGGGTCTGGCTGTTTGTGTATGTGAGTTTAAATGTTTGTAAACGCACCCACGATACAGGAGAAATGTGGGGCAACGTTAAAAAAAAAAATGGGTATCATGTTACCCAGTAATTAGGATGTGGAGGTCAGATAGGCAGTCGGTCCATGTACTGGTATTCAGTTGCATCCGGTTAAACTGGAAGGTGACCCCAACATAGTTGGGAATAGGTAGGCAGATGATGAGTTATATTTCTTTAAAAGGTAGGATTAAGGTAAGCTATTTAGTGAGGTTCTGATGTCGAACTAAAATATTCCTGACCTCCTCAGCTCTCTAAATGTGCGATAGAATATTGATCAGGTTTAGATATTTATGAGTCCAAGGCCATTCGTTCAAGCCTTCCAGCTTTTAGAAAATTCACTCACACATTCAAGCTGTAAGATGGCTTTTAAAAGCTTTTTAAGATAATACATGTTCTATCAAATAGCCATAGAATAAATTATTTATTTTGCTACGGTTAGCAGATGAATTCCTGATTGCAACAGCAGCATCAATATCTATAGATATTATCCTATGTCAAGGGCGAAATACGACACTTTTGTTGGTGTAGTGGTCAAGCAAGCGCTAGAGGATCAGTCATGTGACTGTTCCTAAATTACCCTAGGCTGATAAAATTTTCGTTTTTCCTAATTAAGTTTATTTTAGAGTTAAGATCGGCTTTCCTTTTCCAAGTCCTTGGATCGATTTCCGGGTCAGGCAAAGTACTATTGGGTTTTTTTACTTAGAATTTCTCTGTAGCAGCCATGAGTCTGGATTTGTGCCTGGTTGATGGCAATAGGTTCCTATTACATGGGACTTAAAACATATCTGCCGAAATGTGTGTGGTACTATAGGTACACCTCTGCCAAACCCTTGATGGAATACAGTCGTGATGTTATATAGATGAGGGTGAAACATGTACTGACAGGCGTCAGCTAACTAACTCTCAATAATTTTGTAACTCTGTATGAACTCTAAACGATATTTCCACAATCTATATAATCTCATACCTTCGTTAGCTCTCCGACACAGTCGTAACGAATTCAAATTCATTTAGAGTCGTGCTCATTTAATTTAGAACAAAAATAACCAGCAGACTGTCTGTGAAGCTTGCAGCCTTCTGGGAATCGGATCAGTTGTTTTCATTTCATTTGTGTGCTACAGTGTAACTTGGGTTTGTTGGCAATTGAATGTAACTGGTAGTTTAGGGTTAAATTAGGGGAATTAGGAATCTTTATGCTTTTGTATATGTGTTTTTGGCGGGATAAGAGGGTCTTCCAGAATGTAGATATTATTCCGTATTAGGAAAGTCAAAGTCAAAGTCAAATCATTAATTTCAAGTAGGCCATTACAAGGCACTTCTGAACGTCAAAAATTACACGAAAAAGAAATGATTCTAGTTGCCCCTTCCAAAACGTAGTTTCGTGTGGGCAAGGAACTCCATAGTTAGGTAACTACTCTAATAAAATATTAGAAGGACAATGCATAACAACACACCTGTGTTCTCCGAAGGGATAGACAGGGAAGTATGCTTCTCTGCCTATCTCTTCAGGACGCAAACGATTGCGGAAATGCAATTGTACTATGGTACATTTAGAGACCCATATAAGTGTTACGGGGCGAGCCTATTACCATACAACGGGTACAACTCCGGGCTGTTACTGAAAAATTCCTAGTGTAAAAAAGCACAATCACATTTTGCCCGACCTGGGAATCGCATCCCGGACAGCACGTTTATCAGTCGTGTTTACGACACTAAGACAAAGAAGCAGTCCAAAAGATCAAAGAGCGATAACTTTCTTGAATAGGAACGACCTTCATTTCATCACTTTGAACTTTGTAACTTAATTTACATGATAACTTATATTACTTTCTTGATAACTTTTTATCGACAACACTGACTCGGCCCTTCTTTATCGATAAAATATTTAAATGAGCTCGATTTAGATGTATAGAATTAATTTCCATCAGAAAATCCATTTAAAATGGATTTTTTGGTGAAAATGTTCGTTTATGAGGCATGCGCTCAGGTAGCCTGCGAAATTTAATTTTTCTTCCTTTTTTTTTGGAAATTGCTGGTCAGTGTCAGGTCGTATGTTGATGACAAAATGATTTGCGAGCGTAATAAGTATGTATTTACAGAATAATAAGCATTAAAATCATCAATACAACTCTCTAAGTTGATTATAATCCTATCGAATGATAATTTAAAAGAATGGCTATTCAATTGCTTGCACAATAATTATAAATTCTCCCTAACCTAAATCGCCTCCAGTAGATGATGCGTGCTTTTGTTTTATTTCTCCATAATAGATTATTCCGCGGACATTGGTGTGGGTTACATGTTTACCTTTACCATAGTTTATTATTCACTATAATTGTAATTGTTTTATGTCCCAATAAAAAAAAAAAAAAAAAAACATGAAATATCAATACCCTGGCGCTTTCTTCATAAGTTTAGGAATTCAATTTCTGATACACACTTGCGTAAGAACTAAGATCCCTCGGAAATGCCAAATCGTTTTCAGTATTACACGCGAATATAAAGTTTGAGGATATTCAATCTTATATGAACGATTCAAAAGTTGAGCTTCAGATTTTCAATCTTAAATGAACGATTCAAAAGTTGAGCTCCAGATTTTACGACGAATATGGAAATATGAAATTGATGTGACCCTGCGGCGGTGAAAAATCTTTATAAAGAGTACGTTCTTGCATTGCAATGTCGTCAATTTTAAGTATAAAATGCCTTATTTTAAACTTAAAATTGACGACATTGCTATGCAAGAACGTACTCTTACATAAAGCCGTAAGAGTTTACTTCTTAGTAAGGTTAGGTTAGGCACTGCAGGGCAAAGGGAGGCCTTTGCCCTGCAGTGTGACAATACAGGCTGATTATTATAATATTATTAGAGAATATGAGTTTATTACGCGACTTGGAACATCGCACGGTTCACAAATGAAGAAAACTTTTTAATCACCAACTGGAAAGAATAATTGAGAGTAATTGAGTCGCATACCTAATGGTCAATCAGCCTATAATGGTCCCACTGCTGGGACACATGCCTCCTCTCGGTGAGAGAGAGTGGGCTGTAATTCACCATGCGGGCCCAGTGCGGGTGGGTTGATGTCACATGTCCTCGAATTTTTGGTTCTAGAACATGCCGATTTCCTCACGATGTTTTCCTTCACCGTTTTGAGAGCAGCCTCTCTGGGATCGAACCTACGGCCTACAACTCGGTAGTCATGGCCTTTCCCACTAGGCCACCACTGCTCAACTTAACTATGGTATTGTTCAAACTCATTGCTTAATCGTCCACTTCAGACATCGTCTTTACTGTGTCTCTGTGTACTGTGTGTGTTGCAATTGTGTAGGTTCCAATCTGTTACAAACATGTTTCATCCGGTGACTATGCTAAGTACAAACTGTACCTACAAGAAGACACACTGTACCTACACAAATACAAACTGTACCTACACAAGTACAGTGCTGCAGTACAACAGTGCAAGTTAAGCACGTTAATGCATTCATACGCGCATTTCCGCTGCGCCCAGCCCGTTTGATTGAGTAGTGTTGTGCTTTATCTTGTCGATGGATTTGTCGAGTTAGATTTTGTATCGGTTACACAGATTTTGAAGATTCATCAACATCACCATTTCAGCCGAAAGACGTCCACTGCTGGACAGAGGCCTCCCCCAAGCACCACTACTTCGACCGGTTCTGTGCTTCCCGCATCCAGCGGATTCCTGCGGCCTAATTTTGAGGATTAATTAGCACCAAACCACCTGTCTTTCTTATACTCCTTTATATTATGATTTTGTTTAGCAATCTTATTTAACAGTTGTCCATATTAGCAGGTAGGTAGACATGTTATTATGTAGCTACAAGTGTATTATTTAGTTGATGGTACTAACTTCCTACCTGGTTTTAAGGGCAGCCATTTCAGCGGGATTGTCCGAAAGGGTTACCGCTACCCCGGAACATAAAGGGCAAAGGAAGGAACATGGGCGGGTTTTAGTCAGTAAGAGTCTGACACTCCCTTCCGCTCCACCCAGAGCGGGAGGGGTCATTTGATGATTTCCCATCCGGAAAAAAAGGGCAGCCATTTACTTATCGTCGTTGATACCTATGAACAATAGGTTGGTAGCTAGGTGGCTAGAATATTGTACATTGCATTGATACTCACTCAAGTATATTGCTGCTATTCATCATCTACCTAGCCTTTTTCCGATTACGTTGGGGTCAGTTTCTAGTCTAACTGGATACAGCTAAATATGTATTAGTATTTTGCTTGGAGCGACTGTCTATCTAACCACCACAACCCAGTTACAAGGAACACGATATCCCTTGGTGCGTCTGGTTGACAGACATTCAGGCTAACTATATTTCTGCGATTATCGATATTAACACGTCGATAGTATCCCAACTCAATCGGAAGCAGTGAATTCATCTCAATGGGCGCCGGGTCAACTGAGCTCAAGTGTACAACAGTCAGTGTGGTACAGACAGGACGGGGGATGCAGGCGATTTACTTATTAACTTATATTATTGTTTGGATCTGATTTGTTCAATAAATAGGGGAGATGTTGGGTCAGAGAGTTGATTGATTTTATGCTGTTAAGAGACACTAGATTGTATCAGACTGGATGTGAATGTGGTAGCCCGGGCGCAACTTATCTACCTTAGATAGTTTGTTCCAAAAGTGTCTGGTGAAAATGTAAACAAGTTGATTAGAAAACGGAAATGTAATGATGTATTTTTTTTGTGCCACTTACAAATTGAGTGCTTTGACTTGACTATATAAATACTTAATCCTGAAAATCACATTTTTTATCACTTTAAACATGATTTTCATTCTCAAAAATGTTAATTTTATAAGCTCCGTTTTTATCTATGATTTTTCTTTGACAATTTATAATGTTGTACAAACAATAATTGTTGGAAAAAGTGGTGAGATATAAAGTTGAAACAGTATCTACAACGCCACATGCGAACAACGCGTCATACTGACGTCACGCAAATCCTGCATCTAGCAAGCAGAGTTTACCGCGCAATTAACATAGATACAATTTCCTAACATCAATCGTTGGGCAATTGCCCGTCAGACACAACTCCCGTCTGGTCGGAGGATCCTCCCTTTTCTATGGAAGATGAGTGAACTTTACACCCTGTTCCTCATACCTCTAAACTTTTAAGTACAGTGGAATGTGTTACAAATCCCCTTTAATGAGTGATTGTGTAACAATTTAACCTGAACAGGGTTTATTTATACTTTCTTTGATCAAATAGGTTAGGTACTTTTGGAACAGACCTTATGTTACCTAAGTAAAATAGGCAGTCGAAAAATTCTTTGCAATTTGCCTGAATCAAGACCGAGCTGTAGAACAAACTCAAATACTCAAACTCAGAACATTTATTTCAAATAAACAAATTACAGGCACTTTTGAATTGTCAAGGGGTCGGTCAGTTAGAAGAATGAAGCTAGTTGCCCGTTCCAAAGCGTAGTACCTATGGAGAAGAACGGGCAAGAAACTCTACGGACACTCTTTTCAATCACAAAGAAAAGTTAAATAATAAAGCTAATAGTAGCCTTTCAATGAAGAAATTGCCCCCAATTTCCTAGGTATTTACCTACCTATTGTGTTTACAAAGAACGCATTGTTAAACTTTTATCGACGCAGGTACCTATTACAAAATGTGTTTGGTCACAGTTAATTCATCCAAATTAATTATTATTGGTAGCCAGACATGGGGGATGCGGGCCTTTCAATAATTAAGCTGTTAACCGAACCAATGGGGGAGATCTATGGGGTTATATTTAATTGTTTTTGAGTTTCGAGTGTTTTATAGTGGGGTCATGTATGTGGAGTGTTGCAGCTGCAGTCGAAATACCTATTAATATAATGTGTTTTGTATAAGGAATTATAATTATGCGAGTCGTGGGATATTTTAGCGGTATAAACAACAAAATAAATCTTAATAAGTATCTATAGATGTAGTTTTCGTTTTGTAAGTAAGTAGCCATTGCTTTATAGAGCAAAAAAATAACCATTTCAAACACCAATCTACATGGTCTTCACATGATCTGACCAAGATTATGTCTGGACTTTAAAAGAGACTGTGGCCTCTGAGTTGGATTCGGCCTTTCTTCTCACAGTAGTCAGATAGGAAACGCTGACCTCATCTAGTTTTAAAAATATATTTGACGTGTAAAAGTGTTTTTACAAACCTACTTACGGAAATAAAATCATTTATAATTTATTTATCAACAGTGCGCTAACTGTGACCATGAATTCAGCTCATGATTCTAGACTACCGAACATAAAAAAAATGTTCGTCGGTTATCAAAAATAAAAGCAGTTGTTTCATAGAAAAGTACCTACGCGGTCATAATGTATGGAACAATTAATATTTTTTTATAATCGACGAAAAATTTCTACGCTCTAGTCTATATGTCATAATTATGCTGAATTCATAGATACATACAGCAAAATCAAAAATCAAAAGTCATTTATTCAAATTAGGCTGAGAATCAGCACTTTTCGAACGTCAAAATTACAAAAGACAGTCCCCAAAAAAACGCCCGCTCTTCACGACTTCCTAGTGTTATATGTACTGTATGTACTTATTGACAGTCAACACTTTGTCATATTTGACAGATGAATAGAATAGAATCCATCTGTCAATTAAGACATTGTCAAAGTGTGTGGGAGGTTTAATTTGAGCTATCATCAACAAATAAAATATATGTACTAACATTAAATAATTTATAATTTTTCTCTTAAATGGAGGGGTTTAAAATATTATTTCAGTGGTTCCAAGTTCCATATTTTTGTAGCTTTTATTTGGGTGTAGTTTGATTTTGGTTAGATTTAAAAAAAAAATTGGAAATTAGGTGTATATTGCGTAGACTTTCCGAAATTATTTTAAATACGCAATATACACCTAATTAAGTACTAATAGAAAACGCATGCGGCAAGGGATGGAAATTGGACTGAGTAGGCCTTTGCTAAAAGGCGACGACGTATCACGATTTCTTCTAAACTTGCCAAATACTTCCTTAAAACGGTTCAGCATCAAAGGTTTGCTTCCATAACGTTTTGGTTTACCAACTTTGGTACAAACCACAGGAAAGGTTATCAAATATTGCACGATGTATCGCTTAAGCCTTTTATATCAATGGAAAATGCTACACATAATGATGGCCACGGAGAAGTAAGGAAATGAAGTGCTCGCTGGTGTGGTACTAAATCATTGAGTGTAATCGAGGTACTGCGCCATCTTTTCCAAGTGCCACGTTCAAATGTTCATCATAAATTATTGTGCTTTGGCAAAGAATCTCTGAATCTGACTCTTTCAGCAGTTTCCGGTAGCACATACTCTTAGCCCGGTTTAGTTTTTTTTTTTTTCAGATTTTATTAATATAATTCTTCACAAGCAACTTTATGACTCGTAGATCGTAAAAAGATTTCGGGAAATTGTGCTTTAAGAGGTGGTGGTAGGCCCCATGAGGTTGGATTAAAATCGTAGCAAAAAACATACCTACCTAATTAGTTAAAACACCGAGCGAAAATGTGTGCTTGCATTAGAACTCCATTTGTACGGTATTCTGTAACAGTTACAGATTGCCATTGTTTGCGGGCACCAGAACAATCTATTCCTTTCAGGCAGAATCAGATTTACTGCTCACGGAACGATAACTAACTGATTTACTACATTATTCCTAACAGCGATACATAATACGGTACATAATGTTCCAACAGCATTATCAGTAGTTACATTTTCTTTAAAATCAATTCCATTTTCATACCGTTGAAGGAAAACATCGTGACGAAACCGGTATATCCTAGAACCACAAATTCGAAGACATGTGACATCCACCAACCCGTATTGTGCCCGCGTGGTGGATTACGGCCCACTCTCTCTCACCGAGAGGAGGCCTGTGTCCCAGCAGTGGGGACGTTATAGGCTGATTATGCTATGTTTATGCCATTATCATTAGTAAAGAATAAAGGAAATGGTTCATTTCCATTACTTACATTAATGTATGGACGAAAAGCAAGCAGGATATTCTCCACAATTCCATTTTCCTTTCCAACCTGAAACAAAAAGAAAACTGCAATATACTAAATAAAATACGACTAAATTAAAAAGTGTAGCTGTCTAGACACGCTAGTTTCATTGCAGGCATTACAAAGTGTTCAGCATTTCTTGGCGCCAGGCGGTGGTAGGAAACTGAATTTAAATTTTCATTTACTTTTGTAAGCAGCTAGCTATAAACTATAAGAATATACTGGGCACACTGTAATGCAAGAATGCAACTAGTATTTCAGTATGCATAAATTAGATGGGAATTTTTCGCTCGTGTAGTACCTACTGTCATTAACTTTTGACCTACTTAAATAAAATGTCGAAGTTATGCAGGGTGGCCGGGACATTGACCCGCAAAGTGTAACCTGAAATTAGCACATGATTTTAGAACCCTGGTGCAGAAATTTTTCGCCGATTATAAAAAAAAAAAAACTTTTTATAGAAAAGTGCAATACCTATGCGGTTAAAATACATGGAATAGCAATTTTTTTTTTAAATAACCGATTATACGAGTACCTATATACGTAATTTTTTTTTTTTTGAATTATGTACTGGATCCGTGACAGCAGGTTGCGCGTCGCTGTCCCTGCCACCCTGCCCTCGTAGTTTGTTAAGGTGGTGCTTTTATTAGTTCAGGTAATTTAGTAAAAACAACAACGAAAGTTTAGTTTCAATACTATCCCATAAATAACAGTAGGGGAAAAAGAAAGAAACGATGGACGGAGTGTGTGAAACATGTTATGGCTAGAAAGGGGGTGACTACCGAGATGACGACTGATAGAGAAGTATGGAAGAAGAAAAAATGCTGCGTCGACGCCCAATATATTGGGACCTGGGGGTCTACTACGAAGTGCCAAGTGCGAATGATCGGATCGGACCGACGCATGGCCGAACCGAATATTATTGAAAAATGCGAAAAATATTCGGTTCGGCTCAGTTGGGTCGGGACCATAGTCAATATTCGAAAGAGTGTAGGATCGGGACCGACCGAACCTAATAGTAACCTCGTAGCAGGAAACGGCCGAACATTCGGCCGATACCACTTCGGAGTAGACCCCCAGGGCAAAAGAATGATGACTACCCCATAAATATTGTTTGTGTTTGTGATAAATGTTTGGATATTAGTAAGTTTGTTTCTCATGCACGTATTAACGTACTGTCCCGATGCAGAAAATAATTGGCACACAGATAGAACACATCTTAAATTAACATATAGAATGCTTTTTATACAGCTACTTGATGCAGATCCTAGGACGCAGGTAAAACCGCACGCAATATCAGAGTGTTCTACTTGTTCCCAATGATATGAGGACGTAACAGATGATGTAACAGGGTAGTACAGAGTCCAATAAGTACTACAACAAAAATAAATCATTATAGTCATAAAAAAATGCGATTAAATTCTTCTTTTGTTTGGGAACAGGAGATAAAGAATAAGATACCACAAGGATTTGTGCTATAAACCGTTTGCACTACATATGTCCGATAAATAGGTGATTTGGGAGTACGTGAATGACTTTTGATTAGGTATCCTTATCACTGTTTACGTTATCAACGTGATAGGTGGCGCTGGGGCATATAAAACAGAGCGACTACTTGAAAAAGGCTAAGACTAGGCCATGAAACTAGCACAGTCATAAGATGGGAAAGGCAGTAAAGATCGCACTTAGTACACGGAAAAAATGTAACGTGTGATTTCTCTTTTTTTTTTAGAAAGAATCAAGCATTGATCACCAAATTGGTAATTTCTTATTAACAATATCATACTTTTAAATGTATGAAATTGTTAACAAGCAAATACCAATTTTTGCCCGATATTTTCCTTCACCGCAAGTCATTTGTTTCTTTGATTTTCTGAGTTGAAGCCAAGTCGTTTTAATTTCAAGCTATATTTTGGACAGCGCTGCTGTTGAAATCTTGGAGCTATCATTTGATTCCTTAGCTATTGCCTACTTAAAAAGTGCAGCCTATAAGTCTGCTAAGCCAGAACTTAGTTCCTAATTTCGTTTCTTTAGCGAAATTAACAGATAAGTCATTGTGCAGATAACTATGCTATCGTTATCGATAACATTGCCGAAAATAAGTGGCATATTATAAAATAGCGATAATTTCATTATCTGCTCACTAATTGGGGGTCTACGTGCTGGTAAGCACATAGGACAACACACATGTTGCCACGAAGAGATTTGGTAGAAAAATGAGGGATTCCCGAAAAATAAAAATCTATAGATTTTCCCCGATTAGAAAAATTAAGGGAAATGATGCGTCAGGGGTGCTTTACGAGGTTTACCTTCGCCGGTATTATCCACTAGGCCTATCGCAGTCCACTGCTGGACATAGGCCTCTCCCACGTTGCGCTGCAACACCCGGGTCTCCGCTTTCCACATCCTAACTGGATGTGGAAAGCGGTACACATATCTTTTAAAAAAAGTCTTAAATCAATCTGCCGAGCCTTTTCCCAATTATATTGAGGTCGGCTTCCGGTTTAACCGAATGCAGCTAACAGACCACCAGTATTTTACATGAAGCGACTGATCTGACCTCCACAATCCAGTTACTGGATAACACATACCCCTTGGTAAGACTGGTAGTCAGACTTTTAGGCTTCTGGTAACGACTGTCAAAAATCTACGAATGACAGCTGACGGCGATCTCGATATATAATGGATAGTCACCCATCCACGAACCGACCGCAGCAAGCCTAGCTTAGCCTTTGATCGACCCGTGCGTCAGTTATTATTTAGCCACGAGCCCCCTTGAAAAAGTTCTAGTTAATTGCTACTAAATACTTTTGCCCTTTGCCAGGGTTTAAAGTCCGCTATGATAAAAAGTACACAGTACAAGAGTTCACAGGTCTAAAGGCAATTCTTTTCAACTGTAAAACAGCCACAATTTCAGCTTCCTGAAACCGCATCAAAATGCATGTTCATCATAAAATCAATGTTTGTAATGCAGTTCTATTATGATGCGTGCACCGCATCGGCGCCTGTGCCGTTCTATTTTCAAACAGACCAAGTTCATTAACGTCTGTTTTACTAGCAATAGGGATGGGACACGCGGCTTCTGATATATCGATAGATTTGTTACAGATATAAATATTGATAAAGTTATTAATCACAGATATTTGAGTGACTCAGGTGTCTTAAAATATTGCAGTGTTTATTTACATCAGAAAATGAAGGACGTTCACGCTTACTCTGTGTTTACTTATATGGTGATTAATATTATGTGTATATAATTTCTATATTTCTTTGAATTTTTTCTTTGTGTTTTTTGTGTCAAGCTACCCGACACAAGCTACACATTTCTCTATTTAAGATTGTGCATTATATTAATCAGTGCCTGTAATATGATGTTGAGATAAATAACGATTTATGATTATGATAATTGATTTAATGATTAGTATACGTAGCATGAGGAAGAAATAGTTTCAGATAAAAAGTCGTCATAGAGATTTATAAGATACCTACAGTAGTCAGTAGGTTCAAAATTTAACAAAAAATAATACCTACTTGTGTAAAAAAATATAAGTATGAAATCTCTTAAACCCAATTAAATAAAATATAAAGCAATGAACTTTCCTAGTTACGAAAAGGTTGTCCTTTATCATAATTATTATATTATATTAATACCGGATGCGGAAGCGGGCAGACAGGAAGACAAGTTTATGTTAATCAATGATAATTACCTTCTGAGTGACAGGGGAAGCGGCGGGGCGAGCTTGTATGTCATTGTCAAGTGACAGTTCTAAACAGTTTTACATACGTATTTGAATGGATTAGCGGTTGGTTTGGGGTTTATTTCAATGACATTCTCGCATATCATCATACATTGATCGACTTTAAGTGTGGGTATCTCCATATTGGCCTAGATAGGTACTTATGGTAATAGGTGATCCCAAGGGCTATAAAATTGAGTTGATATGAAAGTCACAATTCTGAAAGTAATATCCTACTAACCTATTTTACTAATATTATAAACGTGAAAGTTTGTATGGATGGATGGATGTTTGTTACTCTTTCAGGCAAAAACTACTGAACGGATTTGGATGAAATTTGGCACACAGATGGTTTATAACCAGGATTTTTATCCAGATTTTTCCACGGGATCAAAACTTATTCGGGTAAAACCGCGGGGCGCAGCTACTCCGTTATAAACGTATGTTCTGGTAATTACCAAATGTGGTATTTATTCAATATGACAGGACTTGTTACCAGGCCCGCCGCTAGCTACTTAGTAGCCCGCGTGCAATACCGATTATGCCGCCCTACGACTACTTATGCTGAGTTTTGTCAAAAAAGGCTATTTAATGTTTTCTCAATTAAATAAGTTATTGCTAAAAAAGCCAAATACATCGGTAAATGTTTTTAACTCGTCGAATCTATCTTTTAAATTGTTATTGTCTGATCTAGGACTCTAAAATAAAACTCTACTCTATATTTGATTTTGGGGTCTACTAAAACTTCCATCACTGTGTTCATATTGAAATTGTGTTGGTTTTCTTCTTGGACGAATTGTATTTATTGGTGGGAAATCTGTTTCTACATTGAGCCTGTGAGCCACTTTGGAAGCTTCTGCTAACACCATTTCAAAGTGTTCATCCGTACGATATTCTGTAAACTTACCAATCAACTTATTTAACAAATTTATGCAGATTTGATTATTCATTGTGGGGCTCTGCATCATTTTGCTCAGAGCATAAATTTCGTTTAAAATATCGAACCAAATTACTACCGAGCAAATAAATCTATAATTTTGAATGTTCAGAGCAAGTGCAAGCAATGAGCTTTCTGAGATGTAGTACAATCCCATTCCAAGGAATCACCAGATATTTCCAGCAAAGCATCAAATATTTTTTCGATGTGATACCGTAATGGTTTAACCGCATCAATTTTGTTAGACCATCGCGTGGCGCTTAAAGCTTTTAATTTTAAATTTGGTAAATGTTTGCAAATTATCGACCACCTTTTTGTAGATGATGAAAAGAAAACGTAAATATCTTAAACTAAATTAAAGAAATTCAAAGTTTCGTGCGTAATATTTGCTGCATCATTCACTATCAAATTAAGACTATGAGCCGAGCATGGGACGTAAATACGCGGTTATTGATTTCCCTATTTTTTTTTTTTTTTGTAATCCTTTGTGTTTTCCACGCATATTAGAATCATTATCATAACCTTGACCACGTACGTTTTGAATGTTAAGGTTTAATTGTGAAAATAAATCTAAAACAAAATTTAATAGACTTTTACCTGTGGAGCTGGTGATCGGACAGAAACCAATGAAATTTTCACAAATCGCAACATTTTTGGTTTCATTATTTAAAACATTACAACTGTAATTTGTTCTGTGTGACTTACATCTGGTGTGCTATCTAATATAATGGAGAAATATTTTGATTCTCTGACTTTGTTCAATATATAATTTTTATGTTTGTGCCGAGCAAATCAATTATTTCATTTTGAATTTGATCTCCTAAATAGTGAGTCATACGACTTGAATTCGAATCGTACCAGGAAACGGCAGAACATTCCCGATACCACTTCGGAGTTACTATTTGGTTCGGTCGATCCCGATCCTACACTACTACACTCTTTCGAATATTGCCTATGGTCCCGACCCAACTGCGAACTTTTTTCGCATTTTTCAATAATATTCGGTTCGGCCATGTGTCGGTCCGATCCGATCATTCGCACTTTGCACTTCGTAGTAGACCCCCTGGTTCTTACTAGTACCTTCTCTTGTTTTACTGGACTCTCCTTCTGAAGAGCATACATCTTTTTCTTCAGACAACTCTGCTTCTTGATTTAAGGCTGTGCTTGGTAAAGCTAATTCATCATTTTCTTGACATTCCGGTTCCTTATTTTCTGGTTTGTTTAAAAATTTCATTGTTTTTTTCCATGCTGCATTACATTTCTTATTCTGTAGGTGGGGTGGGTATTATGACAATGATTTTGAATATTACGTGATGAGTCGCTCGATTTGCCGCCCCCCTGGACGTGCCGCCCGCGTGCGGTGCACGCCTTGCACGCCCGCTTACGGCGGCCCTGCTTGTTACTAATATAGTTGTACAAAGATCTTTTGGCTTGCGGCCACAATCGGAACTAACGCCGCCATCTTGTTTTTTCAATACATTTCAGAAAAAAATTGCACAAATGCTTACCAACAGCGCCCCGCTATCAACATCATTTGGGCGTCAAAAGATCCTTGTAACAGTGTAACCGGACGTAATGACTTAGGACATGACATTTCTCTATAATCACAGATAATACAACGTACGTAGTAATAGTACGTAGGATTTAGCAATCCCTTGTAAACTAAACATAAGCCCATATTACGCGTGGATCTGTATTTTAAAACAACTTGATGTTACACAAAACGTCAACTTGACAGTAACACGATAAGATATTCAATTATGTTTCCATTTAATAATTAAAGTGTGTGTTCAAACGGCTGCTTGGTAACTGTATCGCTGGCGCCACCCACGCGAGGCATTTCATTGTCGACTCGTTAATGCTTCTAGAGCGGCCTACGTTTGTGACAAGATTGGTTAAGGGGCTTTTACAATAGCCATATTGTTTATTGATCTATATAGCGCTGTACGTTTGTGTTTGTCAATTGTTTCAGACTTTACATAGAAAAGGAATGTTTTCAAAATCAAAATCAATAAAAAAACATTATCGAACCAAATCAATTCAAAGAAAATTGTAACAATTCGGCCCTAATTTTAGATTCAAAATTACTTGCATTCCATAACCTATCTCAAAAGGAATTATGTTCACATGTGGAATCCAAATTAAGTGAAGGTGACATCAGGGGTGCGGCCAGGATACTTTTCAGCAACGATGTGGTGGCGCCTTACTCTCCAGAAACACTAACAGCTCTTGAGAGTAAACATCTCTCTCACCTTCCCCGACCCCCCGACTCTCCCGACCTAAATTAAACCTTCCTCAACGTTTCGGCCCCCCAGTTGTTTGCAGCCGTGAGCTCCTTCCGAAGTGGTTCCGCCGGCGGCCTCGACGGCCTGACTCCACAACACCTAAAGGATCTATTGAGTTCAGGCGCCGGGGAAGCTGGTCAGTCGCTTTTGAAGAAGCTTGCGGCCATGATTAACCTCTTGCTTACCAGCGGTGTGAACGAGGCCGTCGTCGATGTCTTATACGGGGCCAACCTGTGTACCTTGTTCCGTGCAGGAATCAAACCCGCGACACGCAGCGCAGCAGTTAATCGCTTAACCACTTCGCCAACCATGCCGTCAACCACAGTGAATCGCGTACAGCTAAGTTTCAGCCCCTGCAGCTTGGTTTTGGTTCGAAAGGGGGCTGTGAGGCTGCCGTGCATGCCCTTTCCACCTTTTTAAAGTCCAACAAAGGTGAGGTCATCCTCAAGGTTGATGTTAAGAACGTCTTTAACTCTGTGAACAGTGAAAAGTAATTAACATTACAACATTAATAAACTTTTGTGCACCGTGAAAGTAATCTGACAGTTGAAAAATTGTCTCTTCCTTCACAGAGTTCTTCGAAGTATTGGATGGTGGATTCTGAAGAATATCCAGGAAATCATCTAACAAACAAAAAAACTCAACTTTATGAATATCGAATAAAGTTAGAACTACATAGCATGTATCAGAAATGGGTGAGGTGTGTGTGTGTGATGAAAAAATTATCAGATTATCAGCTGTCCCATACAAAACTTCAATGTCTACTCGACCCAAATTTATAGGATGGCTGACAATTTTTTCGCGATTATGATGTTCCCCCATGGAGAAAGTTGTTCAGCTTGATGGTATAGAATAGATGGTTCAGTTTGATGGTATAAAAATACCTTTCTGGTACGTGCTATATGTCAACGGTCAAATATGTACAGACGCCAGCAGGTCAAGCTACCCGAAACTGTCAAATTGTCCCAATCAATATTGAACCTTAATGCTTTAGCGATAAAGTTGATAATCTATTAAAGAAATTTGACAGATTGTAGCAGCTGGCGTCTGTACGTGTCTTGGACTCGTGATGATATTTTGAAATAGAATCTTTCAAAGTTTTAATGGTGTCAACTTAAGGCTTTAATTAATGGTGTTAACTTAAGTCATGGTTAATCACTCCTTCTAAATACACAACACGAGTATCGAAAGTAAAGCATGTGATTGATTAGTAATTATAATTGTTTCATACGAGTACGTATAATGTTTACATATACTCATAAGATTAGGATAAACATTCAACACATTCCACAGCTCGCTATCATAAACTATAACAATCAAGAATTTCATAAAACATAATGCATTCAGTAGCTCATAAACATGGGCGCTCATTTCTCAATCAAAGCTTTTAGTATATTGATAGCAATTGATATAAAAGGTAAAAGTTATAAACGACTGCCACCCATTGACGCAACGTTGATAAAAGTGACTGCTAGATAGGGCCTATTGGGTTCTATTAAGGACGGTAGCTATCGCCGAAAGCATTCTGACACTTCCATTTCTCATTGATGCATTGTTGTGCTTTTGACAGCTTTCGAATTGTACTATTTTGTAACCCTTTGGGAATTTATTTTACAGTCTTTCTTCTGTATTTATCGGGAAGTAGGGAAGGCCAAAGAAACGATGGATGGACTGTGTGAAAGATATGGCTAGAAAGGGATTGATTACCGAGATGACGATTAATAGAGAAGTATGGATGGAAAAGACATGTTTTGCCGACCTTAAATAAACTGGGATAAGGGCTGGAGAATGATGAGTCTTTATTCTGCAGGGATATCCTGATATTCCCACGGGATCGCAACTTAGGATAAAGTAGGTTATATAATTACAGAAGCAGCTAGTAATTATATATCCTACAATTTGTTTTTAAATGTGTCCTCTACTGTCTCACACAGTGACAGTGACATTTCATGTCTGAAAAGGCTTTCGAGATTAGTGTCGCTGGCCTGTTTTGGAGCTTTTTATAACAAGACTTTTAGGCTACACCCGAAATCCATGTTCCGTAATTAGCTTATCTTTTTGTATACTTACACGTGTTTGTCTGACAAATACACATATTTGTCTTCCGTTTTGTCTTTTCTTTCTAATTAAAAACTTCACTTCGCTTTTTAAAAACTTCAAAATTTTGATGCAATCTCATCTCAACGACAATCAATGTCAAAAACTTGTCAAAATGTAGATAAATTGGCAAGGTATTTTTGACAGATTAAGAAAGAAAGAAATTAAAATGAGAACGTTCTTAAAAATAAAGGGAATTGCCCTCTGTTTTCTGAAGTTACAAAGTTACAAGATCTTTTTTCGTAAAGTTCAATGTATTGGTTGTAACAGCGAGTGTGACACGTTCCTAACAGTATCACCTTGCAAGGTGACAGAAATGCAAATCATTCGACTAAAAGTTTAGAGATCGAGAGTCTATTCAAGCGCAATAAATGCTTAATTATAGCTTGGGTTTTTGATAAGTTGTCAATAAATTTTTTGCACAATTATTTTGATCGACTCTTTATGGTTTAATAACTCTCAAGTGGCCGAGGCACGACAGAACGAAGCTCACTGTACCAATAGTTTTTTGTCATTTTTACTTAAACTAGGTTTAAGGATATTTATTCTCTAAAAATACACAAAGCTACTTACATAAGAACAATGCTTAAAATAAATAAATATAAAGTTCGTCACAGACGTCACGGTAGCAATTATGATACACCCATTTAATGCATTCAGCTTTTAGGAAGAGTGATATATGTGATTAAATATGCAGCTAATTGAATGCATCGAATTATACTTATATTTCCCACGGCTACACATCAAGTTATACATTTCCGCTGCTGACTTCTCATTGTACGAAAAACCTATACAATGCGAGGTCAGCTAAAACTGGTTATGTATAGCTTGTTGTGTAGCCGTGTGTACCTATATTAAGGTTGACTTTAAACCTAAATCAATGCGTATATTTATTAGTTCTAGACCTGTATTCTGTAATGCCAGATTTCATAACTTATCTCAACTCAAATCCAGTTTTAAAACGGGATTCCAGACTGAGCCGAACCAGCCTTAAATCCAATCTCTGTAATTGTTAATATTTCTATTAATATCACAACAATTCAATAAAGCTAACTATGTACATATTTATTTTTGGGCTCGGGTCATGGGACCCGAGTGCGCAATTCCTTTTTAAGGAAATTTCTCGCCGACTGGTCGACATTTCACGCGACCAGAGGGGTGGGTCGTTCTTTGGCCAAAGAATTAGCTTTGCCATTCAACGTGGCAATGCTGCCAGTCTTCTAGGCACGTTTCCGAATGACAGCGATGCGGACGAGTACTTCGACGCGCAAGTGTCGTTTTGTTTTTGTATTTATTTGTATTAGTTAGTTACTTATTTAATTTTGCACCTAGTGTAAATAGTTATCTATACATACAATACAAATAATAAATATTTTAGCTTCATACAACTACAATTACTTATTACCAACTTAAAGCGACCTCCCGTCAAGTGAGCACATACTTAACTATCTGACATTTCGTCACCTCACAAGGCAAGTGATATGCAAATCAATCATCAGTACCTGTCAGCGTTGATTCGATTGCAAGACTCGATTGATTCGGAGATCACTGATAAAATCAATCAGTAATTTCAGTTTGGTAATAACTATTAGAGTAATGAGTGATTGCGATGTTTCGTAATATTTGTCTTGTGGTCAGGTTTTAATTATGTTGGTATTTTTTTAATGGTGTGTGATTCGACCTCAGCTGTGATATCTTTTTTATGGTATGGGTTGGCAAATAGAACGTCGTACTGTGATCGAAGTGTGAATTTTGGAGGTAAAGTTAAACAAATTCTTCAAGGACTAATCTACTATTTAAAACGGAACTGAAATGCTGCTTGTCAGCCGATATAAGTGTATGAGGTTACTTTTAACGACGGCCATTTTTATAAAGACCTCCTATAAAATCAAAATTTACGATAAAACGTGAGGTAAGTAAGTAAGTTTTGAAGTGTAAAAGAGTTTTTTAAAAAACCAGATTACAAAAATAAATATAGTTTATCATTAATAAGACCTAGTTAAGTATGATTAAAACAAATATGGCTGCTTTTTATAGAACTAAGTTAGTACGTAAAGCAATAGTGCTTTACTTACTAGCTTGAAAGTGACAAAAAAAATATAAAGTTGGTAAGTTAAGCTGCTTTACGAATTATGTTAATTTACGAACAAAGTAACATTTATTCAATGAGTAATCAATACAATTAAAGTTAAACTCTATTCATTCCTATATCTAGGTTACATTTTCCCTAATTCAGAAAACAGTAGTAGGTATATTTTTTATTTTTATCGACATAAAAAAACAAGGATGTCCCATCCCTACCGTGTGTACACAGGGGATGCGTCTCGTCGTCGCTCGTCGCGTCTAGCGCATCTCGCAATGAATCACATCGTGTGTTCCGATCTTTATTAGCTTTCGACTCGCAAATAGAGGGTAGATAGAAACTATATGTAATAGCTATGGTAAATATAGATTTAATGGTTTAAATGTTTAATGTTGAAGTGGTTTTGGTAACTTGGTACGGTGTTATCATGTTTCTGCACAGGGCAGGATGGAATTTCAAAGGGAATTCCATATGGGTTCGGTGTTTTTTCCAACACTAAGTATACAGTTCCATTCTACAATTGTGTATGCTAAGTGCAAGGTTTAAAAAAAAAATGCTTAATTTTTACAATTTTATTTCGATTTATTGTGTTGGTCTAGGTATCATTAATTTAGACCTTTGATCCTATGGACTCGTAACGCGATTTTGTCTGAAGCTCAAAAATGTTTCCTGTAAGAAGCAATTTTTTCGGTTTATTAGTCGATTCGCACGAATTTACTCGCCCGAAACGTGCGAATCGTCACTTTTAAATAATATAATTTTTTCTATAAGCGACTCACACGAAGTGAATTTATTTATGAATTTTATGCACTTTTCGGGCGAGTAAATTCGTGCGAATCCACTAATAAGCCCATTTTTTACAATCTATTTTTTTTCATCAAATCAATCTCGTAATGTAGAAGGAAAAATCAAGAAAAAGTGGAAAAGCAATCAATCATTGTTTCAATAACGAATTTCATATTTGCTCCATTTGTCTTCCTGCAAGTCTAATCTCAGTTGGACCACGGTAACTTCACGTTATTTATATCCCAATGTATCCTGTAAGGAAGAAATACGATTCACACCAAATTGGGATCATTCAATATCCTCCATCCTTCACCAAAAGCCGTTAAACATTATTTTCTACAAACACTCTCACTTACAATTGAAACTGAACTTTAGTTCACAAATCATAAGATGTAATTTTGAATGTCTTAGGATAGGCAATTTTCAGGATACGTCACAACTTAAATTCAACTTTGAATTGAAAGAATTAAGGTAGAATTTAGGTAGTAGTTTTGTCTCTATTTTCAGATACTGTAAATGTGTTTGATTTTGTAACAAAGCCACATTCCTGGCTTGTTTGTATTTGTTGGCGTTTACGTCCTTTTGTTCCGTGTTGTGAGGAAGTGTTGTTCATAGGCGGTTTATAGTGTTTATCTTAACAAACATCCCCCGGCTAAGTATATTTTGTAACGGCTTTTTTGGGAACAAAATATTTGTTTTAGGTACTCACTTAACTCATGTTTATGTTCATCTCAGCGGGATCCAGACCTTTTCTAATACAACGAGATTACCAAAAAAAAACCACTGTCCTGGGGTTACTACAAAATCTTCGTACTTTATTGTTCTAAAATAATATCACCCTCTGACCAATTGTTGGACAAAGTTCACTTTCATACTAAGAAGGCATTCAGAACGTTGATCAGCAATGATCCAGCTTCCTTGCTAAGTGTTTGCGCTTCTTACTACTTTTTCGTCTTCAAGAAGGGGTTTGAACCCGGGATCAGAAGGTCAATAATAATTCCTGCAATTAAAAACGTTCAAAATCTAGTCACAATCTCATCTCAGCGACAATCAATGTCAAAAACTTGTCAAAAATGTAGGGAAATTAGAAGTATTTTTGACAGATTGAGACTGAGATCAGACTGTGAGCGTTCTTAAAATTATAAGAATTGCCCCTCTGGTAGTGAAGCACCTGGAATTGCGATTTGAAAGGCAATTTTCAAGTAGAGCTGCCTTTCTAGAAAATTCTACCCCGTCAACAAAGTAATGATACTTAGCATAATCAGTCTATGAAGTTCCCACTGCTGGGACACAGGCCTCCTCTCGACGAGAGGGAGTAGGCCATAAATCCACCACGCGGGCCCAGTGCGGGTTGGTAGATGTCACATGTCTTCGAATTTTTGGTTCTAGGACATGCCGGTTTCCTCACGATGTTTTCCTTTACCGTTTTGAGAGCAGTGGTGATGAAATAATTTACACAAAGTAAAACGCCTATCTGGGTTCGAACCTACGACCTACAAATTACTTAAGTCGCGGCCGTTACCACTGGGCCACCACTGCTCTCGATGATACTTAACTATTAGCTAAATACGATTAGTCTCAGCAAGGCTAGGCTAGGTCTAGGCTTCATCCTGGGTGAAACGTTTAATAAAACCCATCTCCAGACAACATAGTACATCTACAACGTTTGGTTGGTTCTTTCCTAATATTTTGGTCGGTACTCTCGGTACCGTGTCGCAACGGGCAGGATGCACTGGCACTAAAAGTACCACATTACGTTATAAAGAATCACGCTTGCCCCATGTGATGTGCATTCGGAACGCCTTAAAAGGCAGATGTCGATCGTAGGGCTGCTCGTGATAATAACGTTTTTCTGTGATGTTTTATATTTGACCTAAGCAGTTCCACTACTGGGCAAAAACAAATAATAATATATTGCCTTTATTTGCCTTAACGTTTATTGTTACATTAAAAATAAAACATTTTATATTTTTATACTCCATTTTATTTAATTAAGACCCTGGGCCTCCTCCAACTTTTTCTAACTGTTTCTCTCCTTCACTTTCTCTGCCCAGTCTTTTCCGGCAATTTGTTTCATTTCATCAGCCCAACGGTATCTGGGGCGTCCTCTGGCTCTCTTGCCGCTTGGGCCTGACATCATTCTTGCTACGATTCCAGCCCACTTCCACTTCAGGCGCTGTGCAATGGTCTTCCATTTTTTCTTACAATGCAAAAGATATACGGGGTGATAGGAACATCGACGCGCAATCTATAACCATTAATTCAGCACATGTTTCCAGACCCCTAGCGATGCGCGATACCCATCACGAACGTCTGCGGGGTTTCGCTAGCTAATTTAATTTAACCCCGTTTACATGCATCCTGCTGAGGAAAAAACATAATGTGTTTACTTATTAAGTAGCTTTGTATAAAAATTTCGCCCTTTATTTACATTCTCCATGTGACATAAGAGCCAGCCCTGATACAGTATCGTGTTACGCAACATGTTATGGCGTGCAGATGGTGATGTATTTCTGTACACGTTAGACACACACGTCCCCATAGTGAGGGGGGAAGGGGGTGCCATGGGCTTTACTTTACACCCATGTTTGATGGGTTGCAGAGGTTGTTAAGCTAATTTGGTGACGGTTTTTAAAAGGATATCGTTTTCGTGGTTTACGATTATCAAAGGAATGGTTTAATTTCACAGGACACACAGACATGATCACAGGACAGGATCTTCTTATTGTATTGGTATTCGTAAAAAACATAATAATATGGTGGTGGATGGTGTTGGTACTCTCCTAACTCGTTTCTTCCTATTTGCAGGATAAAACCTTGTATCACAGCCTAATAATCAGCTTATGTGTTCCTACTGCAAGGACACCGACATATCTTCTCTGTGAGAGTTAGTAGATGCTACATGTCTTAGAATGTTTGGCTCTAGGACATGCTGGTTTCCTCACGATGTTTACCATCACCGTTTTGAGAGCAGTGCCCACGACATATAACTCGTAAGTCGAGGCCGTTACCATTAGGCCATCACTGCTCTTCATGCATTCATCAATGCACTAACACTAGAAGTTAAGTAAAATTGATAGTAACCCTATGGACTCCTGTCTGAAATAAAAGTTTTCAATTCTAATGCTTGTTTCTCCTAATTTGTTCCCCCAAAGACTTAAATCACAATTAAAATTCATCTGTCCACGACAGCTTGTTTATATTTTTAGTATGGCTAATTGTAGTGACTAATAATAATAATAATAATAATAATAATAAATGGTAATAAATCCTAATGGCGCTACTGAAACCTTCAGTAGCGCCATCAGGATGGAATTTGGTGTGGACAAATGTGCGGTCATGCATGTAAAACGAGGGGAGATTGTGGAATCCGTGGGAACTCAACTCTCGGATTCCACAAACCTTAGAGCCCTCTCCGCATCCGAAACCTATAAGTATTTGGGTATGTCGGAAGCGTTAGGCATCAATGTTACTGACATGAAGCAATCGTTGAAGGAGCGCTTCTTTGGCCGCCTGAAAAAAGTACTTAATAGTCTTCTATCAGGCGGAAACAAGGTGCGTGCCTTCAACAGTTGGGTCATGCCGGTTTTGATGTACTCTTTCGGCATACTCAAATGGACTCAAACCGAACTAGACGCCCTGGATAGGAGGGTCCGGACGCTGTTGACCGCAAATCGATTGCATCACCCACGGTCATCGGTAATGAGGCTGTATATCCCGCGAAAGTGTGGAGGTCGAGGCTTTTTAAACGCTAAGACCCTCCACAATCGCGAGATATGCAGTCTCAGGGAATATTTCCTAGAAACCGACGTGGGGATGCATCGAGATGTAGTCGCGGTGGACAAGGGCCTCACCCCGCTCTCCTTGGCTAAAGAGAACTGGCGCAAGCCAGTAGTGCTTGACACCAATGATCGCATGGAAGTATGGCAAAGTAAGGAGCTTCACGGACGCTTTTACCGGGCCCTACATGGACCCGATGTAGATTTACTAGCGTCCGTAGCCTGGCTGCGGTTCGGTGACCTCTTTGGAGAAACCGAAGGTTTTGTCTGTGCAATTATGGACGAAGTTATGATGACGAACAATTACCGGAGATTTATTGTGAAAGACGGCACGGTTGACATCTGTCGGGCATGCCACCGGCCGGGGGAATCAATCAGGCATATTATCTCCGGGTGTTCTCGTCTAGCTAACGGAGAGTACTTGCATAGACACAACCTTGTAGCTAGGATAATACATCAGCAACTTGCTCTGAAATACAACCTTGTGGAATCGGAGGTGCCGTACTACAGGTATGTGCCCGACCCAGTTCTCGAAAATGGAAATATCACATTGTACTGGGATCGATCCATCATCACTGACAGGACTATTGTTGCCAATAAGCCTGATATAGTGGTGGTGGATCGATCAGAGCGGCGTGCAATGATTGTTGACATAACCGTCCCGCATGATGAGAACCTCGTGAAAGCCGAGAAAGATAAACAAATCAAGTATCTTGACTTGGCTCGCGAGGTTGTCGACATGTGGCATGTGGACTCAGCAATCATTGTGCCGATAGTCGTGACAGCCAATGGCTTAATAGCCAAGAGCCTCGACCAACACCTGAGGAGGCTCTCGTTGGGCAGCTGGATCAAGGGCTTGATTCAGAAAGCGGTACTTCTGGACACGGCTCGCATTGTCAGGAGGTTCCTCTCTCTGGAGCCCTGACCGCCGGTAGCTTGGACCCTGTTCCCGATACCGGTGGGCTACTATTTTTTATATTTTTAAATGTTTTTTTATCTTTTTGTTTATAAAAATATTTAAAAATGTAATTTGTAGGTATTTAAATGAAATAAAGGAAATAATAATAATAATTTCTTTATTTGTATAGAATGCAGGTGTTACAATAATGGTGTTCGTTTTAGATATATTCCCAGTACATTCTGCCTGTTGGCATACAAAAATATAGTGGTTAAATTTATTTACTATTTTATTTTAAGTGGTTAGGTTTAATTTAGAAACTAGATGCAAAATGAGGTCATGGTACAGCTAAGTCTAAAATTATTTACATAATAAATGAGATAAAGCGAAGCAAATATTACAGTTCATCATTTATAAAATCGGTAACAGAGTAATAACATTTCTCTATCAGCAACGTCGACAAGACTTTCTTGAATTTTATTAAGGGCTGATCCTTGATACAATTTGGCAATTTGTTATATATAATAGGTGCCATACCAATAATGTTTTTTTTAAGCAAAGCAGTGTTATATCTACCAGTACACAATAGACTCTGATATTTTGATCTCATGACAGTAGATCGCATCCTCGTATCATTTAATGCAGGAAATAGATGCTTGTTAGTTTTAACGAATATAGCTACTTCAAGAATGTATATACTAGGAAAAGTTAATATTTTGTGTTTCTTGAAAAAAGGAATGCAACTATCTGTAACCTTGAGATTGAAAATGGATCTTATACACCGTTTTTGGGCTTTAAATATAGACTCCCTTTCGGAGCAATTACCCCAGAATACTACACCAAACCTTAGAACAGAGAGCACCAAACCGTGATAAGCAACCATTAATGTAACAATGTTAACTTTCTTGGACAGATTGAAGAGAGCATACGCAGACATGCTTAATCTTTTGCAAACTTCTTCAGCCTGCGGTTTCCAAGTTAGCTGACTGTCAATCAATATACCCAAGAATTTGGCCACGTTAACGCTATCAATGGTTTGTCCTTTATAGTTAATTTTTAGGTTTAAAGGGAGAATTTTTTGATAGAAATGCATTATATTTGTTTTAATGAGATTTATAATAAGATTATTGTCTTTGAGCCAGTTTATTATTAATTTTAGAGAATTATTTATTTCATCTTCATAAAGCTCTTTGTTGAGGCAGTCTATTAGGATCGTACTATCATCCGCAAACAACACACAAGGGTATGGGATGTGACGGGGTAGATCATTTATATACAGCAAAAATAATAATGGCCCCAGGACTGTGGGAGGAGTGTAGGTATGTGCAGGGACAATGAAAGGGCGGGACTTCTGCCTACTCCACGTTTATCAATCACACCCCCGCATAGTCAAAAACTGTGTAACTTTGAGACATTCTAGAAAGTCCATCTGCCGCTTCAATACGCTTTAAAGTGAGAGAAGCTGAGAAAACTAGAGCCTTTAGTATATAGTTAAATGTGTAGGTACATAGGTACATAGATGGAATACTCTGTATTGCAAACGAAATAAAGGGGAAAAAACCGCTCAAGTGCGAGTCAGGCTCGACCACCGAGGGTTCCGTACAAATTTGTAGGTATGTAAGTACAAATTTACGGTTTTCGGTTTTTTTCCTTTACTTGTGCTACTTGAAATTGCCAAATTTCATGATTCTAGGTCAACGGGAAATACCCTATAGGTTTTGATTCCCTTGCGAATGTCAAAATATGCGGCATAAACGGAACGTATACGCCCGTATCTTCTGATTGTGTTTACTTAGAACTTTGATTTTTTCTCTGCTTCAAAGGATTGCAGCCCTGAGTATTTGGTATTAATTTGATCTTATATGGGTTCCATTTTTCCTTCTGAGGTACGATTTATGCCAGCTAACTTTAGGATGGGCAAATTCAAAGCATTTATTTTAATTAAACCATTTACAGGCGCTTTTGCATTTTCAAGGAGTCGGTCAGTCCGAAATATGAAGCTAGTTGCCCACTCCAAAGCGTAGTAGGTTTTAGGGAGAAGAACGAGCAAGAAACTCCATGGACACTCTTTTATATCAAAGAGACAACAATTGTACTTGTGGGTTGTTAGGTGATGTATCCATTTCATATTATTATATGTATAGAAGATACAACCTCGACCTTAAGAAAGTGGCTGGGACAGACTGGATGCGGAAGGTGGAGGACAGAATGTTGTGGCGCTGGCTGGGAGGCTGAGTCGATTGGTGGAGAAGGTACAAGAAAAAATTGTACAAATATAGAACTTGTCCTTTGTGAAGTGAGGAGCGAAAGGTCCACTCCCTCGGGAAATAAATCTTCAGATGTTTATAACTGTCTGACATTTTGTTTTTCTGTCGGCAATCTAACTGTTTCTTCAAGACACTGGGAATTCCAAATTACGTCTGGGAGTTTGGGCTAACTTTAAAATAAAACCCAAGCTAAGTGTGAAAATATTTACTACGTTAGGTATACGCATAAAGTAGTTTGTGACAGACAGACTGACGTACAGATAATGTATTGTTTCCATTAGTGATTTGTTTTTCTAATTACTTCTATACGCATGTTTGTTATGTATGCTTAACAATCATATTGAAGTAATGAATGATTGGTTAAAACTTGAGGAAAATAAGGATGATGTGTTGTGATGATGAGATGCAGCATCCTGATGGTGTATCTTTTTTCAGCTTTATTTTATTTATTTGGAAAAACAGACGGTTACACATTACAGTATTACGTTTTTTGTTTTGTTAGAGTGAGTTATAACCAACGACATTATCCACATAATATAAAACTAATGCGGCGTGCGCTAACAATTCAATAAAATTTCACAAAACTAAACAGGCAAGCAAATAAATCAGAAACCCAAAAAAAAATGAAAGTTAGAGTAAAAATATTACAGAGCAATGTCCAAAATAGTTTCATGAACAATGCTTTTAAATCCGCCGCGAAGATGTCAATATGTTGAAAGAGTTTTGAAAATTGTCCAGTAAGTCGAAGTAGGGGTGCTCACAAGCCTGCTTTCGTACTTTTTTTTCAAAACGTTGTCCAAGACCAGCCGCGCTATTCTGTAAAAATCTCACCGTGAAAACTAAGATGAAGTGAGCATGTCATTCCACTGGATGCTAGGGATTAATACTACTCACAGCTCACTTCAAGCTCACTTCACCAAAGTTTTTACGGTGAGATTTTTACAGAATTGATTGGCAGGACCAGTCACCACAGCAGCAGCCTCCTTTCTCTTACTTAGGTTGTGACCACAGAGATAAGGTCACAAAGAAGCTGTTGGTGTTTGTTGGGGAGGTCTGAAGAGCGAAAACTGTTAAGCATTTATTTGGGAGGTATCTAAGAACAAAAGTGGAAAAATGATGTATCGTACAAAAAATACATGTGTCAAATTTTTATCTCGACAGTTTTCTATCTAGCCAGTGCAGTGTTGGTAGGAGGTGATATACCTTCAACAGGCAGCCAGGCAGTTCAGAGCTTTTAATGAACATGTCACGAATACATTTAAATGTATTGCATCAGTTGTTTGTCTGTAGTATGTAAAACAATGAGATAACATAAGCTCACATTGCGCAACTTATTAACATTTTAAATGAGTGCGCACGTGTTTTTCCATCAGATATGGTACCACGGAAAGTGCAGTTTTCCTGGATATCCATTAGTATTCCCTTTGTGTGTCGGAGTGTTATCGTATTGTGATCTTTTTGGAAATCATGATTTCGAAGAACTGTCGTGTGGATAAGGTGTGTCTATTTTCCTTGATGACACGTTTCCACGGTGTTTTGTGATAAGTTCAGGTAGCCTGTTCAGTGTGTTAGTATGTAGAACTCGTCGGGACCTCTGTTGAGTGCACCCCAACGTGTTATTGACTATACCTATCTAAGGGTAGGAGGATGATGCCAAACGCAGTTAAAATTAAACCTGATACTTGTTTAGCTTTTAAAAAAATATGCTTATTAGCTGTAACCCAACGGTTTAGGCGTGAACTGGTGATCACAGGGCAAGAGTTGGAACCTCACGTGATGGACTATTTACGGCAAACCTCCCCTAGCTCGTGCTTTAGCATTTAACTTAGCTCAATGTTAGCTGGCGGGATGAGCTTGACTCCTACAGACAGGATTGATCCAGACTAGCTGAAAACAGAGAGAAGTAGAAAGAGGACAGGGAGGCCTTTGCCCTGCAGTGGGACAACATAGGCTAAAAATCAATATATATATTATATAAATCAATTGCTGTTCGTTTGTCTCGCTAAAACTCGAGAACGTCTTGGCCGATTTAGCTGATTTTGATTTTGTAATTATTGTCGTAGTCCAGGGAAGGTTTAAACGGTGATAAAATATGGAAAAATTGCGAGGAAGATAGTAAAAACAAAAATTTCATTTTCCCATATAAGCTGTTCTACCGACTTTCCTGTTAAACATTTGACGTTCGTCCCTTCGGTATGGTAGACTCGGGTCCGCTCGAATTTAGTCACGTATTAAATTAAGGGTTTTGAATCGACAACATATATCCACATTACTCGGATTATCGCATATTTAAATTTTAATATTTTGATCGTTGTCATTGCCGTTCTCGAGTTTTAGCGAGACAAACGAAAAGCAATTGATTTTTATATATATAGATATGGTTCCCTCAATTATTTTCTACTTTTTATTGCCAGACTTAGCGTATACCAATGAAAATGGCAATGCCTGACATTACGGATCAAAATTTTCAGCCATTTTAGCGAAGGGAGAGTTTTAATGTCGTTAGGATAGGTGATATGAAGTACATCTGGTCATCTAGTAATAAATAAATAATAATCTTAGCTATCCGGACACTTCTCTTCTTATTCCGTTTGCACTAATATGAATCAATGTTTTTAGCTCTTTAAAAAATCCGCCTAGCCCAGACGAGCTGCCAGATTTGAAGCCACAATACGGTTAGAGATCTAAAGAAACTACAGTAATGCATCTATTCCTATTCGTTGTCCACCAAGCATGTGAGATACGAGGTAATAATAAATAAACATTGTTTGTCACTCTGTGTGTTGAGTTCTCCGCATCACCCGATAGTATCTACAAGAATGTTATTGTTCTGTGATTCATGTTTCACGAAAACTTCGACTAGTTCATCATTGTGGAAGTATGAGTTCTAAGAATGGATGGAAAACAGCTGTTGGAAAATGAGTTGTGAACATTGGTTGAGAGACACAGATAAAACTGGAAATTCTTTTTCCATGAACAGTTTACAAATGAAAAATCTAGCAGTTTTACATGACAAGTTCATTGTGTGGCTTTCAGAAAAGCGCTGAGACAATGACGCTCACAGGTCTTACAGAAATGTTTCAACTGTCTTGGACCTGCAACGAAATTAATCAGAAAATAATTAAGCAGAAAAGGAATTTGGAATTTCTCAGTAGCAGCCTGGATTTGTGCCCGGATGATGTCAATAGGGTCGCCCCTTTACATGGGACTTAAAAAACATAACTGGCGAAATACCACCTCTGCCCCACCCTTTGGGGATTATAGGCGTGATTTAACGTGTGAAATTGGAGAATCACGGATTTATAATAATGGTACTCTTCGTAAAAGGGATTTTCAAGTTGCTCCAATCTCGTTTTAAGTACTTATTTCATAAAATCAAATTCAAACTATCTTTATTGTGGGCATATATTAGTTACAGGTCTTAACAATACATTAAACTTCCAATATGTCCTGCCTAATAGGCATACACTAATTATGTAGTGGCATTAGATTTAAATTTATTTTACATTAATTATAAATGTCGAAATATCAATATACAGTCATATTAATACATGGTCAACAATTCAATCAATCCTGAAATCTTCAAGAAATCTTGGATCGTGTAGTATGTTTTATCAATTAAAAAGTTACGTAATTTATTTTTAAATACTGGAAGTTCCTTAGTGCTCAAAATGTCAGTAGGTATTTTGTTGTATATTTTTGATGCTATGCCAAAGAAGCTTTTGTTAAATAAAGCCGTTTTATGTGGTTCATTAGAAATTTTTAATAGCCATAGCCTAGATTAGTATGAAAATGATCCCACATTGTAACCCGATCTCTCCGCATTATGATGAATGCGCCTGCGCGCGTCGATATAAACCTGGTGTAATTGTGTCCGTTGACGGATCGATAGCTTATCAGCGATAGTACTTGTACAACGTTACCTATGCCGCCATGCCGCTGGGGGCCGGTACAGGTGGAGGCAACAGTGTTAGATGATGTTGAGTAACGTGAGCAGAGGTGGCCCCGACTAGAATCCTTGTAGGCGCCTTACGTTGTGTAAATAATTTCATCAACACTGCTCTCAAAACGGTGAAGGAAAACATTGTGAGGAAACCGGTATATCCTTATAGAACCAATACTACAAAGACATGTGATATCTACCAACCCGCACTGGGCCCACGTGGTGGATCACGGCCCACTCACCGAGAGGAGCCCGTGTCCCAGCAGTGGGAATATCATAGGCTGATTATGCTAAGGTAAGAAGTTCTCAGAATCAGGTTGTAGATAACTTTAACTGGTTTTGGTGGCAAGAGAAGAGAAGTACTATTTGGATGTACAGTTGGCCACCTTGACTCTAACCATGATATTTTAACATTGTTGCTGCGTTCAACTTTTCATGTACCTAAGCTTACGCACCTTATAACACAAACATACATAACCTCACGCCGTTTTCCCTTAGGGATAGGCAGAAGCTACATAACGCCACCTATTCGATACTTATACAGGGTTATTGGTAAAACATTAACAACCTCTCAGAACTAAATTACTAACATCATAAACAAGAACTTTTGTTCTATGACTTTTATTAATTCATTAGACTTTCGTACTAAAATAAAAATATCAAATATCATATCAATTCAACCAATAGAAATATACGATTTTCTGTTACGAACTTTACGCGAAGTAAAAGGAAGCGCTAGGTAGGTAAACAAACTGCCGTGTCTAGTACAAAATTCAGCGGAGAGGAGCGGGGGTGAGATAGAACAACGAAACGTTAAAGGTTTGTTTTTGGTAAATGTATTATGTTTTGTAAAAAGTCATGGAACAAAAGTTGTTGTTTATGATGTTAGTAATCCAGTCCTGCAAGGTTGTTAGTGTTTTACCAATAACCCTGTATACTCCTTTTTACTACCGTACCTCAAAATGTGTGAAAAACTTTTTTGTATCCTGTTAGACTTAAATCACACGTTGGTCGATCTCCAATCGAATTCGCCGCATCGCCCCCCCTGTGCCAAATTCACTAAAGCCGCTACCTTTAACGTGACAGCCACAAAGTATAGACGAGGTCGCATTGTCCAAGCCCGATGCTAGTTCTGCATTGTATAGCGCTAAAAGCTTATGTTGGCGCGCGGCCAAAATTGGAACTAACGGCGCCATCTTGTTTTAGAATACATTTCAAGTGACATTTTCAGAAATATAAGTGCACAAATGTCTACGAACAGCGCCCCCCTGTCAACTTCATTCGCCCAAAGATCCATGTTGTTGTTGAAATTCAATCACCCATCTCACGATATAATTTCTGCACCTACCAGTACATTCCTGGGCCAGTCATCAGGCCCCGATAACGCGGTGACTTATGTAAATATAACTGAAATGCCATTCCATGCCTGTGGCAGGCGCGGTAATGTACCTCGTAATAAACGTACAGGTTATCAATAGTACATACCACGACTTGATTCAAGAATCGTAAATAGGTCTTCGAGAGAATCGTAAGTAGGACTTTTGTGAATTTCTTCCTGATTTAATTTGAGTGAAAAACGTTTACAAATCAACGTTTTCTCTTCGGTTTTCTCACGATGTTTTCCTTCACTGTTTTGAGAGCAGTGGTAATGAAATAATTTACTCAAAGTAAAGTGTCTTGAGAGCAGTAGTGGCCCAGTGGCTGACTTACGAGTGGTCGTAGGTTCGAACCCAGACAGGCGCTATACTTTATGTAAATTATTTCATCACTACTACTCTCAAAACGGTGAAGGAAAACATCGCAAAAAAACCAGCATTTCCTAGAACCAAAAATTTGAAGACATGTGACATCTACCAACCCTCACTGGGCCAGCGTGGTGGATTATAGCAGTGGGAACAATATAAGCTGATTATGATGAAAGCCTTGCTTGGGTTTGAACCCACGACCTACAACTCGCAAGTCGCCACCACTGCTCCCGTCTGTTCTAATCAGCTACTTGTGTAATAAATCTTGCTAGTGGATATCATGTCATGTGCAGCAGAGCTTTAATTTTAAGTACTACAAATGAGTAAACACATTTTAATCAACGTATAAATAAAAACTACTGTACAGCAAACCTTTTAATTAATTAATTAACCGATTGAATGATAGATCACGTGCAGCCGCGCACGCGCAGTTGATACAAATGTTAATTACTAATCAAGTGTAATTAACAGACAGATTTATATGAATGCATTCTGATTGGCTGGGTTTGCATTGCAGATGAACTTCATAATTGGATTTTTCTAGAACTACTATAGAAGCTTGGGACTTCTAATTAATATTACTCTTTTAATTATAACAAATTGCTTGTTATTACTCGTATTATGTTCATAGTTACCTACTAATCTAACAATCACTATTTCTACGTTTAATAAAAGAAAGTCCCCCCGCCGCGCCTGTCTGAAAACGATAAACTCCAAAATTATAACGGATTTTCATACGGTTTTCACCAATGGACGAAGTGATTCATGAGGAAGGCCAAAATCACAAAACCTTCATGAATTATACACCTAAATATATAATTCAGTATTTTGACTACCGAGATGACGACTAATACAGATATATCAGTCTGGAAGAAAAATACATGTTGTGCCGACCACGAAGATGGGATGAGAGAAGGGCAGGAGAGTAACGATGATGATTCCTGTCACCCCTTCAAATAAGCTTAGTTCGGTTTACAACACAGTTGTACAGTGCAGTTTGAAGAGTTTGTTGATCAAATTCAGCATATCGATCTCACGAACTCTTGTTTGGCAGACTCCCAGATAGTCCGCTGTGCAGGGCCTGCATGGAGGACGACAAGTCAGTAGCACATGTGCTTCTAAACTGCTCGGTGGTCACCATGTACAGGGCAAAATGCTTCGGTCCGTCTCACGGCGGGTACCCTGGGGTAAGTACTCTCCGTGAGACGGTCAGTAACATCAAGGCGTGGCTGGCCTACCTTGAGGAGCTGGGGTGGATCGAATAATCGATTTTTCCACTCGTATGCAAAATACCCGCATTGACGTGTAGTTGCGATCACCAGACTATATTACCATAACCTATTTTCAGATTCACGCCAGCCTTCAACTTAAGTCAAGTCAAGTCAAGTCCCATTAAGCTTATCAAATATCTCTGATCCATCAATAAAAAGCATCATAAACATTCTACTATGCATAAAGAAGCTCTATTCCAAATCAATTAAAAACCACTCAAGATCAAAGTCAAGGAGTACAGGCACTATCTGTAAAGGGCGCCACACAACCGTACGTCTGATCTCATCTGTTTACATAACATGTGTCAGATATCTCAATTACCCTTAATTGTATGCAGTTGCAACAAGGATGTATAGTTGTTGAGTTCTCATGCAAATTCCTCTGGCCGACGTCACTGGGTAATTATGTAAAAGAAGTCAAGAACTAGTAGGCTGTCCCTTCTGAAAACCAGCGCTGGGGCTCTGTGTCGTATAGGTATATATCTTAGCATTATGCTGAGCTATGGCCGTTTTGCGTGGATGTGACGCATGTTTACCCCCAACTTGTTATTTTTTTGTGCTTGTGTTCTATTTATGCGTCATGTTTGCCGCAAATAAATGTATTTTCTTTCTTCTCTTAACGTAGGTCGAATTAAGACGATGTTAGGATAAGTAGCTCATCTTCTTTTGCTGTATCACCGTGCTGTTATCACTAATCTTTTAACCACCGCACTTGTTCTTGCCATTTTTGATATTTTTTAACACTGACTTCAAAAAAGGAGGAGGTTTTCAATTCGACGGTGTTTTTTTTTTTTTTTTTGTGTTTGTTACGCGATTACTCCGCCAATTGTGGACCGATTTTCAAAATTCTTTTTTTGTTCGAAAGGAGATACTTCTGAAGTTGTCCCATAGTCACCAAGACAGGATCTGATGATTGGATCCTGGAGAAATCGAGGGCAACCCTCAAATTTTATGGGCCCACACATCGTTTTTTTAAACCAAAATTACTGGTGAAAATTACAACTTAAAAGAGAAAAATAAAAACTTTTTTGCAAAAAAAACCGACTTCCAAAAAAGTGGCAAAGGTGGCAAACAACGAAAATGTGAACCCAACGACACCGACTTCCGAAATTAAAGTTATTTTTCACTTTGTAGTGTCTTTTTTGGAAGTCGGTTTTTTTTTGCAAAAAAGTTTTTTAATCAGGGCTTATTATTTCAGACCAAGTTATTGATATGTGTATTTTTTTTCATTTTTATTGTAGGTGCTGCATCTTTTTAACCGTAACAACAACTCATACCTACACTTGTGACTTAGTGACTCGATAAGTTATCGAAAAAAACAGATTCCAGCTAGAAAAACATGCAAGAATTAAGGAATATTTCCAACTCTGTATGACCTCATCTCTTAAGCAGCATCTCAGATAACAGTTACTCTTAACTCATACAATTGTGCGACAGATCACACGGGTCGTAATGTATGCAGTTGTATGAGGATGCATGAGGTTTGTATGAAGACGCATGGCTGCAGGCGCCGCGGCGACGTCGTATATTGTAATGAATGGGTCCTGGAACTGTCCTGATGTGTTTTGTATTGTTTCAATTAAAATTTTATTTGTTTTGCTGAACATATTGACGTTGTCTTGGTTTTATTGCGAGTAACTTTGATGGTACGGTCAGAGCAGTGATTCTGGTACGATATTTATTTGGTCTACAGATTGTTGCTCTATGATGCTAAGTCTCCGAAGCAGGTGCTATAGGGCGCATAAAAGTTGGAATTTTGGGATTTTTATTCGAACATTTTGAATATATCGTTAATGTTAGCCTGCATCAACCCACTGCTGGGAAAAGGCCTCTCCCCATGACTTCCAGCTCATTCGATCCAGGGCTAAAGTAGACCACTGGTCGTATGTGTTTGCTCGTCCCGTCATCTTCTACGGGGCCGCGACGCCTTTTAGCTGTGAATATATCGTAGACTTTTTATTTTATTTCTATTCGCACCTACTTTAACTTCATGGGTCAATGCAGGGACGTGAAAGAGTCTTAGCTTTTATTGCTCTTCTTAGCGTATCGATGGCAAACAGTTCAAACATGTTTGGCCCAAGATTCAGCTACGCGAACTCCGCTCACTGGCGCAGTCATAAGGTCATCAAGGGCACAGGTGACAGCGACCCAGGATGGAATGTGGCCATTGTCTGTCTTTGCATAATCAGCCTATAACGTTCCCACTGTTGGGACACAGGCCTCCTCTTTGTGAGAGGAAGTGGGCCGTAATCCACCACGCGGGCCCAGTTCGTGTTGTTAGACGTCACATGTCTTCTAATGATGAAATAATGTATACAAAGTAAAGCGCCTGTTTGGGTTCGAACCTACAATTCGTAAGTCGCGGCCGTTACCACTGGGCCACCCCTGCTCTCTTGGTGGTTATGACAACAAATATTTATCCTGAGGTGGGGTAATTACACACTGATATAAATATTGATGTATTTTGCACATATTGTCATCATCACGCCTGTGCCTGACCGTATCAGTCTAACTACTCCTAAATTCGAAACTCGCATTCAATTCTAATTAATTGAATTTGAATCGGTTTTTGAATACTCAACTTTCCTTAATGATTTGTCACAGACAGGTCACCAGGAATAACCACGACGCATTTTAATCAAAACAAAAGAATTCTATTTTCGAAACTATGGTCGGATTTCTTTTGTCAACTAGACTTGAGCACGCTGTTCAGGTTTCATAAAGATGTTTTCCTTCACCAAAACTCAGTGTTTTACCGAATTCACATATCACCTACATTACGTAATTACAAAAAACATAGGAATTGACCAGCTATCGAACCGGAACATATACCTATACAGGGTAACAGGGACATCAACCAACGATTCATGAATTCAGCATGTGATTTTGGACCGCCTAGCACATTTTTCGTCGGTTATCAAAAAAAAAAAAATCTGCTGTTTCGTAAAAAAGTTTTTCAGCAATTTTTTTTTTTCATCGGCAAAACAATTTCACCCTAGGGTCTAGTACAATCATGTACTGAAACTATGGTAACAGATTGCGCGTCAATGAGTGTACCTATATGAAATTAACATTAGGCTCGTAAAAACAGACAAAAAAACAGGTTCTACAAAAAGAAACATGTCCAACCAAAGACGAACCGCGCAGATACCTAATTGCGAACAAGTCCATTAGTACATAAATGAGTAGTTACTAGTTAGCCATGCCGCGTGGGTGCGCAGGCGACGCGCAAAAACTTAGAGTGGGAGACGATCCCTTTGTGGAGAGAGGATGGTGATATGTGATATGTTTCAAGGAGGACAAGCCAACCATAAGTATAGCATAAACGAACTCTTTCGAACTTTTGGTTCTAACCTGAACAGCGTGCTCAAGTCTTGTTGACAAAAGAAATCCGACCATAGTTTCGAAAATAGAATTTTTTGATTATTTCCTTCACCGTGTTTTTCGTTTTTTTTTTATTTTTTTATTTATAGGATCAACAAACAGTTATATTATAAGAACTTACAACTAATTTAACAAAAACAATTTTAGTGATAATTATAACCCACAAGGTTATAATAACACAGGTAGACGTAATAGTTTAGAAGAGAAAAAAAAAGTGTAATCGCTAGGAGTTTTAGTAGCAGTACGTGCATTAATTAATTGTATAAGAATCATTAAAAAATGTTAAAATTTAGACAAAGATGACATGATATAAAATAAGACCTTAGTAAGTTTGATGATTTTCAGAGGGTACACATATCACATGAGTTTTATTTAATAAAGAGGAGCGGGTGAGGCTTTTAAACCTAAGATTACGAGGACCATCACTATATTTTTTCTTTTATCCTGGAAAATTAAAAAAAATGGCGTTTACTGGTTTTTCAACGTGCTTTTTTTTGCAGGTAAGCCAGTCCATAAAGCAAAAGAAACACAGGTGCGTTGAAAAGTTGCATGGGTAAGTCGTACCTATTCGTCAACCGTAACTACTCAAATATGTAGTTTTACTAAGAATATCTAATGGGCGCTTCGTTGGTTTAGTGGTAGCAAGCGCTACTGCTAAGTATGAGGTCCTGGGTTTGATTCCAGGGTCGGGAAAAGTATTGAGTTTTTCATCAGGAATTTCAAAAGCATCCCGGATCTGTATTTTTACCCGGTTGATAGGCTCACCCCCCATTTACATTGGACTTAAACATAACTGGCGAAATGTGAGTGTACTATAGGTAGGGATCGGGAAACACAGGCGTGATGTTATGTAAGTATATATGTGTATATAAATTAATATTTATGTGTTGCTTCTATTCTGCATAACACTTATATATAAATACAATAATTAATAGTGGCGCGCACAACGCGAGACGGTCCACGCGCCGCGTCTAGTGTAAACACTTCCTTATGCGACACTCAGCTAATTATTTATATTAATATTTATCTTGCGCACGCGGTCATTAAGAGCTTTATTTTAATTATGTTTATGTTATTGTAATGAAGCGCTGTTCTGATCTGTTAGCGTCTTTATTATAAACTATTTGTGGCGGCATCTACATACATCACCACATACGAACTACGCATTACACTGATGTCACGCAAAATCCTGCATCGCGCAAGCATTGTTTACCGCGCAAATAGCATATTTACAACGTCCCGAAATCATCGGGCAGTTGCCCACCAGGTACGACACACGTCTGGTCGGATGATCCTCCCTTTTCTTTGGAGGATGAGTGAACTTTACGCCCTGTTCCTCATACCTCTATAGATTAAATGGCTGTTTTTTTCTGCTAGGAAAACGTCTCTAACACTTCTCCATAGTTAAAGCTGCAAAGGATGAAGAAGTCGACTCTATGCCGTTGCTGGCCGTCTTTCATACATACATCGACATTACATGTAGGTAATCAGTTCTACCAAGCTGTAGGAACATTGTGAGCAACGCGACCATAACTAGCATAAGGTTATCTATGATAGACGTTTACTGCGAAAATGGCAGGAACTGAGTAATAACATATATATTATTAGGCAACGTATTATATGAGCGAGATTATATGGCAAAGCATTGACAATTCCTTTGGTGGTTATGAAAGGAATTGCCAATGCGTTGCTAGCGTTAAAGTTAAAGAAAAAAAGTCACATGTAACATAATTTCACTGCAGAAACAGGAATGGTGGTAGACTGGTAGTATCATTCACAAGGACTTCAACTATTTCTAACAATTCTAACAACAAGTATTGCAGCACACAAATAGGCAATCTTAATACCAGCATTACCAAATGCTATGATAATGAAGATGTCCTCCACGCTGGCAGTATCTCGGCTAGATCAAGCGCGCAGCACCGGACAGCTTGCGAAACCGCAAGAATGCCATCGAGACACCCACGGGGATTTGTCACCATGCAGGGAAGATGGAGAAGTTTAAATTAGCGGTTTTGAGTGAGCTTGATCATAACCATTTATTTAGCTTCTATAGGGAGGGATTGTATTAGGCCGAAGCCACACAGCTAGGGATTTGGTAGAGGTGTATTTCAAATTAGTCAGTTCATTATTAGAATAGTAGAGGCCATGCTTTGGTTTACCAGGAATATTGACGCAATCATCTCAGGCTAGAGTCATGCCACTTAGCACGCAGCATATTACTGGACTTGGCTTTGGCCTTAGAAACTGAATGGGCCTCTGGATCAGAGTATAGGCTGCGATAACTATCTTGCATGCTTATTCTTTCTATTTCTAATAATATTTTACGACTAGAAACTAAATATCTATCATCATCATTTCAGCCGAAAGACGTCCAGTGCTGGACATAGGCCTCCCCCAAGCACCTCCACTTTGACCGGTACTGTGCTTCTCGCATCCAACGGGTTCCTGCGGCCTTCAGAAGGCTATATGTAATTTAATAAAGTGTCCACTTCCATGATGCTCTTGTTGATTGCTAGCACGACCACAAATCCCTTCATCTTTAAACATTGTTCATAGTTCACCTACTGCCTCTCAGTCGACGCTGGCAGTCCGTTGTGACCATATCAGTGGTTCCAGTGGGCGCCCTAATATCCTCGGCGCACCCATAATACTCTGTTTACTTGTCCGCACGTGACGATCGGCAAGATACGATGAGCTTTAGTAGGAACGCCATTTTGATAGTAAACATAGGACAGAACACAATAGTTGAATATGATTAAAGGTCCTTGTGTAAGGCAGAGAAGTGTAACCGCCATACCTACTTTTGCCGCTAATTGCGTAATCCATTTTCATTTTGACAGTTCAACTACATTCATTGCGTTATTAAAGTTGATAAGCAGACATAGTTTTCGAACATATGCAGCAATGGATTAGCCATATGCTTCAAAATTATTCAGATTGTGATTGATAGTGTGTTACGTAATTAGGGAGCTGCAATGCTGGTTAGAGGTGCCAGAGAAATAATAGCCAAGCACTTTGTATCAGCGGGACGAAGGCTTCTATGAAACAATAAAAACGAATTCGGAAAAATCCAAGAAAATTCCCACCGCACGGTCACCTCCCGCCGCTGAGCGTGTCGTGTGCACAACATACCATTTTGATAGTTTCCAAAAACGTTTTGATTTCCAGCAGCTATCGCAACGTTCGCAATTTGTACCGAAATGTACGCAAATGATGCAAATTCATAATTGCAGAGGAAAACCAAAAACATGAGGATCAGTCCTTTTGATGGTTTGCAGTGTCGAAATTGAGTCTTTTGACATTTGCCATATCTGAGGGGCAATTACCCAATTATTAACAATTATTAATCCGTATTTTCAGTCTCATTCTGTCAAAAATATAATCAATGAAGTACCGTACATTTTTGACAAGTTTTTGACATTGATTGTCGCTGAGATGAGATTGCGACTTGAATTTGAACGTTTTTTAAGTAAAAAGTGAGAATTGGCAAACAGGGGGGCAATTCACGTAATTTTAAGTCCGTTCACAGTCTGATTTCAGTCTCAAGCTGTCAAAAAATACTTCTAATTTCCTTACATTTTGACAAGTTTTTGACATTTGTTTGTCGCTGAGATGAGACTGCGACTAGATTTTGAACGTTTTGAATTACGAGAATTGGCCTTCTGATATCGCTATAAGCACAATTGACCAAATAAAGGGCTATATATAATAAAAACGTGGAGACCATGAAGATTGATACAGGATGTTTCCCATCTTCTTCAATCCCTAGAAAAAGGAAAGAATGAAGTTTTATTTGTATTACCCCACGACGACATCACTATTTGAAAATAGCTATAAAATTCACCACAAATCTAAATAATTTCTACAAACTCAACAACGTAAACATACTTTCAAAGAACTGTGCCTATTCTATCAATCAAGGTCTTACCTTAAAAGTAAACAGTCCCAGCAAGTCATCAGTTCCAAGGAATGTGACCATTGGGCTTCGTATTCTCGTAATGAGTGCGACACTTCGTACTGTCGAACTGATGAATCATGTGCATACTGATGCCCAAACATAGATGTGCCTTGTAACTGACATGTCGGCTAGTTCTTCTGAGGATAGGCAGAGATGCACCTATGTAATGTTAGAGTTTGCTAGAAGTCGATAGGATTGGGATAATTAGGATCTCTCTCTAAGTCAGAGAGAGAGAGAGAGAGAGAGGTCTATTTCTCTCTCTGACCTTTTGGCTAGCACGCAGACTGAAATGTTTTCAGAAAATATAAGAATAATATTTATTTATTTAAGGGCTGATTTTTCAATCGACATACTTATATTTTTATTTGTGGAAGAAAATTGACGTCTGACTGTTTTTGCATAGAAGAACTGTCAAAAATTCAAAATTATTCCTCGGATAAAATTATCTGATGTTGGAAAAATCAGGCCTTAGACAACTTAATTCCACAATATGTGTTCGTAGTAGTTTTAAAAATTATTTTACTTTTAAAATTACAAAAAAAAATGAACTAACATTTTGATCGATTATTATTTTCAAAACTCAAAAAAGTTCCTTACTACCACAGACTTATATAAGTCTGTGCTTATTGCCCTAATAATTCCATTCTGTCTCATTAATGTATTAATAAAACCTTTCTTGCAGATGTTAAGTACGGCCAGATTTTGTAACTACCACATTTAGGCTCATTGTCCACCACGCTACACAAAAGTAGTTAAGACGAACTGAAACTGAAAACTAACTAGACTGTTTGAAACTGGGAATAATAGTAGTCAGAAACTAAAAAAAAGAAAGCATAATAGTGCTCGAATTTACTGATACCGGCGGGGTAATTGCGTAACCCACTAACAGTAGAAATTTCATTCATTTTGACAGTTCAACAACATTCATTGCGTTATTTGCGTTGTTGAGCAGACACATTTTTCGAACATATGAAGCAATGGATTAGCAATATACTTCAAAATGATTCACATTGAGATTGAAAGTGTGTTATGCAATTAGGGTGCAGTACAAAGTAACCGTGGACTTTCTTGCCGGCTCTTCTCCATAGGAGACGACCAATTGGTAAGTACCGCGCACCTAGCTTCTGCTTCTTCTTCAGCCCACTCCCTCTCACTGAGAGGAGGCCTGTGTCCCAGCAGTGGGAACATTATAGGCTGGTTATGGTTATGGTACCTAGCTTCTGACGTTTCATAAGTGTCCATGCAGGTTTATGTGCAATAAAATATTTTGATATTTATATATTTTTCGTATTTATATGTATTTTGGTAAACAAGGCCAATAGGGTTTTTACACTCAAAAGAATTCGACCTAGTACAAACCATTACTCGGTAATGAATAAGACACTTTATGAAGTGAATCATGCGCATTCTGATGCCCTAATATGGTCATACCGTGAAGAACTAATAAACAGCAGTGTTTAAGGCCCTTCCGCAAATATTTGTGAACCTGGCCTTCTTCAGGTGATCGCTTATGATAACTTGTGACCTCCAATCATACTCGTAACACTACGTTTATATCCGTACCTTGAGTCTTGGCGCCGGGATGTGATAAACATAGAGGGGTTTATTTATAAACGACGATTTAAGTTAAGTGACGTATAAACGGCAAAAATGTATGGTTAGATGTAGTTTAAGCAATGTTTATGAATAAAGGGGACTATGTTCTGACGTTCATCATCCTTTGGAAAAGGATCAGTGACCGGTGCATTATGGCAAATGCTATAAAAAGAAGTTTCTCTATTTATAACATAACATCACGCCTGTTTTTCCCGAAGGGGTAGGCAGAGGTGCACCTATAGTTCACCCACATTTCACCAGCTATGTTTAAGTCTCATGTAATATTTGACGAGCTTATTGCCATTAACGGGGCACAAATGATGCTACTGAGAAATCTCAGATAGAAAAACTCAATAACATTTTGGCCGACCCAGGAATCGAACCCAGGACCATGCTCAGCAGTAGCGCTTGCGACCACTAGGACAACGAAGTAGTCAAAAGTAGATGTACAAGAAAACTAAAATTGTAATGTTAGTGTACATCCTTATACGGAAGTTTAACCCTCAAAAACTTTTCCTATCCACCAAAAAGGGCACATCAAAACATGCCCAGAACTCCTTCCCTAAAGTTTTCCTCGCCCGTCAAGTTTAATTGCCCACTCTGAGTCACACAGCACTTGATGCCCAAACATAGTAGCCCGCGAACAGCTAACTAAGGGCCGTGACCGCTCGGCATCGCTCGGCAAAGCTCGGCCACTTCCGTGCTATTCGGCCAGCACCTTTGATTGTAGACATTGAACTTCTGTGAAGGTTCCTCTTTGATCCGTAGTGGACCTTTTTTGGAGTGTTTTTTTTCTAGGAAGATCAGTTTCCTTACAGCATCATATTCTCAGTGTGGATAGGTACAGTCACCAAAAGAGATAAGTAACCTGGATCATCGGATATATGTATGTAGTCGAAGTTTAGTAAGAAAGCGATAGATGTTTTCGAATGAAATTTAATTTGATAAATGAACTGTTTGTTTTCTATTAATTTAATTTATTCGAAACCATTCATCAGTTTCTTACTAAATTTCAACTTTATCCGACGACCCTGGTTACTTATCTTCTTTGGTGACCGTACCTGCCTTAATAATATCTATACTATAAAGTCAGAGAAACCGATTCTTAAGCAAAGTGACTAGGTACTTACTAACTTAAATTGTTCATATATTCAAATCACAACTGTAATTCTTTGACAGTTTTATGAAATGGCTATAACACGGTCAATTGTCGTAGGTTGTCAATGTGTATAACAATTAATTTCCCTGATTGCATAATTTCATTACTTATATGTTAACATTCATTAATCTATTCTCACTACTAGGACTCTGGCCTCCTGTCAGTAAAAGGGAGTGGACCGAGAGCTACACCAGCTCAGTGTAAGTTAGTGGGTGCCGACACCAAAGTATACAAGATGCTACAAAACCGTTAAATTCATAATACTAATAATACAGCTGAAGAGTTTGTTTGTTTTATTGTTTGAACGCGATAATCTCTAGAAATAACAGTCGGATTAAAAAGAAATGCATGTGATAATTGCATTTTTTGCATTGCCTAATTCTTGAGGTTGGCTATGGGTAGGTGTATTTAACATCACACTAGGAATCTTAGGAGCCGAGCATAAAGAAGAAAGGACGCTAAGTGAAAACGAAGTATTAGCGCGGGAAGGCGATGCGATGCGCCGAGATAGTTCGGGGGAACAACAAATTTCGCGCGGACAAAAGTTGCAGGCAGAAGCTTGTGAAATATAAACTTCATTAAATTCCGGTGCCAAAAGGAGCGCGTCAAGTGTGACAACTAAATATTATTCGTTTACGAGCGGCGCGTGCGCATATGGTCAGTTCAGTGACAGCGCCGCGCCGACGACATGGCATTAGTTAGGATTATACATTAATACGGCATATCTAAATACTGCTTTAGTATTTAAGAGTTGCATTTATAAAATATTCTGATATTTTTGAGCTGCTACGAAGCCTTATTATCTGCTAAGTGTGAGGCCTGTTTAGGACCTTATTATTGATTGTTCACCTTATTATTGATGCCCCGTTGGTCTCCTAGTCGCAAGCGCGTCTGCTGAGCGTGTGGTCGTGGGCTTGATTCCCGGGTCGGGCAAAGTGTTATTTAGTTTTTCCATTAGGAATTTCTTAGTAACAGCCCGGAGTTCGGAAGTGTGCCTCGGGAAGCACGTCAAGCCGTTGGTCCTGTGACTGATCTCTTTCCGGTCGTGTCGGATTGCCGTCCCATCGGACTATGAGAGCGAGGGAAGAGGGAGTGCACCTGTGTCTGCGCACATACTAGTGCACTAATGTAATATCTCCCGCGCCGAAGTCCGAGTAGTCTCAGTTGAGATTGGCCGAAATATGGCCCGGAGTACTATAATTGGTTGTTCAATATGGAGTTCGTAAAAAACTATGCGTGGGCCACACATTTTTTTTTTCAGTACGTCTACACTATATTTTTCTGTGTTGTAATTGAGGGACACAGTTCATTATTGAACTACTGTTATTTAGGTAATTACTTTAGCGTTCCCGCCTCCTTTCCTTTTACTATACTAATTTCTCCTATTTATTGTTATTCCACCATGATTTATATTTCCGTTATCTAGATTCTCCAGCCATTTTTTAATTAAGCTACGTAGCCAAGTAATCTTTGCATCAAAGCTTGTTTATTTCTGCAAATAAGGACTATACCTACTCTGACACAGGTAGTATCACACGTGTGCCGGTCTGTCACATACGGGCCGTTGTTTCGCGGAACTGCCGAATCTTATCAAATCTAACGAGCGTTGACCTCGGCCAATCACCTCCCCGCAAGTTCTGGGGCTAAGTTGAAACAGTTTAAGCTATCTACTTAACAAACATGTTGAATTCACTGACAAACAATATAATTAGCCTATAATCTTTCCGCTGCTAGGACACAGGAGGTCAACTACGAAGTGCAAAGTGCGAATGATCGGATCGGACCGACACATGGCCGAACCGAATATAATTGAAAAATGCGAAAAAAGTTCAGATCGGCTCAGTTGGGTCGGGACCATAGTCAATATTCGAAAGAGTGTAGGAGTGTAGGATCGGCACCGACCGAACCAAATAGTAACTTCGTAGCAGAAAACGGCCGAACATTCGGTCGATACCACTTCGGAGTGGACCCTTAGGCTTCCTCTCTTCGAGAGGGAGTGGGCTGTAATCCACCGCGCGGGCCCAGTGCGGGTTGGTAGATGTCATATGAGTATGTCTTCAATTTTTTTTGTTCTAGGACATGCCGGTTTGCTCACGGTGTTTTCCTTCACCGTTTGGAGAGCCGTGGTGATGAAATAAATTACTCAAAAGTAAACCGCCTGACTAGGTTTGAACACACGACGTACCACCTATAAGTCAGGGTTGTTACTACTGGGCCACCAGCTCTGCTGGCAAGCAACGCACAGCCTAAACCACTGGGCCTAGTAGATGCATGAGTTCCTTACGTAAAAACTCTAAAAGAAATTTTAGATGGAAAAGCCCAATAATATTTTGCTCGACCCGGGAAACGAACCCAGGACCTCATGCTAAGCAGTAGTGCTTGCGACCGAAGTCTAGACCAACTACGAGAAAAACAGAAGAAGGTTCTACTGAATGAAACCTGTAAAAAAAAACAACTTTCCTTACATCAATCCTTACACCGGTACTCGTACTGCCAAATCCGTTGACCTACATTTCCTTGCGAAATGTCACCCTAAATCGGTACAAGTTTCCAAATTCACTTGCGGCACGCATTCCGCCTAAATGATGTACAGTCAACCACACTTGAACTACGAAATCCGCCCTTACGGCTAGGACATAAAGACGCTGTCAGTGTCAAATTGAACGTACGGTTGAGGTTGACTGTACGTTGTTTTCTAATTGAAGTACATTGAAGTATGTTATCAGTGCCTCGTATCTGAGACTCCTACGCACGTCAGAGTTGCCCCGTTTGGTGGCAGCCGTACGGTGCAGGGGAGCATGGGAAACACAGATCAGCACGATTGGGTGTTCTCATTGCTCTAAGACGTTTTTCAGTTCTCATTATACAGGTTGCAATCCAAAACATTTCTTTTAGTTTCAGTTTTGTTTTGAAGCTCATACTTATCTACATTATTATTTATTTATTTATCTCATGGAACACCAACAGCTTTACATAAATATAATAAATATACTGGAATAAGAAACATGAAGCCAATTATAGGTTTTCATTCTCAATATAATAGGCTGTTATAATATAATTCAATTGTCATAAGCTGTTGTCATGATCATCTAATTTTAAACACAGATGCAGGTGGTGGTGGTGCTTTCAGTGTCTAATTTATTTTAGTTTTTATGTGTTTTTTTTTGTTATTATTGACTCGTCAATTATCGACATTACTATTCAGTATTGACAATTTTTAATTATTAGTTTTGCTCTGGACAGGTAGTGTTGGAAATAGAGTAGAGAGCCCTTTGCCTAGCTGTGGGATATTAATGGCTAATATTAATTTTTTTTTTTTTTATTTTTTTTTTATTTGTTAGGGACAAAAAACAGTTACATGCCAAGCTTAAATAAAGATTATTAAATTAGCAAAGTACTTAGAAATACATTTAAATATAATCTATTCCATATTTATGTTACCATGTAACCCACACCATTGTCCACGAATTCACAAAAAAAAGAAAACAGACATACAGTACAGCGTGCATCATAAAATACTATTAAGAAGAAGAAGAAGAAAGAAAAAAATAAACATATACTTAAGAATTTAGTAATTCCATTGCTCTCGCCTTGAAACTATGTTTAGAAAGAGTAAATAATTATGTCAAGCTCCATAAAGTGAGTGTTGTATACATCAACGAGGCGACGAAGAGGCACGCGCACCCCGGACCACGAATTTGTGTGAAATAGTCGAGGCGCACGTACCCCACGAAGCATGACAGATCTAGGTACTATATAATGTAGACTATTTGATAGAGGAATGCAGTCGAATCTATTATTACATATGCCATGCAGCATCAATACACCCAGAAGAAATCGTCTAGATAAAAATATATATATTGCGGGCCTTTAGTAGAACATAGTTGACTGCGCATTCACTCAACATCTTGCAATGTATTTATATGTGCATATTGTGCAAGATAGATTGGATTTGGTTATTATTGTAATGATCATTAGAAAGTTTCGCATTCTCAGTGTGTCGCATTACTTTACATAAGTACCTAGTTATAAATCAATCCCGTCTCCTTTTATTCTCGTCAGCAGATTCCTAATTAAATACTTAATTTTCCCAGTTTTCATCTAATTCCGGCTTTCACAAACCATAACTTCCATATTTCAAAATCTCATTTTCCTTTTCCTTTGACACACATCACATGTCTGTTTCACCCGAACCCACTCTAATTACATAAAACAGTCGGCACGTGACTCACGGTGGACAGTAGGTACCTGCTGTAGTACTTGCAATACAGTTAGACTTAATCAATTGGATTACTGTAAACAATTGACTAATCTAGGTCGCGGGGACAGAAAGCGGCGGGGGGTCCTCAGAATAAAACGTAGTAGGAAATTGTTATGATAGTGATTTAATTATATGGGAGCTATATGTTTGAGCTATTGGGGGTTGAAACACTCGGGTTGTGGGGTCCGAGGGCTCATAGAGTATTTCGGGACATCGCCAAGCGGTTAGTCGACTCAGGCAGTTTTCCGATTGACAGCGATTTTCCTTTTTACCTATACTTGTAGGTACATAAAATATATATTTTAGAGTTACGTTGTATAATTGTATTTAAGATTTCTTAATACGTATGTAAATAAAGGTTCTCCAATATGGAAGCTTTGGTGAGATTGGTGAAATTGATAGATAGTTATTTTCTGATTAATAAGAGAGTAACCCAAAATAAAATAATATGTATTTACTGCAGGTCGCACGTCACTTCTATTGATACTCCGGACTACGCTCGGCCAGCATATACAGGGTTAAATTAAATTAGCTAGCGAAACTCCGCAGATGTGATGGGTATCGAAATCTAAACATGACAAAATGAAAATATGTTTTTTTGGGGGGGTCACGACGATCGTTATTAGTGCAGTTACTTCAAATATGAGCTTATAAAATCTGTTGTTTTTTTTTGTTTAATCGTGTTTAGGTATTGATACCCATAACGTATGTGAAAGTTACACAGAAAAAAACGATTTTCAATGGGTACTCAATTGCAACATCTAGGCACATTGGCCTCAAAAAAAAATATTCATACCGTGTTTAGATATTGATACCTATAACGGATGCAGAGTTCCGCTAGCTAATTTAATTTGACCCTGTATTTTTTCTTTTAACACAAATATTCCATATAAGTCATATGGCCTAACGAGCCTAAAACAGTCACAGGTACTTTTCCATTTTTCGTAGCCATGGGATTATCCAGGAGAATTTCCACACGAAAAAAGGTGTGTAGTGTTGACCTACAGAAAAATAAAGAGGCTGACGTAATGAACTAGCTTCGTTAGTGACGGCATTCGATTCATTAGCATCGTATTGATTCACGTTGGTCCTGTATGGTAGCTACGTAACAATTCTGTTAATTGGAACTATTTTTAAGTAGTCATACTTTTTGAGAATTCTTCGAGGTTTCGCATTGTTTTAGAATCCATGGAATTTCTATTATTGAGAATTTTAACACGTAGCCATTTTATTTATTAACAACTAACAGCTTCTTCCCGCGACTTCGTGTGGAAGTTGTAAGATAAACAGTATACTAAAATAACAGCCACAATTTTATAAAACTCTGGCGGCCCCAACCCACCACTAAGGAATAATTTAACATCATTTGCATTCCTATTTTATAAAGTTTTTGTAAAGAAAGAAGCATAGTTATTTTACTACACTGTGATGTCTTACAATGCGAACGAATTCGCGGACAGAAGCTAATAACTTAATAGTTTAAATTAAAACTCACCAGTCACCAGCCATACGTTTTAAAATAACCCCAGTAACCGCTATTATTCTCGGCCGGTCGTTAGATAGCAGTAGTGACACACGGAAGGTCAGCGCTGCACCTTGACCCAGCGCGCGCGCAGGCCATCCTACCCGCCCGTGAGTCACTCGCGCATGCATTCTCTTGGCATAGTGTGTGGCGGATTAATGAACGCACTTGACACTTTCAATGTCTGAAGGGTTCATGAAAACGGCTTCGGAATGAGACAGGAATGTTAGACTTCAATCATTCTGCCTAGCCTTTTCCCAACAATTTTGGGGGTCGGCTTCCAGTCTAAGCGGATGCAGCTGAATATCAGTATTTTACATGGAGCAACTGGCTATCTGACTTCCACAACCTAGTTCTTGGGTAACACAATACCCCTTGGTAAGACTGGTTGTTAGACTGGACTTCTTTTGGACTACCAGTAACGACTGTCAAAGATCTACGAATGTGAGCTGGGACCAACGGCTTTACGTGCTTTCCGAGGCACGGAGGGGTCACGATATGTAATGGGTGATCACCCATCCGCGAACCGATTGACCCGTGCTGCTGTTATCACTTAGCCACGAGCTTCAGGAATGTTAGACTTATCACAGTGATACTAACTATGTATATCCACCAGTTATTTTTATGAAAATGGCGGACTGTTTCTATGATCGGTTTTCTCTGATTAATCTATCTACCCGAGTTACTTTCACGAATTTTGACTGGAGGGTCTGGAAAGGAAAAGGAAAGAAGGAAAAAATAAAGAAAATACATTTATTTAGCACAGATTAATATACACACAATACACCACATACGTACATCAGATAAAAACAAATAAAAAGTGTAAAGTCCGATGTATGAAATTAGCAAGAAGTTGTGCCTCACGGCTGCGCAAAAATGCCAGACAACTAGTGCCTGACGCTGGTTTTCAACTGGACCTGGTGTGAGGTGACGGATGTAAATCAGTTTCACACTGCAACGTGACGTGAGCATGCATACTTAAATAAATAAAATAAATAAAGTTGTGTTCGATAAAAGCAGTAACGAATGTGTATAAATAGACAAAAAATACCGATGAATAAAAGGGTTTTGTTTAAAGATTCTTTTCAACTGTTCAGGGGAGCCGGTTTATTGTGTGAACTGCTAAGAAATCTTCTAGAAGGTGATATAGCCGCAAAACCTTTTTTATTTTTGTGAAATATACTTTGCCCCTTCTAAATTTTGATTGTCAATGGATCGACTTGTTTAAATAAATTTTTAATTAATTTTTCCACCTCCGTGGAGGTCAAGCTCTGCACCTCAACCTACGATCCCTTTATCCCCTTACTACGAGTAGTATAAACGTTATACATACCCCATCCTAAAATAAAAGCGACTAACAAAAGGTTATAAGGGTATTAAAGGTATACAAGACAGATGTGAGTTGAAACGCCGGGACGAGACACCCTAGGAGGACATATGTATATAGTGACCTTATTGGTGATGTTCTTCAGAAAGGTCAGGTGCGAAGTACTCGCAACCGGCGTGCGTGTATGACCAGGGGGTCTACTACGAAGTGCAAAGTGCGAATGATGGGATCGGACCGACACATGGCCGAACCGAATATTATTGAAAAATGCGAAAAAAGTTCGGATCGGCTGTGTTGGGTCGGGACCATAGGCAATATTCGAAAGAGTGTAGGAGTGTAGGATCGGGACCGACCGAACCAAATAGTAACTTCGTAGCAGGAAACGGCCGAACATTCGGCCGATACCACTTGGGAGTAGGCCCCCAGATGTATGAACGTGAAGCAAAAGAAGTATGACAGGATCGTAGTAGGTGGTTTTCTGTAGTGGCTGCTTACCCCCATGGGAAGGAGGCGTTAGTTTATGCATGAATGTTCTTTATAACTTTAATAAAACAATAGATTTAAAGACTCACAATACCAAGATCCATTATCTTTTTGGCCCCAAGATCAAATATAAATAACGTTCTCTCATACAAATACCTCCAATGTTATCGTGCGTTTATTCCAGTCAACATCCGTCGATATACGAATAAATACATCCTATGTGTACTGGAATGTAATTAGCGCACAATTTTAGCCTGTCTCCGTTGAGATCAGTCAGTTATCCGCTGGATAAGGTGAGTTATAAATAGTCGAGGAGTCTTTATATGGATGGCGATGTCAACTTGTGGGTCACAGCGGATGTTAGTGTGCAGGATAGTGAGAAGTTCCATTTAGTTCTTTATGCACATTTATATTCTGTGTGCATTTTTTTTCTTGCAAGAATCGGCAATTTAAGACCACCGGACTACAGTGATGTTAAAATGGCTGTTGTGGATGGCAGTACCTATCACTCTCGATAGACTCGACTCTTTATTTATTTATTTATTTAATCTTTTCGCACAAAAAGGTACAAAGGCGGACTTAATGACTCTTTGATCTAATTGATCCTATGGTTGAGTATTCAGTTTTCTTTAGTTTACTCCTTTACGTATAAATTTTGGTGTTTTATGTGGAGGGCCTTGTGGCTAAGTAATAACAGCCGAGCGGGTCGGTCGATCAGGTTAAGCTAGGTTTACCACGGTTGGTCCGTGGATGGGTTACCATCTTCACATGCCAACATCCCTCTGTGCCTCGGAAAGCACGTTAAGCCGTTGGTCTCCCTGCTGTCATTCGTGGATCCTTGATAGTCGTTACAGGTTGTCAGTAGCTCGAAAGTCTGACAACCAGTCTTACCAAGGGGTATCGTAATACCCAGTAACTGGGTTGTGGAGGTCAGATAAGTAGTCGCTCCATGTAAAATATTGGTATTCAGCTGCATCCGGTTAGACTGGAGCCGACCCTAACATAGTAGGGAAAAGGCTAGGCAGATGCAGATGATGATGTGGAGCGACTGCAAGCTCACGTTAACAACTCCCAAAGGTTGGTAACCACCAAAGCGCCATCGCAACCTAGCCAACTCAAGACATCTCATAAACATCTGGAGTTGGCTAGGTTTGCTTTCCGACCCTCACGGTATATTCTTCTTACAATAACGGTTGACTACTCAACGCACACTCTCAAGCACGCGTTGCTGCGTTAAAATAGCCACTCATCCAGAGCATAACTAATGTTCTCTGAACCTCACTTTTAATTGATCTGTGCAGTAAATCCAACTTGTTCACAACTATGACATGTGCCAATATCATGCCACCACCTACCCTTCTGCCGATCACCTGTGCACGTCACCTGCCGTCGGCGCCAGTCAGCGGGTCAACTATGTGCACTGACCACATACCGATGACTTGCCTACATGATCATTATCTGATCGACTTCCTTTGTTGTGATCAGCTCGACCAGCTTGTGATGTATGGGCGAATGTTTGGGATGTGAATCATCGGTTCTGTTGCCAAGGGTGGTGGTTATAACCATCATAAGAATGCTAATTGTGATAGACGGATTTTATTTCTTGAACTTGTATCTTCTGAACTCTACCAATACTGACGTGGTATACAGTATAGAGTTAACCAGTGGAGTGGAGACATGGGTGGATCGAGTGACTTGTTGCTGTTGAGCTGCATGGGCGTAGCTAGGGGGGCAAGGGTGAGCAATATCCACCCGAGTAACTTCTTTTCCCACCCTAGAAAAATCGTCAGTATTGAAAAATTACTGGTTTTTTATTAGGGTTTGAACTATTGCATGACACGATATAAAAAATACCAGTGATTTAATTTCTTACCATAGGCCCATAAGTGTCCGTGCGACGGCCGCGAAACGGGCAAGCCGTACATTTGACCAAGTTGTAAGGTTTTGTAGAAATAGGCCTGAAGGCCAATTCTCGTAATTCAAAACGTTCAAAATCTATTCGCAGTGTCATCTCGGCGACAAACAAATGTCAAAAGCTTGTCAAAATGTAGGGAAATTAGAGGTATTTTTGACAGATTGAGACTGAGATTCGACTGTGAACGTTCTTAAAATTACGAGAATTGCCCCTCTGATAACTTTTTAGCAGTGATAGCGTTACTTAAGTCTTGACAACATATTTTACATGAAATGTTTTTGTTGGGATTATTTATTACTAGACGTCATTTGTTAGTTAGTTCAGCTGGACGGCTGCCCTCCCCCCCCTAGACCAAATCCCTAGCTACGCCAATGCTGAAGAGTTCATTTTGATTCTTATAAATTAGAAAGATGCCGCAGGACGTGCAGATTACCGAGTTCAGGAAGTTGTCAAAACTGCCATGTTCTAAATAAATAGGTAGTTTGTTGATTTTTGCAGTCTATAATTAAAGTCATTACTTCTCTTTGATCTTACATCTAACCGCTTGGTATACCATAGCAAATTGGTGATTGATTTAATGCTGCTAAGTGTAGGTACTTCTGCGAACAAACTGAAATTACTAGTACACCTGTCTAGTTTTAATTGCAGTAATTTAAAATAGTTACGACCACCATATTGACTGGGTTTTGTCTGTATTTCCGCAGCAGTGGGTTATCCTGCTTATTGAATGCTACGAAGCAATTGTTTGTCAAAGTTTAGAGACCACAACAAGAGCTGTAGATAGATGTAGTACCTACTTAGAAGCCATTTATAAAAACACTGTTCATAAACATCACCCTACCGCCATATTCGTCGTATCGTCTATAATACGTTAACAAACAGGGGGTTAATGTTTTATTACCCAATAAAAATCTTGTACAGAATTAACTTAGTTGCCCCCGAGACCACCCGAACCCTCGACAAATAGATCGGGTACAGTCGGGCACTATCGGTTTTAAAGAGTGCTTATAAAGTAATGTAACTTTTTATGCTGTGAAAGTAATTTGTTTAGCAGTTGTTCTTTATCTTGTCATCAGCAGCTGCATCTCCTGCAGCTGTCATCTCCAAGTTTAAGTTCTTAGGGTCACATGCCGAAGATGCTCGATATCTCGATGTCGAGACTCGTTATTTCTACTAGTACTTGGATGGCGGTGTGAACAAAATGCCCTTTCAGTCATCAATCTACATGGTCAAGATTATGTCTGGACTTTAAAAGAGACTGTGACCTCTGAGTTTGTTTCGGCCTTTTTTCTCAGAGTAGTCAGATAGGAAATGCCGACCTAATCTAGCTTATTTTTATTTATTTTTTATAATATGACGTGTAAAAGCGATAGCTCGATAGCCTATTGACAGAATAAACAATTTCATTTCATTATAAATATTCAAGACACCTGTCAGAGCAGGCTTGCTTAAAATAATGTATGAACGCTTCTGTCTTTCGCGTAAATATTGTGGACTGAAAACTATGAAGTTTTTGTAACAGCCATTACATTACACTTGTGTATTCGATCATACTTATGCAGCCGCCGGGCATTGCCCGCATCGTTACAAACTTAGTGACAAACAAACACGTGTTGTTTTAGGGGAACATGTGCGTGTACGCATCTTAACGCTGTCACTCGAAAATACACCTTATGTCTTCAATATTAATGTTTAATTTCCCATCAACCTGTATAATATTGTAGTGTTAATTAATTTCTAACTGTAACTTAAAGAAAATTGGGTTGAAAATGGTTTGTTAATTTAATAAAAGCTGCGTAATAAGTTTTCGTCTTTTATGCTTTTCATAACAAATATCACTTCAATTAAAATTTTGTAGCTCTCTTTAAATTACAACTTTAATTTCACAGCAATAAGATTTAAAATTCTTTACAATTAATAAACTGCGTAGAAGTTCAGATTATCTTTGAAAAATTTAATAACTTATTTTTTACTCTCTGATTTTACTAATAAAGTTCAAAATGCTCTGGAAATATTGTTTGTAACTGTAAGTAAGCCACGTGCAACATAAGAAGGGTGTCCCAATAGGTTAGGAAAGGGTAATATTCTAGTTAATGTTATTATCAAAGTGTAACGCGCATGCGTGGAGCGACTCAAGCGCATGCACTCGATGAATGCGGAGCAATTGTTCGTAGTGTATTGAATGGAATACATGTTTATTTAATTATTTAGCAATAGATAATAATGCGAGCTGAATGGCGTGCAAAAATTAGGTACAGGCGAGTTTTAGTGTAGTAAAATAAGGGGCTCGTGGCTAAATAATAACAGCCGAATGTGTCGATCGAAGGTTAAGCTACGCTTTCCACAGTCCGTTAATGGATTGGTGACAATCTATTATTACATATCTATCGAAATCCCTCCGTGCCTCGGAAAGCACGTTAATACGTTGGTCCTGGCTGTCATTCGTTGATATTTGGCACTCGTTATGGGCCGTCAGTAGCCCGAAAGTCAACCAGTCTTGTCCGTCTCTCCGTCAGTGACAACCAGTCTTACCAAGGGTATCGTATTACCCAGTAACTTGATTGTGGAGGCCAGATAGGCGGTCGCTTCATGTAAAATACTGGTATTCAGCTGCATCCAGTGTTACTGGAAGCCGACCCCATATATACATATACACAGTCTGGTCATAAATACTGTTACAATTAAAAATAAGAAAGATATTACATTTGAAATTTGGAATCTGTCATTTTTATACGATTGCTCATTGAGTTTTCTAATTTTGGCGCCAATACATTGTACAATATTTTGCGATCTTAAAATGGAGTGGGGTGATAAAGAGAACCGAATCGCTGTGATTGCATTACACAAAGTTGGTATGGAGCCAAATGCAATTTTTAAAACTCTCCATACGGTTGGTATTAGTCAAATGTTTGTGTACCGGGCTATTAATAGGTACAACGAGACCTCCTCTGTTTGTGACAGAAAAAGATCTGGCCGTCCACGTAGTGTTCGTACGAAAAAGGTGGTCAAAGCAGTAAGGGAAAGAATTTGAAGAAATCCTGTCCGAAAGCAAAAGATTTTATCTCGGGAGATGAAGATAGCACCCAGAACCATGTCGCGTATTTTAAAAGATGACTTAGGACTTGCAGCCTATAAGAAACGCACTGGTCATTTTTTAACTGATAATTTAAAAAAGAACAGGGTGGTAAAATCGAAACAACTACTGAAGCGGTACGCAAAGGGAGGTCACAGAAAAATTTCGTTTACGGATGAGAAAATCTTTACAATTGAGCAACATTTTAACAAACAAAATGACCGTATTTATGCTCAAAGCTCTAAGGAAGCTTCCCAATTAGTCGATAGAGTGCAACGTGGGCATTATCCGGCTTCAGTGATGGTTTGGTGGGGTGTTAGCTATGAAGGAGTGACTGAGCCATATTTTTGTGAAAAAGGTATCAAAACATCAGCACAAGTGTATCAAGATACCATTCTTGAGAAGGTAGTTAAGCCCCTTAACAACACCATGTTCAATAACCAAGTATGGTCTTTCCAATAAGACTCGGCGCTGGGTCATATAGCTCGGTCCACGCAGTCTTGGTTGGAAGTGAACGTTTCGGACTTCATCAGAGCTGAAGACTGGCCGTCGTCTAGTCCCGATCTTAATCCGCTGGATTATGATTTATGGTCAGTTTTAGAGAGTACGGCTTGCTCTAAACGCCATGATAATTTGGAGTCCCTAAAACAATCCATACGATTGGCAGTGAAGAATTTTCCCATGGAAAGAGTGCGTGCTTCTATTGATAACTGGCCTCGACGTTTAAAGGACTGTATTGCAGCCAATGAGACCACATCGAATAAGCTTTTTATATTTTAAATTGTTTTATATTTATGTATTAAACTAACACACTGTAAAAGTAATAAATATTATTTGCAATAAAAAATATTTTTTTTTCTTCGTGACAATATTTATGGCAAGACTAGGTATAGTTGGAAAAAGCCAAGACAGATGATGACTTAGAATAATATTAGTTCAGCCGAGCTTTAGATGGACACTCAATCCTTTGCTTACAAAAACCAGACATCGCAAAAAACTGCTCCAATTTTCCAAATTAGGCAACTCACAAAAAAATCTAGCCCCCGACATATGTGGAGCAATCTTTCAGCGGCTATTGAACTCCCCTCGTAGTATTAAATCGGGTCACAGGAACTCCACACACAACAAATCGAGGAGCATTGTCAGCCACTTGGCCGGTCATTGACTTCGGCATCAGATTAGATAAGCCTGCATGTGGGCTCTGAGTCTGACCCATATCTGTACAGTGTACATAGATAAAGATGCAGATGTTGATTCTGATATAATAAAATGTAGATATGATAGTTATAAGCGCAAGCAGCGCTGGGCCTCTGTCTCGCATTATTGGGTCTTAGCATTATGCTGAGCGATGGCCGTTTTGGGTAGAGTGACGCATGTTTTCCCCAAATTGTTTGTTTTTGTGTTTGTGTTCTTTTTATGCATGTTTTATGTTTACCGCAAATAAACGTATTTTCTTTCGATGTTATGTGATAATCGGCTCGCCAATTTTTACGTGGGACCATTAACATTATTGGAAAAATGTGGTGTAGACCACCTGCTATACACCCTTTGGACAAAGCAGGTGCCTTTTGTCGATCGAGGGAAATGAGCAGTCGTGCCTATTTCCGTCCCCAAATAACACAGCTTTTCGGACTGCCTACCTGTAGTAGGTTGTATTAAAACCAGCTGACTAGTTCTGTAAAGATCTCCGCCGTGAAAACTAAGGTGAAGTGAGCTGTCATTCCTCCTGATGCTAGGTATTGACACTAAATTTGGCAGCTCAGTTCTTCTAGCAGTAGGTATACATTTTTAATCTTACTTCAGTGTGGAAAAGGGGTGGAGGTTTTGCTTGTAAAAAAATTCTCTCAGCATCGACACAAAAATATGGATTTTTGCCCTACTGGGGGCATGTCTTATTACAGGAGAGCTGTCATATAACAAATAGCCTCTTATTAATAAACTAGCTTCTGCCCGCGACTTCGTCCGCTTGAAATTTCTTGCTCCCCAACCCAGCTCGTCGCATCATATCGCCTGCCCGCGCTATTACTTCGTTTTTGCTTCGCTTTCTTTCTAACTTCATTCTGTTTGCTTGGCTCCTGAGGGTCAGAGCGTGTTGTTAAATAATCTATAGCCTTCTTCAAGAATTGGGCTATCAAATGCTAAGACATTTTAATTTAAATAGCCTCCTCCATAATGAGCAATATGGCTTTACAAAAGGTCGTTCAACTACAGATGCGGGTGTTGCTCTGCTGAGACGCCTTTGATTTTTTTTTTTTTTTTTTTTTTTTTTTTTTTTTTTTTTTTTTTTTTTTTCTATGACGTTGTAGTGTTTGCAGATTATACCTCTCTTATTTTTAAAGTAGACATGAATAGATAAGATTTTGACGACATACACAGTCCACTCTCAATAGTTACAGATTGGTTTACGTCAATTAACCTAGTTTTCAATGCCAAGAAAACGAAATGTGTAAAGTTCGCCTTACCGAATGTTAGAAATCCAGGACCCAACATCGTCTTAGATAAAAAGATGCTTGAAACTGTAGGCTCGGAAATTTTTCTAGGACTAAAGTAGATGCCAAACTACAGTGGGGACCTCATATATCAAGTCTACGCCGTCAGGAAAGTAAAACAATACACTGACGTTGATACAGTTCGTTTAGTCTATTTTAGTTATTTTCACAGCGTTATGTACTACGGTATTCTGCTGTGGGGCAAACCCGCTGATATACAAAATATAATTGTCCTTCAAAAACGAGCTGTTCGAGCAATTTACCAGCTAGGTGCCAGAGTTTCTCTAAGATATTGGTTCTCACGGTTGCATCGCAATTCATCTTCGCCAACATCTTATAGATGTATTAGGCAAAATTTACACTTGTACACTAAAAGCAGTGATATTCACAGTGTTAACACTAGAAATAAGGACAAACTACGTGCCCCCTTTCACCGGCTTCATAAGGTTCATAACTCATTTGTTGGGCTTGGTATAACCTTTTAGAACCCAGCAATGCATAAATATATAAGCCGTGACGCCCTTTATGCCTGGAGGCTTTTATTTAGGTAGTAAGTTTTTATTTACATTTTAATTAATTATTTTTTAGCTTGAAGTATGTATAGTTTTTATTATATTTGTTGGTATATTGGCGTTCGAAAAGTGCTGATTCTCAGCCTAATTTGAATAAATGACTTTTGATTTTGAAAACAATAATTGTTCAAATCCGACCGGTAGTTTCCGAGATTAGCGCGTTCAAACAAATATACAAACAAACTCTTCGGCTTTATTATTAGTATTCGTATAGATCGCTTCGGAGTATAAGCCACACTTAAACCTCTGGATTAATAAATTGATAGTGTATAATATCTGTCATGCACTTATAGTGATAAAATAAATGCGCTAGAATTTTAGTTATTTATTGAGACAAGTTGTGGCCCCGTTGGTGGCCAGGAATAGACCACTCAAGCTCTTCCGTGTGTGTCGTAAGGAGTAATTAAGAAACTGTAAACACAACTAATTATGAGTCAATTCGGGCAAGTACCAATGAAACTTTTTCATTTCACATGTACTTTCTAAGTTTATCTTGGACACTGCTGATGTCGGTGAGGGGAAACATCGTGAGAAAACCTGGATTTATAGTTAATATAAGTCTGAAATCGCCAACCCGTCTCAAGCCTGGTGATCAATGTTCGTGCCTTCTCTGTATCAGAAGAGGCTTTTGTCCTGCAGTGGGGTATAGATAGGCTGGTATTTTTTTTTTTATACGTCGATCTCGTATTGATGAAACCAGTCGAGCTGAATTCGAATCTGGTCAGCCTATTCCTAAATTTCAAAACATAAAAAGGGTCTTACAAAAGTGAACAAATCTTTTATTCTCCTATTGCTATTTACTATTAGACATAATATGTAATAAGAAAGCAAGTTAAATGCTAAGGTAGGGCTGACCATCTATTTCTTAAGGGAGTGAACCATCTCTTACAACCCTTCGGAGTTGCTAGTACAGACGCCAGCAGGTCAAACTACCCGAAACTGTCAAATTTTCCCAATCAACCTTGAACCTTAATGATTTAGAGATAAAGTTGAAAATCTATTAAAGAAATTTGACAGATTGTAGTAGCTTGATGTGCTGGCGTCTGTACGTATTACACTGATAGTGGTGGCCCAGTGGTATCGTCCCCGACTTTCGAGTTGTACACGTCGTGAGTTTGAACCCAAGCAGGCGCTTTACTTTGTGTAAATAATTTCATCACCACTGCTCTCAAAACGGTGAAGGAAAGCATCGTGAGGATACCGGCATGTCCTAGAACCAAAAATTCGAAGACGTGTGACTTCTACCAACCCGCACTGGGCCCGCGTGGTGGATTATGGCTCATTCTCTCTCACCGAGAGGAGGCCTGTGTCCCAGCAGTGGGAACATTATAGGCTGATTATGGTTACACTATCAGATTACCAACTTGCCAAAAAAAACATTCATAATTCGTACAAAAAAATTACATACAAAAGAAATCTCCCCTCTACCCATAGATATTCTACATATACCAAGATCGTTATAAAAGGGGACACCCGATATATTGAGCGATTGATAACCGGATGTTTGTCGCTTGTCCCGCTTTGTCGCTGAGAACGCTTACCGCTTGTGTAACGGGACACACACAGATCTCCTTGTGCTTCCTATGGTTAGCAAAAAAGTAATGAAAGTATGCCTGGATTTAGTTTCTAAGCTCATGAAAGCGAGTCATTTATTAAAGGACATTGATTTCTGACCTAATTTTATGGTGAACTATGATAAGTAAGTGTCTAGTAGTACAGCTCCATCCCACCATTTCGATTTCTGACGCTAAGCAGTAAGTTGCAGTTTGAGAGCGTCCGGTAATGACAGGCTCATAAGGATTTTACTTTTGTCCATGCATGGTAAGTGCGACTTATGAGTACCGTAAGCTAAACAAAAATCAAAAGTCTTTTATTCAAATTAGGCTGAGAATCGAGAATCAGCACTTTGTGAACGTCATAATTACCTCTGACAGTGGGTCTGTCTAATGTAATTATAACGTTCAAAAAGTGCTGATTCTTTGAAGCTTGTTTTTCTTAGCGTGTCGATGGCAATCTATATACAGTCAGCCCAGAATTCGGCTACGAAAGGTGCCGAGCACCTTCAGTAGCGTCCATCAACTCCTGTAGTGTGCACACAACAGGATTCGCTGGACAGTGGACAGTGGACACGATATTAAATGCCCCACTGTTTGTGGGACCGCACCACATTTACACTAAAGGGCGGAGTCATCTGTGAATCTCCACCTGACCAGGTTAAATTGAAGCTGAAATTATACCTTACGAAAAACGGCAAACATTGTAGGCTTAGTAACAAGATGCCATCTTGATACAAAACTTAACAACAATAGAAATACAACGATAAATTACTAATATCTAACTCTAATAATACCTTTTATGTACATAACAATATTGATATTTTTTGTAGAGCGTTGCTCAATAGAATCAATCTAGTTTTTGCACTCAATATGTACATTAAGCGGCGCATGACATCATTACATCCACCTTCCCAGTGTCTTGGATGTTTCGGCTGTCTGTCAAATATGGAACTAAGCTTATCATGTGGCAGGACTTGTCAGTTTGAAGAAGATCAATAGTAGCCCAGTTGAGGTATAAATTTTTTTCCAGCCTTATGATGTACTTCAGAAAGGTCAGGTGCGTAATACTCGCCACTGTCGTGCGTGTATCACCAGATGTACTCGTATCAACGTAAACGAAGCAAAAAAGGAGTATGTAAGGATCGCTGTCTACCCACATGAGAAGAAGGCGTGGGTTTATGTATGTACCAGCCTTATTAATTTAGCCACTAAGATAAGAGGCCGTCTAGCTGGGTGAGAGTTGCCGAGAATTGAGTAGAATGTCGTAGAATTGTAGAGGTCTATGTCCAGCAATAGACTGTTGTAGGCTGATAATGATACAATATACAATCAGCTTGTATTGTCCCGATGGAGGGCCAAGGCCTCTCTTTCCTTTTTCCACTCAACTCGATCGAGCGTCAAGTTGGTCCTGCAATCTACCGATGATGATGACCCAATATCATGAGAGGGAAACGGATGTAGGTAGTAGCTTTTTCAGCCTGCCGTTAAGCAGCGTTTCTGTGTTTCACTTTGATGGGGATACCGGTACATTTCAGCTAAGCCTCTGAAATGGAAACGCCAATGCCTTTGGTATTCAGTGGTATTTGGGGTTCTTTGGTATCGGGTTGGTCGGTGGTTTTTGTAAATGACGCATCCCGATATCCACACAGAACAAAATAATATTTCAGTGACTTATCATTTTTCGAGCTGGCCTGCTAGCCAGCAGTTTGCAATCAATTTACAGACAAACACACAAACAGTTTCCCATCAACCTTATGACCGAGCCGAACTGACAATGGCCTTATGACCTTCTTGAAATAAGCGCGTTTTTGTGCGCAGTGTCATCATTTGATCACATCATCGTCGTTACAAGCGTGTGCTGTGTTGTGCTTGATTTAACATGATTCTGGATTTTTTCACCAGGATATGGTTGTATCACGAATGGAGGAAACTCATGTATTTAATGTTACAAATTCTGTCAGAACAATATTTTCCGACCGTGCTTAGCGTAGCAACCTTTCAAAAGTTACGCGACTGGAGTGAGACTGGAGACATGCAAGAATTATAATGAGCTACACAACAGGCCAAAATTACGTAGTGTAATTTGTAAAGTTCGTCGCGTAATTTTCGGTAGGCGTGACACTACGTCTGCTGTGTAAGCATTGTCGCTTAATTCAGTTTTTTTTAGTACTTATATTAAAACAAACTCAAAAAGTAGGGAGCTAACTTCAAAGGTGAAGGTCGATAAATGAGGTGTTAGAATAGTTTTTGTCTCTCTCGGCATCTTTTGAAGACCCTCTTCACAATACGTGTTGGAGCATCAAAAAGTTTGACACGGGTTCAAGAAGTCAGGTGGGAAAAAAATATCCTGACGTAGCTAGGTATACAAAACAAGGAGGTGAACTCGCCTAATTTCTTACGGATTGGCCAAAAACAACTTTCGATAGGGATAAGTGGAAGGAGGGAAGGCCGATTTGCGTGGATGTGACGCATATTTTCTCTCAACTGGTTCTTTTTTTGTGTTTGTGTTTTATTTTTGCGTCATGTTTACCGCAAGTAAATGTATTTTCTTTCTGTTTTTTTTCTTCTTTCTTAGGGACCTTTGCCCGCTGCAGTGGAACACACACAGCTGATAATAATAATAGTATGTCCCACAAAAGGACAAAGTCAACGGTTTTATTGAAAAAAAAAAATTGCAAATCTGGCAATCGGAAAATTGGGAGGTAGGTTCTTTTAAGGGTTATTCCCGGGGAAGCTTCCATACACGACCTACTGAGAAGGTATAGCAACCTAATCTTGCTGACTGGCTGAGCTGTTCACCACGGCTTCTATTCTCATAATCATTATAGGTTGTAATGACACGAGAAGGGTTTGGTTTCCTATTTTTTTTTTGTTTCTGTTAGCAACCAAAATCTGAAATTTATTTTCAAACAAAACATTTACATCGTATAAGTATATTGTATATATTATGCTAACAGTATTAAAATAATAATGGCATAACAACAGCCAAGAATCTCGACCAACACCTGAGGAGGCTCACGTTGGGCAGCCGGAGTAAGGGCTCGATTCAGAAAGCGGTACTTCTGAACATGACTCGTACCTATTGTTAACAGGTTCCTCTCTCTGGGGCCCTGACCACCGGTAATTTGGACCCTGTTCCCCATACCGGTGGGCTACTATTTTTTATATTAATATATTTATTTAAAAACAAGCAGCGCCCCGCGGTTTTACCCACATAAGTTTGGATCCCGGGAATATCGGGATAAAAAGTATCCTTTCCCGGTTATAAACTATCTGTGTGTCAAATTGCATCCAAATCCGTTCAGTAGTTTTTGCGTGAAAGAGTAACAAACATCCATCCATCCTCACAAACCTTCGCGTTTATAATATTAGTAGGATGTAATGTACCTATATGTGTATTTAAGAAATGAAGTAGATAATAATATGTTTCCTACTTCATCAAAATTAAATACTGTTAAGCACGTGGGCAGCTTCAGGGTAGCTGAGGGTCGTAAAAAAGTAATTAAGGAAAATTCCACGGTTCCCTTCAAAAATATTCCATACACCCAGATAATAAATATTAGTAACAAAAAAGCTATAAAGTGCGACCTAGACCCGATTACGTTTATATCACAATAACTCGGCCATCGTGTAACTTATAGTGGGCCAGCGTGGGCGACTGTGTGCGGTGCTGAACGGTGCGCTTGGATAATTGTAATGTAAACTTAGGTAAAGAAGATAGAAAATAGTGATAAGGATGATTTGGTGGCAAAAGATTCAAGACTTCAAGGCATTGATAATAGAAGTTATTAAAAGCCACCGATTTTTCATTGTCATTGCTATTTAGCCACAAATATGATGTAATAAAAAATCTGAAAAGGTGTGATTATACTCATCATTATAAAATAAAAATAAAATAGTTTATATGCACTTTCTAGTAAAAACTTATGGTTTACATGAATACAAATAGGCCTAAGGTAAGTATAGTTGTATGTTAGAGTTGCAGCCAATACTTAAGCTAAGATAACTTAATATCGTGTTATTATAGGTATCAGCACCCACCCTCGTTAACACAATAAACAAAAACCAAACAACAACAATAAACAACTTTTACTATGGGACGAGCCCTTAATCTGAGAAATTGTAGGGAGCAGCTGATTTCAGGTTTATTTCATCGTAATACTGAACTACCACTGGTCCATAGCAACGGATTGATATTTTGCATTTGCATGCAGTTACCTCGGCCTGTGCCAGTCGTATCCTGGTATTCCGCGATATGTTTTATGTCATCAACTCATCATGCTGCACTGCAGGACGTCCTATCATTTCTCTGTAATTTTATCCATGTTCGGTAAATAATAGTAAGGTTTTGGGTGATAAACAAGGAAAACTTTTCTGTAACATCGATGGAAAAAATCAAATGGTTTTGTGTCTAATGGATGCCCACAAAAAAAGTCATCAACTCAATTTTTTTATTCATGTCAAATACTATTTACAACATTAACGTCTCTAAAATCCTCTTTACACATAAAAAAGTGCGATAAATTGTGTAAAAGTCGGACATACAAGAAATACAAGAATTGTGAAGATTGAACGTGTACTTAACCTCATAGTTATTTGTTTGCAAACCAAAGGACTTACTGTCGGTCACGTTAGTTAACGGTTCAAGGACTGAGAGGCTATGGTCATAGTATTGGCGATTAGCGAGAAAGGATATCTTTTGATCGATAAAAGCATGATGAAAGTTACATTCTTAGGGCGAATTCCACCAACGAAACCGAAGGCGATCAGCACATCTAAACCGCGTTCTACTAGTGGCATCATTGTTGTGGAATATTGACACTGAGAGCTTTTGAACGTGGTTGGTGGGTCTTAGCTATCATAAACAGCAACTAACTTTCATTTATAGTATATAATTTATAGTATACTAGCTGAGCCCCATATCATCTTTCACAAGTCCACCCATCGTTTCTTTGGTCTTCCCCTACTCTTTAAAACTTGCCTAACGAAGTTTTTCAAAATTAATTTAGAGTCCTTATGCTCTCTCCATGTATCCGTTCAATTACTTGACACAAATACCAAGAAAGTTTAGGTCAGTAACTACTCAATTACATATACACAAGTCGACCTTTACAAATCTCCTTCTCGCATACCTCCATACATTAGCATATCTATCAAATAGTACGATTGCAAACCGATTGAATGATACCAGCTCATTACTATCCACTAGATAAGTCATAGGTCATGTGTTACAGATCGGTTGCGACAATGGTAATAGCTCACTTTCTATTTGAGATGCTATGCACGCCTGATGGATGAGATGAGGTATTGGCACTGATATGTGGTGCAATTACATGTGGGGTGGTGACAGTTGCTATTGCTATTGCTATCGAAAAGCAAAGACAAAAAGAATACGGTGCTTGTTTGTTGTTTTAGGGCTGATTTTTCAATCGACGGATAATTTTTATTCGTGGAATAAAATTGGCGTCTGACATTTTTTGTGTGGAAGAACTGTCAACATTTTAAAATTATTCCTCGAATAAAGTCATCAGATGATTGAAAAATCAGCCCTTAGTTTAATATCCAGGAAGAATGCGAAGCCCAATTGAAAAAAAAAAAACTACAAACCAGTCACTCAGATTTTTATATATTTTTTTAAAATATTGTTTGGTGTTCCGAAATAAATTCACTGGTATTATACGCAGATTTGAAAAAATAAAACTTCCTTATATAAAAATATAGCTGAAGTGTTTGTTTGTTGTTTTGTTTGTTTGTACGCGCTAATCTCTGAAACTACCTGTTGGATTTGAAAAAATCTTTCTGTATTTGATAGCCCAATTCTTCAGGAAGGCTTTACATCACGCTAGACCAAATAGGAGCCGAGTAAAAATAAAAAAAGTCAGAAAGAACGCTGAGCGAAAACGAAGTAATAGCGCGGGCAGACGATGCGATGCGACGGGATTTGTCAGGGGCCGAAAAAGTTTCACAAAAATGTGGCTTATCTTCCGACTTCCACGTGAACGAGTCGCGGGCAGACGCTAGTTGTTAACATTTGCAAACCCCTCTCCCCACAACTCGGTAAACTAATTTCTAAGGCTCTTGTTTTTCAACTCCCTTTATGCTAAGCCAAGTTAGTTTATGAGATTATAATTTACGATTATGATTGATTTAATTGCTTCAAGTATAAGTAATTAACAGAAATATTCAAATAAGCTGCAGCTGAATTCAGCTGGTGTACACTCGACCGCAGTTCTAAGGTACCACCAGTTTGACATTGACAACATCTTTATTTCCTAGGAGTAAAGGCAATTTGCGATATTTGAGGGGCTTGTGGCTCGTGGCGAAAAATATCGTAGAGAGAGAAATCGGTAACCATCTATTACATATCGAGACCCCTCCGTGCCTCGAGGGGCTGTGTGTCGTAGATCTTTGGCAGTTGTTACGGGTAGTCAGAAACCCGAAACAGAGAAAACGAAACAAAACTCTGACAACTATCAAGGGGTATTGTGTTACCCAGTAACTGGGTTCTAGAAATCAGATAGGCAGTCGCTCCATGTAAAATAGCTAAAATAATACCAATACATAAAAAAGGGTCCAAAACGGATCCTAAGATGTACAGGCCCATCTCCTTGCTACTAACTCACTCAAAAATTTTTGAAAAGTTAATAAAAGCTCGATTACTTAGACACCTAAACTTAAATAGAGTGCTAAGTAGAAGACAGTATGGATACCAGAAAAATGTAGGGACACAAGATGCAATAATAAATTTAATACAGGATGTGATAAGTAGGTTAAACGACAAACAAAAAGTAGCCGGGCTTTTCCTAGACTTAAGCTCAGCTTTTGACACAGTAGACCACAAAATACTAATTGAAAAACTTGAACACTATGGTGTGAGGGGTAAAGCTTTAGAACTCCTAAATTCATATTTGACGAACAGGAAGATGTTTGTCGAAATGAAAGTAGTAGTTAACAAAATAGATCCATTAAATAGTAGTAACAGTTGTGACACTAGTTCATTCGAAGAGACCTACAGATCCAAATTGGTCCCAGTAAAAATTGGTGGACCACAAGGTTCCATATTGGGACCAATATTTTTCATTATTTTTATTAACGATCTTATAAAACACATGAATGAAACAGTTACAGGATCTATCCAGCTAGTAGTTTTTGCTGACGATACAAATGCAGTTGTATCAGCAGATAATATAAATAATTTAAATGTAATTATGAATCAAACCTTAAGTACGTTTCACAACTGGTTCACAGTAAACAATCTTAAAGTTAATGCCAGTAAAACGAATGTCATACTTTTCAGTTCAACTACAAGAAAAAATGATAGAATAAACTGCGTGATGAATGGAGAAGTAGTAAACCTGGCCCCAATGGTAAAATTTTTAGGAGTTTATATAGACTGCAATTTTAACTGGAAACAAGAACTTATGCATATGGAAAAGACAATCAGTTCAGCATGCTATGTTTTAAGAAGCCTTAGGAATGAAGTCGACATGAAACATCTTAAAATGGTCTATCACGCACTAGTCGAATCAAAGTTAAGATACAGCATAATATGCTGGGGTGGAAGTTATGCATATAACATTCAAAAAGCTTTTGTTCTCCAGAAAAGAGCGATTAGGACTATAGTCAGGATACGACAGGAGGAATCGTGTAAACCACATTTCAAGGAATTGAAAATATTAACGGTCCCAAGTTTATATATTTTGGTACTTCTAACGTGCTTACAAAAATATATACACGAGTTTGAAACAGAAGAAGAAAGAAGGAAAAGGGAAAAGACAAGAAGAAAAGACTTGCAGACAAAACAGTCGTCTCATCTTAATATCTTCAAGAATGGTTTCTATTATAAGTCAGTTAAAATATTTAACAAACTGCCTACTGAATTAAAAATCTTAGTTTACAATCGAGAATTTATAAAACAACTCAAGCAGTTCTTGTTGGACAAGTGTTTATATACGTTGGACGAATTATAGATATACAATGTTCTACAAATATAAATATTAGACTTATTAGCCAAATTATATTAAGTATTATTATTTTTAGTTTTTATAAATACTGTTATTCTTACAAATAATAATTAAGTACTGACATTTAACAGACATTTAAAATTTATTATGATGTTTTTTTTTATTATTAGGATTATGAAATTTATATATGGAGGAATTATTTTGTAACTATTTTAAATTAAATATTATGTAAAATTCAAACACAATGTACATTGTTTTATGAATAAATAAATTGAATTGAATTGAATTGAATACTAGTATTTAGCCACATCCAGTTAGACTGGAAGCCGACCCCAACATAATTGGGAAAAGCCTAGGCAGATTGTTTGTTGTTAGACAGTCGCTTTACTTTGTGTAAATTAATTCATCACCACTGCTCTTACAACGGTGAAGGTAAACATCGTGAGGAAACCGTCATGTCCTAGAACCTAAAATTCGAAGACATGCAACATCTACCGACCATTTACCCGCGTAATTGATTTACAGCCCACTCCCTCTCACCGAGAGGAGGCCTGTGTCCCAGCAGTGGGAACATTATAGGCTGATTATGTCTGGTTGACTGTACATAATATGGACTGCATTCTGTAAAATAAATATTGAGCTAACACGCCATTGTAATAAGTTACGAGTGTTATGACAATGCAAACGACTGTGACTCACGAGACGTGATTCATGTGCCAGTCAAAATATTGGGCTATAATTGATGTAGACTGATTCAGCTGCTAGGGGAGTTTTCATACGCGTTCAGAGTAATAGAAAAAACTTTCAACTAACATTTTAATTCAAAGTATTTTTCAGTTGAAAGTTTTTCCAATATTTTTTTCTATCTACTACCTACTATTTTTGTGATTTCATTATCTTAGTGGAAAAACAACGCAATGCAAAACGCCGAACAAATCAAGTTGATATTTTCGGCGTTTTACTGTTAAAAAAAACTATAGTGGTGATTACAATATGTATGTATTATAGAGTCGGACGGCACCCTACTTGTGCGCGTCCGAGTCGTACTTGGCCGCTTTTTTATAAGTTGACAAGCCGTGTGCCCAATAGGATTTTCCATAGGTAAAACTTAAGAGTTTACATACAAATTTTCAACCCTTTAGAGGATACCCTCTTGATTTTCTAAAATCCTTCCTCAGTGCTCACCCTCGTTACTAAGGAACTCTTGTGCAAAATTTCATGCTTCTAAACTCAGCGTTTTAGGCTGTGCGTTGTCTGTCAGTGAATTTAATTCCTAAATAAGGTTGTATTCTTCAGAAACGCAAAGAAAATATACAGCAATACATCACTTGCGATCCCTTTCAAAACTAACACGTAATCGAATCCAAACTCTCGTCCACCACCAGGTGGGTCAAAATCTAAATTAATTCTAAACTTTTGACTAAAGCCCCGCTGTTACTCGACCCGTGGGAATGGTTGCAATTATTTCGTTTAGTCCGTTCTATTGTCGTGTCGGCTATCTTAAGAATGAATGCTTAATGTATTCTTAAGCCTTATTATCTTGAAGGCGAGGTTCAGGTGCTGAATGGAATGTCTTGACATTTCTTGTGACTGTTTACATGTTAATGTGGACTGATTTTGCTTAGTGGTCGAGGTAGGCTGGAGATTTAAGACGGTGTGGCGTTTGGAGGTCCAAATCAGGCTACTGCAATGGGTTTCTCAATTTCATGTGTAGTTTTGAGGGTTATCCTTTGCGTAGAATAATCCTCATGGATGTCCTACGTCTGAAAACAGAAGTTTATGTCAGAGACTAAAATCCCACCACAGTTTTCCTACTGCTACAATGACAGGTGCGGGGTTTTCTCGTGCATGCTCCGTGCCATAGGCATTTTTCTCATCATCCCAAGCCTAGCCTTTCCCCAGGTATGTTTGGGTCGGGTTCCAGTTTTACTGGGTGCAGCTGAATACCAGTATTTTGCATAATGCGACTGCCTATCTGATCCCAAGGGTTTTTTTTCCTGTAGCAGGATAACAACAGGCTGGAATTTCGAATGACTAGTCTGATACCTTTGAAACGGATGTTAAACTCATTAATTTTATTAAACTTTAAGAACATAATCTTGTCATAGAATCATGAAGATAGATTTAACACTTACGTAACAAACTAAAATGTCACGAGAAATAACAAAGAACTCTTTTACGTCTCAATTCTTTCTAATCCGGGTGTTATAACCATAACTATGCGAAAATACGTAAAATTAATAATGTTGTTTTGACAAAAGTCCTATTAATAATGGTTTGGTAAAAGTGGTATTGCGCACAATCGCCCCGGGCGGCCATTACGCGAAATTACTATTTGATTGATCACATAAGTTTATCGAGATATATCAATATTTCACTGTGGTATATTGCATTAGAGTATTAAGATATTAAATATAATATCTAACGGTGAATTCTGCGTACATTTCGTGGGCTCGCTGCGTAGGTGAAAGGTACAGACGCCAGCACATCAAGCTACTACAATCTGTCAAATTTATTTAATAGATTTTCAACTTTAACGTTAAAGCATTAAGGTTCAAAGTTGATTGGGAAAATTTGACAGTTTCGGGTAGCTTGACCTGCTGGCGTCTGTACATAAAAGTTGTATAATGCAGAAAAATTGACTCCTTGACATTGTTTTCTTTACCTTGGAAGTGTCACTGTATTTTCTAGGTTTTGAACCCACAAAATGGTGGCAACCACTTTAAACATGTCCAATGCTACGCGTACGCGGGCACTACAAAATCCAAAAACCTGAACAACTGTAGCTTTGTTGTAGATCGTCAGGAAATATCTTCCACCGCCATGCCTATTTCTGCCACCTAAGCATTACAAAAGGCACCAGTACCCTAGTTGCGTAACACACTATCAATTTCAATCTGAATCATTTTGATGGATGATCCATTGCTTCATATGTTCAAAAAATGTTTCAACGTAAATAGCGCAATGAATGTTGTGGAACTGTCAAAATGAAACTCATTGCTACTGGTAGTGCGTTACGCAATTACACCGCAGTAAAGGTTCTAAACCTAAGTGATCTAACCTAAGTGAGAAGTTTACATTTTAACACATCGGAAAACCCAGCATAGGTAATACTGCGTTCGCGATTTAGTTGCCAAATATATAAACAAATATGAGGTTTTGAAAAAATAACTTTAATTCTTACACAATAAAGTACAGTTTACGCTACAACTTCAAACATTTTTATAACTTTTTAATAGTGCTAGTCACCCTGAAATCAACTTAATTACCACTAAAATAAAGATGTTATTTTTTTAACTTGAAATAACATCAATTGGAAACAAAGAACAGTTACTATTTTTCACCGGCCTGTTTACCAATAGAATTTCAGACTAAAAACGGGGTGGAATTGAAGTGCCAAAATAAACTGCTCACTGTCTTTGACTGTCCAGCTTCCTCCGGATGTATGTACTCGTATGACTACTTTTCAGTACCGCCATTCCTGAAGGCTATTTTAAATCACCCTGCAAAAATATGAATAGCATCAGAACTGACATGCCTTACTGCAGTCCAGGCTGAACGAATACCGGACTGCAAGGAAGTCGCATTAATGTGCGCCACGCGACAGGTATTAATGGGGCTGGCAGACAGCCAGGTCGGTGTGACGGGAGTGGCGCTATGTAAGGTACGGAAGTACTTGCCTTATTACACGAATATTTACATTTATATGGTACACCTAACACATGCCTGCTTTATAAGAACATTATATATAAACTGCAATTTCTTTATTATAACTTTAAATACTAGTAACCTGTCTCTGCTTCACCTGGTTTTATGACTTGACAAAACATCGAGATTTCTTTATTGTATCTAAGTTAATATTAATGTATTATACCGACCTTTAAACCTTTCTGACTAAATTCTCTAAAAGATGGTGAAAACCACATCAAAGTCTGTTTCGGAGTTCAGAAGATCAACGTCGTCACACAGACAGATGAAAAACGACTTTAATTTACGAGTATATTATGTACAATTTCACAAATCCGGTTTCGAATATTCGGGCAAAAGCATGAACTGTCATCAATCTTCTGTTTTAAAGTCAGCTCCTTCGTTATTTTTTATAGTACTAGCACCATGTTCTACCGTCTAAGAAATTAACCGTCATAGTTGCCACTTGGGGTGGGAATCACGTTATTGTTGTCAGAGCGTAAATTTCTACTGCTCAAATTATAACTCAAAGTCAAAACAATCATTTTAATAAACCATTTACAGGCAGTTTTGAATTACATATCTAGGAGTCGGTCACACAGAAAGTCGAAACTAGTTTCCTATTCCAAATAAAAGGACCCAATAAAGAAAAACGGGCAAGAAACTCCCTCCATGGATGAACTCCAAATATACCTATTACAAATGCTGACAACGGACTTCAAAGAGAAGTCAACAAACGCATAATTTTCAGTCATGAAATACGCTACGCTTGGACACCGTAAGAGTAGTAACAGTATGTTGATAAAGAAAGTACTCAGAAAACTTTGGAATTGCAAAAAAAAACCATCCATCCCAGGTCTAACCGGACCAAGCACGGCTAAACCTCACAAACCGACCGTAGTAGCCATTTAACTCATACACCACATCAATGATATCGCGTGGACATTACGACAGGTATTAATGGGGCTGGCAGAGAGCCAGGTCAGCGGCGCTATGTCGAGTATGCTAGTACATTAAATGGTCAATGACTCCTATTATGTCTAGAAGTTGAGATAGGTCAGTTGCAGTTTTTGGGAAGTATGACGGATGATAAGACTAGTTTTTTTTTAACAATATTATATTAAAGTGGATACAGATGCTTCATGTTTTGGCCTTTCATTCTGCATCTTTCACGAGATCTGAACATAAAATAATTTATTTGGAAACCGATCTAACGATGTTGGATTTCGGCACTCTCACTCTCTCTTTTGGCATCTTTCACTCGCCGGCCGAATAATCGATCAATGAAATCATTCATTCAGGCGAAAGACGGCCACTGCTCGACAAAGGCCTCCCCTAGCACCGCCACTTCGATCGGTTCTGTGCTTCCCGCATCCAATGGATTCTTGCGGCCTCCACAAGAACATCGGTCCACCTTGTGGGAGGCCTTCCAACGCCATCAGCCTCTAGACAAGAAACAACATGAGGAGCACGACTGCTTTGACATGAGTGCTGCGAAGAAGAAGAAGTTGTCTAATCTTTCAGTTTCCAACATCAGGCCTGCCCCTGGTGCTTTTATTAGGTGGTTGATCCATCTAGCTGTTAGGAATTCTATGTTACATTGTAACAGGACCAACTAAATGTCACTTCAGCCTGCAAACTATGTCGGTAGCTACCACTTTTCCAGGATATTTTGGCTCGAATTATCCCTCAAAGAAACTCCGAGAATAAGAACAAACAGATTTAGTTACCCAAGACCTTGAAACGCCAGCCATCTAAATCAATGTCTGAAATACTTACAAAACTCCTATCTGATGGTCCCATGAACAAGTCAGGACAGGTACTCAGATGGTTGGCAGATCGCCAGGTCTCAGGCGCTAATCGAGAGCGCTATGCGTGCGCGCATAACATAAATACTAAACGGTCAACGAAGCGGCTCCTGTTAGGAGATTCCCACCGTGAAGGAACTGTAGGTAGGGCCAATACTTATCAGAAACAGTGTTCTATTCTTTGTAAATGTTGCCAGTAGAAACTGCGCTTTAAATTAAATCCATTTATTAGTTTAATTTTTAGTATACATATACTTTTTTGATTCTTTCATCTATGAGGTCATCTTAGTTCAGTAGTATATTATAATCAGCCTATAATGTTCCCACTGCTGGGACACAGGTCTCTTCTCAGTGAGAGGGAGTGCGCCGTAATCCACCACGCCAGCCCAGTGCGGGCTCGTAATCGTCTCTTATTAAGTTGTGAAACTCCCTTGCTTTACCCGGACCATATTTTAGAAAAGAACTTCTCAGTGATGGCCTGGGCTCTGGATGTGTGCCCAGGGCCCAGATGGCAGTAATAGAATGTGTTCACTCCCAATTAGAGTCACCAAAAGAGATAAGTAACCAGGGTTGTCGGATATAGTTGAAGTTTTGTAAGAAACCGATGGATATTTTTGAATGACATTTAATTTGATAAATGGCCTGTTTGTTTACTATTAATTCAATCAAATTTTCAAAACATTCTTCATCATTCAATGTGGGGGTATCATGTCATCATGTGTCATGATGGCCGTTGGATTGGCGATCGTGATTCTATTAGCAGTCATTGCAGGAAGAAGTTTCTGCCCATCCTCGTAAATATAACTCTCATACGGAACCTATTGATAAATAGGTTATTTTCTTTGCTGGGACCACTGTTCGAGTAACCCATCAGAATCCTATTTATTAGTAGCACTGCATAGTCATCTCTTCGTCAGAAAACACATCATTACCAGTCTTCACGGCAGTATCTAAAGCAGGGTTGGCAGTGGGCCAGGTGTTAGTAACGAGGTGTGAGGCATGCACGTTATGCGCTAGCGCTCGGCCAACGACCGGCAGTTATGCAATTAGCTGTTGTGGCTGACGGGTGTGATGCACGGGGTTATTTCATGTGATTTCAGTGGGTCTTGTGTGACAACCCTGCACGACAAATATTTGTATTAATACACACTGCAGCATTGGCAAATGCTACTTTATAATTTTATCACGAACAACCTTCTTTTATAACAAATCCAACCTTATTTTTAACCAGAAAGTTTTTTTTCTTCATATTGGTTTTGAATTTTGAATAAAAAAGTGTCATGTCTTTTCTCTTACCGAGATTTTTTGATTGGAAGGAATTTTTTTGGACACAGGACAGAAGTCTAAATATTTTTTTTTCAGAAGTCTTAATAATATCCTACTTTCTCTAAAAAAAAAAAATATATTCTATTTCCTTTCTTATCTATGGTATTGGCGCCGATTCCCTTGTTCACACACGAAACTTAATTTAAGTTCAGTGTATCTTTTTCTTTCTATTTCATTAAGAAAAGGACAGAAGATAAATATTAGTTAGTCGATAAATAGTAGTTTAAAAAGCTGCACTGAACTTAAATTAGTTTAGTTTGTGAACAAGGGAACCGGCGCCATTAACTTTGTTTACTATAAGTAATATTTACCTTATTTTTCTGCATTAATTTCTTTACAAAGTATTTCTTAGTTAAAAAATAATGCTATAAACTCAAAAGCCTTTTTCAGACGCTGAAAAGTCGAGTGCTCTTAGTTCTTGCCAAGTGTAAGTACGAAGGCAACATTTTCTACCGCTAGCATACAAAAAAAAAACCAACTTCCAAAAAGTACCGTACCGTTCCGTAAAGTACCGTAGTGTGTAGTAGTGTAGTAAGTGGAAAATTACTTTAATTTCGGACGTCGGTGTCAAAAAACGAGAATGCGGAACCAAAGACATGCACTTCCGAAGTTATTTTTCACCCCTGAGGCATACCTTATCCATTAAAAAAAGAATTTTGCAAATCCGTTTATATATGACGGAGTTATGGCCGAACAAACATTAAAAAAAAAACTTCCCTTTTTGAAGTCGTCAAAAACAGCAGTATTTGATAAATTCTTGTGTTCAAAAGTGGAAATTACTATCTGATTTAATATTCAAATATGAAGATAAGCTATATTCTGTGAAGCACTTAAACCTAACACGTAACTATTAGTAAAAAACATAGTTAATCATCTATTATATAAGAGAATTCGATAGTAATGGGGAAATCCGCGGGGAAGTGAGTCATAGAGCGAGCGTGTGTGTGAGTGAGTGTGAGGTTTCACGGAAGTGCTCACTGAAGCTATGGAGTTATGAGTTTTACGGCATTGCGTGCGGCTTCCCCCACCCTTTCGTTCACGTTATAGCGTATTGATGATTTCATATTCTAATTATGTTGTAATGTCAACATAGAACAACTACATATCTTGTTCAATGTAATCTCCAAACGGCTGGTTGACACTTCCCGTGATCCAAGGGCTGCCTTTTACCTTGGCCAGAGGCTAAGCATTGCCATACAACGAGGCAATGCCGCCAGTCTCTTTGGCACATTACCAGTCGACAGCGATGCGGAGGAATATTTCGACGCCATATTTTAGTTTGTTATTAGTTTTAGTTAGGTTAGGATATCATATTTTTATTTTAATAGAAGTTTATCCAAATTATGCCAATAGTAATAGTTGACGTGAAACACGATTTAATATTTAGAGAGCTAGTTTTATTTAGCCAAGCAGTGCTTGAATGTGATAACATCACGCCTCTATTTCCCGAAGGGTTAGCCAGAGGTGCACCTATTATTAGTACACTCACATTTCGCTAGTTATTTTAAGTTCCATATAAGAGGATCCTATTGGCATCAACTCGGCACAAATTCAGGCTGAAAAAAAAAACTTAAAAAGAGAAAAAAAACTTTCTTTCTTTTCTAACGGAGGTGTGGTACCTACCTACACCTTGCCTGAGCGTCACTTCATTGATACCCGACATCCAGGCGAACGAAGTCACAAGCAGCAGCTAGTTTGAAATAAATGCTTTGAGTTGAGTTAGGTGGTACTTAAACCGACTATAATTTCGCGCTTCCGAGCGCTGCGCCCAATTTATTAGTAGGCTGGCCACTCATTTCACAGTTCACATGCAATGTGATATGCCTATTAGATGCAAATTAATAGTTTCCCGACAGCCGTGCTAATAGGAAGGGTTATGTTTAATCTGCTATTTCTAATATTTAGCAATTAGTAACAGAATATAAGCCGATTTCGATTTTTAGGTGATTTAGAAGTAAAGTGCAACTTTTGAGAAAGCGAATGTCAAGCAGTGAATTTATTTAATTGTTCCCTACCACCAGTAGGTATGTTTAACCTATTCTAGTGTGTCTCAAGAGATCGTTCATATAATGTTCCTTAACTTTTCCCACGTTACTTGGGGTCGGCACAACACGTTCAAGAGATCGTCGTACACACCGAAAGGGCTTGACTGAAAACTGCTTGAAAAGCTTTAAATGGCACGAAGTTTTTAACGTTGAACTTTCACATTAACACACATTCATTCTTTCATTTACAAATATCCTCGAATACAAATAACTTTTCTTAAACCAATCTTTTCTAAAACTAAGTTAAATTCCAACAGTACGCAGAACTTTTTAATACATTTGGCGTCGCGACGTCGGTATGTCCGCCTGCCCGCCGAGTTCTGTGTATTACTCACCGCCGCCCGCCCTACTTATTACCAAGAACTTTCATCGTATAAATGTTTAACAACAGCTTTCTTTTAACTAGTATTTAATAGATTTTCTAGTTCTTAGACTCAGTTGTTCTGTCGTCGTCCTTCTAGTTAAGTACCTAGTGCCCTTGTTCGAGTTTCGAGACAAAGGAAAATGTGTCCGCAGCCTTCATTTTCAAGGTACATACTGCGTATTTCTTTAAAAATTATAGACACCGCCTTCAGATGTTTCATTGATTTCGTTGTTGTGTTTGTTGCTTTTAATTTCAAGGCACTGTCAGTGTTGTTGTTCATCATCTGCCTAGCCTTTTCCCAACTATGTTTGGGTCGGCTTCCAGTCTAACCGGATGCAGCTGAATATCAGCTTATTTTACATGGAGCGACTGCCTATCTGACCTCCACAACCCAGTTACTGGGTAAGACTGGTTGACAGACATTCAGGCTTCTGACTTGGTAGTCAGAACCCTGAATGTCTGTCAACCAGTCTGGTACTGGTAGTAACGACCGTCAAAGATCCACGAATGACAGCCGGGACCAACGGCTTAACGTGCTTTCCGAGGCACGGACGGGTCTCGGTATGTAAAGATGGTCACCAATCCACAGACCAACCGCGGCAAGCGTAGCGTAACCTGATCGATCGACCTGTGCCGCTGTTATTACTTAGCCACAGGCCCCAGTCAGTGTTGTTGTGAATTACTGAAAATAAAATAGACCAATTTGTACTATAACACTTCCTTTGACCATCCTAGTTCATGACCGGGCAAACCATAAGACGTAGGCTACGGTGAAAAGACTACAGTCAGCAAAGTGAATTCTTAGAAGTGTCGTCAATGATTATCCTCGACATGTACTAAGGGCGAATTTCACCAATGAAACTGAAAGCAATCAGCACATCTAAACAGCCAACAGAATATTGACACAGACAGCTCTTGAACACGGTTGAGATGTGTTGATCGTGTTGGTGAAAATCACCCTTAATCACCTAAACCAGTGAAATATCGTAAAACAAGCAAAATGAAAGAACAATGATAATGGCAGGTGCTTCATAAATTATCCTCCTATAAACTGTTTACAATGTTTGTTTAACTTGTAAGCAACTATCTGGTTCCGTTTTGTTATCAAAATGTAGATATCTACTTTGTGTATCACGGTAACACGCCCTGTTGTTATCTCTTCTGCTTATTCCCCTTTGTTTTAGTCATGATAGCTCTCACACGATAACCACCGGTCTCTAGTGTGTAGTTTGGTGAGATGTTCACGGGTTTTCTACTAATATGTGACAAAATCTAAGTAATATTATGTACTTAGTGATTCTGATATCACTAAGTACATAATATTACTTAGACAAAGGTTGCCTGGCGTGTGGTGGATTACGGCCTACTCCCTCTTACCGAGAGGAGGCCTGTGTCCCAGCAGTGGAAACGTTCTAGGGTGATTATCGCATACTAGAATGCAATATACTCACTTTGATTTTGATAGACATAAAGCCTGTAGACTGCTCGGTTAACCGGTCGAAATGGCGGTGCTTGGGGGAGGCCTGTGTCCAGCAGGGACGTCTTTCAGCTGAAACGATGATGATGACTCGTTATCATTTACTTTATTCTCCACTGTTAACATATAATCAAAGTTTTTCTCAAATTGAACAACAATTACAAGTATTTAATTTAAAAAAAGAATTATAAATTTCCATGTTTCCGACATTGATCTCAATGCTCTTCGCATAACAATTAGTCACCTTTCCTCCGAATATTCCTGAACACGTCTGTCTTCAATCTCCATAACCAAATAAAGCAATAACATTGTAAATACTCCGATGATAACCAAAATAACAGCATTACACATGTAACAAGTACTCGCCGAATTCCGTGAAAGCCTCGGTTTGACTCACCCGAGCACAGAACTTGTGACAACCTTCAGGATTCCCACGCCATGTTGTTCATGAATACTTGAAAAGGTAAATGATGGAGTTATTTGTCTATGGTGCTTGAAGTTAAGATCAAGAACAAAGCCTTGACCTTGTGAGCCAAAATTAGAAGTTATAACTTGCAGAACTGTTCAAATATATAATTGTATTTCTTGCAATCGACAGGTTTATAAATGACTAGCTTTTACCCGCAACTTCTTCTGCGATTCAGGATAAAAAGACCCAGACCCTCTCCCATATCCCAGGCTAACTATCCGTCAAATTTTATAACGATCGGTACAGTGGTACAAACAACAAAGTCACTTTCGCATTTATAATATATGTACTATGGATGAATTGGTAAAAAGTGATTACAAATTGTACTCGTAACTTAAGCGGGAAGCGCCAGGGTAGCCCGCGAAATTCATATTGATATTTCATGAAATAGTTAACAAAATATATAGGGTTATATGAACTTAGAGGGTTCTATTGATGATTATAATTCTGTAAACTGTCGCGAATCATATTTTGTTCAACATACAACCTAACACTGAACTTCAAATTGAAAAAAAAAAAAACGTAAGAAAATTGGAATTTTGCTGGCGATCCTGGCGCTTCCCCCTTAAAGATATTATTGTGTGCCAACTTTACCCAAAATAAAAATATTTCATGTCCCCGAAAATTCACTGCTACCCTCCAGGGTAGCAGTGAATTTACGGGGCTAAGCTGCGCTATATTCCAATATAGCGCAGCTTAGCGGCGCTATTGTGCTTATGTATAAGCATGATAATAGCACTATTCCGGAAAAACTCTTGCATTATAACCATTCGTATCTATTATAATAATCTTACAACATATACATACAGGGTGTCCGCCGGCAGATTTTACACTTTAAAAATTTAAATAAATTAAACCAAGTATACAATTAAAGTCGTTTATTGATTATCGTATACAAGAATAACGCGGATTTCATTTTTTAAAAATAACTCCACTCAAATGGCGTCCTTCTAGCTGCAAACATTCTTGCAACCTTTCCTTCATGTTGGCGAAAACTCGCTTACAAAGTTCTGGTTGAATATTCGCAATCTCGCGTTGGATATTTGTTTGTAGGGCCTGTATTGTTGATGGCGAATTACTGTACACGCGAGACTTTAAATATCCCCATAGGAAAAAGTCGCAAGGAGTCAGATCTGGTGATCTAGGGGGCCAGGCTATATCGCCAAAACGACTTATTAATTTTCCAGGAAAAAGCTCTCGCACTTTTGTCATTGAGTCCCTAGCAGTGTGTGCCGTGGCCCCGTCCTGTTGAAAATGGGTTCTGTTGTTGTAACCAACATGGCGGTGCAGCTTCGGTATAAAAAAGTTGTCCAGCATTGCGCGGTAACGTTCAGCGTTGACAGTTTCATCTCTACCGAAAAAATAAGGTCCAATTATGCCATTTCCAGAAATTGCGCACCAAACTGTTGTCTTTGGGCTGTGAAGAGGCTTTTCATGAACTTCTTTTGGATTGTTTGCACTCCAATATCGCATATTCTGTTTATTTACGTAGCCGCCAATGTGAAAATGCGCTTCGTCACTAAAAAAAATGTTACATAAGCGGGTAGGCGTAGAAAATCGTTCCAGAACAACTCTAGCATAATTCTGCCTTATTATGAAGTCATTTTCTTTCAACTGCTGGGTGATTTGGAGCTTGTATGGATGAAACTTCAATTGTTTTCGAATAATTTTATGAACTGACGTCTTTTTCACACCCGTTGATGCTGCAATCTTTCGGACAGACTTACGCGGATTTTGCAAAATTTCCCTTCTCACAAGTTCTGCGTTTTCAGGAGTAGTAACAGACGTTGAAGGTCCAGGCCGAGGCTCATTTATCACTGATCCAGTTACTCTAAACTTCTTTACCCACGTCCATATTAATTGGTTTGACGGGCCATCGTTTAATCGTCGGATTTCAAAGTGAGAACAAAACCGTCGCCTCGCCACACTAATCGAATTATTGTTCGCAAAATACGCCTCAACCGCAAAAGCGCGGTGCGCTCCCGTCCACTGACTCATGGCTACTAAAAACCCGCATCAATGCCGCGTCGAATGATACCTCCCTCCCCGCTCCACCGCCTTGCTAGTCACAGTAAACGCAATTTAAAGTTTAAAATCTGCCGGCGGACACCCTGCTGTATAACAGCTTCACCACATAACACTATCAGCTTCACATGCTTATAAGTGTTAGCGGTAACATATAAAAAGCTGAACATTTGTCGAGCTAATGAAGTTCCCACATTTGTAATGTTTTCTAATCGATAACAATGGTAAAAGCCTGTTGGCTTGTTGCTAACAATATAATCACTGGCTATGTGCTGATCTGTTGGGACCGGTAGCAGTGGAAGCGATTAGCGGGAGACTTAGGGCGCATTTTAGCAATGAAGCTTAACGCTTGCAACACATCTATATTGATACTGACTGCTCTTGAACACGGTTTAGAAGTACTTTGACGCGTTCGGTTGCATTGGTGAAATCTACACAATTTTATTTTACGAAGTTTAGTGACAAAGTTAGAATGAAATAGATAATGATCTTATTTTCATAGAAGTGATTGACTTAAAAAAAAATTAGGGTACCAAATATTTTTAAGTACGGGAGGAGGGGTCGATTGTGAAAAAATAAATTACTTTTGAGCACTGGTTATGATGTTATGTTAAGTTGAGACGGGTAGCATTGAGAGCGATTAGCGGGTGACTTACTTAATTTTGTTTGATGTTTTTTTGGCATAAATATATTCATAGCTCTGTTTTATGATTGTTTTTTATGATACTATTTTATTTTTATGAAATATTTTCTTTAACATTTGACAATACACTCAATTTCTGGCTTGTAATATGTACACTCGGCTTCAGAGTAAAGGTACCCCCTTTGTTAAAAACATGCAAATAATATGTGAGTGGGATCGGTGGATGCTCGGGCAGATATGGATGCGGCGGCAGGGGAGGGAGCTGCTCGGGGCCAAAGTCACGTGACGCGCCTACCGTCGCTCGGGCGATAATCTTTAAGTGTTGGGTGGTACCTTTACTATGACGCCGACTGTACCAATACGACTAACAGTATGACAAAAAAACTGAGAGTTTTATGTTATCTCCTTTTGGACAGCGTCTTAATAAATTCTTTGACATTGGCACTAATTATTATTGTACCTCTGGTACTTGTACCATGCACACATAAGATGCTCATGATCTTAGATCAAGGTGCGGTGAATGTTAATTAATTATAATTATCTGCATTATTGTTGTTTGGTTTGACGTAATGCTAGTTTATTGATGTCGGTCGATGAGTTACATACTAAGTAGCTGATAAGGTAACATTCCGTAATCCTAAGTAATATGGAAGATGCAATGCCAAGTGATCTTATGTCATGTCTTCTTGTGCTGTGCACGTCATCGTCATACCAATCCTTAGATGATCCCTGCTGACATAAAAATCAATCATAATCATCCTATAATGTTCCCACTGCTGGGACACGGGCCTCCTATCCATCACGCGAACCCAGTGCGGGTTGGTATATGTCACATATCTTCGAGTATAGGACATGCCGGTTATCTCACGAAGTTTTCCTTCACCGTTTTGAAATAATTTACACAAAGTAAAGCGCTTGTCCTGATTCGAACCTACGACCTACAACTCGTATGTCGCGCCCGTTACCACTAGGCCACCACTGCTCTCAAAATTAATGGACGTTTTTCCATACCCACGAATCTTTGCATGATCTAAACAAAAATATTATTCAACCGATGTTACTTTGGAAACGTTGTTAGCGCTGTACACTTGACAACACATCAAGCTATACATTTCCAGTTTTAGTTGACCTCGCATTGTATAAGGCTTTTCGTACAATGAGAAGTCAGCTTTATGAGCGATTTGTAGTAATTATCCTATATTTGTGGAAATCCAATGTCTACTTTTAATGATTATAACAAACTGGAAATGTATAGTAGTTATTAGTTCGTCATGCGTATAATGATTTATTAGTTACTAGCTGCGCCCCGCGGTTTCACCCGCAAAAGTTTCGATCCCGTGGGAATATCAGGATAAAAAGTATCCTATGTGTTAATCCTGGTTATAAACCATCTGTGTGCCAAATTTCATCCAAATCCTTTTAGCAGTTTTTGCGTGAAGGAGTAACAAACATCCACCCATCCATACAAACTTTTACGTTTATAATATTTATAATATTAGTAGAATATAATATATAATATACATATATATAGTAGGAATCATTTTCAATAGTTGCATATGTTTTCTATAACAGCCATCAAGCTAGGCTTTATAATAATATTCAAAACTATTTGATCTTCTCCACCGCTATCAGTCTGACCCTCGCCTCAGTTTCGGGAAAGTCATGTCGCGTTATTGTTTTCAATACGTCGCGTCACCGGGGAAAATCGTTCGCTGGGAAAAGGAAATCTTACGGTTATGTGTTTTAGCAGAACTGTAGAAATTACTAGAAAATGTTGTAGTTATCTAGTTTACGGTACTGTGTGTTCTCGGCATAGACTAGACCACCCGCATAGAGGGGGAGCGTAAAAGCCAGCTGTAAAAGTAGTAGAAGAGCTCTTTGTGAAGGAGCATAACTGAAATACTACCACTACGTACATTTCCGCCGGTTATCAGCGTTTCTGCGTTCCGACGCCAAGCACTAACGCGCAAAGTAAACGTAACATAAATTCGAACTTTTTGAATCGAAAATACAACTATCCTTGAGCATTTTGGTTTATGGCAACCACAACTATTATTTTTTTAACGACAATAATCAACACATTCATCGGTTATTTTAAGAAATCTGCTGTTTGCTATAAAACTGCAATACCTACGCGTCAAAATGTATGGAACAGCAATGTTTTTTTTTAATAACATTCGGTTTTTTTTTTTTTTTTAAACTTTGCCCCACACTAGGAATTACTCCTGTATCGTGGGTGCGTTTACAAACATTTAAACTCACATACACAAACAGCCAGACCCGGAACAACTACCTGTAGGCAATACAAATATTTGCTCCGTGCGGGAATCGAACCCGCGACACGCAGCGTAGCAGTCGATCGCTCAGCCACTGCGCCAACCGTGTCGTCAACTATAACGCAGGTTCAGAATCATGTACTAAATCCATGGTAACAGGTGGTGCGTCCATGTTGGGCCACCTTGTATTGATCGGTTGTTTCTATAAAGAACAACCACATTTCCTCAAACAAACGCCCAAAGTTTATCATAACAAAAACTCATGGGTTCCCACTATCTTACTGTTGTGTTTTATGTTCATGTCACTGTGTGATGTGATAGCACAAAGTGTATCAACCTCTTATCTCTCGTGCATTAGGGCAGGGTTCACTCATGTTGTTCCGCCATATTGTTATATCTATGGTGCATGTGTAAACACATAACATAAATAAACATTGCCTCGTTGGTCTAGTGGTCGTAAACGCTACTGCTGAGCATGAAGCCCTGGGTTCGATTCTGAGGTCGGGCGAAGTGTTATTGGGTTTTTCTATCTGGAATTTGTCAGTAGCAACCCGGAGTCTGGATTTGTGCCAGGTTGATGGCAAAAGCTCGCCCCCTTTTACATGGGCGTTAAACATAACTGGCGAAATGTAGGTACACCTCTGCCTAACCCTTCAAGGATTATCGGCGTGATGTTATCTTTTGTGTAAACACACAAGATAAATAAACACTGAACATGACATGGTCAGACTTTTGATTATGACGAAAACCAAATGAATCCTTAAAGTAAGAGTAAGCATTTCTGAATTTAAAAATAAATCAAGCAGCTGTTTATGTATCGATCATTATTTTTATCTTATTTAACAAAGAAGGGAAGCGTTGTAATCTGTGGCGCGATGAATTAGACGAGATTACTTAGGCTGAAAATAAAATTAATTTAAATCTTTCAGCAATTTTAAGAAGTGACTTAACCAATGGCCATCTAAATACTCAGACTAAATAATTATCATAAATGGGAAAAGGAACAATTTAAGATAAATCTCGAAATTGCATTCAAGGTTGCGTTGCTGACGGTACGGTGCGGCTGCGCATCGAAGAACGCGCGCGGCGATGCGTCGGGCGTCAGTCGATCCGCCACCCCCGTGGAAGTTAGACGCGCTCGCTCGCGGCCTATCGACGCATCGATAGCATAGCGTAGCCCGCGATCAATTCGATAAAAAACCAGTGTAGTGTTATTTTTTTTGGCGAAAAAAGGATTTTGTTATAAAAATAGTGGTGTGACGACTTGGACGAGGCGAGGTTTTTTTTTCTGTTAAGGTTCGTTTTTTATTGGATAGTGGTAACGGTTTTTCTATTTTGGTCTTTAATTATACAATTATTTTATTAGTTTGTAAGAATAGAACCTTTTTCTTTTATTAGTAACGTCTGCAAAAAAAGGTTACGGTTTGAGTTTCCATTAATTTGATTGAATATTTATATTCAGTATTCATTAATTTGTAAATTCTAATTAGATGTTTAATGACTTATTAAAACAACACTTAACCAACTTTAATTGGGTTTTGGAATAAATGCGTTCTAAAAAGGTTAATTATATGTTACATAAATGCGCAACATATCGATTAGACAAAAATGCGCAAAAATTATAATATCGATAAAGTCCGGTATGATTCAACTGCAATGTCTTTCACATCGTGATGTATCAAATTATTATCAAAAAACAATGACGTCTAATTAATATCGCTATCTTAAAAACCGATAATCTACTCAAATACAATTGGACAGTTTTATACTACATTTATTTGTCGATAGCGTCTTATCGATAGTATTTGCGTGTAGTGACGTACTGCATTATCTTCGAGTGTCGATAAAAGGGCAGTAAACGTCGATAATCCCTGTGGACTGCCCGATACTCGTAATGAAGTCTTGGGATTTATGTCATAATTTCACAAACACTTGCGGACTTATTTGTAATAGTATTTTGGCAGTTGTATAGTAGCAGATGATATTAAATAGTAGGACTATTTTTTAGACAATCCGTAATAAGAAGAAGAAACTTTTACGAAAAATTAAGTCAAATTTTGAACTGTTTTTTAATTTTTCAGCTGTTTCTATTTATATCATCACAAACACGAGACTTTGAAGACAAACAAAATAAAGTTAAAACTAAGTAAAACAATTTGTAATGTAAAAAAATTGAAGTGACTTAATAAAAATGTTAAATATCAATACTGCGTTTGACACATTATAAATCAAACGTTTTTATATACGATCGTACGGTAAGAAGAAAAAAAAAACGATAATATTTTATAACCATTACATACCTACTGTATTATTTAATTACATGGTCTCAATATTAATATTATACGCTCAATATGTAATTGAGGAAAACAAGAATATAAAAACTATTTATAAGTTCATATAACTCATTTGATATGCATTTGAAAACTTGTTTTTCAATGCATTTAGAACCTTTTACCATTTATATGTAAATAATTCTTGCAGTTGTAAAAGCGAACAATTGGAACGGATTGGATGAATAGGTTAACATTTAAAATATTTTTAGTATCTCGAAATCTCACTGGAGTTCATAAGGTTAGACTGATTTAATCAGTAGTATACGTCCAAAACAAGAAAAATATATGAAAAAGTAACATCTAACTTACTTATACTCACAAAAGCAATGAGAAGTAGAAAGACTGCCTACAAGCAATATCTATACATCCATATCTATGCAAATACATACAGTTGTAGTATCTGTTTGTAATGTCAAAATAACAGCTTTTTCTAAATGTATATGTAAGTATATACCATACTTATAACAATAAATTCTGTCTGTCTATCTTTCTGTTTATTTCGTCTAATCTCCAAAACGGCTGAACCGATTATGAAAGGGTTCAGTGCAAAAAAAAAATAGAACCCATGAAGATTCCGACATCCACGCGGGCGAAGCCACGGTCAGAAGCTAGTAAATATTATAACCAGCAACTCCTAAAGACAATTAATTTGGCGAAGAGCAAAATTCTAACCACTTCCCAGAATCAAGTTCAAAAAGAAATATAACAACAACCATTAATGAAGCGGTGTCTTTACAAATACCGCCTGCTCAGACTGCTGATAAAACAGGCAGATGTTAAATAATTAAAAATAATAAGAAAAGCAACAACTTCAAGTGGTACGCGCACTGAAATATCTCGAATGTCGCTTCCCTTGGTATTCAAAGGAGAGCATTAAGACTCCTCAATGTTATTTTAAGAGCATATGGCTGTCTACGTATTCCGAACGATTCATTTCAGTATTTCTCCAAAAGTCGTTGACATGTTCCAAGTTTTTAGATTTAACATTAAAAGTTTCTTGTTCTTCGAAATCAAAATTGTCTTAAGTTTTAACATTTAGGTCATCCAAATTATTATAGTCAGTTGAATCTTTGTTTATGTTAACAAGTTGTTCCTTAGTTAGGGCTTTGAGTAACATATTTATAACACTACGCGTGGGAGTTAAGTTCAAATGGATTAAGATGCTAATTTGTTCTACATTAAAAGATGGAATATGCACACACGTTGCGCTTGCCATTTTATGTTTGCTTTTATTTATATGAGAACTTCTTGGTCTAATGTTAGGGTTATTGTCATATTCAGATTATTAAAACAGAATTTGTAAAAAATTGTAAATGCTTCGATCAAATATAAATTCTTCTTCTTTTTAACTAGATCGATCGTGCTGTCCAACCTTGGTCATTTATGGAAATTAGATGAATCTATATGTATAGTTCATGGTGCTTATATAATTTTTACGAGTGTGAACGGTGTAAAAAATCTGTGAACATTGGCTTAACTATTTTACTACTGATATTTTGATCGCCGATCTTACCAGTTATGCGTGCCAAAAAAAAACCATTACCCTGATTGGTCCAAGGTTTACAGTAAGTACCGTCAATTTTAAAACATTAAAAGACTGACATCACCAATAATTACCAAAAGTCTAGGAACAATTAATGATGAATTCTAAAAACCTGCAATTTTAGTACGTTACAACCAAAATCCTTCACCTACACGTAACCTATGCTGTATAACTAAGCAATTACGAAATTACTGAACCAAAAACGTACGCTTTCCGGTTTTTAGTCAAAATTAATGATTTTATTCGTAGAAATCGATGGACCGTTATAAAATTCGCGTTTTGGCAAATGTTTATTTATACAAATGTCCGTATTTTTAAATGAAACAGAGAACGCGGGTTCTAATTAACTTTTGGTTCGTTTTTTTGCTGACGTTACTTTGAATGGCTTACCAAAATCAATTACAATAAAGTAAAGCATTTACCATCGTTACTTAAAATGATGAATCGGAATGCTCATACTCAATAGTAAATCATTAAAGACCATTTTTTTATTATCTTCTTCATTCTTCATTCTCAAAGTGAAAAATACCGTGAAAGATTTTTATGACTTTTCCTTGTTATCGATATAAAACTTGGTATCGAGCCGATAGCTCTTATCTCCGGCCACGGTAGAAAGGCATTGTTATTTGTACATTACTCTCGTATTATTTTCACTTCATGCTCCGTCAATATTATTGATATGATGTCTCGGATTTTTAAGATAATTTTGTACGCTGCTGTTTGAAAATTGAGATTTAGCTTCGAAATTTCTATTCCATTAAATAATTGTTGGTCTTAGTTAGGCCCTTATTGTATTGGTTCATGACATTCTTGATGTTTCTCTTTTTCTTTATGTGTACCATCAATTTAACCTCGACTCGAAGCTACTTTTGGTCAAGGGGAACTCAGTTACGTGGAGACGATATTTAATAATACATCGGTACTAATATTAATACGATGATAGTTTACTTTGAAGTGGGTACTATACATTTTAGTTCACACAAAAAGCATTGACTGGATACTATAAAAGATGATTTGAATATCAACAATCTTAACTATCAAACGAGAAATATAATGAAAATAAAAAGAAAGACGACAGTATCAGTGTAACACGAACCCAACCCATTTCTCATGGTCCACTAATTCTTACCGAGAACTCTGGAATAATAATTTGTAGATAAGGATATTAACACTAAATCACTTTAATTTATGTGGAAACAGTGAATCATTTATAATTACCTATCGAAAATTCCCCATAAGTCAATTAAGAAAGTCGTTCGGGAGACAGATCTGTGGTTTCTAGTGTTGGTCATAAATTCGTCGTCCAGCCGTACCGATTACAAGAATGATAGGAACACCTATAAAGAAAATAGTTGTGTCATTTTTAGTGAAATTGTGTACAAACAAGCCTTTTGTAAAGTCCACTTTGTTAATTATTTTGTCTCTTTCATCTTTGCCGTCATTTGGTGCATAGGCATTAAGAGTAGGCCCCCTGATCATAGGATCAGGGGGCCTACTCTTAACGCCGTCGACGAAGATACGCGCCCTTCCGAAAGTAGTTCGAAACTTCGGAGTGAACGGTTCAAAAACACATCGGGAGTAGGGACAACTGTCAAATCGTTGTCATTTATTCTTAGGACGAGCCCCGAACTAGTCTTATGTCCGTATATGATATGGTGTATTAACCGCCCGTAACATCGGCTAAAACTACGGATATCGTGCTTAGAAGAGCTTCTGCAATTTTACTGATGTTGTTATCATCATCTATGATATCAAAAACACCTAAATCTTCTACACGAGGTCTTTTAATTTTCGCTATATTTCTCGCTCTCAAATTGACAAATGAGATATATATCGTCAATTACACATCGATAATCATTGCTATCAATTTATCTTGTGTGTCCGAGGCCGTGTCACTTCCGCGCTACAAGGCTGCGTCACACTCATGTCCTAGGAGTTAACACTATCGGTAAACAAGGAAGTATTGGCATTTAGTTGAAGTTCAATAGTAGCTTTGTACTCTTTGGGTTTCGTTCAGAGACGTACCATGATGTAGTTGCCAGCCGGAAAAATGGCACATCTTGTTTCATTTCATCTAGTGTCGCCTCTTCCATGCTTGTATGACATTCTTTTTCTAAAGCTTTGATATGCCAAATATACTATCTTTTTTCTTGCTATCGTGCCCTCTGTGTCCCAAAACATGCAGTCAAAGTGACCTATGCGCTGCCACCGACAACGCCGTGAAAGTAGCAAAGTTTTGGGAAAACACCATTTAAAATACAGTCGTGCCAGCGACACGAAGAAGAAGAAGAACTACCCTTTTTCATGACAGTAGCATGCTCTATTCGATTTTTAGGGTGATAGTGAAATTAGTCACATGAATCCCATGAGTTAGCCGTTCTCTTTGTCTTTGGGTGGCATAGAGTGTGGCAGTTCTGTTACACACTTAAAATAAAAAAGAAACGTTGAAATTGACGGGATGATACACCGTAATAGAAGCGATACACACCGTGATATATTTACGAACTTTTATCACTGTATTTTTGATGATTAGTAAAGTAAAATATTCTATATTTCCATTAAAACTGCTAAAAATTTTGTCTAATCCTTAATTCAATCTCCAAAAATATAAGTCAAGTCATACGAAATGTGTGTGTTGAGTGGTAAACTCGAAATAAATACTGCGGCGACGCGTGTGATGTGCTGTAAACAGATTAGCCCACTAAATGTAGTGGCAGCAAAACAAACAACAACATTGTTATGAATACTTTTTTAATCTACCATGCTTTTTTTGTCCATATATGTATAACCATGTATTATACTTTTGCGTGCAATAGGAGACGTCTATGTCCAGCGGTGGACTGCTATAGGCTGATGATGATGATTATACTTTTAAAGTAGAGAAATAATAAAACACATGTACCTACTGGTCTTTGTAAATATGCATGTACTTAAAAGTCTGCCCATCCTACGAGAGCAAATAAAAATCTCACACATTTTGACCACTCATTTTTTGTTGCTATACAATAAACAAACGATTTTTTTACTTAACGTGTAAGTAATCATGTTTACAGGTCTTAAATTGATGTCGTAAAATAATTACTGCTGACCGATTAAAATAATATATCACTATATTACGCGCAATAATAATAACGGAATGTCAGATAATTCTTTAATCTTTATCATTTATCTTTTATTTTGCTTACCTATTACGTGCTCAAAAAATTGACAATGACCAACAAAAAAAAAACACCTAAGTATGTTTTTTTTATCGAAGACATCCCATCCTTATCTCATTTTAAGTTGCTAAAAATAAGTTTTTTTTACAAATATCTTACAAAATATTTCCTTTTATCTGCCGTCGCTACAGCGCGGCGACAACGGAAGTCAACAGAGCGTGCGCTTGCGCAACCGCAGCGGATCTGCCATTGTCTTGTCGATGCTGACCCTACCGCGATGTTTGTACACACGTGCATGCAGCGGGTATTGTTTTGATTTAGGCACAATTGCTATTTGGCCTCCTTTTAAAATTTATGGGCGTCTTCGAGTTAGATGAGAGAAAAATGTATAAGAACATCTGTCATGCATTTTGTGTACCTATGTAAATATCTTTGTATGTTTAGGAGAAGTGTATTTATCTTACCTCTTAGCGGAATTCTAGAAATCTAGGCCGATTTTTGAGAAACATCAGTCCTATCGATTTCGTACCAAATTCTTCGTCTGATCGTTATAAATCTATAATAGCCTGTCTAACAGAATAAAAGCCTAATAAAATCTCTACTCTGAAAACTAATCACTCGTCTGATCTCATAATGATTTTTGTAAACAAGGACCATTTTGTATTAAAACATAAAAGCCTCATTCCCTATACGAGAAGAGGCATTTTCCCTGCAGTGGGACCTTACAGACTGGTTTTTATTTCTAAATGAAATAGTCTCAGCATGAATGATGCGAACAAATTCCTTGTAGTATCACCATTGCTTACTGCCTAGGTCACGCACAAAGATCTAGGTTAACTATATAGGATGACTACACCTGAATAGTTCGTGTTCCTATTGCATGATTAACTTAGGCATTTGATGGGCCCATTCGGTGTTAGATTACCTACTGAATTATATGGGTTTAAACTGTCTTAAGTTTGATTTTGAGGTCGAGATTAGAGATCAGTTTTCTTAATATGTTCATTAAAAACTGCGGATTAGTTACTCATGAAATTCCTCCGCTTATATTATACTTGCCATAAACACACTGTCGTGTTTTCCGACTGCCGAATAAGTATACGATCCCCATTCCTAGTAAAGCTAAAGTGTGATGATCGCCACTCTTAGGAAAGCCAGTTCTGGTCAGAGTGCGTATAATGATAAATCAAAATTCATTTATTCAAACTAGGTTGAGAATCAGCTCGTTTTGAACGTTGACAATAACAACGTAACGTCAACCTACGCTTTGGAATGGACTACTAGCTTCATATTTCTGACTGATCAACTCCTTGACTATTCAAAAGTGCTTGTAATTGATTTATTTGAAATACATGCTTTGAGGATGAGCTTGTCTTCGTACCCTTTGAAACAGAGGTCAGCTAGACAGCAAGCTAAGTAAGTTGTGTACCTGACTTTCCAGAGTGCATTTTGCTTACTTAAGTATCGTTACTCATCAGCGGGACTGTCCGAAAGGGTTACCGCAACCCCGGAACATAAAGGGCGAAGGAAAGAACATGGGTGGGTTTTAGTCAGTAAGAGTCTCACACTCCCTTCCGCTCCACCCAGAGCGGGAGGGGGGTCATTTGATGATTTCCCACCAGAAAAAAAAAGAAAAAAGAAAAAAGTATCGTTACTCATGAACGCTCCTAATGAAATGCACTAGACTAATCAAAATTCATCATAATCGATTATCAATACATTAGGTCGTCAACGGTCTGATAATTACAGTTTTCACAGAACTATCGTGTTCTTGTGTGAGTAATGAGGCGAGAGATATGCGCGAGTAACGATTATGTATGATGATGAGGTGATTAGCACTAAGAGTTGTATGTTCGAAGTGTGGCCAGACTGGTGGGCGCCGAGCTTGTTGCATGTTGGTACTTGCAGATAGCATTCTGTTCATCGACACAACGGTTGATGATGGATGAGACCGTAGAAGGCGCCAATTTTGATTCGACAACGAGACGATAGACGTTGTCCAAATAGTTGTAGGTACTAATCGCCTGAACCCTAATCCACTAATTGATACGCTAATCATACCCACTACAAAAACGAAAAAAAAAAAACTGTAAAAGACTAAAATATTAGCTATGCGTCTCAGTAAATAAATGAATGGCGAGGAGAGGCTGCTGAAGACCGACCTCCAACCTGATACAGACTTATAATATCTCCAGCACTTTTCATACCGCATAACAATCGTGCTTGGTTTACTTATATAAACTCACGCCTTCTTCGCTTAAGGGTAGGCAGAATCTACGGAACGCCACATGCTGCGATCCTTACATACTCTTTTTGCTTCGTTAACGTTCATACATCTGAGGTTCACAGTCTGATCTCAGTCTCAATCTGTCAAAAATACCTCTAATTTCCCTACGTTTTTGACATTGATTGTCGCTGAAATGAGATTGCGACTAGATTTTGAACGTTTTTAATTACGAGAATTGACCTTCTGGCCATACACTTATACCGGTTCCTAGTACTACGCACCTGACCTTTCTGAAGAACATCGCCAATAAGGTCACTATACAGTCCTTCTATGGCACGGCCGCCCGGTGTTTCCACTCACAGCTACCTTGTAAATTCCTTTTGTTAGTCTCTCTTTCATTCATCCTCTCAACATGACAAAACCTTTGCTTGGCTTTTTTTTTTTTCTGGTGGGAAATCATCAAATGACCCCTCCCGCTTTGGGTGGAGCGGAAGGGAGTGTCAGACTCTTACTGACTAAAACCCACCCATGTTCCTTCCTTCGCCCTTTATGTTCCGGGGTAGCGGTAACCCTTTCGGACAATCCCGCTGACCTTTGCTTGGCTTACTTGTTGTTATAAATTACCCCTGAAAACCCTTTCACAAGCGGTACTACCACAAAATTCTATACTTAAAGAACTAGAATTTCTCCTACACCACAGCCGCAAACACTAACCATCGACTAAACAACAGACACAGTCCGAACTAGTATTTACTCGGCTCGGGAGTGGAACCCGCGAAAGCAAGCACTGAGCCGCGGAGTGCGACCGAGCGTGTGGGTAAATGAACTGTGTCCCCACTGTGTACACGACTGATGGTGATCGATCACCACTAGTCGTCACTAATGGGAATCCTCGTAGTTGGCTGTGTAACTGGCCATTTAGAATATATAATGTTATAAAACCTTCTTTGTTGTGTTTGGGTCATTGCAAAGTTATGGTGGCTATACGGTGATAAACTAATTTCAAACAATAGCGGATTCGTTCCACCCGCTGAAGAACTCCCACCTGGATATGAGTTGCCTTGGGTAACCTGGAAGTCTTTAAACAGACTCAGGACCCAGGTTAGCCGAAGCAAGGAAAACCTGTTGATATGGAGAATTACAGACGACTCCGCCTTGGAGTGTAAATGTGGTGCTGTTCCAAAACTATGATACACTTAATATCATGCGTGTCCTGTCAGCTGCGCGTTACTGGAACTGATGGACGCTAGTGATGGCGCCAAAAACGTAGCAGAATTCTGGGCCGAGTCCATTTACATTGCCATCGACACTCTAAGATGAAGAATAGCGGATTTGAGTTGATATTGCCTCAGCCGATCGTTTCATTTGGCTATGCCTTAATGGCTTATTAAAAGTCCTTTATAACATCCTGAAATGATGATGGAATGTTGTGTGATACTATATTAGAATTGTATGTCGGAAATAAATTGATTACAATCAATCTGTATAATAAATTACCACTACCATCAGATCAGATCAAAATATGTACTTACGATATTATCATTTCGTTTTTTTTGGAGCTAAAACTCATCAAGAACTAAGCAGCTTAGTTTTTAGCACCTAGATTAGCATTCTAATTAATTTGTTATAAACAGTGATAATAAGGCTATTTATATTAATTAGAAACTGTGAAACGTATCATTATTCATTTTGGTCAAGTTCATTCAATTTATTAATCTTATTAATGTAAGTTTTAATTCTATGTTGTAATCTTATCCTGAGTTCTTTAGTCCAAGTAACGTGCTTGGACTAAACAATACAGGATAAGACTACGTAATTATAAATGCGATTCCCTTTTCCATGGTAATTGGCATAAAGGTTGACTATGTATACCGCAATGTTTATTATTTTCATGTACGTACCTACGGCATCATTTCATTCACGCGACGCGTACGCAATTGACCTTTCTAAAAGACATCACCAAAAAGGTCAATGACAAAAAATCACAAACCATTTCAATTAACTTCACAAAGATTAATGCTCGCATCAAAATCATACTTTTTGCTCTTTAAAACATTCGTCTAGACAAGTCAGATTCCTGACAGGATCAAATGGAGTCGCCTGGCTAATTACAAACAATTGCCTGTTGCCTGTCAAATAACTTGCCGACAGCCAAGGATGTAGTATTTAAAAACTTCTGCATCACCAAAACATCTTGACAGCGGCAGAATATGGAACTAATTTAAATCGTAATGATTTTGACGTATAGTTGACGTTTGCGTTCGCAAGTGGCGCTACTTTGACAGCTCAAGCTTTATTGGGTATCACGTATGAATGAGCTGACATTTAGAACATTTGTCATAGTTATGTGGTGGTTACGAAATCTGTAATTGGGATAAAAAAATGTATGATTGTTTTATGTCCGGGGTTAATAGGTTATATTTTTATGGGCTCTTTCGATTGACACAGCTATTTGTGAGATACTTATCACAAATTTTATGGAATTGAGCACGATTTAAGACGAAATTGACAATACAGATAATTGAGTGCCATACATTGAACCCAAGACCGTTAGTTTTTCAGTAGAAGCTACTGACGATAACCAAAAAACAAAAAAAATTAATTAGGCAGTTGAAATAGTTCTCCTTTTCGTATCATTAGACTCCTTACTGAAATATTATAGTTATCTTTAAAAAAATATAATACTTATCATTAAAAAAAAGCCTTAATTTAAGAATCAAATGATTTTGCGTCTGAACTAAAAATGGACGGTAACCAAAAGAAGAGTATAATTAAACATTATGATTAAAAACTCGAAAAAAAATACTTTACACATTTAACTAACTCTAATTTTCTCTTGTTACAGACCAGTAATGTCCATCTAGCCCTGAATCCTTCCACAATGGCGAGCGCAGGCGCAGTCCTTCTGGAGGCCCGGCCTTTCAGGCCTTTCAAGTCCTCAGAGGAGTACCTATACGCGATGAAAGAGGACCTGGCAGAGTGGCTGACTGTCCTCTACCCAGAACTAAGGATCACTGCTGATAATTTCCTGGACAGGCTGGACACCGGTGTCGCATTGTGCAGGGTAAGTTTCTAAGACCATTTTCTCATTATTTATTGTTTTTTAAACCTATTGAATATTGTTTTTTATTAAAATCAAAAATCAAAATCAAAAGTCATTTATTCAAATTAGGCTGAGAATCAGCACTTTTCGAACGTCAAAATTACATAAGACAGTCCCCCAAAAACGCCCGCCCTTCACCACTATCTAGTGCTATCGCTGGGAAGAAGAAGTGGCGCAACAAACTCCCCAGCAGCACAGCTGTCTGAATTAAAATATTAAGGCTACAATTGTTGGAATACTTAGGTTAGGGACTAGACTTTGAATTTAGTCAAGTGATTTCCGTTCCCTAAAGCTGCCGATTCACTTAAGTTTACACAGTGAGTACTTTGCAGAGAGAGTCATAGCTTAAAACATATGATCTTTAATTTTGTTTGAAAACTTTGTAAAACAGGGTGGCGATGTCCAAGAATAATTATGCGTTCGGACATTGCCCATACGCTCAAAGGGACAACATCGAGTCTTGATATTTGTGTATATAAAGCTATCTTTGGCGCCAGCTATCGCGAACAAGTCAACAGGAAGTAATTGTCTTTTTAACATCAAATATTAAGATAACACAGACGCGAAAAAATATGTGAATTAAACACTTTTATCACAAATCAATAGAGATACGACAAATTGTAACAAGCTTATCAATAGGCCTATTACAGAAGAATTTCGTTGAAAGCTATTTTTATTAGATTAGTCTTAGACTAGCGACCCGCACCTACCTCGTACAATTATTACGACTTGACAAGGCATGGAAAATGCTTTATTATATGTAAGTTAAATATTAATTTTTTATACACATAATCCTTCCGGAATACATTTTCTAAATGATGGTGAAAACCGCTTCGAAATCCGTTGAGTAGTTTAGAAGAACAACGCGGTCACACCAAGAGTCACGAAAAGCGACCATATTTTTTAGTATGTATAAATATTATATTATTTCTTTTTATCCCATGTTGTCCCACCGCAGGGCAAAGGCCTCCCTGTTTTCTTTCCACTCCTCTCTGTCTTGAACTATTGTGGACCAATCCTGCGGGTTAATTGCGTAACACACTATCAGTAGCAATGGGTTTCATTTTGACAGTTCAACAACATTCATTGCGTTATTTACGTTGATGGGCAGACACATTTTTCGAACTTATGAAGCAATAGTTTAGCAATATCTTTCAAAATGATTCAGATTGAGATTGATAATGTGTTACGTCATTAGGGTGCTGTTTGTAGGCGTCATACAGCCATCTTCTCCTGGGCCTGCCTCGAAGTCGCTGGACGTTTTCTGGAACCCACATGGTGGTAGATTTGGCCGATGACTCGTAGATAGATAGATATATGTAGATATAGAAGAATTTGACAGCTATTATTATTAGATTAGTAATACTAAAGTATGATGACATTTGTGTTTACCTAAGTTTCCGAATAAATTAGGATTTTACCTGTTTGTAGCAGTTCTAAGAATGGCAGTGGAGTAATATTTATTTGTAGTGCATATTATTAAAGTTCAATAGTTCCTTTACGTCATTGATATAAATATTATGTGACATTGAACGATACTGATTACATCTTTGCGGTCACAAAACCTTTTGTTTATCTTGATTTGAAACTATTGCTTCAAACATCATGATTCGACGAGTAGCGCACTTCATAGCCGCCATGAAGTTTGACGCGAACTATAACTACTGTTTTTATTTGGGACATTATTATGGTCCAGGATGATTGCGAGCTGTTGTATTCAAATGGTATAGTTTAAACAATTTAGGTAGGCATTTACGTTACTGCACCCTTATTGCGTAAAATACTATCAATCTCAATCTGAATCATTTTGAAAGATATTGTTAATCCATTGCTACATATGTTCGGAAAATGTGTCTGCTCAACTATGTAAATAACGCAATGAATGTTGTTGCACTGTCAAAATTAAACGCATTGCTACTGATAGTGTGTTACGCAATTACCCCGCTGGTTAACCTTTTGAGCAACATCTCTCTAGACTATTCTTGAATGGAAGGTACCTAAATTCATTATTTTCTTTGTCTAGTAGTGAATAGATGTTATAGATTCTGTTCTATCCATAAACAGGAAGAAATACAAATAATGTAACTCTTCGTACTCATAACCCGTCAGGATATCCTGCACCATTAGGGACTATTGCATAGGATAAGTAAACAAATCACGTTCACAAACATCCAGGGTACTGGAGTCTATGCAGATTATGATATCATCATATATTTGACATATATACATCTATACATTATTATTTTCGTGTCTGTCAATGTGACCACGTTGTTCTTCATAACTACGCAACGGATTTTGATGCGGTTTTTCATCATAACTTAGAGAATTTATTCCGGAAGGTTTACATAAACTAACGTATTGACAGTAAAGAAATCCCGATATTTTGTCAAGTTGTAAAAATCAAGTGAAGCAGGGGCGGGTCGTTAATATCCTTAAACAATGATATCATGGTTTTAAAAAATATGATCGATGTGAAAAAGTGTTTAGTTGTTGATCTTTACAAACGTACTTACAGAAATAAATTATTTATCACATTGAACTTAATTATTATGTTAGCCGCTAGATGCGCTTGCGCAGATTAGAGAGGATAGTTGTACCCACATGATTATGTAGAAAAGAAGGACGATTGTTTATGGCACGTTGTCGGGGAAATATGGCCATCCTAGCATACGCCTATTGCTATCTGAAATATTTTCATTTTGGCTTTTAAATGCCTCTGGGTCTTCTCTCTTGTCTATTGTTTGTCTACCGGTCTATACTATGAAGGTCGGAGACATTTGTCTGTGACTTAAATCCTACTCGAGTACGTGATATTATTACATTTTTTGCGTCACCAATAGGTAAAACTAAAAACAAATAACTTCCTGAAATATTATCGTAGCAAAGAGGCCAATAATTTATTATCAGCGCTGAATACTTCAGATTACCTTTGTAAACTAATATGAAGATATGTACTGCATGAATATTACATTAACTACGTATATCGCTAATCTGTCGCTAATCTGAAGGTATTGGAAAGTTTTACGGAAATATTCTGAAAAATCGAAAGTTTCCTGAGAAAATTCAAAAGCTTAAAAAGAGTACCTATTTACCTACCTACTTGAATGAGATATAAAGTATTTTTCTTCATTTAATTAATTTGATTCATCCATTTGGTCTTTTTTAAATATATACCTAAAAATGTTTAAATAAAAAAATGTTTTAGTAAAAGTTGTCGTCCAAAGTTCTCGAAATAGCTCACAGAATAAGCAAACTAATGCCGGCCATATTAGCCGTCGAATCGATAACCGTTGGGGTAGACGTGTTCTTGAGTAGGGACCGCGGATCGGTAAACGTAAGGTAGGACGCCTTCAGGCTAGGTGGAGCGACGATCATCGCAGGGTGGCTGGATGAGAGTTGCTGAGCATCGAGCTGAATGGCTGCAGTAGGAGGTCTATGTCCACCAGTGGACTGCTGTAGGCTGATGATGATGATGGTGAACATGTTAATAAGGGAACTAAATTCAAATGTAGGTACTAAACTAAGAGATGTTTTAATATTTTCTTTTGCAAAAACTGCTGTTATAAAACCCAAAGATTCACTGAACATCCTTCAAAACAGTTTATAATAAAGTCCACAACAATGTTTCGGCTGAGGTTCACTGACCGTACGACACGGTACTGAAAGGATAGCAACTTATCACTGCAACAAACTAGTTTGACAGATTATTTCGCGGCTTTTTTACTTTTATTTATATTTTCGTACACTTTCCGCAGTTTTTAGTTCAGCTCTCACGGTCGCTGGATTGATGTGGTCGTGATAAGAAACGAACAGATTGTGTATATATACATATAAGAATTTGAATATACTGCTTCGTTCGGTCGCAAGTTTTACAGCATGAGGTCCTGGTTTCGCTTCCCGGGTCGGGCAAAGGTTTATCGGGTTTTTCTATCTGGAATTTCTTAGAAATGTGTCTCTATATTTGTGCCCGGTTGATGGCAATAGGCTCGCCCCCTATTACACGGACTTGATAAACGGTCATTTTTATGAAGGTTAAAATTTTTGGTTTTGTTTATACGAGTATATTCTGGGAAACTGGGCTAGATTCGGAGTAGAAAGGAGCCTCTACATACATATAACCATAAGATGATCAACTCACAAACTCATACCGTATCATCATCTATCATCAGTATTTAGCAGTCCGTGGCTATTCTGTAAAAGCTGCACTGTGTACACTGCAATTTTAGGTGAAGTGAGCTCCGAGTGAACTGTCAATTTCTAGCGGCAGGTAGGATGACAGCTCACTTCGAGCTCACTTCACCTAAGTTTAATGGTGAGATTTTTACAGAATAGACCGGTTGGACATGGACATAAATCCTCGGCTACTCTCATCCAGCTGCATATCTTCCAAGTCTACTTACCCTAGTTACCAAAGGCCATAAGTTGAAGCTACATTTTAATTACTTAATCACCATACGACAAGGTGACGCTTTAATTAATATTATGCATTTGATTAGGTAAAATATGAACATGTTTTTCCCAACCGCGTCGTCGTCGGTTTCCAATCGTTACTGGTAGGTATATGTAGGTAAACAGAACGTTATCAGACAATTGATAAGATTAGGAGAGTACAGACTGACCGACTAACTGAACTTAAGTGTTCGTCTGTCTGCATAGTACACACGACGACATGTCAATATACTTTTCCAGTTTTAGCTGACCATGCATTGTTTAGGTTTTTCGTACCATGAGAAGTCAGTTTATACTGGAAATGTTTAACTTGAGATGTAGTCGTGCGTACGTAATTCAATAATTTGTATTTCAAAACTTATCTGATAATTTCGTTTCGTCAGTTTAGAATACATTGGAACAGGCAAGTGAATGAAAAGTATCAATGTAGTCAATATTAATTGTTTGGAGGAAGGAAACAAGAGATTAATAGAAAACGCTTATAATAATAACAATAAAAATCATTTATTCCCCATCCAATCCAATTTGATAGTCTTTACTTTAACAACGTAAATACTATAGTGTTAGTAGGTACGGTTGGGTAAATTCATTGTTTTAAGCAAGTTGACACCCTTCGTCAATTTGTCGTGTACCAGCCGTTTCATACAAATGTCTAAAAATTACCGTTATGATTTGAATATATGGACACTAGCAGCGCGCCGTGGTATCACCCGCATAAGTGTCGATCCCGTGGGAATATCGGTATAAAAAGTATCCTTTTCGTTATTCTGATGTAATCCTACAACTGTAGTGTAAAGTTTTATCGAAATCTGTTCTGTACTTTTTGCGTGAAAAAGTAACTTATCCATCTAGGTATCCATTCATCCTCACAAACTTTCGCGTTTATTATTATTATTTATTTAGTAGGATAGGAAGTAGGATTTATATTGGTAGTCAATTTGCTTAACAATCAATTTCATTGACTTCCTACATACATTTGGACAGGCAGATATTATGCTTTTGCTTGCTTTGGGCTAGCGGCTAGCCCACGTTCGCAGGGACGGACGTACAAATATCGCGGCGGGATTTTATCGCGCACTGAATTTTCAACTCTCGGTGTTGAGCCGAGCATTGAGAATCCAACAGAGCGCATTTCAACACATCAAAAAAACACTGTTGGATTTTCAACTCTCGGCGCTACGCAGTGTTCTCAAAATCCAGTGCTCGAAAAAAAATCGCGCAAATACGCGGTAAGCATTCATGGTGATCAGTACTTGTTCCTCTTCGGTATGAGAAGTCTATGTTTTGCAGTGACATAGTTAAACATTACTGTAACGCCAATCAAGATTAATAATAATTACAACATTGTCACTAAACTGCATGTCAGATTAGCGTCTGATATAGTAATGGTTACAAAATTCATTTAATTCATTACATTGTTGTGAAACACCGTTTAAGTATTAATTAGATACTTAGGCAAGCAGTAGGTACATGGCTACCAGAAAAAAAGAAACCAAGGTCTGAAGTACTGCTGGACTGGTCTGGGCTCCAGAGAGAGGATGTTAGGGATTGACACTATTTACAGCCGATCTATCCTGTAAAATACTCACCGTGAAAACTTAGGTGAAGTGAGCTGTCAATAGTGTCACTCCCTAGCATCATCAAGAGGAATGATAGCTCACTTCACCTACGTTTCCACGGTGAGATTTTAACAGAATATATTGGCAGGAGTACCTACCCGCTTTCTGAATCAAGCCCTTGATCCAGCTGCTTAATCACGACTCACTAACACTTAAGGTGTTAGTCGAGGCTTAGTTCAGTAGCTGTTACATTGTTAAAGAAATCGTGAGTTAGCAAATCAATTAAAACTTTCAATTGTCACAACAACCTTTTAATAAATTAATTAGCCGATTTTATCTGCATTACAACAATAGAAACTTAATAATTAGCTTTAAGGAATTAATAAATTAATATCAACCCACAGTTATTTTCAAATTCAAGGTTAGCTCACAAAACGAATAACAACTTAGTCACGAATTAAGATTAACCCTATTTGTAACTGCACTTGTAATTAACAAGTGCAGTTACAAATACATTAATATTTAAATTACAAATTAATTAATATTTAAATTATTATCGGTATATAGTTACCATTTAGGTAAACTCAGAAACGTAAAATACCTTGAGTATTGACATCAGTTTCAATAGTCAAGGCAGTGGCAATAGCCTATAAAGCTTCA